>CM029636.1:1239161-3644902 GCA_017311315.1 Dendrocalamus latiflorus | reverse complement strand
GCCTATTTTCACTTCCAAATACTTTATTGAACAAAAGTTCAGATTTTGCTTTCTCTCCATTCCTTAGATAGCATTTTTGTTACATTTTGTTGAAATATACAGAGAAAAATTAGACATTGTATTCTTGGGCTAAACATTTTTAGCCAAAAGGTGCAATGATGGTCTTTCTGTTTATTCTTTTGAACTGTTTCTGTCTGTTTAGCCTGGTTTCTTCAAGTGCTGCTTTGTTGGGCTAGCAGATATTGGATTAGAATTCCTTTAGTGCTATAGGTATTTCGGAGTCTCGGAGAACAAAGGAATGTTCGCAGAATTGAAATGATCTGTACTGAAATAGTAGTATAACCCTGCACAATCAAGCAGTTTGTGCCTTTGATGGTGCTGGAATTCTTGATGTGGTAGCTTCTGGCTGAGAGCTTAATTGCCTATGCAGTAACCTTTTGTTTGCCTGCCCAAAGGGCTGATCTGTTCAGGATTCAGAGTCCTTATGGCATTTTGGTCTTCAAGAACACGTTTGCAAAACTAGTTTCTTGATTGAGTCATATACCCTGAAGAAATGTCTTTGTTTGGGTCTAGTTTGAGTTTCTAATACGTAGTTTGCGTCTTCCTGAATCATCTTTGGAAATTTTGACCAATACAAATTGAGGTATCAGCAAAGTCAAGTTTGTTGCTTTCCTGCTATGTTGTTATCTTTCAGCCATTGACCAGCATGACGATAGTCCCAAAATGTCTTTCCCCTTTTCCTAAAATCTACTAATAAGCTATCCTGTGGGCTTACGCATACAGTTTATAAAATAGATACACACTTTGGACCCGATGCAGTGACATCACTGGTTCCTTGTTGAGAAAATAATATTGGGACAATGTATGGAGCTAACATGACCAGTACCAGCCTTGACTAGTAGCAACATGTTCCTTTAAATTCCAGCAGTAGTTTTAGATCTTGCATGTTGACATTTTGCTGTTGTGAGTAGGTTTGGATTGCTCTCCAAGAATCAGAGGAGACTAGTACAGACTACAGATAGTCAGATACTGCTAAGATCAGGATGTATCCTAGCCGAAATTTTTCTATTTTAGCCTTTTTTTTGAAAAATATTCACATTTAGACCCCTGGTAGTTTTAATTCCGTTTTTGGACCCGGAGCTCGGCGCCGTGGGTCACGGCGCCGAGGTAACACGTCTCGGCGCCGTGGACCACGGCGCCGAGCTGCGAGCCCCGCGCCAGCGTAGCGGCCGGCGTGGCGCCGAGGTGGCAAGAGCTCGGCGCCGTGACTTGTGGCGCCGAGCTCGGCGCCGTGACTCGTGGCGCCGACCTCGGCGCCGTGAGTCGTGGCGCCGAGCATGTGGCTTCTGAAACAGCACCGAGCACACGGGCTTCGTTCATTCGCATCCTCCTCCCTCTGTCCCCGCCGCTGTTTAGAGTTTGCACCGATCAGCCTTTTTTTTCGCAAAATGAATTATTAGTTGTATTTTGCATTTGGATTATTTAATGATAGTAATATTATGTAATATAGTTAGTTATTTATTTATAGAGAGCAAAAAATACGACGTATGTTTTGAAAATTCGTTATGTATTGCAGATGATACATGTAGGAAAATTCGTGTAGATTTTTTTAAAAACATTATGGTACGTTGGTAATGGTTTTTGAAAAATAAAATTATGCAGGCCGTGACGAACGAGTTTTGTGTGAAGTTCTGCGGGCCGTGAGATGCTGCGGGCAAGACAGAGGGGAGGCGACATGTGGCATACAAGCAACTCTCCTCTTCAGTTGTTACTACACACTTGGGGAAATAATTACTGGGATGATTCTGGGTCAATCCCATCCCCTCTGTTTGTGGATTGATGAACGAGTTATGTGTGAAGTAACGATTAGTGTATTTGTGATTTTTGTACAATGCTGACCGTGAAAAATATGTTGAACTGGCAATAACATTTTTTGATCATGTTATGTTGTTGTATTGGAAGGATTTTTTTGAATTATTTTGTATGACAACTGTGATAGGAACAATTGGACGAAAGGAGGGGAAGTGATAATAAGACACGTGGGAATCATTGCATGCGAAAAGCCCAGATAATAAGCTTATGAAGTTGGGACGAACATGGCGCGTACAATTTTATTACATGCTAGCATGATATCCGACTAATCTACCCAACTGCTCGTACGACCTCTCGTGTGGACCGAGTCTATTACATCTTGTCTACTGGGTGTAGCGTGGTTGTTTCCCCTTTCTGTCGCGCCCTGAAGATGGCTCCGCTGCATCCTTCTTCCTGTTACTCTTGGTCTTGAGAGCCGCCTCACGAGCTTGAAGCTCTTCCTCCTGACGCTTGATGGCTGCTTCACGCAGACTTAACTTCTCCTTCCTCCTTTGCAGCTCATCCTCCTTGCCCTGCAGACGGATTTGGTCCACCCTCACGCGGCGCTCTTGCTCAAGCCGCATCTGTCGTTCCACCTCGCGAGCCTGAGTCATCTTGACACAGTATTGTCCTTTGTTTTCCACCTCCACTGCCCGGTTATTTGGCCATGCCGGCGGCACTCGATCCACCCATTCCATGAACCCGCAAGCCTATGTGTGGCATGGTAGATGTCATGGATCAAGTTGAAAAACGATAACGGAAAAGAAATGGTTTAGTTATGGTCGTTACCACGAAGTCGTCATCCAGGTCAGGACACTTGAAGAACCTACGGCCGTATTTGGCTCGTTGTACTCGATCAGTCCAGACTCCCAACATCGTCCTAAAGCCGCAATGGCACTTCGGGCGCTCATGCCACTCCGGCACTCCAAATGGGTTGGACTTACAGGAAGACATTGTTGTGTGGTAGTATTGTGATGTCTTGAGGAGGAGATGTGGTATGGAAGACATATGAGGCCTTCATATAGGCAGGTTATCGGTGCAGTGGGCATAGTCCATGGAGAGGATCTTTTCGCTCTTACTGGATTCAAGTGTAGCAATAAATGGTCCTATGTAGGCTTTTCAGAGACTATAGTCTCGTAATAAATTCATAGTTCGTAGCCTTTTCAAAGACCTACACCCCTATATGTGTACAGGCCTACAGGCCTACTCCTGTAAAGGCTAAAGACCTGCGCCCCTATATGTGTACAGGCCTACAGGCCTACTCCTGTAAAGGCTAAAGACCTACGCCCCTATATGTGTACAGGCTAAAGGCCTATTCCGTCACTGCGCAAAGCTGACATATGCTGCCCCGTTTTGTCATGTCACTGAGCAAAATCTGAACTCTTTTGTCATGTCACTGAGCAAAACTGCCCTCTGTTGTCATCTCACTGAGCAAAAGCTGACCTCTTGTGTCATGTCCCTGAGCAAAGCTGGGGCGTGTTGTCATGTTCCTGAGCAAAAGCCTCTTTTTTTGGTGGTCACTGCATTAAACTGCCCCGTTTTGCTATAAGTAGCACGGTTGGGGTCCTATGACATTGTGAATCGAACAAAGTAGTACCCTCTCTTTCGTGGTGAAACATACCATGTCTGAAGCCGAGGGGCCAGTGGGATTTGGGTCACCGAAGGATGACATTCCCTTAGAAACGAGGGATATGTTCGGTCCGCAGTACCGATTGATACCAAGCCGGCGTGCTCAACCACCGTGAATATAGGAAGCTCTTATGATCCCACATGTTGCTGCGCGAACCCGAGCTGCATATGTGCATGCCACTACCACGACGGCCAGCCACGTCCGAGGCGGCCCCCTCAGCAATTCTCCATGTGGGTGCCACGAGGCTCGTTTGGCATTTAGGTAACGAGGGTTATGGCATTCAGCAATTCTCCATGTTGATGTGTTGATGATGTGGCAGTACGACTGTTGTGTTGAATTAAATTATTAGGTGTACTACTTGTGATTATTGTTATCCTCAAGTTGTAGTGCTGGAGGTTCTGCTCGTGTGTGTTGGTAATATTTTATGCTATCGTGTCGTCAAGCTATTTAGGTAATGTTTTATGCTATGTTGTCGTCAAGCTATGTTGTAAATGTTTTATGCTATGTTGTTTTGTTCGTTGGTGTGTTGGTTGGTTGGTTGTATGCTGTCGTAATAAAAAAACTTAGAGCAACCCTTTTATACTGCAAACCATCTGTGAACATCAAACCATCAAGCACTTGAAAAACCTCACAAAAATTACAAAAGCACAATGAATATAACATAAACACATGTATACAACAACTAGCTCATTACAAACACATCTCAGTCCAACCACTTACCAAGTGCCTCCTAGCTCATTACAAAATATATACAACGACTTTTAAGCCCAACCACAAGCATACACGAAGCGCTGTCTCCCGTTCCGTCGGGGAAGAGAACGCAGCCAAACAAGTGCAGGATCCATGCTCTGCAATTATATGTAAAATGATTTTAGATCAAACTATGTCAATTTTACAAAAAGCTCGATAAGACGACGAGTTGGCTCGATATCCACACCTACCTGCAGTGGTAGGCAACTGTCTGCTCGTCCGCACCCTCAGGACACGCTGCAAAAGTCTGCCGGAGCCAGCTGATAGGAACACCAGAACTGCGATGGCCTGCCTCAGGAGGAAGCTCTCTCCCGAGGAAGGCCTCTACTCGGGCTCTCCAACCTGCAGGCACGCACGGCCCGATAACCGGACGGCCGTGAATGGCGACACCAAGTATCTTCTGAGTGTCCTGGAGCGTAATAGTCATCTCCCCGAAAGGGAGGTGGAAGCTGTGAGTCTCCGGTCTCCACCTACATGATACAAAAAAGAGGACTACATGTCAGAGAATTTGAGGCGCAAATAGCCGATAAACAATGAACATGCAAGTTGCAATGGTTCATCACTTAACCTGTCAACCAGTGCAGTGATGGCGGGGGGGTTGAAGGTGGGCAACCCACGGCGAACCTGGTAAGAGATGGCGTCTAGGCCAGCCCTCTCCAGGAAGGGAGTGTACCGCTCGTCGTACTGCATGTCCAGGAACCCGTCATGGGTTCGAGGACGAAGGATGGGCAGCTCCTGTATAGAATACACCAATTTTTTTAGTTAATGCATCAATATAAACTCAAATTGTACAGGAAGTGATGAAGGCAATACCCTCCCCTCCGCGGTGAGCCGTCCTCTGTGGCTCTCCTCGTAGTACGGGTCTAGCAGGTGGAATTGCGCCATCCTAAAAAAAACTTTGAATTTGTCAGTCCAACATACAAGTAAACAAAATATTGAACATGCATACAATATGGAATGAATAAGAAATTAAACAAGAAACATAGCAAATTACATATGAAAAAACAACTACACGAACTATGAAACATAACGAATAACAAGCACTCGCACCTGACAAAGTGGCCAATGGCATGTGCGTGAATTGTGGCCAAGTCTACCACATCTGCTACATTGGTTCTGCTCGGGGTTAGTAAGAAAGGGGGTTGATCTCCCTCGCCTCGTTCTTCCTGGAAGCTGATCCATAACCATCTTGTGTCTCGTCCTTTTCCTGGTTCCACGTTTGTTCCAACGGCTACCCGGATCCGCAATGTATTTGGGCCCGGTGTACGGTGGCCACTCTCCCTCATCCCGGTAAGGCTCGAAACGGGGAGACCACGTAAGCACAAGGTTGTCAACACTGAACTCCCGAGGTATCTTGCTCTCGTAGTCAAAGTTGCGATGCCTCGCTGCTGCCACATAATGAGAACATGGAAAGTGGTACTGCCTCGGTTTACCACATGTGCATGAGAAATCAATAAGGACAACTTTATGCTTCCTCGTCGGCCGGAGCTCTCCATCGGTCGTTGTACCACCCCTTTCTACAACCTCATAACTGCCCGTGGCGTTGTCAAAACAATGTACCTCATGTGCCTCAGCCCTAGCCTTTGCCTTTTCAAGGTGGCGCTTCGGTTTTGGCGCCCATCTCACTTGTTTACTTTGTAGCGCCATTGCATGTGCGTGTCTTTCGTTGAACCAGGCAACAAGCTTGTAAAAGGTGAAGGATACGATAGCATTGACGGGCATACCACGTATACCCCTAAGCAAACTATTGAAGGATTCGGCCATGTTGCTTGTCTGAAACTCGTACCTCCAGCCACCGTCGTCATGAGCCCTTGTCCATTTGTCGACATCTCTCATCAATCCCGTCAACCACTGTCTACCTTCTGCGTTTGTTGCAGTATTAAGCTGCTCCAACTTCTCCTGGAATAACTTCACCTCAAGCATTCGAGCGACCTCCTCGAACAGAGGAAAGTTATCCTTCGCACCATCCTTACGGAGTAGATTCTCGGCAAGATGCCGAGTGCACCAACGGTGGTGCAAAGCTGCATACCCCGGTATCTGCTCCTGTACGGCAGAAAGTATGCCCTGGTGCCTATCAGAAATGACACCAACCTCCCTAGCAGGGCCGACCACGTGCCTCCGAACGAGCCGCAAGAACCATCCCCAGCTGTCTTTGTTCTCCCTCTCAACCAAAGCAAACCCCAAAGGAACCAACGCGTTGTCTGCGTCACAGGAAATGGCTATCAGAAGTGTGCCCTGGTACTTGCCAAGAAGAAACGTACCGTCAATAGCGAAGACGGGACGACAATGCCGAAAGGCCTCGATGGACTGAGCAAAGCACCAGAAAGCACGGAAGAATATCTGCATCCCATCTTGAGTCCATTCGTTTGGTTTCGGGACGTACTCATAATGCATGCCTGGATTAACCGCTTTGATTGCATTGAAGAGTGCTGGCAACTGCAAGTACCCATCTTCCCAGTCCCCATATATCATCTTCCAGATGCGTTGCTTTGCCCTCCATGCTTTTCCATACCTTATCTCGTATCCAAATTTCTCCTTAACAATCCCAGCAAGTGTCTTCACCTTCATATTGGGTTCTCCCTTTACTATGTGACACAGTGACTTGGCAATAATGGTAGAGGTCAACTGCCGATGCTTCTGTTTGAGCTCTGCTTCGGCACAAGTGTGTGGGCCAACGATTTTTGTGATCTTGAACTTTCCAGTGACCTTCTGTTTGCTAGCACAAACCCTCCATTCACATGTCTCCTTCTCGCACACAACTGTGTACCTCCGCTCCACATAAGAATGTCTCACCTTGAATGGCCTTTTACGGATCACTGAATACTCCTGCAGCCACCTTTTCAATGCAGACAAGTCCTCAAACACCATGCCCTTCTCAATTGTCATGCTTGACCCGGCCTCAGGAGCATCTAGCAACTCGTCATCCCTTCCTTCTGCATAAGCCTCATGAGAATGCCTAAGATCGCTGAATTCATGAACTGATGGATCCCGGCCAGGGCAATAACGCCTGATCAGCTCAATATCACTTTCGGTCAGCTCTCCAAAAGGGCGGTCATCATCAGAATCAACGGCCCTTGCGATCTCGTAAGGCTCCAGATCATCCACAATTTGAACATCCACACTGTTGGAGTCCCTGCAGACTTCTTCAACGTTGCCAGATGGAGCAACGGGAGGAACTACCACATTACCAGGAATGTTTCCTGCATCATAATCACGACAACGATGGGATTGAGACAAAACAAAGGAATGACGGGAAAAGGCTAAAGTGTTGCTCGACACTTACTGGGCTGATTCTGGGTCAATCCCATCTCCTGAGGGGCCGCCACGACATCATCAGTCCGACATTCAACTCGAACTGGTTGAGAAATCTGAACCTCGTTCGGGGAAGATAGAGCATCGGGCACCTCAGGCACTTCTTCCACATCCACCGCAAGATCCGGTAACGGAGGGTCAAAGGGTGCCTGATCACCTAGTTCTGGTGAATAACCGTGAGGGGTGGGATCAATGGACACCTTCCGCACAACAACGTCCAAACATTTTAACTCATTCCTCATAACCAATTTGACATATTTGTCCCACTCATCCTCTGAACCAATTAAGATCAACCGCCTGAGAACTAGGTCTTTCGAACCGAAGTGAAGTAACCCCTCAACTGTGATGCTCTCCTCGTTTGCATGACAATGTAGCTTCTCCCGAGCCCTAGCAACCAACTCACTAAACGACGGCCGATCACCGAATATCAGAGGCACCCTTTGCATTTCAACAAATTGAACATTTCCATAATCATCACTTGTCACACTGCCTCCATGATATAGGGTCACTAGGTTGTCCATCTAGTTCATACAGAAAACCAAACTAATAAGAACCTTTAATTGAAATCGGATACTACATAGTAACTAATAAGTACCTAGTCACTAACTAAATGCTACCTTTATTCGAAATTGATGCTAATTAACTAACTAAATTGCATAGTCAATTGCATACCCAAAGATAAACAATTCTTTTGTTCGTGATTTGCTTGACTCGTTGTGGCAAACATTTCTATAGCACTAACTAAATTGCATAGTCAATTGCATAGTCAATTACATCACAGCAACACAACACATTTCTATAGCACTAGTCCTCTGGCCGCAAAATAATCAACTTGACTTATAACGAGCCATATCCCGACTCCAATACGCCACACAATCCTTCCATTCTACGGCACCATTGCCCAAGCGACAGTGATAAATAAGGGATAAACAGCCTACTCGACATTCATAGCACCACACATCAGCCCACTCAACATCACACCCTCACAAACTAGCTAAAAAATATCCTCGACATCACATCTGAGCGCCAAGAACGAACATTTTGGAGGAGAAGTCCTCACCTTGAGGCACTTGTAGCGGTCGCTGGGGCCTCTCGACAGCAGCGGCGGGGAGGACGGCCGGGCGGGAAGCACGTCGGATGGGCGGCCGGCCGAGGACGCGCGTGCGGGGAGGGGAGGCCGAGGCGGAGACGCGGGGAGGCAGGAGGCCGGGCGGCACCAGGGGGCGGCGGCCGGAGACGCGGGGAGGCGGCCGGAGGCCGGGCGGCTCCGGGGCAGCGGTCGGGCGCAGACGCGGGCGGGCGGAGACACGGGGAGGCGGCACCACGGGGCGGCGGCGGGGAGGCGGGCGGCCGCGGCGTGGAGGACGTCGGACGGGCGGCCGAGGCGGTCGAGGAGGGGTGGCGGGCGTCCGCGGCGGGGAGGACGCCCGTGCGGGGAGGGGAGGCGCGCGGGCGGCCGCGGCGGGGACGACGGGCGGCAGCGGCGGTCGACGAGGGGAGGCCGGCGGCCGCGGCGGGGAGGACGCGAGTGCGGGGAGGGGACGGGAGGCGGCGGCGGGCGAGTTGCGAATGAACGAAGCCCGCGTGCTCGGTGCCGTTTCAGAAGCCGCATGCTCGGCGCCAAGATCCACGGCGCCGAGCTCGGCGCCACGAGTCACGGCGCCGAGCTCGGCGCCACGAGTCACGGCGCCGAGCTCCCTGCCACGTCGGCGCCACGCCGGCCGCTACGCTGGCGCGGGGCTCGCAACTCGGCGCCGTGGTCCACGGCGCCGAGACGTGTTACCTCGGCGCCGTGACCCACGGCGCCGAGCTCTGGGTCCAAAAACGGAATTAAAACTACCAGGGGTCTAAATGTGAATATTTTTCAAAAAAAGGGCTAAAATACAAAAAATTCGGGTATCCTAGGATCCTGATTGGGCAGGAGTAGCAGCAGTATACTAGTGGTTCCACTGTGACCGATCATAAATCCAATCCTTGTATGAGTTGTTTGACGAATCACTACCAAGACGAGCAACTTTAGTTTGGAAAAAGGAATCACTAACGAGCGAGTCTGAATCGACCACACGCTCATGTTTTTTTTTTGGCTTTTTAGCCGATTTTTTAGCAGTTACTATTTATTAAACTAATAAGTTACAGTCAAAAGGCATAAGCCATATCATACAAAAACAGCCCCCTTTTGTTGTTGCTGATTGTGATAGGCAGTTAAATATAGGGCATGTTTTTTTGTGCTGTTGCTAGTAGCTTTTAGTTATTTGTAAGAATGAGTACGGAGTAAGAGAAACTTGCATACGGTTTTAACCTATATAGATGAAATTGATATAGTGTATATTACAACCACTTCTTAAAAAAATATTCTATTTGAAAACTGATTACTAAGAAAAAGTTAGTTATTTATAAAAGTCAAAATCACAAGTCGAAAAAGAAGGAGCCATATAGTAATATCAATATGGGCGTTTTTCTGTCACATTCTTTCTTCGATTATTCAGGGAAAATGTCCATAGTTTCTACACACGAGAGTTTGTTTATTTTTCCTATAGAGTTATTGGTATCTGCATGCTTATCTATCAGTCTAATCTATCTACTTGTTTAACACAGTAACATGAAATTTTTTTTTGCTCCACTAATTAACAAGGGTTAACCATTCCTTGCGTGGGGCCCACAATTAGGTCGCAGAATAGCAACATATCTATCTATCCTCTCCCGAACCTAACCGAAGCACAGGACCGGTCCAACCTTTTGACTCGAGCTTGGGAGTGGTGGCTGGCCAGGCCCACCTTGTCAGTGCCTCATACCTTGCCCCTGGATCGGAGCCTCTCCTCGGAACCCAGCTTCCGTGTGCCGTGAAAACTTTGAATTCAACGGCATTTGCTACGCAAAGGTTCGAGGTGGTTCTTATCGGTTGTGTATTATGACTTTTTTTTCTAGTGTGAGTATTTATGTAAATAAATCAAATGTTATTAAGTTAAAAAATTATTTTAATAAACTGTTTGAAAATAGCTATGAAGAACTCATCTTAATAAATCGCTCTATAGCCTTTTATACTATGCCTAATAATTTTTAACTACTGGCGATTTTTATCACCTTTTTAAAGCCTTAAGAGGCTGGTTCTTGGTGGCTGCACTGACGGAGCTTCCACTAGCCTGGCCCTTTCTAATTTTTTGCTGAAGCCGCGCTGGTGGCTTGCTGCAAGTACGTACACGGTCCTGTGTGTGTCTGTGTTTTTTAAATAGTAGCGAACGGGGAAGACACCGGCACAAATGATGCACATAATTTTATATTTAAAAAGTCGTTTGAAGAATTTATTTTAAAAAATTATTCTATTTATTTTAATGTTTGGAGAAGTCAACAATTAAAAAGGCCAAAAGGAGACATAAGATGTGCCCGTGTAGTAAAGCTAGCTACCGAGAGATATTTAGGGGGTGTTTGGGACTGCTCCACTCCACGTTTTTCAGCTCCGCTCCACGTTTTTTAGCCAAACAGGTTCAGCTCCACGCACTCTGTTTGAGGAAAAAAAGGTGGAGTTGTGAGAGCACCTAAAGAGGTGCTCCACAAACTCTAGGTTTTTTGTGGAGCTGCTCCACGGTAGAGTTTGTGGAGCAGAGTTTGTGGAGCAGTCCCAAACACCCCCTTACCCTTGAAAGTTAGCTAAGCCGCTGTAGATTTTCCGTAGGCAGATCAATCATGCAAGAGTTTTTATGGTGTGACCTCGCAGTCGCGGTAAATAATCTAACCCAATTAAACACGAGCATAAGAAAAATGGGCGATGCTTTACATGTGGCCCTAGCCGCCGCCTCTCGTCAGCAAACCAAAATTCACAGTCGACGGCTACGCCAAAAGTTTGCTCTCGACAAGAATGGCAGCCATCACCAATCTGCAAGCCTTTTTATCCCTTGTGGAATGAAAATACGCATGCTGCTCGCTAGACCCTACAAATGTTTTTTGGAGACCCATGATGTAACGTCTCTGTTTCTGGGATAGGACTGTAGTACGTCTTATAATAGCTCAGGAGTTTTATTACGGACAAAAAAAGTATTATATCTACTCACAAATATTTAAAAAGATTAATTTGATTAAAATATAGACCTAATGGTCAACTTTAGTAATTTAACAGGTGTCCAAGCTCAAAACTTAACTTACAATCAGAAGATTCGAAGAAAACTCCTACATGAACGCTTGAGTACAGTCGTAACCCTAACACGAAATCTTGAAATGTCTTTTTTCTTCTGACCATCAAGTCAAGTGAAGATCATAATGTGTTGATGAAGTTGAAAAAATGATGCATCATGAGTTGATGCATATCAAGACAATGACCTAAGGTAAAAGTATAACTAACTAGGGCTAAGGATGTGTTTCTAGTCTTCTACCGGTCTTGGTGTTTGATTGGAAGACCGGATTGCTAGTATATATTACCGTACTATTAAAAGGGGTCATGTCTAGTAATTTGAGTCTCATCATATGTTGATAGTTCAACCTCACCTCGTATAGCTTATCTTGGCATGAGACTTGCATTTGCGAATGTGTTTTACAAATAGTTGAAACTCATGTGTTGAATCCTTGTAACATGGGACTATGCATTGCAAATGTGTTTTGCAAGTGCTTAAAGTCCATATTTCCATTCTTTGTGATATGAGGCTCATGTTTGCAGATATGTTTGCAAATGGTTTAAGCTCATATATAATCCTTATAGCATGTGACTTTGGTTTGCGAATATGTTTTGCAAATGTGAGGAGTCCATGCACATATTCTTTGTGTCATGATTTCAAAAGTGTGCAAATGTGTTTTTATAACTTGTTAAAAATCATGTTTGATCTTTGTGTGCATAATACTATAGTTTGCAAATGTGTTTTGCAAAATCTATTGAGATATGTGCACCTGTCAGAAAAATCGAAACTACCGCTGTTTTTGTAGCGGTACAACCAGAGGTCAGAAGTACCGGCTCTATGTGAGCGGTACTACCGAACATGGTGCCATAGCCACAAGAGCTGAGCACAAGGCAGTCGAAGTCATCCATTATCCATCTAGCTCAGAAGTACAAAACTACAAACCATAAGGGCACACAAGCAGAACAGATCTACTATCTACGTATTTAGATTCTAGAGCATGGGGTCGCCGGGTCAAAGAGGACGAATCTGCCCAGTGTTGCAAGCCCGCAGTGCGGCAGTGCCCGCTCGACCGACAATCGCTCCACTGCTCTAGCCTCCAGCGCTCCTGTTGCCTGCGCACAACCTCTAGCCCCGCTCGGTCGATGGCCACTCCAGCACTCCTGCTACCTATGCACCTCCAAAAGACCAGAACCAGGGGCACGGGCACCCATCGCAGCCAGGTGCCAGCCGAGTGACGAGAGATGGAGAGACGGACAGATGCCAGACGAAGAGAGGATAGACTAAGTGAGACACAGTCTCATAATTGAGTATGAACAAGATGACAGTGGGCATGGGCCAGTGTCGACGGGAGAGGGAATGGGCCAAAAGGATCCGACGCCAATTTAGGCTAACTGAGCATGAACAGGACGAATTTGGTCCAACTACTAGTATATATATGTATTATATTTTGTATATAAAATTTAGGTATTTAGCTGAATATCCATGAATCATGATGAGTCCACCCCTGCTTGCCCCCATCCATGCATGCATATGCAGGGGAGATACCAGCACGCATGCATGCAACAATAGGTAGCTAGCATACTTTTCCCCTCCGGTGCATGCATATGCAATGCATGGGTTGCCCAGCCAGCTCTAGGCCCGTTCATATTGATTTTTGGTTTTGTTTTATAAATAGTAACAATTTGTAGAGAAGTTTGTATAGAGATATCCGCATGAGAGTTTAGCCAATATAAATAAAATCACTAGAATGTATACTACAATCGACTAGTAAATCCCTTTTTGAAAAGGTACTCTATTTAAAAGTTAGGTAATATAAAAATGTTATTTATTGTAAAATAATAGTTTTTAAAAACCGATATGAATAGGACCCTAATTTGCTTATGCATACAGCAGGCAGTACAATCAAAAAGGTTAGCTGTAATCGCATGCTAGAGAGGACGCGGCTTAGGTGTAGGGGCCCCTGCACATAGCTATGTGCAGGGCGCCTAGATTCGCGACACGTGGCAGCAGGGCGTCTAGACTCACGACACGTGACAAAAAATACTTTAAAAATCAAAAAAATACTTAAAATTTTTTAAAAGTGTTTTTGGATACTTAAAAAGTATTTTTTAAGTAGTTAAAAAACATGTGTCATGAATCTAAGCGCCCTGCACATAGCTATGTGCAGGGCCCCTGCACCTGAGCCGCTCCTGCTAGTCACCCTGGGCACGAAAAACCGAAAACCGAGTACCGAACCGAATTTACCGAGAACCGAATCGAAAGTACCGAAACCGAAAATTTCGGTTCCAGGTTCGGTTCCAGGTTCTCAGGAACCGAATTTACCGAGGAAATTCGGTTCGGTGCCTCGGTTTACCGAAATACCGAACTACAAGGAATAACATGTTGTATTTGAGTAGTGAGTACTAAGTAATATGTAATATTATTGATGGGTCTATTGTGGACAGCTATATTATGTATTTGTGGCTTTTTCTCTGTATGATTTGGCACTTATTCTATATGAAATCATGTTACATTTCTGTCAAAATTGGCTATTGAACTTGATGTTACATGCTGCTGTACCCTGTTCGGTAATTTCGGTAAATACCGGAACCGAACCGAAAGAACCGATACCGAATTTCTTCGGTACCGAGTCTTTTCAGGAACCGAACGGTACCGAGATTCTCAGGAACCGAATTTGTATGGGTACCGAGGAACCGAACCGATCGGTTCGGTAGTACCGAACGCCCAGGGTTACCTGCTAGAGATGGTGGTGATCATTTGGGCTTTTTTTGGTGGGTTATGGCTGAAAAGCACTATAGCTGGCTGAAAAAATACTGTACCTTACAGAGACTTATTTAGCATAATTAAATTTTTTAAAAAAATAAAAAATATGTTAGCCCATTACGTATAATACAAAACAAATACGGAAAAAAAGAACCGGCAAAAAAGCTCAACAAAAAGCCAAAAATTCAGAAAAAGACGAAATTTATGAATAGTGAAACATAAGCCGAAAGCTAAAAGTTAAAGCCAAAACGATCAGAGTACTCGACCGATCATTGCTCATCGTACGGGTAGTGTGTAGGGTTTTTTTCCCATTGTGGTGGCTAGCTCCCTAGTACTACGTTTTGTACGTCCTTGCTTGCTGTTCGTCATCTGTTAAGTACTCATTCTTCATCTTGTCCTAATGAGATCCTAAGACATTGTTGATTCTTGTTTGAAGCTAAGGACATTGTTGATTGATGATGCGTGCATGCGTGGCAGCTTGCATTGTCCAATGTCCAGCACGGCTCGTCTTGTCGGGTTATGGATCCTAAGCCTAGAAGACAGATTCTAGCTTGTGATTGCAGGCTCCATCTCATCTCAATAATAACTCGTTGAGACGAAAGCATATGCATCTCTAGCTCTCTGTGATAAGGAGATGCATGTAAATTAAGAGGCGATGAAATTCGGTGAAACTATATATATGGTATTAATATACATCTAGATTACCCGTTAGGATGGACCTTAATTTCCACCAGATAGCTGCATAAGGCTCTACATTTGAGTCTCAGGAGTGCTGACTACATTGACGTCTTTCCTGTACTAGTACTTGTTCATAACATGAAAGAAAATGGTGTAACAAAAATATCATAGAAATTCCTCTAAAAATATCATGGTGATAGCTCGCTTATTTGAAGATTGAGCTCCATGCCGATCGACAGCAGTCTTCAACGACTAGGTATGCTTGGTTGCTATCCATACTTTGCCAACAAGAGAAAAACTCAGGCAAAGCGTGGTATGCCACACATTTTGACGGACAAAATCATCAGGCAGAACTTTGACAATTTTTTACGCAGAAACAAGTATACAACGAGTGAATCAGATGACTAAGAAAAAAGGTATGATACGCTACGATTATGCCATCGACCCAATCAACCAAACACTAGCCTCGTTCAATCGAAGCTGCCTAAGCTAAGCTTCCCAAACAAACACCACTAAGGCCCTACTCGGTTAGGCTGAAAAATAGTGGTTTATGATTGAAATTGTACAGTAACTAACTAAAAATTATACTGTAGCTGAAGGTAACTTATTTGACGTAATTAAATTTAAAAATAAAAAATATGTTAGCTCATCCCGGGCAACACAAACGAATACACAAAAAAGAACCGGTAAAAAAGCTCAAAAAAATTAAAAGTTAAAAAAAAAGACGAAATTTATAAATAATTAAAAATAAATTAAAAATCAAAAACTAAAATGAATGAGACATAGATCTTGCAAACAAAGACATCCCACAGAGATAGAGCGTTGGTCAGCTTCTTCAGTCGAAGCTAGCGCATCAAGGAAGATACGCACGTACGCTGCCATTTATTGTTCGAGGTGCATGCTGATGACGGTGACCTTGAATCGAGCCGTCCAACCAACCGCATCATCGATCGGGTTGGGCCGTGTGGTACGCGTCGATCGAGCTGCTAATTCCGGCTAAGCTTGCTTAAGCCAGGGATCAGTGAGTCCAAGGTAAACCAAAGACTAAGGGGTTTATTGATTGCTAGCCACAGTTTACCACATCTAAAGTTAGGCAAGTTTGATTAATTTTGGGAGTTGTTTGGTTGCAGCCACAGTTGTGGCAAGATTCCCTTCCAGCAAACTAGATCCCATGCGTTAATGACTCAAAAAAGTGTGGTAAAATTCCCTTAGGCTTGCTAAGGTGTGGTAAAGAATTTGAGCACCTCAACTTAGGCAAGTGTGGCAATTTTTATTGGCAAAGTGTGGCTAGCAACCAAACAGCCCCTAATTGATGGACCCTGCAGGCTTGTTTAGGTTCCTCCCGGGGTTTTAATTAGCTTTACCGCGACTACTCATTTCTCAACACGAATTATATGTGGCCTTAAGCTGCCTGCCTGTACTTTCGTCAAACGCCCTGCAGGGACCAGGAATTCCAGAAAGGAATTTGGGAGGGACCAGACCGAATCGATCTTGCAAAACTCTAAAAAAACAAGCTCTTTTTGAGTTATGATTTATTAGTCTAATAAATAATCATCATCGAGAAAAATCGAAACCAAAAATACCATTGAAAAGTCTAAAAGAAGAGACCACGGATCGACGCCAACGATATGTGGTGTGTCACAGCTCAACGGTACCAAGCAACAACATCACCACATTAGCTATGACTTTATTCTTTTTAGCTTCTGAAAGCTGCTTTTCGATGTTTTTCCTACAGTAAATAGCTTTTAAATGGAGTATTTTTTCAAGATAGAGTCTACTAGTTAATTGTAGTATATACTTTATTGACTTCATTTATATCGGCAAAAACCGACGTGAGTTTCTGTTACTCTGTAATCTCTCGTATAAACAGCCTAAAAGCCACAAGCCGTAACCAAAAGCCACAAGCCACAACTAAAGAAACAGACCCTATATCAGTTGCGTAAGTCCGAATAAACACGCACAGCCGGTCGAGCTGCTGGCCAGACACAAGCCAGCACGTTCATCGGCCAGCCCCCATTCCCGGCGACTAGGTCCAGCTACAGCGACGAACACGACACGCACCAAAGAGAGGGGAAAAGGAAAGTTTCCAAACCAGTCTGAAACGCGAGATTTCCTTTCTATGACTAATTGACGTCTTTGTAGAGTTTCTGTAGAATCTGTGTGAAATTTCTACGGTGATTCTTCGGACCGGGCTCGAGCCCAAGCCCGACCCGAGTGATGCAGGCCCACCGCGTCGCAGCCCGGCCCGCCGCCGCAGAAGCACCCGGAATATTCCGTCCCTCCCGACCTTTGTCCGCGTCTCCCTCCCTCATCCACCCCCTCCCCTCCCCATTTCTCCCTCCCTTTCCCCACCTCCTCTCTACGAAGCAGCTAAACCCTCCTCCTCCGCCTCCCCGCCATGGGCTCCTCCTCCCACTCCCCCGCCTTCCCCGTCCCCGGCGCGGGCGACGCCGCTGACCCCTCCCCCCTCTTCCTCTCCGACCTCCCCCCGTCACCCCCCTCCGCCTTCCTCGACCTCCCCCCGACGCCGCACCAGGAGCACGATCAGCAGCCCGCCGGTGGCGGCGGGTCGCCGTCTTCGTCCACACCGGAGGACCTCGTCTTGCCCTTCATCTCCCGCATGCTCATGGAGGAGGACATCGACGACAAGTTCTTCTACGACTACCCCGACCACCCCGCGCTCCTCCAGGCGCAGCAGCCCTTCCTCGACATCCTCTCCGACCCCTCCTCCCAGTCCAACTCCTCCGACAGCAGCGGCGGCGGCGCCAACCGCCTCTCCCCCTCCGACGCCTCCGTCTCCCCCGCCGCCGTCAACTCCTACGACCCCGCCGCCCAGTACCTGCCCCCCTTTGGCGCCGCCCCCAACAGCTTCGACGTCGATCTCGACCCGGCGGCCTTCTTCCGCGCCGGGGCCAGCTCCGACCTCATGAACTCCGCCTTCCTCAAGGGCATGGAGGAGGCCAACAAGTTCCTGCCCAGCGAGGACAAGCTCGTCATCGATCTCGAGGCCTCGGGGGAGTTCCTCAGGGGCGTAGAGGAGGCTAACAAGTTCCTGCCCAGCGAGGACAAGCTGCTGATTGGCTTTAACGGCGTCTCAGCCCCAGCTGCGGGGCCCGCGGCGGTTGTGAGCGTCAAAAAGGAGGCGGCGGTGGATGCGGCGGTCGTGGCCGGCCGGGGCCGCAAGAACCCATACGACGACGAGGAGCTGGAGCTGGAGGGTGGCAGGAGCAGCAAGCAGACCGCGGTGCTGGGTGACGACGTCGCCGCGCGGGACATGTTCGACAAAGTGATGATGACCTCCCACGAGATGTGCGTCGAGCAGATGCAGAATCTGCGGATCGCCATGGAGAAGGAGGCGGCCCAGAACGAGGCCAGCGGCGGTGGGAAGGGCGGGAACGGGAAAGCGAGGGGCCGGGGCGGCGTTCCGGACGTGGTGGACCTGCGCACCCTGCTCACCCACTGCGCGCAGGCCGTGGCCACGGACGACCGCCGTAGTGCCACCGAGCTGCTGAAGCAGATCAAGCAGCACGCACACCCGCAGGGGGATGCAACGCAGCGCCTCGCCCATTGCTTCGCCGAGGGTTTGCAGGCGCGGCTGGCCGGCACGGGCAGCCTGGTGTACCAGTCACTCATGGCGAAGCGAACCTCGGCCGTGGACATACTCCAGGGGTACCTGCTGTACATGGCTGCCATCTGCTTCAAGAAGGTGTCCTTCATGTTCTCAAATAATACAATCTTCAACGCTTCATTGGGTAAGAAGAAGATCCATATCATCGATTATGGTATACATTATGGGTTCCAGTGGCCATGCTTTCTACGACGGATAGCAGATAGGGAGGGTGGGCCACCGGAGGTGAGGATCACCGGCATTGACATCCCCCAGCCTGGGTTCCGCCCAACTGAGTGCATTGAGGAGACGGGGCGCCGGCTCAGTAATTATGCCCGTGAGTTTGGTGTGCCATTCAAGTACCATGCCATCGCGGCGGCAAAGATGTGGACGGTGCGCAAAGAGGATCTGAACATCGATCCTGACGAGGTGCTCATTGTGAACAGCCTGTATCAATTCAAGAACTTGATGGATGAGAGCGTTGTGATTGACAGCCCAAGGGACATTGTGCTCAATAACATCCGGAAGATGCAGCCCCATGCGTTTATCCATGCAATAGTGAATGGCTCGTTCAGTGCACCATTCTTCGTGACACGGTTCCGGGAGGCTCTGTTCTATTACTCAGCCTTGTTTGATATTCTGGACACAACCACCCCAAGGAACAGCGACCAGAGGATGCTGATTGAGCAGAACATGATTGGGCGGGCTGCCTTGAATGTCATCGCGTGTGAGGGTACAGATCGGGTGGAGCGTCCTGAGACATATAAGCAATGGCAGGTGCGGAATCAACGTGCAGGCTTGAAGCAGCTGCCATTGAATCCAGACATCATTCAGGCAGTGCGGGACAAGGTCAAAGGCTGCTACCACAAGGACTTTGTGATTGACATAGATCACCAGTGGCTCTTGCAGGGATGGAAGGGGCGCATCCTCCTTGCCATCTCGACATGGGTGGCAAATGATGCTGGCTCTTAAATTTAGCTGCTTTCATTTTTACTTGGCTACAAATATAGATGTAGGTATTTCAATAAATATGACCAGTGGTTGTATGTTATGTATGAATATATCCATGGCCTAGTTAGTAACCTTGGTGGTTCAGTGGACTCAGTGACTTAAAAAGAGTTGTGCCCATCCAGGATTCGAGACATACTTGTGATTTCCGTGGGTAGGCTATTCTGCTCATATGAACCCATTCATGCCATGCAGGTTGTGAGGAAGATGGGTAGCCCAAGTTGTGCGAGTCAAAGAATAGCAGGCATGTAGAAATCCATGGTCTTAACGTAATGTGAATTAGATGTTTATGCAGTCATGTTGCTGCGTAATGCGATGTAGAATTTAGACTTAGGTCCTGGTCTGGATGATGTTTGCTGCAGCATCATATCACCTGTGCTTGTGATCAATCCACTCAATTGATCCGATTGTAATTGACACTAATTACTCTGTTCTAGGTGCTGACTGCACTGTGGCATACAGTAACATTGTATGAATCATGAACCCTGGGCTTGGCTAGTCTAAACTGTTCTGTGCGTGAGAACTCTCTTTTCTGAAGTCACTGTTCGATTCATTCATGATTCATGTTGTGACAGCATGTCAAATATTTTTGCCTACATATTTGAGCTGGTTGTTATTCAAGACATTCAGGTATTGTTCTGAATTGCCAATTGGGAGCATCTGATTCTTGGAATTGTTCAGTAACCAAGCTGGACCTATTATTGTCCAGAGTCGATGCGCACATCTGCTTCATAGAATGAAAATGAATCAGGATGTTATTATCTGTTTGTACAAACAAGTCACTTCGAAAATTCACTGTAGCAGTTAGCACGTATCATCCATTCGACGTTGCTCTGACCTGCTGCGAATTCAGCGAAGACAGGTCACCTTTTATTTTCTTGGGCAGGTGACTAGGACATTTCGTTTTCCCCACGTAGGAAATGGACACTGAATGATACTACTACTATTTTGCCATCCCAATAATTGAAGGAGAGACGTGTTTCTAGCCTTTTTTTTACCAGATTCGTGATGATTCCATGTATCCATGACCATCCTACATTAGTTGTGGGGGCAAAAGGATCTTCCAAGCAACTGTCATAACCAGCTTATATTAGAACCTGATGAAAGTTGCATACCATATTCATAAACAGTAAAAAATGAAGAGCGTCCGGTGTAAGGTTTCTTGCACCATATCAGGCACGGGCAGAGCCAGAAGCCTCGCGTACGCATCTGATTAGGGGTGCAAACGGGTCGGATTCGGACGGATATTGTTGTTACCATATCCTAACCCATATTTTTTCTCCGGATTCGGTACCAATCGGATTCGGTGCCGGATCGGTCGGAATTAACCCGTTTGTAAGGAATGCATGCAGTACAGCAAATGGAGTAGGAGGACGTGCTGTCAAGAACTTGATGTTACTACTTAATAGCTGATATGGAAGATTTTATTTTACCATTGCAAAAGAAAATGAAACGTCAAATAGTAGCACTAACCTGAAATCAAACTTGAAGACGTATCAGATTCGGACGGATATTGCTGTTACCATATTCTAACCCATATTTTTTTTCTCCGGATTCGGTACCAATCGGATTCGATGCCGGATCGGTCGGGATTAACTCGACCCGTTTGCACCCCTACATCTGATGCACCTGAACACAATCCTAGAAAATGCAGAACACGATTACGAGAATATTTTCCAGCGCATGTCCATGAGCCAGTGAGACATTCAGAGTACCTGTCACTGATCCTGGAAAAGATAACGTCAAAAAATGGTTTGACCACAAGACAAGCTTAGCAACAGGATAAGAAACCGATGTGTATCGATCGAATCTTCGTGTAATCCAAATATAAATTCACCGGGGATGTGATCTTGTGTGATATATATGCCCGGTTGTGATTAGGGGCATCAGAACGACTATGACAGCATGCGAGATTAACTGGGACATCGGATGAGCTGACCCTGACCTGAAGAAGATATTAAAACGGCTGGCGGGATGCAATGCTTTTGTATGACGATGCAGATGGGGATGTGTCAAGGTTTGTCCAGACAGACTTCTTGTGCAAGAACACAAGAATTTCTTCGTTCTACAAGTATGCCTCTGGCTAATTACTATTGTTAAATTAACTCACAAGGTTGGTGCCTAAAAAACTGAAAAGAGAGAGAGAGAGAGGATTGAACTCCTCCGATACGAATGTGACACAAGAATATATCAATCTAAGATGGTGTAAGAAGCCGTAATATCCATCTCACGGCTAGTTAAACTTAAGGTCCAAATTTTGGAACGCAAAAATTTTAGGTTTTGTTAAACATCATCTGGATATTTTTTTTTCTAACTATCATCTAGATTTAGAACTGTTAGATTAAAAATTCAATATATATGAATTCTCCTCCCCCCTGAATTCTACCCCCTCCATCTTGAAAAAAATTCTTTCACCTTAAAAAAACAAGGGCTCTTGATCTCTAATCCAAATATCACAGATTTAGATGACAGTAGAAAAAATCCGAATGATACCTAAATATTCCTAAATTTTTTCTTAATACCTACAAAAATTAAACTATACCTTATAAAATTTCTGCGTTCCAAACAGCATCTCACATATTTTCGTGCATCGAAATTGATCTCGACAAAGCATTTGTCTGTTTCCGTGCACATGTAGAAGAGGCCAGTGCTCACAACAGCATAGTTTCCGTGCACGTCATCCCATGCGAGGAATCTCTCAGAGCCTTGTGCGTCCGTACGGGGGAAAAATATCTATCTCGCTGACCAAATCCGGATCCGACGGCAGGATCTAGCTCCCAGGCGAAGGTATCAACGGTGATCTGGGCCTCCATTTCGTCGTTGCGCATGGGTTTCGAGCTCTGCGCCAGGATGGGCTTCTCCGTAGTGGGCTCTTACGTAGATTGGGCTTTTAGGGCCTGGGATTCACTGCCGACCTTTAGATGGGTCCACTTTGAAGCCCATTTGGACTTCCGGCCCAGCTTGTCGGTGCTTGTGTAGCACTTGTCAAGCCCATTTGGGTTTGCATTGGCCCAATAGGCCGGCTCGACTACTAAACTGATGCTCCTTTCTGTTCATTTCCCTTAGGTTTAGCTTCGTGCTCGTCGTCTCCACGAATCCTATAATACTGGTTTGCGCACATGCGTGGCTAGATTTATAACTTTTTAGTACGAAGATGACATTTAGTGGGTTAGATTATCTTTTATTTAATATATTTAGGATATATAGATTTTTTTATATGAAAATTTGAAATGACAACTTTTGATGCAAAGCACATCTTCAGGAAACATAGCTGGGGTGTGTTATTTTTGGTTTATGGCTTCTCCCGAATAAACAAATAGAAGGGTTTTTCCGATGTCTCTTCGAACCCATTTACCAGAACAGTTTTTTAAACGGTTTATCGGCTTATCGGCATTCGATTCAGCATTTGATTTATTCACATAAATACTCGTATTAGGACAAAAAACCATCTGTCATAGTAAAAAAGAATCCACTCTTGAGTGATAATATGTCTTGACAGAAACGTGGTATTTAGATACGTCTTGACAAAAATTAAAAATAGCTCAACTCACGCTATATATACTCCACATTAATGCTAGGGGCAGTACATCTACATAGCTAAGCATTGTGTTCTTTTGCGTTTATAAGTTAGCTTTCTATAGTAACTAATTTTTAAATAGAATGTCTTTTTAAAATGGGTGTTATATCACGTATAGTAATTTATGTGTTACCACTGCATGATGGTTGCTGTACTTTATGTGGGAGTTTTTCCTTTTGACTGTAAACATAGAATCACACTATCTCTTTAAACGAATGTCCTGTCTGTGATCCGTCTGCACCGTTGTGTTCAAAGTTATAAGCTTAACAAAACAAGATCCATGTTGAATATATTTTGATACTGTAAAAGTTGTTTACTGCACAAAATACATTGTTTTATTGCACTACCATAGGAGATTTACTACACTTTTCTGAGTACGGACTGGTGACATGCGTAGAATAAAACTAGCTAAAGTTAGTATTTTTGTTTTACTACACAAAATACGCTTTTTTATTGCACTACCATGGGAGTATACAACTTGATGGTGATTGACATTTATGGCATCTAATATGAACTTTTATTATAAAAGTTCATATTAGATGCCATAAAAAGTCAAACACCATCTGGTTCTATACTTAGTCACCTTCCATGCTCAGAAAAGTGCAGTAAATCTCCTATGGTGGTACAGTAAAATGAAATTCTGATTTCAATCAGTTTTATTCTACACATACGTTACCCGTCCGTACTCAGAATAGTACAGTAAATCTCATGTGGTGATGCAGTAAAATGACATATTTCATGCAGTAAATGAATTTAATAGCAACAAAACATATTTAACATGGATCTGATTTTGTTAAGCTCATAATTTCGAACACAATGGTGAAAATGGATCACAGACCAGACGTTTAGTTAAAGAGATATTGCAGTTCTAAGTTTACAAAAGAAAAACAATCTCACACATAAAGTGTAGTAACCATCCTGCATTGGTAACACATAAATTACTACACATGATGTAAGCTTTTACGGTCAAACTCTACTAGTAACATGAGATCGTGCGGCTCTAGTTACGGTCGGAGCGTAGAATAACTTATTCTACGCTTAGGCACAAAATAGTGCTATTGTGTGTGTGTAATCTGGACCACTATCATTGATGATGTAGATCTTTCTCTTCTTTCACCGATTAACGTGGATATTTTCACCCCTTAAGAGTGAACATGCTGCTTCTTTTGCCTTTGCTTTAAGAGTTCTTATCGATATGCACGAAGTCGAGTTCTTCCATGTTTTTTTGTCCATAGAATTCATTTTTTATTCATCGGTTTGACCAACATGTTGATGAACTTCAGTCTTGGTAGAGCCTTCTCATTGCTATCAGATTTACTTCTTTTCTATTGCTCTAATCATGGGCTATATATAGATTGACATTTTTGAGTAATGTGTGTTGTATGCATCTATGATATTAGAGTCATATCTATTATCATAGTGTACTTCCTATTTGTAGCCCATTAATCTATACCATTATAATTTGGATCCACCACAATCGATGGCTTATTTTGAATTTGCATGTTTTTGAATTTTATATGACATGGATTTTTTCAGTTTTATGTTGGAATTTGCATACAAATACAACTGGTAATTTTATTATTTCATTTTTATTACAAATTTTAGATACTTACAGATTTTAATTAGGAATTCATATAAAAATCAGATCGATAATTATCCTTTGATATTTATTTCATATTTGTATATTGTTGAATTGTACATGAGATGGAGTCTTTTATATAGTTTTAGGTTGGAATAATATACAAGTCCAACTGGTATTTTTTTCATTTCTTTTTTATTCTAATTTAAGCTATTTAGGAATTTTACTTGGAATCCGTATGAAATTTAAATTGATAATTTTATTTTAATTTTTATTTTGAATTCAGTTTTAGGTTGGAATTTGCATACATATTCAACTACTAATTTTTCTTTAATTTTTATTCTAAATTTCAGTTTTACTTCGGTGTTCGTATAGAAATCAAATTGCTAATTTTTTATTTTTATTCTGAATTTCACTAACTTTTATTGCACTTGACGTGGACTATTTCTTTTATTCTAAACTGTTATAACTTGCGTCCACCAGATGAACGGCTAGATCTTTTCTTTTTTCCCTCCGATTAACCTGAGAATTTTTAGCCCTTAGGAGCGATCGTAGTGGCTTCTTTTGACTTTACTTTAAAATATAATAGATTGATCCCACTAGCTGTAGTTATTGCTAATTCTCTTCTCCCTGGTGCATCCACACCATCCTTATTATTTTCAACCTTTGGATGAGCAATGAGTGGCATATATGGTTGTTAGATACTAATGTTCATTTAGCTAAGCCCAAGCTGCATGGTCAGCCTAAAAGGCCATAAGCCCAAAAGGCCCTGTTCATCTTGCAGCTTATCACATTGTTTTTTTTCCTCACTAAATAAATCGGCTCATGTAGATTGCTAATTAACAATTTCTGCAGCAACTCGCGGGGTAACATCCAGTTCTTATAAAATCTTATTCATCCTTCAAGAGCATTTCTTTAATTTTTCTAAGATGTTTTTGCGCTGGATAGCTGGAGCTTGTCTTTCCTCTAGAATTTCATTACAAATAAAATTTTTCAAGCAAGGATTCAAATTCGTAACCTAGTGCTTCGATAAGACATCTTAACCGTTGAGCGATAACATGTTCCTATAAGACATATGGCAAATTAGATTTTATATATCCGGCCACTGGATCCTCCGGCAGGATGCACCAAGCATCAACAAGACAACAACGGTGGTTTCGCACATGTGATGCAAAGCTTTGGAAAATGGACAACGAGACAGTTGGTCAGTTTGTCTCCTCTCCTGACCAGACCTAGACAATGGCCGGCCAAATTCTCTGCCAAAACTGCCATACATTTAAACCACAATATACCGCTGATTAACATCTAGACTAGATACAGGGGTGGACCAGCGGTGGGTCAGGTGGGGCGCAAGCCCTCCCTACCGCTGGTCGGCCACGTGTACCTCTTTCATCCCTCACAGTTTCACGCTAGTTATATAAATGACTTTGAATGATGACGCCTCTCTTAAAAAAGCATTTGCATGATAAAAAAATTGTATTTGTAGTGGTGATTATAAGCCACAATGACATCTTGGCTCTTGGCGTGGAGCCTTTCTTGTTAGGATAGCTTTTAGGATCTCCTAGGTTAGATTTAGCGGGGTTTCATTACGGGTACGGGTTCTTGAGGTAAAACCGAGAGGGAGAGAGAGGCTAACCGTCCGATGTGGAGGAGGAGGGGTTGGCCATTGCGGGTACGTTTGGTGAAGTCTGCGCACGGGCAACGACGGTCGGGGAAGAGGTGCGGGGCTCCTTGGCGGCGGCGTCTCCCTGGCGGCGGCGATCTGGCGGTGGTG
Organism: Dendrocalamus latiflorus; assembly: GCA_017311315.1. Classification (NCBI taxonomy): domain Eukaryota; kingdom Viridiplantae; phylum Streptophyta; class Magnoliopsida; order Poales; family Poaceae; genus Dendrocalamus; species Dendrocalamus latiflorus. The sequence goes on along the minus strand of CM029636.1, from coordinate 3,618,270 downwards.
CTTCCCGTCGCTGCAGCGCCCCCTCTCTTAGATCGGATCTAGGGTTTTGTCGGTGGGGAGGTGGCGGCACGGTGAACCTTGGTCCCTGTGCCGCCCGGCCCCCACCTCTATTTATGTGGCGCTGGCGACAGGGGCCCACCAGCCTATTGGGCTGGGCGCCCCCGATCAGGGCGCGGTCAAGGGGAGAGGGGGGCATTTGGCCGTTGGGCCAAATGCCCTGAGATCATTCTAACATTCTCCCCCTTGATCTCAATCTATACTTTATCTTTAATTACTTTTGCCTTTACACATTCCATCACAGATTAGTGCATAGAACATGTCTCATCGTCACGGTCAATCGCTGATAGATTTAACAGCTACAATACACCTCTCTGTTCTGAAATAGTTACTTTAATCTTTTGGGCCATCTTTTAGTCCAGGAATCATATGCTTTCCCTTAAACCCATGCCGGCTACATGTTCTCTGAACATGTTGGGTGATAAGCCTTTAGTAAGCGGATCCGCTAGCATCTTTGCGGTACTTATATGCTCAAGACTTATAATTTGATCCCGAACTTTATCTTTCACAACATAGTACTTTATGTCAATGTGTTTGGCAGCACCACTTGACTTATTGTTGTGGGCATACGTTATTGCGGGTTCATTATCGCAGTACAACTTAAGTGGTCTATTGATGTCGTCAACCACTTTTAAACCGGGTATGAACTTCTTTAGCCAGTTCACCTGCCCCGTAGCCTCATAACATGCTACAAACTCGGTATACATTGTGGACGATGTAGTGACGGTTTGCTTTGAGCTTTTCCACGATATAGCTCCTCCAGCGAGAGTGAATACATATCCGGATGTAGACTTTCTATCATCTCCCGCAAAATCAGAATCTGTATACCCCACTATATGGAGTGAATCTGATCTTCTGTATGTCATCATGAGGCCTTTTGTTCCTTGCAAATAACGCAAGACTTTCTTTATCAATTTCCAATGTTCTATTCCAGGATTGCTCTGGAATCTGCCAAGTAACCCGGTAACAAATGCTAAGTCAGGGCGTGTGCATACTTGAGCATACTGTAAGCTTCCGACAGCTGAAGCATATGGAACCGCTTTCATTTGATCGATCTCATACTGGTTCCTGGGCATTGAAAATTCCCATATCTGTCGCCCTTGACTATAGGTGCAGGTGAAGGACTACATTTATGCATACCAAATTTCTTTAAGACTTTCTCTATGTATGCCTTTTGTGACAGTCCCAATGTCCCCTTGTTTCTATCCCGGTGAATTTCGATCCCTAGAACGAACGAAGCTTCACCAAGATCTTTCATATCAAAGTTTGAGGACAAAAACTTCTTTGTCTCCAGTAGCAGACTAACATCACTACTAGCTAGCAGGATATCATCCACATACAGGATTAGGAAGATAAACTTCCCATCTTTAAACTTTGCATAAACACAGTTGTCCTCTACATTCTCTTTAAACCCAAATTTTCTTATTGTACTGTCAAACTTCAAGTACCACTGTCTTGAAGCTTGTTTTAACCCATATATTGATTTCTTTAGACGGCATCCCATTCTTTCATTTCCTTCCACGACAAAACCTTTCGGTTGTGCCATGTAAACATTTTCCTCCAAATCCCCATTAAGAAATGTCGTCTTTACATCCATCTGATGTAACTCTAAATCATAATGTGCTACTAATGCCATTATGATTATGAAGGAATCTTTACATAAGACTGGAGAAAAGGTCTCATTGTAATCAATCCCTTCTCTTTGCGTAAATCCTTTTGCCACAAGTCGCGCTTTGTATCTTTCTACATTCCCTTGGGAGTCATGCTTTGTCTTGTAGACCCATTTACAGCCTACTGTTTTGGCTCCTTTAGGAATAATTTCCAAGTCCCAGACTTTATTAGTCTTCATGGACCTCATTTCCTCTTCCATGGCCTCAAGCCATTTTGAGGAATTTTCGCTTCTCATGGCTTCTTCAAATGAGGTGGGATCATCCTCCATTTGAAATTCCTCTGTATGATAAATCTGATAATCATCAGAAATAGCTGATCTTCTTACTCTTTGAGACCTCCTCGGGGCCTCCTCATTTGGTATATCTTCTGTTTGAGGCTGCTGTTGCTCCCCATCATCTGTGGCAATAGGTTCTATAGGATCCTGAAGAACAGGTTCCTCATTATCATTCATTGTTGCCACAGGAGGAACAATAACAGGTGCTGGCACCACAGTGTCTTGCACCGTCGGTGCAGCGACAGCAGGTAGTGTGAAGAATGGCTCTTGAATCATCGGAGTGGGCGCATACACCCGCTTCTCTTCAAGATCAATCTCACGAGCTACCATACTTCCCCTCATCATTTCATCCTCTAAAAAGACAGCGTGTCTCGTTTCTACAAACTTTGTATATCTATCTGGACAGTAGAAACGAAACCCTTTTGACTTTTCAGGGTAGCCAATGAAATGGCAACTTACTGTTTTGGGATCAAGCTTCCCAAGGTTTGGGTTAAATACTTTAGCCTCAGCAGGACTCCCCCACACACGTAAGTGGTTTAGTGAGGGAACTCTTCCTGTCCACATCTCGTACGGTGTTTTGGGCACCGACTTATTAGGCACTCTGTTGAGAATATGAATGGCGGTTTTCAACGCCTCCATCCATAAACTCAATGGCAGTGTGGAGTAGCTCATCATGCTTCGCACCATATCCATCAGGGTACGATTGCGTCTTTCAGCTACTCCATTTTGCTGAGGTTCGCCCGGTGTAGAATACTGGGCCACTATTCCATTTTCCTGTAAAAACCTTGCAAAAGGTCCAGGAACTTGTCCATATGGGGTATGTCGACCGTAGTACTCCCCCCACGATCAGATCGGACTATCTTAATCTTTAAATCGTGTTGGTTTTCAATTTCAGCCTTAAATATCTTGAATTTATCCAAGGCTTCATTTCTTTCTTTGATTGGATAAATATATCCATAACGGGAGTAATCATCCGTGAATGTTATGAACGAGTCATATCCATCCACACTTTTCACAGGAAAAGGACCACAAATATCTGTGTGAATAATTTGTAGAACTCCTGTGCTTCTTTTAGCATCCTTTTTAATTTTCTTTACATATTTTTCTTTGATGCATTCTCTGCATTGTTCTAAGTCTGAGAACTCTAATGGAGGAAGAATATCATTCTTAACTAGTCTTTCTATTCTCCCCCTCGAAATATGGCCTAAACGACAGTGCCATAATTTCGACGACTCATCTAGAGTTCTCTTTCGTTTTCTGTTTACATTCGTAGACGAGGATTCAATCACTTTCTCGCATGCGACGTTCCCAATATCGCATACGACATTCACATCATCACATAATGATAACAAATAAAGCTCATTCTGTAAGATGGCAAGACCAACACATTCTTTATTAAACATTATTTCACACTTGCCATTTCCAAAATTACAATCATAACCATCTTTGTCCAAATTTGAAACACTAATCAAATTCCTCTGTAAAGAGGGAACAAAAAGGACATCTCTAAGTAAAAGATTGGAGCCATTAGCTAACTCTAATGAAAGATCGCCAACGGCTTCAACTTCAGCTTGGACTCCATTTGCAACTTTAATGCATCTTTCGTTTCTTTGCGTAGTCCTCGTCGAATGGAATCCCTGTAAAGAATTAGCAACATAAACAGTTGCTCCTGAGTCAATCCACCAAGTGGATTTCGAATATTGCACATACATGGATTCATTTATATAGGTAATAATGTTCTCACCTTTCTTTGCCATTATCATCTTTAAGTAATCAGGACTGTTCTTCTTGTAGTGTTCTGTCTTCTTGCAGTGAAGACACTGATCTTTGTCTACAGCAAATTTATTCTGTCGAGGCTGATGGACAAAGGCTTTTCCCTTGTTCTTTGAGAAGGAGGTACTGTTGAAGTTCTTTTTCTTGTTATCCTTCACATAGTTGATAGATCCACCATGTGAGGATTTAATTCTTTCCTCCTCTTGCACACACATAGCTATGCACTTTTCCAAGTCCCATTTCTCGGGCTGCATATTGTAGTTGACAACAAATGTGTCAAACTCTTTGGGCAAGGAAGCAAAAACCAAATGAATAAGGAACTCATCCTTGAGAGCCAAATCCATTGGTTTAAGCTTAGATGCCAAGTTACTCATCCTTAGTATGTGCTCTCTTATGCCACTGCCACTGCCAGAGTACCTTTCTGTCACAAGCTGCTTAATCAACTGTGTAGCATAAGTCTTTGAAGAGCCAGTGAACTGACTCTTTATTTTATCAAGGTACTCTGTGACAGTGTCACTCTCTGCAATTGAGCCCACAATTGCAGGCTCAATTGTGTTCTTTATCACAGCCATACATTTCTTGTTGGCTGTGGTCCATTTCTTATGATCAAGATCATAAGACATCTGCAAGGGAGCATGATCCCTCTGTCTTTTCTGCCAAGCAGTATCATCCTCATTTTGATCCCTCACTGGTGCCATAGGCTCAGTGGGACGTGCTGTAGTGAGGACCCAGTCCACCTCAGCCAAGATAAACGCTAAGTCTTTCTTTTTCTTCCACTCTCCATAATTATCACCTTTAAGAGTGGGGATCTCTGATACAACTCATCAAGTTGTATCCGCCTGAAAATTATTTCAAATAAAGTGAGAACGTAACAGCAAAATTATATGCCTTATTTCCAATGTTGGTTAAAAATACGACATACAATTAAATCAATTTTATCTATACATTAAATCTACATCACCGTTGGGCAGAAATAGAAATAATGCATAAAAACATCAATTAAAAATTATAATACTGTTATTATCAACGTTGGTCAGAAAATAACAATATCATAAATCTCTGGAAATTATATCTATTTTTCCAAAATTAAATTCTCCCGTTGGTTCGAATTTAATAATGAAAAATCAATCAACATTAACTTTTGCAGCGGAAACTGTAATTATTCTAAAAATAATTCATTATTCAGAAGCATTATACTGTACACATTTAATCTCTGGAAAAATTAACACGTTGGTGCAAAATTTTACAGAGATTTGAATCAAATTTCATTGAAATTCATCAAAAAAATGCTTCTGAAAAACAATAAATATCAAAAAATCGGGTTTATTGTGCAAACAGGCATTTCGGCTTGTTCGGCCCGGCCCACGGCTCACGGCGGCCTGCTCCGGCCACCGTGCGCGCGCAGCCTCGACGGCCTGCTTCCCCCGGCCCAGCCAGCCTCACGCGCGTGCGCCCGCGCTCGGCCTCACGCGCCCACGCTTGGCCTGCTCAGCCCAGCTGAGCGCGCGCGCGGCGCTCTACCCTTGCGCCCCGGTCGCAACTCATCTCAGCCGTCCACGCGCGATCCAACGGCCGAAACCTCGCGCTGCCGCGGCCTTTGGCGGCCCATGGCGCCTCCGCGCGATCCTTTCAGCCGTCGGATTCGCATCCGACGGCTCTCGTTCCTCGCGGCCGAGCGCGATCGCGCGCAACCTGGGCCTGGGCCGGGAAACTTCTCGCCCGCCTGGGCCGAAAGCCAGCCCGACGCGCTCGGCGCCATCTGAACCGTCCGTCGCCATCCGACGGCTGCGTGCGAAAGTCGCCCGAACAAAACCGCCGCGACGGACGCCCCCGAAAACCCTAAGTCATTTACTCCTCTCCCCTCTCTCGCCTCGCGCCCGAGCGGTCTCAGCGGCGGCGGCGGCGACTACGTCCACGCCGCCGGAGAAGGAGAAGAAGACCGGCGCCGCCATGGGCCCTCTCGCCGGCGTGCGCGCTCCCCTGAGAGGGAGCGCGCCGCCGTCGAGCGGCTCCGTGTCGGCGCCCCTCCGAGCGCGCTCGCTCGGATCTGTCCCGCGCGTCGACGGTGGCCCGTACGTGGAGCGCCGGCGAGCCCAAGGCTCGGCCGATCTCCCGCACGCCAGCGACGACGACGGCCCGGCGACGACGGCCAGGTAAGCCCAGTCGCTTCTTTTCTAGGGTTAGGGTTAGGGTTCGTCCTTCCCCTCTTTTCTTTCCTTTTCTTTTTCCCCATCTACGATCTACGCCTAGGGTGCTCTGATACCATTGTTAGGATAGCTTTTAGGATCTCCTAGGTTAGATCTAGCGGGGTTTCATTACGGGTATGGGTTCTTGAGGTAAAACCGAGAGGGAGAGAGAGGCTAACCGTCCGATGTGGAGGAGGAGGGGTTGGCCATTGCGGGTACGCTTGGTGAAGTCTGCGCACGGGCAGCGACGGTCGGGGAAGAGGTGCGGGGCTCCTTGGCGGCGGCGTGTCCTGGGCGGCGGCGATCTCCCCGGCGGCGGCGATCTGGCGGTGGTGCTTCCCGTCGCTGCAGCGCCACCTCTCTTAGATCGGATCTAGGGTTTTGTCGGTGGGGAGGTGGCGGCACGGTGAACCTTGGTCCCTGTGCCGCCCGGCCCCCACCTCTATTTATGTGGCGCTGGCGACAGGGGCCCACCAGCCTATTGGGCTGGGCGCCCCCGATCATGGCGCGGTCAAGGGGAGAGGGGGCATTTGGCCGTTGGGCCAAATGCCCTGAGATCATTCTAACATTTCTCTCTCTCGTGTCTACAAGTCTATCGTAAGCCGACAACTTGATATTTAGCAAACTGGTTAGTAAGTCCTATTAGTCCTCTCTAAATTTTGATTCTGTGTCTGCCACTGACTAGATATTCCATGAGACCATGACCTTGACCTGATTCAAGCGTTTGAACCTTATTCTGTACCCATTTGCCGTATGTAGGGATCATGGCTTTGTTGCTAACTAAGAATCGGTCGATCACTGCACATGGCTTCACTTGTTGCATCCACTAACTCACATGCTAATGCATGATGGGTTCAGATTAACATTTGCAGAAGGCTAGATGACTCATCATCCTCTCTCTCTCTCTCTCTCCCCTCTCTGAATATCATTTCTTGTCGCTGCGTGTACCGTATTTAGTATGCACGTAGTTTGTGTGTGTATTTTAGGATGTACATCTGCGTATCTTTCGGCTACATGTCGGCACATCGATCGATTTAATTAGAACGGACGTAGTGACCGTCACAGCATGGCCGGCATGATGCATCCACGTCGCGATCAGGACACGTGTCATGCGCGGTCCTGCATTTGACCGACCGGTCAAATCATCACACATGTGTGTGCGCGCCCAAATCCCGATGGCAAGTGGTTTTGTGATAAACTAACTGCGTGTGGCAATCAGCATAGCTAAAACTAAGCTTATCTGACAAATCATATGGCAGGCAGTGCAGTACTCGGTAGTGGTGTCACCCGAAAGAACAAAGGTCTTTCCAAATTCGTATATGTATTTTTGAATGAATACGAATTCAAATATACTCAAATATGAATACGAATCGAATATTATAACAAATACAAATACAAATAGAATATATACTCAATTCGGCCGGATCCGAATATCTTACGACATACTGAAATTTAACGAGTTGACTCTGGTTTTGTAGTAATATTTATGCCCCTTTTTTGAGGTTTATCACATAATCATTGATCATTGGTGCCATTTTTTCACTAACCCTAACCAATTTTAGAGTTATTGCAAATACATCGGTTATATACATGTTGAATTCTGCTAAAAGAGCATGCAAACAGTTTTATTGGGGATGTGAAAAATGAAAACACCAAATGCCAAATTAGAGTCCACAGCGACGCCTCGTCGAGATGATCAAAATACATATATAATATGCCCAATTTAGAGGTTAAATACAAACGATAAGTACTAGCTAGTTGTTGCTATTATTGTGTGCCGAATCCGGATATTATCTGTATTCGTATTCGATTCAACACATATTTTGTGTACCATATTTTTATTCAACAAAAAAATCCGGATACTACCTGGATTTGTATTCATTTTATAATACACATATAATTTTACTTATCATATTTGCTACCATTTAAATATAGATACCAGATAAAACGGATAATCTGGATCCATTTGACACCCTGGCACTCAATGCAATGTATCATCTCGTTGATTGGCATCTCTCTAAACCGTTTGATCTCTTGTTTGTCGTTTGCAGCATAAAGTGCACGCATGTCATCCGTTCCTGAATGGACGCAGTTTTGCAATAATATATATGTGTAGTTAACCACTAAAATACATAAAAGTGTTTATATTTGCCCCAGGGAAATGATATACAAGGGATCACTTTTATTTTCCATAACTTTTAGCAACATATAATTAAAACGGTAATGATCAAATGTGTGTAATGCAGGCTGTGTCGATAGCTTGTCTTGTATGACATCCATGTAGAGAACATAGGAAGTAGTTAGGTATATTATGGATGGTTTTTTTTCTGGTGCGGCTTATGGTTTATAGTTGTATCTTATAGTTTTTTTGTTCTTATATGAGTATTTGTGGGAACGAACCGAATACCGATAAGTTATTTTAAAAATACTGTTATAATAAACCACTTTAAAATAACAATGAAAAAAATATTTTATTTATTTATTCAAGGTAAGTCATAAATTATAAGTAAAAAAAGAGGGCCATAGTTGCTCCCTAAGAGCAAGTTTAATAGAAGAGGTGGCTGCCACCTCTAAGACTAGCCAAATAAGCAAAAAGAGTACATGTGGCTCATGATGGAGGTAGCTAATACAATAAGTTGAGTAGAGGTTACCTCTACTAAAGCACTCAAACATTTAATACTTGTATAAATATATCAATTAGGCCCACAAAACGCGTGGAGGTAGCTAATACAATAAGTTAAGAACTAGCATCGCCTCCAAGCTGCCCCTAACTCCTCGTATGATGTGCTAGAGGTCACCTCTTATATAAGGGCGTTCGCAATGGTAATAGCTAGTACTAGCTATATAGTCAGCTGACGTGGAGGTGAGAGACAAAAGCAAAGACTATTTTATACTGTTGGACCTACATGCTCCTCTCTCATGTTCTTGGACTACGTGAAATAGATCAGCTATTTGCTCGTCGCTAGTGACTACTCTCTCTCCTACTTTTTCCTTGCCACATCAGATCTAGCTAACTAAATAGCCAGCTGTTGGAGACGCCCTAAGGGGCAGCTTGCCTCTCTCTCCTCTTGTCTCTCTCTTCCACTTAGGATTGTGTTGACGTGGATTTCGCTAAAGGCGACTTAGTCAGCATTATTGTACTTGCTCTAATTGATCATTGCTTGTGCATGGCTTGTCCTGATGCGCGTGTGCATGTGTGGCAATTGCTGTCTACTAGTGTCTAGCGCGGCGGGAGACACGTGGGATTCTGTGTTGGATGAGAGTTAATACCCCTGTTGGTCCAACAAATAACAATATGATGAATGTGCAACTGTAGATGAGTTGAAAACAGGACATGTCGCCATTCCTTACAAGAGCACTGTTGCACGTACAAAAAGTTGGAGTGGCTCTTCATTGGAACTTGGAGGTGTAATTCAGGCAAGCAGGCCCGTACATATCAGCGATGGTACAACGTGGGTCAGAAAAACGTGATGCAAAGGAGATATGATCTATTCTTTTATGCTGTAGTTGTGATTTATTATTTTAATAAATAATAATTGTCGAAAAAACTCGAAGCTAAAAATCAACTGAAAAGCCTAAAAGAATATGCTTCTATTTTTAACACAACAACATATTAGGTAGAAGTAAGGCCTAGACATGGATAAACAGGTTACTAATGTTGTGCATCTACCTTGCTAGGGGCGGAGGCATCGCCTGGCGAGCCTAGGCGGCTGCCTGGGCTCGTTGACGACGGACAATCATATGCATAGTGTCCCGTCCACTCTGGAGTAGCAAAATGGGCGAGTTCTTGGGCACCTTTCGGCGTTGTCGTGGAAGCCTGGGTCATGCGGTTAGGCTGCTACATGGGTCATCATGGGTCTACGGGACATGAGACGGCCGACGGCCCATACATCATGGCATCATGCCCCCTTGCCAAGCGCCCTCCATTCCCGACTAAAGCAAACAAGCAGCATACTAACCCTAATTCCTTCGGTCCTTCCCCAATCTGATAAAATCTCCATTCTCAATCGGCAATCCCCATCCCTTGCTTCAATGCTTCCCTCAGCTCGCCCTCAGATCTCACTCACAAGACGGTGCTGGTGATGCATAGGGCAGCAGCCGACGGCCAGGGGGAGGGGAGGCGCCAAGGGCAAGGCCCAAGGGGCTGAGGTATGTGTATGCGTATGCCTTTAGATTCTAATAGCTTAATTTTGTTAATCAACTATAATTTTGTTACATCTTTTCACTTGTTCATCGCTATGAAAAACTTGATTGTTTCTCTAATCTATGTTCCATGTGATAGTGTGCAGTTGATCTTCTTATTGAAGTGTACAAAACTACCTTCAACAAAATGGGGGGCTATATTGTCAACATAGACAAAGTACCTGAAGAATTTCAGTATCTTATTTTCATCCATGCTTATCTGTTGAATGATGCTTTCATGTGGTTTTGTTGCATCAGAAAACACATTAAAGAATGTCGTGTTCTCATCGATCGGTTCTACTTAGGAAGACAACCCTAATGATCCAAACTTGATTGCCATGCCTTCTTTGACAGAATGCAATATTTCAACCTACAGGTTGGACAAGTTAGATGTAGGAAATAGTTTTGTTTGTTAGTTCTACTTTTTTTAGGAAAAAAGCTTGCATGTTTTTTCTAGAGAATCTATTTGTCTCCCTATTTCCAGATCACAAAGAATATTGATGCAAAATTTAAAGGATACTCTTCGTAATAAACAAGACCTTTTTAGAAAGGGAGCCTGTAAACATGATAGGGTAAGTGATGCATTGATTCCCATTTGGCTAAATATTTCTCCTGTTGCAAATATTGACATATCTAATCTTGTTGTCATATATTCTTACCTTTTCATCTATCCAATTAACTGTGATAGCTTCTGATCCCATGCTTTTCTTTCATGCTGTGGAAATGAGGTAGTATAAATATCTTGTTTCCTTTCCTTTCTGTCTCTTCACCTAATTCTACCAATGTGCTCTATCTTGCTCTTCTAGGAATGGGCAGATCAAGTTGTTCTCATGTGACAATGAGCAAGTGTTCCTGTAGTCTCCATCTGCCCTCCCCTCTAAATTCCTGCGAATACCATTTGTTACGTGTTACAATCTCCCTGAATGCACCACAAATATTCAAGCTATCTTGTTGAGTTAAAACTTGAAATTCTTGAATGTACCAAAAGCTGCACTGCATTACTTTAGATGGGTGTGACTGGCTGAATATTTGTTGCCTGTTTCAGTTTGTAAATGGCAAAGAGGTTCTGCTGAATGTTAATGCTAACAATCAAATTGATGTAGGTTTTTCTGTTTCTTTAAGTTGAGCAAATTGGATTGTGTACATGTTTTAATTCAAAGGCATCCTGATTCTCTAAAGGTTTGAGAGGTTGTTGAAAAGAAGTTAGCATATTTGCATCGAATTATGAACATCACTGAGTTTGTTGTATTGCCCAATAACATGTGAGTAGGTTGGCCATATATTCTTATTACAAATGATTTTGTTTTTGTGATGTGTAATGAATTTCTTAAACCAAGTAATCATGTGAAAGATAGCAGTGAAAGTGGGGCTGTCCTGAAGCCCGACATAGGTTTGACTTGCATGTTAAATTCTTCTGCTTGCTCAGAATATGATGGTATGTTTTTCCTATTCCCTAATTGATTTCTTTGATTTCAATTATTTGTTATCCATTTTAGTCCATCTATGAAATTTCTTGTAGCTTTTTTTTATTACGTATCTTCCTTTTCTTTTTATCTATGAACATTTAAATGTGTGTTGAATTTTAAAACTCGTAAGGTTATCAACTTTACTTGTGTTATATGTGTGTGTGTGTATGGATTTGATTGTGCTTATTGAAATTTTCTGGCTCCACCACTTACAAAAGCCCTCCACGATGTGTGTAGGAAGCAAGGTTTAGCATGGCCCCCGATGGTGTTTCTATCCTAAAGATGTACGTATAATGTGATGGTTGTGAGGTTTGTGAGAGGCTCGTTGTTGATTACATTTGGCTTGTAAAAATTAATATGTAGTGTCATGGATCAGATGGGGTGATTAAATCAAGGTGCTTGCCATTTTGCCATCGATGGGTGCCGGATAGGGGGTGAACAAAGATGGTTTTTTTCAATCCATTCAACCCGTTGTTAGTGCATAATCATGCATGCATGTAGCTGTAGATAGTGAGATGTGTTTAACCTGTTCTTCGGTTTGGCAAAATCATGAAACCCGGTTATGAACACCACTAGTGTAGGCCGGCCAGAGACGACATGCCATCTTGGGTGCAGAAGGGCATGGGCAACGATAAGGCTGTCTGTTAATCTGTTTTCTTCAATCCCAATCTACATGGTGACATGTACTCACTTTGCATGCTGACCTTGGTGGAAGGTTATGAGATCATGTAAAGGTTATTCTATGTTTGTGATAAGTATTTGACTATACTTGCGCTTCGGTGTCAAAGTTTGAGTTTAATTTTGAATTGTTTGCTCTCTGGTTCTGCTGTTTAGGAGACAATGGTTAGACTGGTCTGCTTAGGTGGTTGGACCGCTGAGAAGTGGCAGTCAAACTGATTTGGAGAAGCGGTTTGACTGGTGGAGTTAGGTGGGTTGACCAACTTGATTGCTACGGTCAAACCGGCCCTTGTTGCCAAGAGGAGTAGGTCAGTTTGCAAGTGATCTGACCAGCTGATGGTTGATGGTCAAGCCGGTCTCTGGTGATTTTCAGTGAGCTATTAGTTTTGGCATTGTGAGTCATGGCGAGAGTCCACATATGTGGGAGTGTGATTCATAGCGTGAGTCCATGCATATGTTGTTTTACTGATGAGAGTTAATTGCATGTCATTTGTACTCAGAATGGTTGCTTAGTCTTTGATGTGTAGATCGCTTGGTGATTATTGTGGTCAATGGCAAGACCGAGGCTAGGGAAGGGGTCTTGAGGTTGTGGCATGTTGTGTAAGTCTGGGTGGAGCATCATCTCAAGTGGAGAAGCATGGGAGAAAGATAAGAATCACATTAAGGCAAATGTTTGTATGTGGTGTGCCAATTAGACTTGGACGTTTCAAGTGGTGATAGTCCTCAGAGTAGACATACGATCTTGGTGGCAAATAATTGGCCATTATGGACTAGTTATGGTATGGTGTGCCATAGGATTTGGATGTTGTAAGTGGTGACAATCCTCAGAGCAGACATATAATCTTGACGACAAGTCATGGGCACCACATCTTAGTGTGGAGTCCGGTGGGTAGCAATTTAGGAAATTATCCAATACCGGTTGGAAATACGGTTTACAAAACCACGGCGGTGGCCTAAGCCGTTTAGGTCATGTCTTGGAGGATGTAGCGTCTTATCAGGCTATTAGAACCATATAACACACACTTTGAAAAGCGTGCATGTTTGTTAAGTGTAAAACTCGTTTATGTGTGGGTTACTGGGTTCCTCATTTGTAATTAGGTGTATCCACTAAGGAGTAGCTAGTTAGAGCAACTCCAGCAGGGCCCCTACTTGAGCCCTCAAAACTCAAATTTGAGGGCTTGAGCCAAAAAACGAGCTCCAGCAGGGCCCCTACTAGAGCCCTCAAATTTGAGGAGGCTCTCAAATCACCCTCCCACCCCTCATTCCTAGGGGCCCCCTACTCCGGCTCTCATTTTTCAGCTTTCCTCGTTTTTTGTGGAACATTTGTGCTTTCAATTTAAATTCGGAGCAAATTTGAATATTCGTATTTGAATTCATATTTGAATTCATATTTAAATTCGGAATAAATTTGAATTTAAATTTGAATATTCGTATTTGAATTCATATTTGAATTCGGAACAAATTTGAATTTAAATTTGAATGTTATGTGATGAACTTTGTGCTTTCAATTTAAATTCGGAACAAATTTGAATTTAAATTTGAATATTTCGTATTTGAATTCGTATTTGAATATTCGTATTTGAATTCAGAACAAATTTGAATTTAAATTTGAATGTTATGTGATGAACTTTGTGCTTTCAATTTAAATTCGGAATAAATTTGAATTTAAATTTGAATATTCGTATTTGAATTCGGAACAAATTTGAATTTAAATTTGAATGTTATGTGATGAACTTTGTGCTTTCAATTTAAATTCGAAACAAATTTGAATTTAAATTTGAATATTCATATTTGAATTCATATTTGTGCTTTCAATTTAAATTCGGAATAAATTTGAATTTAAATTTGAATATTCGTATTTGAATATTCGTATTTGAATTCATATTTGAATTCGGAACAAATTTTAATGTTATGTGATGAACTTTGTGCTTTCAATTTAAATTCGGATTCCGAATTTAAATTTGAATATTCGTATTTGAATTCATATATTTAAATATTGTCCCTCATTGTGAAATCATAAATATTTTATTGTATATTGTGCTTTTATCCCATACATATACATATAGTGTGTGAGGAAATAGAGGGAATTGAGAAGTAGGGGCTCTGTTTTGAGGGCTCCTGCTGGAGTGCAGCCCAGAAAACAGGGCCCTCAAAAGTAGGGGGAGCCCTCAAATAAAAAGTAGGGGCCCTGTTTTGAGGGCTACTGCTGGAGTTGCTCTTAGGGTTTGGTGTGAGGTGAGAGCATCCACTATATAAGCTTTTATGCGAGTTGAGAGATTAAGAGACTTATGAGAATATATTATAGTTTTCTTATATTGAAGCCTTGTGTGTGCGCGCGCTCTAGGGTTAGTGCTCTTTCCTCTATGAGGTAGTGGCTGTAAAATTTTTCTCTCTAAATGAAATGAACATCTAAACTTCATCCAAGTGAGTTGTGCCATAGAATATTTTTGTGCTTTTGATTTGCTTAGCTTTCTTGTTTGGATCTCTCTCTTCTTAACTTTTCTAGTGCCAATGATGTATAAAAGGTGAAGCATCTTGAAGATCAGATCCCATCCATCTAGGCTTTTTCTAGGTAGAGTTCTTGAATTGCCGATTTTCCTCAAGAGATAGGTGATTTTAGGGTTTTGGTCTTGTGACAATTTGACTTAGTTCGTGCTGTAATCTAACTTGTTGTGACATGTGAGAACCCATCTAAAACTATCTAGATCATCAGGGACTTGCGAGCAAGAGTAGATCAAAATTTTCCTCTTTTGCTCGGATTTAGTGCAACTTTCCTTGCTTTGGATAAAGGTCAGAGTTTTGGCATTGATCTTCTTGATTCATAATAGGAATAGGTTCCTGACAACTTAGGGAAGTCTTGTTCCTAATTTCACTGTGTTTGGATCGGTGGTTTAGAAGTTAGTTCTTTTGTTTGATCATGTGCAATTCTGTTTTGGGTTTTTGTCTGTGGTGAGCAGTTAGACTACAATGACTTGAGCGATCAGACCGGCCGAGCGATCCAACCGCTCCTTGGCCGACAGTAATTGAAGGAGACTGTGTCTTGGGTGCACTTTGTTTCTTGACATTGATAAATTTATGAGTTTGTATTTTCGTTGCATTGAGTTGAAAACACCTAGAATTTTTTTTAAAGAAGTCATCACTCATCTAACTCACCATACCGATCATACAAAGGTAGTCATTCGGCACTCAGAGATCGCACAGTATGCCATGCTACGAACCAAACGTGGATTAGTTGGTTCTCTCGAAATGTTAGGTTCTCAAGCAGGAATTTTGACATGTGTATTTGGAATTTCCTACGAGATTTCAACAGCCTAACGATACATAATTTTCGAAAGAGAACTTTATGGCATGCCCACTAGAATTCTGTATGTATGTATGCACACAAGATGCAGTAAAATTTTGTCGTATACGTCTACATGCATGCACTACCGAGGAATGAAAATACATACTCTTGATTATACAAAGATATTACTGTCAAATGAAACATTAGCTGAGTCTAAGTTCACGCAGAAGTTCACTAGTTCCAAACAGAGCGGTATATTACGTTTATTTCCATTCCACTTTTTGAGTCAGACCAAGCTACAGGCTTTTTCCCCCGGAAGTATAATCAAATCAAGCTACAAAATTGGCTTCAACAGCAGGATGAACAATTGGATGATGCTCTTGGGAAGGCAACGCTACTTTTACAATTACAAGATGATCAATTAGAAGCTCGGCAAACGACCAATGCTCCGTATATATAGTCCCCTCAGCAAACGACCAATGCTCCGTATATATATAGTCGAAATACAGAGATCCTAACCCTATCAATGTGCTATCACTTCAAGATCCATAACAAATTTGCACCACTACTTGGGCAAGCCGAAAGGAAGGGCCCCCATGGCCCTTGCCCCAGGGGACATGGTCCCATAAATTATTGCAGACATCGATAGAGATGCCCCACCGAACAAACAGAAAACTAGTCTTAGTTAACTAATCAATCTCACCTCCAATCCAATCTAATCATAGTTAACTAATCAATCTCACCTCCAATCCAATCTAATCACACACATTAACATAACAGAAGCTCACTTGGATTTGGCATTTGGGCGCTATATATAGCACCACCCCCCTACCACACCCAAGCCTCACAACCATCCTCGAACGTCCAACCACAACCAAAGCAAGAGCTACACATTACACAGCACTTGAGAGTTGAGACTAGCTAGAGAAGGAGCTGTTGCCATTTGCTGCCTACACATACCTGGAGAAGAAAGGGAGGACCGGAGGAGAGAGATGGAGATGTGCATGGATGACAAGTGGGAACTGTCCAAGAAGGGCAGCCGAAGTTCAGTGGCGGTGGCGCCGGCGGCCGGTGGGAGCCCAGTGGGTCTCAAGGGCCAGGCGTCGAGGGCCCTGGCCCGCTCGGTGCCGGGCCGGCTGGCGAGCCTTGTGAAGGAGCAGAGGGCCAGGTTCTACATCATGCGCCGGTGTGTCACCATGCTCGTGTGCTGGAGGGACTAGCTGACCACCAGGGCCATGGGCTTGCTTTGGGCCGGCCCGTCAGGTCCTTCACAGAACCCTGGGCCCAATAACAGTGGCAGATTTGTTTAGTGCTTGTTCTTTCTTTGGAGGGGGGGGGGGGGGGGGAGTTGTGCCTTTTATGGCCATCCTGTGGTTGATTCGATTTAGCGTATCAGGAAAAGAATTGGCTTTTATTAGTACTAGTCAGCGGCGGATCCAGCGGTGGGGCGGGGGGGGGGGCTCGAGCCCCCCTACCGCTACCGGACCCTTGGAGCCCCCCTGGAGCCCCCCTAAATTTTTAGCCATGGATGTATAATGTAGAAGGGGTTGAGGTCGAGCTGAAGGTACTTCAGCCCCTCCAAAAAATTTTCCTGGATCCGCCACTGCTACTAGTTATGTACCCGTGCGTTGTAATAGAACTCATTAAATGTATAGAGAAACATGTTATAGAAGAGAGTTACTCTGATTGATTGAAAAGTGGAGAATGATGAGAAATTAAGAAAATAGAGCGGTTGGAGGAGAATGGACGTACAACCACCAACTCGTTCTTTTATAATAGTAATGATTTGAGGCGTCCATACAGGAATATGAACTGTGACAGCGTCATTGTGTATTTGTGTAGTATGACTAAGACATTTTCTGTATGCAATGCAAAACTGGGTTCTTGCCGCCATGTGAAGAGATCATTCTTGTCCTGTATTTAGTTCTTCTGCTATCACAGACCTGAAGAAGGCGCATTGATGTGCGCATGTCAATGATTAGTTTAACCAGGGGCAACGCTGGAGAGCAAAGCCAGATAAAATTGAAAAGCAAATGCATGAAGGACAAAAAAAGACCCAGAATAAAATGAAGTAACACGAAAGAGAAGTTAGTCTGAACTCGATATGTACAAAACTGATTTGTAAGCTAAGAGAACATTAGGTAAGGGCTTGGAATCCGGTGCCTGAAAGTTCAGTAGGCATGCGCTGTAAGTTACTGAACAGTTTGCTCAGTTAGGCAAAGAAATTCCCTGTGCAAAATTAGTTCAGGTCAATCAGAAACTCACCAGCAGCTTGGCAGCATCGTCAAGACAGATGCAAGGAATGCCGGCCGGGCCATGTCCCCAGGCGATTGCGTGGCATGCCTTGTGATGGCTCACTCGATACCTTTCTTTACTGCCATGTTATAGCTCGACGGATCTGTGGCTAGCTCACTCATGGCCGCTGCGCCGTCAGTTCGGCTTAGGAGCTAGTAGGGCGGACTGGCGGCCAGCTTCGTCACTGGCCGACATCCACGACCATCTTCAATTATCTCTCTGGTTCCCTACGTTTTTAATTCTTCCGGTCTACATGGAATGTGGATCTTCTACAATCACTTGTATTACATGCACTATCCGAGCCATTGGTTTCCTCTGAGATTCGTGCGCTCTCTTTCCTCTCTCCGGTGAGCCGCACCTCCCCCTCTCTCTGGTGAGCCACACGTTGCGTTGCCACCATCGCGAATCCAAGCCACGCAGTTTGCAGCAGCACGGTGCGACTTCGGGCGGTGATGTGCATGTATTGTAGCGGTGGGGCGGCTTGTCTAAGAGAGGGGGGGGGGGGGGGGATGGAATAGGGCGCATTGATCTCGGAGCAAGATGGATAGCTGCGATAGCGCTTGTAGCTACAAGTGCATGTAGAGATGTGTTTCTAGGTCTGCATGTAATATTTCGGCTCATTAGTGGTGCCCCAAGTGTAGTAGTGTGGTGAGATTAGTCTCAGATGAAAAAGTTGAGATAGTTTTGGATCATCATATAATCACAAATAGTTTTGGATCATCATACAATCACAAACATATATTCCAAACATAGCAGAGCTAGCTTAATCCTCTTATACAGAGCGAGGATAAGTGTAAATGATGTGTTATGTGTATGTACGTCCGCCCCATGTGTGGGTTGGGCATTCGCTGCAGGGGGTGGTTTTGGGCATTTACTGTGTCATTGGCTGATGATGTAGTATGGTTAGATTAGTTCCACATTGGAAGTATAGCGCGAGTTGTACCAGCATATACGGCGTGCTAGTGTAGTAGTGTGGTGGGATTAGTCCCACATAGAAGTCTAGCATGAATTGTACTAGTAGATAACGTTTGTTGGGTCCAAACATATGTTAGCCATTTACATGAAGCAAGGACACAAATGTAAGTTGGATGATATGCATGTGTGGGCTCACCCCCATGTTGCACTGGGCATAAAAGCAAATTTGGGCCCTAAGTTGTTACAATATTATCTAGTGATAGATATTTCTAGGGAATGTTATGCCTGAAAGATATTTTGTAGTTGGATAGATAGCATGTTGTCACATGGCATAATCCAACAATGTTGTGATCCTATAAATAGGGGTACACCCTCTCACGTACCAAAAAGCCAACGTGATTATGAGAGAATGTTATGAAGTGAATTAAGAGGTGCCACATAGGTAGAGTCATAGGGTCGCTACCAAAAGAGTGTAAACTATTGTTATATCAAAAGTTTGTAGCAATGAAATAAAGAGTTGGGGGTAATTTACCCTGTATTGATAGATGAGGGGGTTGGTTATCCAGTTTTGTAATTGATGGTTGAATTTTAGATAAAACGTGATAGTTTAAGGGTTAAATAGACTTATTCCTCTTGCCTATCACCTTTTATATTTATATGTTAGTAAAAAAATTAGAAGATTATTATTATCACAAAACACTTTACACGACAAATCTAATGATAACATTTTCATATGACCAATTCAAAAAATATTTTATATATTTGTGGTCAAATTTAGAAAAGTTTGATTGCAAGGACACAAATGTAAGTTGGATGATATGCATGTGTGGGCTCACCCCCATGCTGCACTGGGCATAAAAGCAAATTTGGGCCCTAAGTTGTTACAATATTATCTAGTGATAGATATTTCTAGGGAATGTTATGCATGAAAGAAATTTTGTAGTTGGATAGATAGCATGTTGTCACATGGCATAATCCAACAATGTTGTGATCCTATAAATAGGGGTACACTCTCTCACGTACCAAAAAGCCACCGTGATTATGAGATAATGTTACGAAGTGAATTAAGAGATGCCACATAGGTAGAGTCATAGGGTCGCCACCAAAAGAGTGTAAACTATTGTTATATCAAAAGTTTGTAGCAATGAAATAAAGAGTTGGGGGTAATTTACCCTGTATTGATAGATGAGAGGGTTGGTTATCCAATTTTGTAATTGATGGTTGAATTTTAGATAAAACATGATAGTTTAAGGGTTAAATAGACTTATTCCTCTTTACTATCACCTTTTATATTTATATGTTAGTAAAAAAATTAGAAGATTATTATTATCACAAAATACTTTACACGACAAATCTAATGATAATATTTTCATATGACCAATTCAAAAAATATTTTATATTTTTGTGGTCAAATTTAGAAAAGTTTGATTGCAAGGACACAAATGTAAGTTGGATGATATGCATGTGTGGGCTCATCCCCATGCTGCACTGGGCATAAAAGCAAATTTGGGTCCTACGTTGTTACAATATTATCTAGTGATAGATATTTCTAGGGAATGTTATGCCTGAAAGATATTTTGTAGTTGGATAGATAGCATGTTGTCACATGGCATAATCCAACAATGTTGTGATCCTATAAATAGGGGTATACCCTCTCACGTACCAAAAAGCCACCGTGATTATGAGAGAATGTTACGAAGTGAATTAAGAGGTGCCACATAGGTAGGGTCATAGGGTTGCTACCAAAAGAGTGTAAAATATTGTTATATCAAAAGTTTGTAGCAATGAAATAAAGAGTTGCATGAAATTCCAAAAGAAACTTCAACAATTACACATGGGTCACACGCCCTACTATCTGTTTATCATCTGGTTAATTGAGGTGTATGATCCAATGCACGCGCAGGCGATACCAATCAATATTATTATTATGCATAAGGCCACCTGAAAAGAAAGGAGAAGTTACAACATTAGTATACGATATTTAGCATTTTCCAGGATTAAATGTTCCGTATTCGTTGGTGCTTTTGTCTATGCATTTTGAGTTAATCACCTCCCACAAAGGCACCGAACACTGCTTGATGGAGAGGTAGCATGCACATGGGAGGATCAAGGCCTGTAAATGCAAATCGTCAGGCGAAATAGCATTGTAAGTTACTGAATAATTTGTCTTGTTAGTCAAATAAATATCCAGTGCAAAATCTCAAGTCAATTAGAAACTCACCACAAGCATTGTGAAGAGAGATCCAAGCAATGCCATCACCAATGCTGCAACTCAAATGGGATAGATCATAGCATTAGCATGCATGATGTTTTGGGGGGGGGGGGTGAGTTTCATTAGTTATGAGAGAAATAACAATAAGTAATAATTGATGCTCACCAAAGTATGGAAATGACAAAGCCACAACAACAGTCGAGAGGACAAGAACGGTCCTAACACACATTCCAACTAGGTAATTCCGCATCTTCTTAGGCAACGCCTCCTCTATCGACAAGGTGACTGGTGTCATTGTCAAGGCATACTTAGTATAAGGATTCACAATCTGAAACCAAAGGGGTCGAATGTGGCAATGAGCACCATTGCATTAATTTTGATGCAATGGAAGAACTATCACCATTGCATTAATTTTGATGCAATGGAAGAACTATCAGTGGGTTCCCTCATACCGTCATCCAAATGGCGATTTTGGAGGAAATGTAATGTTGTGGCATGTTCAGTGTGAATTGCGACATCGTGGACTCGCCGAACATCAGAAACCTTGAGACGGCGACCCCGGTGTACACAAGTGTGACTACTATAAAACTGAAACAGTAGAGAATTGTGTATGTAAGCATATATCACATTTGACAAATAATTGCCAAGCTATAACTTTGCTACCAAGAAGTATAGAATAGTACTATAGCGCTTCATTTGTCAAGTTCAGAACTTTACCAGAATAGAAGTACAAAAGGAAATTGTGAGCGTTCCTTCATTGATGAGTATATATTTGGAAAAACTGAATGCCCTGAGTAGCAGTATCCATACAGGCCAAGCGCCACTGGAAGGTAGGTCAGATTCAGCATAGTCCCACCAGGGTGGAACCCAACTCCCCCAATACCAACCCAAAACAGGCAAACAATGATAGTTATTGTCGCAACCACGCCTCTCGCTGTGAAATTTCAGTTAAAAGATGGTCATGAACGGTCCATCACTCTTTGAAAGATTAACAGTAGGATGCAATGCCAGTATTACTATTGTTCGGACATCTATGGTTTTGAACAATCTGACATTGCATTGAAAGATTGGAATTGGGATAATGGGAGGCGATGCTAGTATTGATATTGTTCAGACAAAAAATGTTTGTAACAGTCCAACATTTCTTATAAAGATTAGAATTAGGGGGCAATACTAATGTTTTACTTACCAGAAAGATAGGAGAGCAGGCTAAGGTTCCTGAGCCAGACTGATGGGAGAATTGCCAAGGCCATTGTAATGGCGAAGAGATTATGAGAGTTCAAGTAGATGCCGATAAAAGCTAAATGTGCAGAAGGAAACACTGAAGACAAACTGTCGCCTAGCAGCATGATGTACTCCACGCAGCTTGCCTGTAAATGTGACATCTTACTTCTCATGTATAAGAACCAAAGGCTTACTAAATATAATATTAGGGAATACTTACATAGAGTTCTAGGTAAAGGACAACCTGACAAAGAGATGTGAGCATTCAGATATACAGTGAGTGATGTAAGTTTTGCAAAACCTATACTATCAAATGGATATGGAAATGCATACCGATACAAATATTCGACCAGAAATACCAAAAGCTGTTCGTCCTATATCAGGATATGTCTCGATGCTCGGCGAGCTGTCTATGCATTTCTTGAGAAGTAACCCGGTGTAGCATGCACTGCCACCCAACAAGGGCAGCAAGAGGAGGCTTAACCATCCACCTTGTTTGATTCCGAAACACGTGATGAGAATTCCAACACCGCATAGGACATTGAGCCCTGCAAATTCAACAAAGAAACATTCAGAAACAAATTAAGGCATTACTGGCAGCATTCTTGAACCTGAACCTAAATTTGCAACTAATTTCGAACAGTCTGTGCTATTCATGTGTAACGCTTTGGATACCAATCACAATGTCAATTTTCTTTTCAGGTCAGAGAGAATTTGTCATGTAAAACAAGTTGAACCTGATATTGCCAATTCATGGTTTACTTTCCCAATTGATATGTACAATACATACAGCATCTGAACTACCACAAGTACAGAAATTTTACGTTAAAAGAATGATGAGACAACAGGATGTTGCCTACCAAATCTCATTAGTTAGTAACTATAATTACTAGCTCATGCCACAAGTTGCCACATTATTACAGTTAAAACTGTAAATACAATGTGATAACTTTGACCTGTCCATACTCCAATAGAATTGATGACAGAATCTTGGTGTGCAGTGAGAGAATTCAGAGCACCATATGCTTCACAATATGAAAAGTTGAGGTTAACTGAACATACCATTGATGATAGATTGGTCACTGCTGCACTTGGAAGACGGTGGTGGAAGCTCAATGTAATTGGATTTTAGGCACGTCCCAGAAGGCTTCGACGACACCGCCGACCCCTGCGGGGCCGGGGGGCCGCGGCGGCAAGCTATCCGTCGACTGTCTCACGGGCTGTTGCGACAGTTGCGACAGCGAAGGCGGCAGCAATGGCCTGGTGAGTGGCAGCGAGCCGTCGGGGCCGCCCAATGTGCTGGCGCCCTTCTTCAAGAAGAAGGAGCTCCCGACCTTGAGGAAGGAGTTCCCGAACTTGCTCAGGCTCGGGCTCGCCGCCATGATCGTGCTCATCGTCGGCGACGGCACGGCGTTCATCATGTCGATCGACTGCCTGTGCCGGGCAATATATACAACAAAAATCATCAAAAATAGTTGTGGTAACATTGACTTGCAATCTTGCATGGGTGGTGCAATTTGGTTAGTTTCCGAAAATTGATCAAGATAAACTCGCATCAATGCAAGATCGTCAGGAGGGTCATGATTGATTGATCGATCGATCGACCTGTAACTCCGTGGCCAAGTGCCCTGCTTGTTGCCGTCGAGCGTGTCCTGATCATCGGCGTCGTCGCCGCCGCCGGGGTCACTTCTGTCGGCGAAGCAGCCCGGGTCTGATGACGACGGTGGCGAGCCACCGTCCGGGTCCGCCCCGAGATCGTCGTCCTCGTCGCCGATGAACAACAAGGATCTGTCGCCATGCCCCATCTCCTCGTCGCGATCCATGGCCGATCTTTACCCCCCCAAAAAAAACACAACATGTCAAGCAAAGAAACTAGGTATATACGTGATCAACCAGATTCCATCGTACAAGAAAGAAATCTTATTTAGAACAGGAAAGAAATCGCGATTACCTTATCAATTCGCGACGTTTATGCAGTCCCCAACGGCCAACCGCAACGGGGGGAAACGGGGAGAGAGCAAAGGGCCGGCGAACACGAGGGAGTAGGACGAGGCGAGGAAGAAGCCGGTTTTCTGGAGCTGGTGTTAGATCGGTTGTGGCCGCCCTTATATACTTTAGTTGGAATACGAGGTTCGCGAAGCACGCGCGTTAATCCTAGGAGAAAAGACCCCCCAAAAAAAATGTCCACGTTTACGCGACAATCAAGATGCGATTAGTGATACATGTATGTATTTCATATAGTAACAAACTCCAGCATATAGGCGATTATTAACTGCTTAACATATGCACATACGTGTATTTGTTTTTGCATGTTGTTGCGGAGTTAAAAGCAGATTTGTCACTGTTACGCACCGTATTTACAAAAATAACAGTATGTCAACCGTATTTGTAAAAATATCACTTTGGCCGTCCGGTGGGCGGACGTCAGCGCTGACGAGGCGACATGTGGCGGAGCCATCGACGGCAGGCGCCTGCCGCCCCCTCACCAAACGGCAGGCTTGCCTGCCGTCTAGTGAGGGGACGGCAAGTGATTAAGTCGGCTAATTAACTAGTTTAATTATTTGCCCTAATTGTTTTGTTTAGGGTTTTTTAAAATTTTAAATATACGAAATGAGCTCCAAAAATTATGAAAATTTATGTACAATCTGGCGACACAACGTACCTTGTAGTGTAATTTTTGGGTAATTTTATGTATTGTGAATGTTCCTTAAAATTTCATAAAATTTTGATATTTTATGAGTTTTTACATATAGAAAACGAGCTTCAAAAATTACAAATTTTATATGAAGCCTCCCGATACAGTCATAGTTATTGTGTAATTTTTTGAGAATTTTATGTAATCCGAATTTGTGACATTTATTTGGGTCAACTTAATCATGAATTTAACGATCGTCAAGCATCTTTCGAAGTGGCAAGTGTCGGCCAATCGAGCTATGTATTATTTGCTGCTATTTGGTTCGCACAATTATCACTCTATGTATGTGCCCCCTCGCGCGCTCTATCGTTTGCACTAATATCCACTACTACAGAAAAGGTCATCACAGACGGTTTTGTGAACCGTCTGAACTTATGGGTCAGTGATAATACGAGGTCATCACAGACGATTTTCGAACCGTCTGTGGTGCAAATATCACAGACGCTTTTTAACTAAAAACCGTCTGTGATAGTTATAATCATAGACGGTTTTTAGTTAAAAACCGTCTGTGATATATAGTTATCATAGACGGTTCTTAACTAAAACCGTCTGTGATATTCTCTTCTACTCCTAAACCTATTTCTGTTTATTGACTAGCCTCAGGAAATACTAGCCATGCCTTCTGAAACAAGCAGATCAACATGTACATGTATACATCCAATTCACATCTAAATGCATTTCACAAACATAAAACATCCATTTTTATTAAGATTAGAGCCTACCATTACAATATACCAAAACAACGAGCAGGTTACACAACAAGAACAGAGAAAAAGTAAAGATCCTCTATGCCTTCTCGCCCCTGATGCAACGCATGAGCTAGATGTCTTTGACGTCCACCATTGTCGGCGTTGATTGAGCGTCTGCACGGTTGGCACGAGCTAGTTGCTTGTGCGGTGTCTTGCCTCCCGTAGACTTGTGCGTCGTCTGCAAGGAGGAGAACAACAAGGAGAAGGAGAACAACAAGGAGGAGGACAACAATGAGGAGGAGAACAACAAGGAGGAGGACAGCAAGGAGGAGGAGAACAGCAAGTTAGAGGATAGCAAGGAAGAGGAGACCAGCAAGGTGGTCGAGTTTTGGTTATATTTATAGGGGAGGGAGAGGGAGTGAGAAGCGGGAATTCGAAATTTTTTGCGCGGGAACAGAGAGGCGGAGCTACGATCCGTGGGGTGAGGATTGGTGGATTTCTATTGGCTATGATTGGGTTGAAGAGGTTCGACGGGCCCAGCGGTTAGATTATCACAGACGGTTCTATATATAGAATCGTCTGTAATGAATGAATATCACAGACGGTTCTATATATAGAACCGTCTGTGAATTAGAGCACAAATTTTATATACCGATGCAATATAAAAACTAGTCTGAAATGATAAAATAGCAAATTTTTATACAGCTTATATATACTCATTTGAAAGGTTTCGATGAGATCTACAACTTTTCAGTTGAAGCAAAATCCAAATTCAAAAAGGAAGACCAAGAAAAAGGGCAAAAATAGAAACCAAAAACATGTGACGCAGGTTTAGGTCCAAAGATGGCCAATTTTCGGGGTCTTGGAGGGCGACTGGCATGAGCGGATTGTTTTTTTGGATCGGGCTCGTCGTTAGCTTTCTAACAAGTACAAGAACGTCGAAAACGGACACCGTATGCAAAAGTTATGCCCGTTTTACTGAAGGTGTCTCAAAACTGAATCATACTCGGACTTAAGCGGGAAAATATGAAATTTTGAGAGATTGCAAGGCGGAAAACATATCACAGACGGTTTTTATTATAAAACAGTATCACAGACGGGTTTATAATAAAAACCGTCTGTGATAATCCAGATTATCACATATGATTTTATAATAAAAACCGTCTGTGATTTCCAGTATCACAGACGGTTCAGCGGTAAGAACCGTCTGTGATACTCCTTTTTTCAGCCAGAAATACCACAGACGGCCTCCAAATTAAAACCGTATGTAATAGTGTACATCACAGATGGTTTCACAAAACCGTCTGTGATTTGGCATCTAGTATTAGGCTTTCTGTAGTAGTGATCATTATTTCCATGTCGTCCCCCTCGCCCGCTCCCTCGTTTGCACATTTGTCAATGTTACGATGCCGTCCACCCTCACCCAAAGCGCTGCTCGTGATAATAGGTCCTCAATGTACGGGGTGAGTGCACCGGGTTTACCTTTCACTCGGCCATAAATACGAATCTCTGGCAGTTTGTCGTTGCTCATCCCAGTCGCTCATCGAAGAAGGTAATTGTCGCAGTCGTTGCTGAAAATTGGGAGTGCGTAGCTCATTAATTCGAGAAGCTAGTGCGTAGCTCAAAATTGGTAGTGCTAATTTATTCTCTGGAAAGGCAGATAATTTTTTATTATATGCTTTGAACATTATTCCCATAATCGTAGTCAATTAGTGTTATTTAGTTAGTCGTGATTGATGTAGTTTGTATTACGAAGTAAGTATGTCATAGTACTTTAGACATAGTTTGTACTATTTTTGTGTACGTACGATACCCATAATTTGTTAGTTCAGGTCACGCAGTAGACTCACCATTCCTCCACCAGATCGCCCTGAGCAGATCACGCATGAGGAATGTCTGCAACGCTCCATCGATCCCCACAGCGCTTCGTGGCGGCATGACAGCATAAGACTGTTCAAATATCTTATTGTTTCATTTAAGAAATTCATATTGCTCGTTACTAAACCTGTTTCGTGTGTCACTTCAGTTGGAGTGGCGCAGCACATCGCAAGCGTGTTAGAGGCCGCCATCAGTAGCCTAGAGACACCACCGGCCCTATAGAAGACTATGAAGTTCATCCTAAAGTAGATCAAAAAAATAGTGCACAACCTAAGCTGCGGCCATTCTACGTATCACAGTGCGCACATGAGCCACCCAGTGGGGGCACCATGCTTACCCGTCGGGTCATCGTGACCTAGCTAGTCCGGCCGGCCATCGCAATCTATTGAGTCTGTATGGTGTTGTAGTACTAGGCGCCGATCATCCGTTAGGGGTTGCTTATGTGCTTCACATCTACCATAGATATACATAGAGCTTGATTTATCTCTCTAGCATGTAGTGTTCATGTTTCGTTCATTGGTATGACGAGCCAGAGGGGTGAATAACTCTTCAAAACTTTTCTCCAGGATATTAGCAACTCTACGTAATGGAAACACAAAATCACAAGCTCACAAAAGCTAAAAGCCAACGGTCTGACCGCCGACCAACAAGCAGTATGACTACTGGCTGAACTGACCACAATGGTCTAACTGGTGGTTGGTCGAACCACTCGATTTCTTGTGGTCTAACCGCTAGGCAAAGAACAGTGCAGTCTACACTGCACACAATCCCAGAAAAGAGCCAAGTCTCAAACCATTGTTCTAAATGCAGTGAAACTTGAAACAAACCTTCTCTAGGATGTCAGGAAAACATCCCAATCATGGATCATAAAGATCGATGCCAAAGTTCTTGCCTTTATTTAAAACAAAGAAGGTTGCATCAAAACCAAGCAAAGAGAGGGAAATCTTGATCTGCTCTTGTTCGTGAGTCTTCGTAATCTAGATGACCTTAGATGGGTTTACATAAATCATAACAAGCTAGATCATAGTATGAATTCAAGCCAAAAACCCTCATAAGAGCAAAACCCCCAAATAACCTCTCTTGAGAAAAATCGGGCAAACTCAAAAACTTCCTCTAGAAGGCAACTAGATAAATAAGATCCTATATCTAAGAGACATATCCACTTGTTACACATCCTTGGTACCAAGAAGGATCAAGAAGAGAGAAATTAAAACAAGAAAACCAAGCAAATCAAAAGCACAAAGAAGGATTCATGGCACAACTCACTTGAATGTTTATTTCAATTGGAGAGAATTATTTTACGGCCACTCCCTCAGGATGACAGAGCTCTAAGCCTAGAGCACAGACACAAGACTTCAATAAAAAGAAACACTACTACAAAAAGGCTTATAATAAACGCTTCATCACAGACGGTTCACCAAAACCGTCAATGTTAAATGCAATTATAAATGGTTTAGGTTTAGAGACTGTATGTGTTTCTGCCAGTGCTAAAAACTGTCTGTAAAGAGATAATATCATAGATGGTTCATGGTGAGCACTGTCTGGTAAGAACCGTCTGTGATATTTGACAATATCATAGACAGTTTTTTATTTAAACCGTCTGTGATACTTCACAGACGGTTTATATTACAAACCATCTGTGATAATGAAGTTATCATAGACAGTTTGTATTAAAAACCATCTGTGATATGTTTCCCCCTCGCAATCCTTTGAAATTTCATAATCTCCCGCCTGAGGCCGAGTAGGATTCCGTTCTGAGATTACTTTAGTAAAATGGGTATAACTTTTGCATATAGTGCTTGTTTTCGATGCTCTTGTACTCGTTGAAAAACTAACGACGAGCCTGATCCAAAAAACAACCCGCTTGCACCTATCACCCTCTAAGACCTCCAAAATCAGCCATCTTTAGCCTCAAATTTGCGTTGTAAGTTTTTGGTTTCTATTTTTGCCAAAATTTTCGTTCTTTCGTTCAGAATTTGGGGATCACCTCAACTACAAAGTTGTAGATCTCATTGAAACCTTTCAAATGAGCATATATAAGCCATATAGATCTTTGCTATTTTATCTTTTAAGACTAGCTATTTATATTGCACCAGTATATATATATATATATTGTGTTCGATAATTATGTATCACAGATGGTTTGTGGTTCAAACTGTCTATGATAATTATGTATCACAGACAATTTGTGGTTCAAATGTCTATGATAATTATGTATGCCTAATCGCTAGACCCGTCGATTCTCCCCAACCCAATTCCAGCCAATAGAAACCCACCAACCCCCACCCCATGGATTGTAGCTCCACCTCTTCGTCCCCATGCCCATTTTGCCAAAAAGTTTCCTACTCCCGCCTCTCCCTCCCCTATACATACTCATCCAAACCCATCCTCTACCGTACTCAAAATCTCTCCAACCTCCTCACCGTCCTCCTCCTCGACCCTGGCCCTGATGGCCTTTATGAAGTAGAAGGCACGCAAGTCTACAGGTAGCAAGGCACCACGGAAACAGCTAGTAACCAAGACAGAGCTCAAGTCGGCGCTGGCTACGGTGGGCGTCAAGGACATCCGGCTCACGTGCTGCATCAGGGGCGATAGGACCTAGGCATAGAGGCCTCATCGGTGCAGTCAAGCTTCTACTGTCTATTAGGATCTATATTTCTTCTATGTTCTTGCATTTTTAAGAGTTGAGTTCGTAGGATTAGGAGATGTGTTCTTGCTGTGTTAGATGGGTAGCCTGCTCATTATCTTGTTATGCTGTAATGATGGATTCTAATCTTAATGGAAATGAAATGTGTTGTTATGTTTGTTAATGTATTTGCTTGTTTTCAAAGGGCATAACTAATATTTCTTAAGGCAAACCAAAAAATAGAAAAAAATTTAGGTATAGAACGAACTATCATAGATGGTTTTGTGGTATAAACCGTCTATGAAGGACTATTATAGATAGTTTGAACCAAAAACCATCTGTGATACTCGTCCAACACAGACGGTTGGTAGCTAGAACCATCTGTGATGTATGAGTATCATAGACGGTTTTTAGTTCGAGCCATCTGGAATAGTGTTCTTTATAAACGGTTCTTGTTACAAATCGTTTGTGTTGTATTTATCACAAACGGCTCACAAACCGTCTGTGATAACCTTCGATTACCACTGACCTATAAATTCAAATGGTTCAGAAAATCATCTGTGATAACAGTTCCGAACCGTCTATGATGACCCTTTTTGTAGTAGTGAAACCCTAACCCTAGACTTCCAAGTATATTCTCTCTTCTCATATAAGGACTTATATAGTGGAGGCTTCTACCTCACATCAAACCCACAACCATTTACAGTTGGAGAAATCCGGTAACCCACATATAAATAGGTTTTATATTTTGCACACGTACACGTTTATCAAAGCGGATTTCCACAAGGCTCCACAAACCTGATAAGACACTCTATCCTCAAAGACGTGATCTAAACCACTTAGGCTAATGTCATGATTTTGCAAACCACCAAACCATCTGGTATTAGATAATTTCCTCAATTGCCACCTGCTAGCCTTCACGAAGATGCAATACCCAACGCCTCGCCACCAATATTGTACGCCTACTCCAAGGTGGTCAACACTTCAAACTCTGAGTCCTATGACACGCTACATCACATCATACTCCGTCATGCCTAGTTAGTTACCGCCAAGATCGTACATTTACTTTGAGAACTATCACCACTTGAAACATATAAGTCCAATTAGTACACCACATACATACACTTTCCTTCTCACTATCATTGTCTTTCTCCCATGCTTCTCTGCTTGAGATGATGCTCAACTCAGACTTACGCGACATGCCATGACCACCAAAGCTTGGTTTTGCAGCTGGCCACAACAATCACTAAAGTACCTACACATCAAAGAACATGTAATTAATCCGAGCACAAACAATATCCTCTTGACTCTCATTAATAAATACATGCATAGACACACTATGACTCATATTTGCATTGACTCTACCATGACTAACACTTGCATGAAATCCCTATGACTAACACTTACATGGATTCTGCCATAACTCAACCAAAACTAACTCAATTTGGTACAGGGGCCAGTCTAACCGCGGCACCTATGCCGGTTAAACTGCTATGACAAGACCAGTCAAACCGCTCTCAAAACCTTTGTGCAACGAAATATATACCTCTTTAGAAAATAGCTATCGTAAACTACGGGCTGGTACTACCGTACACCGATCAGACCGCTAGCCAAAGGCCAGTCAGACTGCCGCCACTTTGATAGCAAAAACTAGCAATTCAAATGGCACAAAATCAAATTCAACCATTGATAGCAAGGCATAAGCAAAGTCAAATACTCATTACTATCATAGGGTTGCCACCACATTGTCTTACATCGGCAGAGGAAACAGATGTAGATGATGAGGAGGGGATGCGGGAGAAACTGTGTCTCATAGAAGATGAGGTGGGTAATGAGGTAGAGTGAGAGAGTGCAATGTTGATGGCTGGGTTGCCGGGCAGCCCAACTAGACCCAATGAAGATCATCGCATGGAACTGCCTGGGTTTAGGGAACAGGTCGGTAGTTCGTGGGCTTCCAGATCTTCGGGAGCAGGAGGACATGATATTGGTGGGTTCTTTTCAGCTGCAGTCGATGGTTTTTGGTCTTAGTATGAGTGCTTGTACGAACGAACCAAACCTTGATATGCCGATAAGCCTCTTCAAAAAGACTGCCTGATAAACAGCTTCAAAAAGATGACAGAGAAATCTTTCCGTTTATTTATTTGAAGGAATCCATAAACCATAAGTCACAAGCCAAAAAGAACTTATGTATTCTTTGTCTGAAACAAAGCTGGATAAGAGGAGAATGGAGAAGTTTAGATGGTGGTTGGGGTTAACTAATATGGTGGTCAAGGAGAGTGATGGCAGGAGTGGAGGATTGGCGCTGTGTTGGAGGCGGGGAATTGATGTCACGCTGCTTGGCATTTCCCGCCTCCGTATCGACGTCGAGGTAAAGGGAGATCGTGGTGCGCTATGGAGGGTCACGGGCATGCACGGGGAACCTCATGTGGAAAATAATGAGTTCACATGGAAGACGATGCGTACTCTGAAGAATCACGCCAAGGGACCGTGGTTATGTCTGGGAGACTTTACGAGCTCCTGTTCAGCCTTGGGGGTGTTCTCGGTCACATGCCAAGCATGGACAGATTTCGCTGTGCTCTGGAGGATTGTGAATTAGCCGACCTTGGCTTCATTGGGGGTCAGTTCACTTGACGTAATCATAGCCACAGACACGGAGGGCCTGTTCTTTTAAGTCAAAAACTGATGGCTTTTGATTTTTATTACAGTACCTAACTTTCAAACGGAGTATTTTTTTAAGACGGGGTCTACAAATTAAATAATCTACATGTTAAAAGTCCAACATTTGTACCAGCCAAAATAGCAAGGGAGTATCTGTCTCTCCGTAATCTGTACCGTAAACAGCTAAAATTCAAAAATTTCAGCCAAAAACCGTAAGCCGCAGCCGAAAAGAAACAGGCCCAACGACTTGATAGGGCGGTGGCAAATCAACAATGGAGACAGTTGTTTCCGTTTCACAATGTGATAAACGGGTTCCCAAGACACTCGGATCACACACCAATTATTGTGGAAACCAAGCCGGAGGAGTGCACTACGCGATCACAGGGGAATTCAGCTTTCCGATCTGAAGCTCGGTGGCTCCTAGAAGAGGGATGTGACCAACTTGTGCAAGATGCTTGGAATGAGGCTTTTGGGGATGGCGCAACCTGTACATCTGAAGGTCTGAGACGAGTGGCAACCAATTTATCGTACTGGAACAAGAATGTCTAGGGGGGATATTGAG
This sequence comes from Dendrocalamus latiflorus, assembly GCA_017311315.1. Taxonomy (NCBI): domain Eukaryota; kingdom Viridiplantae; phylum Streptophyta; class Magnoliopsida; order Poales; family Poaceae; genus Dendrocalamus; species Dendrocalamus latiflorus. The sequence goes on along the minus strand of CM029636.1, from coordinate 3,584,946 downwards.
AAGAGAATTAAGAAAACGAAGAAAGAGAATCTGTCAGCAGAAAAGGTGAAAAGGGAGCAAATCCTCCGATATAAACTTGAAAGATTGGATGATCAAAGAGATATGTATTGGCGACAAAGAGAGCATATGGACTGGCTGCGTAAGGGTGACAGGAATTCTGATTATTCCATGCGTGTACATCGGAAACGATTATAGAGAAAGTGAACAGCAATTGATGGGGTACATGTCAACCTATTATAGAGATTTGTTCTCCTCACAGGCCGGTGCAGGAATGGAGAATCTAATGCAATGTTTTGTTAGCGTATGGAATGTCCCACTTCATGCAGAACAAAAGAACAAGCAAGGAGGGGTTCATGGCGCTCAAACTGGGCATGAGCAAAGCTTATGATCGAGTCGAGTGGGATTTTCTTGAGGCCATGCTGTCGAAGCTGGGGCTTTGCGAACGCATGGGCGCAATTGCAGAATATCCTGGACGTTCATGAATCTTGCTCTGGCCAGGTTATCAATCGGGAGAAAAGTATTATACTGCTCAGCAAAAATACTCAAAACAGGCTGACAAAGACGTCGTCAAGAATGCTTTGCAATTATCGGTGGAAGCTCACAGTGAAAAGCACCTAGGCTTGCCGGTCTACATAGGCAGATCCAAGACGAAGGCATTTCATTACATCAAGATATGAAGAATTCAAGGGTGGCAGGAGAAAATGCTATCCAAAGCAGGGAAGGAGATTTCTGATCAAAGCGGTGGCACAGGCGATCCCCACACATGCCATGTCCTGTTTTGATCTTAGTGTGATGAGATAACAGCGATGATTTGCCGGTATTGGTGGCCAGTCGGAAAACGAAAGTAAGATGCATTGGATCTCCTGGGAAAGGTTGACACGGCCGAAAACAGAAGGCGGCTTGAGCTTCCGGGATCTGCGAATCAATTGAACGCGCTTCAAAGATTTGTTCTACTTTTGGAAGTCCTTGCGTTATGTCACTAGATCTCGATTTTTCATATATAAACGTAACTAATCTATCTCCTTTGTAAAGGATTTCTCCATAATGACCATGAACAATTGCTCCTGTAGTGGCCAAATAAGGCTTTTCTTTTAACCTGGCCATGGTGGCGAAACAGGGATGGCGATTAATTCAAAAGCCAGAATCTTTGGCCCCCTTCTTTTCAGCAAATATCGATCTGGTTGTGTGTTTTATCTCGTGGGATGATGTTCCCTCTAAGAGCAGCAGCAAACCGAGCGACTTATTTATTTATTGAAAAGGGGGCAAACAGAGCCAAATTATGTGCTGCAGATTGGATTTTTCAAGTCACAAGTGGACTCACGTAATGTATCAACAGAGTCGCAGAGAAGCAAACAGCACAGCACGTTGCGACGAAGCAACACCAACTCATCTGTAGAATCAATCGGGTACATCCACCTTGTTGAGACGAGAGCTTTTTTTTTTTTTTACTTTGCGATCGAGTAGCGATACTTGGTCAGGAAAATCGGGACAGCTTTTGTACAGAAACCTCTCTTCCTACAGCAGAGGAGAGCTTAGGAGAGGCTTCATTCGTTGGCTCTGTTCTAAATTGCTGCGGTTTTTTGTTTTTGGCTAAAATAACACTATAACGACTACTAACTTTTTTGAGGTATTCAATTAAAAAATAAAGAAATAATAACAAAACACCGTTATATCTTTACGGATAATGCAAAGATAAAAGGCTAACATATCCCAAATGGTTTTTCGGCTTCTGAAGGCAGAAGACATGGCTGTTTGAAACGAGGCCTTTGGATCGAACAAACATGGCCACCAAAATCAGCTCCCTGCGAAAACGGCCCACTTCTGGTGAAATATCGGTACTACAAGCAGGAACTGCAAACTTATCAACATCTGGTGGTTCCAACGCCTATTCTCCAGGAAATACCGCAGGTCTGGGCTAACAGAAAGGAAGAGTACATCATGGGTGCCTGGCCTGCAAAAATCACCAAGGATCTAGTACAAAAAGACAATTTATTTCACCAAGTAATTTACTGAGTTCTGGAGCAGTAGAGGTCTTTTCCAACGAAGTCATTCAACAAATGCTAAAAAGTCCCTACAAGGACGTTGAAAGTAAATTCATTCCGTTGAATAAATTTACTAGTTTTCTGACAGACGTGAGGGGTTATTATCAGGAAAAACATTAACTGCACATCAATAATTGGGTGGCTGACCCATTTACCATAAAAAGACTATTAGATTTGTTCTAGACTATTAGATTTGGTCTTGTTTAATTGCTGCACACAGAACCGGCTAATATATCTGCTTTAACCGTGCACCCAATAGTTGCCAGTCATCGTACATGTGTTCTGCAAGGATGCCAAGCCGATTCTTTTTACCATTTCTAATATCAGTTACTTTCACTTGCTTCAGAGATAATGAACAGATCACTTGCTTCAGAGATAATGAACAGATGAGTTCTTTTCGATTGCAGCTTATGATTTTTGATCCTTGTACGAGCGCTTATGTGAACGAACTGAATGCCGATAAGCCACTTTAAAAAAGCTGCCTAATAAGCCACTTTCAAACGGCGATGAAAAAGCCATCCTGTTCTCTTTGTTTAAGGAAAGCCATAAACTATAAACCATAAGTCGAAAAGGAGACGGCCAACTTTTCAGGGGGATAATACTGACATATTAATTGAATAAGCCTGCCTTCAGAGTTCCCATAAGTAGCACTGTACTTTTGTCCGTTCCTTAATTTTTCATGCAAAGTCGTATTATTCTCATACATGCGCATCATAGCAGAAATACGTCAACAGTGTAAATATATATTTAGAAACACTGTTACAAATTATACTGCCGCACTACCAATTGTGGCACAAAACGAATAAGCTAGCCTGCCAACTTTTTAGTAGAGGCAACATCAACACTAACTCTCAAAGGCCATGTGGTGGTACCCTGATACATGTAGTATGGCGAAGCAGCTCAGATACAGGTGTAGCACTATCAGGGAGGTAGGGACTTGGGAGAGATATACCTCGGAATAGAACTGTCCTATTGAATATATAATGGGTCGACCATTTATTGTAGTTTTGAGTTGCAGAACTGTGAATGCGATCATTTGGATAAGGCTCATATAGAGGTAACAAAGGTAGGAATTTAGCTAAGACATCCTAATCTGCGCATTCGTGTGGCCAAAATCTATTGTGTGTAACTGTGCATTACTTTCCACGTTATAACTTCTAGCTTAATTGCCATATTTGTAATATATCATAACATTGTCATGTGGTGTCGCTGATGCAGCCAAACATAGAAAATTTCTTCTCTTGATCAATAGCCTATTTCTAACTTCTAAGCAGTAGGCTAATAAAATTATTATCCTTTTGTGTACAACCAGACACAACTTCCTCTTAGCAATAACAGACAGTATACGATCCTTACTGTTCATTTCATATGTCATATGCCTGGCCACCACCATGCTCGTTTCTCTATAAACAGGGTTCTTTACTTTCTCTTAAATGCCACTAGCAGGACAACAGAAAATCCTTACTATTGCGCAAAATTTTCATTTCATAGGTAAAAAATGTTAACAGTACTGAACAATTAACAGAGGATGCCCAACCTAAAAGGTGAGTTTAACACGTGTAACACAACGAACTCCCAAGTTTCTATCGTACAAGATGTCAAAGTGTGTATAGCAAGGTGCAAATTCTACATAGATGGTAGTGCCTAACGGTTCAATACAGAGTACAGACACACGCTACATTGCCAAATGCCTAGCTATCATTCTTGAATCATCAGCCAGCACTAATTGGTTATCACAAACAAAACATTTCAACATACCTCAAGATTCCGCAAATTGAAGATCGACCATAAATCTGAAATGTTCATAGCTCCACTATTCCCAAATTCAAAGCACACCAGATGCAACTCCATTATCTGTACCACACTTCTTCCACCAATCACGTTAAAGCTGAGGAAGTTCCTGTGGGTTCTCCATTGACGCCCTTAATATCATCCCAGCCCTCCGCTTCCGATCATCCTTCATTTCCTCCTTCAAGAACGACGGATCCTCCCTCAGATCCAAGGCTTTTGAATTCAGCGCTGATGCTACCGGCTTCTTGTCAATTCCAATCTTGAGGTGCACTGGTGCCCTCTCTTTCGGAACAATGCACTTTTGGTTCTGATTCTGGTCCAAACCTGTCCCACCATCAAGCTCCATGTTATTTGCTCCCTGAATTGCTGGCGCAAATGCCTCAAGGACAGAGAGTTTCTTCCGTTCTGGTGGCATATCAAACTCTGAGGCCTCCTTCTCCCCATGCGGCAATGCGGACTCAAGAAAAGGATTTCTCTTGCTCCCAGCCGCTTGTATCTCCTTCCCTTTCTCTGTGCTATCGTCAGCAACCACTGGCCTAAACCCATCAGCCCCCGCAAGGGCCAAACGTTGCTGCAAGCTGAGCAGCGACTTCTCAGCCTTCCTCCGCTGCCGCACCTGCTCCACCTTGTCCACTCTGTCCTTAACCTCCTGCTCACTCCACACCTCCGTCCTCACATACGTGTGTGGATCCGGGAACACCGGGAGCCACTCCGGCACGTGCCTCATCCCAGTCTCCCTCCCAGCCACCGCAAAGCTTGCCGCCAGCTGCCGCTTCACGCGAGGCACCGGGAACCTAGGCAGCGGCCGCGCGAACGGCACCTCGTCCCTGGACTCGACGAACGCCATGAGGTCCCTGACGACTCCCGAGCCGACAAGGCAGCGGCTGGAGGTGGCCGCCCCCGCGAAGCCGTCAAAGTCAGTGCCGATCTCCTCGAGGGCCTGTATGATGTCGTACTCGTTGGCGAGCGCGCGGCCGGCGATGTTAGCGTGGAAAGCCGCGGCCTTCCCGAGGTGGACGACATAGCGGAGGAGGACGTCGACGAGCGTGTCCACCGCCGAGCGGTGCGCGCAGTCGAACCCCGCCGCCTCCAGCGCCTGCGCCACCGCCGCCCGCGCCACCGCCCTCCCGAACTCGTCCAAGCTGCTGCTACCGCCCCCGCCGACACCACTCATACTTCCGCTTCTCCTCCCCCCACTTCCGAACCACTCATACCGTCGAGCACCTCGCCGGAGCAGTGGTCCCAGATCCGGAGCTAGGTTTAGATCTCGCCGCCGGGGACGCCGGCCGCGCCACCATCCGGGCCGAACCGGGGGAGCTAGACGCCACCGCGCATCGAATCGGGCGGGCGGGACGGCGCCTCGAGCTCGATCTCCCGGGGTGTTCGAACTCGAACTCGATTCCGATTCGGTCGGTGCGAGCGCGCGGTGGCCGGGAGCGGGGATTGGGCGGGAAACCGAGGAGGAGGAGGAGGAGGAGTGGGCTTAGGGTTTGGGAGGAGGAGACCGTTGGGGATTAGGGTTCGAGGCGCTCCGCGGGTTTGGGTTCGGATGCGAGCACGCGGGGAGCTGGGGAAGGAGATGGATGGAGACGAAGGCGCAGGGGAGGTTGCCTTTATAGAGGAGGGAGGTGGCGGGCCCCGGGGCGCCACGTGGCGGATGATGGTTGGTTTTGTCCAGGGACATGTCGTATTCCGCACGGAGTTTTCTGAGCCCGTGGGCCCCATTTAGCCCGGCCCAATAGGCCCATAAGAGTACAACACCAGGCCACAAGACACAGGAACCATCCTCTTGTATCCATGGCTGCAAACTAGCATAAGATAGAAGTCATCTCGAGTAAGTTTTATGCTGCATAAACTAGGATTAATAAAAGGTTTAAGCTGCGATGTTGGGACTTTCACCCAATAAACTAACCATAGAAGAAACTTTACCTCTTGCTGCCTACAATTTACATTGTGTGCATTTTTTTCAACAGGGTATTACAGCTATTTTACTCAAGGATTTTCTTTAATAATTAGGTGTTCTTTCTCTTTGAAGTGGAAATAACTGGGTAGAATGTCCACCTGGATTGCTCGCTTTGGCTGAAGAGCAGCTTCTTGTAGGCCCAGCAGCTTTGCAACCTTCAAAATCGTCAGATATTGAATCAGTAAAAGGAGATGGAGCTGTGTGGCTGGTGCCATTTTATCAGCCAAAAAATCGTGGACAGAACAAACAGCAATGCAAGCCATGCTCATATCAGGCTTAGCTTTCAAAATTTCCACCTAGGGTATTTTTGCAACTCAGTTTTGCTCAATGGACTACACCTAAAATAACACAAACTAGACAATTTCATTCATCTTACATAACAGGCGAAGTCAGCCAACACATGGATTTGAAATTGAAATCCGGAATACAATATGTAGCACGGACACGCGTCAAAACCGCCGTATCCGTGTTCGACACCGTGTCGGACACGGATACGACACGGACACGTCTTGGACAGTATCGGTTGATTTCAGAATTAATTCTAATTATGAATATTCTCGACACGTGTCGAACACACTAAATATACGAGTCGGACACGGCCTGGACGCAGCCGGGCCAAGAATGGCCCAGGCCGGCCCATAATGCACGCACGGGTGTTGCCCTAACCCTAACCTCCCGTCCCGGATACCGAGCGCCTCATTCCCATCGCGCTCGCGCTACTCCCCTTCTCCACATCGGCCGCTTGCGCCGCTACCCGCTCCCGCCGGCTCCCGCACCTCGCCGCCGCTCATCGGCTTTCTCCCGCCACCCGCTCCCGCACCTCGCCACCGCCCTCTCCCACGGCTCCCGCACCTCGCCGCCGCCCGTCGGCTTTCTCCCGCACGCCGCTGACTTTCTCCCGCGCGCCGCTGGCGTCCCCGCTCCACCGAGGTATCATCTCCCCGCTTCTCTGTTTTAGCATTTAGGGTTGAGATGCAGACTGCAGTAAGCCAGCAATATATATTTTTGCATTTAGCAAACTTGTGCTTGATTGCTTGTTTTATCATTCTAGAAAAATGGAAGCCGCTAATTCTAGTGCTAGAGAGGAGGAAAACACAAGCAACAATAGGTCAAAGCATACACTTTATAAATTACAAGTTTACAATTTACATTATTTCAGTTTAATAAGCATATAGAAACATAGAAAATAATACATATATATATAATTTATTTATTTATTATTTAAATATATATAGCCGTGTCGCCGTATCGGTATTTTTGGAAAAACGGCGAATTCCCGTGTCAGTGTCGTGTCGTGTCGACATATTCGTGTCCGTGCATCATTAATAGAGTAAGACAAATGAAGTGCAAACCTCTCAAGATCTTATCGCCCCTTCCCACAGGTTCATCAAGTGTAGCAATCTCCCACAACGGAATTTCTAGCAAAGTTTTTATGATGTTCTCATCAAGAAAAGGAAAACAAGCCTGCAGTTTGGACAGTAGTACACATCAGTCACTAAGAGCCTAAAACCAAAGCTGAATTTCAAAATATAACAGAGATTGCCTCCTTGCCATGGTCAGAAATGCACCTATCATCTCTTCCCATATTTCTTTTCCAAATTCTTTCCACATCTATTCTCATTTCCTCGTCCATTGAAACCCAACTAAATATGGGCACAAAAAAATAATTAGACTCTTGCAGTTGCAGTGCAAGAACATCTTAGGTCATACCCATCGCAGTATCTAACATGCAACAAATCAAATCAATGCAGACACATATACCCTCCAAGTCTATATTTAGTCCGATGTCTACCATAACCAGGACATCGCTCATCAGCCCTAGAACCAACTAAAAGGACTCTAGACGTTGACTTGTAGCAACGACTGTCTTGCATGGTGCACATACTCCCATCCACCCAACCATCCCCACCAGCAGCCAACCAGAGGGCTGTACCAATGTCCAAATCCTGTACAAAGATCATGCAGGATATAGAGCTTGAATTGAAGCAAATTGCTCATCTGCTGGCTAAGAAGGCTTGCAAAAGAAAAATAATGACAGGCAAGGAACTAATTAGGCTATAGTAACAGTCTCAGAAACTGAGTCCAGAATTCATGTTCAACACAAATATGACAGATGTATGGCCAATCTTCCTCTGCAATCAATATGTGATTATGTGCAGACTTGCAGCATCAATAGAAAATCAACCACAATTAGTACTAGGCATATGCTGTCAGGGCTAAGAACATGAAATGCTCCCCTCCGGAGCAGGGATATTCTCTGATGCTCCTTCTGTCCTGCTATTGCAGAAATCCTATCCGGAGCAAGCTGCCCGTCAAAACTAACATTTAACAAATCAATCGTCCCTGTTTGAAATCAATTAGTTGTCCTCACATATTGGAGTTTAGGTACTGGCGTGAAGAAGCTAACCTTCTGGCACTATATATTAAAAATCAGAGAACTTTGAAAGTTTGGATACACCGTATGGTGCAAGTATTATGGAGTCCAAGCCACCGGGAAAAAAGGATTGCTATTTGGGCTAAACTCCTCATCCCTAAGTTTATGCATATCACCTTGTCCACATGTAAGGACTCAGTATAACCTGATAGACTAACTAACAAGAAATGCAACATGAAGGAAGGTGGAGCCATTTTCAATAAAGAAGTCTCAAATCAATAAATGAGGCTGCTGGAGTTGTAAAAAATTCAAAGCACAAAAGGAGCAGCAGTTAGGGCACTCCCAATTAGGGATGAAAACGGTCGGAAACGGTCGGAAAACTCCTCAACCGTTTTCTACTTCTACATTTGAATACGAAAACGAAAGCGAAAGCGGTAAAGCCGGACACAAAAACGAACGCGAACTTTCGGAATATCGAGAATTTCGAAAACGAACCAATTCGAACGGAATTATGTCGAACACGGTCGGTATACGAAAATTCAATACGGAATACCGACCTGTAGGACCAAGTGCATAACAATTACCAAGTGCATGATCAAATTCAAGTGCATATAATAATTAACAAGTGCATGACCCTTGGTCTTAAGTATTAGCACAATAGCCGACACAAATACAATACAAGTCTAGAACAAGTAGTTAACAGCTAGCAGGACATCTACAGTTCTGCTAATAAATATTATACTAGTATTTTCTAGCTCATAATTCCTATTATTGCTGTCTTTTAATATTATTTGTTTATTCTTAATTGATCAACTAATAATTAAATCTATTTTATCTACACTAATTATGGATGTAATCATTTCCTAGCTTATGTCCATATTGCGAAGTACTGCGTCCTCCCTAACAATTTATCTGGAATGAATTTATATTCGGAACATCTGTTAACTACGAATTTTTAGTTTAAGCGCTTTCCAACTTACAAATTTTTATTCCCAATTTATTTCCCTTCTATTTTTCTTTTCCTCATTTTCTTTTCTCATTTTCCTTTCCCTTCCATTTCCCTCTTTCTTTCCGCCTGCTCCCCTCTTCTGGAGCCTTCCGCCGCCAGCGCCTTTTCCCCCTCCTCCCATTTTCCACCGACGCCTCCACGCCTCCTCTGCCTCCCCTCTTTTTCCCACCGCCGCCTCATCTTCCTCCCCATGCCTCCCTGCTCTCAGCTCTCTCTCTTTCTTCACCCCGTCGCCGCTTCTCTTCGCGCCTCTCCCCTCGGCTTCCTACTCCACGCCGCCGCCTTCCCCAGCGCGGCTCCTCCTCTCCTGCGCCTCTTGGCCTGGCGGCTTCGCCGGATGACCTCCCGGCCCGGCCGTTCCCGTCCGGCCGTTCGGTGCTGCCCGGTGAACCTCAGCCAGATCTGGCCGATCTAGTGCTTTTCTCCCCCCCTTTTCCTATCCCGATCTATGGATTTGGTTTGCTCTTAATGTTTTGCTCACTGGGTTAGGTTTGGGAGGCGGGTTGCCTCGGCCGACTACTGCCGTCGAGCTGTCTCCCGTACGCCGGGGGAGTATCGGGTGGCGGCTGGCGAGGTGGCTTGGCCGGCGGCAACCCGCAGCCACCGACCTCACGGTAAGCCAGAGCAGAGGCCATCAGGCCAGAGAGTAGGGCTGGGGCGCTGGGCTGTGAGTGGGCCAAATTCGGTTTAAACCGTATTTACAGTACGGTATATTCCGAATAAAATGTAGAAAAGTAGAAAACGGTCGGAAAACGCCTAAACTGTTTCCGCTCCGTTTTCGAATTTGGTATTCCGTATTTCGAACCGAATTCGAATTTGTCCGAAAATACGAATTCGATTGGGTCGAATTGGGTCAAATGTAGAAAACGATGCGGTTCGGTACGGGATATTTCCGTTCCGTTTTCATCCCTACTCCCAATACATCCTACATTAGCAATGTCTATGACATTAATTAGTCTGCCAAGTAGGATTGATGCTGAGGTGGAGAGGAGATTAAAGAAGAGAAAGATGGAAGCAGTGTCTGATGCAAAATACTGCTTAGTCACAAAATCAAACACACAAGAAATAACAAAAACTTACATTGGAAGAAGACTAATGTCTATCTACAATATTTGTTGCATTGGAAGGAGATTACGGATTTATTGATTGGGTCCACGGGTGAAAACTATACACTAAAGTTGTAGTGTCTACATGATGTGGAGATTATAAATATTGTTGTGCAATGTCTACCACTGGGAATGCCCTTATAACTTAGAATTGGTTGCTCACCTGATAGAGTCTGTTCACATTAGTTCGCAGCATTACAGATTCCCGTAATGCAATAAATACTATGTGCTGAATGGAAATAACATACGGGCCATCGGCTATGGCAGCATACGGACCTGCAGATGCAGCAGCCCGCGGGTTAGAACACCAACGCTTCACTCTTCTTTTCTGAGGAGGCCGTAACCGGGGACATCGATTTCATGAACCCTGAGCTCATCAGCACCCGTAATCCGATGCCATCCCATTCTGTCGGAAATGCATCTTATTTCCAATGTAATCGTCTGCTCGCCCGGCATGTTATCAATTCATTCACTTTTTAGTTAAGCGATCAGAGATTTCTTTTTCCTTTTCTTTTTACGGTGAAACCGTTCATGCTATCTGCTGTACTCTGGTATTACAAGGCACAAATTAGAAAATCCTGGTGTGACACATCCGTGAAAATGGAACTCTAAATGGCACAACCAGTTGAACTTAATCAGTTAGGCATCAAAGGACATGCAAATAGCAGTACATGAGTGATGTGCACATGATCTCCTCCCATTGTGATCCCTGAAAGTTTTTACTCGCCCTGTATAACAATGTCGCCACAAGTAAACAAGAAACATTCTGTATCTAATCACAGTTTCGAGCTGAGCGGAGCTTAAAACACATGTCAAAAAAGGCATCACCAGAACATGGTTAGAAAAACAAAATTTTGCTTTTTTCTGAACAATCACCGCTACATGCTATCTCAAATGCAATGGCATATGCTATATAGTTCAGCAACCTATTCATCCGCAGAAAACAACATTCTTTGAGCATGTATGAGTAAAGGTGATCCTTGTTTAGTTCTCTCTACAATCTGCTGGATGAGCATCTTACTATCATGGTCATCGTTGTCGGACTCGTCTTCGTCGTCTCCGTCACTCTCTTGAGCTCTGTTAGCCTCTCCACTGTTCAGAATTCGCTCCCAAGTGGGCACCTTTTTTAGCTTCCTAGCGCTGCCGTCCTCCATGCCCCAGATCAAGCTGTGGTCCACCGAGTAATCTTCATTTATTTGAGGCTTCCCGTTAGTACTTGTGGTGCAAGGGGAGTCGGCAGTTCTCATGAATTCTTCATAGGCTTCGTCATAAGCTTCCAGTGCATCTCCAGCTAGGTTTAGACAGAACGGTTGTGCCAAGGGGCTAGTATCTTGTACAAACATTGGACTTTCCTGATTGGAAGAAGAAACTGAATCACTGTTTGAGCAGGTCCTTTCAGAGAAGACACCCTTGGTTGCCAACATCCGCAGCTGCACCTGCTTCTGGCTCTGGGCAAGTGATGTCTCGAGCTCCTTGATTCGGTCTTCGAGCCTATGTTGTATCACCTTGTGGAGACGGAGGCTGAGATCTCTAGGCGAGACAGGATAGTTGGCATCATGTGTGCAATCTGGGGAGCTTTCTCTGCTGTCCCTGCCATGGTCACTCTCACTGCTGTAATCAGCGATGTCACGACGGATCATATCGATCTTCAGTTCCCCCTGAACAATATTTCCAACAAGCTCCTGATCGACCTAGAAATGTGGAGTTTTATTCAGTAGGTTCATAGGCGCCTTCTTAAGATGTCATGCATAACGTTTTCGTACAGTATTGTTACCTCACTGAAGTCAAATGATTGTTCTTCCAAGTGGTTTGAAGTGATATTTAACTCCAACCTCGCAAGCTCAGCTTCTAGTTCAGCTTCGATTTTGCTCATTGGCTCTGAATCAACTATATGAGCTTTAATATTGCCATCTATTATCAGCAGAGAAAATTTACAAAAGAACATGAGCTGTTTAGTATTGAGTATGCAAAAAAATGTTCTTTATTTTGACAGTTGATGCTTTACCGTCATGTTTGCCAGAAGTTTCATCAGGCAATTCTTTTACAGTTAACCCTTCTTTCATCTCCAGCTCATCTTGCAAATCTTGAACCAAGTTCTCCATTCGCTTCAGCGTGCCCTTCAGTATATCAAGATCCTTCTTGTTTGATAGAGAGGATGATATAATACCAATGCTGACCCCAGTAGAGAAGATGGACATTCGTTCAAGTAAACCTGCAGATCAGATGTATATATTTAGGTCGTTAATGCTTCAAAAGGGGGAAAGCCCAAAATGACAATTCAATAAAGAAGCATAGCATTTGTAGCAAAACTGTTAAACGTCAGCATCCAATATAACCTACTTAATAGGCTCCTTTTCATTTACAGTCATTAGCAGGAGGTCAGAGAAAGTGGCTATTAGAAGACATGAATGCCTACAAAACCTCATGTTGAACTATAAGGATGAAAGGATCATTTCTCGTTCTAGCGCATTGTTGTTCTCCTGAAATGAGGATACAGAGCTGCAGTGACAAATGTTGCAACGAAAGCATGTGCAAAAACCATTAGCGTCAAGAGAACTAAGAAATTGAGTCCAGACACCGACAAGAGAACTAAGAAATTGAGTCCAGACACCGACAATGTAGCAGCTCTGAGGAGAGTCACCAAACAAGACCACACAAATGATAAAGATAAATCAGTAAGCCTGTCAAAATACTTACTCAATCTAAGTTTATAAGGCGTATTTTCTCTTGGCACATAGACCAAGAAGATAATAAAAATGGCTAAATTATCCATAATTATTATCTCTAAACATTACATTCAATGTATGCATGTAGAGAATAACAAATAAAGTTATATATTTATTAGGAGTATAAAGAGAACATCATACTAATTTTGCATTAGAACGTTAAATACGTCTTATATTTATGGACAATGCTTTCAAAAATACGCCCTATAAACTTAGACGGAGTGAGTAGGAAGGATAAATCTCATCTAAATTTGCTAATTAGTTAACAGCTCTAACGATCCAAGCAAGTACAAAGTAATGAGCATGGATTAAGAAATTTCTTGAAATCGTCATTACAATATTTTAAAAATCATGGACAAGATTGTTAAAATACTGGAAACTGACTTGAGCAGAGTATAATTCGACTAGCATCACCTGGCACAAGGAACAGAAGTTCCACAAATGAGGCAATGACAGCTCTCTACTAGTATTGACAGAGAATATCTCAGTGTTGAGTACATACACAGATGACATACATAAGTTTCGTATGTGCTAGAACCAGCAAAAACAGGACAAGGAACTGGATGCTCAGATAACCATTGAATATTTCACTATGCAACTATCTATCCCAAAAATCTAAAAAATATCAAAGACAAAGTGTGTCACACTTCATTTTTTAAAAAAGTTTTACTTCAACATTGCAAACAAGAATTCAGGATGCACGTCCATTGTGACATGTCAGAGCATTGTATCTAGGTGACATTATGTTGCAAGAATTGTGGCATGATGCTGAAATTACCTGATGATTTTGATGGTTTGCTACTTCTATGGGAGCCAGGCAAACCCAACCTTCCATTGTGCGATTCCCTCTCCTCCCTTTTGGATTTCTTCAGCTCAGGTAGAGGAAGGATCCCAACCACACTTTCTGGCATTTTTGAGCCATTTCGACATTCCTCCTTGTCGAACCCGATATCAAAGGATAAGGGCACTGGTTCATAGCGTGATTTACTAATTATTCTTCTCCCATCTGTTATAATGAATGGCCTAGCAGAAGCTGGGGATGGAACTGGACCAAATGTGCATTCTTCAATGTCAAAATTCTCGTTGTAAAGTTGTGGAATGTAGGAGTTCTCCATTGGCACAAATGGCTTAATAAAATGCCTACGAGATTGTCTGCTCCTAAGAGCACCTCGACCTCTCCCAGGCGCAGAACCAAGACCAGGGCTCCTGGGAGAGACCTCAATGGCTGAACCATCTCCAAAGCCATCCACCAGTTTCTTGCCTTTACCAACCGCCTTACTACCACTTGCAAGCATCCTTTCCTCATTGTTTCGTGATCCGCTTCTCTTAAAAATCCAAGGCTGCAAGCTCAATATGGATCCAGGATCTCTGACATACTCACCTGGGCTCACTGACTCAGTGCCGATACTGCCGCTAGTTGAAGCAACAATTTTGGCCGATGAACCACCAAACCGCGAATGAATGGAGTTTCTCGGAGTATTGCAGGGCACATTCTCCTCGTCAAAACAAATGTCCCCAGCAATCTGACCAAGAATAATCCTGCGAAACACATTGTTCCCCATTTCTCCATTCTTGTGGTTATTCCTCTTATCCATTGGAAAATGTCAACCTCGCACTAATGCTTCAACAAAAACACAGAGAACGCTCCATCTCCACAGCTCAATAGGAACCCCAACTTGAGCAATCCTACATGATACAATGATACAAAAGCTAATTAGCCCAAGAACACGAGCATATAGCTCCAACATTTGAAACGAGAGAGAGATGCAAGCCTCTCCAACAACATCAACACGAAGGCTAAACCACACGAATAATCTGCGCCCGCCGAAACAAACCCCAAATCTCCCACCCAAATCGCACAAAACCGCACACTTTGACCACGATTCAAGTCGTACGTACACAGAGACGCACAAAAAATCCAATCTTGGCTAAAAAAATTCGCACAAAAATCACTACAAGAGCACTTGGATTCATCATTCAGACCACCCACTGGTGCATGAAAATCAAAACTTTGTCTACGATTCACCTCACCACGGCCCCGAAAACATCCTCTACTAGGTAAGATGGAAACAGGGGCAAAAGAAAAAAAATGAATTCCAAAACACATGGCCAAGAATCGCCAAGGCCGGCAGCGTTTCTCACCAAGAAAGAAGAGGAGGATAAGGAGCCCGCGGCTGCCGCCTCGTGATGCCGCGACAAGGAACTGAGGCGGCGGCTCAGGTGCGAGTTAGAGAGTAGAGAGAAGCATCATTGGATTGGACTCATTTGGGATTTGAGTTGGTCTGGAAAAGGCAAGAAGAATATCCCAAGAAGCCAAACCACAGGAGACAGGGAGAACACATCAACAAAAGAGGATTGGAAAAAAAACAAGGTAAATGAAATTGCTCAATTTCAGTTGATTTTACGGCCATGCCCGTGCACTCACTCACTCAGGTCACAGCGAAGGGTCAGGGTTGGACCAGTCAGCCATGGTTGAACCGCACGGCAGCACCAGGTGGGCTCGAGATTGGGGCAGCGGCGCACAGCAAGGGGAAGGCGTGGTGGCGCAGAGAAGGGTGAGGAAGACTGGATGGGTTCTGAATTTCTGATGGTGGCATTTGGCCTCTTATAGCTTCTCTTAAATAAATAAGTATATTAATTTTTTTGTCGTTGTTTCAAAACGATTTATCAGAATAATATCTTCAAAACAATTTATCGTCATTCGATTTGTTCACATAAGTGCTCACGTTAAAACTAAAAACATAAGCCGCAATCATAATTGATAAGCTGTAGCCGAAAAGAACACATCTTTGATTTTATCGCGCCAAATTTGAGTCGAGGCAAGTGAGATCCGAGCCAATTTGGGTCCGATCGATCTGACCCGAGGGCAAAATGGTCAAGTCATGCGTGGAAATAGGCTGAAAAACAAAGGAAGTGAGAAAAGGGGACGAAAATGGCATTTTGTAGGTGACGCAACAAATTGAGTGGCAAAAATCACTTGCAGTGGAAGAAATGGCAATTCCTTTAAGACCCAAATTTATGAGTGGCAAATCCTTGATTTTCCCTTGTCACTAGAGCATTTTAAGTTGTCATATGCAAATGGTATTAATAGATTTGACCCTGTATTGGAAAACTTGGATTTCCCTAATTACTGTGGGAATTGCTCTGTGTCATGCAAAATTCTTGTAACATTCAT
This sequence comes from Dendrocalamus latiflorus, assembly GCA_017311315.1. Lineage (NCBI taxonomy): Eukaryota > Viridiplantae > Streptophyta > Magnoliopsida > Poales > Poaceae > Dendrocalamus > Dendrocalamus latiflorus. The sequence goes on along the minus strand of CM029636.1, from coordinate 3,568,760 downwards.
GCATTCTAAATAAAAGGCCTGGAAAAATAATGATCAAAGTAAAAAACAACCAAAAAATAGTAACACATTACTCTCGTTTGAATTAATGCCATTAACTTCTTGCTAATTGGCCTCGCCGGGCATTAAATCCTGTAGTTTGTCAGTAATTGCATGTAGAGCATACAAGATGTTGTTACCGGCAAACTTGCAGGTCAATTCGTGCTGGATGGACACGAATGACATAAAGGCAGAAACTATTAATCAGTTTTTGGATTGGATTTATTTATGTTAGACACTTAGACCATTAGAGATCAAATATAAATTTCCTTCTTTTCATATATTAACAAATCTGAATTTCTATGGTCCGAGCTCGCAGAATTGTTCTAAAAAAAGTAGAGTAATTTCTTTTTTTTTCAATTTCTTTGTGAGATGTCCTAATTTTTTTATTGTTGTAATACACATATGATACCAGATAGCAACGTTAGGGGGTGTTTGGGACTGCTCCACTCCACGTTTTTCAGCTCCGCTCTATGTTTTTTAGCCAAACAGGTTCAGCTCCATGCACTCTGTTCGAAGAAAAAAAGGTGGAGTTGTGAGAGCACATAAAGGGGTGCTCCACAAACTCTAGGTTTTTTGTGGAGCTGCTCCACGGTAGAATTTGTGGAGCAGAGTTTGTGGAGCAGTCCCAAATACCCCCTTAGTATAGTCCTGTTTCTAAAAAGTCAGCGTACTCCTATTCCTATAACTTCAGTGTTCATCTCTTTGCTTACATTCCACACTTCATTATGCTCCATCAGTATCACAACGTTTGTCTATTTGTTGGTATTGTTGTCTCGCAACAGCTGTACATTTAGAGAATCAAAAGTGTAGTAATTGCACATCTTCTGTTTTTAATTTTGTAAATCTTAGTTTGTTCGCATAGGGTAGTTGGACAAATTTTGTGAAATGGAGAAAGTAGTAAAGAATAGAGAGGTCATGTGATCAACTGGTGAGACTTAGATCATTTGACTGCTAAATCAATCAGACTACCTAAAATCATCTATTAGCTTAAAATTGCACCAAACGGCATTTGCATCTGTCCATACAAAATCACACTTTTTTCATCCTAGAATTGTACACCATAAAAATTAACGTATAAGAGTCAGTTATTCAAAAAAAAAAAGCAAGCTAGCTTCCAACTCCTCTCCCCTGACGTGCCCACCTCAAGCTCGTCGGGGTTCATCAGCGCCGTTCTCTCTTGGTGGTCGGACACCTAGCATCGGATCCATCTCAAGTAGCCTCGTCCAGATGGCCTTCCCCCAAGGTTGGCCGCAGGAAGGGGCAGCGCTAGCTAAATTGAAGCTCGCCTTCCTCCCTTCAAAGCCCGCCCTCTAGTCACATGTTGAGACCAACCTCGTACTTGCTGACAGCGGCTAGCACATCCTCGATGCTAGCCACCTCGGAGACGAAGCTAAACTCTCTGGTGTCGGCAACTGCAGCAACCCCCTCCCCCCACGCGGTCTCGCCTAGCTCCAGAAGTCGACGATGGCTGGCGCGTTGTCCATAGTAGGCGTCATTGGAAGCACGTTGAACCTCGCCCAACGGTTCCACTGGACTGAAGGGCAGAGATCCTCGCTGACCTTGTTGGTTGTTGCTGGAACTGTTTGGCCTTAGACCATGTCAAAGTTGATTGTAGGAACCCCACTCGCTGTAGGCGCTGCACAGCATTCAGACATCACATCAAATATTGCATGTGACCAAGAAGCCCACCTTAAGGATCTGTCAGGCCACTTCGTCAATGTGACTGGGCTTTGTCCCATCTCAGGAATGCCACCCTGCAAGCACATCTTCTCCTTCCTCTCACCACAGCTCTTCCGGCTCCCAAGGAACTACAATTGGCTCAGAAAACTATAGTGCCATCACGCCAGGCGCACCAGACGAGGTCTTTGTACCTCTCTATACCTTCTTTTCCTCCGCCATTCTCGGTCACCTTGAGGGAAGGACAGATCGTGCCGTATGCGTCATGCCATGCACCACATCCTACGTGGAGCTAGAGACGCACCTCAAGTCGTTGTATGTTGGAGGGAACAGACCGGTGGAGTCCAAGGAAGAAGTGGCTTTGGTGATTGTCGAAAGGATTGGCATCCCCCGCTATAGCTTTTTAGTCCACAACTTCTGACCTGAAAACTTTCTCATTGCATTCTCCTCAGAAGAGCTCCATAACCAAGCCGCCCAGAACCACTTCATCGAGTACTCGCGCTTCTCTCTGTTCCTCAAGCCTTGGACAAGGTAGGCACTAGCTTCCAGTGCCACATTCCTCTTCAAGGTCGCTCTTGACTTAGAGGGGCTGACGGTGCATGCGTAGGATTGGCACACAGCTTAACACTGCTCTCGCCAGTGTGCTGGATCGAGCATCTTCGCTCGGATACAACCAGCAGGGACGATCTAGCAAACTTCTGGCTCGATGCTTGGACTGCAAACCCAAGTGTAATCCCCAAGCAATGGACCTTGCTCATCGCAAAACCTAATGAAGAAAACCCAGATCCATTAGATCTAATCTTTGGTAGTCTACCGTTGCTCTCCCCTGATAAATCATGGCTATGCAAGAATCTCAAACTTAGATGCCCGGCATTGGCGTCGCTAGATAGAACGATGGCGAGACATTGATCACACATCAACTGGCTAAAGGAAAGAGGCGCTAATACAAAATTCTTCTTCTTTCACGCTCCTCATCGATGGAAGAAATATTTCATCGGGCCACTCCACATCCAAGACCATGTCATCACAAAAGAAGACAAAAAACACATTTCCAACAATTATTTGATGAACTCATTGGCACCAGTGTCCAACGTCAACATACTCTAGACCTACAATTTCTGGAGCTGCCTACATGGAATCTCTCCCACCTTGACCAACAGTTCTCAGAAGGCGAGGTATGGGAAGCCATCAAAAATATCTCGTTGGCAAAAGCACCCAGTCCTGACGGGTTCACGGGTACTTTTTACAAGCGCGCATGGCCTGTGATCAAACATACTATCATGCACGCTTTTGATGCCCTCTACCATCTTCAAGGATGTTGCTTGCATTGCCTAAACAATGCATTGATCATCTTATTGCCTAAGAAGGATGAAGCCAACGGGATAGTAGACTACCGCCCGATTAGCCTCGTCCACAGCTTCGCAAAAATTTTCTCTAAAGCCGAGCAAATCGAGTCAAGAAGGAACTGCCACCCCTTGTGAGGTGAAACTAATCTGCTTTCATCTCTGGAAGGTCGATCCATGACAATTTTCACTTGGTCCAACTACTCACCAAAACGCTTAAAGCTAAGAAGAAGCCATCACTTCTGCTGAAGCTGGACATCTCTAAAGCATTCATCACGGTTTCATGGCCTTTCCTTTTGCAAATCCTCAAACATGCGAGCTTCAGGACAATATGGTTAGAATGGATTTCGATGTTACTCGCCAGTGCTTCCTCTAAAATTCTGATCAATGGAAGACCCAAGAATCCCATCCACTTACGCCGTGCGCTAAGACAGGGAGACCCACTCTCCCCAATGTTGTTCCTGCTAGTCATGGAGACTCTCAATGCTTACTTCCGCAAAGCAATTTTGCTTTCAGCTCTCTCTGTGTTGGGCGTGCATGGCCTACAAGAGTATGTGTCCTTATACACCGACGACGTCATTTGCTTCATTGCCCCTACAAGACAGGATTTGCAGACAGTCAAAGAAATCCTATCTAACTTTAGGCAAGCATCTGCCTTGTGTGTCAACTTCCAAAAGAGTTCGATCGCCCCCATTCACTGCTCTTAAGAGGAAATTGACATGGCCTTACAAGAACTACCTTGTCAACTGTCGTCCTTCCCTGTGAATTATTTGGGCCTGCCATTATCTCCATCCAGACTAACCAAATTGCAGACCCAAACATTCATAGATTGATTCATGCAGAAGCTTATGGCTTGGAAAGGGAGTTTGTTATCCTCAGGAGGTCGCCTTGTTGTGGTCGAGCAAGTCCTCTCTATGGCACCTATCTACCATCTCCTATCGCTTGACCTACCTACTTGGGCAATCAAATCAATTGACAAAAGACGTCGCGCTTTCCTTTGGAAGGGCTCGGAGGCCGTCTAGGGTGGAAACTGTCTTGTGGCATGGAAAACCATCTGTAGACCATTAGTGCTTGGTAGGCTAAGAATACTCAACTTAAGACAATGGCCTTTGCACTTTGTATGCGTTGGTTATGGGGACAGAAAACAGATCAATCACATTCATGGACTACCTTACAAGCTTCTCATGAGCCGGCTGTACTAGCAATGTTCAAGTCAGCCACAACGGTGTGGATTGGAGATGGCAACCGAGTTAGTTTCTGGCTAGACAACTGGATAGAAGGACAGTCAATGGAAGATATAGCTCTTAATGTTTGTAAATTGGTTCACAACAAACCCAAGAAATCCGTCATGGTCACTCAGGGGCTGATGCACAACTCTTGGGTGCAAGGTATTCAGGGTGCCATTTTGATTGAAGTAATCATTGAATTTCTAATCCTATGGCACAAGATTGGCTCTGTCTCTCTACAACCACAAACTAAAGATCAATTCATTTGGAAACTAAACCCTTCTCAAGGATACTCCTCTAAGTCCACATACAATGCTTTCTTCTTAGGCGGAACTCACTTCGCAGCCCACAATCTTATCTGGAAATGCAAAGCTCCTCTAAAATACAAGTTCTTCACTTGGCTTGCAATCCACGACCGTTACTAGACAACTGATCACCTTGCGCGATGTGGATTCGCCACAGACACTCTTTGTCCTCTCTGCGAGCAAAACACGGAAACAATTGATCACATTATTGTGCTATGTCCTTGGGTCTGTCAGGTCTGAAGCCTCTTCTTGCGTTTTTTGGGCAGGCTGCAACAACCAGCAACAAGTCAAGTTCGTCTGCTAGAAATGTGGATCACTTTGTGCAAGCATGTGCCCAAGGTTCGCAGGAAAGAGCTTGACTTCATGTAGTCCTCTTCCTTTGGACGATATGGAAAGAACGCAGTGCCCGGACGTTCAACAAAATCAAGACATCTACTGAGGGGATCTTGGACATCCTAAAATAAGGGCTTTCTTGTTAGCGTGTGGCGAGTGCAAAGTTGCCGCTAAACACAACGTTGCGTAGCCCATACACCTTGTTTTCTCCTGACTTCAGTTTTCGTTCTGCTGTTCCAGTTCTGTCAGTCTTTTCCTTTTTTTCCATCTTTTATGTATCCCAAAACAATAGATCCCTAATGTGTGTTCTCCCTCTCTTTTAATATAATGACATGCAAACCTTGTACATGTTCCCTAAAAAAGTAGAAGAATATGACTCCTTTTATTTCTTTGGTGGCTTTTCCTGGCCATTTCTCTATACAGTAGATTAGTACTGGACTTTTCCTCCCTTTAAGAATGGTTGGTTCTTGTGTACAGTGTCCAAGAACTGGACTTGTTTTCCGAGGGACAAGCAAAAGGGAATAGGGATGTTTGGCATTTAGGGTATGTATAATAATCTATCTCTTAAAGTTGTCTTTAATGCTTCCACTTCATCTAAAGATAACTATAGAGATAACCTCTCCAATAGTAAATCATTCCTCTAACTATTTTATATTATTTTCATTATAATTTCCTGCCTTACACCATCTCACTATTTGCATTGATTTGCGAGTTTAAGTCGCCTCTTGTATAAGAGACATCATATTATCTCTCATCATCTCCTCTTTTCTTTGCATAGAATTTTACTTATTTAATATAGTTAAGAGACAGTTAAGATGGTACTATTGGAGATACCCTTACACCATTGCCAAAGGAAAAGTTTTTGTTCTTTAATCCCAGCTGTCCACGTGTCCTGATCTATGATATGGTTCTTGGATGCCATCAATGGATGCAGGCCCACATGTTGCTCAAGCTCAATTAGGGTTTGGTCATCTGTACTTGGACTTTGATCCCTGTCATTATTATCATCCATTATGATATGAATGTACTCAGCTTTATTAGATGCGTGGACCATATTTTATCAGTACCATCCCGCCCACACCTACCTAGTAATTCTTCAAAACCAGTGGGCATCTCTACTAAATTTGTGGTGATTTTGGTCCAAATCTCCTCTTACTTTTATTTTCAGCTTTAAATACGCATTTATGCATCTAAGCAAGTAATTTGTATATGTGTAATTGTGTGTGTAAGGTTTGCAAAAACAATAAAATAACTCAGATATGCACAGGATTAAAGAATGCATGGTGGGGAATGTCCGATGGGAAGGGAGGTACATAGGATGTTGATTGATGGTGGATCCATGGCATTTTGCTTAGGAAAGCATCCTTTGAAAATGCCAACCAAAATGACCTTTTCTGTTTGGTTTTCACTTTCTTGGACCTTTTTCTAGCTGGACTTTTCCCTGTCCTCACAAAACATGATTGGGTATGTTTTTTTCTTTGGCCCACACAGAATGTACTGTTTGCACCACACAGATAGGTAGACAACAATAGCAGGTATCAGAGAGAATTGCAGACCTTACATTTCAGTGTAATTTTCGCGGGAAACCTAAAGACAGAGACTAACTAACAAGATATTAGTGGTTGTTCAAGTTGGTGCCTTTGCTTGTTTTCTTGTTTTTTAAGAGAAACTTGTTTCCTTTCATTGCAATTGCAGATTCAGGAGTATATCTATGGACCTAGTAAAAAGTCATGTTTAATTTCCTCCTTTTCGTTTCGCAGGTTTCTTCAGTCAGAGCCTGAAAATTGCAAATCATTGCACTTGACTGGCATTCTGAGCCAATAAAGGATCAGGTAAGAACAAAAGGCATTCAGAATTTCACCTACAGGTACAACAAAACAAAGCAGGGAGGCAAGAAAATGTCATATTTATTTAGATTTATTGGCGCAGTCCAAAAACTAAGTACAGTAACTAGCTTGATCTAACAGACCCCTATCAACTGATTTTTCCCCGTCTGAAACAATAGGGACTTCAGGAAGCCAGTGTAGTCTTTGGGCAGTTGTCGATGGAGCAAGCCAGGATATCTCGGTAATCACGCGAGATCGTGAAATGATCATACACATTGCCGTCGCGGCTCTTCTTGTACTCAAACAACAAGGATGAATGATTGAATGCTGTGAGCTTGACGAACCCGAAGTCAAAGTCCCTGAAATGACTCCATTGGATGTTTGAAGTGGTGAAGTCTGAAAGGCTAGCACCAGCACCACCGACAACCACGTGTGTCGTTGCCTGGAATGGGCCACTGTAGTGATCCGATGCGTCAATGACACATTGACTCTGCAACAAATAAAAGATTCTAACCAGGCTCGTAAGATTGTAATAGGAAAAGTAAGCTTCAGCCTGCAAACTGTAATGCTTCACTGTAGAACTACCGGCAGTAGTACTTATACAATGTTAAAGAAACATTGCATTGACATCTACAGAATTGCACTTTGATCTGATGCAAACGCTAATTAGAGACACACCTGATAGACTGGACATGTCCGTTCATAGTTGTGGACGTGGCCGTAGAAAGCGAGATCAACCTTGTACTTCTGCCACAGCTCCTGCAGCGCTTCTCGCCCCATCGGTTCTTCAAATGTGCCCTCCGTTTCGTAGTAGGAGCAGGATGAGTACCCAAGAACACGGTGCGCAAGGAAGATGAGCCATGGCTGCTTCTGCCTGTCGACAGATGACAGGCATTGCTCAATGAACTTGTACTGCTCGGTCCCTGACCTCCAATCCTCCTCTGTATGAGCAATGCAGAACCTGAACATGCCATAGTCTGTTGCATACCTGAAGAAGGATAGCTATTCTGTCAGTAAAATTCAGAGATGACATATGAAGGCACCGCTATGGTCTTATTGAGCCACTGCAATTACCAGAATTTTGCACGGTTCTCAGCAGGAGTATAGAATACAGTTTGAGCAGGAACACCGCATTCTCCACCGGAGTCGAGGTTTCCATAGAAAGAGCCAGTTCCGGGCCAATCTCTCTCATGATTACCACTGCAGAAATGACCAACTTTGTAGTTTTTAGACAATAATACATGGGAAAAACATAAGGAAGTTCTGAGATGAAACACTAAGCTGACCTGCCAATCATGTATGGTACAGTCGAAGCAATTGGTTCAATCTGTGCAGTGAACTGATCCCACTGCGACAAGTAGCCATTTGCGTAGCAAATGTCCCCTATGTGAACCACCATGTCAATGTTGTCTAGGTCTCTAATGATCTGGTAAGTAGTGTTCAGTGAGCCTGGCTGGAAGTCATTGAACTCATTGGAACCATCTGCCTCTGCCTGAAGAAAAATATCAGAAAGAAAAATCACTGCACTTGCAAAATAGCTGATGGACCATGTGGAGGTGACCACTTGTTAATGATGAGTAATTGACATTGGTTTAGATAAGTCGAGTTTGGTTTGGGCGGTTCGGAGTCGAGTCATTGCGTGGTGCAACGGGCTCGGTCGGACTGTGGTCAAACTTGGTCGTATGGGATTAGGATGTATATTCTGATTATTCGACAGGTTTGGACTTCGGTATGCGTAAGTATGACTTACTGATGCTATTTATGCTTTCATGTATCGAGCGGTGCTATTTGATGTGTTTCTTGTCTGTGTGACTGCAGGACGTCGAGGCGGAGTCGTGGCGAGACACGGTAGACCGGACTAGGCGCAGGTGGCGCTGAGGTCAGAACGGTCGGGATGTGTCGAAGACGACGTGGACTCGAGGTGGTTGCGAGGCGTGCGAGACAAGGAGCGCGGAAGCTTCCCGGAAGGTGCAGGAGGGGCGAATCGGGAAATTCGCAAGGCTGCACAAGCGGGAGCGGGCTCCGTTGGATTTAGCGGGCGTAACGGGGCGGAGACCCGTTAGCCAAGGCTATATAAAGAGTGGAGGGGCTGCATGCCCACTTGAACACTTAAGAGGATTTTAGGGTTTCATTTTGAGTCAAAAGAGTCTTTGGCAAGTGGTTATGCTTTAGGCTTTAGTTGGTGGAGAAGGCAGAGTAGTGTTCCCTCTGTTCCCCATCCATGGTTTCTAGGTGAGTGCCTGAGTGTGTTCTTCCTTCTCAAGCATGTATGGTTGAGGGTTCTTGAGTTGGAGAGGATGAGTTGAGAGCTTGTAATCATTCATCTTGTATCAATCATGTATCTCTCTTCCTCTTGATCAATATGAGATGGCTGTGGTTGAATTTATTTGAGTCTCTGTTGTTCATTTCTCTACGATGCTCTCTATGTGGATTTCTTGACTTTTTGATTTTCGAGTTCTTGCTTGTTGGGAAGGCCCAAAATGGGTTGCTCTATGATGGGTTAGTGCCACAAGATCATTTGATCGATTTCCCAAAGAGCAAACTTGGTTTAAATCTCAGATTTCAGTTTTGGCCTATCTCTGTTCATGCATTTCTTTTCTAGGGTTTAGGTTAGTTTTGGATTCCCTTTGAGAGAAGGTCTGATTTTTGGTCTGGGTAATCCTTTTGCTATTGCTAACATAGTTGCAAAATCTCATTAGCAAAGGATTTGAGACCATTGAGTAATTTGGATTTTGTGAGTCTTCTCTGAAGTTTTCTTGAAATTCTAGGGTTTAAGTGCAGCTGTTGATTCCCTTGCTGTGGTGGCATGAAATTGGGTCTGGAGAGTCCATTGACTATTGCTAATATCCTCCCAAAGTTTCATAGCCAAAGTATCAGGAGTTTGAGAGGAATTTGATTCTTGTGTTCTCCCTGTATCTTTTCAGTTCTTGGCTTTTTTATGAATATTTGGTGTTTTTGTTGATCTCTCTTGTTGTGTGAAGTTCCCATGTTATTTAGAATAAGGTTTTTAGTCTTTAGTCCAAAGGGTCTCAGCTGAAATGCATGAATCTTGTTAAAACCTCAAAGGTTCAGTAGTTTAGCCTTCTCAGTTTTCGGTTTTCTCTGTCTTCAGTCTTCAGCAAAACGAAATTTCCTTTTGCTAGCTCTTTGCTTCATTCGGCCAAACAGCAAACCATCTTCTAGTGCTCTTTTCTTTTTTTTTCTTTTGCTGTCTTTGACCATTTTGCATGCAGTCCAAACAGCGATATTTTCAGTTGAAATTTTTACTGGCTGGTCTCTGATTTATGCTGAATTTTTCAGTGTCACATGCGTTCCAAAATTCAGAGAAATTAATTTTAATTTTCTGTGAGGTGCTGTGTGTTGCATCTTTCTGAAAAATCAGTGTTTGATTTCTCGGGGGCGATTTTGAAGCGAGCGACATTCACCCCCCTCTGTCGTCATTTCGGTCCTACAATAGCCAATGTTTACATAAAAATATGAAATGAAACTAAGATAGAATCATAGAAATGAAAGAATATATCTACCTTTCCCATGTCTCCAAATATGACAACTCGTTGCAAAGAATCTTGTCCAGGATAAGGTGATGCTTTGAAGCTGTATGACTTGCTCCAGATGTGGGTACCGTTCATTAACCTATGGCCAAGCCTGTAGGTATACCTGCAATTTTTCAAAGTAACGTTTGCTTAGTAGCTGGATGCATCACAATTTCAAAACAGGTTAAACAGGCAAGATAGACCACATACTGTGAGTCTGGCCACAAATCCTTTAAATAACTTGTATGAATGTAACCAGGATGGCGCCAACCAACAGTTCGCGCAGGTGCACCTGCATTTGCAGATTACAAGAAAGTGCTTGGTTCATAAGATTCAGGAAAAACGAAATGATGCTGATGCAGGTGTGTCATGGTCTAGTGACCGTATAGGATAATTGTGGGTAACGGTAGGCTTCGGCCGTGGGCCTCGTCGACCTGGCGCTGTTGTGGAGATAGCTGAGGGAGGAGAGGAAGCAACGGAGATAGCTGAGGGAGGAGAGGAAGCATGCGCAGGGAAGTAGAGGGGGGGAGGCAGTTAGAGATAATTCTTTTCTTCCTTCTTTCATTCATATGGTAGCCCTTATATAGGGAGAGCTCCACCTAACAATAGTATCTATTCATACCAAACTTGAAGATAATTATCCTAACAAAATAGCTAAGCAATCTTATCTTAGATGGAAAGTAATTAATGTGCCATATCCGGTTTGGATGGAAAGCAATTACTGCGTCATATGTGTCTAGCATGATTGGCACCTCTGGTATGATATGCCGACCATCACATCTCTCCCTCCCTCAGCATACAGCTTGTCCTCGAGCTAAAAGGAGGGGTAGGGACGCTTGAAGTCGTCCAATGGCTCCCATGTTGCGTTGGCGTCAGACAAGGCCTCCCATTGGACCAATACCTCCTGCTTAGCGCGGGCTAGACGGCCTCGCACCATGTGTCGAGGTACTGGGGAAACGCGTCCGTCCTAGAGCTCAGGTAATGCAGGAGGAGCAACGGGCGGTGTGCTGTGGAATGGTTTGAGCATGCTGATGTGGAATACGTCATGAATACGAGCACGAGGCGGCAGCTCCAAGTGGTAAGCCACCGTGCCTATTCGGGCCAACACCTTGTATGGGCCATAAAATCGCAGCGCCAGCTTTTGTGGGCATGAACAGCAAGAGAGACGGCTTGACGGTGATGAAGACGTAGCCAAACCCATTGCATAGGCTTGAAGGACAACTCGTGATGATGCCTGTCATAGTGGCGTTTGTAATGTTGCTATGCCTGAAGGAGTCGTTCCTTCACCTCGGCCAAGAAATTGTCGCGGTCACGTAGCATACTATCAACGGCAACCACCAGTGTTGTTCTCCACGTACTAGCACATGGTTGGTGGCTCCCGACCGTAGACCACCTTGAAGGGCGTGTCACCGAGTGATGATTGGAACAACATATTATAGCAATACTCCACCCATGGCAGCCAATGCAACCATTGCTGTGGCCAGTCTCCAGAAAAACAACGAAGGTACATGGTCACAATCTTGTAGACTACCTTTGTTTGACTGTTGGACTGCGGGTGAAAAGCCAAGCTGAGATGGAGTTGTATGTCGGCGAGGTCGAAGAGGGCCGTCCAAAAATTGCTTGCGAAAATTGGATCCCAGTCACTCACATTAGAGCAAGGGAACCTGTGCAGCCGGACCACTGATTCAAAGAAGACTGTGGAAACTGAACTTGTCTGTGGAAACCGAACTTGTTGTGTATGGGTGTGCCAATGGAATGAAGTGGCCATATTATTTGGAGAACCAGTCCACAATTGTGAGGATGACCAATTTCCCATTCACACGGGGTAGCCTCTAAATAAAATCCATGGAGATGTCATCCTAAATGTGTGAAGGGACTGGTAGCGATTAGAGCAGGCCGGCCGGATGCAGATGCTCGGACTTGTTGTGTTGGCAAGTTGCATAAGCACGAACAAAGTCCAATACCGCCGAGTGGACGTTGGGCGTGTGTATGTCCGCCCGAAGTGATGGAGTGTGCCGCCTCCAAGGCCAAGGCTAACGTCGGTGAGGAGGCTGGCAAGAATAGCTGGACTTGGTACTGGACCAGGCCATTGACGATGCTCCATGGCAAGCCGAGATGGCCAGCCAGTACTTGAGTGCGAAGACGGCTGAGCTCGGTATCACCATCAGTCTCCTTGCGGATGGCCTCGAAGAGGCCAAACAGGGGTCCTGAGATGGCCAAAAGCTAATGGTCAGACCGGTCGGCCTTAGCGTCCCTCCATGACAAGGCATCAACGACCATGTTTAGGCGGCCGGGCTTGAATTCCATGCGAAAGTCATAGCCAAGGAGCTTGTTGACCCAATGGTGTTGAGGGATCGTGGAGAGCCACTAGTAAAAACTTGAGACTATAATGATCAGTACATACCACGAATGTGCGCCCCATAGATACGAGCGCCAATGTCGAATAGCTTGCACCAAACCGATCAATTCGCTTTCATAAGCTGCAAATTTTGCATGGCGTGGTGCTATCATGCGGCTGAAGAAGGCGATGGCACCCACTCCCTGGTGCAGGACGACTCCAAAGCCTGAGCCGGACACATCGCACTCCATGATGAAGTTGATGGTGAAGTCGGACAGTTGGAGGATAGGTGCCTCCACCAAGGCCACTTGTAGGGTCTTGAACACCGCCGCTGTGGCTGGCGACCAAGCCAACACCTCCTTCTTGAGCAGTTGCGTGAGGGGGGTGGCCACTGTGCCAAACCCCTTGATGAATTTGCGGTAGTAGCCTGCTAAGCCGAGGAAGCCGCAAAGGGCCCGGACGGTCCACGGTTGTGGCCAATCCAGGAGCGCCTTTACCTTCTAAGGGTCCATGGTGACGCCGTCGACGGAGATGACATGGCCTAAGTATGCCACAGATGTCTTGCCAAATAGACACTTTGACTTCTTGAGAAAAAGGGCGTTCTTCTGCAGCACGCGAAACACCGTTCGTACATGGCGGAGATGTTCAAACCATGAAGAGCTATAAATCAAAATATCATAAAAAAGACAAGCACAAAGCGTTAGAGGAATGGTCATAGAATACCGTTCATCAGTGCTTGGAATGTCGCCAGGGCGTTGGTGAGGCCGCATGGCATCATAGCACTTGGTGGTACCTCAAACGAAGGTCCAGGTTGGTGAAGAAGAGTGCACCGCAGAGCTCGTTGAGAAGCTCATCGACAACAGGGATTGAAATTTGTCCTTGATGGTGTGCTCATTGAGGGCCCTGTAGTCGACGTAGCCATGAGCCGTCTTACTTCTTGACAAGCAAGACAGGCAAAGAAAACGCCGAATGGCTCAGCTGTATGATTCCCTGAGGTTGCATTTCAGTACACTGCTTTTCAAGCTCATCCTTGAGTAGCTGGGGGGTAGCGATATGGTCGCACAGAGACCGCCGGAGTGTCCAGTAGGAGATGGATGCAGTGGTCATGCCCGCGTTCTGATGGTATTTTGGTTGGCTTGGCGAAGATGTCGTCGAACTCGGCAAGTAGTTCATCCATCAAGTTGGACGAAATGATCACGCACGATCGTGGCACGTGTGATGGTGCGCCCAGCCGTTGGTAGCGCACCGAGCGCTGGCCATAGTAGAACATCATGGTGAGGGCGTTGAAGTCCCACAGGACCGCCCGAGGGTGCACAGCCACTGTACTCTGAGGATGACGTCGAACCCATCCAATGGAAGCGTGTAGTAGTCCACTTGAAAGTCCTCAGCCATAACCTTGAATGGCACAGCGTGGTAGATACCGGTGCTGGGCACCCGCTCCCTATTGGCGACGATGACCCGTAGCCCCGTGCACACCTGCGTATGGAGGCCGAGGTGCGTAGCCGTTTCTTGGTTGATGAAGTTGTACAATGAACCCGAGTCAACGAGAGCCAGCAGCACCTTGCCGGCCACTTCCACCGCAAGGCGCATGGTCTGGGCTACGCGTGGTTGAATGCTGGTCAATGTGTACAAGGATATGCTAGGTTCATCCTCGTTCTCTAGTGGTAGATCATCGCTATCGTCGTTGCTTGGGGCCAAGAGTATGAACAAGCACTTGCACCGATGATTTGGTGTGAACTTCTCCTCGCAATTGAAGCATAGGCCAGCTTCCCTATGAGTTGCCATCTCGGCAGGTGTCAAGTAGCGCCAGCGAAGGCACGGTGCCTGGGCACCTCCAGCCGCGCCCGCTAGAGCAGGTAGGGCTAGTTGCCATGCTACTGCTGGAGCCAACAGAGCTACTGGGGCAGCTGCCAAGCCTGCTCGAGCTCCTCTGGCTACTGCCGGTTGTAGTCGGAGCGGTTGCATCTGGCTGGCAACCTGAGTGCACCTTTCATAAGCGCAGATAGGACTGTGCAATCGGTTTTTTCGGTTTAATCGGTTCGGTATATACGGTAAATACGGTATTTGTAGTTCGGCAATATACGGTATTTTTAGAAATACGGTTCGGTATCAGTAAATCCCAATTTATTTCGGCGCGGTATCGGTAAATACCATATTTACCAAAGTTGACGTGAGTTGCAAACGATATAGCGACTAGCGAGACGAAGCACCACAGGCTAAAAAAAGAAAGAATACGAAAGCCTAAGTGCAACTGCTAAAGAATCCAAGTAGATTTACATCCACAAGCAGCTAAGTCTTCTAAAGAAAGTGCAACTGCCAAAGAAAGATTTACATCAACTGCTTGTGCAACGATATTTGGAATCCACAACCTAAGTGCAACTGCTAAAGAAAGAAAGAAAGAAAGAAACATCAGACCATTGGATATTTGGATTCCTTGCCAGCCACGCTTTTTTCTCCAATCTGATTCGCGTGGGCTACTCTGGGCTTTATATCACAGGCCATTGGATCACAGTTTGCAAAACCAGGGGGCACCGCCGATTTACGCTGTTGCGCAGGGACAACCAGCAACGAACCCAACTACCCAAGGCAGCCTGCAGCCTGCTACTCAAACCGAGTTCGGTATTTTCAGTATTTTCGGTTTTTATCCGGTTTTCCCGAAAAAACCGAATGCCAAAAAACCCAAAATTTAAAAACTGAACCGAATACCGAAAACCGGTCAAACCGAGTTGACCGGTTCGGTTCGATTTTTTCGGTTCGGTTTTTCCGGTTCGGTTCAAAAATGCACAGCCCTAAGCGCAGGCGATCTGGAGGCTCGTCGGATTTTGCAGCTCGATGTCCGTTCATATGGGCTCTACCAATCCTGGTGTGAAGAGCTGCACCTGTTGGTGTGGTTGAAGGCGCTCCGTGCAACACAGTATCGTGAGGAAGCATTGTTAGTACTCCTCCACGGTACCGGTCTGCGAGAGTTGCTTGAGCTCCCCCAGGGGATTGTGCTGAATGAATGGGCTGAAGCCAAGATTGACGTACTCCTTGAAATTCTTCCAGTTAGGCTCGCCTTCGTCTCGCTCCAACTGAAAGTACCATTGTTGAGCAATACTGCCAAGGTGATATGAGGCAAGCCATACCTTCTTCGCCTCCAGCGTTTTCTGTCCCCAAAAAAATTGTTCACAGCGCTGCAACCATCCCAAGGGATCTTCCTTACCATCATACGTCGAAAATTCCAGCTTGTGGAAACGTGGGGGATTGCTCTCCTCAATGCGCTAGTTGGACGTGCTAGAAGCGCTAAATGGCGTTGGTAGCAGCCCGTCGCTAGCAGGACGCTTCTCCTTCTCCATTGCACTTATGCGATCCATCAGGCTGAGGATCACGTTCTTGAGCTCAGTCATAGTAGACACCATGGTTGGGATCTGATCAGTGGTGTCCTTTAGGCCGATCAGTTGTGCCTTCACGTCAGACATGTCTGGCGTTAAAACAACCACCTCCTATTCTACGGCAGCTATTTGTTCGTTGGAATCCATGGTGGCACTGTAGCCATGAGAAATCATTGGCTCAGATACCAATTTGTCACGGTCAAGTGACTGTATGGGATAATTGTGGGTAACGGTAGGCTTCGACCCCAGGCCTCGTCGACCTGGCACCATTGTGGAGATAGCTAAGGGAGGAGAGGAAGCAACGGAGATAGCTGAGGAGGAGAGGAAGCATGCACAGGGAGGTAGAGTGGGGGGAGGGAGGCAGTTAGAGATAATTCTTTTCTTCCTTTTTTCATTCATATGGTAGCCCTTATATAGGGAGAGATCCACCTAACAATAGTATCTATTCATACCAAACTAGAATATAATTATCCTAACAAAATAGCCAAGCAATCTTATCTTAGATGGAAAGTAATTAATGCGTCATATCCGGTTTGGATGGAAAGCAATTATTGCGCCATATGTGTCTGGCGTGATTGGCGCCTCTGGTATGGTATGCCGAACATCACAATGTGGTACTACCATATGAGCAGATTCTCATTTATGTTGATGTCATAAATTCTGAACTGCAGGTAGCTTATGTTCATCTCATCTCTAGGAAGAATTAGGCAATCGTCACGTACCGCACATGCTATTTCTGTCGAATGTTAATGTTCCAGCTGGAGAAAGAAACCGGCGTCTGCCTTTTGCACCCCATTCAACAAAAGGAACTGCTTCTTTAATATCATATCCGCTTGTCCATGAGACTGTCATCTGCAGTGATACTAATACAGTCACCTTCTTACATTTCTCAAAGACAGCTATCTTGTGTAGTGCATATTATCTTTCTAGTTTCAATGTTGAATTGAAAACAGAATAATACAATGTAGATTATCGTCGAAAACACATCACGTGATTTACATGGTCATTTCAAATTCTCAATGGTAGATTGATAGGCAAGCTTACTTCATTCCAAGACTTCCCTTGCGCCAAACGTGGGTATACAGGTGCCTTTGGATTCACAAATGTGACCTTGTTTGAGACAGCAATCAGCTTCGGCTGTTACAGGAGTGAGATTTTTTTCTTTCAGACTTGATAATATGAAGAAATGTATTTTCAGAATCGCAGTAGAGTTCTAATTATGTAGAGAAGTAGAGAAAATATAGCCTTACCTTCAAGAGACCTCCTGAAAATAGAGCAAATGAGAAATCTTCCCTCTGGTTGATCAATTGAAGCTTCAAGTTTCCCTTTCCAGACTTGTTATAGCCGTCATTTTTGAAGTTTGCAAATTGGTACTGCAATGAAGATACGAAAAAAAAACAATGATCGAAATGAATGCGTTGCAAAGTCTGAATCCTGGCGTTGAATTATGTCTGAAGCATTCGTCAAAAAATTATGTCTGAAGCTCAATTAATTGGAACACGGAAGAATTTGCCAACCTTGATAGGAGCTGTGCATAGTACTGGGGGATGCTGCCTCTCATTTTCAGGCTCACAGATTGCAGCACTGACAAATTCAAACACGAAGCACAAAATCAAATCTTATGCTCAACATTTGAGGTTCACCTAAAAAATTCCTAATTGGATTGAGTTCATGTGGCAATTAATTTGCCTACATACAGGTATACCAATTATACTGTTACCTAAAATTGGCAGGAGAAAACACACCAATCCAATCATCACTGGAGGGATTTGGCTGGAAGAACTCCACCTCTACCCATTCACTGGTCTGGCCCTGCAGTATAACAATTCACAAATCACAAGTGCCCCCAGACTCAGTAAGCCATCACTCTGCAACTTTTAAACAACAGTGGTAAGATTTGAGGGCCACGGGACTAAGTGGCTAACCTTCAGTCCAAGTACCAAAGGGGAAGCCTTGACATGTGCCGACTGGTCGACGGCGAGGGTCGTCCTCTCGATCGCGATCCTCGACAGCGGCTGCTCACCGCCGGGATGAGCCATCGCACAAACAACCAGCCATGTGACCACCACCCACAGCCTCATACTCATTCAGAAGCCTGAAAAATTCCCAACTGAGACAGCAGCTCAAAGAAAAAAAAGTGGGGAAGCCTGGAGTACAGCAACTACCTGCAATTTCTAACCAATTGTGGCAATCTCCAAGAATAGAACAAGGTATACCAAGAAAAGGCAGCAACTTTAGGATCTCCTTGGAGAGAACAGTGCGATTGAGTGACGAAGTGTGAAGGATTGGAGGAAAGGGTTGCAGATATTTATCCAATCATTGAGGTACGTGTGTGCGCGTACGGATACTGGGGCATAGGAGAATATTCGCTGCTCCCAAGAAACCAAACTGCGACTGAAATGTGCCGTGGGGAACTGAACGCCGGAAATGGAGACTGGAAGTTAGCGCACACACATCAAGAAAGACGTTGACTCTGTCAGTGTCTGTATGATCTGCAAACTTTGTGCTGTTCAGTGTCAAATACAGTACAAAATGAGTATGTGCCTTACTTAGACTTGGATAATCAGTATTTCCGACCGCTTAAAGAGTCCAATCAGTATTCACTCAAACAATGAGTATTGATCAGAGGTTATAATTAGAATCATCTTTATGTCCATGATGAACTTTGCACCAACTGGAGTTAGACATGATTACTTAAGGCGCTTCTGACTACAAATCTTCACCGTTATCTTCTAAGACTATTTGACGGGGTGTTGTTTCTGTCTCCGAGATGGTTATTGTTCTAGTTTCCGATAGATCTCTATTTCGTTACCGCCTAAAACTATGTTTCTTTCTTTGTTAGAGACTCTGATCACTCATCTATATATGAACCCTTATAGTCGAATGATTGAGATACACCGAAGTTCCCCGTGTAATCTCTTCTTATGTAGTGAATTTTACTTTTGTGTGTCTATGGTTTTTTCCGCAAGGATTTTTCACATTAAATATGTATCTCCCGTTCTTTTAATCTTCTATTTTTGTTGTGCGTTTTATAACATGTGGTATTAGAGCTCTAGGTTCGAGTTCAAAGCCAATGCCTTAGGAAAAGGAGACTCCCGAGGCGGCCATTGCCCAACATCAAGAGTGGCATCCAGAAGGTTATCGTTCTTAGCGATTCGACTCGCCTTGACTCCATTCTCCATCTTGACTCTGACTTGGCGCCAACGCACACCATGCCGATCGTCAATCGGTGCTCTACCTCGGGATTGTTCCAACGCCAAGTTCGCAAACATCATCGCCCGCGCCGCTCGATGCCATGCCATGGTGTCGTATTGCACCATTTCCGTAGACAAACTTCTGTCTGAATCGATTATCATCTTGTA
The DNA here is from genome assembly GCA_017311315.1 of Dendrocalamus latiflorus. Lineage (NCBI taxonomy): Eukaryota > Viridiplantae > Streptophyta > Magnoliopsida > Poales > Poaceae > Dendrocalamus > Dendrocalamus latiflorus. The sequence continues at coordinate 3,549,407 of CM029636.1, read as the reverse complement.
TCAAGAAGTTGTGTCGTCAGCTTTGCATATTTTTCATTGAGATGGAGTCTATTGCAATTCAGGCTGCTATGCCCATTGTTGGTGGCATTTATGTGGGATTAATCATTGGTGATTCTTCAATGATCCATCGTCTACTACGAGTTACCACGGCAAGATCTGCACATATAGAGTCTAAGATGGAGTTATAAGTTTTCAACACAATTTGGACTACACCTGATCAAGGAGACTTTAGAAAAAGACAATGTCAATTATGGGGACAACTGAATTTGGTGTTTCATTCACCGTTTAGATATGTTGCAATTTGGATCACTTGTGAAACCATCATCGAGGAGTTTATTTCATTCTTTTCGCTACAGGAGAAATTTGGCTCAAGGTAGAAATTGTTGTATTTTGTGATCCAAATCTGGTCGTGTCAAACCACTTCTAGTCGAGTCCGACCACTATTGGTCTTTCCGACCGCTTGAAAAGTTCGATCGGTATTCACTCAAACAATGAGGACTAGTCAGAGGTTATGATTGAGATCATCTTTGTATCTATGATAGACTCTACACCGGCTGGAGTCAGCCATGGCTACTCGAGGCACTTCTGACTACAACTCTTCACCATTATCTTCTGAGACTCTTTGAGCGGGGTGTTGTATCTGTCTCCGAAAAGGTTATTATTCCAATTTCTGATAGGTCTCTATTTTGTTGCCGACTAGGACTCTGTTTATTTTTTTTGTTAAAGACCTTGATCCCTAGCCTATATATATACCCTTGTAATCGCACGGTTGAGATACGCCAAAGTTCTCCATGTTTTTAATATCTTCTCATGTAGTGAATTTCGCCTTCGTGCATCCGTAGTTTTTACTCAAGAGTTTTCCATGTTAAATCTGTGTCTATCGTTTTTTTGATCTTCTATTTTTGCCATACATTTTATAACAAAAAATAATGGTCAAAGATGAGTGTTGAAGACTATGTTGATGTCCAAAACAACAGTTAAAAAACTACGGAGGCAGTGACATTGTAAAAACAAAAGCACACCAAATCTTTAGACTCCTCACCGCACCAACGCCTAGCTATGCAACAAAAGAGTACTCACCGGAAATAGGCAAATGAAAAATCAAAATATAACCTTAGAAGCTGAGATATCTCATTCTCAATACACTAGTCAAGTTTCAAATAGTACAACATTAATCATAAACCTATTCAGCACCAGGTACGATCAAACAACATTAAAAAAATTCACCTACAACTACAGCAGAACAAAGCAGGCAGGCAAGAAAATGCCATATTTATTTAGATTTATTGGTGCAATCCAAAAACTATGTACAGTAACTATCTTGCTCTAAGAGGCCCCCGTCAACTGATTTCCCACTTGGAACTATCAGGACTTCATGAAGCCAGTGTAGTCCTTGGGCAGTTGTCGATGGAGCAAGCCAGGACATCTCGGTAATCACGCGAGATTGTGAAATGATCATACATATTGCCATCGCGGCTCTTCTTGTACTCAAACAGCAAGGATGAATGATTGAAGGCCGTGAGCTTGACAAACCCGAAGTCAAAGTCCCTAAAGTGACTCCATTGGATATTTGAAGTGGTGAATTCTGAATCTAAAATGTTGGCACCAGCACCACCGACAACCACATGTGTCGTTGCCTGGAACGGGCCACTGTAGTGATCTGATGCGTCAACGACACATTGACTCTGCAACCAATAAAAGATGGTAACCAGGCTTGTAATATTGTAACAGGAAATGTAAGCCTCAGCCTGCAGACTATAATGTTCTACTGTAGCATTACCGGCAATAGTACTTTTCAGATGTTGTCATACAATGTTAAAGAAACTTTACTGTGCCAGCTACACAATTGGACTTTGATCTGATGCAAATGCTAACTAGAGACACACCTGGTATACTGGACATGTCCGTTCATAGTTGTGGACGTGACCGTAGAAGGCGATATCAACCTTGTACTTCTGCCAAAGCTCCTGCAGCGCTTCTCGCCCCATTGGTTCCTCAAATGTGCCCTCCGTTTCATAGTAGGTGCAGGATGAGTACCCAAGAACACGGTGTGCAAGGAAGATGAGCCATGGCTGCTTCTGCCTGTCGACGGACGACAGGCACTGCTCAATGAACTTGTACTGCTCAGTCCCTGGCCTCCAATCTTCTTCTGTGTTAGCAATGCAGAACCTGAACATGCCATAGTCTGTCGCATACCTGAAGAAGGATAGCTGTTCTATCACTAAAATTCAGAGATGACATCTGAAGGAACCGCTATGCCTTATCGAGCCACTACAGTTACCAGAATTTTGCACGGTTCTCAGCAGGAGTGTAGAACACAGTTTGAGCAGGAACACCGCATTCTCCACCAGAGTCGATGTTTCCATAGAAAGAGCCAGTTCCGGGCCAATCTCTCTCATGATTACCACTGCAGAAATGCCCATTTGTTTTAGACCAGAGATCCAAAATGTCCCTTTTCTTTAGTTATTTTTAACAGGATTTTCTTTAGTTATTAAACAATAATACATGGGAAAACATAAGGACGTTCTGAAACGAAACACTAAAGTAAACTGACCTGCCAATCATGTATGGTATAGTCGAAGCAATTGGCTCGATCTGTGCAGTGAACTGATCCCACTGTGACAAGTAGCCATTCGCATAGCAAATGTCCCCAATGTGAACCACCATGTCGATGTTGTCTAGGTCTCTAATGATCTGGTAAGTAGTATTCAGTGAGCCTGGTTGGAAGTCATTGAATTCGTTGGAACCATCAGCCTCTGCCTGAAGGAAAATGTCAGAAAGAAGAATCAGTGTACTTGCAAAATGCACAATTGTTACATGAAAATATGAAATGAAAGAATATATATACCTTCCCCATGTCCCCAAATATGACAACTCGTTGCAAAGAATCTTGTCCAGGATAAGGTGATGCTTTGAAGCTGTATGACTTGCTCCAGATGTGGGTACCGTTCATTAACCTATGGCCAAGCCTGTAAGTATACCTGCAATTTTGAAAGTAAACATTGCTTAGTAGCTGGATGTATCGCAATTTCAAAACAGGTTAAACAGGCAAGATAGACCACATACTGTGAGTCTGGCCACAAATCCTTCAAGTAACTAGTATGGATGTAACCAGGATGGCGCCAACCAACAGTTCGCGCTGGTGCACCTGCATTTGCAGATTAGTACAGAGTGCTTGATTGACGAGATTCAGAAAAAAAACAAATGATGCTGATGCATGCGGTACTACCATATGAGCAGGCTCTCAGTTATGTTGACGTTGTAAATTCTAAACTGCAGATAGCTTATGTTATCTTTAAGATGAACAGGCCAATCATGACATACCGCACATGCTATTTCTTTTGAATGTTAATGTTCCAGCTGGAGAAAGAAGCTGATGTCCGCCTTTCGCACCCCATTCAACAAAAGGAACTGCTTCTTTAATATCGTATCCGCTTGTCCAGGTGACTGTCATCTGCAGTGATACTAATCCAGTCACCTTCTCTGAAGACAGCAATCTTGTATATTTCATGTTATCTTTCTAGCTTCAGTGTTGAATTGAGAACAGAATAATACAATGTAGATTCTTGTCAAAAACACATCGCGCAATTTGAAAGGTCATCTCAATGGTCGATTGATAGGCAAGCTTACTTCATTCCAAGACTTCCCGTGCGCCAAACGTGGGTACACAGGTGCCTTTGGATTCGCAAATGCGACCTTGTTTGAGACAGCAATCAGCTTCGGCTGTTACATGAGTAAGATTTTTTCAGACTTGAGGAAATGCATTTTCAGAATTACACTGGAGTTGCTATTATGTAGAGAAGCTGAGAAATAAAGTATAATCGTCTTACCTTCAAGAGGCCTCCAGAAAATAGTGCAAATGAGAAATCTTCCCTCTGGTTGATCAATTGAAGCTTCAAGTGTCCCTTTCCAGACTTATTATAGCCACTATTTTTGAAGTTTGAGAATTGGTACTGCAATGAAGATTGAAACAAAAACAATAATCGAAATGAGCACATCACAAAGTCTGAATCCTGGCAATGAATTATACCTGAAGCTCAATTAACTGGGACAGGAAAGAATTTGCCAACCTTGATAGGTGCTGTGCATAGCACTGGGGGTTGCTGGCTCGCATTTTCAGGCTCACAGATTGCAGCACTGACAATTTCAAACAAGAAACACAAAATCAAACCTTATGCTTAACATTTTAGGTGCACCTAAAAATGCCTAATTGGATTGACTCATGTGGCAATCGATGTGCTTAAATGCAAATTTTACTGTTACCTAAAATTGGCAGGAGAGAAAACACCAATCCAATCACCATTGGAGGGATTTGGATGGAAGAACTCTACCTCTACCCATTCACTGTTCTGGCCCTGGAGCATCACAATTCACAGGTGCCCCCAAAGTATCAGTAAACCATCACTCTGCAACTGTTAAACAACAGTGGTGAGAATCGGGGCTAACCTTCAGTCCAAGAACCAAAGGGGACGCCTTGACATGCGCCGACTCGTGGACAGCGAGCGTCGTCCTCTCGATCGCGATCCTAGACAGCGGCTGCTCGCCGCTGCGATGAGCCGCCGCACAAACAACCAGCCATGTGACCACCACCCACAGCCTCATACTCCTTTCAGAAGCCTGAAAAATTCCCAACTGAGACAGCAGCTCAAAGAATAAAAGGGGGAAAGCCTAGAGTACAGCGACTACCTGTAATTTCTAACCTATTGTGGCAATCTCCAAGAATTGAACAAGGCATACAAAGAAAAGGCAGCAACTTTAGGATCTCTTGGAGACTGCAGTGAGCCAGTGACGAAGTGTGAAGGATTGGAGAGGGATGCAGATATTTATCCAACCATTGAGGTAGGTGTGTGTGTGTAATGCTGGGGCATAGGAGCAAGACTATTCTCTGCTCCCAAGAATCCAAATTGCAAGTGGCGTGCGGAACTGATGCAGACTGGAAATTAGCACACCCAACAAGACAGACCATAACCGTTGACTGACTCAGTCAGTGTCAGTATGATCAGCAAACTTTGCGCTGTCAAGTGTGTCGTTGTTACTTATCCTGTGGGCTTCGTCCATCACTCCCTCTTTTGGTCCGTGCGAAGTGGCCCTAAGGCGAATCTCCTCTCATTGACAGAGGTAACAAGCTTCGCAGCGGTATACCTTCGATTCCTTACTCCATGGGAGGAATCGATGCGAGGAGAACATACCGGACCTTTATGTCCTCATCGCCCACGGTTACACTTGGTGGCTTCGTTGCACCGGTGAGGCCGTCCCTACGGCAGACGGCAATGCGTCGAATATAGTACAATAATTATGCGCCTACTTGCAAGCTTTGACGGCCAGTTGGGCGGTCCCTACGGCAATTGCATCGAATATCATGTGCCTACTTGCAAACTTTGACGAAGTTTGGCATGCGTACCCATTGGTGTTAGTAAATATTAAATGGACAGCTTCTAGAACTTGCGGTGTATTTGCAATCCGGATGGGTGGTCCGCCCTGCGAGTGCGACAATGTGTCGAACACAGTACAATGGTCATCTTCATTTCAGCCTTTAAATACTGATTTTTGATTTTTCTTTTAATTTTTTAAATAGAGTATCTTTTTAAAATATAATCTATAAATTAATTATAGTACACACTATAACAATTTCATTTATATCGATCAAAACCGCACATGAGTTTCTATTACTTCACACTCTCTCTCATAAACAACTCAAAAGACATAAACCACAACAAAAAAACTATAAGCTAACTGAAACAACAATACTATAAATTGAACCAAAAAAAATAGACCCAATAATTATGTGTCCTACTTGCAAACTTTGACGAAGTTTGGCATGCGTACACATTGGTGTTAATAAAGATTAATTGGACAGACGTACATATTGTGTTAGTAAAGATTAATTGGACAGCTTCTAGAGTTTGAAATGCAATTGCAAACAAGATGGATGACTCCTTCCGTTCTCAGCTTCTGGCTTCCGGCTTATTTTTCACTATTTATAAATTTTATCTTTTTCTGAACTTTTGGCTTTTTGTTGAGCTTTTTTGTCAGTTCTTTTTTTTCCCGTATGTGTTTGTATTATACGTAATGGGCTAACATATTTTTTAATTTTTAAAAATTTAATTATGCTAAATAAGCCTCTGTCAGCTACAGTGTTTTTTTCAGCCAGCTACAGTGTTTTCAGTCATAAGCCACCAAAAAAAGCCCAACTGATCACCACCGATCTTACATCTATTATATTATTAAAGCAGAAGATAAATAAATTATCATGTTTATTCTTATACGGTAGAAATTACCATATTAATTGAAGAAAAAAAGATCTGTATCTGTAGCACCCAGGGAAAAATAATATAATAATAATAAATAAATAAATTTAATAAATCAATAAATGAATAAAAATTGCAAAACCCTAATCCATCTCATACTTAAATAGAGAAATCAATCTTTTCCCTCATGCGTCGTTGCCTTCCTTTCTCAGGTAATCTCTCCCCATCTACCTCCTTCATCTACCCCCTCTCTCTCCCAGACCCTCTCTCTCTCCATTGCGCATGCATGGGCTACCGGCGGCCAGCCAGTCGGCGTGCGGCGGCGACGGCGACGGCCGGCGAGCGACGTCGGTGACCGGCAAGCCGCACGGACGCACGCACAGCCGCATGCAGTGCACGCCGCTCGGACGTCGTGGGCTGCATGGGCTGCCGGCGGCCGGCCGATCGACGTGCGGTGGCACGTATGCACCCGCCCGCAACGCGCGCTCGCTTGCTGTCGCAGGGCGCGGCGGCATTGGCCGGTAGATGTGGCAACGGCGTCGGTGGTGTGACGGCAGCAGCCAGGGGGCGGCGACTTGCGCAGCAGCGTCACATGCTCGCGCGCGCACGCATGCAGCCGTGCGCAAGCAGCTGGGCAGCCGGTGGCGGCCAGTGGCGGCGGCCGGCGACAGCGACGCGGCCGATCGGCCGTTCGTGCGGCCGAACGCGCGGCCGAACGGTCGTTCGCTCGGCCGAACTGTCGTTTTTCTTTCAGTCGTTTATTCCTTGTCGTTTCCTAATCAAAATCGCCATATATAATCAGTGGTTTCCATACCACTCTGTAGGTTTTCACGCAGTTGTTGAGGGAGCAGCTGGGCAGTTGTGCTTCTCGGATCCATCATGCAACGTGTCCGTCGACTGTGCTCAAGGCAAGTACCTCGCGGCCATAACCTGTTTCTTTCGCACATTATATCACATGTTTACCTGTTGCTTAGCGTGATTACTAATCGTTACATTATATTGTTTGTCTACCGTAGGTCGTCGTAGCTTAAGTAGATTTTATATGATGAGGTAGATAGTAATAAGTGCTTGTAATTAGTATGCTGTTAACCGTAGAATTCTTATGTGGTTAGGGTTGTAACAAATGTTTAAATGGTAATTAGGGTTGCGCCAAATCATGTTCAAATTTAAGGTTAATCATTAGTAATCTTTAACATTGGCCGGTTAGTTATATGTCTTGCATCTGTGAACCTAAATTGTTGATTATTATTCGTGAACTGTTGTTGATTTAGTTACTGCACGTTAACTTGACTAGTGACCAATTATCACCTAATAAAACGGTATGTTTGACAACCCTTGTATGACTCCGGTAAGGAACCTCCTTATCGACAGATCTTGTTTCCAACATCATGTGTCATCAACCTTGTCTCTAGCCTCATCGTATCAAATCTTTACTCTCATAACTTTATCTTAATTCAATCACAACTCGCTAATTATATCATGGATAAGTTGCTAAATAATAAACTAAGATTTATCACGCCGGGGCTACCCACATATAGGGGTCATTTCCACCCAACTTGGTAACGTACGGGGGGTCGTACATTCTCGTTACACAGGATATTACACTCCGTCTGCGGTTATACAGTCGAGGACAAGGTTGTGCCTGGCTATTCTCGTATAACCGGGTATGTGGGAGGAGGTCGCCCGCACCATTGCTATAACTTGCTATAACTTGTGACATAACAAATATCTTTAATACACAGTTCTCATAATATCCGTTTCCACTTATGACAGTATTTCCGATATCAGTTATTCATTGCTTGCCGTATGTCCATCGCTTGCTTGTCATGCTTACTCTTTACTCCATATGGTTGCTTTACTTGTTTACTCTCGTGTTGCGACCGTTGTTGGGTACTTGCTGAGATTTTCAAATCTCACGCTTGCTCTTTCCCTCTCAGGTAAAAGGCCAGTGGATTGATAGCAGCATGCATGGGTGGGAGCATTCGAATTTCAGCACTGTGGCTTGCCACAAGTTTTGTCATTTGTTATTTGATTAGAAGTGGACCTGTCCCATATTTCAAACACTATTTCAGCTTCCGTTGATTATTTAATAAAGTACTTTAAAGCTTTAATTGGTCTATTTATTCTATTATTGTCTTTTATTATTACTTTTATTTCTTGGCAATGACGTTCCATTGTAGTATTCCACCTTGGCTATATGTGGGGTGCTACAGTACCGTCAATTGATATGGGTCCAAATTATAATGGTTGAGATGGATCTAGCTCAGCAAAGAAAAAAAAGAAAGATCTAGTCGTCTATCTAGTGGATCCAAATTATAACAGTTCAGATTGACTCCATGTTAACTGAAAAGATCTAACCATTAATAAATGATGGACCACATTATAAATGGTGTCGATTCATCCTATAGACTAGGAGCAAAGAAGGAAAAATCCATGTAATTGAGTTGGAGTTGTGATGAATCAGGAGTCTTTTGCCATTTATTTAAAGGGTTTTGTTAAATATTATCTAGATATTTTCTTTCTAACTATCATTCAGATTTAGGACTGTTAGATTAGAGATCCAATGGTCATGAATTCTCCCCTCTTGAATTTTGCACCCCCCCGGGAAAAATCTCCTCTTTAAAAAATAAAGGGTCCATTGATCTCTAATTCAATGGTCATAAATTTGGATGCTAGTTAGGAAGAAAACATCCAAATGATTTCTAAACACTCCCTTATTTGAAAGTTTTCATGCTTGGAATCAGATCGCTGCTATTAGGAAGAACACCACCAAGCCGGCCATTAGATTGGATCACGACAGTATTCGAGTAAGAAGGTCATGGCCAGCTACGTCGGCTGGCCGCTCTGCTACTCGGATGCCGTTCTTTGGCGTCGCCGTTGCTAGCCTCATGTTCTACGAGGGCGTCGGCTGGACCAGATGGGCACCAGCCTCGCGTGCGCATGGCGCTGCTATGCGGGATCCACTCGGCAGTATAGCATCTCCCGCGCTGGCCGCGTCGGGCAACTTGATCGATGTCGATGTAGTCGGGCTTGCCGTGCGAGTAGCCGGCCAGCATTGCCGCAGTCGCCCGTCTGGCACCGTCCACGCCCGCTGCCGTCGAAGCAGAAAAAATCACACGGTCCATGCACAACGGGAGGAACATGCATGCAAGATTGAAAAGTACATGGATTAGTTTTACTCGAGTCCAAAATCAACAATGGCCAAGAAGAATACTATATGTGTGACATGTGTGTGTGTGTGTGTGATCAGTCTGATAAAGTAATCAGAGATGAGAAGTTGTGACCAAGTTCGAACTGCACACCAGAAGAGTCACATCAAATTGCATAAACTATTTGTACATGCATATATATACACGCGATGCATGAGTCCGAGCTCAATCAGTAATCGAGAGCATATGTTGAACAGAGGAGACAAGAGGCTTCAGATCCAGTCATCCAGACGAAGGCATGTGCAAGCTCATGTCAAATGGCCGTGTTGATCAAGTTATTAGATATAGTGAACTAGAAAAACAGGCATGAAAGTGCAGGATGTTAAGCCGTGAACAACAGCAGGTAAAATTAAGAGACTACAATAACGCCGTGTGGCCGAGCCATGCACGACAAAAGACCAGATCAAGAACGAAGCTGAAGTTAATCCCCATACTGCACTAATTAAGGGTTTTATTAAACATTATCCAAATATTTTCTTTCTGTTAGACCATGTGGTTAGGTCTAGAATATTGTTGTGATGAATAATTGACAATAGTTAATTTGTGATGATGAATATTTAGTGATTTTGTTTAGCGGCGTTATGCGAGTTGTGTTGCGTATGTGCTCTATTTCAGATGAACAATTAGAGGAGATTCCAGAAGAGCAGCTTGTACTTTTCTCCAACAGGGTGACCAAGGCAATTAACAACATTAGATCAAGACGGAGAGGTGCTCCAATCAAATGCTATGAATGTGGTGAGCTAAACCATATTAAGATGAATTGTCCCAAATTGAGGAGCAATGAGGTCAAAGATGACAAGGCATCAACTCGTCGCTCTCAAATCAAGATTGACCCAAACAAGAAGCGCAATTATCGCAGAGCAGTCAACAAGATAATTTCAGCACTTGATGAGATTGTTTTGAGTGATGATGATTCTGAAAACGATGATGAGGACAATGGCAAGAAGGCAAAGGAGGTGGACTTCGCAGGGATGTGCTTTATGGCGAATAGTGCGGAGCTCAACAGTGATGATCTTTATAGTGATCCTGATGAGGTAAAACCTTCTTACAATGATTTATCTCGTGCTGTACTTAGATTGACAGATGAACTTAAGAAGTATAAAAAGAAAATTAAAAATCATGATTTTGTTGTTGAGGGCTTAAATTCTGAAATCAATAGACTTGGAGCTTCTATTCCTGATGATGAATCTTGTGAGTCTTGTCAAGTTTTACATATTGAGTTGGGATCTGCTAGAACAATTAATGCATCAAATTTGGTTCAACTTAGTGATGTAACTGCTAAACTTGATGAGTTAAGATTGACACATGATTCTTGTGATGAAAAAATAAAACTTGCACATAATGAAATTGAAAAGCTCAAGTTCAGCTCTCCTACATGTTTAGAGTCAAGTATTTCAAATGCTCAATCTAAAACTTGCTTTAAATGTGAATTGCTAGAAGTTAGACTTAATTCATCACAAGAAATAATTCAACAGATGCTTTAACATGAGATATCTTCTTGCTCTAATTGTCCTAAGCTTAATACTGAAATAGAAGCTTTGACTATACAACTTAATAATTTTACTGAAAAAGAAAGATTGGCTCAGTCTAGTGCTTCTAAAAATCTTGTGAATGAACATGTTAAATGCACAACTTGTTCCACTCTAGCTAAAGAGAATGACTACCTGAAAGACACTTTAGAGAGATTTTCTTTTGGCAAGAAAAATTAAATATGATTCTAGACAAGTCAAAAACAAGTGTGAAAAATCGTGGTCTAGGATTTAATTTTGTTGAGCATGTCAAGAATAATCCTCCTAAGGTTATTAAGCCTCTTGAACCTGGAAAAATTGAAGTGAAATTTGAACCAAAACAAACTTTGTTTAAATCTGCTGGCTTTGTGCAAAAATCATCGAATCATGTTATAGGTGCTAGCTCATTGTCTCAAAATAATTCTGGTAATGTAAAATTTCAATGCACCTATTGTGGAAGGGATGGACACTTGCATGAATTTTGTTTTAGGCGTGCAAAGAAAGAGAAGAAGGAAAGATTGAATGCTTTGAAACAAAATCGTGCAACCTCTTTTGTTCCTAAAACAAATGCGAAAACTATGCTTTTTGAGAACTTTTGTGATGGCTTTAAATTTGCTTCATATGCTAGATTGGGATTTAATGCAAATAATTCACGATCTTTTCGGCATTCTAATCACCCACATGCACGTGATTTTGGTTCTAGCTTTGTTGCTCCTGTTCATCGTGTGTCCCAGTACTGGATTCCTAGATCTTATTTCACTAACCCCAGTACTGTGAGACCGATGTTTCCTGTGATGTAAGAATAGTTGACAAGGATGGAGAATATGAGCTAGATTGGGTTCCAGTCTTTTACACCATTGCTTGATTGGAACATTTGATGGTTCTTCGTTCTTTTGATGGCTTCCAAGAAATTCCATTTTTTTTGAGAGATCATGTGGGAAAGGTGATATTGTCCTACACTTTATTGAGTTAGATTCTCTTGTTGCTAATATTCTCTTTAAGCTGCTTGATACTTCTTGTCTTGCTCATTTGCGAAGTAAGTAGGGTGTATTTCATCTTAGGGATTATTCTGAGGGGGAGCTTGATGTTTAAAAATTTTAAGAGCTTTATTTATTATACTTGTCAAATAAATCAATAAGTCCAAACCATTGAAATTAAATCAGTTGTAGAGCTCTCTTTATTATATTTACTCATATGTTGTGTAGTTTTGATCATAACTAGTTATAATTAATTTGCTATACTTGAACTAAAAATGGCATGGCGGAATACTTTGACTAGATTAATTATAGATAGTACTTTACGATACTTTGACTATAAGGCTCGCATGTTTTATATTGCAATCTTTTTATGATCACTCAATTTGGCATGTTATAAAAAAATGAGCAAGAGAATTGAAAAGATGTATGCTTCAAGCATGCCATGGTTTACAAAAGAGTAAGGCACAAAAAGTGCACAAATGAAAAGAAGTATGCTTCAAGCATGCCACCATCTAAACAAGTATGCTATAAGTATTTCATTATGAAAAGAAATATGCTACAAGCATGCCACATGCCTATTAATTGAGTGTGGAGCAATAGGTTGTTATATGAGACTGTTAGCTCGTCTAGATTTAAAATTTGCTTCACTTTTAGGCTTTAACTTTTTGTTGTAATATCTCATTGTGCTCTTTATAATTGATTTGGTCATTGTTGAGATGCCTGCTATTAATGTAAATTGATTAATCATGCTCAAGACTGGTTTTGACATTGCTATATGATATATGCCTTTATATGATCTAGATAGCTCTACTTAAAAATATGGCTTGGTTGTTTTATTAAATCATTGCACAGTGACTTGGATAATCTACAAAGCTTCTTGATTTTTACTCTCATTGCTCCTTTTAGAATTGTTCATTTTCTGAATTTTCTTGATGATTACATTGCCAAAAGGGGAGAGATTTGATGTGCCTTGTGAGAAATTGGGGACATTTGCTAAAATTACCTCTCTTGTGTTGAGGGAGAGAGATTTGAGATTTATGGCTTACAAAATATTTTTTCGGTTTCAGTTCTTCGCTTATATTTATTTGAAGCTAATTCATCATACAACCTTGTGGTGTTGTCAATGTATTCATCAAGGGGGAGATTGTTAGACCATGTGGCTAGGTCTAGAATATTGTTGTGATGAATAATTGACAATGGTTAATTTGTGATGATGAATATTTGGTGATTTTGTTTAGCGGCGTTATGCGAGTTGTGTTGCGTGTGTGCGGATTGACGTTGGTCAAGTTTGGACGAACTTGTGCTAGAAGAATGTTCTTTGGTCTTTGCATGTGCAGGTTGAGCATGGAGGCGATCATGGTCGGTGACGAGGTGGACCGGGATTAGGATGGAGAGATCCGAGGTTCAGACGATCAAAGAGGTCACGAGATGGTCGGGCTCATACTTGGGGCGCATGGAGATTAAAGGTGGATGATACGTGGAGAAGCTACGGGAGGTGCGGTCCTGGAGGCTTCGACATGAGACGAGTTAGAAAAGTTGAAATTTTGGAAAAATCCGTGTTAAGAAGGGTTTCGGGTCCCTTTGGTGTTGAAATTGGATTAGAACGCATGGGTTTAGGGTAAGCCTAGGTTTTGGGTCCTAGACTATAAATAGAGGTGGGGTTGGAAGCTAAGTCTGTGGTTTTTAGAGAGACTAATTTCGTGCTAGGGTTTATAGGTGTTAGAAGGGCACTTTGTAGCCACTATGATTCAGAAATAATAGATCCATTTCAAGGAGAAAAGAAATCGCAGGCGGCGTATCTTTTGCGTTGCTTTGTTCGAGTCCACCGTTGGCTTCGTCTTGAGTTGGTTTGCGTCGTCTTCATCTGAAATCCAGTGCATCACCGTCGAATTCGTCTTCGCGCCATCAGTCCACGACATCTTCGTTCCGCGCGCCGTGAAGAAAAGGCATAAGTTGCGTTCGGTCCTGGGCGGTGGTATCTCTCGTCGGTCAACGTGTGTATAGAGGCGCACGAGGCGACGCTTGGCTTCAACACCCCGGACTGCACGCGTCGTCCCGTGCGTAAACCAGCGGCGGCATACACGCCTCGGTGTAAGCAACAGCAAGCGACATCTTCACAGGTCAGACAAAAAGTAGATGCATGCATTGGGTGGACACGAAGAAATAGGTTGGCATAGGGTTTAAGTCTTGCATCGCTGTTGCATCTTTATAGCAAGGCTAATAATACAGCCTTCAGCTAATTGTATGGACACTTACAGCCCACTTATCAGCTCATTCATATAGTAGTTTATAGCCAGCTGAAGGCTGTATGACCCACTCCTTTCTCTCACAAAGTTTCTTAGTTCTTGTGCTTCAGCTGACTGTAAACTTACAGCCCACCTCTCTTCTCTCTCCTCCTCTCTCTCCTCCACCTCAACATACAGCCTACTAACAGCCTCTTATTATACTTGCTCTTATATGCTTAGCCTTCAATGCTCTATGTCACGTCAAGCAAAAGAAAATGTTTTTTTTGTCTAAACTTTTCTCTAGTACACAGGAAGCTTTCATTGATATTTTATTTGCTCTTGCGTGCTCAGTTAGCTAGGGTCCTTACCTATGAGAGGATGCATACATAGCCATCACATGAGATTATTCACTGCATGCATACATACACCTAAACCGTACTAATTGATAGATTAATATTTGCTCGTGATTAGTGTTTGCTTGGCTGCTAGCAAAGGAATTGCATTTTAGTTTTTTTCTCTTTAGTTAACAACAGTAGCGAATTATTTTCTTTGCTTTGCTATTTTTTGTGTGCTTACTGCTGTGTGATAGGTAAACAAAAACAAGAGAGAATAGATTGTTAAAAAAATTCCCGCTTCGGACTGCAATCATTCACCCCTCACCTCTGATTGCCATCGACGATCCTACACTTTCTAACTATTATTCAGATTTAAAACCATTAAATTAAAGATCCAATAGCCATAAATTTTTAATTATATAGGAGAAAAGCAGGAAAGCCTCGCGTACAACAACAAAGAAAGGAAGAAGCATCCATGTGCAATAGGAGATGGCAGATGATGGCGAGGCGGACTCACGCTATTCAAATCGGAGATCACGTCGAAGATCACGTCGAGATCAGGCTACATCTTGCACTGCTTCAGTACACTGATTAATTACGTTTGTATATATCATAACTAATTTTCTTCCCGTTTACACGATTTTCTTTTGGCTATTAATTGTCATGTCTCATGTTTCCTCCTGTTTTATGCTGCTACCTTGAACAACCGTAGAAACATAGTACTTGATATAGAGAATCAGACGGAACATGCACACACAAGACTCCCAAAATGCATACTACGGCCTCCAATGCCGTGCATGTTCGACGAAGACTCCACGAGTAAGGGACCAAATGGTGTGGATATCTCCCGACCGTCTGTCCATCTATTTTAATTTGGATATAATTCGGAGCAAATTTTTGAATATCCGAAGGTTTTGTCGGATATGGAAGCGGACTCGGATATTTTTTGTTGGATACGGAAACAGATTTGAAAAAAGCATTATTTGACGGATACGAAACTATCAGGGTATTTTTTTCGGATAGTTACCGGATACGGAAACGGAGTCGGATACCTGGCCTCTCCGGATACCGGATACGAAGGCTTTGTGGAATCATTTGTTAAATGTAATAAAGTTAAATGAACTAATGATGTACTTCACTACTTGGTTATGGGCAATTTATACTTTTGAACCATATGACATATTGCTAGTTAGCTACTACTTTTATACCTAGTCTCTATCATTTACTTGCTACTTTGCTAGCTAAATTTACTAGTTGCTTAACTTATCCCTGTCACCATGTGAAATTTGCTTTTGCGCATTATCCGATTAAATATTCGTGACCGAACCTAACCGTATTTGGAGCGGCATGTATTCGCTCTATATTATTGACCGAGAATATCCGTATTCGTATTCGTATCCGGCACTATCCATGTCCGACTCCGACAAAAAAATATAGAAAATGATGCAAAATAAGCAATATCCGTTCGTATCCGCTCCGTTTGCACCTCTATCCAGGAGGAGGAGCATCCTACAAGTACTCAAGTGTGTTAATTATCTTACCCACCTTAATCGTAGGGCTTATATTATTCTGTGTCGCAGTTAGTTTACTGTCATGTGCAAGATATTCTCTCTCCTTTTATGAATAAATACTTAAAAATTCATATAAAACTCACACAAAATATTAGCAAAAGGTATATATCAAAGGTATATGGGTGGAAATCATAAATTGAGATGTAATTAATGGAGCATAAGGATCAGCTTTTCCAAGAAAAACAGTAGGAAAGGCTCAGAGCAAGTCCGACGGCAATAGTTGAAATTGGCAATATTATAGAATAGATGGTAGCACTTTGGGCTCAGAGCATGGGCCGGGGTGTTACAATATTTCTCTAATATGTTTCTAATATCCTAAAAATATATTTTAAAACTGCTATTTTCTAAATCAAATCTTATACTTAAACTATATGTCCTCTATATGTGCTTAGCCTATTATCTCAACTAGCTTTATACAAAGTTTTAATTAAAAGTGTTTCAACAATAGAACTCATACAAAAAAACCATATTATAATTCTATTTTACCAAGTAGAATTATATTATAAACAGGCGCACAAAATGCACTCTAAAGGGCTAGAAAAACTGAAATTATCAGGTGGGAAAAAACACTGCACCGTCAATTGTGGGGCGTCCAAAATGTAAGGGTTTATATTAAAAAAGTCCATGCTAAGTAAAATCCAACAAAAAAAATAAAATAATCAATTAATTTGTATACGATTTCCAAAATGAAATCCCTAAATGACTGAATAGCTGTAATTTGCAATAAAAAGGAACGGAATCGTATATGAATTACAACAGAAATTACTTCAAATTAGAAAAATGAAATTCAATTTTCATATGAATTCCAAGGTAAACTCTCTAAGTTATATTTTCTTTCTGGATGTGTCTAGGCATCACCAGGATGTTTTCAAACTTCTATTATTAATACAAATGTTTATAATATCTTAAAAAACTAAAATAATATATATTTTCAACAATCTCAATTATATCATTTCATAACACTAACTTTGGATCAATCTCGCGCACTTTTGCGTAGGTCACCCTGCTAGTTTTCTAAAGGGCTGTGGAGGCTTTCTACATTAATTAAAAGGGAATAGAACTAAAAATTTAGTAGACCCATCCAAGATGGACTCATCTGGTGGATTCACGTCACTTAACATTGTGAAGTGTAGACACACCACCGCCATCGCACAAAAGCATACCAAATATGGGGATTCCTCACCGCGACACCAACACCACCCAGCTACTCATAGAAGGTTCTGGTTTTTTTAGGCTACGGCTGACTGCTTTTAGCTGCAGCTAATACGTCTGGTTAATAGTACCGACTTATAGAAATCGAAACTAAAACTGATTGAAAAGACAAAAAGAACATGTATAAAGAAAATGACTCACCTGAAATAGGCAAATGAAAAGAAAAGAAAGCCTCAGTTCTTAAAAAAAAAGGATAACCTCAGAAGCTGAGATATCTCGATACACAAGTCAAGTATCAAATAGTACAGACGTTAAGCATATATTATAAGTCACAAACTTCACAAATATGATCAAAATGGAGGCTGCAATCATCATCAGATTCCTCCATAAGTTGCTTAAACAGCTAAGGTGGTCCGAGGGCAGTTGTCAATTGAGCACGCCAAGACATCTCGATAATCGCGCGAGATCGTGAAGTGGTCGTAGACCTTGCCGTCCCGGCTCTTCCTGTACTCGAACAGCAGCGTGGATTGGTTCAGTGCAGTGAGCTTCGCGAATCCAAAGTCGTAGTCCCTGAAGAAGCTCCAGTAGGGTACACTGGTTCTGAATGGAGAGAGGCTCGCGCCACCACCACCGACGACTACATGAGTCGTCGCATTGAATCGACCACTGTAATGGTTTGATCCATCCTGGACACATCGGTTCTGCAGCCAAAGAAATCTGCATTTGTCACACTCATAAATCTGTAAAATTCCTGCAAAGTAGCCTAGCTCTCTTGTTATGTAACATTGTGAAAGGAAGATGTCACAGGATTTCTTGATTCAGTTCAGGTTATAGGCTTGCCTGATAAATGGGGCACGTGCGCTCGTAGCTGTGAATATGACCGAAAACTGCGAGATCAACCTTGTACTTCTGCCAGAGATCTTGGAGGCCTTCTCGGCCCATTGGTTCGCCGTATGACCCCATCAGGATCTCATACCAGCTGGCAGATGAGTATCCAAGAACTCGGTGTGCGAGGAAGACGAGCCATGGCTGCTTCTGCCTGTCGACCGACGACAGGCAGTGCTCGATGAACTTGTACTGCTCAGTTCCTGGCCTCCAGTCCTCTTCGGTATTGGCTATGCAGAACCTGAACATGCCATAGTCTGTCGAGTACCTGGAGATAACAACAGTTTCGGCAGTAGGCAGACATCGGAGTTAAACCAATGATGATTTCTACGGAAATTACCAGAACTTTGCCCGGTTCTCGGCAGGGACATAGAACATAGTTTGAGCAGGGACTCCGCATTCGCCACCAGAATCATTGTGTCCATAGAATGATCCGGTTCCAGGCCAATCTCTCTCATGATTGCCACTGAAGTACACAAAAGGATCACATATTGCAGTCATTACCTTAAGTCATACTAGTTAGTTACAAGTTCTGACTTCTGATAAATGAACTGAATGTACCTGCCAATCATGTAAGGCACAGTTGAAGCAATCGGTTCTATCTGTGCCGTAAACTGGTCCCACTGCGACAAATAGCCATTTGCATATGAGATGTCTCCAATGTGGATGACCATATCAATGTTCTCCAAGTCCTTGATGATCTGATTGGTAGTGCTCAGAGAGGCTTGCTCATAGTTACCGTACTCATCTGAACCGTCTATTTCTGCCTAAACTAGGAAAATGTGAGTTAAAGACTGAAACAAGCTGAAAGAAAAACAGTAAAAAAGTTTACACCTTTCCCATGTCTCCAAAGATCACGACACGTTGCAAAGAATCTTGCCCGGGATAAGGTGATGCGCGGAAGCTGTAAGACTTGCTCCAAATGTGAGTACCATCTGGTAGTCTATGACCAAGCCTGTAAGTGTATCTGCAACATGACCAATGAATCATGCTTTCTATGTGTCCTAGTCTTCAAACGGTTTATCCAAGAAACTAACAATCGACTGCTGATTGAAAAGAAGCAGTATAGATCACATACAAGGAATCTGGCCACAATTCCTTCAAGAAACTCGTATGAATATAGCCAGGATCACGCCATCCGACTGTCCGCGCTGGTGAACCTGCAGCAAGAAGTTATGCAACATGCCATTATCATCATTTCAAGTGATCATTTACCAAGGAAAAATATAATTGATAAACTAGGATAACCCTACCACACATGCTTTTTCTGCCAAATGTCAATGTTCCAGCCGGAGAAAGCGTTTGATGCCCGCCTTTAGGGCCCCATTCCACAAATGGTACCGCTTCCTTGATGTTGTATCCACTTGTCCAGGTGACTGTCATCTACCATGATATTGACAATCCAGTCACTAAAGCGAGGCGAGAAAGTAGTATGAAAATGCATAGGCTGTCAAGCAATCAACATTTGCATTGACAAAACGGGTGAAAAGTTTTTGAATCACCTCATTCCAAGATTTCCCTTGTGCCAACCGAGGGTAGACAGGTGCCTTTGGATTTTCAAATGATAGTTTGTTTGAGACAGCAATCAGCTTTGGCTGTTTCAGTGATAAAAATTATCAGAAAATGCCACTCATAATTATACATGCTCCAAAATCAAAACTATTCTATGGTAGTTCATAATGCAAAAGTTGAGCAGATATGCTGAAGCCTTACAGTTGAGAGCCCTCCAGAAAAGAGTGCAAATGAGAAGTCGTCCCTCTGGTTGATCAGTTGCAGCGTCAAGGAGCCCTTTCCACTTCTATTGTAGGCATCATTCTTGAAATTTGCAAATTGGAACTGCAGGGAATATATTGAAACTCAATGTCCGATGCATCATGCATAGGTAGATATAAGATGGAAGGGAAGGTACCAACCTTCACTGGTGCTGTGCACAGTAAGGGTGGGAGGTCGCCATAGTATTCAGGTTGGCAAATTTCAGAGCTAAAGACGATGGAAGTATATCATCTACTGTTTCATAAATCTAGTCCACAATTAAGGGGAAGATATACATACATGAATGCATTTTTGCAACTTACCTGAAATGTGAAGGAGAAAAGACACCAATCCAATCATCGTTTGAGGGGTTCGGGTGGAAGAATTCGACAACCACCAAGCCACTACTCTGACCCTGAAACATAACCAAAACAAAACAAAGAACATGACTAATAAAACTTCTTCAGCAGTTGAAGTAAACAAGCTAATTGATGTTGGTAATCAACTTGATTGACATGCTTATCTTTAGTTCTGCCTTGGCACAACGACACTAATGAACAATAATACATGGGGCTATATGGAGCAAACCTTCAGGCCAAGAACCGTGGGATGAGCCTTCACGCTGGCTGAATCAGCAAGAGCAATCGTCGCCCTCTCCATCGCAATCCTCGACAGCGCTTGCTCACCGCCATGCGCCACGATGACGCAGCCGATCATGTATGCAAGACCCACCCACAGAACGGCCATCAAGAACCTCAACTCACCTGCAAAACCTGAAATCAGCAGAATCTCAACTGTTCATACCGCACGAAGTCAGTCCGACTCAGAATTCCTCACGGGAAGAACTGTCCTGAGCTACTGCCGAGCGATGCACTTGACAAGATGGTGTGGGCAATTTGGCTAGTGGATTGATTTGCGCTCATAGGGGAGCGCTCAGTGCTAACAAGAAATGGCGAGGGGCGATCAATTCCAATGGGACAGCGAAAAGCGCCAACAGAGGCCGGCGATTCAGCCACAAACCAACAACAAGTGGGCATATACATGGTTAAAAGATACTTGAAAACTTGGTGATCAAGTGGATTCATGGAGGCCCCCATGGACAAGATAACGATCCTTGCGCGCCGCGCATGCTTTGAATCTATTATCTAACAATCAAAACTGGAGAAACCAAAGAACATGGTTTTGGACTTTGGAGCGATATAACGTTTGGTTTAAGAGGAAGGTGGGGAAAAGAAAAAAAAAACAGAACAAAAAAAATGAGTCGCCCACCGTGGGGCTCGAACCCACGACCACAAGGTTAAGAGCCTTGCGCTCTACCGACTGAGCTAGACGGGCCTGGTTTGACACCAATGTAAAGTATTTTATATTAATGCAGGTGTAAACAAATTTTCACACAAAAAACATAATATCACTTCACGATTTGTTTCATTCAACACTCTAGTGATGCTGCTCTGTGGGACAAGAGCCAAAGAGAGCAAAACACCGACCTTTTTATTTGACCCTATTGTGCCATCTTACATTCAAAAGGTAGCAGCACACATCACGAATTTGCAAATCTAACCCCCTAACCAACCGCGGAAGAACCAATGTGTGACATGGGTCTCCTACCACGGCCTTGTACCATGGCACATTCGTCCCACCACGGCAACACCCCCAGCGTGGCACAATTTAGCCAGGCACGGCAGGTAGTGGGATCAATGAAGGTGCTGCGCCACCCGACCGTGATAGGGACCAGGAAAGGTGTCGCGCTAGGGAGGCTCGGCACCATGGCCCCCCTGGGTAAATTTGCAAATAAAATGTTTAGAAAAGACAATTAGAAGAAGAAATAAGGAAAACGAAAATTTGTAAAACTCACAGTATAGATGACTCAAAATGTCATTACTGTATTTTATTGATTGTGATCTTGTCATAGCAACTACGAAGTCTAATTTTGCTGCGGGGCTTGAAGATTACAAATGTACTCGAAGATAGCAAAGTGATGAAATCTTCCAACAGAAGCAATTAGTCGAACTGTCATGCCATGTAACCATGCGCTCGACTATACACCTTGAGATGAACTTGCATTCCCTGCCGAATACACTCGTTGTGCACTTCGTTGCGGCACCACTCCTCCTTCCTCTCACGGTCCCTATTGGCACCCCACTCCTTGCAATCAAGACACCACTATCATGTGGGTGGATCTCTTGGTCGATCTAGTTGCGGTGGAGATTACGAGTAGATGAGAAAGGATGTTAGTGCATACTTTCAAAGAGAAATATTAGGGGAACGTACCGTAAGCAGTCCTTACTGGCTGCTAGTAGCACCTTGTGTCCCAACAGTGGTCGGGATAGTCCCAGGCGTAGTTAACGCAACTCCAATAACGCATGTCCAGGCTTAGCCACTCCTTGGACTTAGAGAACTTGCATATATCCTTGCACCAATAGAGGGGCGGCGTTTCTCCCTAGGGTGGGTCTTGTGGCAAATCCTTGGTAGGAATGCTGAGATCACGGTTGCTACTACAGGAGGCATCATTGTGGGGAGGTGCCCTCCTGGCACACTCCCTTTGTTCGTCTCAGGCTGCAACAACCCTTGTGAGTCGGCGGATCTCCTTCCATTACTGCTCCATCTGAGCAAGCTAGTGTTGTAGTCTTGATGTAGGAGAACCCGACGTAGAAGGGGTATTACTTATATGCCAAAGCCAGTGTGGTGTATGTGGCTAAAGTGCAATTTGGCTAGTGCAAATTCGCATCCGTGAGGCATCCGCCCCAACGAGGAGTCTTGTTGCAGTGTTGTGTTACGTCGTTGCACAAAGCTGCCTTATTGGGTCTCATCGTTATGAAAAGCTCCACTGTTGGATAATAACAATGGAGTGATTCGTATGAATTAATGTGATCCAAAGACGTCGAAGCGACATCCACCCAAACAAGAATAGTAGGTATGCAAGAAGTGTGTCCTCACTACCTCCTCTATTGTGTGAACGAGGTAGGTCGTGTGCAGTATTAGCCAGGATTGTGGCACACCTGATATGTTCTCTGGGATTGGGTGACCAAACCTGTGAGCCATATGTATCTTCCAGTTTGTTTGCTTGAGAGGTGGCACTACTGTAAGACCCTATAGTGGTAGACATGTGAACATAGCGATGTCCTGCAAAGTAACGATCATCTCCCCCCACCGGAAGTGGAAGGTGTGAGTCTCCAGTCTCTAATAGTCGACAAGCACAGACAATGTAAAATGGGCAGGATCCCGGTATCCCGTAGTAGTGGGATGTAAACTGTAAGAACTTCATATTGAGCATACAAATTATTTTACCATAAAATACCATACCATATTTCATGCACTTCAAAGTATCACATATAAAAATTATTTTTATTTTTTGTCAAATAGTTTGCATACTTCCAACTAGTAATATTTGTGATTTTCGAAATTTCTGACTTTTAGGGACATGTAAAACTTAACACCCAATACATTGCATAATTATTGGGCCTGTTCTTTTTGGCCGAGGTTTATGGTTTTTGGCTATGGGTTATGGCTTTTGGGTTGTCTGTGCAAGAGATTACAGAGTAGCAGAAACTCACGTACGATTTTTGTCGATATAAATGAAGTCGGTACAGTATGTACTACAATTAACTAGTAGACCCCATCTTAAAAAGACACTATGTTTAAAAGCTAGTTACTATAGAAAAGTCAGAAGTAGAAGCCAAAAGCTGAAAAGAACAGAGCCAATTATTTTCTAACACACTAAGAATTTTTATTTTTTTGTCAAATAGTCCGTATACTTCCAATTAATAATGTTTCTAATTTTTGAAATTTTTGACTTTTATGAGACATGCAAAAATTAACACCACACATTGTATAATAATTATTTTCTAATGCACTAAGTATTTTTAATTTTTTTCATCAAATAGTCTATGCACTTCCAGCTAATAATGTTACAGATTTTTGAAATTTCTGAATTTTGCGGGAGAGGCTACCTCCCGCAGGATGCGATTGCCAACTAGCATGATGATCTGCTGGGCAGGTTTGACGGGGTTCTTCCAGTCGAGGTCGCGTTAGCGTATCACATCTTCCTGGTGTGACAAAAGCATGGCACACCCATGCGGTGGCTTTTGCAGTTCTGGGTATGTATACTATCTATTTTCCCTGTTTAGCAATGCACTATCCTTGCCATATGATGGGCTTACTAATTTTTTGTTTGTGCACAAGTTGAGTGGATGGATCGGGACACCAACGAGTACCAGGTGTCGTGGCACCTCGAGGTATACTTGCTATGGCTATTTGGCTAGGTACTATTTACTAGCAGCCACAGTGACTATGTCAACGCCCGCCTCGTGCGGTATGCAAGGGCCATCGCCGACGGGGAGGAGGTGCAATCAGCTGGGGATCAGCTGTACTTGCCACGACGTTCCACGGCATGTGCGACACTTGCTGCAGAATGAGGATGACCCTTGCCCTCACGGGCTGCCACCTCCTGCTGCAACTGTGGTCATTTGAGCACTTCCCCCTTGAATGGCCGATGCTGCTCGACAGTGGTCCGTACCACACCGACATGTACTATAGGGGCACCGTGGACTGGCCTACAACAGGGTCCCTTTGGTGCCATCGACGGGTATGTACTCTCCTAAATCTTTATTATACGTGTATTATGGGTCATCCTTTATAACCACTGTTCTGGCTCGTAGGCACAATTTGCACATCTACAGGTCACCCGTGTATACGACAACTTCGTCGAGCACCTCGACCGCCTCATTGCTAACGACGTGCACTGGGAGCCGTACTCTGGTCAAGAGATGGTGGATTGCACCCCACCGGGCTCTCATCACTGTGCTTGCGCGACCAAGCATACTGGCTCACGCGGAAGAAACTCGTCTTCGGCATGTTTGTCGAGGACTCGTGGTGCACAGGTTGATGCGCTAGTTCGGCCTTCGCTTGTTTATTCTTGTCCCCGTCAGGCGTTGGGTGCCTGACTCGGTCCATGTGTGAGTTACACACAACACATATCCCTATGTTTTTTCGTAGTTCTGTTACAATACCTTCTAATTGCATTTGTATGTTTCATAGGCACAATAAGAGGGGTGGTAGCGGGACGAGCTGGGCCATGAAGATGGTGCCATGGGTGAAGTCACTCGAGGACTTCGTGCAGGAGGGCACCGCGTATGACCCCAGCGTGTACGACAAGTACCTACGCTTGTACGCTCTACAAACACGCACTAGGCTAGTGCGTGTCACTGATCCTCCCCCCGCTCACGTACCAGCATCCACTGACACGTACCCCATGCACTTAGCGTAGAACTTCGCCCTCACGGTAGGTACTCTCATATTTCAAAGTTTCTCAGTATGGTTACCACAATTACTAGTTTCACACTTTCATATACTTCTTGCAGACGGACATCACCACTGAGATTGCAAGGGACACCAGATCAATCATGGATAGGGTCACCGACGGTTTGGAGGTGACGTGTGACGAACTTCTGCACATTGTCCATTGGGTCTACAGTATGTCAAGGCATGCCCTCGCCCTCTCATCATACTGGATGCTTCCAAATGTGGCAACGTCGATGCGTATACCGAGGCTGCCACATCCTGTAGCTCATGTACGAGGTTCTAGAGGGCCACGTGCCTACCCTGGGCACTGCCACCACCACCGTTGGGCCAGGCCGAAGGGTTAGCATGGGCACGTACCTACACACCAGCATCGTCGCTGTCTGTGGACTCCTACCTGGCATTGGCAGGGCAGCACACGTTGTTCAGTCAGGTGGGTCTGGCAGGTACAATAATTGGCTACAAGCCATAGCCCATGTAGAAGGTATGTTTCGTCTATTAAGATTTTTTTGCATTTATATATTGCACAAATAAACAATACCTATCTTGTAGGTACAAATGCACCGGCCAGGAGTTCTTCTATCCCCCACAAGGATTTCTTGGGGGACATGAGCGATTTCCTTGCGAACGACCCGGCGGAGGTCCTTTCGGGGTCGCAGCTTCGTAGTGTGCTAGTTCCCACATAGCCAAAGGTGTAGCCCACCATCGAGGCATTGGGATCATGGGTCAGTAGGCCTCCTGACTGCCTCACCCTGTCAGGGCATCGACACCCCACGCTAAGGAAGGCCAAGCAGGGCCATACAGGCGGGCACTGACCGGGGGTGAGACATGGCGACGATGGAGGAGGTGCTGCAGGTGGTGTAGTTAGTGGCAAATAGTAGGTCTTCCTCTAGCTTGTGTACTTTTTTCATTGTGTACGTATTTTGCTTTGTCTTCCTTCATGTACGAATTCTCTATTGCATCGTAATATGGCTTACCTTTCTACTTACGAATTGTTACTACTTCAATTGTCCTTACAAAATTCTTTAAAAAATTTATCGCACTACAACAACATATAACGATCGTAAAATATTATTGCGAGTCTAACAGATTTTGTACCATTTACAATCTATGAAAATCACAAATAGATCAACCGACATTATCTACCATTTTATTTAAGACTAGTTACGTACCCGTATGTTGCAACGGAATTCATTAAATGTATAGAAAATCGTGCTATAGAAAAGAGTTACTTTGATCGGTTGGAAAGTAGAGAATTTTAAGAAGTTAAGAGAATAGAGCGGTTGGAGGAGAATGAACGTACAACCACCAACTCATTCTTTTATAATAGTAATGAAAACAACTTACAAATATGATTTGCTAAATGTATTATTTACAACAATTGCCATTTACCTCCACAATTATTTCCATCGTATTAATGAAATAAGTATATTATTTTTAAATAGCCCAACCGTTGGGTGACTTGGGCTAGTCACTCAACCAAGCTGGGTGACTAGGAGTCTTGTGGCCCAACGGTTGGGCAACTTGGCCACGTGTCGCCCAACTGTTTAGCGACTAGACCAAGTCGTCCAACCGTGGAGCGACATATGGTCAAAACTGTGAAAAATAAAAAGCAGGCATAATACTGTAATTCGGAATAAAAAATTGATTATTTTTTAAAAAATTTTGTCCGAAGGGGTGGCGGTCATGGATTCCAAACCAGAGGGTAGGGGCGGAAGTGGACCAGAAGGGTGGTTTACCGGAGGAAGCAGCGAACCAGAGGAGGAGAGGGGGTAGGGGACAACTCTAGATCTGGAACTAGATCCAGACAACATTGTCGGTTATTTAACCATACCTGGGGGACTTGCAGTTGATCACCAACGATGGTGATAAGACTAGAGCTGATGGCGACATGGAGGACCACCCTAGATGACAACTGGCTAACCTCTCCCCCTCTCGACACCGCGTGGTGAGATGCCAAAAGGCAGGGGGTTGAGGGGTCGGAAGGGGAGGAGAAAGGGGTGGTGCTAGAGGTAGACTCTCTAGAGGAGTCAGGAGGGTTGAGGATTTTGGCCCTGCTCCAAATGGGTTCGGCTTCTGGCTTTTGGCTTTTTAAGTCAGAAACCACTTGGGATACGTCGGCTTCTAATTTTGGTTTTTGTGGCCTTTTGGCTTTTTTGGTTTTGTTTTTTCCTTTTCCTTTTGCATTGTCCTTGGAGATATAACGGTGTTTTTTATTCTTTTCTTATTTTTCTTTAATTGAATGACTTGGAAAAAACTAACACCTGCTACAGTATAATTTCAGCTAACAATCAAAAGCCACAGCCAACAGTCAATTAGAGTAGCACCTTTGGTACTCGATTCCGGTCCATCAACCCAATAAGTTCGAACTGTTGCTTTGTCGCATCACTGTCTTGTAAAATAACTCAAAGATTTTATTGCTTTGATAAGCCACATTCCTGTTTTAAGTTACCCACACACATGCACATATACGACACCACGCACACACGCGTGGTTGCGTCACACGTTGTTGCGTCCAATACATACTAACAAAATAGGCAAGTAAATTTCAATTTAGGCAGCCGTTTGAACAAAATTAAGAAACAGTAAACATCTACATTGGCAATGTCATGTTATGCAAGTTACAACATCAATGAATTCTAAAAGAAAACAAACTGTACTTCATCAATGAAACATTTAGCATGACAAAACCATGGTATGGATTAGTCATTCTGAGGCGATTTCATATACCTGGCTTCCATGGCCA
The DNA here is from genome assembly GCA_017311315.1 of Dendrocalamus latiflorus. Classification (NCBI taxonomy): domain Eukaryota; kingdom Viridiplantae; phylum Streptophyta; class Magnoliopsida; order Poales; family Poaceae; genus Dendrocalamus; species Dendrocalamus latiflorus. Next base: position 3,521,501 of record CM029636.1, on the reverse strand, counting down.
TTTAAAAATTTGGAAAACGAAAGCAAGCACATATCTTTCTTGAAAAGAAACTCACATCTCAAATAAATATTATATTTGCTTGATCTTTAAATATTCTTTCTTCGGTCGGTTCTATCCTACTTCCTTAAACGTGATAGAGCCCTCATAGTATTCAGTGAGGGTCTTTCAAATCTCGTGAGCATACGTCAAGTGAGCAACTTGTTCAAATTCAGATCGACTAAGTACGAATCAAAACATTGCGATCTTTGTTGTTCACCTCTACATCTGGTGCATTCACCTAATCATCGGTCAGCACCACATATGGATTCTTTATTTTGATCAAACTTGGGTGCCATCGAATCTCGATGTAGGATTGCATATGAGCCTTCTAATAAGAGAAATCGACTTTATCGAAAACAAGTGGTTTGGTTGAATACTTATCTGATGTTGTGACTCCTAAGACCAGTTAAGATTTATGAGAAGGGTTAATTAGGCTCTGATACCACTTGTAGGACCGATATGTCAACAGAGCGGGGAATGGTTACTTAAATTTTTTCCAAGTATTCACTAACCTTTCATTTTAATAGCTACTAAGCTATGAAAATTAAGATTGGAAGCCAAAAACCAAAGCAACCAACTTAAAGGCTGAAGAGCATAAACCCTGCACCTAGCAGTCTGACCGACAGCCTCTCGGTTGTCTGATCGAGTCCAACAGTGGTATGACCGCTCCCCTGTTTTGAGCGCAGAAAATCAGCTCGAATCCAGAGTAGAAACTCACATCTCATAAATATTATATTTTTTGAGAAAAATAAAATTGAATACAAAATATACCTTTTTCATGTGAGTAAATATTTAAAATGATTCCAAAACTTACTATCAAAATTCTGGAGTAGTGACCAGTGCAGTGAACCAAAATAAGGATTTAGGAGTAGTTAGCAGCAATTACACCCATGAAAAAAAATCCATTGGGCGATAAGTACCATGGATCCACTCAGTAAATTCACCATTCCCTCTCACAAAAGGAAATCAACGTTCAATCCAACGCATCAATGGCTGCAATGCCATCTCCTCGACGATCCAACGGCCCAGAAAATCCGCAGGTGATAACAAGCCTCCCGCTAAACCGCCACTAGCCGTTGCTCCTAAGCTGGCGCCGGACACCACCAACGTTACGCTTCTTCCTCCCCTGTTTCTTCTCCTCTCCTCTATAACTTTGCTTCGTTCGTTTCATCTCCACGAATTCGAATCGAATTTACGTTCCACTACTCGCCATCAACCGCCGCCCGCATTGATTGTTCGAAATTCGAACGCTTTCTCTCTCTTTTTTGTTCTGCGACGATCGGAGATGGCCACGCCGGCGAGGAAACCCAGAGCTCGGTGGCCATTTGCGGCAGTGGCGCAGCCGTCCCTGGCGAGTAACAGGGTGCTTTCGGAGAACATTGATCCCTACGGGATGTCGTTCGCTCAGTGCCTTCACCGGTTCAAGAAGTTCTCCGGCGAGTCGAAGCCCTTCGCCGTTGGCAAGGCGGTCAAGAAGTGCTCCTCCCCTGTTTCCAAGAAACCGGCGTTGAGGACGCCAAGAACGGCGAGCAGCAGGAGGTTCGATTCGTCTAGGGAGAGCTCTACTCCGGCGGCGGCGGCGGCTTACGACGCGCCGCGCATGCCGCTGTGGGACTTCTCCGAGTGCCAGAAGGTCAGGGCCAAGCTCTCGTCTCCCTACGGCGAGGCAGAGAGAGGCCAAGAACGGCGCGGCGATGGTGGGGTCCGGGAGGCCTCGAGGAAGAGGAGGATGAGGAGCGTGGCGCTGGAGGAGACCATGGCCGGCCTCCCGGATCCCGGCGAGGGCCGTGTGAAGTACTTGGTGGACACGTTCGAGAGGCTCCTGTCGCTGTCCGGCGACCCCGAGGCGCAGAGTAGAGACGCGAGGAGGAGGAAGAAGGAAGTGACAAAGACGGACTCGGCGTCGTCGTCGTCGCCGCCGCCACTGAAAGCCGATGAGATCGACATGTCGTATCCCTCCGTCGCATCGTCGTCGGAGGTCTCCTGCAACGTCGACTTCTCTGACCGCAACTGCAGGTTGAGATTCTGACCCACTGGTAGATTGCTTTGCTGCTCTTGATTCTGTCCACTGATGATATTTTTTTTCTTCTGCGAAATTCAGGAGGAGCAGCAGCGCACGAGATGAGCGGCAGCCGAGGAGAAGCAACGTAAGTCGTTGTATTCACAAGCTTCTATTTGGTCGAATTTTAAGATGAATTTGTGTGGATCTTGGATGCGGATCGCAGAGCATCAGCTCGTGGGAGAGAAGCTGGAGTAGGAAGGTGACAGGCGCGACGAGGCAGCATCCATTCAATCTTAGGACTGAGGTATGAATGACCTGATGCAATGTTCAGCATGTTAGGCACATGATGACTGAAGAAACTGTATTTCGTGTTCTCCTATCCAGCAAAGAGGGAAGGTAAAAGATGATAATTTTGTCCATAGAACGAGGAAGAGTCTGCTAGAGGAGGAGAGACTGCGCAATCCGGTCGCACAAGGTCTCCCATGGACCACTGACGAACCAGAGGTATGATGCGAACTATGGTTACAACATGTTTTATGATCATCCTGTTCATTTTTACAATGCAAGAACGATATTTTTTTTAGAAAAAAAAAGATGCTAGAACGATGAATTTTCGGTTCACCATGTCCAAACACGCTTACAATAATTTTCTGCTAAAATGGTAAGCCTAATGAAAAAGAAAAATCAGCACCTCAGAACTGTTAACAAGTCTTGCGTGTTCACACGGCCTCAGCTTCTGCGTCTTGGCTCCCATGTGTCGCCTCGACTCTAGCCAACCTTGAGTTCACATTAATCATATGTTGTGTTCATATTAGTCAAATGCCATTCCTGTTCACATTAGTCATGCATTCCCACTAGCCATACTAGGCTATATATATGTAACCCTTTGAGACTAGAATATTATTGTGTGTTTGTCCCAAGTTTTCCACGCTTTCATGGTATCAGATGCGGTTGTTCCTGTAACCGCACGCTTCCGCTCCCTACCCTAACCGCCACTGCACCCACCCAGTTTGGGTCCAACGGCGCGGCCTATAGTGTTGGGGCCGTCCTACACGCTGGGGAAGTCCCGCCCGACGTCGGGGGAATTGCCTCCCCACAACCGGCCGCATGGAACCCCATGTTTGGCACCGGTTTTTGGGATCAACAGCAGCTCACCAGCGCTTTCAGCACTACGACACTCAATCCACCCGCCTCCCCCGCTGAATGGTACATGGATTCGGGAGCATCCTCTCATATGACTTCGGACACCGGAATCCTTTCCTCCCTCCACCCCCACCCCTCGCATCATCCCAATGTCATTGTTGGCAGGATCCATTCTACCTTTCACTTCTAGTGGTTCGGTGGCTTTTCCCACCCCCACACCTTTACATTTGTGTCACGTTCTTGTTACTCCGAACATCATAAAGAATCTTATTTCTATTCGGCGGTTCACTATTGATAATCATTGCTCTGTCGAATTTGACCCGTTTGGTTTCTCTGTCAAGGATCTTCGTACCAAGAACATGATCGCCAGGTGAAATAACTCCGGGGATCTCTATCCTCTTCATCTACCAGTTCGTCCTGAAGCTCTCGTCAGCACTACTTCATCAACCTTGTGGCACCGTCACCTCAGACACATTGGTCATGCTGCCCTCAATAAGTTCATCAGCTCCAACACCTTGCCATGCTCACCATCGGCTCCCTCCTCCCTGTGTCACGCGTGTCAGCTTGGATGCCATGTTCGTTTACCTTTTGGTACTTCATCCTCTCGAGCTAGTCGTAACTTTGATTTGATACACTGTGATCTTTGGACATCCTATGTATTCAATGTGTCCTAAATATTACCTTGTTCTTCTAGATGACTGCTCACATTTTTCATGGACTTTTCCATTGCGCCTTAAGTCTGATACGTTCTCTCACATTGCTCATTTCGTCGCCTTTGTCCGCACACAGTTTGGTGCCTCCATCAAGGCCCTCCAGTGCGGCAATGGGTTTGAGTTCGACAACTCCACCTCACGTGCTTTCTTCCTCACCCATGGCATCACTCTACGGTGTCGTCCGTGACCAATAATCACCAAATGGTCATGCGGGGTAAAACTGGCTTCCGATTGCCGGCCGAGCGCCTCAATCTTCATGCAGTGGCGCTTTTGCCCATTCTGACTTCCTATCAGAGTGCCCTGGCTGATCCAAATTGACGTCAGGCGATGAATGAGGAATTCGACGCCCTCCTCAGCAACGACACCTGGGTGCTCGTCCCACGCCCCCTGGTTTTAATGTTGTCACTGGAAAATGGGTTTTTAGGCACAAGTTCAACACTGATGGCTCTTTTGATCGCTACAAGGCCCGCTGGGTTCTTCGGGGCTTCACTTAGTGACTCGGCATTGACTTTGATGAGACCTTCAGTTCTGTGGTAAAGCCGGCGACCATCCGCACAGTTCTCACTCTAGCGCTCTCTCGGGATTGGAAAATTCATCAGCTGGATGTGAAAAATGCCTTTCTTCATGGCACTCTCACCGAGACAGTCTACTGTGTGCAGCCTTTGGGTTTTGTTGATCCTGCTTGTCCAGATCATGTTTGTCGCCTCAACAAGTCTCTCTATGGGCTGAAGCAAGCACCTCGTGCCTGGTACAGTTGGTTTGCTACCTATTTGCTTTCTCTCAGCTTTGTTGAAGCAAAGACAAACATCTCTCTCTTTGTGTTTCATCGTGGCACCGACACAGTTTATCTACTCTTATATGTTGATGATATTGTCTTGACGGCCTCTTCCTCGTCACTACTGCACCACACTATTGCAGCTCTTCAGCACGAGTTCTCTATGAAGGATTTGGGTCAGCTCCATCATTTTTTGGGCATGTCTGTTCATCAGCAGGATGACTCTCTTTTCCTGTCTCAGCACCAGTACTTGTTGGACATTCTCCATCGAGCAAGAATGTCAGACTACAAGCCTTGCAGTACTCCTGTGGATACTCAGTCGAAGCTCTCCTCTGCTGGTGTGCCCGTGGCAGATGCTAGTCACTTCCGGAGTCTTGCTGGTGCATTGCAGTATCTGACCTTCACTCGTCCCGACATCACCTATGCTGTTCAGCAGGTCTGCCTGCATATGCACGATCCTCGCGAGCCTCATCTTGCTGCGATGAAGCGGATTCTGCGCTATCTTCAGGGTGCCCATGATTACGGCCTCCTACTTCGCCGCACCTCTCCAGAGAGTTTGACCGTCTATACAGATGCTGACTGGGCTGGCTATCCCGACACACAGAAGTCCACTTCAGGCTATGGTGTCTTTCTCGGTGATAATCTCATCTCATGGTCATCCAAACATCAGCAGATAGTGTCCCACTCCAATGCCGAGGCCGAGTATCGCGCGGTTGCCAACGGTGTTGCTGAGGCCTCATGGCTGCACCAGCTTCTCCTTGAGCTCCACTGTCCATTCCGGCGCATAACTCTTGTCTACTGTGACAATGTCAATGCCGTGTACCTCTCCAGCAACCCAGTTCAGCATCAGCGCACCAAGCATGTGGAGATCGACCTGCATTTTGTCCATGAGCGTGTTGGCCTTGGGCAGGTTCGGGTCCTTCATGTTCCCACTTCATCACAGCACGCTGACATCTTCACGAAGGATCTGTCATCTTCAGTCTTTACGGAGTTCCGTTCCAATCTGAACGTTCGGCCTTCTCCTGTTCAGACTGCGGGAGGGTGTTAGCAAGTCTTGCGTGTTCACACGGCCTCAGCTTCTGCGTCTCAGCTCCCTTGTGTCGCCTCAACTCTAGCCAACCTTGAGTTCACATTAATCATGTGTTGTGTTCATATTAGTCATGCGTCATTCCCGTTCACATTAGTCATACGTTCCCATTAGCCATACTAGGCTATATACATGTAACCCTTTGAGACTTGAATATTATTGTGTGTTTGTCCCAAGTTTTCCACGCTTCAAGAACAAGTAGTCTAACATTATTTGTCCGTACTGATTGTTAGCTACAGTGTTATAGTACCACATTCGGTGTGTTTCTGCATTTGCAAGACCATGGGCCCTGATCAATATGGCTTCAGCTTCTGGCTTCAGCTTATTTTTGCACTATTCATACATTTTGTCTTTTTCTGAACTTTTGGTTTTTTTGAGTTTTTTTACCGGTTCTTTTTTTCCTCGTATTTGTTTACATTATACGTGATGGGCTAATATGTTTTTTCTATTTTTAATTTTTTTTAAAATTTAATTATGGTAAATAAGCCTCTGTCAGCTACAGTGCTTTTTTCAGCCAGCTACAGTGTTTTCAGCCATAAGCCATGAGGCTTTCAGCTGAACCAATCACCACCCATGTTTTGTCGTCATTGCAAGTGACTTGTTTTAAGTGCAATCTTCCTTTAATTAATTTTTTGTAGAACCCAGTGAAACCTCCGACGAAAGAACCCGCTGAACCAATTGACATTGTGCTACATAGCGACGTGCGCGCAGTCCGTCGCGCCAAATTTGATCACCTAGTAAGTAGTACATTGCAATGCTCGCTCGCCGTCGACGAGTTCCTGAAGGCCATGCAACGACTGTCTTCAATCCTGCAGGTCGCTGAGCGCAACAGCTTCCTCGAGAAACTGGAACTGGAGAAGGAAAGACAGCAAAAGGTATGCCATCCATCTGAAGATTCTAGTCCACGGTATTGCATCACATAAAAAAGCTTTTACGGATGCAAGAATTGAGATGTGGCATCTTGTGCAGATGGATGAAGAGATTGAGATTAAACAACTGAGGAAGGAGCAGGTGCCAAGAGCACATCCAATGCCGGATTTCTCCAGGCCATTTGTGCCTAAAAGGTAAGTAATCTTTTAGCCTTCTCTGGTTATACTTTTACAGGATCAGTCATGAATTCTCGCACATCTCGGCTCTCATAAGTTCTATGTGTATTACTGAATCATCTCTTGTATGCATTGTACCTCTAATCTCATGTCATCATGCAGTTGTTCGGTTCAAGCTATTTCAGCTAAAAATTTTCTTGGAAATGCAGGTCAGTGAAGCCTCAAACAGTTCCCAGGGAGCCAAGATTTCAACCCAGATTGACGAGGCACAATTCGAAGACTTAATTAGCTGCCTTCAAAGATTCCTTTTCTTCAGAATAGTAGTAATCGTCGCCGCAATGATGCAGATGTTTGCTGCCTGGCTAATGTGGTAGCACCGTAGCAGTTAGCTAGCAACTTTCTTTTCTAACGAGAAAATTGATAATTTGCCATCTTCAAGAATGGGCTTCGCACTTTTGCCACTCTCATCGTTGGCTTCGTAAAAATGCCATGTAGTACATTAATCCCTTGATTAGTATGCCATTTCATCCCTTTAATTCATTTTCTTTTTCTTTTCCTAATTTCAGGGACTGGAAAAGACATTTCTACCTCTGGCTAATTTCTCACGTAGATGCATGGAGGGATTTCGATCGAGAGCTGAAGCGTCGCGCGCCGTTTCGTCCGCCGCCCTTCCCCCTGCGCGCACGCGGCCGGCCTTCCCCTGCGCGCACGCGACCGGCTTGCCCTCCCGCGGTGAGGGACGGAATCACCGAGCATCCACATATTGGTTTTCATGGAGCGGAGCTAGCTGTGGCCTGCTGGCAGACTGACCACTGTTCTGTGCCCAAGAATTACTAGGGATAATGGTGTATAGAGATAAAATAACAGCGCCCTGTGTTGACTTCTTTGACTGCACCGGGATGTAGTATCTCTTGGAAGCTTTCCTTGATGTCTTGCCAGAAAATATTGCAAGTTCAAACTCAATGGCATTATGGCAACATGTAACAAGTTAATCTTCTGGAAGTCTTTTGTGGTGGCGCATTTTATCAGACTATATACATTGGCTGAGGTTTATAGTTTTTGGCTATCGCTTGTGGCCCAACGCAGCACGTATTTGTATAAAAATCCATAATATAATTATTGAGCTAAAATAATAAACAAATGCATATCACAGCCATAGTATCATCTCACAAATCTAAAGTCGAGAATAAAAGGAGTTCATCTCACATCCATAGTATGAGAATAAAAAGGAGTTCATCTCTCAAATAGGATACATCTCAAAGCAAATAATTTGTGAGTTCACATCTAACAAAATAAACTTCTTGTGGGTTCACAAAATATCATTCATCCACTTTGTAACTTTCTCTTTGGAGTCACCTTCTTTGGTGCAGCTATAGTAGGCATCCTCTTAGGAGTAGTGATTGAGGTTTGTGAAGAACTACCCTCTCCAAGCAAGAAAGCAAGACGACTGCACACATATGTGTTATGATAATTAATTAATTTTTTTTCAGATTTGAACATTTATGTACATAGATATGTTTCATTGTTTCTCACCTTCTAGTTACCCTGCCTGGACTATCCTGTAGTATTTGCTCTCTAGTTGGCCTTTGTGGGGTGCTAGGTTCACCTTGCCTAGCTTTTGTAATGTTCTTTCTAGGGTTCCTCTTCCTACAAGAAAACAAAAAAAATTAGTTCATTGAAATGACGTGGTAATTCAAGGCATGAATAAAAAAACAACGCTGACCTCTTTTTTGTCCCGTTGAATGGGCACTTGTAACTGGCTTGCCTGTGACCTTTTTCACCACATCTCTTACAAGTCACTGGACCTCTAATCATTTTCTTCCCCTTAGCATTGGTTGGAGCACCACCATCGCCACCTTCACCATCAATGCCACCTTCATTGCCGCCATTATTAGCACTTTTCTTTTTCTGACCACCTTCAAGACATCCTTTAGCAGATTCCACAACTTTCAAGTGGCCCAACCCTCTAGTATTTGCCTTCAGCTGAACCATAATTCCTGGAAGTATCTTTCCAACTGGTAGTCTATCTCCAATCCTTCTTCTCTTCCTCCACAAACACATGATCCTCTCTCTAACTTTATCAGCAAGTTCAGCAACAGGTAAGTCCTTGATGTCTCGGATCCAGTTATTGAAAACCTCTGCTATATTATTAGTGATGTAGTCACACTTGATTTCTTGATTAAAGGTACACCTATACCACTTGAGTTTATGGTGCTCACTTAACCAGATCCATACAGCTTCTGATTCTTCAATAATTTCTGACATATGCTCTATAAATACCTCTTCCCTGTAAGCCCTTGCCGCAGGATACATCTTTCCAAACCCTTGGAACCTTTTCTGAAAATTCTTCATAAGATGGAGAAAACATTCTCTTTGCTCTGCATTTGGAAACACATTCTTCACTGCATTCTCTAAACCTTTGCAGGCATCTGTGCACACTGCAAGAAGTGGAGGATCTCCTATTGCCTTCTTTAGTTGATTCATAAACCAAGTCCAATTGTCTTCTGTCTCGGAAGCTACGAAGCCATAAGCAAGTGGATACATCCAATTGTGACCATCAACTGCTGTAGCTGAGGCTAAATGGCCATTCCACCTTCCATTAAGTGCTGTAGAATCTATACCCAGATAAGGCCTACATCCTTCCAAAAAACCATCAATGCATGGTTTAAGTGCACAGAAAAATCGATGGAAATAAACATTACCATCTACTTCCAATACTTCAATCTCCACAACACTTCCAGGTGATCTCTTCAGTACCTCAGCCTTCCATCTATATAGCAGCTCAAAACTCTCTTCCCATTTACTGTAAACCTCTGCAAGAGCTTTTTCTCTACCCCTCCAAACCGTGTCATATAAAATTGTGACAGAGTATTCTTTCTGCAACTTCTCCTGCAATTCTTTAGCACCCATATTGGGAGAATCCCTAAGGATATGCACAGCCTTGCTAGCAACCCAACTTTGAGATGGTGTTATAGTCTTGACCCTGCTGCTAGAAGTACATTCATGTCGATCAACTAAAACTGTCACCTGCACATTAAAATAAATATGACAACGAGAATTAAAAGACACCTAGGATTAAAAAATTGAATCGATTCAGATAGTTAGCTATATTTACCTTTACAGTGCTTTTATCATCTTGTAGACTACCAAGAATCCTCCAAGGACAATCTTCACTGGACTTGCAGAACCCTCTAAATCTCGTCTTATCTGACTTCTCTGTACCTAGATCGAACTCCTCATTGATAGCAAATTGTCGCACTGCTATTCTGAACTCTTTCATTGATGGATACATAGTGCCAAGGTCCATTTTTGGGTGGTCCTTATCATATGCAATCACCATCTCATCTGGTATGGCGTCACTAACATGAAGGGCAGCACCATCATTATCACCACCATGGTCATCCATCCTACGACCATTTGGTGCAGCCATCTTTGTTGTCTCCTCATCTCTCAAGCCCAAAAGCATGTATACCTGATCTTCAGTCATAAGTTCAATTCTCCCTTCATCATCATGTGTCTCTACTATCTGTATGTTATCCCAATCGACTTCTGGGAGAGATTCAGAAAAGCTCCCCTCCACATCATGCCTACATGAAACATGCCGAAAGTCATATGTGAAACACGCATGCAATTTTTAAGCTCTGCTGCCGAATAAAGAAGATGCAAAGAGAGAGATACCTATCGGCATCCATGTCGGCTGGCGTCGCGCCTATCATGTGGTGGAGGTGTTCCTGGGCGGGCTGGACAACAGGTGAGCTATATACTTCAATCTACATACAACAGGCGTGTCAGAGCTAATTGCCAAACATAACTTGCCAAGCACAGTTTAATTTGCATAAGAAAGAGGAATTTGCAGGGATCGTAGAACACTCCACTGACTCTGGCATTAAGTAGTGCCTGGCTCCAAGCAATTAGTAAACAGAATCACCAGATAATTAGCTACCGACTAGGGCACCAAATTTCAGTCCAGCATGAATCAAAGAGCCTGTCCTCACTCGTTCCTGCTAAAACCCCCACTCTGTTGTTGTGATAACATGCAAGAGCAGTATCAGTATATCAAAGTTACTATTTGCTATATTTATGATAGTAGTACGTAAGTTGCAAATACAACATATGAGTACATAACTTACAAAAACAACGTATGAATAAGAAAAATTCTATTTGACATGAAAAAATGCTATGAAGCTTTCTGCCATCCTATTCAAGAAGTGTTATATGATCCAATAAATTGCCTATAGCTCTATTGATTCAACAAAAAAAGTGTGTATAGATATGAAAAAACATATAAGGTCAAGCTAACTTACAAATGAGAACTCACTGTCTTGACCCCTCTTCGAACTGTGATGTCATACGTCCTATCACACAAGTCTTGCAGAAATAGCTCCAATGCTTTTGCTGCAAATCATGGACATCAGAGACTTAAGCGTTGGTTGAAAAAACAATGGAAAAAAAATGCGAGAACAAGTTAATGAGTTACAGAAACAAACTAAAAGTAATGTAAGCTTGTGAACATGTCAAGAGGAGTATCAAGGGTTTGTAGCAATCTTATGCGTATGCTAATGTGTACAAGCCAATTTCAATTAATAAAAATAAACGCCGTAGGTAATACCAGCAGACCTCACCGCGGGAGCGCAAGCCGGCCGCATGCGCGCAGGGGAACGGCGGCCGCGTGCGCGCAGGGGGAAGGGGCGGCTGCGTGCGCGCAGGGGAAGGACGGACCCGGCGATCTCTCGCAGGAACACGCGCCGCGACCTCACCGCGGGAGGGCAAGCCAGCCGCGTGCGCGCAGGGGAAGGCCGGCCGCGTGCGCGCAGGGGGAAGGGCGGCGGACGAAACGGCGCGCGACGCTTCAGCTCTAGATCGAAATCCCTCCATGCATCTACGTGAGAAATTAGCCAGGGGTAGAAATGTCTTTTCCAGTCCCTGAAATTAGGAAAAGAAAAAGAAAATAAATTAAAGGGATGAAATGGCATACTAATCAAGGGATTAATGTACTACATGGCATTTTTGCGAAGCCAACGATGAGAGTGGCAAAAGTGCGAAGCCCATTCTTGAAGATGGCAAATTATCAATTTTCTCCTTTTCTAACATAAAGAAAAAAGAAAAATATGCCTCAAACATCTCTCTTCGAGAAGGTATGCGCCGCAGAAGCTCTGAGCCGCGCATCAAGGGGGAGCAGCGCTCCGCCGATGGCCGTCGCGGAAGGCAGCTGAGCAGGGAGGTGCACGGGTCTCGACGCTCTCCACCTTCCAAGGAGCCGACCCTTCGCAGGAAACCTCTCTATGCTGCTGTAAGTCCAAACCCCACCCCTCCATCTTGCAAAAACATGGCTAGCGGCAGTGCGCAGCTTCCAGATGGAGATGCAGCCGCTATTTTAATTGTAGATGACCAAAGAGAAGTCCCTCAAGATGACCCGGTGACTCTTGTGCAGGGCGCTCAGGGCATTGTTGGCATGGTTGATGGGAGATGTCCCGACCCAATGCTGCTGGAATTCGCCCTGGCGCCCAAGCAGACTGGAGGACAGGGGGAGACTGGAGGTCAGGGGGAGACACTCCCAGAACCCCCACGGCAGGTCAAGGAAAATTTAGCTTCCTTCCTGGCAAAGATCTCCAAGCCAGCTGCAGCGCCTATCCTCAAGGGCACGCCATCACGACGCCGTGACTCTCTCACAAAGGTGACCTGTACTTCTCGCCGCAGTGTGCGCCTTGCATCCAAAGCTAGGCAGGGTACCTCCTTGGAGCTTTTAGCTCAAGAAATCTTAACAAAGCATTTTGGTTTTCTGCAGAAAGAAGACTCTTTTGATGACCTGGCAAAAAACCTCTATCTTCAGCATTTTAAGAAACCCCTGCCTTCCAGTGAGCTCCAGAAGCTGAAGGATATTATAGACAAGGGAGGATGCAAGCCACCGAAGATTCGCACGGCCAAGAAAAAGGCTGCTGTTAACTCGGTTTAATTGACAAGGAAGTACAAGATTGGCGTTGTAGCTTTGCTCCGTCGTAGAATGAAGTTTAGGAGTCATCTAGTTATCTTAGTGTGCTGCTTATGTTTCTGTCTTTCCCTCATTCCAACCCTACAGTGCCTTCTTGATGTGTGCTTTGTGTTTTGCCCTCTAGTCCAGCATCACAAGGAGGACTCCAGACCTGTAGTCGCCCCCCTTCTTTTGAATTATGTCACAAGCAAACTGCAACTTGTTGAACTGGAATGTGCGAGGATTAAATGCAGGTGCTAAAAAAGATTGTTTGAGAGAAATGGTTGAATTATTCAAACCTACTATTGTATGTCTCCAAGAAACCAAGTTGTCTTTGGTCAACAGGCAAACCATTTCTCAGTGTCTTGGACAGCGTTTCTCCATGCACTTTGCAGCTTTGCCATCACTAGGCACTAGAGGTGGGATTATTTTAGCTTGTCATGATAATTTCTTAGAATTATCTATTGTCTCTTTGGGACAGTTCTCCCTTACTGCAAATCTTAAAATGAGAGGAGAAGGTCTAACTTGGTCAATAACTGTGGTGTATGGACCGCAAGCTGAAGAAGACAAAATCTCTTTTCTACAAGAGCTGGAATCTATACAGCAGAATGTGCTGGAGGAATGGCTGGTTATTGGAGATTTTAATTTAATCTACTTGGCCAGTGATAAAAACAATGATAACTTAAATAGAAGGATGATGTCCCGATTCAAAGGATGTATAGACAGGCTTCATCTCAAGGAATTGCCTTTAAATGGCCGGAGATTCACTTGGCGTGGAGGTCCAGAAATGCAAACGATGACAAAAATAGACAGAGCCTTTTGTTCGGTGGAATGGGACCTGATGTTTTCTCATTCTCACATGTTTGCTTTACCCTCAGCAAATTCAGATCATTGCGCCCTATTTCTGAGAGGGGATAAGGAGGAGAGGCCGAATCTTGGTTTCCGTTTTGAGTCGTTTTGGCTTAATCACCCAGACTTTCTCGATGAGGTCCAGCATAGCTGGGAGAAGCCGATTAACACAACTAGACCCCTTTTGCGATTCCATGTTAAACTCCAACGCCTTGCAAAGTCTCTCAAGCGGTGGAGCAAATATGAAGTTGGGGATTTGCGCTTGCGGTTAGCCTTGGTAAATGAAATAATTCAAAGACTGGAAACCGCACAAGAGGAGAGAATTCTTTCTCCAGAAGAGATAGTTTTTCTTAGAGACATCAAGGTTAAAGTTCTTGGGATAGCAACCTTGAATAGAATTCGTATAAGACAAAGGGCTAGGCTGTCTTGGCTAAAAGAAGGTGATGCAAATACAAAATTTTTTCATCTCTGGGCAAATGGAAGGAAAAGAAAGAACTTCATCGAATTTTTAGACTCTGAAAATGGACCCGTCTTCTCCACTGAGGGGAAGCTACGCCAAATGACAGACTTCTTTGTTCAAAAAACAGGATCCGCTTTCAACCGCTCTTCCTCCCTTAACTGGGAGCAGCTGCACATGCCGAGGTTGGAATTGGAGAGGGAGGATTTGGAGCGACCATTCTCTGAAGAGGAATTAAAGATTGTAATCTTTAGCATGCCAGCCGAAAAAGCACCTGGTCCCGACGGTTTTATTGGAGGTTTTTATCGGAAAGCTTGGAATATAATTAAGAAAGATCTCTTTGAGGCAATTAAAGCCTTCATGGATTTTCAGACCGAGCACCTAGAGCTGCTGAATTCCGCCAAAATTTTTCTTCTGCATAAGAAGTTGGAGGCAAGTCGACCTGACCAGTTTAGACCCATCAGCCTCATTCATAGTTTCTCAAAGATCATATCTAAAATTTTGGCTTTGAGACTAGCTTCAGTGATGGACAGATTGATTTCTAAGAACCAGAATGCTTTCATTAAAAAGAGATCTATACATGAAAACTTCCTTTACACTAGGCAAGTGCTTCAGATGCTCCACAGAAAGAAAATTCCAAGTCTTTTCCTGAAGCTAGACGTGGCAAAGGCTTTCGATTTCGTAAGTTGGCCGTTTTTGATTGAGGTTTTGGAAAATTTTGGTTTTGGAATTGCCTGGCGAAATTGGATTGCAAATCTCCTCAGCTCGTCTTCTTCGAGTGTTTTGGTAAATGGCTTCTCTGGAGAACCTTTCTGGCATGCTAGAGGTCTACGACAAGGAGACCCCCTCTCCCCATTGCTCTTCATTCTAGCTATGGAGCCTTTGCAAAGACTAATTGCAAGAGCAGAAGATGATGGTGTTCTCGCGCCCTTGTCAGGGCAGTTTTTGCCGTTCAGAGTTTCAATGTTCGCGGATGATGTGGCGGTTTTCTTAAGGCCAGAGCAGAATAACTTAGAAGCTTTCAAAGCAATCCTTGAGCTCTTTGGAAGGGCTTCTGGACTGTTCACTAATTTGGAAAAAACAGAAGTCTACCCCAATAGCTTGCTCAGCTGAGCAAATAGAGTCTGCTCGGCAATGCTTCCAAGGAAAGATAAGCTTTTTTCCTTGTAGATACCTCGGTCTTCCTTTGCATTTGCGCAAATTGAGGAAAATTGACTGCCAACCCCTAATTGATAAGATTGCAAAGAGATTGCCGAGATGGAAGGGAAAGTTTTTAACCATGCCTGGACGAGAAACCTTGGTAAAACATGTTCTTTCATCTGTTCCTACTTACTTTTTGACAGTGCTGCCCGCGCCCAAATGGTTGTCAAAGAAAATCGATCGTTTTTGAAGAGCTTTCTTATGGAAAGGCAAAGAACCTGAACATGTGAAGGGAGGGCACTGCCTAGTAAAGTGGACAACGGTCTATAAACCGCGTGCGTTGGGAGGATTGGGAATTCTTGATCTGCAAAGATTCGCCCGAGCTCTTCGCATAAGATGGTTGTGGCTAAAATGGAGAGAGCCTTCGAGGCCCTGGTCCTCCATGGAGCTGCCGTGTAACAAAGAGGACATATCTCTTTTCTCGGCAAGCACGACAATCACGGTTGGCAATGGAGCTAAGACTAGTTTCTGGAATGATAAGTGGTTAGACAATCAGAGCTTGAAATCCCTAGCTCCTGACATTTTCAAAATTTCCAGAAGGAAAAAGATTTCGGTTCAAGATGCCATGAGGCAGCATTGCTGGTTAAATTGTATTGGGACAATTTTGGATGCTAATCAGCTCTCGCAATTGATCGGTTTAGCTGGAAGCCTGAATCACCTTACCCTCGAAGATACGGAAGATTCCATTTTTTGGAGATGGACAGCAAGTGGCGAGTATTCGGCTCATTCGGCTTATTCTATTCAGTTTAGTGGTATAATTCCGAAACCTTTCCTAAACCATTTGTGGAAAGGACACGCGGAACAAAAAGCCAAATCTTTTGGATGGCTACTTCTGCAGCACAAGGTTTTAACTTCTGACAATCTCCTCAAAAGAAATTGGCCATGCAATCCTCTGTGTGCTCTTTGTTTTCAGCAGGGAGAAAATGCCGGCCATTTTGCAAAAGATTGCACGTTTACTGCGGCTGTTTGGAGCAAAGTGATTCAGCTTTTGCACTTGAGAGATCTTCCAGCTGGACAAAGTTACAATACCCTCTCCGGCTGGTGGAAGGCTTTTACAAAAATTAGGCCTCATTCAACCAAAAGGAAATGCATAGGGGCCCTAGTTCAAACGTGGTGGTTGGTTTGGAGGGAGAGAAATAGAAGAATTTTTGAAAACTCTTTTCTCTCGGTGGATTCGGTGGCAAATCAAGCAGCTATAGTTAGTTCGCAAGTTTTCTTTGTTGCTTCGGCAAGAGAGGCGACAGGAATCGGTTAGTGGGCAGTGGGCAGTGTCTTTTTTTAGTGTCTTGTCTGTCTTTTTTTAGTTGCTCCTTTCGGTTTTTCCTTTTGGAGGGCTTTTAGTTTAGTGCCCTCGGACGTCTTGTAATCCTTTCCTTTTCTCCCTTTAATTGATGGCAGTCCTCCTGCCTTCCTTCAAAAAAAATAAAAGTAAGAGTAAAGTCCATTACCGGTCCTTAAACTTTTTATGCTGTGTCATTGCGGTCCATAGACTTTTACAGTATGTCATCCTGGTCCTTAAACTTTCAAAGTGTGGCAATATCCTATGTAGTTGTAGCAGTGAACTTTTTATGCTGTGTCATCCCGGTCCATAGACTTTCAAAAGAAATTGCCACACTTTGAAAGTTTAAGGACCGGGATAACATACTTTAAAAGTCTATGGATCGGGATGACACAGCATAAAAAGTTGAAGGACCGGTAATAGACTTTACTCTAAAAGTAATAACCGGCTGCGGACGCTGCTGCACAGTGCAGCACATGGAGAGTTGCTGAAGCAGTTTATTGCAACGCCCTTTCTAGAGGGAAAAAGCCCTTCCAATTTCCAACACAGAATCCGAAAGCAACGAAATCAGCTCATGTTTGAAGACGGAGACCGCCTAATTGAAATGACTGCAGTTTAACCTGTACTTTTACCAGTATGGCCTATTCTTTTCGCTTATGGCTTATAATTTTTTCTGAACAAACAAATGAGACTATTTCTCCGTTGTCTTTTTAAAGTGGCTTATCGGAACAACATTTTGAAGTGATTTCTTGGCATTCAGTTCATTTACACAATTACTCTAGACCTAAAAGCCATCAGCTACAGTTATAAAGCATCAGTTGCGTATCCGTATTTGATAATATTCATATTCATATTCGAGAATGTTTGTATCCGTATTTGAGAATGTTCGTATTCGTATTTGAGAATGTTCGTATTCGTATTTGAGAATATTCGTATTCATATTCGATCTGTTTTCATCCCTGGCGATCTCTCTAGAGATGATTGTAGGAAGCAATTTTTTGATGAACCAAGATTCGCAAGTAAGAAGTGAAAATTACTTTGCATAATTTTCAACTCTATGCGCTACACTATTAGCTCGTATAGACGTGTAGTCACAGTGGCGGATCCAGGAAAATTTTTTGGAGGGGCTGAAGTACCTTCAGCTCGATCTCAGCCCCTTCTACATTATATATCCATGGCTAAAAATTTAGGGGGGCTCCAAGGGTCCAGTAGCGGTAGGGGGGCTCGACCCCCCGCCCCACCGCTGGATCCGCCACTGTGTAGTCATATTATATAAACTAGCAGCAGAAGCACGACACTACACCGCACTAGTTACCACGTGGACTGAAGCAAAAGAGTCGACAATTCGTGGAGGGCCTTTCCTAAAAAAATCAAGGACATGTACATAATTCTAGAAAAAGCGAAGGGTTTTTCATAAAAGATTAAGGGGCCATACGTAATAACGGGAAAACCATGAGGCTTTATCTTGTAAAAGGAGGGCCTCTCTGAAAATTGAGGATCTGTATGTAATTTTAGAAAAGTGGAGGGCCTTCTCCTGAAAGTGCTGACGTGGCGGGGATCCTTCTACAAAAAAATGTGGATCCACATGTGATTTTAGAAAGCTAGAGGGCCTTTTTGCAAATTAGCTGACGTGGAGGCACTCCCGAGAGCGAATCCCCCTGGGTGTAATATAGAGACTATTTGTTATATCGATATTAGTTACAAAAGTTTTAGGATGTTCGTATTCAACCAAATTAAGTACATAGTCAATTCGAATTCGTATTCGTTACGACATTCGATTGGTATTCGTATTTGAGAATGTTCAAATTCGTATTCATATTCATTTTAAAAATAGGAATTCATATTCTTATTCATTTTAAAAATATAGATTCGTATTTATATTTGAGAGTATTTGATTTGTATTTGATCCGTTTCTATCCTTAGAGAGAAGATACCGAGTGAGACCTAGAGTTTTTATCGTGTATCATGTGAATCACAACAATGGGCCAGTGTTCGGCGCCAATTTGGGCCTGGGAGAGAGAAATGAGCCAAAAGGATCCGGCGTCAATTTAGGTTGACTGAGTATATATGAACATGACTAATTTAGCACAACTAATAGTATGCATATGTTTTATATCTTGTATATAGTAATTTTTTTGCTAAAAATTTTAGGTATTCAAATGAATACCCATGAATTATGGTGGGTCCGCCCCTGCGAAGACATATAAAAGAACAGAGTTCAAATATTGGAAGATCAGCCGAAGGAGCTGTTTTGTCTGGGGAAAGAAGATTCCTATCTGCTGCGGGGTACAACACAGACACAGGCCCGGAATTCAGTTCCAGGTCTTCTGCTGAATATTCCGTCAGCAAATGAGGTTTGATCCCTTCACAGGAGAACCTTACAAGTTTGATCCCTTCACGGGTGGGCCCATCAGGCCAGCATCAAACCCTCATCGCTCAGGAAGCTTATACTGACCGGATTAAGGCCCGCTCATTTCAGCTTGAGTTTCTAATTTCTGACTTATTTTTACTATTTAACAATTTTGTCTTGTTATGGTTTTTTTGGCTTTTTTGAGTTTTTTTATCGGTTCTTTTTTTCTGTATTCGTTTGTATTGTCCGTAACGGGCTAACCCGTTTTTTCTATTTTTAAAATTTTTAAATTTAATTACGTCAAATAAATCACCGTCAGCTACAGTATTTTTCAGTCATAAGTCACTCAAAATAAGCCCTTTTGAGCAGGGTCTAATTGAAGGGATACTTTGGATGTGGTAGATAAGATTATGTTCCTGAAACAAAGCTACCATGTACTCTTCTGCATATGGGTGTGTTCTTATCTGCTACCTCTTGGAACTACGCTATAGGCCTACCGATCATGGGTTCCCGAACCCTAATGCATGCTCTTGCATGCTGTATACTTATATTTGGTGTGCCACCTTGGCACGCTAATGTTGGAGGAACAGTTGCATGGATGTCGTCGGAAAAATATGATACAAGAATACTATGTTTTATTATTTATGATGCCATCCTCATTGGGCATGTTCTTTTCGACTGCGGTTTATGGCTTTTGGTTGAAATTTTTGAATTTTGGTTATTTACGGTACAGATTATGGAGAGATAGATACTCACTTGCGATTTTGGCTGGTACAGATGTTGGGCTTTTAACGTGTAGATCGTTTAACTTATATACCCCGTCTTGAGAAAATACTCCGTTTGAAAGTTAGGTACTGTAGCAAAAGCCAAAAACTGTCAACTTTTGAGGTAAAGAACAGACCCAACAATATGAAGTTATGAACTAGGGAACACTATATATTTGCTGGTATTTTGTGATGATCAGTGAAGCGGTTGTGCAAATGCTACATACTTTGTTGCTACTCTGCCATCGTTTTTGTCTACTGATTAGCAATTAAATTGAGCTGTAAGTTGACTTCTCAAACTTCTTTTGTTCACTTTGAACGCTGAGTGGCTGACTGTGATGTCTTTTCTCATATTTACTCATCCAAAGTATGCCAAGCAAGATAACAGATTGTTCATATGGCAAGAAAAGTGAAACTTCCTGCCTGCCAATAATACTAATCTTCTGTTCTACTGCTTCATCACTAGTTCACATGCCCTCGGAAACTTGCATAGCGTATTACCTTTTTCTGCTTGACTCTAGTACAATGCACTCAACACTCACGCAAGGAGTATTAACTTGCGCAAAACTCATAAAAAGGAGCCTTGCTATGCATACAAATTGTTAAAGTGTGATTTGAATTTGCCATCGTGTTCTTGCCAGATACTATGCCAGACATGGCACTGAGCGGTACATGTACCAAGCCATGTCAAACGTAGCAACGGCTAGCACATCTGATTCTAATTCGGTTTCATTCTCCGTTAAACTCTTGTTTCATAGCTTATATATGTACCTATGTAGTCGCACGATTTGGATACGTTGAAGTTCCATATGCTCGTAATTTCTCCTCATATAGTGATATTCCGCCTTCGTGTATTCGTTGTTTTTCGTAAGGATTTTCCATGTCAAACCCTTATCTCATGATCTTTCGATCATCTACGTTTTCCGTGTGTTTTATAACACGAATGAAAATTCTTACTACATACCTGTCAGCTATTGTATAGGAATTTCACAAAGCTATATATATGGACTAAGTAGTTGTTGCGCACTTCTAATTTACAACTTAAATGAATATGGTATACTTCTTTACCACTTTCGGTATACTTAAATACATATGATATACTGTACGTGTCGGAAAGTTACTATTATGCGTGGGTGAAGTTACTGTCAAATGTATATAGAGTTACTGTCAGTTATGTAGTGTTACAACTGACAGTAACTCTACATGTGTTTGGTAGTAACTTCACTTACATACGACAGTAACTTTTTGACGCACATTCTACACCTACGCACAGAATAGTAATTCCATATGTGTTTGTATGTATGTGTGTGTGTATATGTGTTTATATATAATCATTTTTAGTGTATGCTCAAATAGATAAAAAAGTATAACAACACCATTAAACGTGTATATTAGAAGTAGGAGTACGCATTCTTAGGAATATAGAACTATTTTCATATATATATATATGTGTGTGTGTGTGTGAGGGGGTTTCATATTTCTAGAAGTATGTACTCTCACTTCTTATATACCGTTTAAACAAATAAGTTATATATTTTTTTATGATCGTACCATTAATTAGGGGCTAAACCCTAATTAAATTGTGGTTATGCTGTCATCAGGGATGATGGACCACCCAATACCGGAACACACACTGGCAGCTTTTGCATCTTTCCTCGATAATTTTGTCATTTCTTGAGCCACTTGTGACTGTTGAGCTAAGCTGTGGTGTGGTGTGGTGTGGTGTGTTGTGGTACATTGTGGTTTCTAGCGCGGAGGTTATGGGCCACGTATTTGGCAAGATATTTTTGTTATGACTCTAGAAAAGAAGTCACTTGGATAATTCACTAATCGAAAATTGGTGACTCAAAGTTCTCGGAAGTGCATTTTGGAACCTATACTACAAACAAAAGAATTGCTAAGAAGTTGCAATGTCTGTCAGTTCCCAACCGAATAAAACATTTCGAGGCTAAGATCACTGAAGAAAACACTGATGTGATCAATTAATATAAAACTATATACGATTTGGATGTCCAAATCGAAGCAGTCGCCATCCCGAAGAGTATGTGAGGGCGCGACGTTGAATTGCTGATATTTGCTCCCTGGTATGGAATGATGATGGTGCGAACAAATCAGACAGTTAGGGAGTAGCCATCTTGGCAACAAACTGAAGCCAGATTAATTGTATATTTGTATCTACACTCCTATTCATGTGTTAAAATGAAGGTATGTATTTATGTTGGAGGATACAGAGATGCCAGATTTGGAGATGTCAACTACTAATTCCGTCAGAACATCACCGGTAGATGACCGAAAACTTGAGAAGACGAACATAATGAACTAGTAAGAAGATGAAGCAAGAACTATGATGTTTGATCTTAAATGATTTTCCTTTTGCCTGTGACCCTTGCTATGTAAACGATTTTTTTATCGTAACGAACAAAAGTTTAGGTCGGTGCAAGCCTACCGTAGACCGTTCCACACACACAGAGAGAGAGAGAGAGTACTGTTAACTAGAGGAAAATTACCATGATTTTTTCAATCGAGTAATTACGGAACCAAATCCTAAAAACCCACAAATAAACTCACCTAACATATAGTTAGTGGGACTCGAATTATGCATGTTAGCCATAAGACAAAGTGAGAGACCATATGAGAAGGTCTAGAATTGTGTGTGATAAAGCATTGCCAAATTTGTAGAGTTGGTACTTAAATTTTTACTCAGTTTGCATTTTTCAAAGAATGTTTTACCAGAGGAACCAGTCAGACCGGCCAGGCGTGCGGTTAGACCTGTTGGGCTCAATGGTCTAACCAATAGCTGTTAGCGATCAGACCGGCTGCCTCAATGGTCTTATCAGCAAGGTTGTGTGCTTCGACTGGTTTTATGATTTTTGGGAATTTGGCTGTGGTTTGGTTTTTTTTACCTAGGTCAATATATTTATGTTGCATGAAGCATACTTTGACTAAGTGGTTTAAGTTGTGAAGAACTTATATCCGAAAATGATTTTTTGTCTTTAGATATGTAGAGAGACTTGGAGTCAATCATAGTCAACGGCGAGAATCGGGGCTATGCTCAAGAGGAGCTGATACCTACAACGATCAAGAATACTGGGTAATATGGCTGAGCTCAAGCACGGCACAAGGAAAGCGGGAAATATTAAAGGGATGATTCAAGTGACGGATTACACCAAGTGGCTTGGTTAGTCCAAGCGATGTGTGGTCTAGTGAAATCAGAATGGGGAGAATTGCCAATGCGTCGCAAACCATGACAAGCATGATGATTGCTTCCAAGGAAAGATAAAGACCAGGTCAAAGAAGGGTATTTTGGTAAGCTTGCCAAATATCGAAAACCATATAGATCAAAACCGAAGTGCTTGAATGGTGTTTGGGAAAGCGGTTTAGGTCAAAGAGATGCTGAAAAGATCAAGTAGATCAAAGGCTAATGACTTAACGAATTCAAGCTCGTGTGCTTTAAAAAACGTGCATGAGTTAAATATGTGAGTAAAACCTGTGTTGTGTGGGTTAATAGGTTTTCCCCAAATGTGCTTTTGAAAATATCCATTGGGATTAGGTGTGGGCTGTTTGTCTCATCTATTTAACGGGTGGAGACTACAAGTTTACCATCCAACCATATCTCATTCCAATATTGTGTTCTAGAGTTAGGGTTAGAAGAATGAGTGTTGTAGTGTGCTCTCTTATTCTCTAGATAGAGTGACTGTAAAACATTCATCTTCAAGTAGCAATAAATCAACTTTATTCATCACTCATGGTGTTTTCTTGATTTAGTTCATTTGCTCTTGCTCTTATTGGTTTTGATCTCTTCTCTCTTCTTCGTAATCTTATTATGTACCAAGGACGTGCAAATGATAGAGATGACTCATGAAGATCAACTTTCATCCATCTACACACTTGGTCCTGTAAGTTCTTAAAGTTGCCTAGTTTTACTTGGATTTGACTTCGTCTTAAGATTATTTCATCCTTGGGCTCGTTCTTTGAATCTTTGGGAGAAATAGTTTGCTGTGACATATGGGAACCCGTTTAAAGCTATCTTGGTTATTCTTTACCTACGAGCAAGTTGTATTCCAAGATTTTTGAATTTTGTCTGGTTTTAATGTATTCTTGCTTGTTTTTGGGAAAGGTTGGAACTCTAACTAATATCTCTGCGATCCTTGAATGGAATAGGTTCTTGAGACCCTTAGCAAGGTGCATGCAAAATTTCATCTCATTTGGCTAACGATTTTGGGAGTTGTACATTTCTTAGTGTTGGCTCGGGCTGATTTTCTGCTCTAAGAACAAGGGAACAGTTAGACAGCTTCTAAGTCCAATCCAACCGGTCAGACCGTCAACTTCAAGCTGGTCAAACCGCACTCTCAGTGGCAATCAAACTAGTGAGGAGCTGAGAACTTCTCTCCGATTTTTAACTATATTGCTTTGCTCTTGACTTTCAATTCTGATTTTCATAACTCTGTAGAACATCATGCCAACTGGGATGCCACATCATACAAAACCAGCCTTGGGATAATATTTGCACCGATTTTAAAAGTGATTAATTTCTCCTTTGGGACGGTACCCGATCAAGCATTGATCTTTCTGATCGGATGGTCAAAAGTGTTGAAAGAAGCGAGGCTACAATAGAACTAACTTGGCGATGGAGGCGACTATAGGTGCAGACGTGCAGTTGCTTTAATTAAACCATGCGTACATGTATTGACTGATAGGAGAGCATACTACCGTGACACGAATGGTGCTTAAATTAGGGAAAGAAATGTCTCGTAGCATGCCCAGGATAATGTGTCGTGAACCTGCATGGCAAAAACATTATCAGAAAATAGTGTGGAGAATGCATTATCAGAAAAACATTATCTTTTTACTGATTGGCTATGGAGAGATCATGCGATTCATTTCAATATCAGGCCAATATTACCGGTAGTTCGTAGCCAACTAGAATTCGAATCCGGTGCCGGCTTTGAGAACACTAGACCAATATGTAATAAGATGTTGCGGCGACTGGACCTAACATATGTATGAAACCATCACCACAATTTTGTCGACGGCTAATAATAACCAGCACAATTTTCAGGGAAAAAAAAAGGAAACAAGTAGTAAACAAAAATAAATAAAATTGAGAGGATAGCAACAGTGAGTTAGTTTGGAAGTTTTGGAATAAGCTTTCCCACCAAATGAATTGACCTGCCACCAGTGGTCGAGTGTCCAATCTATCTTTTCTGCTAGTTGTGCGGATACTTCTCAAAAGTTGCGTATCAGTATTAGATATTGTATCGGATACGGATACTCCTCCGATACGCTCCGATACATATTCTGCCTGTATCCTAGCTTTTTTGAATTTTCAAAAAAAGAAAATAATTTCGATACTTCGTCGATACTTTGTGGATACCCTCCCGATACTTATAACCTAAATTATACCCCTGTGCCCAAACCCAGTTGCCATTCACCTCCACCCCCCTTGTCTCACTCCTCCACCCCATGCCTCCACACCGTCCCCCACTCGGCTTCGCCGCCTCCCCTCCACGGCACCACCCGGCCGCCGCCTCCCCTCCACGACGCCGCCCCACCGCGGCCTCCACATCGCCTCCCCATCGTCTCCGATCCAGTCACCGCCTCCACTTTCGCCGCCTCTCTGCTATCTCAGATCTAGGCACCGCCTCCACGCCCGCTCCCTCTACGCCCACCACCTCCCCGCCATCTCAAATCCAGTCACTGCCTTCCCGCTGTTTGCACACCTGCCGCCTCCCCACCGTCTCCACACCCACTGCCTCCTCGCCGTCTCCACGCCCAACGCCTCCACGCTGTCTCGGGCCACCGCCTGGATCCTCGATGCCGGCCAGCCCCCCCTCAGTAGCCCTATGTTACTCAAAACCTTCACTAAATCTGGTGAAGTTTTCAGATTTATTCTACAAAAGTAGTGTTTATGTGTCAAACTAGCTGGTTTTGTATTGATGCATTACAATATTGGTCATTGTAATGATTGGCTTATATCTGCTCTAATAATTTTTGAATCCCCTATTAGCAGAAACACTTTACAAATCCATGCACTTGGATTGCTGCAAAAGTTGCACAAGCTCAAGTCAAATAAAACTGTTGGCTTTTTTTCAGAAAATTATGAGTGCTGGATTTTATCAGTGTTTGGTGGCTGCTGGGTTTTTTCTTGTAAACCGTACAACGACCAGCTTAGCTATCCTAATTGCTGCCTGGCTGGCTGCCTAAGCCCCCTTTTTGGCTGAATAATTACTTGGGAAAAGAACATGGCAACAAGAACCAATAAATGGTGACAACTCTGGCAGAACAAGCGAGATCTACCATCCAGCTTCACTACTAGTACAGTGGACTAGTAGAACTTGTGAATGCTAAGTACTACTAGGAGAGCCTATTTAGGGTCTGTTCTTTTTGGCTGAATCTTATGTTTTGGTTGCGGTTTGTGACTTTTGGGCTGTTCGTATGAGAGATTATAAAGTAACAGAAACTTACGTGAGGTTTTTGCCGATATAAATAAAGTCAGTACAGTATATACTATAATTAACTAGTAGACCTTATTTTAAAAAGATACTCCATTTAAAAACTAGTTACTGTAGAAAAATCAAAAAACAGCTTTTAAAAACTTAAAAGCACTGGCTCATGCTACCTCCTAATCCCAACCCGGAGGGAGACTCGAGGGCTCAAGGCTAGACATTAATCCGTCGACAAACCAATCGACTTGTCGTAATTTCTGGGAAATTTAACCGTCTTCAGGTGAAGCTGTACATCAGGCCATTCTCACTGGAGAGTTTCATGGCATTGTTTCTAAAACTGCCATATCATGTAAAATGAAATGAAACATGGATGAAACATCCATCCTCATTGCATAGTTTCATTCTATTGTTTCATAGACATTTAATTTCATGATTCATATAGAGTTAGTAATCGTGTCAAGAGAGTTTCATCTAGATGAAACTCAGTTCTTCTCTCTCTTCTTAAAAATGTTGTCATATCATCAAAAATGCCTATATGACAGCCTATTAAATGCAGATGAAACTCTCACTGAGACTGACCTCATAGCAATGGATGCCATTATCCTTCCCGGGAACCAAGCCCCATTAAAGGGAGCACTATATATCAGGTTATCCTCGTCGTAAGGTTTTCTGGTTTCTGCACTATATATCAGGTGATAGAACAAATTATAGGGAGGAAAAAGAAATTTCACTAGAAAGATATATGACATGTTAGGATTGGACATTTCGCTCGTGAACCTTAATTAATCGCACCTGAACATGTTGGCTCATCATTTGTCAGTTACACATAGTGCTTGATCCTAAAAAAATGCATATCCTCCAAAAGAAAAAAATAATAAATGCCTGCACGTACATAGTGCCATATGACTCTGAAGTAGCTTCCATTCCAAGTGAAGCACATCAAAGCAATCAGTAGACCCTCCAGCCAAATAATCTAACCTAACTAACTAACTAATGCTGAAAACCAGCAGTAAGGTGCGTTGCCTGTTGACCCTCCAGCCACACCTGACAAATAATCAACCGTCAATCTGTCAAACCATTGGGCCGGCCGGTGAAGCCGGTAACTGACCTAATTTTCACCCAACAGCGAAGGTGACAGATTCGAGTACTCCATCATCAGGTCAGACATTCACCGATCTCCTCGATCATTTCTTCCAACAAAATATTCCTGCCCAACTCCGTTGTCGTACGCTCGCCGTCCGAAAGCTGCACCGCTAGCTTTGAGTGCGATGTCATCCAAGCAAGTGAAGAAACTTAGAGCCTGTGTTTTTTTTTGCTGTAGCTTATGATTTTTAGTTGTGATTTGTAGTTTTTGGATTGTTTATGCGAGAAATTACAGAGTAATAAAAACTCACGTGCGGTTTTTACAGATATAAATGAAATCAGTTCCGTTTAAAAACTAGTTACTATAGAAAAATCGAAAAACAGTTTTTAAAAGCTGTAACGTCTCCATTCTCACACCACGTCTGCTTGTACTACACAACGTCACCTACGATGCAATGCCTTTTGTAGCTTGTACAATCATCATGTCTAAGATGGTAGATATTACCGAGATGAGATACAGCTAATTCTGACGAAATAATTGCTTAGTTTGCTTGCTTCTTCTGCAGTTCTCCTGCCTGCCTTGCTAGCTCCGATCCATATAAGATGGATGTAGTTACGGGGTCAGTGCCATGGATGGATGGCTGGATCAATAGGTAAGGTGGCCAATCAATCACGAAGTTTAGCCAGCACATCAGCTGATAGGGGTGCAAACGGAGCGGGTAATTTCTATTCATCCGATCAATCGAATGCTTGTGGAATGAATACGAAAAGGGTATATGGATATCCGACACTATCAGTATCCGACTCGGACTCCGAGGAAAAAAATATGGAATATGATACGGAATAAGTAATACCTGTCAGTATATATCCATATATCAAGTGATATGAGGAAGTCTATTGTGACTTCACCTAGAAACAAGATAACATATAGGCAAATTGTTACATCTAAACAGGCAGGAGTACTGAGTGTTCTTCCTTCAACATCTCAGTAATTAGTCTTTCTATATTCGCTCCGATTATACTATATTGTCTAATGTCCTGTGCAAAGAAGCGGATAATTTTCGTCCGATCGACTGTCCGAAAGATTATGGAACGGATACCGAATGTAAGAAATGAATATCCGGCATTATCCATATTTGATTCCGACTTCAAGAAAAAATATGAAATAGAATATAGGATAAACAACATTCGTCTGTATCCGCTCCGATTACACCCTATCAGCTGGCACTCCTTCCCTCCTCTCGACGGATCCGAATCCTCTGACGTTAAAGAGTAAAGAGCCTGTTCTTTTCTTCCGAAACTAGCGGCTTTTGGCTTTTGCTATAGTACCTAACTTTTAATGGAGTATTTTCTTAAGACGGGATCTACAAGTTAATTGTAGTACATGTTAAAAGCCTAAGAGCATCTCCAGCAGGAGCCCTCAAATCAAGACCCCTATTTTTGATTTGAGGGCTCTTCTAACATTTGAGAGCTTGATTTTTTTTGCATTTACTCCAGCAGCAGCTCTCAAATCAGGGCCCTAAAATTCATCCTATAGACACTGTCATGTGGGACCCATTCATTATCCTAAACCAAAATTTGAGAGCTGAGGACAAAAATATAGGTCCAGCAGGGCCCCTACTCAGGCCCTCAAAAGTAGGAGGGCCTCCTCCAGGGTCCCCAGGAATGAGGGTTTGATGGGTGAATTTGAGGGCCTCCTACTTTTGAGGGCATGAGTAGGGGCCCTGCTGGACCTGTGTTTTTGTCCTCAGCCCTCAAATTTTGGTTTAGGGGCTTGTTTGATGGTCCTGTTGGAGTTGCTCTAACATCTATATCAACAAAAATCGCAAGCGAGTATCTCCCTCTCCGTAATCTCTATCGCAAACAGCTAAAATTCAAAAATTTCAGCCAAAAATCATAGCCGCAGACGAAAAGAGCAAGCCCAAAGTCAGAGGGGCAACAGTAGCGCACAGCGAGAACGGACTGCAAATCACCGTAGAGATTACACTGTTCACGAGTAGTGTAGCGAATTCCACTGTACCGTCGTCCGTCGTCAGTACCCTGTACTGCAGTGTTGTGCTATAGCATCTGATCTGGTCCGTTCATTTCAGATCGGATGGCTCATAATAAGTCAAAGCACTGTTCGCTCTCTTCACTTCTCAACGGAATCCTCTAACCCTCTTGACCTTCCAACCATCACCCAAGCAAGCAACCAAGCCATAAAAACTTACACACCAACAAGTGCGCGCACACACACACACTATTGCATTGCTCTCTTCATCTTGGAGAAGAAAGGTTGCGTTGCTGTTGCACTTGCACAACGATGAGGAGAGGAGGAGGAGGAGGAGGAGGAGGAGGAGGAGGAGGAGGAGGAGGGTTGCTGCATGGTTCGACGGTGGCGAGGGCGGGGAGGGTGATGAGGGCGGCGGTAGCGACCTTCTTCCACGGCTACCACTGCTTCAGCTCCGTGGCCGCGATCCTGGCCTTCCCCTTCTCCGCGGCGGTGCTCACCTCCGAGGCGATGGTGCAGTCGTCGGCTTTGCTGCGCGGCGTGTCGTCGCGCCTCCGGTCCATGTTCCACGCCGCCGGCTTCCCGCCGTCGGCATTCTTCGCGCTGCTCAACGCCAAGCTGTCACAGACCGTCTTCACGTTCGCGGCAACGCTGCCTTTCACGCTCACCTTCCTGCTGCTCGCCAAGGCCTGCGTCGCCGGCATGCTTCGCCTGGAGAAGGCGCATGAGAGGCCCCGCCGGCGGCCGCTCGCGTCGCTCCCGCCGTTCGCGACCGTCGCCGGCGCGTACCCGGCGCTCGTCGCCACGCACCTCTTCAACTCCTTCGTCATGCTCTCCGCCAACGCCGCCGTGTTCTCGCTGCTGTTCCTCGCCTTCGGCGCCGCCGACATCCTGGGGCTCACCTCCCACGCGTCCACACTCGCGCTCTCTGCCGCCGGCGCCATCGCCTACTCGGTGGCCGTCGGCATCGCCACCGTGGTCTGCAACCTCGCCGTGGTGGTGGCCGCCATGGAGCGCTGCGCCGGGCACGCCGCCGTCCTCAGGGCGTGCGTCGTGATCAGGGGCCGGGTGCCCACGGCCCTGGCGCTGGCGCTGCCCACCAACCTCGGTATGGCGGCCGCGGAGGCGCTGTTCCAGCTCCGGGTCGTCTCGCAGCGCCGGAGAGCCGGGAGGCTCGCGCCGGGGGTCGCGGGCGAGGCCTTCTCGATCGCCTACATCCACGCGCTCTGCGTCGTCCTCGAGATCATCGTCAGCTGCATGTTCTACAGGAGCTGCAGGAGGAGTGAAACTGATGAGCTCAGAGAGCTGGAGCCGGAGGACAAGGCTGACCTCCAGGCTTGACCTCAGCTTCAGCATTCAGGTGTACAAGAAAAAAGAAAAGCATAAGACATAGCAGCCACATAGGTTTGTCTTTCTGACAAACTCAAGGATCAGATCAGATCGGACTGTCCTGAGCTGATCCAGAGTCCTGAGCTGATCAGTAAAATGATATAGAGTTCTGCATTTTTTTTTGCTGGCAAGCAAATGATATATAATATTGAGGTCAAATAAATTATTCTCTTGTACAGCAGCACAAACTCTCTTCAATTGAAACAAACAAGCAGGGAATTTGCCTTACTGTTGAAGAAAGATTGGGTTGCAAATTTCACATTCTTTTTTTTAAAAAAAACTGGGAGACATTAACAGCTGCAGAAACTTCTGGGAAAAAGCTTGTGTCACCTGTATCCTTGGAAAAGCTATTACAGTAGAGAGTATCTGAAGGTATGCTCCAGGACCCTGATGATCACATCTGTCAGATTTTTCATCTCTGACTTCGAACAGAAGCATACTGTCAGATATGAGATGGCCCATGTGTGGAATTACAGAATTTACTGGCATTGTTACAACAGAAAGTACAATGTCGTAGAAAACCATAAAAGGCAATAGTAGGGGGAAGCGGCTAGAGCCTAGAGCCAAAGAGAGGAGAATGCAACGCAAATCATCAGGCAAAGTACTGACGTGCTTGTTTGAGTTTTAGCTTTTAACTTCTAATTTCTAGTTTTTTAGGGTTTTTTTGTCTTTTTTCTGTATTAATTTGCATTGTTCGTGACGAGCTAACCTATTTTTTATTTTAATTTTTTTTAAATTTAACTACTAAAAAAATCACCAGCACCTACAGTGCAAAATAAGCTAAGTACAGTACCAAACAGTGAAAAACAAACCATAACAAAAAAAAAAAACCAAATGAGCATGACCTTAATTGATTGATCTTGAGACCAACCACATGCTACCTGTGGTAGGGGTTATGCACAAACACTTTTTTTGAAGTGAGTATAGTAAAGATGTACTCACACATCCATATGAGTGCGTCCAACGCATATGTATAGATAAGACGGAGATCTTAGAGTCTTGCAGAGTATAGGCACGTGCTTTAACCACTGAACACATCTACATACGTGTGTTATTAGAGGATACTATTCACACAAATAATACCTAAGAGCACTGTTTATATAAACAGTACACCCAAAAATAAGACGCTGCCAGCTCTGGAGCCCAGGCGGCGGCAGCGCCCCTGCCTGCCTTGCAATGCGAGCAAAGCTCGCTCCTCTCATGCACAAACACTTTGATGCATCATTTGACAAGGCAAGAGCATGGCTATACATTCATTGGTTAGAAAACTGCCTGTGTGAACACTAATCCTTTTCTATTATTTCTGAACTACTGCCCCTTTCTTACATTTCTTTCTTTTTCCTAGTTTACAACAAGTGACTTATTCCTGCCGCTACTGCTAGTATAAACAGGAGAGAAAACTCTACTAATAAATTTGTACAGAAGGACCTAATTGGGCCTCTTTTTTCGGCTTCTGGTTTTTCTACAGTAAATAATTTTTTATAGTATCAAGCTTTTAAAAGAAGTGTCTTTTCAAGACGATGTTTACTGATTGTAGCAGATATTATAGCAACTTCATTTATATCAACCCAAATCGCACACGAGTGTCTCTCTCCATACGATTTCTCTACAAGCTGTTATTATTTATCGGTCGTAGCCAAAAATCATAAGGCACACAAAAAAAGAGGCTAGCTTTATACACTGTCACGAGCTACCAAGTGTGGATGTCCAACCGAAAGTATCTGCATGAAACAAAAAGAAATGACTATATGTTAGGATGACACTGAGTCACAAGTTAATTTCACCAGATAGAACAAAACAGCGCGTATACATAATTATATGTTACCTTGCCCTGTAAAGCATAATATGTCCACAGGGAAGTCATGCATTTGGCGACCTTCGAGCCTCCCGTGAAGATCTGCATGGCTAGCGGAGGTGCCATTTGTCAAGGAAACTGACAACCATATAAAAGCGTCAGGACAGATATAATCTGAAGTTTGATCTTGGTGATCTATCTACCGGACTGTTCTTTTTGACTAAAACTTATGGTTTTTAGCTGTAACTTGTGGCTTTTGAGTTGTTCGAACGAGAGATTACAGAGTAATAAAAATTCACGTGTAATTTTTGCCGATATAAATGAAGTCGGTATAGTATATACTAGGATCCTATCTTGAAAAGATACTCTATTTAAAAACTAGTTACTGTAGAAAAACAAAAAAAACAGTTTTTAGAAACCGAAAAAATGGACCCTACAAGTCCATCTTTTGATTTTATAGTTCTGTCCTGGTTCGCTTCTTTTTCAGATTCTTTCTGGGCTTTCTTCTTCTCAGCTTCAATCTGTTTGAGGTTCTCCTCATGTGCTTTCAGAAATAATCCCACAAAGGTCAGAAGAGTGGAAGCAACTGCATTTTTTTTTAAGATTCAATATGAGTAAGAGGTAAGAGGGCTATTTTATTACTATCTAATGCTTGCTTTATTTTGTAGCTGAGGACAAGCAAGGAGGAGTGAAGAACGCTGCTATCATTTTTTTTAATTTTAAAAGTAAAGCATTTCACATTGATTCAAGGCTAAAGCAAGTAGTAACACACATAAAAGGAACTGTTATAGTTGGCAGATCTGTTTGCTTTTTCATATTCACTGGCTCAAAGAGAGGAAACTGAAGAAGTAAAACGGATGAGAAAAATATAACAGCAGATCTAACGAAGAGCAGACTTTTAGGAGTGTTATTGAGGCACAGAAGCAAGTCAGACAATATAACAACAAATTTGAACCAGAGCTAGTTCATGACCTTAGGAATCTATTCCAACCAAGAAACCTAAAAGATCTTGAGAGAATTTGGATATTTTGGTTCATGAATGTCTACTACATCAAAACCAAGTCAAAACCTAAAAATGAGGTAACTCTTAAACCAAAACTTTAAATCACTTAAAATTTAGTATACATCTTCTCTAGGATGTCAAAAACATGTTACAATCAACAATCGAGAAAATCGTTG
Organism: Dendrocalamus latiflorus; assembly: GCA_017311315.1. Classification (NCBI taxonomy): domain Eukaryota; kingdom Viridiplantae; phylum Streptophyta; class Magnoliopsida; order Poales; family Poaceae; genus Dendrocalamus; species Dendrocalamus latiflorus. The sequence goes on along the minus strand of CM029636.1, from coordinate 3,487,947 downwards.
CCAAAGTTCTAACCTTTTTTGGTTGGAAAGTAAATTGTATTAAAAACGGATCAAAAACAACAAATGGTGAATATAACTTACTCGTGGATGAATGATAGCCACGATAGCTCTAGATATGTTCCCACATATCCCAGCAAATAATAATACCAAATAAATCAAGGTGAAAACAGCTAGATCAATAAATTACTCGGAGATGCCAAAATGATGAAAAAACTGTGTTTCTTTATAACTTGCCAACAAGTGCTTAGTGGGTGGAGATTTATTTCAGATGATATCTCCATACCTTATATGTCCTTGTCATAACAAGATTAAGAAGAGATCAAAACCAACCAAATTAAAAGTAAATAATTCAAAACATGAAAGATCCATAGAGATGAATAAAGATTGATGTATTGCTACTTGAGGAGGATGCTTAATCTTTTGCTCAGCAGAACTTAAATCCGGGGAAGAGCTTGTGCTCTGCAGATGTGGTTTCCCTGACAATGGAAGCTCCACCCTGTTATTCTCATCTGTGGGGTCAAGCACTAGCACATTTGTGTCACTGATGCTAGTTTTTTTTTCTTGCTGTTGTCTTCTTGTTTGGTCATTATGCCATTGTCATAAACAACAAATTCTTCTCCCAGACTGCCCCCCACGTCCTGTTTGAGAACAATCTCAAGTCCGTCCTTATTGTCAGCCTCTGCCAGTGCAATGCTTTCTGAATTGTTTGGCAGTGGTGACTTCAGATATGATAACCTCTTTGATCATCAGTTTGTCCTTTATACTGTTGGTTTCCGATGTAATCACCTCTTTCACCAACACATTATCAGTCTGACTCAAGTATTGACTGGAATCCATCCTTTTATCCTGCTTGGAATTGCTGTTTTCAATTGAGCAGTCATCCTCTTTATCCCTGCAGGTGTCAGAACTTGAATTGCTGCTATCTCTGCCTCCATTTGTTGTACCTTCCAAACTTGAGTTCACTACTACAGTTCTGTTGTCGTGCATAATATTGGCTTCAGCAGATGTGCATGCCTTTTCATCATTTAATATTTGAAATAAGTCTACTTTATCCGCTGAATTTTTATGCTTATCTAACTTTTAACTTGGAAGTGCAAAACCAGATGTTTTAACTCTTTAACTATCAATACCGTTTATTTTACATGTTTTAACTCTTTAACTATCAATACCGTTTATTTTACCCCTTGAGACCGATGGAATGTGATTTTCATTGAGGTGGCATCAATGTGGCATCCACTAACCCGTTCTTGTTCCTCATCTCTCTCTCTCTCTCTCTCTCTCTCTCTCTCTCTCTCTCTCTCTCTCTCTCTCTCTTGTGTCGAGATGGCCATGCCTTTGGGCAGTTGAGCCAACTGCGGCAAGAATTCAGGTTCCTGAGAGGCGGAGTACACGTTGCCGCCAGTGAAACTTCTGGCGCTGTGAGCTGACTTATGGTGCCATGCCATCACCGTAGCTTTGGGCTCACTGCCGCCACTAGTTCTACCTGGACTCCGCCGGCAGCTCCCCATCACCGCCTCCCCCCTCGGAGTTCGCCACCGCACGAGGAGACGCCCGAGGAGAGCTCCTCTCTACCATGCCGCCATTACCGCGACCACCAAAGCTCGATCTCTTAAATTAGTGAGCAACCTCGATGTTCGTCCGCATCAATTTGTGTTCCACCCTCTTCTCATCCAAACCCCCAAATTAATTTGATAAATTCTCGCACAGTAGTCAGCAATCAAGTTTCTTCTCCCTCGCCTCCGTTCGGGATTTGCCATCGCTATTTGTTTTCTATGGAGAGCCTCCGTCAAATTAACTTATACCAAAGCTTTCCCTCGTCGTGTTCTACATCTTGACATGAGTATCCATTCCACTCGACCTCCGTAGCACCATCTCCACCATGGCCAAACCACCACTGCCGTTGACACCTGTCAGGCTGTCACCGGCACCTCCTTGCTGCTCCACTCTCCGAACCACCACCACTATCGGCTCTGCATCGTCGCAAGTATTCCATTTTTCTCATTCCCAAGACCTCGCCACCCGGGCTTTGTTGTTCTCATACCTAGCCCGAGACTCGTATGTTGTTCTCTCTGTTCAGAAGTAGAGGAGAAAGAACACCCCTCTGTCTCTCTCCATATGAAAAGTAGGCTCCACCAAGGAAATTTCTTTTCATACAAGGAAAATTAAACTTTGGCTCTATGATATGTGGACCATCGAGAAAATTGATCATTTGCCACTTTGAAGAGTGGGCTTCGCAAAATTGCCACTTTCAAAATTGGCTTCGCAAAAATGCCATGCAGTACATTTACCTCTTGATTACCATGCCATTTGAGCCATTTAACTCATTAATATTTTTTTTTTCTAATTTCAAGGGCTGGAAAAGACCTTTCTACCCTTGCTAAGTATTGCACTGCATGAGCTTTGGATTGGAAGGTGAAACGTCGCCCGCCGAAGCAACGATCTGCACTTGTCAATCAGTTGCAGCTGTTTCTGTGACTTGCGTATTGTTAATTAGTACATATCCTTCAATAATTTTACACGACTAATCTTCGTTTTGTACTGGTATCATTAGTCTAATACTGTACATGGAGTATATTAGGCTTAGGCCCCTCTTTTCAACTCATGTTTATGGATTATGACTTATAATTTTTTTAAAATAGGTATGATGATATTTTTGTTGTTTTTTGAAATGGTTTATCGGAGCAGTTACTTTGAGGTAACTTATCAGCATTCAGTTTATTCATACAACTAGAATTAAAAATCATTGGCCACGGAAAAAAAACAACCTTAATCTTACTAAAAGAACTGGATCGACATGCAAAGGCGGCGCCTTGAGCATCCATCCATCGATTGATTGATTTCACTTTCCTTGACGGGATACGCCGAGCGGGTCGGCGAAGGTGGTCGAGTCGAGCGAACCTGAGTTGAAGGACAGGTTCCGTGAATGAACAAGAGAGCGCTCGTCGAATTGTTTTTGTCCTGCGTTGTCACTGTCTGTCCGCATCTACTCCAATCTGCCTCTTAAAAACCGAGGGCGCGCTCTGCGTTGTCACTGTCTGCCAGGTAGCGGCGGCGCCGGGAGGCCGGCCGGCGGGGAGGCAGGCGCTGGGAGGCCGCCGTGCGCGGAGGGCGGCGTGGGAAGACCGGCCGGCGGTGGCAGTGCAGATCGTTGCTTCGGAGGCAGTGCAGATCGTTGCTTCGGCGGGCGACGTTTCACCTTCCAATCCAAAGCCTATGCAGTGCAAAACTTAGCAAGGGTAGAAAGGTCTTTTTCAGCCCCTGAAATTAGAAAAAAAATATTAAATGAGTTAAATGACTCAAATGACATGGTAATCAAGAGGTAAATGTACTGCATGGCATTTTTGCGAAGCCAATTTTGAAAGTGGCAATTTTGCGAAACCCACTCTTCAAAGTGGCAAATGATCAATTTTCTCGTGGACCATCCTATTAAAACATTTGCTCATTACTGACTGCGCTGCATATGTGTCAAAATCCCAAACCAAAAACCAGCTTAAGTGTCAAACCATTTGCCACGTTAGCACCACATCGGAGCAAAACCGCTTTCAATCGGTCCGAGGAGGTAAAATAAATAGTATTGATACTTAAGAGGAGTAAAACATTCGGTTTTACACTTTCAGATTGAAAGTTGGACAACTATAAGAGTCCAAAAAGGTAAAGTAGACTTATTCCTTAATATGTCAAATGACAAACCCGTGTCATCAATTTTATTTTCTTGTGATCCATCAATATCAATATCCAGCTCAAAATTGGAAAATGTTGAGATTTTCGTGAGTTCAGTGCTTTGAGTACAAACTGTAGAAGCTATAGAAAGAATATCAGCATCTAGTGATACTTGTGCTGTTCAACATTTTCCCATTCTTAAGTTACAGCTGCAGGCTAATTTCTTGATGAGCTGAGCATATTGAGGATTTTATGCAGGCCCAGAAGCAGGAAGAACTCCCTGAGCATGTCCTATGCAGTGTAAGGCTAAGCAAAGTTGATTTTGTCGATAATGGGCAAATACCGATGCTCTTGCCTTGTGACGATGATTGACCAGTGAACCGGCATACTAAGTTAACCAAACCTGATGTTTCAGTCAAGAGCAGCAGCAGGTAGTTCTGCCCCTTTGAAGCTTGATTTGCTGCTTGGCCTTGGAAGGGAGGAGGATTGACAATGCGATCAAGACTGTCTTATTGATCTATTTATTGATTTATCTGTTATCAATCTTATAATATCCTATGATTATGCGCATTGTTGAGATCAGGCTGCACCTATTTATTTCTTGACAACCTTCATCTGAACCACCCCATTGTGAACTAGTCCTGGATTCATGGTTGTCATAAACAAAATCAGTATTGTGATAACCAGATGTTTTCAAGGCTGGTTCTACTCAAATCTTGAAATAAAAATCTTGTTTGATACTCCTAATAAACAAAGTATAACCAAAAACAGTTCTCTATGGACTGAGAATTTCCTGTTTTAACAAAATTTAGGGGGAGTTCTTTTTAACAAAACCAGGAAGCCAAGTCAGATTCTTTCCCGTATCAACAACAGCAATATTATCAGCACAAATAAGTGCAGCAGAATGCAGCATTTGCTTTTCCAGCCATTAGCAGGGAATAACTGAGCTAATGATGGAATACGACAAGAAATGGAGGTGCCAAGTGGATACTACAGGCATTATGATTTGCAGCTCTATACAATCTTGCTATGCAGAAACTTTGATAGTATCATCATCGTGGAGCCATCCATGAATCCATCTTCAGCATGTGAGCAGAGCAAAGTTGCACAAAAACAGTGTTTGTTCAGGCAGAGCCAGATTTGGTTGCATCGACAGATGAACTGACAGCACCAGACAACAGTTTCCACCTGACGGCATCAGGCTGTCCAGTCCTAACAAGAAACTGCTCATCAGGAGAACTCATGGCTTCCTTTCCCCTTTGATTGCTTGCAATATCTTTTTTTCTTGTGGTAAGTAAGTACATTTGATGGTGTTCTGCTGCTGCTGTGTGATCATGCCATGTCTCCTCTCAATGCTGCTCCCTTTTACTGCCTGTGAAGAACAATACATTGGCGACTGTCAGCCATGGCAGTTAAGGAAATTACCTGCAGTATGCATCAGCAAGGAGCGTATCGTATGATCACCTTTGTGGAACCACGACCGGCGGCCGGCTCGCCGGATCGCCTGCTCGTGGTTCTGCAGGAGCTCGTCGACGCGCCGCGACTGCAACAGCAATGGCCCCGAGAATTCCACCCTCTTCCCCTTGCCGTTGTGCTTCTGAAATTCCAGTTCCAAACGATGAAATGTGATACTGATGTGAAACAAAAACGCTACACTGCAATGCAATGTAGTTATAGGACCCGTTGTTGTAGCGCACATGACCACAAGTACCTGGTACTTGTTTACGACCACGGCACATATGATCACTCTTACCACCACGAGCAATCGTAACAACCACGAGCACTCGATTACAACCACGAGCACTCGTTTACGACTATGAGCACTTAAACACTCAGGGATCCCTGTACTCGATCACGATTACGAGATAATGGAATTTTTTGTGCCGCCCTTAATCGTTCGGCGTTTTCTCTTCTTATTTATAGGATCTGAATAAAAAGCAAAGGCTAAACTTATTTCCCATTCTTACACCATGATCCGCTTCAGCCGTGCCATCCCACGTCCAGCGAAAACACAGCTCCACTAGCTAATTGAATAACGGCCACGACGTGAACAAAAGTACGTCTCTTGCCACTAACTTTGATAGAATAAAACGTAAATATGCAATGCAACAGACTTAAGTCCAACAAATCTCCCCCTAAGCCTGTTACGCAGAATTCACCTCAACGACGCCGAGCTTCTGTCTCATCTCAATGAACTTGACTCACCCAAGTGTCTTCATGAGTATATCGCCGAGTCGTCCATCGGTGTCGACATGGTTGATGTCCACCTTGCCATCTTCAATGCATTCACAAATAAAATGAAAATGAGTGTCGATATGCTTACTTCGTTCGTGATGCACTGAGTTCTTGCTTAGCGTGATGGCTAATTTGTTATCCACCAGAAGCTCTACCATCTTCGGTGCTTGCCCAACTAGCTCGCCATATAGTCAACTCAGCCAAACACCTTGGCATGCTACCATTGCCGCCGCGATGTATTCCGCCTCACAGGACGAAAGTGCGATGACCTTCTGCTTCTGGGACGTCCATGTAATCACGTTCTTGCCGAGGAAAAACACAACCCCAGTAGTGCTTTTACGATCGTCGGCGTCACCGGCGAGGTCACTGTTGCTGAACCCCACCAGTGCAGGCTCCAGCGTGCCCACCTTCTTGTAACAGCACCCATAGCCAGTCCCACTAATGTAATGCAGGATCTGCTTTACCGCCACCCAATGCGATGTAGCTGGCACCTCCATGAACCTGCTCATGATCCCTACCACGTAAGCGATGTCAGACCTTGTGTTGCAAAGGTAGCGTAGGCTCCCAACAATGCTCTGGTACCGTGTCGCATCCACAGTAGCACCGGTGTCTCTCTTACTTAGCTTCAAATGATTTTCCATTGGCAAGTGGCACGAATTGCATCCTGCCATGCCAGATGACTCCAAGATCTTGCCGACATAAGCACTTTTGGCAAAGCATGATCTTGCTAGTGTCTTGCTTAACCTCGATTCCCAAGTAGTAACTCAGGAAACCAAGATCGCTCATCTTGAACAGGTTGCGCATCTGGTCTTTGAATGTGGCAATATCGTCGACACTGCTGCCAGTGATGATCAAGTCATCGACGTAGATGCCTACCAGTAGCGATGTCTTGCCATGGGTCCTTCGATACTCAACATGTTCTAGAGGGCTGTACTCGAAGCTGAGGGAGATAAGCGACACATCCAGCTTGGTGTTCCATGCCCACGGTGCCTGGCGAGGACCGTACATGGCCTTATGCAGCTTGAGCACCAAGTGCTCGTTGTCGGGATTGATGAAGCCAAGCGGTTGGTGCACATAGACATCCTCAGCTAGATCGCCATTCAAGAATGTCGACTTGATGTCCATGTGGTGCACCTCCCAACCACTGTCCGCAGCGAGTGCCAGCAGGAGTTGCACTGTGTCCATTCACGCCACTGGGGAGAAGACCTCGTGGAAGCCCACCCCCTGCCATTGAGCATACCCTTTAGCAACTAGACGCGCCTTGTGCCTCACCACATTACCTGCGGGATCCTTTTTTTACCTTGAATACCCATTTGAGCCCGATGGCCCTATGTCTGGCTAGAAGTGCAACGAGCTCCCATGTGCCATTATTGTGAATGGCAGCCAGTTCTTCCTCCATCGCCTACTTCCAGAATGCTTCTTCGAGCGCTTGGTTGATGTTGGCTGGCTCCTCGGCAACTAGAAGGCAGAGCCCACCATGCTCAATGTCGACTTCCTCCGTGGTGTCGTAGACATTCAACAGCTCCCGGTAATGACGCGGCCCAGTGTCGATGTCGAGTGCGTCGTCATGGGTTGGTGGTGTCGCCCACTTGATGCCCATAGATGCCGGTGGAGGTGTCCATGGCTCCACCACCTACGGTGCCACAGAATCTGGTCCGGGTGTCAATGTCGTTGCCTCTCCATTATCGACATTTGCCACGCCTTGCTCTGTGGCATATGTCATTGGTGGATGTGGCAGCTAGGCATAGTCCAGTGCTGCATTCGCCTGACTCCTAGTCCCATTGCTTTTGTTCCTCGAACATAACATCGTGAGTCAAATGAAGCTTCTTCGTCACCGGATTGTACACCCTGTATGCCTTTGCTCCTTCCTCATAGCCGATGAACACCATCGGTGTTGAGTAGTTCGCCAGCTTGTTTACGCTCAGTCCGACGTTCCTGACATGTGCAACGCACCCAAAGACTCGGAGATGGTTCACCTTCAGCTTCCGCTTCCGCTTGTTCCATGCCTCGTATGGTGTTTTGCTGTTGAGACTCCGTGTTGGCGCCCTGTTGAGGATGTAGATTGCAGTTTTCACTACCTCACCCCAGAATGTCACCGGCACACCCATGGTCTTCAGCAGACAGCACACCATTTCTACCACAGTCTGGTTGTGGCACTCGATGACCCCGTTCTGTTACGGTGAATATGGCATAGTGGTACAGTGCTTGATGTCGAGCTCGTCACAGTACTCGTGGAACTTGGCAAAGTTGAACTCGCCACCGTGGTCCGAATGGAACGCCATGAGCTTGCCACCGTGCTTAGTTTCCGCTAGTGCCTTGATCTTGTTGAAGAATTTCAACGCCTCGTCTTTGGACCTGAGCACTCGAGCCACATATATCTACTATGATCGTTTACGATTAATAGGAAAAACTTATTACCTCCTACCGTCGCCAGTGTGATCGGTCCACACAGATCGCTATGGACCAACTCTAGTGGACGCTCAGCGCGGTAAGTCGTGGCCTACAGGAAGCAGCTCGGTGCTACTTGCCAAGGGTGCACCCATCACAGAACTGCTCGACGTGATTGAATAGTGGAACCCCAGCCACCATTCCCTTCAGCACCAGGTTCCTCAAGGCTTGGAAGTTGAGGTGGCCATAGCGTTTGTGCCACAGCCAAACTTCGTTGTCCATGCACGTGAGCAGGCACATGGGACCAGCAAGGTTCAACTTTAGTGTGTAAAGCCTATTTCTAGTCCGCCTCACCTACGCCAGTAGCATGCACTTGCGGTCGAGCACAAGCAATTCTTCGTCCTCGATCACCACCTTGCACCCGCTCTCATCCAGTTGTCCAATGGAAATGATGTTGCTACGGATATGCGGAATGAAGTATACCTCGGTGAGGAGCCGATGCTCCCTATTTCGGCACTAGAACATGATGGTTCCTTTGCTGTGATCTCCATGAGTGAGCTGTCGCTGAACTTGACCATCCCTTTCACCGATTCATCAAGCGATCTGAACATCGCTTGAGACCCGGTCATGTGGTTGCTTCCTCCTGTGTTGAGGTACCAAACACCATCGTCTGCGTCCAACGGGATCACCTTTCCTCGTTAAGGAATATTGTTTGCTGCTGCTCCTTAACATCAGCACGTGACAGCTCGCAGTGCTCGACTATGAGCAGCACAGGTTCATCATCTTGCGCACGTGTCAGGTGTGCCTCCTCCTTGCACTCATGATAGGGCTTGCGGCAATTCCTTGAGAAGTGCCCCATCTAGCTGAAATTGTAACATTTCACTTGTGACATGTCACAGCACGCGCTGGACGTGCCATCGCCCTGGGCGTCATGCCCGGCTTTGTCACGCCTGTGGCCGTGTGGCTTTCCACGATGTCGATTGTCACCACTGCTGCCGCTTCTCCGATCTTCGCCTGAGGAGCCATCGCCTTGCTCGTGCTTCTTAGCACGCGCGAGCCACTCCTCCTCAGTGAGGAGCAGATGCCCTCCAGACCCACCTCTGTCATCAAGATCATACCATTCCTCAATCGTGAGGAGCCGCTCGGTGAGCTCGTCGACCGAGAGAGTGCTTAGGTCGAAGAGCGTCTCTGTGGAGATGTCCACTTGCACGTACTACGAAGGCACAACACGCGGAAACTTCTTCACGACCTTGGATTCCTTAACCACATCGCCGAGGATGCGAAGATTATTGGCGAGGCCGGTGATCCGCATTGAAAACTCGTCTACAGTCTTGCCGTCCTTGAACACGATGGCCTCAAACTCCTTGCGGAGCTTTTACGCATTTGCCTCATGCACGCGGTCGACGCCCATCCACTGCACCTTCACGGTGTCCCACGCCTATTTTGCCGTGTCCTTCATGACGAGTGTTGACAGCATGTCGGTGGCACCGTGTGGAGGATCAAGGATAGAGCCATCCTGTCATTACAGAAGTTGACATTGCCTGGCTCAATCGCTCGCCACAGGCCCTGTGCCTGCAAGTTGACTCTCATGACAAGAGCCCAACTGGAGTAGTTCATGCGCGTCAGCATGGGGTAGACCACCATCCCCCCGCTCTCCCTTGTCACCTGCTACACCACCACCTCGCAGTCGTGCACCTTCATCCTGCTGTGCCCGCGGATCCTCGGTGGAGTGAAGGACCTCGAAGGAGACTCTGATCTGTTGCCTGGCATTGCCAACAGGATCTCTACACCGCTCTGATACCACTTGTTGTAGCGCACACAACCACACACATGACCATGAGTACCTGGTACTCATTTACGACTACAGCACACACGACCACTCTTACGACCAGGAGCACTTGATTACAACCACGAGTACTCGTTACGATCATGAGCACTCGTTTACGACTATGAACACTCAAACACTCGGGGATCCACTTAAACACTCGAGGATCTCTGTACTCGATCATGACTACGAGACAATGGAATTTTTTGTGCCGCCCTTAATCATTCGGAATTTTCTCTTCTTATTTATAGGATTCGACTACAAAGCAAAGGCTAAACTTATTCCCTATTCTTACGCCATGATCCGCTTAAGCCGTGCCATCTCACGTTCAACGAAAACACAGCTCCACTAGCTAACTGAATAACGACCACGACGTGAACGAAAGCACGTCTTAGGCCACTAACTTTTATAGAGTAAAACGTAAATATGCAATGCAAAGGGCTTAAGCCCAACACCCATTTGGAATTCAGGAATTTCACAGTAAACAGTTCAGTTCGAACCGGGAAAAATTCCCGCATTCCAAACAGGCCATATATAATATGAAATGCAATTCTCAGTGTAGTGTAAAATGGTGAGTGGTGAGACCTTGACGCTCTTGAGCTGCTTGACGTCCACTGGCTCCCTTATGAACCTGCTGCTGTAAGCTTCAGAAGTGCTGAACGCCTCCGCGACCTGCGCCCACTGCTTGATCATCTCCTGCTTCTCCACCTCGTATGAAGTGGCTGTGGTGGTGGTAGCAGCTGTTGTCCTTGCAGGATCACCTCCATTGTTGGTGGTTCTTGGTCCCTTGGAGCAGTTCCGCTTCGTCGTCACCGTTGTCGTCTTCGCGGCGTCGGGTCTGGGCTTCTTGGCCCAGGCGAAGCCGGTGTAGGCGGTGAGCTGCACTGGGCCGGAGAGGGGGAGGTGGTCGGCGAGCCGGGGCGCCTCCTGGTAGCTGCGGGACATCTGCCTGGCGCACGGCGGCGCATCGGTGTCGTGGCGCTTGCTGATAACCGGCACGGGCTGCAGGTCGACGAATAGCCTCGCCTCGCCGCCATCCTTCCTCGCGGCGCCGTCGGCTCGGGGGAGTGATACCTCGGCGTGGACGTGGCCGTGCCTCTAGTTGGCCGCGCTCGTGTCCTGCAAGCTCTTGTGCGCCCTCGACAGCCGCCTCGCCGCCGCCGTGGCTCCTGCCATTGTTCCTCCTGAAAGTCGCAAGAATTTGCATTGGCTGTGTGCGCAAGGAGATTGTGGAAACCGATGACAAAGAGGGAGGCCGAAATCTGGTCACCTTCTAGAATCCTCTCGAAACTTGGCATCCATCTCCTTGTTGGGCGCGTACTTGGGCAGGCTCGACGGCTCGCAGGCGTACGGCTGCGTCCTGAAGTACTGATCAAGCAATACGCAGCAGCAAGAAAAGTTTCAGACACAGAATGAGCCATGGCGTGAAGCCATGAAAGGAGGAAGAGTGGTTGGTTGATTTGATACCTCGGAGACGAGGGCGGAGGAGGCGGTGCCGCGGGCGGTGGGCTCAACGGAGAGGATGGTGGAGAGGAGGCGGAAGGCGGTGTCTGGCATGGAACTGAAGGTTTCCCTGAGGCGGCTCTTGTAGGGGTGCTGCGGGCGGAAAACAGCGGCGTGGGACATCCTCGAGCGGTGCCAGTAGTCATCGGGCGGCGAGCCACAGAGCTTGAAGATCTTGTGGATCTGCTCGACCTCGGTGCGGCCCTGGAGGATGGGCCGGCCGGCGTGCATCTCAGCGAAGACACAGCCGGCACTCCAGAGGTCGACGGAGGGCTCGTAAGTGGTGGCGCCCAGGAGGAGCTCTGGCGGGCGGTACCAGAGCGTGACAACGCGGCTGGTGAGCGGCGCCGACGACGGCGAGAAGAGGTTGGCAAGGCCAAAGTCGGCCACCTTGAGCTCGCCGTCGTTGCTCACCAGTAGGTTGGCACACTTGATGTCCCGGTGCATCACCCCCCGCGCGTGGCAGTGCTCCAGCCCTAGCAGCAGCTGTCGCATGTAGCACTTGATCTACAGTACCCACTCACACGGACACACGGCTTGATCACATAGTGCCAGTGGCTCAACTAGTGCAATGATCATCGTACATAACGCATCCAAACAAGGTTGTCAATATCGTGATCAATCATAGGATCATCATAGGATCGTGCCTCGGAAAACATGATACTAGAGATTACAAGGCCAACTCATGGCCGTGTAGGATCAGAGGATAGTAGTATCCTAAGATCCTACCATAATTTTTTCCTAGAACCCGCAAGAGATTTACGTGTCTATACATTAAGAGAAAGAAAGAAGACACAACAGGACATCCAAAAGAATAATTCGACAAAATGATCAAAGAATAGGTCTTAACAACAGGACGGATAAGAGAAAAATTCCATAAAACAACTAAAGAATAGCTCTTGACAAAAACAGTTGCTGCCAAACTGCCGTAGCCAGTAAGATCCTACGATAATAATCTTGTGCTGGTATGGGTAAGTAGGTGGGTGTACCTGGGGTTCGGAGAAGGTGACGTCGGGGGCGGAGGTGAGGCCGGCGAGGTCGTGGTCCATGTACTCGAAGACGAGGTAGATGTTGCAGGAGGAGCGGGAGGTGATGAGGCCCTCGAGGCCGACGACGTTGGGGTGGCGCTGCAGCCGCCGGAGGATCTGGATCTCCCGCGCCATGAACCGCACGCTCTCCGGCTCCACGCTGTCGAACCGCACCTTCTTCAGCGCCACCAGCCGCCCCGTCTCCAGGTTCCGAGCGCGGAACACGCTGCTGTACGTCCCCTGCCCAATCTGCACGCCCGCCGCCGCGGCGCCATTGATTAGCTTAGTTGCGAGCTTAGTCTAGTTGCGAGAAGAGGAAAATTAAAAAGAGCTTGCTTGGCGCGCTCATGGCACGTTGCTTGCCTTCTCGAGCTTCTCGAAGTTCTCGGCCTTGAGGGGGACCCAACCCTGCACGGCCTCGGCGGCGACGGCGCTCAGCCACGCCGGCCACCCGGCGGCGACCTGCTCCCTCTCGATGTATCTGTGCAGGTTCCCCAGCCGCGCGCCGGGCCCCTCCTTCCCGACGCAGCCCCCGCCCTCCTCCTCCCCTCGCCCCTCGCTGTCCCCGCCGAGCTCGAACGCCTCCAGCCGCACCGGCCTGCTCCATGTCGACGCCGACCCCGGAGCCAGCACCAGCTCCGCCGACGCGCTCCCGGACACGTTGTACGACGACGACGACACCTCGTACGCCGGCGACGCCGTCGCCGCCCCCTTCGACGCCGCGCACCCCATGGCCCCGCCCCCGCCGCCGACGCCGGCGCGGCGGCCCAACACCCTCCTCCCTGGACAGCACCAGCCAAGAAACAGGGGAGAACTCCTCTGCTTTGGCTCCCCCGCCTCCCTCCTGTTTTCTTTGCCTCTGCACAAGAGCAACGAACGCAAGCAGCTTCTCCTCCTAAAGATAGCACCACCAGCAAGGCCAACCTTGCCTTGCTGCTGCTGCCTTTAATTGGTGTAATTTCTTGGCTCAATCTGTCCTCCCCTTTTGCTTTAATTCTTGTGCTGGTCTTGAGCTGGGGATCGCCCAAGAAAAGATGGGGGACAAGTGTAATTCTGATGATTATTCTCTGATCCCCTACTATACGTAGCCAAAAGGTGGTGAGGATGAGGTCTCTGGCTAAGTGCAACAACCTCTCTCTACGAGAGAGCAAGAAAAGGAAGGAAGGAAGGAAGAACAGGTGCAACTGATCCAAAAAGGAAGGATTTTTTCCTGTGTTTTTCTGTGAGTTATTTTGTTGCATTTGTTTGTTGTTTTGATAATAATAATTGGATAAAAGATTTGGAGAAGATACATACATGTGTCTGCATTGGTCAAAGAATATTTGTTTTGGAAAAAAGGTACACGAGAGAGAGAGAGAGAGAGAGAGAGAGAGGGGAGAGAATTGATGTGCATGCAAGTATAGGAACGTGGTGTCCGGATTTTGGGCGGGAAATGTTCATGCGATTATATTATGGCGCTAGGGAAGTACGGGCATGTACTAGCCGTTTGTATTTAAAACCCTAGCTACCTTGTTTCCTCTCTCCTCTTATTTCTTCCATGTTGCATTGTGTTTTTTAATTAAATTATTCACGGCTAATGGGTTTGGTTCTCTGTGATGATGTTGTCGATGCAAAGGTAAGCAGAGGAACACTGACAATTTGTTAGGGAGAACAATGACATCAAATGGTCAATTTGTTAAGTCCAAAGAATTAAAAAGGTGATGGTTTAGCACTTTAACTAGTGGGTCTTTTTTTTTTGCTTTTTAGTTGGTGATATTTATCAAATCTATCGGCCGCAGTTTAAAAGAACGGTTTTTTTTCTTTTGCTTTTCTCATGCCTGCAGAAAGGCATATATGCCCACTACATTGCTACCCCACCATTGCATGAGAAAGGGATGTGTTTGGGGAATGTTTTGACTATTGTACATATGGATATTTGGTGAGAAGATTTATGATAGGGATTGTCCAATGCACAGTTAAGTCGAGATCCAATTTTGCTGGTGGAATTTGCTGTTTTGATGACTATCAAATGTGTACTCCTGTATATTCTCTTGAATCATCAATGCATGCATCTGAATTATAAGCTGTTGGCTCTTGTTTTCTATATTCAGATATTCCATACATCATATCTATTTCCAAATACGATTTTATCTCTTCCATTTTCTCCAATCAAGCCTTGTATGGATCTTTTCAGGAATTCCGAGTTTAGTTGCAGAAAAGAAATGTCAATAGGCTAGCTAGAAATATATGAGATGTGAGAACAATTCTGAATTTGGAGGGAGCTCATACTTCACACTTCAGGCCCTGTTTGGAATGCGGGAATTTTTCCCGATTCCTGCGGAAATTGAACTGTTTCCTGCAAAATTCCTGTGAAATTCCTCTGTTCCAAACAGGCCCTCAGTTGGTGTGAATTACTATGATCAGTGCATTGCATGGACTGTTCCTTCATGGTTGGTTAGCTAGCCAACCAATTCATTCTTTCTGTACAAAGAAATTTATTTGGTGACTATACCACTTATCATGTTGTCCCTATCCTATGCCTCCCCCCAAAAAAAAGGTACAAAATAAATGGGCCTACTGGCATAGAGAGGTGTGCGTGCATAGGACCACAAAAGATGGGTGACCCATGCAAAATTTAGGATTTTGCATCCAAGGCACAATTAAAAGAAAAACACTTGCAGAGAAGAGAAAAGGAACTCAGCATAGCAAAAGTCCACTCATTCTAGCAAGTGGTTGACAATTCTTTCGAGGAGGTAAGCTGTGGTGGTCCTTGCTTTTGTGGTTTGTGCTATGTGCCTTGTGTTTTTGCTCTTAATTAGCACAATGTTTTTTCTTAGGAGAGGTGATAAACAGTGACCGACAGGTGGGCCCGGTTGTCCATGACTCTCTCTGTAAAATAAACTTTTCTAAAGGAACCACTCAGACCCAAGAGACAGTGCTCTATGTGCAGGCAGATCCATGGGCAAATGCGTGGAGAGAAGATAGCATCATGAGACGATCTTCCCTGCTAGCTTTCTGCCATACTTTGGTGCCCACATATCTTCGATGCTGCCTTTGATGCAAGATATGCTGTGTCTGTTTTTGTTGCAGCAAATTGAGCTCCCTATTGACATGTAGCCATTTTAATATGCACTCTAGCACTGAACATGGGTGGCAAAAAGGCGCCATCCTTTGCCGGGTTAAACTCTAATTCAACTAAAATCGATAAATACCATGTCATCAGCATAAGAGATTAGAAACAATGTAGGCGTGTTTTTTTTCTTTAGCTTTTAACTTTTGGCTGCATCTTATGGTTTTAGACTGTTTGTAAGAGAGAGTATAGAGTAACAGAAATTCACACGCGGTTTTGATCAATATAAATAAAGTCGTTGTAGTGTGTACTACAATTAACCTGTATATCTTATTTTGAAAAGACATTTTATTTAAAGTTAGGTACTATAATAATATTAAAAAATAGTTTTTAGAAACTGAAAAAGGAGGAGCCGAACAGTTCATTGTTTAAAACGGCACCTTGTTCTCTAAGAATTGTTAGTACCAGTTGTTATAAACAATATAGCTAGGAGCAAAAGATTTCTCACATGCATCCTAGATGCTCTCTCTCTCTCCTCCCTTTTTTCACTGATCAAACAGAAACAAAAGTACAAGACTTGAATGGGAAGACAAGATGCACCATGCATGCATGCCCTAGCAGCTCTCTCTCTCTCTCTCTCTCTTTATGCACGGCCTAAGTTGATATACGCTGATGATCAATTTGCTCCTTTCTTTCTCTCTTTCTCTGTCCATAAGTACTGTACCATCAACTTAAGACCTGCTCATTTTAATTTAAGCTTCTAGCTTATATTTTACTATTCATAAATTTCATCTTTTTCTGACTTTTTGGCATTTTAAAGCTTTTTTGCTGGTTATTTTTTCCGTATTCATTTACATTGTCCGTGATGGGCTAACATGTTTTTTCTATTTTTATTTTTTACATTTAATTATGCCAAATAAGTCACCTTCAACTATAGTGCAATGCAATTTCAGCCATAAGCTACCATTTTTTAGCCCAAATAAGCGGCACCTAAAACCCTTAGTGAATCCTAAGCCGTGTGTGCCCACAAATGCAGCAATTAGTGTAATGTAGCACAAGGATCCCTAGCAAAGGCGAATGCTGATCCTACTGTATTTAACACAGGCATGTGGTTCTGCACTGTGGCGTTCACAAGTTTTAGGTGCTACTCATTTCGGATTATTTTTTACTATTTGGTACTGTAGCTGGCTTATTTTACATTGTAGATATTGGTGGCTTTGTTGGCATAATTAAATTTAAAAAATTTTAAAATGAAAAAGGTTAGACCATCACAAAAAGTACAAAGGAATATGGGCAGAGGCAAAAAAAAGCCCAAAAAGCCAAAAAGCTAGAAAAAGACGAACTTAAAAAATAGAAACTAGAAGCTAAAAGCTCAAGCCACATGAGATCTTGATTGGACTCATCCTTTCTATTTTCTTCTTTGCTCCTCTGGTTGACAAACTTCATTAGAGCCTTCTTTGGCATTGCGTAATGTTTGGTTGCAAACTAAATAGTAAATAAGGGGCTATGGAGAGGCCATAAAGGGGTTGCCCGCAGCCTCCCAAACCATGGAGACAGGGGATAGAAGTCTGTACTACCTAGATTTGTCTGAGAAAGAGAACCTACCTCTCATGGCGTTTTAAGCCGTATATTTATAGCCTTGAGGAGATTTTGTTACATAAATATCTCTATCTGGGTCTACAATTATAGGGGCAATATCGTCTTTTCCCTTGCAACAGTCCTCACGGGCCAATCTTGTGGCCTCACGATTATTGGGCCTCTTGGTGCAATGTGCTGACTAGGCCAAGGTGAGGGCCACTCCCCAACAGTAGCCTCTTATGGTTGAAGGTTCCTAATTTTTGTGGATCGAGATCATGTCCAATGTTACTTAGTCCCCTTCGTTCCATTGGCCCATTGAATTGTAATACATCAGGATTTCCCGCCAAAACTGCATTGAGCCCGTTTGTGCGCGTGGCTGCCGAGTGAAGGCGACATGTGGCGGTGTTTGGTCTTCTTAGTCATGGGACATGAGCCGCTACGCCAGTTATGGCATGGCACGTGCCCCTCGAGTCTCATGCCTACTATTCGAGCATTAAATGCCATTGTTGCATGTTGTACTTATACCCCAAGGCGACACCCTTTTGGGGTCCGTTTGCTTGCTCTCTCGTTGCTTTTGTCATCTACTTCCTCCGTCGCCGCTTCCGCTCGTCGTCAATCGTTCCCCATTCTTCTTCATGATGCCGATCTTCTTGCACCTGCCATGGTGCATGTGATTGACCGTTGTGGCCGCAGTAGCGTCTTCACCCCGTCGAGCAGCTGTTGCATTCAAGACGATAGCTACGAGGTTGCCACTAGCAAGCTTTGGAAGACAACCAAGTTCAACGGTGCATTCGTGAACACACTCGGCCCGTCCATTGCAATGGAGGAGTTGGTGTAGTCGCTTGTGCATGATAGTAAGATCTCGTCTTGTGAGCTCATCTGCCTCCTCGCCGACGATGAGGTCACGCCGCGGTTGTGGGAGGGCGAGACGCTAGTCTTCGTGGTGTACTTTGATGTGGGGCTCTGAATCCCCGCCGCTCGCTTCGTGGGTGATCTTCTCCAATTGTATGAGCTAGAGCTTCAACACTTACTCTGAACGCCATCGCTCATCTCACGGTGTTTTCATTGGGGCACGTTCAGAGACCACCATCCCAAGCACCGTCATCTTCACTTCCCTGCATGATGCACGATGCCAGCCAAAGTGGCTTGGGGAGGGTTAGTACTCGAACTTGTGCAGCATCAGCCTTCAGCTTCACACCGGCGCTTCGGACGGATATTGTTCATACCATATCCTAACCCATATTTCCCCCAAATTCGGAGTCGGATACGGTAAGGCCGAATACGAATCTGGAGTTTCAGATATGATACCATCATAATGGATATATGACAGTTTCGGATCGGAAACGAATAATATAACGCAGACATTATGTGCATACATAAAGAAATATACACTGAACCATACCACCATCACTTCAAGCTTTCAACTAGCAATAAATTCATCTAGATTACTTAAGTACGATAGCTGACACAATACAAGTTCAACATAAGAGAAATTCATATATAAGTTCAAAATTAATAAATTCATATATAAATTCGAAAACCGATAAATTCATATGTAAGTTCAACATAATGGGGGAGGATTGGTGGCTGGACTCTGGAGTTAGGTTAGGACTTAATAAAATCTAAGCTGATTGGTGTCAATAAGGGTTCATGGCCTGGAACACTTGGGATATTAATTTACTTGTCAAATATCTGGTCAGTTAGTATCCGGTTTACCATTTACTAACGCTATTCGGCCAAATTTTAGCTCTCCCATTTTTGTTACTATATCTGATAACAACTATCCAGTACTAATCAAATTTAGTACTGAATACTAAATTATCTTTCCGTATTTGTTACCCATTGGATTTAGTATTGTATTGATCGGGAATAATCCGTATCATTTGCAATGCTAGCCTCTACCATCTCTTCCTTTTCCATGCCGACCATGGCCCTCAGATCCCCGAGGATCTTCTGCGCGCAAGGGTCCCAAAACACCTTCGTGTTGTGAAGAGAGGCTAATAAATACTACCATTCATGCAGGAGAGTGGCGGTTGGGTATCTCAAACTGAGTCGCCTATTCTGATTAGTTATTGGTTTCATTTTTTTTGATTTTTCAGCTGATTTTTTATTTCAACTTCTTTTAGTAATCACTATTTATTATACTAATAAACCATAACTAAAAACTATAAACCAAAGCCCCCCAAAAAATAGACCTAATATCTTCTTATCTAGCTTAATTAACTGAACCCAGAAAAATCAAAATGGGTGCATGCAACATTGCTCCTCTCTTTCCCACTCTTCACGTTATGTAGTAATCTCTGAAAATTTCAACTACTTTTATTGAATGTGTTTTACCATGCTTCTGTCTTTTGTTTTTACCCCTCAAAATTTGGTCTTAGATTAACCAGGATAACTAACCTTAACCTGGCTAGGTTAGTTTAACCTGGTTTTTGTGTTTGGCAACTAATCCAGTTAATCTGAAGTACTGTTTGGCTGTATTAATAGGGTTAAATTAGTTTTAATGCCAATTGTATAATTATACCCCCACCCACAAAGTAACATCTGCTCATTTATTTTCAATCTCCCCTCAGCCCAATCAATTGATTTAGCCATTAGTGTCTTGCGAACCATTGTAATGCCCACAAGCTTGTCGACCTTTGCATCCTCTACTTAGAGAAGGTTGGGGTGAGATGTATGGTGGCACAGCTATGCACGACGCGTGGCGGCTGCGGTGGACGGTAGTGCAGACAAGGTTATAACAGTGAATGAGTTACAGCTTTAATAGTTATGATTAAGTAAGACTTTTTTTCATTACGAATAAACCATTTGATTCATTGTTGTGAAGAAGAATAAGGTGTTTGTAAATAAAAAACACATAGTTCACATATCTAAAGACAAAAGCTAATTTGGAGAAAAAAAATAAAAGTTAATAATGTCCATCTAAGACTAGCAAAGCCTAAATGTTGTGCCATCATGATGATAATTGTTGAGGGGTCCTCTCGTGGCATTCATGTCCTCCACTCTGTTTTTGACATTGCAGATAGGTGAGGAAAATACCGTCCAATCCAACTTGGTATACATGACGCATCCATCAACATGAAAGTCTCACGTTTTTTCTCATCCTCAAATAGTTCATAGCAAGAAAGTACTAATTCATCTGGCATATTGCCCATACTCTCCAGCCTACTAACACATTCCTTTATTGTACATGTCTTCGGCTGTGCCCTGAAAATCTCCTTGCTTAACTGTAGACGTTGTCTTCTAATTTCAGCAAGTTATGCTAAAATATCATTGCAATCTCTTCGACCTCTTTTATGACTATCCTTTATTGGTGATTGTTGCCCTTTAGCATTGTTGCATGCTCTATCTTGGACGGTTTTTGAATGTGCATCTTGTTTTGGATAGCAAGAATTTAGCTATGGAGATTTGTTGAACTCTCCTTTATTTGAAGTGTCATCTTCTTCTGAATCTGGTATTTCCTCCAAATTGATAGATTTTCTACCTTGACCAACTAAGATTATTTTGTTGAGTCTTCTGTTGTGAATGCCAATGTCGTCATTAGATGATGCAGAGTCATCGTACTGGTCATATCCACCAACTTTTGATGAATCTCCATGCTTCCCTGATGCAACGTTCTTGCCACAAATTAATTCCAAATCTTCATACTGTGGAAATGCTTTGCCCTTGCATTTCAAATATTCTGCTTTGTTCTACCAAAAAAAGGTACTAGATCAACAAAAGTAAAGAACAATTTGTGTACAAAAGGGTAATGGCAGAATTTTATTAGTACGTACCTCGCCAAGCTCGTCCCAACTAGATTCATCACCAGGTACTGCCATCTTCAATTCTGGGTCCCAACCCCAGCCACTTCTATTTGCCAAACTATGATATAGAGCAAACCTACTCTTCAGATTCTTAAATCTATTAGCCAAGTTGTCCTTCACTAGTATTGTTCTTCCTTGATGGTTAAATAGTTGGACAATCTGTGTCCATACTTCAGGTGTATATGTTCCACTGATGCAATTTCCTTGCATGTATTCATCATGCAATAATCCAAGAAAAATCATATCTAGTCTGTCATCCCAATTATTCATTCTAACACGTGATTTTTGTGGTGGCTTTGTATTTCTAGATTAAAGATGTGGCTTTGCAGCATTCTTTTCCATCTCTACTACTAGCACCAAGAGGTATAATTCAATATATGCATGGATAGAAAGAGCCGTGTGTGTATTCTCATTAACAATCTAATAAATTTCTAATATACACAAAAAAGATTACCATGACCACAATATCTAATAGCTCATTGAATGCAAGCTAAGAAGGGAATGTAGTGATGTACTCGAAACACTATCAAATTGATGGAACTTATGGCACTTAAGATGAAGGGAAGAAGGAGATCAAAGCAGATTGTTCACCCATACGTGAAGCTTCTTTTCTTCACCACCTGCTGCCGATTTGTGCTTCATCCTGCGTGTAAACATATAAGCCTAGAACTTTGTGTAGGAAAACTACAATCACTGATAATTTTGGCGCAATCAAAGGAGTGGATTTTTTTGGAGAGGGCGGCGCGTACAACGTGACGGAAGCTAGCAAAATCTTTCTATTAGTTCGATGACCCATCTGTTTTTCTGTTTCGGACATGGGCATAGGCTGAAGAGATAAAACAGAGTAGAGAGGGATAATTTATTCCACCTTTTTGTTGGTTAGCTTAATCTTAGATTAGAGAGGTTAAAAGACTTTGACCGAATTAACCTAATCCTGCTTAACCCATGGGTGTTTCACAGGTTAAACTCCTAACCCACTCTTTAACCCCAAACCAAACACAGCCTTAGGGTATTGAGTTGACCCTGCATTAAATTTAGACCATATAAATATCATTGCATCTAGTTGATTTAAATTTGGCTAATGCTCCATTTGAATATAAGATTGTATTATTTCCTACGAAATTTCTACACTCGAAAACAGGACGTAAATATGCTAGATTGGGGGCTCTTGACAGAAGTCAAACATATGTCAAGCTAGTATACATCATGAACATAAGGATATACTATTGAAATTTGATCGGATTGAGTCAAACTTTCTTAAAGAATATAAGGCAAACACACACAACACACGCCACACTTAGCCCACCCACACACACAACTAATGGGCTAGATCTGACTAAAGTTAGTGATGCTATTTAATATATCATCCAGCTTCTGCTGGCTTCAAAAAAAGTTAGTAATGCTATAAATATGGCGAAAGAAATAGGTGATGGATGGTAGAAAGCTAAAAGTATAATAATTATCATAAAGTAAGTTAATCATAAGATATAACTTAAAATATTAGTTATACCTTATGATCAACTTACTTTGTGATAAACTTAAAATATTAGGAGAACTAAGTCTTGTTTGGGTGGCTAGTGGAGGTTGTTGTATCCCTAGTTCATCAGAGTTTAAATCTCTGGTTTGGCTCTGCATGTCTCATTTAAGAGAATTTTCTTTCAACGGGAGGTGACATATCGGTCGTAAACGAGGCGTCGGTGGTGACTTCATCACTTCTTCGTCAAGCTCCACTCGTCCAGTCTTCTGTAGGTGTCGTGTGTGTGAGTGCGCGCGTGTGGCGGTGTACGTGTATATGCGTCAATGTATTATATTAGATGTGTTCACAAAAAAACTTAAAATATTAGAAACTGATACCCCACACACAACTTAAAATAAAATGAGACTTCCACGTAAATAAAAGCCAAACCTAGAACCGATGGCGATGGCAAAATATTCTCAGCCAATGCACCAGCGAGCAGCCACACAAGGATACACCGCGCTGTGTTCAACAAATCTCGAAGCTTTTAAAGGCAATTTGGCTCTGTTCTTTTTCAGCTTCTAAAAACTGTTTTTCGGCTTTTCTATATAAATTAACTTTTAAACAAAGTATTTTTTCAAGATAGGATCTACTAGTGCATACTTTACTGACTTCATTTATATCGGTAAAAACCACACGTGAGTTTCTGTTACTCTGTAATCTCTCGTACAAACAGTCCAAAAACCACAAACCGCAGCCAAAAACTACAAGCCGCAGCAAAAAAGAACAGACCCGTAATAAAGTCCAACAGTAGCCAACGCTTCAAAAACATGAAACCGACATCCAAAACTTTGTTTGAACATAACTACATGGAAATGTTTTATTTAATCAACTTATTATTTGAGTCGCTTAGAGAGAGATCAATTAAATTTGGGGTTCTTGCATTGTCACCTATCACCAAAATCGTCCTATCTTTTTTCTTTTGCCTCAACTGCCATGGAATTTGACATATTCTTGTCCATTAATAGGTCCAGTATACTTTTTCCAAATTTATCTTATTATCATTTCTAGTAGGGAGGATATCTAATGTGCGAGAGGAGATAACGTTCAAGATAGCCAATGCAACTGCGCCCTTATCCTGTATTGTTAATCGTATAGAATAACTATAATTATTTTTAGCAGGATTCGTTCATTTTCCATTGCAATCTGCCCCGCTCATTTCGGCTTGAGTTTCTGGTTTCTGACTTATTTTTCACTATTCCTAAATTTTGTCTTTTTATGGCTTTTTGGTTTTTTTAGCTTTTTACTGGTTTTTTTCCCGTATTCGTTTGTATTGTCTGTGATGGGCTAACATGTTTTTTATTTTTTTAAATTTAATTACACCAAATAAGCTACCATCAGCTACAGTGCAATTTCAGTCAGTTACAGTAAAATTTTAGTTATAAGCCACTTTTTTCAGCTCAAATGGGCGGCACCAAAGGCGAAAAAGAAAGTCAACTTTGAGTATTGATCTTTCTGTATGTTTATATGCTGTTTCTATTATTTTTTGGGTCAAATATTTTGAGAAGTTTAGATCTTGATTATTGTGTAAACTTATTCCGTGCATGTTTTAATTATTTTTCTGTTACAATATTTACTATTATATTTGCAAATTTTATAACTCACCAATGCATTTTTGTTTGAATTTATAAAACATTTTTGTAAGCCATGTTGTTTATTTATTATTTGATAGAATCAGAACACTTTATTTAAAAAAGACAAGCTTGAACTTGGTGAAGTGATTATTGGAGCTCCAAACATTCCACTTGATAACTTAAAATGTTAATGATTGACCCAGCTGTGTGCTACAGAAATATCGTGCTGAATACTTAACATACACCATACACATCACAGCAACCTAATTGGGCTTCTATTTATCCTTAGCATAGATTTAACATTTCCACAAGAGGTGGACCCACAAAAAGAAGTAAAATACATAACAAGAAAAATAAAGCAAACTAACCATTCAAAATGTAGTATGGCATGAAAAAAAAGTATGAACAAATGATTTATATGTTTCATCATCTGAAACCTTTATTAAAAATTTGGTTTCAATCCAAACACATATCCACATCATGCCTAAATTTAAATTTAATAGAACAATATGTACGTCCTCATTCATCCATTCTTTATAAAGATGATACATGTAGAAGATAGGGTCAACAACTGTAACACACTCAGAACTATTCTTCTATTCCGACATAATCACTTTGCTGTTACAATGCAAGTACAAACTTTGCTTTGTTGAATCTGAGGTCTTGACACTTTTTAAAATTGTTTTGAGAAGACCCTAACCCTAAACAATATTTTGTTTTTGTTTAACCAGAAGAAGTGAAGCATTAAAAGTACTGGACCATGAACTATTCGACCAACCTAGCACTATATTGCCAGTATTGCCAGTGTTCTGTCAGTCCCTCCCATAATCAGTTTTCGTCGTATGTTCACAGTAGCAGCTCTTAACAGAGCAAAGCTGATGGCAGGAGTGCAGATGCTGAGAAATGCTTCAACACATCTCTGGCTGTTTCAGTCCATCATCGAAACTTCTGTTCCATGTCACTGCATCTTCTTGATTGCAGCCGGTGGCAAGGTTTCACTGCAGCTGGTGCTTCCTTTCTTCAGATTAAATGTTCTGCATTGCGAATCACATTGCAGAGCATTCAAAGTTAGTGACTGCAACACAAGCATGCCCTTGGCAAATGATTCATTGCACAAGCATTTCATGACCTGCTCAAACGCAGCCAACATGCTTGACATGCGAACTCAGCCTATCAACCATCTCGGATATCTGGTCTGAGTCTGGATGCTTACTATCCCCCACTGTGAACTCATGGAATGCCTCATCAAATTCAATCCAACTTGAGCCCGCTGTCTTCTGAGACCCGGTTCCTCTCATCTGCAGCCTTGCCTTCGCCATGTCACTCCACTGCCCAGCCTCTGCATAGATGTTTGAAAGGACAGCATAGTTCCCTGCATTGGAGGGCTGCAGCTTGCTCAGCTTGTTCACTGCTATTTCTGCATACTCCACGTTCTTGTGCAGTCGGCATGCACTGAGAAGGGAGCCCCATATGATCTCATTAGGCTCCCAAGGCATGCTTTTGATCAGGTCGATGGCCTCCGTGATGAGCCCTCCACGGCCAAGAAGGTCGATCATGCAACCGTAATGCTCTATCTGAGGAACGATACCGTAGTCCCTCTCCATGTTGGAGAAATACCGGCGCCCCTCTTCCACAAACCCCATGTGAGTGCATGCACTAAGAACATTGATTAGCGTCACAGCATCGGGGTGGAACCCCTGTTGCTTCATTTGAGCAAAGAGGTCCAGTGCCTTGTCTCCATGCCCATGCATTGCAAACCCTCCAATTATGCTGTTCCATGACACCAAATCCCTCTCAACTATCTCAGTGTCAAAGACATAATCAGCCCGATTAACGCACCCGCACTTGCAAAACATGTCAATCAGTGCATTGCACACGAGGGTCGATCTCCCCAGCTTCCTATTCCGCACGTACCGGTGAATCCTCTTCCCAAGGGCAAGCGAACCTGACTCCGCGCACGCAGCCAGGATACTCACGACTGCAGCAACATCAAGTTCCACGGAAGCCTCCTTCATCTGAGTAAACAACCTGCCCGCCTCCTCGACAAGCCCCTTCTGTGCACATGCCGAGACCATTATAGTCCACGTCACCAAGTTCTTGGTGGGCATCTTATCAAAGATGATCCGGGCCATCTCCATGTCGCCTTTCTTACAATACCCCGACACCACCGTCGACCACGACACCACATTCCTCTCTGGCATCCGCTGGAACAGCTCGAACACCTCATCCACCGCCCCAGCCTTGGCGTACCCGTCCAACATCGTGTTCCAGCTCACCGTGTCCCTCTCCGGCATCTCGTTGAACATCCTCCTCGCTCTGGCCACCTCCCCCTGCCGCACCATCGCGGCCATGGCCGAGTTCCAGGACACGACGTCCCGCCGCGGCATTTCGTCGAACACCTTCGTGGCGTCGCGGAACCCGCCGTTCTTGGAGTAGGCGTCGATCAGCGCGTTCCCGACGAAGGTGTCCTCGATGGAGCCGAGTTTGACGACGTGGGAGTGCACCGCGCGGACGGGGGCCACGCCGGCGGCGGAGAGCGCCTTGATGAGGAAGGAGTATGTGAAGGTGTCCCGCTGGGGCATGGCGGAGAAGGCGGCGAGCGCGGCGTGGGGCATGGCGTTGAGTGCGTAGGCGTGGAGGAGGGTGTTGGCGAGGAATTTGCTAGCGTGCGGGTCAGGGAGGGACGCGAAGACGAGGCGGGAGGCCGGGAGGCGGCGGAGGAGCGCGTAGGAGGAGAGCAGCTTGGAGGCGGCGAGCGGGTCGAGGTGGAGTCCGTGCTTTACGAGCTGCGCGTGGAGCTCCTGCACGTGGGGGAGGTGCGGGAGGCCGTGGGGGAGCGACGCCAGGTGCTGCTCCACGAGCCGGCGGTG
Source organism: Dendrocalamus latiflorus (assembly GCA_017311315.1). Taxonomy (NCBI): domain Eukaryota; kingdom Viridiplantae; phylum Streptophyta; class Magnoliopsida; order Poales; family Poaceae; genus Dendrocalamus; species Dendrocalamus latiflorus. Next base: position 3,460,915 of record CM029636.1, on the reverse strand, counting down.
CGACGGCGCGCCCCACCGCGGCGCCGGTCGGAGCGGGGAGGCGGCCGTGGACATGGGCAGGCGAGCCGAAGACCAGCGGGGTGGCGGGGGCGGTGGCGCCGCCGTGGCCGTCGCTGGGGAGGGGGAGAGGGTGGGTGGTCGTGGCCGGTGAGGGGAGGGAAGGGAAGTTCTCGCTCGGCTCAGCTAAGGAAGGAGGCGGCCTAAGGATGTGGTATCTCTCGCTGACATGTGGGCCACGCCGAAACATTAGGCTTATGTAATGTGATGGAGCGCAATGAACAGTGATCTATTTAGCTAGGCTGCGTGTTTATGGGCGGGGTCGTCCAGGACCCCCCATCCATGGACCGAAATTGCTGTGATCCACTTCAGCAACAACCTGAGTTCAGCTGGACTAGCAAATAAACCCCTTCCTCCTCATCTCTCTCAAAAAAAGTATCAGACTGTTGCTGTATGTTGTGATATTATAGTATATGGACATTTATCTAAACTAAGAGTTTTGATAGATTATTAGTTCCTTTATTTGAGATGCAAGAGCAATAAAGAGAGAGGCTATTGCGACTATAAATCTTTTTATCTAGTTCTACTTTATGTGTGTTTGATCATCGTGTTTGACGCGAGAAATCGCTCTGATTTCTTTGCGTGGGAATATGATGCGGGCGTACCAGTATAATAAAGTATATAAAAATAAATAAATATAAGAAAAGATAGGGAAACATATATTTTATTCATTTACTTGAGAATAACAAAATTACAAGTTCCCTTTATATGAGTGTGTTACATAACCTGCTTTGCATAGCATATCTGACATAGTTGACATGGTCTCCCGATTCCTAGGGCCTCGGAAGGCTCCTAGTTAATTACATCCACGGGGTAAACCCACAGAACACCTCCATATCTGACATAGTTGACGTTGCCTTCAGTCTTCGCCTCACGTTCTCCATGCATGTGATGAATGGTTGATATGTAGATGTGGGTGTTAGCATAATTTATAGCCTTGTCGGTCTATGGGGCCATTGATAGCGTAGCCTTTGCATTGACCACTCCTGCCTATGTTGTTCGACCTCGTCGATATCGAACGACACGTAGAATTAAGGTGACTAGAAGTGTCCCTGATTCACGTCAAACATGGCTGATCTGACGATGTAGTAGTAGAATCGATGTAGTAGACATAATTCAGGTGCATGGTGAGGTTAGCAGAGCAGAGCACCAGGGTTGAGTATCGATATGGTCAAAAGTGAGCGCCGGGGAGGACTCCACTGCAGTGCAGATGCATTCAGCCGAGCTCAGGTGTCGTAAGGGCAAACCATCCTCCTTTGACACGGATACTTAAGTTATAGGAGACAGTTGAGGTAACTCCAATTTAGTATAGGTACATGATAAGGAACCTCCAAGGTCACGAGGGTAGACCATCCTCATTCGGGGATGATCGGTATAAAGATCATTTGAAACAACTGAAGTGTTGTGAAAATGTACTGGAGTAGACTTCAGCATCACAGACATTATGCCAGTCATAACAGTCGACTTGGACAATAGTGGTCGTATCTGACCGGTTACTATAGCAGCAGTCCTTCTTGACCAAGCACTATAGCTCCTAGTACTGTAGCTTGACTACCACGATGGTTGGAGCGTCTGAGTACTAAGGGCAGTAGTACGCTGATTAAGTCAAAGTCAGGAGCAGCCGAAAGTCGAAAGTCAGAAGCCATTGGCAATCGGTAGTCAGAAGCCGGAAGCCATCAACAATCAGGAGTGATCGGTAGTTGGAAGTCAGAAGCTGGAAGCCAGAAGAAATTGGCAATCAGTAGTCGAAAGTCAGAAGCCAGAAGCCATCGGTTATCGGGAGTGGTGGGTAGTTGGAAGCCAGAAACCATTGGCAATCACGATTAGTGAGTAGTTGGAAGCTGGAAGCCATTGGCAATCGGGAGTAGTCGGTAGTTGTAAGCTAGAAGCCATCGGAAATTGGGAGTACTCGGATGTTGGAAGCCATCAGCAATTGGGAGTATTCGGAAGCTGAAAGCTATCAGCAATCGGGAGTAGTCAGTAGTCGAAAGCCATCAGACTGCACAACTGGTTATTGTAGCACGATCGATTACTGTACTAGTAGTCATAAGCGTGCGAGTACAGCGAGCAGTCATAGGGAGTCATGATGGGAACTGTAGGAGACAGCTGGAACAACTCTAATGTGGTGAAGGCACTCGGTAGGAGAATGCCAAGATCACAAGGGCAGACCATCCTCGTTGAATTACATTGGCAATTAGCGACATCGTGTGTCTCAAGCATCGAGAAGGTCTTGCGAGTAGCGCCATCTGCCTCGCCTTGTGGAGCTATCATCAAATTGGAGGCACAAGCATGCATGGTCCATTGATTCATGTATGTGTAGCCATGTACTGCCATGCCTAGGTGTCAAGTCAAGTAGAGTGTCGATGACAGACGCGGCATCTTTAGCAGTAGACATGACTACTCCAGTGTGCGGCGGCTTATTACGGCCACTCTGCTTGGCTGGGGCGCTCGTCACATGTAGGCACTAGATGAGCCTTACATACGATAGCTCACGGACTGAACAACGAGCACGGCAAGTTCGGTGGCAGGCGCAATGGCTTCGTGGGATCTTCATCTTTGCGTGAGAGAGTAGAGGAACTTCTTGCTTCAAGCACAGTAGGTTGGAAGGTGGACAGTAACCTTGGTGGTCCGGACGCCATGATTTCCGAGTGATTTGTCGAAGTCGATACAAGACTTTGCTTAGACAATTTTCATGAAATTGAGGTTCCATCACATAGGAATACATAGCATGTCTGTGATCGAGCTGTATGTGAGTCTAACAGGTACCCGGCATTTGCATAGCCAGTCATATTCAGGTCATGGTTCTTTCTATAGAATAGCATAAGATCTTTGTTTCCTTGGAGGTATCGAAAAATATCCTTTATTCCCTACCAATGCCTTTTAGTAGGTTCTGTACTATACCTTGCTAATAGGTTTATAGCAAATGCAATGCCCAGTCTAGTGCAGTTTGCTAAATACATAAGTGCTCCTACTGCACTTAAGTATGAGAATTGTGGTCCTAGGACTTCCTCCCCCTCTTCTCTAGGTCGATACGGATCCTTGTCTTGCTGTAAAGATCGCCCGACCATTAGTACTTTTGAAGGGTATGTCTTTTCAAAGCCAAACTTTTCTAACACCTTCTGAGTGTATGTTGATTGATGTATTAATATTCCTTTCGGGAGTTTTACCCAAATCTTTCATTTCGAACTCTGACTCTAGGTAAGAGATTGCTTCCTTTATATCTTCCAAGGTTCCAATGATATTCAGATCATCTACATACACTGAGATTATACAAAATCTATTATGAGATTGTTGTATAAATACACAGGGACAATTCTCATTACTCATGTAGCCTTTGGGACAATCCTCATTGCTCGTGTAGCCTTTCTTGCATAGAAAGTCGTTTAAGCGATTATACCACATCCTACTTGATTGCTTAAGTCCATACAGTGATTTTCTGAGTTTCACACTATACATGCTTCTATTTGTTCTATCTTGGTTCGGGACAGTGATGCCTTCAGACACCTTCATATAAATGTCCGAATCCAAGCTTTCATAAATGTATGTTGTTACCACATCCATCAATTCTATTTCTAAGTTCAGTTTACGGCCATTGAGATTAAATATCTAAAGATAATACCACCTATGACTGGGGAATAGCACACACATGCTGACGAACTTGGAGGGGCTCAACGATGAACTAAAGCCGCTGTCGTGAGATTGGATGGGCGACTGTGGCGGGAGTGGGAGGAGGAGACTAGCTTGGCACAGGAGAAGGAGAAAAGTGGCGAGGCAGGAGACTCTGCAGAAACACAAGCTGCAGGTGATGGAGCCGATTGCATGGATGATGCAGCTGCCCACTCTGGAAGGGTTGCTTGAAACCTTCCGGAAACTGAAGGTGCGCTACGAGGAGTTCAAGATGTGCGGTGTTGCATGGATTGCTTGCGATTTGCGCATCCGCTGCTGGTCCGGGTCTTCCAGGGGGTGGCAGCCATTGCAGAATCCATTGTTCGGCTTGGAGGCCATGTCATCATGAAAGGATTTGCTGCAGGGGGGTCAAGCCAAATGATTTCACAGATGAAGCTGAATCAATGGCTCCCTATGCACCTGTTGGATCAATATTGGAGCAAGCTTTTCATTACCGGTTTCAAATTTTTACCCGAGGAGGCTGGTAACAACGATTTTTCTTATTATCGGAAAATTTTGGTAGATTTCAAATCAATTTTTTAATTTCAAAAAATTTCGACCGAAAATCGGTTGAAAATATCGGATGAATTTCAGATGAATTCAAAATAATTACAAACATATGTCTAAATTCAAATTATCCAAAATAATTAGGCCGATACCATATTTTATCGATGACCCCGGTCACCGATAAAACCATTTCCAGTTACTAGCCAAAAATTGACCGGTAATGGGAACTCTATTGTTGAGATATACGTGAATTGTCCGTCTTTCCTCATCAGCTTAAGCTTTTGGGTGAAGTTGCTGGTGTATGTAACTTAATATGGTATCATGGTTGGTGCAATTAAAAAAATAATTATAGCCCATTTCTATTCCACGTTTTAGATATAGGAGCCCACATGTGAGAGGAAGTGTTGAAGTATAAGTGAATTTCCATCTTTTCTCGTAAGGTTAAGGATGAATTTGATCCCGCAAGCTCGGAAGACTTGATCGTGCGTTACATCATTCCCAAACTGAAAATGGCACTGCAGGAGTTCCAGATCAACCCAGCAAACCAGAAACTCGACCAGTTCAACTGGGTGATGGTTTGGGCTTCTGCAATCCCGGTACACCATATGGTCCATATGTTGGAAGTTGATTTCTTCAGCAAGTGGCAGCAGACTGGGATGTAAAAAAAATATCTAGTGTATAGCCCGAGTAAATTTAGTTCAGTCTGGGTAATATTTCTATGGTTCAGCCTAAATAGATTAGATTATTTCATCACTGAGCCCATGACATAACTAAATCTTGGTTCCGCAAGTGCGGACAGGGCTGACGGCGGACTTGAGCGGTGTGGTAGCTAGTCGGTGCAAGTAACGAAGGCGGATGAACGGCATGGAAGCTTGTCGGCTTGTCCCGGCGATAACTGCCATGCTGAATGTGATGGGACAAGGGAACGAATACACAAGGATGGCCCAAGGGGCACATACGTCCACACAAAAATTCATACCGATATAAGGGAGATGGGGTGTTTGGTTGCCAGCCACAGTTTACCACGCCTAAAGTTAGGCAAGTTTGACCAACTTTGGGAGCTGTTTGGTTGCAGCCACAGTTGTGGCAAGATTCCCTTCCAGCAAACTAGGTCCCACGCGTCAATGACTCAAAAAAGTATGGCAAGATTCCCTTAGGCTTGCTAAGGTGTGGCGCGCAAAGAATTTAAACACCTCAACTTAGGCAAGTGTGGTAATTTTTGTTGGCAAAGTGTGGCTAGCAACCAAACAGCCCCGTATTCATGTAAAATAGCTTTATATTGATCATAATGGTATTTCTCTCAGTATTATATGATTGGACTGGCATTTTTCAAAGTTGATACATTTAGAGTGGCATTTATCCAATTATACCTTGCAATTTTACTTTGTTCAGATTTCCCATTAAAAATTAGCCAGCTTTTGAATGCAATTTCCTAGTTTGACTTTCAGTATATAATAGCCCTGATCAACTCGGCTTCGGCTTCTGGCTTATTTTTCACTATTCATAAGTTTCGTCTTTTTCTGAACTTTTGGCTTTTTGTTGAGTTTTTTTGCCGGTTCTTTTTTTCCGTATTTGTTTGTATTATACGTAATGGGCTAACATATTTTTTATTTTTAAATTTTTTGAAATTTAATTATGCTAAATAAGCCTCTGTCAGCTACAGTGCTTTTTTCAGCCAGCTACAATGTTTTCAGCCATAAGCCACGAGCTTTTCAGCCGAACCGATCACCACCTAAGAGTGACAGTTTTTTGAAAATGTTCCTCGCCCACAAGCTTAGACAATCTATCAAAGTCAAGAGATTGCACTGTAATCCCCAAAACGTGCAGCACTGCTGAATGCTGATCACACCTACATGTCACGGGTGTATTATCTGAAATTACTCATGCATGAGGAACAAAAAAAATATAGCGATGGAAATCTTTACCTAACACTTTTCATTAATAAAAGATACATCTCACATTAATGATACTTGATCAATTTTATTGACTAGAGGATTGATCTTCTCGCAAACCCCTTTTCACGGTCACGGATTCCACCATCAATGACGGCCGTCCCTGAACATCATGGCCTGGCAGGGAAAATAGTTAAGGAGGAGTGTTAGAAAGATTAATCCATTTCTTAGCATATTATCAGTTGCATGTTGTGTAGAATGGAATGGATCAGTAGTTAATGATTTTTACCGGTGGCATGGCTCTGGTGCGCACAATGATTCAAGACGGCGGATCTTTCTTGCACTGTGTTCATGCTTTTCTGCGTCAGTAAGTATATCGACGATGCATTGCATGTTTCTGTGCGGCACCTGTCTCACTGCCGTGCAACAGGGACTACCTGTCCATGGGAGCACAAGGGGAGGTTGAGGCTTGATGTAGTCCTTACAGTGGTCGAGGATGGCCATCTTTTCATCGTCGGTACATGGGACCCCTGCACCAGCAATCGCTTGGTGGGAAGAAATCATCGCACATACTAGGAGGAGAACTGCTAACACTTTGCCAGCCATTTGTGGCGATCGCCTGAGTGAAGTTACAATGGCCCAAACCTGATGTTTGTACCTAGGACTCTAGCATATGTGCTCTCCTATATATAGCAAAGCACCCAACAACTTATGAGAGTTTAATGCTCTTCGAGATTTGATATAAATGAGAGATACATTACTCCTGAATTGGTAAATCAATCAGTACAGATATGCTACTATCATTTATTGAGATTTGCCCTAGATATGCTACTATCATTTATTGAGATTTGCGCTAGATATGCTACTATCATTTATTGAGATCAGGGCTAGATATGCTACTATCAGAGCAAGTCCAATAATAGAGCCAAGTGTTTGGCTATAAGTCAAGTTATAAGAGCCAAGCTATACAATAATCTGTCTTCTATTTGTCTACAAAAGATTTTTTTATTATTATGTGGTACCATGTCTCACATTCTCTTTCCTACTCCTCCTCACATACATTTATTATCTGGACCCACCACTGCATAGGCTCCCGTGTGCAGCTTGTTGCTTGCATGAGAGCCAAGCTTTCCTCTCTCTCCTCTCTTCTCTCCTCCACATCAGCAAAAATGCTGACTGGCTTGGCTATAAGACCATTGTTGTACTTGCTCTCATTTATTGAGATCAGGGCTAGATATGTTGAGAAAATTGATGATTTGCCATCTTCAAAAATGGGCTTCGCACTTTTGCCACTCTCAACGTTGGCTTCGCAAAAATGCCATGTAGTACATTAATCTCTTGATTAGTATGCCATTTCATCCCTTTAACTCATTTTCTTTTTCTTTTGCTAATTTCAGGGACTGGAAAAGACCCTTCTACCCCTGGCTAATTCCTCTTCTTTGTAATATCGGGACGGGAGGGTCTTTTTATGGTTTGGTCTGTGTATTCTTTGTGTATTGTGTAACGTATACTACGGGAGGATTAACGTATACTACGCGAAGTGGATTCTTTAACAAGGTCCAGCTAAAGGAGGGTGATTTCTATGGCGATGAGTTGCTCACTTGGGCATTGGATCCTAAGTCTGCTGCTAATTTCCCAGCTTCGTCCAGGACAGTGAAAGCTCTTACTGAGGTTGAGGCATTTGCCTTAAGCGCCGAGGAGTTGAGATTTGTGGCCAGTCAGTTCAGGAGGCTGCACAGTAGGCAAGTTCAGCACACATTCCGGTTCTATTCCCAGAAGTATACGTTACACAATACGGAAAGAATACACAGATCAAACCATAAAAAGACCCTCCCGTCCCGATATTACAAAGAAGAGGAATTAGCCAGGGGTAGAAGGGTCTTTTCCAGTCCTTGAAATTAGCAAAAGAAAAAGAAAATGAATTAAAGGGATTGTCGTAGGGGTGGCCCCCACCTAAACCCAGCAGGCCTAGTAGGAGATTATAAGGCCCAGAATAGGCCATGTGTAATGACATAACTGCCCCCAGAGGGGATAACCAGATGTAAGGGTATATCTGTAAAAGCACTCCTCATGTGTATATATATATATATATATGGGTAAGCCATGGGGAGGACCCCCGGGCAATGACACTTATCTTCATCACTCTCCACTACTATCTTTCTCTCTGTTTGGTCTGTAGCCACAACAGTTGGCGCCGTCCGTGGGGATGACGAAGACAAGCCTGAAGACCGAAGGAAAAAAGATGGCACCGAAGAGAGCTTCACCAACGGCGGCGAAGGGAAAGAAGACGGATGGGTCGGAGCAGCGTGTGAGCACCAGGGCTTCGGCATCGGCCGCCGAAGGGGTTGGCGGCGGCGTATGCGTCGTGGTCGCGGGCGTCGACGCCCACGCGCCAGCAACCGACCCCGCCAGCACCGCTACGACGACACCTAACCCCGTCGCTGGCACTGCAAAGACAGCCCCCGCCACCCTTGCCGGTAGCGCAGATCCGGCGGCCGGGGGTAGCCGCAACGAACCATCCGGCAGATCTGGAGATCGTGAGGCGATGGTCACTGCACCAGCCCGTCCACTGGGCGTTCCGGTGGCCCCAACGGCACCTGCGGTGGAAAGCGCCCTACTAGTAGCCTTCAACGCGTTCCAGCGGGAACTCGGGGACCTTCGCGGGGCCGTCCGAGATATACAAGAGGCTCGGAGCCAGCAGGTCGCGCCGGTAGTCGCGCCCGAGCCCACGCCAGAGACGGTGGACAGCCGCGAAGCCCCCACGTCTAGCCGTGTCCCGCTGAGACGCGTAGATCCGGAATCTCCGCTTTCGGCGGGGCTGCAGCAGGCGGCGTGGCCCGAAGACTTCAAGTTCTCTCGCATCATCGACCCGTACAAAGGCGACACGGATCCTCGCGAGTTCGTGCGCGTGTACGAAACCGCGATCGAGGCCGCGGGCGGAGACGACACCGCGAAGGCGAAGGGACTCCCCCTCGCACTGCACGGAGTGGCGCTCTCCTGGTTTTTTACCATAGAGCTGTGCTCCATCTACGCGTGGGAGCAGCTTCGCGACCGGCTTCGTAGCAACTTTCAAGAACATTATGTCGAGCGGATCAATGCGGACCAGCTCTTCGCTGTGAAGCAAGGACTCTCGGAGACGCTCCGGGGCTACTTCAAGCGCTTCGACAAGATTCGAGGCCAGGTAAACGATGTTAATGAAACCACAGTCGTTAATGCAGCCATACAGGGCCTTCGCCCGGGCCCGATGGCCGAATACAACGCGCGGAGGTCAATCACGACAGTTACCAAGCTCTTTGACAAAATGGACGGGTATGCGCGGGCGGAGGAGGATGCGCGAAGACGCAGCATCACCGCCCCCGGCCTCGCCCGTGAGGAGCACCCCCCGCGCGAGGTCAGGGTGGGTGGTCCCTCCTCGAATCTGGGCCGTAGCTGAAAGCCCCGAGGAGGCCCTCCCCGAGGCAGGGAGGCCGAGGTACAGGAAGGCTCCTCACGGTGCAGCCCTAAACCTCGGCGCCGCCAGCGCCGGTCGCAGGCGGCCTACCATGTCCTCGCCACCGAGAGCGCCCGCCAAGGACCCGACCCCGCCTCACGGAGGGGAGACCGGGGATCGGAGGGCGGATTTGATTACGGCAGCCAACCCCACGCAGAGCAAGAGCTCCTGCACTATGCCAAGTGGTGCGAGGTACACGGCTACGGCGATCATTACACAAGGGCATGCATCGCGGTGATGGAGCTGCGGAGGGCGACGGCCGGGTCTCGGGCTCCGCCTACCCGTCCCCCCGCCGAAGCCCACGTAGGGCACCCAAGGGATAGCCCCATACGGGCCACCGCAACGGAGGGCGCGCAGCATCGCACCATCAACGTCATCACCGGAGGCTCCTCCTCAAAAGCCCCCGGGGAGCAGCCGCAGCTGTGGATGCCGCCCCGCAACATCACCTTCGACTTGAACGACGCCAGGGGCGTGGAGTACCCTCACCAAGACCCTCTAGTCATCCAGGCCCACATAGCACGCAGTGAAGTCAAGCGCGTCCTTGTCGACGGGGGAAGCTCCGCGAACATCTTATTCGCAGAAGCCCTCGACCGCATGGCAATCCCCCGAAGCCGGCTAGAGCAGCCAGGAGCTCCACTTCAAGGCTTCGGGGGCCAACCGCTGCAGGTCCTGGGGCACGTGTCCCTTCCTGTGACTTTTCGTCAAGAGGGCAACAAAGGTAACGTCCGGACCGAGCATGTCACCTTCGATGTCGTGGATATCCCGCACCCCTACAACGCCATACTGGGGCGACCCGCCATCAACTCTTTTGAGGCAATCCCGCACCACGCCTTTTTGTGTGTAAAGCTCCCGGGCCCGGAGGGTGTCATCACCATCTTCGGCGACCAGGACTTGGCCAGACGTGCCGAAGGCGGCAGCCGCGTCCCGCATCGCCCAGTGCACGCCCTCTCCGGCGCGCCCAGTGATGGGCCCTCCGCTCCCGGGTGGACGCCCAAGCCTCGGCCCGAAGGCGGCGTCAAGAAGGTGCCGCTCCAGGCGGAGGGGCAGTTTGTGTCCATCGGCGAGGGGCTCCCGCCGGGGGTCGAACGGGAGCTGCTCCGAGTGCTTCAGAACAACGTTGACATCTTCGCATGGTCCCCGGAGGACATCAAGGGCGTAGACCGAGCAGTAATCAAGCATCGTTTGGCGGTCCGCCCTGATGCCAAGCCGGTCAAGCAAAGGCTCCGGCGTATGTCGATGGATCGGCAACAGGCGGCCAAAGCAGAGGTGGCGAAGCTTCTTCGCGCCGGGGTCATCCGCGAGGTCCACCATCCAGAATGACTCGCCAACCCGGTGCTAGTCAAAAAGGCCAGCGGGGCCTGGCGCATGTGCATCGACTTCACGGCACTCAACAAGGCATGCCCGAAGGACAACTACCCCTTGCCGCGCATCGATCAGCTGGTTGACGCCACCGCTGGGTGCGAACTCATGAGTTTCCTGGACGCCTATTCCGGCTATCACCAGGTATACATGGCCGAAGACGACGAGGAGAAGACCAGTTTCATCACACCACTTGGGACGTTCTGCTTCGTCAGAATGCCCTTTGGCTTGAAGAATGCAGGCGCTACCTTCACCCGGCTCGTCGCCATTGCCCTGGCCGCCCAGCTTGGGAGGAACATCGAAGCCTATGTCGATGACGTGGTGGTCAAAACTCGGCAACTGGCTCTACACGGCCGGGACCTCCAGGAGACCTTCGACAACCTCCGGAAGGCGGGCATCAAGCTCAACCCCGACAAGTGTGTCTTCGGGGTACAGGCGGGCAAACTCCTAGGTTTCCTCGTGTCCGGGCGGGGCATCCAGGCGAACCCCGACAAAGTAGATGCCATCCTGGGTATGGAGCCGCCCAAGACAACGAGGGAGGTTCAGAGGCTCGCGGGCCGCATGGCAGCATTAAGCCGCTTCCTCTCCAGGGCGGCGGAGCGGGGCCTGCCGTTCTTCAAGACACTCCGCGGGTGTGATGGATTTCGTTGGGACGGAGACTGTGCGAAGGCCTTCGACGAGCTCAAGCAGCACCTGGCAAGCCTCCCAACTCTGGTCGCCCCAGCACCAGAGGCTCCCCTCCTGCTCTATCTGGCCGCGTCAGCCACCGCGGTCAGCGCCGTCCTCGTCTTAGAGGAGGGCGCCACGCAGCGGCCCGTCTACTTTGTCTCCGAAGCCCTTCAAGGCGCCAAGACAAGATACACGGAGCTTGAGAAGCTCGCCTACGCACTGGTCATGGCCTCCAGGAAGCTTCGGCATTATTTTCTGGCTCACCCGATCACAGTGCCTTCCTCATTCCCCCTGGCAGAGATGCTACATAACAAGGAGTCCACAGGGCGTATCGGTAAATGGGCCGCCGAGCTCGCTCCCTTCTCCTTGACGTATGCTTCGCGGACGGCAATCAAATCCCAAGTCCTGGCGGATTTTCTCGCCGAATGGACACCGCCCGCCCAACCTGGCCAGGCGCACGATGATCCTGTCTGGACGCTTACAATCGACGGAGCTTACAGCGTCACTGGCGCGGGCGTAGGGGCAGTGATCATCACGCCCGAGGGACAGCGTTTGCTGTACTCGACGCGCCTTGCCTTCCCCGCCACCAACAACACGGCTGAATACGAGGCACTGCTCTTTGGCCTGGCAAAGCTCAAGGCAGTTGGCGCGAGACGGGTGTTGGTCCGCACCGACTCGCGCTTGGTGGCCGGCCATGTGGACAAGTCATATCAAGCCAAGGACCCTGAGTTGGCCAAATACCTCGCGGCGGTGAGGGCGAGGGAAAGGCACTTTTTGGGTGTCACCGTCAAGGCCATCCCCCGGGCGGAGAATGAGCAAGCCGACGCCCTCGCCAAGGCGGCCAGCCAGCAACTGCCCCCCCCCGAGGGGGCATTCTACGAGGTGTTAGCAAAGGCGCCCATCGCGCAGGACAACCGGGACGCGGCACTTGTCCATCGCATTGATCGGCCAGGAGATTGGCGAGAGCCCATTTTTAATTTCTTACAAGGTCTCGCCGAGCCGGAGGACCCTGCTGAACTGCGACGCTTGCAGCACCACGCACGGTCCTTCCAGGTGTTCGAAGGGACACTCTACGAGAAAGGGGTTTGCGCGCCGCTCCTGCGCTGCCTCCCGGCTGCAGAGGGAAAGGAACTCTTGGCGGAAATCCACGCGGGCGTGTGCGGATCCCACCTGGCGCCGAGGTCATTAGTCGACAAGGCGTTCAGACAAGGCTTCTACTGGCCGACTGCCATCACCGACGCCCAGGACCTCGTCCGTCGGTGCCAAGGGTGCCAGTGGATGGCGCGCATCATCCGCAGCCCCCGACAAGCCTCAACCCAATTCCCCCGGTGTGGCCACTGGCGCGCTGGGGTCTCGATATAATAGGACCACTTGCCCGAGCTCCAGGGGACCTCCGGTTCATGGTAGTCGCGCTGGAGTATTTCTCCAGATGGCCGGAAGCGATCGCTCTGGCCAAAGTAACTTCTGCGGCCATACAGCGCTTCCTATGGCAAAACATCATATGTCGCTTCGGTGTGCCTCGGGAGCTCACGGTCGACAATGGCCTGCAGTTCGACGCCACCCTCTTCAAAGATTATTGTGGCAGCATGGGCATCACCCTCCGATTCGCCTCGGTGGGCCATCCCCAGTCCAACGGGGCGGTCGAACGGGCGAATGGCGCCATTTCCGCCGCCATCAAGAAGCGCCTGGTTGGGTTGCCGAAGGGCAAGTGGCCAAGCGAGCTTCACAGTGTTCTATGGTCGCTTCGCACAACGGTAACACGCCCGACGGGATTCACGCCGTTTAAACTCCTCTTCGGTGACGAAGCGGTGACGCCCGAGGAAATCAAGGCCGGCTCGCGAAGGGTCCTCGTCCAAGCACCCGAAGACGAGCGCCGTGTGTCCCTGGACCTCCTCGACGGGATACGGGCAGACGCAGCCCACCATGTCGAGAAGTACGCGCGGCAGACAATGCGTACTCGGGACCGCTCTATATGCCCACGGGGGTTCAAGCCTGGGGATCTCGTCCTCAGAGTGGCGCTCCAGGCCGAAGCCGTTGGCAAGCTGGAGTCCAAGTGGGAAGGCCCGTACATCGTAACAGAGGCATTGCCGAAGGGGGCGTATCGCCTCGCCACGCTCGAAGGACAAGCCTTCCGGCACACATGGAATGCGGACAGGTTGCGGCGGTACTACGCCTAGAAGCAGGACAGCAGGCGTAGAGCCACCAGCCCGTTGTTAGGCGATGCTCGCCCGCGCAAACGGGAGTTCAATAAAGGTTGCTGTTCCCAGAGCATCTCATGTCTGCGCTGAGCAGAACAAAGTCCACGGACTTTAAATAAGACGTAGCGTCGAGCCTAGCTCCGCACGCGAGACTCTGCGGACTATAAAGAAGACGTAGCGTCGAGCCTAGCTCCGCACGCACCAGTCCACGGACTTTAAATAAGACGTAGCGTCGAGCCTAGCTCCGCACGCGAGAGTCTGCGGACTATAAAGAAGACGTAGCGTCGAGCCTAGATCCGCACGCACCAGTCCACGGACTTTAAATAAGACGTAGCGTCGAGCCTAGCTCCGCACGCGAGAGTCCGCGGACTATAAAGAAGACGTAGCGTCGAGCCTAGCTCCGCACGCACCAGTCCACGGACTTTAAATAAGACGTAGCGTCGAGCCTAGCTCCGCACGCGAGAGTCTGCGGACTATAAAGAAGACGTAGCGTCGAGCCTAGCTCCGCACGCACCAGTCCACGGACTTTAAATAAGACGTAGCGTCGAGTCTAGCTCCGCACGCACTCTACAGAGTATAAATAAGACGCAGCAGGGGGACGCCTCCGCGCGCACTCTAAGGAGTATAAAGAAGACGTAGCGTCGAGCCTAGCTCCGCACGCACCAGTCAACGGACTTTAAATAAGATGTAGCGTCGAGCCTAGCTCCGCACGCGAGAGTCTCCGGACTATAAAGAAGACGTAGCGTCGAGCCTAGCTCCGCACGCACCAGTCCACGGACTTTAAATAAGACGTAGCGTCGAGCATAGCTCCGCACACTACACCACAACACCAAAATACCGTCAGATGTCGGTCGCTAAAAATGTATAATTACCGATGGACAGTTAGACGGTAAAAGTTGGTGACAAATCGTCAGTCGGTATTCCTACCTTTGCCGATTGACTGTCTGTCGGTATATATATTTACATTAGGCGTTGAACTGTCAGTCGGTAATTCATGGTATATACGTTGAACCGTCTGTCGGTATAGATGACCAGAGCCCTCGCGCACGAGTTGTAATGGGCCCAACCCACCTACAACATCAAAACCCTAGGATCAATGAAACCCTTGCCGCCGCCAACCTTCTTTTTCCCTCGACTCTCGCCGCACCGCCCGCCAAAAATTTCCTCCCCCTCGCCCGCGCCCGCCCTCCATCAATCCGCTCCCGCGCGCGCCCTCCCCCCATCAATCCACCCCCAAATCGATAAAGGCGCCCGAGCGGCGAGCGCGGAGCGGCCGCGTCCACAGCCACATTCCGAACCCTAGCTCCGCTCCACGCCGCGCTCCGGTCCGCTCCGCCTCCGCGCCGCCCTTCCGACCGCTCCGCTTTCGCGCCTCGCCGGCCCTCCGCTCCGCCTCCGCGCAGCACCGCGCCGGCCTTCCGACCGCTCGGGCACTCTGCCAGCACGGCGACCGCCAGATCTGGGCGCTCCGCTCCGGCCCTCCCTCCGCTCTGCCCTCCGCACGACCGGCGAGGCGGCGACCGTGCCTCCGGCTCCGCCCTCCGCTCCGGCCGTCCCTCCGACCTTCGCTCCGCCCTCCGCAGGACCGGCGAGGCGGCGACTGTGCCTCCGGCTCCGCCCTTCGGCCCTCCGCTCCGCCGCCACCGCAGACCGCGTCAGGCATCAGCTTTGGCTCCGCCGGTGAGTAGTTGTTCTGTGCCTGGCTAGTGGTAGTGGCCGGTGTGGTGTTGATCAGTTGGTGTTGTATGAATGTATGTCAGTATGTCTGTATGTGTATGGCTGTATGCAATATATGTTGAAAATGAACAATGCTTATATGTATGTGCTTCATGTTATTCATCAATGCTTGGTTACATTTTTTTAGCGAGAATTTTTTCTGCAAGTTAAGGATGATGACAATCTTCAGCCAAAAAACTGATGTGAGATACATGCAGTTTCATTACTGTATGTGCCAAAAACTTGTGGTTGGATTGTATGTTCTAATATGAAATAATCTCAGGATGTATATGTTCAGTTGCATGGCCATATAGGAAGCAAATAATCTCAGGATGTATATGTTAAACAAACACTACTACACAAGTACAGTTGGGCTGTTGGCTCCATTTCTTGATAATATATATACTACTTTTGCAGGAGCAGAATTTGTAGCTGCAAGCATTTGGAATTTCTCTGGACACCTACAGTTGGGTGAAGGAGCTTGAGTAACGGTATGGTTCTATTTCTCGAGTTCTTATGTTGTGTTGTCAGCTTTCTTCTAAGCTTGTGATATGCTAAGTGGTTGCACTCTCTATGTAAGGATATATTCTTAGCGCGGTGTGATCTCCCTATAAAGGCGTATGGATAAAACATGGATCAATAATGAGCCTAGGTACAACACAACTACTTTTGAAATGTTAAAAGTGTTTTGTAGTTAACATGAGATTTTACATAATATATTGCATGTAGGCACACAAAGAAATATTTACAAGGAGTGAACGGTTTTCTAGCTTATGCATTTAGAAATTCAGCAGTAGGGGACAAGATATTATGCCCTTGCAGAAAATGTGTTAACTCGTTTTGGAGAGAGGCAAGTGATGTACGTGAGCACTTGATATGTGGTGGGTTTATAAAAGGGTACACAACATGGAATTTACATGGAGAAGCAAGTACCTCTGATGAGAATCATGGAAATATTGATGGTGCTGATCTTATGGAAGAGTCCAATGAAGAAGATGAAATATCTGAATTGCTTAGAGACTTAGCTTGTGGTTTAGATGATAGAGGGGATTTTGAAGACAACAGTTATGTTCAGCCTAGTGATGAACTACGTGCCCTTCAGAAGTTGGTAGAAGCCAATAGTCAAGAGTTGTACCCTACTTGCAAGAAGTATACAAAACTGCGTTTCCTGATTAGATTGCTTCACATCAAACTCCTTGGAGGCTGGACTGATAAAAGTTTTGACCTTCTACTTGATCTACTAAATGATGCATTACCTAAGGGTTCAACACTACCTAGAAACTTCTATGAATCTAAGAAATTGATTAAGTCCATAGGACTTGGGTACATTAGCATTCATGCTTGTGAAAATGATTGCATTCTCTATTGGAAGGAGCATGAAAAATCTGATTCATGTCCAAAATGTAAGGTTTCACGGTGGAAATCAGCTAGGGAGAGTTTAGATGGGAAACATGTATATAAGGTTCCTAAGAAGGTTCTTCGCTATTTCCCAATAAAGAAGAGGCTCCAAAGATTATTTCTGTCTTCTAAAACAGCAAGTCTAACAAGATGGCATGATGAGGAGAGAACAAGAGATAGTGTTCTTAGGCATCCTGCAGATTCTCCTCTATGGCAAGACTTTGATGTTAAACATCCAGAGTTTGCTTCGGATAGCCGCAATATCCGTCTTGCATTCGCCACCGATGGTTTTAATCCATATAGGACACAGAATGTTAGCTATAGCATTTGGCCTGGTATATGTATTCCCTATAATTTTCCACCTTCAATGTGCATGAAGCAATCAAATTTCATCCTTTCTTTGTTGATTCCTGGGCGGCATGCTCCTGGTAGTGATATGGATGTTTACTACCAGCCACTTGTTTATGATTTGTTAGATATGTTTGACAATGGAGTCAAAACTTATGATGCTTCAAAGGGTGAGCACTTCCAATTGCGTGCAGCAATATTGTGGACAATTACTGATTTCCCCGGTCTAGGCTATGCATCTGGTTGTGTCACATCTGGTGAAGCAGCATGTCCTGATTGCCACTCTTATACATGTTCACTTAGACTAGGCAATGGCAGCAAGACTTGCTATATGGGTCATCGTAGGTTCTTGCCTGAAAAACACCCATTCAGGTTCGATGTCCATAAATTTGGTTCAACTGAACTTAGGACAGCACCTACTCCTCTTTCTAGAGACGAAATTTTGGAGTGTACTAAAGATATTGTTACAGTTTTTGGCAAGGATCCATCTAGAAAGAAACCAGTAAGCAAGAGACGCAAGGCAGGGGAGCCATTAGTCATTTTCAAAAGGAGATCTATTTGGTTCAAACTTCCATATTGGAAAGATTTGATGTTGCGGCATAATTTTGATGTCATGCACATAGGGAAAAATGTGTACGAGAACTTTGTTAATACATTCTTGGGTACTGATGGGAAATCTAAGGATAACCTGAATTCTCGTTTAGACCTTCAAGCTCTAGGTATTAGAAGTGATCTCCACCCTGTTGAACTTGAAGACCAATTTTATTTACCGCCTGCACCATATTCAATGAGTCTTGATGAGAAGAGATTATTTTGTGAAGTACTAAAAGGGGTAAAGTTTCCTGCTGGTTATGCATCTGATATACGACCCAATGTTCATGTTAGTGAGAGAAAGGTGTTTGGTCTTAAGAGTCATGAGTGCCACATTGTTCTACAACAGTTAGTACCGCTTGCTGTGAGGAAAATATTGCCAGAAGTAGTTAGTGCTGCAGTGATTCGTGTTAGTCATTTTTTCAAGAAGATTTGTGCACCAGTTTTTCGGATAAGTGATATGGATAGTCTAGAGGCTGATATAGCTGAAACTTTAAGCGTTTTGGAGACTATATTCCTTCCTTCATTTTTTGACATTATGGTACATTTGATGGTTCATCTTCCTGCCCAAGCAAGAATTGCTGGTCCAGTACATTTTCGTAGCATGTGGCCTGTTGAGAGGTAATTTCTGTAGGCACAGTGCATCATAGGAAAAAAATACTACCTATTATTTTTACAGCATTATGAGCCAATTATATATGTGTATAGGTTTCTGATGAGATGTAAGGGTGATGTTCGTACAAAAAGCCATCCGGAGGGATCAATTATGGAGGGTTCTTTGTTTTATGATAGCCTTACGCTATGTGCCCGATATTTACATGAGGAGACTCAATTTAGCCGGCCACTTAGAAGTGATGAAGGGCAGCAAACAGAAATTTGCAACACAACTCCTTTCTTTCATAGCAATGGTCGGTGTCTAGCCGGGAAGTGCACAGTGACTTTAGATCACAAGACTTGGCTTCAAGCACATAGATATGTTTTGTTCAACTATGTCAACATAGGACCTTACTTGGAGTAAGTTCTCTATTCACTTCACACAACATGTATTATTTTCCTTGCATGGTAAATTGATAAATTGTCCTTTGCAGCAAGCATGCTCGCTATCTATCATCAATTGGTCTTCGAAACAAGCGAGATATCAACCGAATGCAGCATGAATCCTTCCATGAGTGGTTTAGGTTGCATGTAAGTAGGAAGATAACATAAAAACATGTGTTTTTAGATGAACTTGACATCTACCTTAATGATAGTATTTCATACTAATCACAGGTGGAAGAAATGTGTGAGGAAGTACCAGATGAGATTCAAATTTTAGCTAAGGCACCAATGATGATTGCACGAAAGTATAGTAGCTACACAATGAATGGATTTGATTTTCACACTGAATCCTATGATGTGGGTAGGTCTGTCCAAAATAGTGGGGTTGCTCTAGTTGCAGAGTCAGCATGCTTTGAAAGGGGAAACAATGATAGAATCATAATAGGAAACAAGACTTATTATGGTATTATACAGGAGATTGTTGAATTGAACTATGAAAATAAAGGAAATGTGGTTCTTTTCAAGTGTGCTTGGGTAGACAACAGAGTGCAAGACAAATGGGTAAAAACTGATCAATTCGGGGTCACTACTGTGAACTTTAAGCATTTATTCAATACAGGTGAAAAAGTATCCGATGAACCTTTCATACTAGCATCACAGGCAGTTCAAGTCTTCTATGTTCCTGACCCAGTTGATACTGAGTGGGTTTCTGTTCTTCAGTCTAAACCAAGAGACTTCTATGACATGGATAATTTGGAGAGTGAGCACTTAGATAGTGGCAATGGGCTAGTTGTGCCATTGCCTGATCTAAATGCCAATGTGACTGTGGATGTTGTTAATGGGTTTGCCCCTGCTGTTAGAACGGAGATAGATGGTATAATTGTTGATCCAAAAAAGTCTAAAAAAAATCTAAGAAGTAAGTGTTCTTTGCAAATTGTGTCTGCTACTGATTACATGCAAAATCTTTTCCCTTTTACATTACTGGTTATAGAAGCACAATTTGCTAATTTTTCTGTACTTTTTAGGAGGAAAAAATGTCCCTAAGCAGAAAGAATATGGATGCCCACATTAATGAGTATGAGCAACAACGCCAGGCAAACATTGCAAGAAACTTAGAGCAGCTGCAATCTTTGAAGATTCCTACTATGAACACTGTGGTACAACCTTGTCCAGCTCAGAAAAGAACAAAGGTAATGTGATCTTTTTTTCCAGATTCCTCTGCAATATTTCTAAACACTAATCCCTACTGTCATGTGATCTTTTTTTTAGAAAACTCATCATACAAGTCATGCACCCATTGACGGTCATAATTTGCGACCAAGGCCACAGAAAAATAATGTTGACACTGCAAATGAGCAGATTGTGGATGACCCTGAGTATGAACCAACCGGAGACTTCTTATGCGATAACGAAGGTCGTATTGTAGCCTTTTGTTGTAGCATAAATAGTTTATTATGATAGATTCTGTTTTCACATTCAAAAATAATTTCTACAGATTTGCTCGGTGGTACACAAAAGAAGAGGAATGGAAGGGGCATCACCAAAATGAATGACATATTCTCAAGGACTACCGACATGCCTAAAATCAAAATAACACTGAATGAATTTGGGCAGCCCGTTGGAGAAAATGCTAGGAAGCTTTCTAGTGTCATTGGGTGTCAAGTGAGAAAGAAATTATCGGTTGGATGTGATGATTGGAGGCTTGTTGATGCTGAAAAGAAGTTAGCAGTTTGGACTGACATAAAGGTACATCATTAGAGCACCTCTTATCACTGAATTTTTTTCTCAACTAAGTGGCATATCGAATTAATAGCAGCTAGTATGTATAAGTTTGCTCTGTATTTTGCTTGCCATATCAAATTAATAGCAGCTAGTATGTATAAGTTTGCTCTGTATTTTGCTTGCCATATCAAATTAATAGCAGCTAGTATGTATAAGTTTCCTCTGTATTTTTACTTCCTGCAATTTCTGTGCATATGATCCATGCCAAAAACAACATAATTTGACCCCTGTTACCCTATAAATTAGGCAATCTATGATCTGGATGATGCTGCCATCAATTGGTTTATGGCTACAGCTGCAAGGAAATGGAAGGAGTATAAGGCGGAATTAAAAGCAAAGTTTTTTGATGAAACATTAACAGATGAGGAATTGAAGGAAAGAGCTGGTAATAGAGTAAATGCTGCTGATTGGGATTTTCTTATTGGCTTTTGGAGGTCACCTGAATCTGAAGTAAGAAACAAATAACGAGTTTGTTTTATTTCCCATTACTTGCTTATAGAACTTCTGTTCTTTAGTAATATATGTGTAAATTTTAATGATTTCAACATAGGCTCGTACAGCAAGAGCAAAAGCAAATCGTGCAAAGCTGCAGCTTCATCATACATCAGGCAGTGTTAGCCATGCTTGTCGTAGGCATGATCTGGTACGTAAAACTATCACTCAAATTACTAATTCAAAGTACATTATTTTGGGGAATTTTTATTACTACAAAGTTAAAAAAACTTGTAGGGTCAAGAACTTGGGCGTCCTCCTCGAAGAGATGAAGTCTACATCAACACACATACAAGAAAGAATGGAGTACCTTTAAGGCAGGCAGCCCCAACAATTGTAAGTTTCCTCCAGAAAACCAATTGCAATATGTATTGTTACTTCCTGATGTATAAACATACCTATTCATTTTTTTACAGAATGAACTTAAATCAATTGTTGAAGCCCGTCCAGAGTTGAAAGATAGATCAATTCAAGAAGGCGATGTATATGCTGCAGTTTGTGGAGTAAAGGAGCCAAAAGGACGTGTCCGTGTTTTGGGTCTAGGACCAACACCCTAAGAGATTGGTACCCCAGGGTTGAAGTCATACATGCCAACAAGGCTTCAACTGGAAGTTTTGGCTCGTAAAAAGGCTGAAAGTGTAAAAGCAACTCTAGAACAACGTATTGTGGAATTGCAAGAGCAAGTGCATGAAGAAACTTTGTCACAGCATGGTTCTAATTCACGGCAACACATGGTAAAGTACTTCAATATCTTTGTTTCTTACCTAAGTATTTAGGTGCCATTATAGGTCCGTGTATATGCAATCAAAATTTGAAAAATACTCCTAATAGATATTATTCCAATGCTTGATGTAGAGCCCAAGGTCTGAAGGACATGTTGATGCACATAATGATGCTCAGTGCGAAGAAATTCACAATTCTGCAGATAATGAAGATTGTGATCAGGACATTATTAATGATGAGAACTTGCTTGTCCATAGGCATGTTGATGAAGCCCCACCAATGCCTTCCATGAACGTTACAAGCACACGAAGAAATGAAGATGCCCCTCGCTTTGCACATGCCCCTCGCTTTGCACATGATACACTTGTAATGTTCTTCATACTTCTGTAAAGTTTACATTTTGTGATTTAATATCTGTTCCTTGCATTTATGCAATTCTCATGAATACATCATCTACTTCAGGTTGGAAAGGATGTGATATTGTTTGCTATGCTGAGGTCTGATCTCCCTATAGCTAAGGCAACTGTTCTTTCTACTAATCCAAAGACCATGGTTGGAGGTCAGCCTCTTGGAAAGCAGTTTTGTGAAGTTATGGTGAATGTTGTAATGAAGAGGGATGCACTCCTGCCTTGCCCTTATGATTATACGATGAGTATGGCTGATGCTTATATGATGTCAACTGCGTGGCCATATAAGCGAGTAATAAACTGCACTTGACATCATTTCTTTTTTCCTTTTGATGAGTGGCTAATGTTCCTAATTAATGTACTTTGTATAGCTAAAGGTTTGCAGCAAGGCATCAAGATCTTCCCAGGGTACTGCAGGTATTTTGTGCCCTTTCTTACTCTTCCTTTGAGCTGCAGATGTATGTTATGGTCCTGATTCATGAACATAATTGGATTACCTCATTCTAAGTAATTATTTCATAAAACAGTTCCTTTTGTTCAAGAGCACCTTTTAAGATATATAAGATGTCATAATTGTTAATTATTTTCTCCTATACTAACTGGCTTTGGTATCTAAATGAAGCTGAACTAAGTTCTTCAGCATTACCAAATTCCAGTTCACTCACAAGTCATAATTGTTAATTTATGTACTGTTTGTTTGACATATTCAGTGAGAATAAAAAACACAAGGTCGTATTGAGATTTGAGAATTGCAGCTTGCACAAACCAACTACATCTTGTTATGATTTATCATTACAAATTCGGCCACTTCAAGGACATCAAAACTAGATATCAGCACAAGTGTTTAAAAGAATCCTGTAATTGATTTTTTTATAACTATGGCATGTTTCCGTTTAGCATAATACTGCTAAGGGGAAAAAATAAGTGTTGGGAAAAAATAAGTGTTCATTCAGTAAAAAATAAGTGGTCACAAGCAATACAAGTAGTAGCATGCAGTCATACACATAGCAGTTTCCAGTTCACCTCTCACCAAGCATATGAGAGAGGTTGATGGATCTGAGGCTAGGAATGCTTAATTTGTAGTACTATTACCTTCACACCCAACAGCTTTGAGGTTGATATATAGGAAATAAGCAATGCAGCAACCCTTCGAGGTTGATATATAGTATGGCAAGTGTACTTAGAGGCACCAACCCTTTATCTGAATCTCAAGATGCTGCTAGCCTGGTTTGCAGCACTTGCTAACTCTTATTGGTATAGATCTGTTTTTGTTCAGCGTAGAGAAAAGTATTGTTTGGTATAGATCTCAAGTATTGTTTGGTATAGATCTCAAGTTTACTGCACAATAAACTAGAATGGTTGTAGACTTGTAGTATATTTGTGTTTTACTGAATAAAGATAATCATTTGGCATTCTGACTCAGGAAGTGTTGTGCGTCACTAGCTGGATACAACTGGACTGCTTACAGCTGAACCGGTCACGACTTTGCGGAACTACTGCGCCTTTGCATCCAAGTATTTTTTTGTTTTTTGGGTTTCTGGAAGAACTTGTTCACACAACTCAATGGCATGTGCAAAACAATCTTCTACAATCTGCTGTTGGATCCATGCATCTCCTTTTGGTTTCTGAGTTTCTCAAAGTGATTGTGTACTGCAAACAATCTAGTACATTTTGATGCATTGCCATGTGTGTCTTTTGTTTTTTTCACTTGGTGCAAGGAAGACAAACCTATATGTATCTGGGGGACTGAATTTGTGATGGTGAATGTGATATGGTGGCTCTCTAATTATTAATGAACTTGGTTTACTATGTACTAATTCTGCCAAATCGGATTTTATTTTTTTTAATCCATTTTAATTGCATCGTTGGACAATCAGTCGCTAAAACATATCTATACCATCAAATAGTCTGTCGGAATATGTGGTAACACACTGTCTGACGGCAAATATTATACCGTCTACCAGTCAGTCGGCAAAAGTACGGTCAGTCGGTATATGTTTTTACCGACCCCCGTTACACCGTCTGTAGAGTCAGTCGGTATATGTTTTATACCGACTGACCATCAGACGCTAACTCTTCCTATGCCGACTGACCGTCCAACGCTGTTTTGGGGCTGTGGTGTAGTGGCACGCGCGAGTCTCCAGACTATAAAGAAGACGTAGCGTCGAGCCTAGCTCCGCACGCACCAGTCCACGGACTTTAAATAAGACGTAGCGTCGAGCCTAGCTCCGCACGCGAGAGTCTGCGGACTATAAAGAAGACGTAGCGTCGAGCCTAGCTCCGCACGCACCAGTCCACGGACTTTAAATAAGACGTAGCGTCGAGGTTTGCCTCCGCACGCGCGAGTCTCCGGACTATAAAGAAGATGTAGCCTCGAGCCTAGCTCCGCACGCAATAGTCCACGGACTTTAAATAAGACGTAGCGTCGAGGTTCGCCTCCGCACGCGCGAGTCTTCGGACTATAAAGGAAGTCGTAGTGTCGAGGTTCGCCTCCACACGCGCCACTCCACGAAGTATAAACGAGACACGTAGACCTGCCCTCCGCGTTCGGCGGCAGGTAACACCAAGCATAAGGTACTATTTGGTTCCATTATAAACGCAAAGGGGTTACATGGTTATAAGCGCAGGACCCAGTACGTCATTCCCCTGCCCTCCCGACCAACCGCTCAGCCTTGGCGCGGCGTGGACGAGCCCGCGCCGTCGTCACTACGGCGCTGAAGGACCCCTTCAAGCCACTGCAGGAGGTCCCCCTCCCCATGCAACGTCTGCTCCACGGCGACCCTCGCGGCACCTTCCCCGAAGCGGCCTCAGATCCGTTGATGGAAGTTCTGCAGGCTAGATCCAATGGAACGGATGGCGTCCACATAACCTCGAGGCGGTCGGGAGGATCCAGTTGAGGGTTCGCTAGC
Source organism: Dendrocalamus latiflorus (assembly GCA_017311315.1). Classification (NCBI taxonomy): domain Eukaryota; kingdom Viridiplantae; phylum Streptophyta; class Magnoliopsida; order Poales; family Poaceae; genus Dendrocalamus; species Dendrocalamus latiflorus. The sequence continues at coordinate 3,435,673 of CM029636.1, read as the reverse complement.
TCATGGGTATGCCTACACCCACGAGTGTGAAGCAGGGCGAGGGCGAAGCACGCACCAACATAGCCGCAGTGCTCGCCAAAGGTCCTGGCGCCACGAAAAGCAACGCCGGCCCCCTCCTCGATCAGTCCGAGCGACTCCGATAGGGCCTCCGGCCTGTGCGTAGTGTCCGGCACTCGGACGCACAGATCCCGGAGGGCCTGGTTCAGCGCCTCCATGGCCCGCCATGCCGACAGGGACGCATTTTCCAGAACACGGCGGTTCTCGACAGCAGACTCCGCCAGCTGGGCCTTCTCCCCTTCTAGGACGGCGATCTGCTGCACGAAGGCGGCGCGCTCCCCAGCCGTGGCAATCTGAGCTTCTGTGGCCTCGAGTTGTGCGGCCGCCAGGGCATCCCCCAGCGCGCGAAGTTCTTCATCCTTCGCGGCGAGAGCAGTGTTTGCTTCGCGGAGGCTGGCTTCCAGAGCCCTCCGCTCCCGGATGCGGGCCTCGTCAAAGGACCGACCGAGGGCAAGCGTCTGGCAGAAACAACAAATCAGCATGTGTCCAGAAATACCTTACAAACGGAAGCGCACGTATTTACCCTCATCTCGGAGGCCTGCAGCACGAGCGCTAGGAGGTCCCCCGCGCATGACGTCAGCGCCTCTCGGTTGAGGCCGTTATCGGCACGTTCTGCGGCTGCGGTGAGGTCGCAAAATACCTCCGGGCGAGGGAGGAAGTCCGAGCGAGCGAGCCCCGACCCCAAAGCTCCCAGATTTATCGCGGCCACGGCCACGTCAGCAGCAGCGGACACCCGCGGGGCATCCTGCACAAGGCTCCCAACTTCGCACATACCTCCGCTGCTCGATCCTTCGCCACGTACGGGAGACGTCGTCTCACCTGATGTCGGCAGAATGAGCGAGCAGATCGGAGAGAGTCTCGCGAAGTCAGGTGAAGAAAGGGACTCACACCTACCTCCTGCGCCCCTCGTCACGGTCGGAGGTGGCGCTGGTTCGACCGCCCAAGGGGAGGCAGGCGCCTCGACGCTCGGGGAGAACGTCTTCTCGACCGTGCCAGACGCCATAATCCCGCGGAAAGGCCCCGCAACAGTGTATCGACTCCCAGGTGGCGGCGGGGACTGCATCCGAGGGCGTTTCGCCTGCGGTGGCACAGGTGAGTCTTCCACGGTAGGACCAGCTCCAGTCACTGTCGCCCCCACGGCTTCCTCCGTAGGGGGCACGTCCTCGTCGGCCGCTGCGGTTGACAACGCACCTTCCACCGTGGTTGGCTCGCCAGGAACGGCGCCACCTCCCGGGTTGATGAGTTCCAACTCAACGACGGCCGCGAGCCCAAGCACGGGCTCGTGGGCGTCGGCAGAAGGTGCTGGGGGATCCGCGGCGGTGCGCCCCTCCGAAGCAGTATGGCCAGGCCCACCGCCGGTCGCACGCCTTGTCTCAGCTGGGGTAGCCGTTGGAGGGGCTGCAGGGCCGCGTATGGCGGCCGGGGAACGGGCCTGGCGTCGCGAAGATAGCACCCCCGAGGGGCTACCACCGCCCTGAGCGCCCGGAGTCCCGGCGGGAAGCTCTTCCGGCACCGCACGCTCGGGCACGGCAATGCCCACAGCCTCGCAGGTGCGGTTTACCCGCCCCTGCTTAGCCGCCTTGACTGTGGCCTCGCGAGCCCGGTGCTCCTTAAGCGTGTACGGGCCGAGGAGCGCCGCAACCGCGCGCTCCGCATCTTCTAGCCGGCCCACTGCGCAGGAGATCGCGTCAGTCAGGCGGAAGCCAAACAGATACAATGGCGCGGGTAAAGCGTACTAGGCGACTTACAAGGGGCGGACGGCGGCAGCAGGCGAGACACGGATGGGTCGAACCCGTCCTCGCGGGGGCCATTCTGTCCAACATACTTTCCCCGGGAGGAGAGTGGCGTCGCCCCATACATCGTGAACTCCTCGGCTAGGTCGCGCACGCTCATTCGACGGGCGACACCTACAAGGCTCTGTAGCTTCTGCGTGTCGTCGATCTCCGCCTTCAGACTCGGCGTGCTGTTAAACGAGATCGGCCCACCTCGGCAGTGCATTCTGCTCTTGTCGGTCACGGTGTAATAGAACCACCACCGCGTCCAGCCGGCCGCCCACTGCCCTGACAAGGCTGGCACAGGGAACAACGTCGCACAGGACGCCCGGAGCACGAAGTCCACACCGCCGAAGTTGGACACCGCCCCGTCAACCTTTCTGGGTCGACAGTGTGCATCGTGCAGGGTGGCGAATAAGCTCGCGCTGGGACGCCACCCCTCTGTCCGCATCGCCCACGTGAAGACGGCCAGGCGGAGTATCGCGTGGGGCGTCAACTGGGCTAGCTCCAACTGGTAGGCCCGCAGGACTTCGCCCACGAACAGCGTGCAGGGCATTCGAAGGCCGGCATCGAAGAACGCCACGAAAACAATAGCCTCCATGGCCCCGGGCTTCGGCTCCGTCTCGTCCCGACGGGGTAGGCGAGCCCCATTGCGATCCACGATCTTCCCCTCATCCACGAGTTGCTGCAGCGTCCCTTCAGTCATGCGGCTCTTCCCCAGCACACGGGAGCAGGAGCCTCCCGAGTGCTCCATGGCGTTCCACCACTTGTTGGCGCGCGAGCTCCCCCGCGGCACCAATTTGTACTCTTGAGAAGGATGGGTCGCCTCACCCTGGCTAGGCAAGGAACCACTGCGGGGGTGATAGGCGACGTCGTCCTGGCTGGCCATCGCTCTTCGCGACAAGGGAGGAAGATGCAGGCAAAGGCGCAACTGGCGTGAAAATTAGCACGGGCGAAAGCGAAGCGGCAGATCAAAAAGCAAAGCAAGAAAGGGTGCCTCCACCCCAACGCTAGCACCTTATAAAGGCCGCTCGCCTGCCTTGTGGCTCAGCGCACGGACGGATCAAATTCCCAGCGATTCGGCTATCCAAGATTTGGAACGAGGAACTGCCGGAACCTAGAGGGCCGTGTCAGGTAGGTGGCCAAGCAGCGCACAACGCCCCTACATCCTCAACACGCGTCCAACTTCTCGGGGGACGAGGCGAACGGCCGCGGTCACACAACCGCTCACATCCCACGACGCACCAGTCATGAGTCGCCACGTGCCCCACCTGCAGCATGGCAGGCTGCACGACGCGACAGCCTGACTTCTGCCAGGTCAGGCGTCGGCGTGATTCAAGCCGTCATTAAAAGCGCACTACCAGACTGCAGGGTCACAACAGCCACGGAGCGCGCGCGCCTACTTCGACTTGGGCGCCAGCTTCGCTGCCGCCCGTTCGAAGGGTAGGGACGGAGCGCGCGCGTCTACTTCGACTTAGGCGCCAGCTTCGTTGCCACCCGTTCGAAGGGTAGGGGACGGAGCGCGCGCGCCTACTTCGACTCCGGCGCCAGCTTCGCTGCCACCCGTTCGAAGGGTGGGGACGGAGCGCGCGCGTCTACTTCGACTTAGGCGCCAGCTTCGCTGCCACCCGTTCGAAGGGTGGGGACGGAGCGCGCGCGTCTACTTCGACTTGGGCGCCAGCTTCGCTGCCACCCGTTCGAAGGGTAGGGGACGGAGCGCGCGCGTCTACTTCGACTTAGGTGCCAGCTTCGCTGCCACCCGTTCGAAGGGTAGGGACGGAGCGCGCGCGTCTACTTCGACTGGGCGCCAGCTTCGTTGCCACCCGTTCGAAGGGTAGGGGACGGAGCGCGCGCGCCTACTTCGACTCCGGCGCCAGCTTCGCTGCCACCCGTTCGAAGGGTGGGGACGGAGCGCGCGCGTCTACTTCGACTTAGGCGCCAGCTTCGCTGCCACCCGTTCGAAGGGTAGGGACGGAGCGCGCGCGTCTACTTTGACTTAGGCGCCAGCTTCGCTGCCACCCGTTCGAAGGGTAGGGGCGGAGCGCGCGCGTCTACTTCGACTTGGGCGCCAGCTTCGCTGCCACCCGTTCGAAGGGTAGGGGACGGAGCGCGCGCGTCTACTTCGACTTAGGCGCCAGCTTCGCTGCCACCCGTTCGAAGGGTAGGGACGGAGCGCGCGCGCGCGTCTACTTCGACTCGGGCGCCAGCTTCGTTGCCACCCGTTCGAAGGGTAGGGGACGGAGCATGCGCGCCTACTTCGACTCCGGCGCCAGCTTCGCTGCCACCCGTTCGAAGGGTGGGGACGGAGCGCGCGCGTCTACTTCGACTTAGGCGCCAGCTTCGCTGCCACCCATTCGAAGGGTAGGGACGGAGCGCGCGCGTCTACTTCGACTTGGGCGTCAGCTTCGCTGCCACCCGTTCGAAGGGTAGGGGACGGAGCGCGCGCGTCTACTTCGACTTGGGCGCCAGCTTCGCTGCCACCAGTTCGAAGGGTAGGGGCCGGAGCGCGCGCGCCTGCTTCGAATCGGGCGTCCGCCTCCGCCAACACCATCCCAGACTTCGAGCTCCCCAACCACAAGCTTGGAGGCATTCACAGGCCGTAGGGGACGGAGGGGGCCAAAGGACTCGGCGACATGGCTTCGGCCCTGTGAAAGCCCTTCACCATGAGAGGCTCCTGTCGTAGGGGTGGCCCCCACCTAAACCCAGCAGGCCTGGTAGGAGATTATAAGGCCCAGAATAGGCCATGTGTAATGACATAACTGCCCCCAGAGGGGATAACCAGATGTAAGGGTATATCTGTAAAAGCACTCCTCATGTGTATATATATATATATGGGTAAGCCATGGGGAGGACCCCCGGGCAATGACACTTATCTTCATCACTTTCCACTACTATCTCTCTCTCTGTTTGGTCTGTAGCCACAACAGGGATGAAATGGCATACTAATCAAGGGATTAATGTACTACATGGCATTTTTGCGAAGCCAACATTGAGAGTGGCAAAAGTGCGAAGCCCATTCTTGAAGATGGCAAATCATCAATTTTCTCAGATATGTTACTATCATCTATTGAGAATAGGACTAGACACTATCTGTAGTAACAGGGGCGTAGCCAGCCCACTGCAAAACCTTGGGTCCAGCTCATTGCAAAAAAAAATTCTAAGCCATTTACTATTAAACGCTACAGTTAAATGCATGGGATTTTTCAGCTGGCCCGAGGCCCAGCTCCGCCTCTGTGTAGTAAGGATAGCACCCATCTGAACCCATTTGGCACGTTAGGAAATTGTAAGGTCCAATATGATTTATATAATGACATATACCTTTATGGGAGACACCTGACTGTAAGGGTAAGAGAGTAATTATGCATCATGGAGAAATATATACACACCCTGGATATGGAGAAGGGGCAACCATTGTTCATTCATCTCAGTCAATCCACTACCCTTTCACTTTACTGTTTGGTCAGTAGCCACGACAGTTGGCGCCGTCCGTGGGGACGACAGAGAGCAAGCTGTGGATTTCGAGAAGTGATGGCACCCAAGAAAGCTTCATCGACGACAAAGAGGAAGCGGAGCACGATGGCAGCGGTCGCAAACGCCACGGCCTCAGTCGGTGGTCCACCTGCGTCGACATCTAAAGGCAACGTTGGCAAGGCAAGTGCTGACGTTGACATCCGCGGCGGTGCGGCTGGCCCAGCCGATGGCGCAGTGACTGATCTCGTTAGTGGCGCTCGGGTCAGTGGTAGCACCAACGCCGACACTCACGCCGGCATGCCCGACAACACGGGGTCCAGCGTGGGGGTGACAGGTCTCGTCGTCAACCATGGGACCTGTAACAACCCAGGTTTTTATTAAAATAAAAATAAATAAATAATATTAAAATAAAAAATAAGTGTTTTGATTGCCTAAATTTTATTTTTGCTTTGCCCTGATTTTCTACTTTTTTAAAAAAGCTGGATTTAAAAATTAATTTAAGTAAAACTCAGAAATATTATCAAATAAAAATATATTTTGAATTTAGATAAAAATTATATTTCAAATGAATTATTTGGGTTTATTTGGCTTTTATTTGGGTTTTCTGGTATTTTTGGAGTTTTAAAATATATTTTGGAAATTAAAAAGTATTTTAAATATAAAATTATAGTACCAACTTAGGTTGGAAATATTTTATCTAAGTCCAAAATATCTCCAGGAATTTCTGTGAATTTTTTTGGAGTTTTTGGAATTTATTTCTTATTTTTCTGAGCCTTTTTGAATTTCCTCGGCTTTTCTAAAAATCCAAAAATCAAAAAGAAAATTAAAACTCCCCACCCCTCCCTCCGACCAACGCGTGGACGGTCTGGATCCATCCACGTCACCGCTGCTCGCCCCGCCTTCTCCCTCCATCTGGCCGACGCGTGGATGGGCTGAATTGTGCCACGTCGCCCCCCGGCCCATCCCGCCGTCCCCTTCCACTAACCCCCACAGCCGCCCGATCTCGCCCCCCCCCCCCTCCATGTGGCTGTGATCCACGCTGCCCGCTTCCCCTCTCTCTTTCTCTCTCTACGCCGCAGGTCCCACTTGTCAGGCGTGTCTTCCTCCTCACTCCTTCGTCCCCGTGCGTCTCCTTCTTCTTCCTCCCACTTAGCCCCGCCGCTATTTACGCCGCCACCTCGCCCGCTCGGACTCCTCTCTTCTCCCTCTCTCTCTCTCCTACCTCGAGCGGCCCGCAACAAACCCCCCTCAATCCCCGCCCAAAATCCCTCTCTTCTCGCGCCTGAAATAGACTAGATTATTTCACCACTGAGTCCAGGGCGTAACCAAATCTTGGTTCCGCCACTGACAATGTTATACCATAATACCAGTGTATGAGTTAGGCACCGTGAGTGCTTGCATAGACTCTGTGAAGCGACTACTTGATGCACAAGCATAGACTCTGTGAAGCGACTACTTTATGCACAACTTCAAGAGGGAATTGAGAGATGGTGTGCTGTGTCTCTTACATACGCAATTGATGGAAATGAACAGGGGACGAGACCACGCTAATGTATCAATTAATCTTGAAGCTTGATCACATGTCCATCGTTTCCTGTTGTGTATAAGCCTCCGAAGATGTAAATTCTGATCATTTTTGTATAATCACATGCTGGTTTACAAAGGGTTTGATAATGTATCTGAATGGGCTTTTTTTTGTCTCAGTAACTTGCTGGTGTTATGAATTGTAGTGCTTTTCTACATTGTAGACAAAACTCGAATGCTATTGCCATATAATGAAAAAATGATGTAATTCCCATTAATTATCACCACCATAACTGTTTCTTGCTATGAATTGGATGTTTATTGTTCTTTCAATATAAGTTTAGGCCCCGTTTGGCACAGCTCAGCTTCACTAGTGAAGCTGTTTTTTTTTTAGATTCAGCTTCACGAGCAGCTTCACCGGTGAAGCTAAAGCTGTTTTAGAAAACTATTTGGCAAAACAGCTTCACCAACAGCTTCATGCATGGCTGAGAGAGGTCAATTGTCCAAGATGCCCCTGTCTACCTGACTTGTTCTAACATTTGGAGTTGTATATTTGTATATGGTCATATGAATTAAAAAATAATATATTTGAATGAGTATGAATTAAAAAATTAAAAAATTAAAATACGTGAACGGGAGAGAGCGGTGCGTACGCGAAAGAAAAAAGTGAACGGGATTTTTGTGAACTGAGCGGTGCGTACGCCTGAGGGAGAGAGTGACAAATACGTGTAAATTTTTGTGAACTAGATGGGCATTCGCTTCCTTGGAATATGGGCCTGAGGGAGAGAGCTGTGAAAAGCTACTTTTTTCAGCTTCACATCTCCCTATTCCTTTGTGAGAGCACAAAAAAAGGAGCTTTATGGGTGAAGCTATTTGCAAAAAGGGTGTTTGGCAAAAAAACAGCTCACAACAGCTCATGAAGCTGTGCCAAACAGGGCCTTACTCTTCCTGTATTTTTAACATAAGTGAAGGGCCTCGCACAATCCCACTAGGATTACTACTGTGGCACAAATTCACTACATGAGCTCACATTTTCTTAATATTTGTTCGCAATATGTTATTCAGATTGCTTTGCTATCGTTTGGACTTTGGAGTCATTGATTTTATAAAAACTGCCTATTTTCTGCCATCCGTTAACCCTGGCACACTTTTTCTTTAACGCTTGCATCTCCTACCTAATTTGCATGTATCAACAATTGGTACTGTTCTCGCTCAAGGCATGAACTCAAAGAAGAAGATCGAAGTAGGTAATTAGCTTGGCCTGATAAAGCGTACTTGTTGTTACTTAATTATGCATGTTAGCTTCTTTACAAAGTGTTTGACACGAAAAATCACTCACGGGTTTCTTGCTCCAGGATATGAGGTGCGAGCGTGCCAGTGTACTAATAGTATATAAAATAGATAAACACAAGAAAGATAGAAAAAATATGTATTTTATTCATTCATTTGAAAATAGCAAAATTATAAGCTCACTTTATATATATGCGCTTCATAGCCTGCTTTGCATAGCAGATCTGACATAGGCAGTGTGGTCTCCTGGTTTTCGGGGCCTCGAAAGGCTCCCGGTTAATTACATTCACGGGGTAAATCCACAGAATACCTCCGATTAAGCTGTGCATTGGTTGTCGTCTTCAGTCTTCGTTTCATGTTCTCCATGCATGTGATGAATGGTTAATGTAGATGTGAGCGTTGGTATGATCCATAGCCTCATCGGTCTGTGGGGCCGTTGACAACGTAGCCTTTGCATTTGGCCACGCCCACCTGTGCTGCTCGACCTCGTCGGTATCAAATGACACACAAAATTAAGGTGGTTGAAAGTGTGCATGATTCACGTCAAGCATGACTAATCTGCCAATATGGTAGTAGCTAGAATCGATGTAGTACACATACTTAATTCGGGCGGCGAGGCTGGCAGAGCAAAACGCCTGGGTCACATATCGAAGTGGTCAAAAGTGACCAAACGGGAAGGGCCCCTCTGCTGTGCAGACGCACTTAGCCGAACTCAAGTGTCTTAAAGGCAAACCATCCTTACTTTTAACAAAGTAGAACGCATGCGTCGTCCTTCACGGGTATACCTGTGGGCGTAAATCAATGTCACGGGTACGGGTCTGGATGAGCACTACCCGTACTTGCCGCGCCCGATTGCCATCCCCTACTCTAAACTATCTAGAACCATCCCTCTCGCTAGCAAAATGCAGTTTTGATTGAGTTCAACCCATGTGACATGCCACATTAGATCTGAGCTAGCCAAAACTAAGTGGGGTCGGGATGTCTATGGTGCATGGAGTCCACGGACAACTCACAGGGTAGGCTAGACTCATGTGTCATTGAAATATTAAGCATTTTTAGTTTTTAATATAAAAATAGAAAAAAAAAGTCAATTTTTGGTCCCTCAACTCTTGCCACAGTTTAATTTTGGTCCCTCAAGTGCAAACTAGGGTAGCTTCCTCCCCCAATTGTCAGAACTGGTTTTGTAGGTGGTTTTGGGTGATGTAATGCTAACGTGGATCCCCGTAGTCATATTCCTTGACATTAGGCATCCACGTGTGACATGGCATCCACGTGTGATGTGGCATCCACTCTGTCGCCATGGCGTGGCTGCCTATCTGTCGTAGACCACCTTCGACCGTGCTCTTGTGACCCACGAGTTACCCTTGGATGCAGCGATCCGTTTTGATGCTCTTCGGCCGCCACCTCTTCTTCCCGTCGGCATCAAGCTCGTCAGTGCCTCCCATGGCGTTGTGCTGCTCTATCTGGGGAGAATAAGCAAGGGGCTCAACTCCATTTGCTTACCGACTTTGCAGCTGTTACTCCACAGTCCAGCTTTCAGATATTCTCTTGTGACTCAACTCTGTGTTTCTTCGTTTTGGATTCTATTGTCTTAGGGTGGTCAATCTCACTGTGGAAGAATAGACTGGTAAATTTGAAGAGGTTGGGTGAGTTCTTTTGGGTTATGTGTTATGGTTTTTAGTTTATAACTTTTAAATTCTGACTGTTTCGCAATAGAGTATGAAGAAAGAGAGAGTTGCATGTGATTTTGATCGGTATAACTGAAATCGGTACAGTGTGTACTATAATCGACTTGTAGACCCAGCTTTAAAAAGACGTATCGTTTGAAAAGTAGTTACTATAGCAAAAATAAAAAACGATAAGTTTGAAGCCTAAAATAACACAGTCATTAGCTCAGAATGTTATGTCATAGTTTTTTTTTTTGTAATTTTATCAGCCTATAGAAAATAATTGGATTTTTGTAGGAGCATCTGTAGCATCGCATGGTAATGGAGTTCTGGCTGCGGAGCAGACTGAACTGAACACTGGAGCAACTTGAACATACCATAAGGAGATGGGTATAAATTTCGAAATGGGCCTGCTCCTGAACAATCTAATTGAGGGTGTGTTTATATTGGTTTTTACTAATGGCTTTTTTTATTATAGTTTATGATTTTTCTGAAAAAACTGTTTTTAAAATGAGAAAACGAGCAGTGAAAAGGAAAGGAGAAGATACGTGTGTGTGACGGAAACGAGAAGAGTGGGGTGTATGATGCACTCCTCACCCCCTGCCTTATCTCCGGAGTGAGATAGTAGCGAGAGGAGTAGAGAAACCGCTTCAAAAAGTTAGGTGTTCGTATTGCATTTTAGCTCTTCTAAGAAGAGATAAGAAGCAAGAGCCAGTTCGATTAGCAAACAAATTAGGGCTGGTTTGTTTTGGCTTTTTTCGTGACTTATGCTCGTACTGTCTACAATAAATAGCTTTTAAACAGTGTGTTTTTTAAGACGGAGTTAATAGGAATATTGTAATAAAAAGTATATTAAGTTCAGTTGTACCAACTAATATCGTATGTTACCATTTTTCTATATGTACTATCTATTATGATAGTCAGAATTTAAATATTTAAACTATAATCTATAAATCAACAGTAAAAAAAACCTATCCTAGCCTCTTCCTTCCTCTCTCTCTCAAATCAAAAAAAGAAAAAGGAGTTATAGAATTTGATCCGACGGTTTCTACAGTACTCTGAAAAAGCCAGGGCGCTCCAGATATATGATCCCCCTCTGGCAGCCTGACCCTGTGACTGACAGCACGCAGCCTGCACCTGATGATCATGCATGCATGGCGTGCCATACTGCCGTAGTACCATCCAATATGCGAAACAAGGCTTCCATGTCCTTTTTTTCTACGTTTTTTCATGTAACAGTAGTCTAAAAGAGATAGATGCTATTATAGATTCTATAAAAAATAAAGTAGAACAAATAAGATATTGATATGTATGAGAGAATTGTGACAGAAATAGAGAAAGAGAACAGAAAAGCTTTGTTCCCATTTCCCAATATGCATGCATGTATGCATCCTTCAACTCAAAAAACGACGTACATGCACTGAGCAGGCACGTGTACTCCACTGTTGGAAGCTCGAGGAGGAAGGAATCTTCTGCTTACAGGCACATATGCATGGTGCTATGGTGGGAGTATTACTTCCTTCGTGTCAGAATACTTGGCACGATTTACTTTTCACGGTCTTCAAAATTAAACCTTAATTGTTAATTTTATACCATGTTTTTAAAATGATATAAAAGTACAATATATAGAAATATTTGTTACGACAAATTTAATAATACCATTTTAATACAACTAAACAAAATAATTACAAAAATATTAGTGGTAAAATTACAATGTTTGACCGATCAAAATTAGGAATGCCAAGTGTTCTAAAACACATGGATTACAATATACTTTATCTGTCCACAAATGTAGATGTCATGCGTTTCATACTGTCAAGTTTTGATCATTAATATATGTTAAAGTATATAGATTGGCTACATAAAAAATAATATCATTAGATTTATTTTGCAAAATTCTTTTATAATATATATTTTAAATTATTTTTTGTTAGTATATTATAATAATAAATAATAATCAAAATATTATATTAGAGATCATAAAAAATTAAAAACAACATATATTTGTACGGGCGGAGGGAGTACGGCCAAGTATTATAAAACAACATATAAAAAATTAAAATTAGTGATCAAGTATTATTGGATTACGTTCGTGACAACCGGGGAAAAAAGATTTTTCATGTGTAATCCTACCACGTAATCTCGAATGTTAACAGTATCACGTGCAGTAATTTCTAACTAATCACCTGTTGACCAGCACGGCAGCACCAGCGTTGGAATTAACCGTGCGTTGCGTCGGTTGCACTGCGATTCCACGTACGGCCCTGCCTGACTCTGGCTGATTCGCTGACAGGGTGGGCCCAGACGCCAGCTGCATGGCGCAGCAGCAAAAATCGCAAGCTTTCTTCGCCACTACGTTAAGTACGTATACTTATTAGTGTTTGTCATCGAGCCCACCCATCGATACATACATACGTACGTACGTCAGGGACGGAGCTAGGATCTAGACAAGGGGGACCGACCCGCCAAGGCGCCGAAGTCATGGGCCCTGGGCGCTGTGTGTCGGCAAAATTAAACATACACATATATAATTAAACATACGCATATATATTGTCATATAAATTCAATCATAACACATATGACAAAATAATGTAGCATACATCTAGTAACACAAAAGAAAGGTACTTTCATTACATCTCCACAAACTTGAATTTGTTACATCTCCACTAACTTGAATTTAGCACGACGATTACCAACTAGATCATAAGATTTGATAATATCATTGGAACTAATCTTGGCTGTCAATTCCTTTTCAATATAACCTATCATGTAGCTTCGCAAAAAGCCATCTCCCATTTTAGTCCTAGTACGTGTCTTGGCAAGTTTCACGGCTGAAAAGACTCTCTCAGTGGTCGCTGTTGATACTGGAAGAGTTATGACTAATCTTAGCAATCTATCGACCATTGGATAAATAGAATTTTTACCTAATCTCACTAGTCCCTTTGTTAGATCAGCAAGTGATGGCAATGTACTTAGAGCATCTCCAAGAGATGTTGTAAATGGGTCCGTAAAATCCGATTTACATTTTTACGGGTAAAACTCGTTTCCAACAGCTTCTCCATCGGCTTCTCCAACTTTCCCCATCCTCTATCCCGCGACTTCCGCTCGGAAGAAAAAGCGATTCTCGCCGCTCAGCATCCCGGGTCGCTCCTCCCTTCCCGCGCGCCCCTCCTCCCTTCCCCCGCGCCTCATCTGCTGCGCGCGTCCCTTTCCCGCGCTCGTCCCCCTCCTGCGCACGCTCTATCTCCCGCGTGCGTGCTCCTTCCACGCAGGCGTGCCTCGCTTTTTTTGTTCCGTTTCCTCGGGGGCAGTGCTGCCAATAGCGCCGCCTTGCACGCCGTCACTATGCCCCAGCCGCCAGGTGACCCAGTTCGTCCCTCCTCGTGCCAGGGATATGGTGGATGGTCCTTGCCGGTTCCCCCGTCTGCCAGAGTTAGGGATCCCTCTTCAATCCGTGCAGCCGGTAGGTGCGAGCAGGAAGGCCAGACCTCGTTGCACTGGTTGGAGGACGCCGGAGTTGTTGGCCAGCGCCGACGAGTCCTTCCTCCCGCTGGCGTTGATGGCCGGACTCCATCGTTCTCCTTCAACGAGATGCGCTCTGCTGAGATGGCTGCAGAGATGTCCTCAGGTGAGATGCTTCTGTGGTGGTATGATACATGCTGTGCAGTGCTATTTTTTGGCAATTGAGATAGGCGATGTGTGGTAGTGCTCAAATTTGTGAGATTGATTTCAATTTCTTTGAGGCAACATGTTAATGTACTCGACGAGATACCAGTAACAAGTACAACTGTTTTTTCTGCTCATTGTTTGATGTGGTCAAGAGAAAAGTAGTGAATTGGTTATATTGGAGTTCAGATTGGATTTTATATTCATTCAGTCAGTGATAATAAGCCATTCACTGATAATACATGAACGACTCATTTATGATTTGGTATGCTTGTGAAACTCTGCATTTGAACTGACTGCTAATAACCATATTGAGAATTAATTCCTTGGACTTAGGCACAACCTACATTTGTGTGCCATATAGTTCACATAATTGTGCCAAATGAGATTGAGTCTGTAGCTGTTCCTTCATACTCAACACAATCAGAGCACATGCTTCCATCAACACAATCGCTCATAACTATTTTTTGCTTGTTTGTCACAGCTGCCATGGATGAAGTTGCGGATTCACGGGCCTGATTGCACATGGAATTTTTCCAGAGGCTTCACCTGCCAGTGAACCACTTGCAGCGACCATACAAGCCAATGATGTGGTACTTTCATCTGTGCAATCGAACCAGAAAAGGTCCAAGAATTTCAGTGTTGAGGAGGACGAAACGTTGGTCTCAGCATGGCTCAATGTGAGTTTGGATCCAGTACAAGGAGTTGATCAATCACGTAGCACGTACTGGAAAAGAATATATGACTATTTTCATGCCAAGAAGACATTCATTTCTACTCGCTCGCAAAGCTCTCTAATGAACCGGTGGTCTGCTATACAACATGATGTGAACATATTTGCTAGTTGTGTATCGAGGATAGAGGCTAGAAATCAAAGTGGATTGTCTATTGATGACAAGGTTAGATGATATACCTTGCCCTTCCAATTGTCTATCATTTTTTCTAATTCTCATGCATTCATATGTTTTCCGCTTTGCAGCAAGCGAATGCATTACAAATGTTCAAGTCTGAAGACAATCACCACCGTAATTTCCCCTTCATGCATTGCTGGAAAATCTTGAAAAATCATGCCAAGTGGGCGGACAGGCGCAAGCACATCGAAACTCAGAAAACAGCAAATAAGAAGCAGAAAACCACGACCAATTCAAGTCCTGGTACTTCGTTACCATTACTTCCTGCGGTTGGTATTGAGGGTCAGCCAACTTGTACACTACAAAGGCCTGCAGGGAAGAAGAAGGAGAAAGAGAAATTACGGCACCAATCCAGCATCGAAGCATTGGACTATCTTATGGCAAAGAAGAAGGAGGCTGATGCAGACAAAGAGTTGAAGAAAGAGGAGAGGTGCAAAAAAGCCTTTGCTTTGGAGGAAGAAAGGATCAGCCTTGAGAAAAGAAAATTTGAGCTTGAGAGAGAGATGCATGAAGATAGTATTATGTGTGTTGATCTTAGTACCATGTCTGCCCAACAGCAAGAGTACTACCTTAGCCGCCAGGAGGAAATTCTTGCAAGACGTCTGAATTACTAGAGTACGTGCATGTAGGAGGAATAAGTCCAATGCATGCTAGTTAGTTTTACTAAGTCCAAAAGAATAAATCCTTTTGTGTTTTGCAGGTTGCTTTCCTTAAATCAAGAAAAGGGTTTGTCAAGATAGCTATTCAGTCTGGCTGCCCTTTAGTTCCTGTTTTCTGTTTCGGACATCAGGCAAGATTGTTTTCATTTGTGATATGTGACATTTTACTTCTTAACTGCAGATGCTCATTGTTCATGTCAACTTCTGAACTCTTGTTTCTATCAATGTATATTTGTACTGCTAAGCAATTATTTGAGCTGTTCGAGATGATGTGCTGCCTTGTTAATTATCCGATTTGGAGAAGTAGATTTAGGCTTGTGCCGGATTGGGGAGTGAATTCACTGCATAGAGGATTGCAGTTCTTCAGTATATTTGGTTGTGTCCATTAAAAAGAAAGGTCAAATATTTTGAAAAGGCATGTTTCTGATTGAGTGTGACAAGATTTTTAGTTATGCTAACAAAGATGTGCAGAAATTTGGTCTTGTTTATGTGCACATAGTTGTCAATGTTTAATAAGTTTGACCTTCTTATTTGCAGCTACTGCACACACCTAAAGTTCTATTCTAATCGATACCAGTTCACAGGAGTTTGTTGTGTATCTTTATGGGGATAAGAGCTGTCTGGTTATAATTTTCATTGTATTAGTTGTCCACAAAGAAATGTTGTGGCTTTACCTGAACCTTGCACAAAGATTAGATTTTTGGATTTAGGCGACTTCTGTTAGCACTCCATGTTGGTAGCTTCTGCTGATTGAGTGTCCCTACTTAATTTTTCAGTGGGTTTGTTTGCGCTTTCATGCTTAAAAAATGGACTATTGATAGTGTCTTAGTGTTTGTGAGAAGGGATGTTTACTTGATTATGTGATGCAAGTAGATAAGCTGAAAAGTAGCTTTTAGAAGCTGAAAAGAAATGGCCCACTGTTCTAGGGATGGCTTATGACCTGTCCTGCTATGTGCCATTGCAAAACATTCTATATGTATCATTCTTATGCTTGCAATACTGGGTCTTTTTTTGGAAGCCACTTTGTTGAGATTAACGATAGATATTGTATGGCTCAACTTGTTGCCAGCAATTTAGCATGGTAGGTAATCCTTCTGTACCTGAATGACTTTTCTCTGCATATTGTATATTATTAATTTTGCAAAGAAACAAAGCTACTACAATAGTCATGGAATTGTCATACTACACTAGTCATGGAATTGTCATGAAACAACTAGTAATACTATGCACTGTTAATGAAGATAGCCATTTTGGTTTAGTGTGTACCAAATTTTAGTCAGTCTTTACATTCATTACACAACAGACAATGCCACAGATTGCAATAGTCTATACTACTATGTTATGCAGTTGATGATTGTAGCATCCTAACATTATAGATGCTCATTGTTCATGTCAACTTCTGAACTCTTGTTTCTATCAATGTATATTTGTACTGCTGAACTAACTGTTATCAGAAACATTTGTAAATCTATTGAAAAGCTAGTAGAAAAAATAGCTTGGTTATTGGGCTGTTGACAGATAAATGAAGTCCATGAACAATCCCGGAATAACATGGCTCTACCCTAAACAGTCCCGGTAGTTCAATGACACTTTTACAAATCTGGATATCATATTACTGTTCAATCAACAGTAATATCCCGGTAGTAAAGTTCAATCAACAGTAATATTGTTGTACAAATCTGGATGATTTTGCCACAAGTGCTCAACAAGGTCGGCTTGAAGTCGTGTGCGAGTTTCCTTGTCCTTAATGTTCTTGTAATTTTGAATGAATTCTTCGAGCTCAGGTACATCGGAATGGGATATTTTCACCTTTTCTCCCACATCATCATAACTGAAATCAACTTCATCATCTCGCTCATCCTCGACTATCATGTTGTGCATAATGATGCAAGCCCTCATGATGTCTCCAAGCGTATCCTCGTCCCACGGACGAGCTGGCCCCCGAACAATAGGAAAGCGAGATTGTAGAACCCCAAATGCTCGTTCAACATCCTTCCTGCAAGCTTCTTGTGCCTTTGCAAAGTATTTGTTCTTATTACCTCTCGGCTCTGGTATGGTCTTCACAAATGTGGCCCATGATGGATAAATGCCATCTGCGAGATAATAACCCATTGTATAATCATTCCCATTAATACTATAATTAACATGTGGACCTTCACCTTCAGCAAGCCTTGCAAATATCGGAGATCTTTGGAGAACATTGATGTCATTGTGTGAACCTGGCATCCCAAAGAATGCATGCCAAATCCAAAGATCTTTAGACGCAACTGCTTCCAGTATGATTGTAGGCTCCTTTTTATGCCCCTTATACATGCCTTGCCATCCAACAGGGCAATTTTTCCAAGTCCAATGCATGCAGTCTATGGAACCAAGCATGCCCGGAAAACCTCTGCTCTCACCGATTGCAAGTAATCTAGCAGTATCATTTTCATCTGGCAATCTCATGTACTCAGGACCAAAAACCTGAACAACAGCTGTGACAAACTTTCTCAAACTTTCTAGAGCAGTACTCTCACCAATCCGAATGTAGTCATCCGTAGCATCAGCTGCTACTCCATAAGCTAACATTCGAAATGCCGCCGTAACCTTCTGCAAACAAGATAGTCCTAGGGTACCAGCTGCATTCCTCTTCTGCACGAAATAGTCGTCATGCTCTTCTACGGCATTCATTATGCGCACGAACACGTGACGCCTCATTCGAAACCTGTGACAAACAAATTATGAACACATGTACACTTGTATGCAATATAATAGAATTTAATGGGTTTATAATCAAACCTTCGTCTGAAATAATTTGGACCGTATGTAGGATCATCGAAGAAATAATCTTGATAAAGTCTGGAGTGACCTGATACTCTATCACGGTTCAATACCCGATGTCCCTCGATAGAGCCATGATGCAACGGTTCAGTATAAATGCCCTCCGTCGCTATATGTGCAGCAGCAACATATATTTCTTCATCATCGGAATCATCCGAGGAATCCACCACTTGATTCAATAAGAAGCTTCGAAAATTCATGATAAATGACCACCTTCGGATCTAGGGAAAACACAAATCCAAGGAGGCGTTGCAATTTTTTGGCCAGGGTAAAAATAATTCTAGGAGGTCACAGCCACCGGCAATCCTTACCTGGCTCGGCCCTGGCCGACTGCAGCCTTTCCCAGCGGCTGGATGTAGCCACCTGCGTGGAATTCCTCCGTGGCCACCTGCAGCTGCGGGCGGATGGATGGCGGCGTCGAATCTGAGCTATGGGCGGGCGGATGGATGGCGGCGTCGAATATGATGAGCTATGGGCGGGCGGACGCTACGTAGGGTCAATGACGCTGATGGTTGGCATAATCCAAAGGAACGTGGCCCATTAATAAATTTGGATCCGTGACGTGGCCCTTATACAGAGTGGATTAAAGATGCTGCTGTGGTGTCCCAGTAATTTGGAGAGCTATCTATTTTAGAGATCCTCTAAATTGTGGTTTTTGGAGATCCATTTTACAAAATCGCTTGGAGATGCTCTTAGCTCTGGATGGTTGCATACATCAAGTTGAAAATGTGGTAGTCGACACTCCAATTGAGCTTGATCTTGACTTGAAAAATCAACGGGCCTAATTGACTGTGATTAAGGGTGATTAAGGGGTCCTATTAATGCATCTGGTGGACCATTGGGGGCCAGGCCCCTGCCCGCCCCCCCCCCCTCCGCCCCTCATACGTACATGTATACTGGCTGACGAACATGGACGCATGTATGTCAAATGCCATAGACTAATATATCTGAATTTAATTATATAGTTGTTTTTTTTGTGATCAACCAAAGTAACTGAAAATAAGTTCTAGGTAATAAAGTGAAATTTCGATACACTACCACATTATTTGGTATTACACCCTCTCTGTACTCTCGGTCCTTTTATTTTATTTGATGTTTGATTTTTCATAGTTTTTGACATACAACTTTGAAATCTATTTTTTATAACTTTATACTAAAATATAATAATAAAATTATAATATTATAAGAGTATTTTTGTGACAAATATAATTATATAATTTTTATATAACCAATCTAAATAATTTTAAATCTATTGACAATTATATTTTTTAAAATTTAACAATACAGATTCTGTAACATCAAGTAGAAAAAGAAGACAACCCCTCCCCTCGGATATCTGCCCTAGGTAGGCATCCAGGGTGTTACTTTGGGTTACGACTTATTAAGTAGAATGAATAGTTATAACTAAAAGAAATTGAAGCTAAAGCCACATGGCATGACACTGACCCGTTAAGCTTTTAATCGTGGCTTGACTAAAGACGAGGCGGACCGATATGGTATAGCGAGGTGGCCTGACGGAGCCGGCATGGCACGACATGGCCTGGAGCACGCCTGTGCCGTGCCTACCTATAAATACACTACACGCCCAAGTCCCACCTTACACTACACGCCCTTCCCATCACACTGGTCTCCGGGCATCTTCTTCCTCAGGGCTTCTCCTCTCCTTGTCTGGTCTCCACGCTTCCAATGGAGCTCGCTATCCTCAAGTCCCCGTCCCCTTCCTCCCCACTGGTTCCGCACCTCCTTGGGGCGCCGGTGGCGTGCCAGCTCCCTGCGGCGTCTCTGCCCCTGGGACGATCCGCCTGCGCCCGGCGCTCCCTCGCCGCGCGCGCTCCGGAGCT
This sequence comes from Dendrocalamus latiflorus, assembly GCA_017311315.1. Lineage (NCBI taxonomy): Eukaryota > Viridiplantae > Streptophyta > Magnoliopsida > Poales > Poaceae > Dendrocalamus > Dendrocalamus latiflorus. The sequence goes on along the minus strand of CM029636.1, from coordinate 3,415,995 downwards.
GCTGCGTTTGGCAGCGGTGTCCAAGTTGTCAGGGTAAGGATGCACGAACTACGAAAGCCGGGCATGAATTACCTGTTTCTGCGGTTGGTGGGATCTCTGGTTTCTTGCGTGGTTTGGTTTGGTTTGGTTTCTTGGAGGCAACCTAGCGACCTCACTGCGAGATGGGCAACTTTGGGTGGATATCATCACTGATCCAAGGTTGCAGCCCTCTGTTTGCAGTTAAAGTTGGATCTCCGTTCGATCTTTGTTGGGGTTTTTTTGCGTTGTAGCAACAGAGCTGCGTGCATCCGTGCCGATTTGGCGATATCTTCTCTGGCTTCTTGGGAAGCTTGGTGTTGATCTCTTGGAGGCACCGGTGCATGCAGCGTTGCAGAGAGATCGAGTTCTTTTTTCCCTTGCTTTTCACTTTTTCACGGTTCTTTTGCTTTTGCTTTTGCATGGACGTACGAACTGTGAGACTGGGATATATATGGTGTGTTTCTGAAATCTTTTTGGGGTTTTGCATGCTGTTCTTGAAGTGACTTTTGGTGGGATCTTGGTTCTTTTCCTTGGAAGGCTTGGTTTTGTTTCTTGGTTTCTTGAAGTGACTACATGCCCTTGCCTGCTTATTTCGGATTATGGATAGACCCGACCGGAGTTGCACCTCTGTTTGCCGACCAAAAGTTGGCCAACTTTGGGTTTGGTTTTCCTGCTCTGGCCTCTGCTTGCGTTCTGGGTTTCTTGAGAAGCTTGATTAGATTCTTCCTTCCTTTGCTGGTGTGCAGACTGTCTATCGACCTTCGGTTCTTGGGTTGCACTCGTTTGCAGTTTGCACTTCTTTGGCTTTGTTTTGCATGCTTTCTCCTCGGGATGTTGTGGGTTCTTGGATTCTTCTGCGATTTTGCGCGCGTTGTTTAGCAACGCAGCTGCAGGCCTTGGTGCTGATCGGTCTGGCAAGAGATGTTTGTTGGCAGCCCTGCAGCGCTGCAGATAGATCGACTTCTTTCTTTCTTTCTTTCTACGTACATGCATGGCATGCATGGCGTGGTTTCTTCCCTTTTGGCAACAAATCTTCGAATCTGCGGGCCATGCTGAGAAGCATTTCTACGTTGCTTTCTTGGGGGTAACGTTGCAGCATTTTCTACGTGGAGGGGAGTCCTTCTTTGGTTACTTTCTTTGTGGGTTTCTTTTGCTGCCAAGATGTTGGTCGTTGCCACCAAAAGTTAGGCTGCTTTGTTCTTTCCTTAGAGTTCATGCCGTCTTAAGCTTCTGCTTATTTTTCACTATTCACAAATTTTGTCTTTTTCTAAATTTTTGGTTTTTTTGTGTTTTTTTGCCGGTTCTTTTTCCCCGTATTTGTTTGTATTATACGTAATATGCTAACATATTTTTTATTTTTTTAAATTTTTTAAATTTAATTATGCTAAATAAGCCTATGTCAGCTACAGTATTTTTTTCAGTCATCTACAGTGCTTTCAGCCATAAGCCACCAAAAAAGCCCAACTGATCACCACCCTATGCCTGTATGATCCGAGCTCAGTGAATTGAAACAGATTATTCTGTTTTGACCACTGCTTGTGATGAGCAGTAGCTGCTTCTTGCACTAGAAAATGCAGTCCTTCGTGCTGATATGGCAAGATATTTGGTTTCTTGAGAGGTTCGGTTCGTTTCTTGGTTCCTTGTGAGATTTGGTTGCCTTCTTCACGGTAACAATCCGGCATTGCTGGTAAACAGAAGTTTTTTTTTCCTTTCGCTCTTGGGGTTCAAGTTGACCAACTTTGGATTTTGTTTGTGTGCTTCACGTTGATCTTTGTTCTTTCTTGGTGTTGAGGTGTTTTTTTTTTTAACCTTGGGCTTCTTTGAACGTTTCAACTAGTTCAGTAATGGTCATCTTCTCTTTGGTCGCGACATGCATGATATGGTTATTGTCTTTTCCTAGAAGTTTAGTGTAATGGATTAATCTTCTCTTGTCTTCTTGGATTTCTTGCACTGTTGCACATCTTGAAGCATTATTTCCGATGACTAATAGCATTTTATAGTACCAGAATATACAGTATTTATGGTGTATTCATGCTATCTTGCTAAATAAATGCTAGCTTCCTTAGTGTGTCAGATTTTTCGTGAGAACTTTGGATTTTGCTTGAATGCTGGTAATACTTTAGTTATGGTCCATGTTCAGTGTAACGAATTAACCTATGCTTAGATTTCTTCAACATATTTAACTGTTTCTAGTGCTATAATATATATATGATCCATTTCATGATATAAATGGTTATATGCTCAGGATAACATATTTAACTGTTTCTAGTGCTATAATATATATATGATCCATTTCAACATGTTTAACTGTTTCATGTTCAGTGTAACGAATTAGCCTATGCTTAGATTTCTTCAACATATTTAACTGTTTCTAATGCTATAATATAAATGGTTCATTTCATGATCACGTTGCATGACGGAGACACCAACTTTTCATTACTGCTGAAACTAACAATTTGACATCACAATGCCATATTGGTTGCATAGGACCGGGGACTGGAGCGATGAGAAGGATGTCTTGACCCTGGACAGCATCAGGCACTCGCTGATCAGGCAGGAGGACAGTGTCATCTTCAGCCTTCTGGAGAGGGCACAGTTCTGCTACAATCCTGACACCTACAATCGCAATGCTTTTGGAATTGTGGGGTTCAATGGCTCTCTGGTTGAGTACCTGGTTCAAGAAACTGAGAAGTTGCATGCTAAGGTGAGTGCATTGCTTGATCACATACGTCGTAGCTTCTAAAATTAAGTAGATTTCAGGGCAGCAAAGTTTGTGACACCCTGATGGTGTTGTCACTTGTCAGGTTGGAAGATACAAGAGCCCAGATGAGCATCCTTTCTTCCCTTCGAATTTGCTAGAGCCAATACTGCCGCCTGTTCAATATCCAAGGGTAAATATGGAAGTTTTTGGCATGTTTAGCATCGACTCTGTTTATGCGTTTCCTTGTTGATTTGAATATCCTAGCTAGTAAGTAGTCTCTACTTTTACACTGAGTGGTTTGGAAAGTAGCAGTGTTCAAAGTTCAGTATTAAAGTATGGCAACCTTTTTTAGTTTTAGAAGCATTTGTTGATAATGTGATTCATAGAGTTTACTGTTCACATACCTGTTATGGAAACGATGGCAACAAACTGTTGCAACTGTGTGATGTTAGATACTAGTTTATGATATTTGTCATTTGTGAACCATCAAGTATGTAAGTTGTTTATTTTGTCTTTCCTTTTTTTGAGAATCGTGTTAAGAACATGCAATTGTCTGTTAAACTTGTCAAAAATTACTTGTATGTTCCCATTTACTTGTGAGTTGCTTTGGGAGTCTTGATGAAAATAGGAATTCTTGCATGTCTATTAAACGCAAATAGCCAAGTTTGTAGAACTTATTTGTGAATTGATATGATGAGTTTCAAGCCAACATCCAGGAAGCAACATCTAGATTAACAGTACTAGAACAGGGAGCAATCTGTAGGCTGGTCGGTTTGCTTGACATTTTTCTCTTAATTCATGTTTTCTTGGAAGTCTCTGTTTACCATAATTTCAAAGTTCTCTTTCACTAGTCAACAATGCTGAAAAAATACTTTAGATAGACAGGTATTTGTGATGCCTTGCAGGAAGTTAGGACGTATGATCATCTTTTTTCTTTTTCTTTTTTTGCCCTGCTAGCTGCTAATTAACTCCAGTATCCAGTAGACAACAAAAATTACTTGTGTATCCCATTGTGTTTTGTTCCTAGATCAAGAAAAACTCGGTTTGGCACTAGATTTGTAATTTTGGTACAAAACTGCTTCATAGAAAAGTATTGTAATCTGTTATGAAAATGTTGGCAACACATTTTTTAGAGGATTGCGGAAACACAGATTGACAACAGACAGTTGCAACAGTTTGATGTTTTTGTCAACATCAAGTCTCTATGTGGTTTCATTTGTTTCTTTCCTTTCTTAGAATCATTTTAATGATATGAAATTGCCTGCCAAGCTTGTTAAAGATAGGAAAGCTTATATGGGATCACACCCTCTTTGACTACACCATAAAAACATAGTCCTCTGAAGTTGCTATTTGTGATTGGTCATTGATGACAATTACTTGTATGTTGCTTTTAGAAGTAATGATATAATTAGGATTCTTTATAGTACTTTTCTGTACTCTCTTGAAATGAGGAGTTTAAGGTCAACATCCAAGAAGCAACCATGTTAGATTCAGTTACCTGGAATTTTTTTATGAACTGACTGTTAGTCAGGAACACACATAAATTTTTGGACTGGCAAGTAATTGTGATGCCTCATTGGAAGTTACAATGTAACTGTGAAAGTCCACAATTCTAGTACTTTCGAAAAATGATAGCTTTTCTGTTCTATGCTTGTATTAAAGATATAAAGCTAAGTTTAGCAACTTACTCCAGTATCAAATAGACAAAAAAAAATTCTTGTGTGTATCCCATTTTAATTTCTGTCTACGCTGTCAGAAACTGTGTTCGATACTGAATTTTGCAATTTTGGTACACTTGTGTGCACAGGTTCTGCATCCAGTTGCTGCTTCCATCAACATAAACAAAAAGATTTGGAAGGTGTACTTTTCTGATCTTCTGCCAAGGCTTGTGAGGAAAGGAAGTGATGGTAACTGTGGATCAAGCTCTGTTTGCGACACTATCATTTTACAGGTGAGAACCAGAATTCCTTTTTCGTTTCTTGTCATTTGTTTCTTTTTGCCTTGATCCACCATCTGATCTTCACCTGAAATTCATGCCATCTTGTAGTCTTGATTGTAGTATGGTAGCTGACAGGTGGAAAATTAGAGCCACTAGTTGCTTATGCTTATTTCTTTTTGAAAGAATATTATGATTATTATTCATCATGGTAGTTTCAAAAAAATTTCTTCAGAACTCTTAATGTAGCACCAGTTCTCATCCTTATGAAACATGTTTTGGCAACATGAAAAAATCTTGATATGGTTTGGCCTGAACTTTGAACTGCCGCAGGCACTCTCCAAGAGGATTCACTATGGCAAGTTTGTGGCAGAGGCAAAGTTCCAGGAGTCACCTGCTAAGTATGAGCCTGCAATCAAAGCGCAAGTAAGAGCACCATGCCCTTGTGCATTGCACAATCCATTCTTTCATATGGCAGCACAGTAAATACATCTGATCTCACTGACACAACTCTTGATCTTTCAGGACAAGGACAAGCTGATGGAAATGCTGACTTACCTGAAGGTGGAGGAGAATGTCAAGCATCGTGTGAAGACCAAGGCCGAGATCTTCGGGCAGGAGGTGAACCCTGATGCTTCTTCGACGACCGAACCGGCGCTCAAGATCCAGCCTGAGCTGGCTGCCGAGCTGTATGACAGATGGGTCATGCCACTGACCAAGGAAGTGCAAGTGCAGTACCTCCTCAGGAGGCTGGATTGAGCCCCATCCTTTGCCTATCTATCTCAAGATACTTACCAGTTCACTTCAGTTCAGCTCTATGGACAACAACTTACCCACAAATAATTAGGCCATTTTTGTTTCTCAGATTCTGATCTAGTTCAGTTCTCCATCCAGCAATTGCAGTTTTAGTTTCCCTTCCTGTAGTTGCAGTTTAGTTTTCAGGGGAACATTAGGCAGTTTGCAGCTTCACTGAACTACAACATGAGCGGAGCTCATCTGAAGTGAAACTCATTCTGTTGCTGCGCTGAATAGCTAGCCTCATGCTACTTTGATGCAGAACTTTGTTCTCAGTATGAATGTTTGATCTGCTGCTTCTAGTTCATCATCAGAATTTGTCGTTTCATTTATGAATGCTTGACCTGCTGCTACTAGTTCATCATCAGAATTTGTCGTTTCATTTATCAATGCTTCACCTGCTGCTAGCTACTTGATTGTTAATTTCTACTAGTGCTAGGTCAAGGTGGCACGACAGTAGAAGTAACTGATTTTAGGACATTTCTTAAACTTGCAGTTTTTCGTCAACAAAATCTGCCTCTCTTGTCCTCCAAAATTTCAGTCTTTGAGAGGTTGGCCCTGCTTTGTCATCAACATAGCCGTCTGATAGAGCAAGCTAACTAATGATCCATTGAGTAGGAGAGTCCAAATTAGGGGCAGGCTAGAATATTCCAGGAGTCTGAGCTCAGAGACAATCTGAAGGTTGAGGGATACTCTAGGAGCTAACTCATGCACGCATACTGAACTCTGCCAAAACAATGTCTATTACTACTTAATTATTAAATTATATGTACCAGTCAGTTCATCCAAAAGCTTAAGCTGATAAGTAAAGACGTACAATTTACTTATACTTCAACATTTCCCCTCACATATATGCTCCCTTAGATGGGCTGCAATTATTTTATTTTAATTGCGCCAGTCAGATCACAACCTCTTAACTCTGATACTATATAAGTTGTATGTACTGAGCAGTTCACCCAAAAAGTTAAACTAATGAGGAAACATAGATAATTCACTTATACTTCAACATTACTATATACTCTATTGTAATATACAGATAGATGGTCATGGTTATGCTTGTGCGGCTGCTGCTGCTACATGTGGTGTATACGTTACAGGAGTATAGTTCATAAATTAAAATTACTAGCATCAACATAAGCTTTAATCCCTAGATCAAATCAAGAACACCTAGCTAAAACATTAGAGCGGAAGCGTCACATACCCGAAATCGGAGAAGCCATGAGGGGTGTGATCGGTTGATGCGGTGATGTCGGTGAAGCAGAGGTGGCCGACGGGACGACAGAGCCGTGGACGAGTCGGAGAAGGGCTTCGGCCTTCGCTCACCACAGCGCCCGTGAGAGATCGGATCTTGTTAGGGTTTGAGAGGCTTAGGACGACGTGCGAACCACAGCCCTGCCAAAACCCTCTATCTTTTATCTGGCGCTGGGTGACCGGGACCAAAACCAATTCCTGTTGGTAACCGCCTCCGATCAAGGCGCGAGGTGGAGGCGTGCCTCCCTGAAATCTCGGAACAGTTAGCCGAGATCAACCCAACAACATCATCAAGAAACAATGCGTGTTTCATGTTACAGTCTTTTTTTAAAGTAAAAAAAAGTTGATGCAGATCTTTTTTTAAAAATTATATGGGTTTGATGGCCCTGCTTCATCAAGCTTCAATTCATTGTTCCTGGGGAGGAATTATTTGGTCTTTGATCTGCCCTGCTAATATTTATTTAACATTGAGTTGGTACTGGTGTAAACTGGGCTAAACCCACAACTAGCAGTCATGTCACTGCTAGATTGGAAATATGTAATTAACTATTTTGATACAAGAAATATGTAATTAATTACTTTTACATTTTGAAGAATTCGATTGCAACATTAACAGCAGAACAACAGAAGAAATAACTCAAGGAAAGTCTGATTGAGTTGATTAGCCTGGTTAGAAATACGATCTCAGAGCCTGAATGCAATTAGTCTGGACTCTGGATTAATTTTTGGTCCATAATAATCTAGCATATAGTATATACTTGGAGAGGCGTCATGATATGGTTGAGTTGTTTTTGGTATTAAGATGGAGAAATATTGAAATATTTTGGTTTGTTTAGAATTAGTGGAACTTAAGGGAAAACAATGGATCAATCAATGCATATTTCTGGAACAAGTTCTTACTACTAGGTGATGAAGATCTTGAACAAGTGTATTCAGTAACAAAAGATTAGGGCCAAGATAGGCTGGAATTTTGACGTTAAAATTGGCAAGTGCATTCTTTGCCTTTTGACATTCAGAAACAATCCATTGCTTAGTTGCTAGGATTCGCCTTTTGTGTAAATTCATTAACCGCAATGTGTGTACTTGTGACTTTTATATTGGTAAAGAGGAGTGATTATTAGTATGTGAACTTTTCAGGTGCAGAACACCCCGGCTTCATTTTTATACAGGTGCTCACATCTGTGTCTGCAATTGCAGCATCTGTGCTTCTAAATGAGTGAGGAAGTGATCAAAGAGGTTATCACTTCCACTCCTGCGTCAGCTGAGCTGAAGAGCCAAGATCACCTAATAAATCCATCAGGAAATGTAAATGGCAACAGTGTGCCATCTGACCTGAAGAGAAAAGAGAAGCCAGTTCCACACTCTACCTAAGAGCATCCACTGGTTCTTGCCATAGCTGCAAATTTGGGATCCAGCATTCCCCTGAATCCAGGAAACGCTGGCCTGTTCCTCGTAGGCGTCAGTGTAACACTATGCCCATCCTGTGGATTTAGAGCGCTACTATCATTACATAATATTATCTTTTTTAATGACTGCTAACCGATTTAAGCAAACATTACTTTATTTATAATACAGAGAACGTTTACATTATATCATTTTAAGCAACTATTCTAGCACACTAATGGAGTTTAAACATACTAACAAAAACTGATATGTGAAGTGCTGCTAGTACGTGAAGTTATTCATATGCTACTCTCACTCATGCATGTCGTTCTCAACGATTACCTAAAAAACAAAAAAAAGTAAAGGTGAGTCCAGAGACTCAGCAAACACACAATAAAATAGTGGTGTTAACAACCAATTTAATAATTTCCATTTCCGTGAACTATATATCACTATCTCTGTAACTGTTTCACTGTTGTCACTTTCATGCAATGCAATGCAATATATCTATAACTGTATCACTATTCTATTTTGTTTTCACTGGTATAGCGAAGTGTTCATTTGTCGATGAATCACTCAATCCCTGTCTTTTATACAGGAATCTAAACTCCACTCCCGTGGAGTACCTACCAAAGTAGGTCCTGTTCTCTGTGTATGAGTGCAATGTGTGATGCATCATGCTTTCAACATTGGCATTTAATCATAAGCAACACTTATCAAAAATATGATTAGCACATAATCATAAGTACTATAGAACATGGCATAGAAGAAATAAAATACCAATCATTCATCATAATATATTATTCTACCATGCACTTACATGTTAACCAAGCGGAGTGGAGCGAGGTGTCGATGGCATCAATCCTGGACCCCCCACCTGAATAGGCAGTTAATCCCAACTCAGAATAGAATATCGGTTCGTGTGCTTAAATGAATGGCATCGGCTCTACACGTAAAACCCGACGCTGGCATAAAACGCCCAGGGTTAAGGACTTGACGCACAAGTACCAACCCCTTTTTCTTCTTCTTCTTCTCCTATTTTCTTTTCTCCTCTCTTCTTTTCTTTCCTTTCTTTTCTTTCATTCGGCTCATCTCTTCCCTCTTTTCTCTCTCTCTCTCCCTCATTTCAGTTTGGCTGAATGGCCTTATCTTCTTCCCCTTCCTCAATCTCTCCTCTCCCCCTCACCCTTCGTTCTAGCTCATGGCGCGGCCGCGTTGATCGCCTCCTCCCTTGACTTCTCTTCTCCCCACATCTCCTTCCATGCCCCTCATTCTCTCCCCCCCCCCCCCCCTCTCTGGCGCTTCTTAGGCAGGATGGCGACTCATGGCCAAGCTTGGGCATGCCGGCCCTAAGCTCTCCACCGGCCATTGGTTGCCCCCCCCCCCCCCCCCCCCGTGCGTGCGCCTGCACCGCCCCCGACATCTCCCCCCAGATCTGGCCGACTAGGGCCGAATCCGCCGCATCCCTATGGTTTCGGGCGCCTGCATAGTCGCTAGACTTCCCCTCACCTTCTGCCTAAGCTGCTGTTGCCGTCCCTCCTGGGAGGCTAGATCTAACGAGAGAACTGCATGAGAGACCGGATCTGGCGAATAAGCCATCGTCTGCGAGAGCGGATCTAGCGAAAGACGACGCTCAAGAAGAGACGCAGTCTCCTCCCCTTATCTCTTCCATTCGGCCTACCGACAGGTGGGCCCCACATTCCCTTTCTTTTTTTCAATTAGGAAATTACCAAAATGCCCCTGGAATTACAACAGTTATTACACCTTCGGAGGATGTACACGAAGCTGGAGAACAGACAGAACTGAAAGTGCAAGGGAGCCAAAAATCAGCATCCATATCCTCATGCACCGCCATGCAGTCGCCTCGCAAGCTAACGTTCTGCCGAGGTAAGGTGCTGAAACTTCACAGCAACTCTGAGCACAACACTCCCAGACGGCTCCAGTTCAGGCCTGCAAAGACTACAGACGACAGCAGCTGAAGCAGTGTGTCCAGAGCCAGAATCGCTAGGAAGACTGACACTGGAGCTTCTGCTGCATCAAAAGATTCAGGTGCTTCACGAGCAGAAGTCGTGGTCCTGAGGCATCAGGATGCCAAGGACAAGAAGAAGAGCGAGCAGGCATTTTTCAACAACGTGATCGAGGAGACCGCGAGCAAGTTCGTCGAGACGAGGAAGAGCAAGGTGAAGGCCCTAGTAGGCGCCTTCTGAAAAACCCCAAAATTTCAAACCAGAATTTTCTTTGATTTTTGCTGAATTTTGGGTGATTTTCTGAAAACTTTCCTTTTCGGGAAAGTTTTCCCCCGCAGCCGTTTTCTTTTTCCGGCCGGGCGCCGCTCCCCTCCGTTGGCGCCCTCCCTTTTTCCGCCTTCGCCCTCCCTCGCGCGCACCTGCGCCCGCGCCAGCCCGTGGACGCCGCCTCCCTCCCCGTTCTCCCTCTCCCGCTGGCGCCACACCCCTCCCCGCCTTCTCCCCCGCGCACACGCGCTAGCGCTGCGCGTTGCGCCGCGCCGCACCGCCCCTGCGCCCGCGGCCGCGCCTGTCTCCGCGCCGCCCCGGTTTCGCTCGCGCCAGCACCGTCCCGACCACCCCGGTCCGAAGTGTGGACGCCCTCACGCCACGTCACCCGCCTCTGCTCCGGCCCCACCTGGCAGTCGCCGCGCCTCCCTCTTCTGCGCGTGGACGTGCTCCCTCTGCCTCAGCTCACCTGCTCCCGTCGCTATCCTGTGCAGAGCCGGCGTCACCCCGTCCCATCCCGCGGAGAGACTCCCCACCAGCCCTTGTACCTCCTCCTTGACCCGCAAGCCGCGCCGAGCCTTCTCCCGCACGGCTTCGCCCTCCCTCCGCCCGGGGTATTAAAACCCCCCTTCTGCCTCCTCGCTCTTCCTTTGCTTCCCGAGCCTCCCCACCGTCCTCAATCACCTCCCACCGCCTCCAAGGGTCCCCAGGAGCAGCCAATCGAGGCCTCGCTGCCCCAGGCCCCACTGCCATCCTCCCCTGCGCCGGCAAGCCCCAAAAAGGCAATTCCCCTCTACCCTTCTCCATCTACCAATTCATCTGTCCCCGAGCACCTCCACGGCCCCCTGACGCTTTTGGTAAACTCCCCTGGCCCAGTGCGAGCTTGTGGAAGCCCAGCGCCGAAGCTCACCGCCGGCCAAGTAGCTCTCCCGTGGCCAGCCTCCCTGGAAACCCCCCAGCTGATCCTGCCGCCGCCATTGTGAGCCCCTGGGTCCCCTGTCCGTGTAGCCGCCCCCGTTTGGACCCTCTCGCCGCCGGCGACCATCCTCGCCGCCAAAAAGCCGGACCGCCCCCTTCTACCTCCTGCCCCCTCCACTGACCCCCGAGCTCCACTAAGCCCAAAATGGACCCACCTTGTCGCCCACCACCTCCTGGCACCCTCCTTCCCCGCCGGAAGCCTTCGCCGTCGCCGGAGAGCGGGAGCGCCTCAGTCCCCGCTCCTCTGCTCCGTGCGCGCGGTGGGAGGAAGAAGACGGAGGACGTGGCTCCATCCCGACCGTCCTCTCCCTTCTGTGCTTTCTAAACTCGACCGTCGGATGGCGCTTCCTCCCCGCCGTCCGATCTTCTTAAACACATCCCCTCGCATCCGTTGGATCCGCCCGTACCGCTTCGCCGCCTCCTTCGCTTCACAGCCGTCCGATCCCTCCTCCCCGCCTTGATCCGGGCCGTCCGTGCTCGCCACTCCGTGGCTGTCCGCCCCGCCACGCGGCGGCCATCCAGGCCACGCGGCCGCGCTCGCCCTGGGCCGCTTTTTCCCTCGGCCCACTTCTCTCCCGCGTGTGCGCGCGCGTTTGAAATCCGGCCGGGCCGCACTGTAGCACTCGGGCCGGCCCGACACTGTGCATATCTTTTTCCCGGCTTTATTAATTTCTAAAATCCCAGAAAATCCAAATAAATTCTAGAAAATCACAGAAAATCCCAAAAAATCCCAAATTTCACCCCTTTGCTCCAAATATTATCCTGGGCCCATTTTTGGCCTCCATTTCCCCAAATTCATCCCAGATAAATTCCTAAAATTTCCCATTTGGAGATTTATGCATTTTACTCCTTTTTAAATAGTTTATTTTGCCTCGCTTGATTAGGCTCAAGCTGGATTTAATTATTTTATGTGTTTGCGCTAGTGTCGGAGATCCCGGAAGCTCAAGTGCAGTCGCAGGATCCAGGAGTTTCTTCGTTCGAGCTAGCTGAGATCATCCGGATTGACGGCAAGTCCCAAATCCTTTGATCATGTTGCAACCCATGTTATCTAATTATGCTATTATGTTATTTGCATTGAGCTAGTTCTGAAATGTTAGTTTAAAGTAAAATAAAATGTTTAGAATGACATGTTATGTAGTTAAACCTACCACTGACAAATGTCATGTTACACTTGTAGCCATGCCTTTGTAACCCTAGAAATAATTATCTGTTAATCTAGATAATCGTAGGATATTATTATCATGCAAAAGTCTTACACTGATAAGGTTGTGGTTGTGGGCCAATAGAATTTGCAAACCCGACTCTAGGGTAGGGTGGTATGGGACACCGTGCCCTAGAGCGGAGAGTGCCTGCGTGCACAAGGTAGGGTAAGGGTGGTGGTGCGCCGCAAGACGGATCATTCGCCCACCACCTACCCTAGGTTGGAGGTCGCGGACCTCGTGGAAAATGTAAGGTTTAGACCCTTACGCTGAGCAAATGACATAGTGACCGCTCAACCGCAGGTGTTGACTTGTCAAACCTGGTTTAGTACCCGCAGGTGTAAGACAACGATAGGTCCCCACAACTCGGGTCCGGCGTTCCGCGAGGGCCAGCGGACGCCCGAGGATGTGCGGGATTCTTATCTATCGGGTGGAGTGTATACCAAAGGTTGAGCAGCGAAAAGACCTGGTTCCTTAACTCAGTCATGAGGGTTAAGGATGCGTGTGGGTAAAATTGGGCAACTCTGCAGAGTCAAATAAATGGTATTCGAATACGCCGTGCTCCCGGTTAATGGAGCTGTGTCACTTGGGTGATTCCAGCAGCGAAGCTTAAGTAGTTTTGTACATGTTTTAACGTGATTAGTTGGTTAATTAACTCTTCATGAAAAACCCCTGAGTTCTTAAGGAGTAGTTTTGGGTCCGTCTTATCAAAATGTTTGCAAATAAAACTGCATCCACTCAAATTAATAAACCAAGTATACTCCCTTCCTTTGATGTTCCGTGCATGTAGTAAGATAGAGTCCCTTTGGGACTTGCTGAGCCGGTTGTTTGGCTCACGGCTTGCTTAATCTTAGAGGATCAAGACTCTGGTGAAGGTCTCCCCGTCGAGGACGTCCCTGAGGATTTCTTCGTCGACGAGGACCCGTGGCTTTAGGTCTTCGCCGCGCTCGAAGCGGATTCTGGAAGTCTTTTGTAATGTAATTATGCTTTGGGTTTGCACACCCCGCTGTCAAAAACCCTGGATGTTATTCCATATATGAAATATATGCTGGACTTTTGTTGTAAGTATGCAATGGTATACTCTTGCGCGACACTCCATAACTGTTCATACGTGAATAGTTGCGGAATGCCGTGTCCGTACGCGCCCCTGGAAACGGGGGCGTTACACCTTCGAGACCATGATCTCGCTTCAGGAAAGCAAGGCAGCTCCAGCAGCAGCAGCAGCCGCAGTTCCATGAGCATTTCCTGACCTGAAGAGTGTCGTCATTTTGGAATTTGTGAACTTCATGTGAGGAGTTGTTGAAGCTTTCATATTTGAGGCTTTTCATACGAGTTCTTGTGCTTAATTAGTCAAACAAGAGTTCCTGTGGGATTGTGTTTATACAGTAGTTTGCTTTGTGTTACAGATAAGATAATTTACCAACTAGGAAGAAATTACAATGGTGATATACTAAATTGAAAATTAAACTTTGTTTCAGTGACCTACTGCCTAAAAAATGATATTGATCTTCTGCCACTCTATTTCTTCTTTCTTTGTCGTTCCACTGCACCCGCTGCATAAGTTGGTAAATTAGTTCATCACGCCCTCGACAATTCCCTCTTCTTGTTCCATATGTTCTTGTCATAATTTCCATATGTTTAATTCAAAAGCATTGCTCACACATTTTGATCATTCTTGTTGGCTTGACTGGACCGTTGACCATGGAGTAGCTGGGTCAAAGCTATATAAATTTGTTGATCAGATCAAACCCATCCAAGAGCTGAAACCCGATGGAGTACAAACCATGTGAATACAAGGGTCCATATAGTAACACTAGAATAGAAGAGATGTCCGGCCCAAAGTTGGATTTATTTGATGGACGGAATGGAATTCAGAGTCAACATTCCGGGCAAGAAGCAGCCAGAGAATTCCAACACGTAACCAGGTTATGATCTGGAGCAGTTGTCACAGTAGGATGATACAATCAACAATGGAGGCATCCAAACGGATCAGACTGGTATACAAAATTATTTGAGTAGGAAAATAATAAGGGATGCTTTTGTCAAAGTGATTTGCACAATTTTTAAAGCAGAACTGAATGGTGGATAGTGATTACTTACCCCTTCATATGCTTTGAGACTAGTAACATTCTTGTTAGAGTAGAAAATATGAAAGCACTACTCAATAATCTTGGATTGAAGTAGTTGGATGCTGGGATAAAAATCTCAAAACCAGTACAAAACCCAACCGGTGGGCGGTAACGGTAACCGGATGGTTATCGGAAAACTAAAAAACCAGATGAAATTCACGTATGAAAATTTGAATTTGGGCAGTTTGAAAACCGGTAGCTGTTACTGGAAAAAAACTAGAAAATCGCTTAAAAAACCTGAAAAGCCACTAAAAACAGGGAAAAGCCAGAGAAAATCTAGCACAAAATGTTGGGACTAGCATATTTATGCATATTTAATTTATACAATGGGTAATCTAGCACAAAAAAAGATCTAAACCAATCTAAAAAGTATATTGTAACCACTGAAATTTCAACCGATTTTTTTTCTCTCGATACTCACTGGGATTTTCGATAGCCGGCAATTACGGTAGGTAACCGCCTTTTTTATCCCTGGTTTGATGAGCACGCCTTAAGTGTGGTTTGTTCTCCATTTGGACCATTTCTAGTGTTATATTCTACTTTCAGACAAAAGAAAGGATCAGTCAGATCAAATTGACAAAAGTATCATTGGAAATTTTGCAATGAAATTTTGTTCTTTCAGAGCTCATCAGTCAGTGGTATTTTCTTGGCATCTCAGAAATTTACCTAAACCGTTTCTCGACCACCACAAACACGAAACTTTGAATCATTTACACAAGCATAGCTTTTCTTTCTTTCTAGTGATATGATATCAGGTGCTGTCACCTTGAATGCCTTAGTGGCTAGTAAGATCCTGTGGAAATAAAGATGCCTTTCTAGTAATCCATTAGCACAATCATGATACAGTAGCAAAAACTCATTTAGATCATATGCAAATCAATGATTTGTCATTTGAGAGACGTGTTGGATTGGATAGAGGATAGGATGGAGAGTTTGCTTGTCCAAGCATATCCATCCACTCAACAAATGCAAGTTGCACGCAGAGGAAAGTGGCTAGAAGTTGGGTCACCTCTCTCTCTCTCTCTCTCTCTCTCTCTCTCTGCACTTTTGATTTTCTTTGTCTTTTTGCCTTTTAACCTTGCAGTTTGCATTGAAAATGGTGATGTGGATCGGTTGATCTTTGACTTGCATGATATCCTTTCAATTCTAAATCAATCGTAGGGCTTGGACTTTCTCGTTACAAAACACCTCAGCCTCCACTTTTGATTTTTCCTTTTCTTTTTGCCTTTTAAGCTTGCAGTTTGCATTGAAAATGGTGATGTGGATTGGTTGATCTTTGACTTGCATGATATCCTTTCCATTCTAAATCAAACGTAAGACTTGGACTTTCTCCTTACAAAACACCTCAGCTTCCATTCCTTGCTCTTTCTACAAGCTATGGATACAAGTAGGATACAAATCTCATAATTGGACAAAAACCCGTCTGGCGTGCGATAACGGTAACCTACCAGTAACCAAAAAACCTTGATAAAATTCAGGTATTAAAATTTAAATTTGGGCTATTTTAAAACCAGTAACCAAAATGGTTACTGGGAAAAGCCAGAGAAAACCGGTCATGGGTAATTAGCATTTGGAATAATGTAAATATTAATTAGAAAG
Source organism: Dendrocalamus latiflorus (assembly GCA_017311315.1). NCBI lineage: Eukaryota > Viridiplantae > Streptophyta > Magnoliopsida > Poales > Poaceae > Dendrocalamus > Dendrocalamus latiflorus. The sequence continues at coordinate 3,399,772 of CM029636.1, read as the reverse complement.
TGTTTACCACTTCATAAATTTGTCTTTTCTATCCCAAAATTTTTTCAAGAAAACAAATATCGTTCCAAACCTTCTGGCGTTTGGAGAAACTATTTCTCCTCCAATTTGTTCTTGCATTTCATTGGGAGTACAATAATTGAAACATATTTAATTCATACAATAGGTAATCTAGTACAAAAAAAAAGCTTAAACCAACCTGAAAAGTATATTATGCAATCATAATCAAATTTACATTTGAAAAAATTAGACGGTTTTTTCCTCGGGGTTCTCATCGGTTTTTTCTGATAACCGTCGGTTTTTCTTTCCCTGGATACAAGTCCTCTTCACTTGCTCATTACATGTGCCCATTATCTTCACCTTGATGATCTTCTTTTCACATCATAAAGTATAACATGTTATCTTGGTAACAAAAACAATAATTTTCCGCGAAGACTTGCAACAAATTGGAACATTGTCAAACTTGCCCATATTCTACCCTGTCAACACTAATGTTTTGTTGAATTCAAAAAAAAAACACCAATGTTTTGTTACCTGTTGAGTCTTGGGGCCCACATGTCTGGCACTCACCAACACCAACTTCACTGCACCATGCTCACCAGCATTCCCCTTCCAGTAGATGAGAAAATCCAATACAAGATGACTCTACTACATGTGAACAGAATATTTCCACAAAATTTCTTGACACCTTTATTTTTCTTTCCCAGGAAGAAAAGCTAGAAAATTTGGACTCTTGCATTCCATCTGTGCACCCAGATGGCATTGCAGGGCTAGGAATCAGGATGTAAACCAGCTCTTGTTTTTTTAGTAGAAGCTGGAGTCAAGACATAATCTCCCATCTGTTGCCTTCAGATTTAGATCGCGCGCTCTCAACCTAGAAAACAACTGAACAGTAACTTTCCAGGACACAAGAAAGAACAAAAGCATCACTGTTTAGTACTAATTTGTAGGAGCGGCATAGCTTTCTGTGAGGAGTCGCTTCGAAGGGAGATATAAAGAGAAGCAGCAACTACCACCAAAATTTCTTCAAGAATCTCTCTCTATCCGAGAGCTCAAGCATCGCTCAATCTTTCTCCGGGTTTGATTCTGGGCAGGCGGGAGCTGAGAGGGGCAGCAATCGTGGGGAAAGATACGAACTTTTCTTGATTCGCTTGCCCTGCATTGGGAAGAGAGTCCTGTTCTTGCCTTCTTGGACATTCTTGGGGGTCTCAGACCCAACTTGGTAGCGTTCTTGGGTTGGGTGTGGTTTCCAGGTAATGGCCTCAGCTTGGTTTCTCTAGGACTCATCCTAATATCTCTTCTGTTAGTACAAAATCTGTAGCAAATTGTCATGCGCCTAGGTTAGTTTATGTTGTGGTTGCGTCGCTGGCAGTTTGTTCAAGGATTCGATGTTTTTTAGGTGTATATTAGGAGGGAAGTTGATTTGGTGGTTTCCATTAAATAATTTGAGCATTCTTGGCTCATGAAGGTTCAGATTCAGCAGGGTTTTTTTATGGGTTTTGCTGAACTTCTCTCTGTGATATAGACGTCCATCTTCAGTTTATTGAATTTGAGCATGAAAAGGTATAGGTTTGTAGATTGATCATTTGCGTGTCAAAAGGGTTTCATTTCTTCATTATTTCGGGGGCCTTTTGTTGGCAGTTTGAGATGGAGCATTCGCTGAATTTCCGGGATTTTTTCTTTAACGGATAAATTTTGCTCGTGTATATTTACTTTCTGAAGAAATATATCCGAGTAGAGGAGCTCTTGCTTGCATTTTGTTGTTCTATCTCAGTTAAAAAGATGTTTCTCCATTGGAAGGGGATAAGTGCCAAAGACAAATCATTGTTTTGTCATTGAGACAGTAACAGAGTGGTTTGCTTACATGAAGAAAGTTAAACTGTTCCACATACTGAATTGACTTGTTAAAACCGTCAGGTGTCACTTTCATCTATGCTAATAGAGTAGAAATTTAGACTTCTTCTTACCAACTAATTGCTTTATTTAAACAGGATAATTACAAGTCTCAGCCGTTCTAGTTGCCTTCTTGGTGGACAACACAATTTGCAGGTGGCGAAAGCATGAGGTTATGGTTGCTCCTGCACCTCCTTTTCAGCTTTTCCACACTGATTCAGTCACAGGATTACTCAGATGTTACTGTTATCATTCGGGGCTCTGAGACGATTGCTGCAACCAGCGATGAGTTTGTTTGTGCCACCATTGATTGGTGGCCTCCGGAGAAGTGCAACTACGATCAGTGCCCATGGGGAAAGGCTTCTGTCTTAAATTTGGTAAATTCTCAAGCATAAACTTATCACATGGTATTTGATATCTGGGCAAAGAACTGATTTTGGTCCTTTTGTGAATTTCCCAGGATTTGACTAATCCTTTGCTAGCTAAAGCTATCCAAGGTGAATGTTCTGACTGTTGTCATTGAAGAATTTTGTATTATTATTCACTTGCAAACTCCCCTGTGGAGGCTTATTTGTTACAGTGATGAATTAAAGTTTTGCCTTGTTTTCTTGTAGCTTTTAGCCCACTACGTATCAGAGTCGGAGGCTCCTTACAAGATCAAGTGGTATATGGCACACCGAATTTAGGATCTCCATGCAGCGCATTCACAAAGGTTTCAAGTGGCCTATTTGGATTTTCTCAAGGATGCATAACCATGGAAAGATGGGATGCTATTAATGATCTGTTCCTGAATACAGGGTGAGGCCTTCCTTCTCCAGTTGTTTATCACCATCTGTATTATCTTTGAAGTGGGTTGTAACCGATTATAGGACAGATTGTTGAGCATACTACATCCTAGAACTTATTATAGGATAACAGTACTAGTGCATTAAGATATCACCTTCCTGGCTTCCTTTGGAATATCTGAATAGTATATTACTTCGTGCAGTGTGTTTCCTAATTCTTTTTTGTTTAATTTCTTCAGTGCAGTTATTACATTTGGTCTTAATGCACTTCAAGGGCGGCAGCAGATACGCAGCGGCGTGTGGGGAGGTGCTTGGAATTCAAGCAATGCTCGGGAGTTCATGGAGTACACTGTTTCGATGAACTATCCTATTGATTCATGGGAATTTGGTAATGCATTATCAAACAACAAGCTCTATTTTCTGCTCGCAAAATGATGTACATCTTTCATTCATGTAATGCTTACATAAGTAGCTCTGCTCATGTATCAGGTAATGAATTGAGTGGAAGTGGAATTGGTGCGAGCGTAGGAGCTGAACAATATGGAAAGGACCTAGTTGAACTCCAAACCATCATCAATCAGTTATACGGAAACTCTAGGAAACCATTGGTCGTAGCCCCAGGAGGATTCTTTGATCAAAAATGGTTTGCTCGGCTTCTTGAGGTCTCTGGGCCAAATATTCTCAATGCAATGACTCATCATATTTACAATCTTGGTGCTGGTGAGTATTTTTCAGATGTTAGTACTACTCCTTAAGTCATCTTTGTTTTATGTCTTACGTCAATGATGGTACAAAAATAATCAATTCAATCTTGATTAGGTAATGATCCTCGTGTTGCAAATAGAATCTTGGACCCGCATTATTTGAGCCGGGTTTCTGATACATTCAGAGATCTCCAACTCACGATACAACGACATGGACCATGGTCGGCTCCATGGGTTGGGGAAGCTGGTGGTGCATATAACAGTGGCAGCCGTCTCGTGTCCAATACTTTCCTGAATAGCTTCTGGTAATCGCTTGTCAGCTGAATCAATAATTATGTCCTAACGATTCTCTTATTTAATCAACCTGGCTGTTCCAACTAGGTATCTTGATCAACTTGGCCAGTCAGCGAAGTATGACACCAAGGTTTACTGCAGACAGACTTTGATTGGAGGCAACTATGGCCTTCTTGACACTGAAACTTTCGTGCCGAACCCTGATTACTACAGGCAAGTTTCTATAGTGTATTTGCTGCCGCAAACATGCTTTACTACTTGCGTATGCCTTGGACTAAACTGAGGTATCTGTTCAGTGCCTTGCTGTGGCATCGGCTAATGGGGAAGGGAGTTCTTTCCATAGACGTCAGTGGTTCTCCATACTTGCGTGCCTATGTGCACTGTGGAAAGCAAAAGGTACGAGTCTACCCCAAGACTTAGATTACTCACCCATTTGCTTCCACCAAACTGAAGCGACATAAGGAAATACTGAATTTGTAATGCAGTCATGTTAACTCGGTAAACATAAGCATAGTGGTGTACTGCTGTAGCATCACATCACTACCATATCTTTACTATTATAAAAGAACTATCTTTACTATTATAAAAGAACGAGTTGGTGGTTGTACGTCTATTCTCCTCCAACTGCTCTATTCCCTCAACTTCTCACTATTCTCCACTTTTCAACTGATCAGAGCAATTCTCTTCCATAGCACGATTCTCTATACATTTTGCAACGCACGGGTACGTAACTAGTAGTGTAAAATTGACAGTGAACATATGCCTCAAAATGCTATTCTTACTACAGGGCGGCGTTGCTCTCCTCTTGCTCAACCTGAACCGAAACATGGGATCCATGGTTTCAGTCAGGAACGACCTCAACGTCGACCTCGCGGAGGGGCAAGGAATAAGGAGGGACAATTCCTTCGTCCATGGCCTGAAGAGGACGGTTTCTTGGGTTGGGAGCAAAGCTTCCGACGGGCTGTCCAAGAGGGAAGAGTACCATCTGACGGCGCAGGATGGGAACCCTCTCGCCCGGACCATGCTGCTGAACGGGGTTCCCCTAGAGCTCACCGCCGACGATGGCATCCCTCCATTGTATCCGGTGCAAGTTTCAGTCAATTCACCGATCTATGTTGCTCCACTGTCCATCGCATTCGTCGTCTTCCCGGACTTCGAGGCTGAAGCTTGCGAGCGATGATAAACATTAGATGGAATGTCGTGAGGTTTTCTGCTATGATAATATGGTTAGTTCTCAAGATTACGGATTACGGATACTGTAAAGATTTGTGTTTCTGTGTTCTGATTTGTGCCCCAATTGGGCAATCTATGTTCTTTCCTCGTCATGTGTAGAAATAGAATGACTTTAGTATTAGTTCCATGCCGAACGGTGTGTAGCAAGCCACTCTTTGCTGATTTAATTACTCCCTCCAGTACAAAAGGATGTTCCTAGATATGTACTTTCAATCTTTTAAAACTTTGACTACCGATATCTTTTTAAATATTTAAATTAGATACATAAAATTCATACATAGATTTTCCTAAAAATACTTTTATAATATTAATATATTTTGGGTTTTATAAATATATTATAATAGTAATTAGCAGTTAAAGTTGTATTTTAAGAATCGTATTAATGCTCAAAATGGTATGTTTTTTTTGAACTAAAGGGAGTATTTTCATTATAACATTTCCAAATGTTTCTTCAACCTTCTGACAAAAAAAACTGCATATTTACTACATTCAGTTATGTATCTAAGGCCCTATTCTTTTCAGCTTCTAAAAACTGTTTTTCAGTTTTTTTATAGTAACTAGCTTTTAAACGAAGCATTTTTTTCAAAATAGGGTCTACTTACCGACTTCATTTATATCGGTAAAAATCACATGTGAGTTTCTGTTACTATGTAATCTCTTATACAAATAGCCTAAAAATCACAAACCGCAGCCAAAAAACAGGCCCTTATAAATTTGTGGCACTGAGCGCTGCACTTGGCTGTGTTTTGTCCTTTTCTGAGGACGAGTCGTGTTGCAAATAAGAGAGTAGATTTCTCGCTGATCGTGGTGGGTGCTCCCACTATAAGAAGTTAAATAATAGACATCTTATAATAAAAAAAAGCACTGAAGTCAGAAAGTTTCTATATACAATATACAACCAATACATACAGATGCAGACAATAAACAACCAATGCATATAGATACACAAAGGCCCAAATAGATGAACCAAGGGCAAGGATCAAAAACTCGGTATTGGCCTAAATCCCGATGGGGTTCGATACCGGTTCTCGACCGGTAACAGAAAAAACTGAGAAAAACTCGTTTAAATTTCAAATTTTAAAATTTAAATTTGAAACTGATAACCGAAAAACCCAGCCGGTTACCGCTCAAAAAACCAGAGAAACCGCTAAAAAACCGAAAAAACATAAAAAAAATAAATTTAGGATGTTTTGAAGCATATTTTCTTATACAATAGGTAATCTAGCACAAAAAGACTTAAACCAACCTAAGAGGTACATTACGCAGTCGGACAAGACTTACAAATATAAATACACTTTAAAAAAATTCAATCGGTTTTTTATTTCCTAGTATCCATCGGAAAATCTGGTTACCGCGGCTGGTTTTCCGGACCCTGACCAAGGGTACGGGAAATATACAAACCATGTAGAAATTCAATGACAAAGGCCTTCATTTGAGATGACGACAAACAGATATCAGATAACACGGAGCACAATGTACAAGGCATGTTTTTGCAAATCCAAAATCTGACCCATGCTCTTCACATGGTGAACTGTATACTCTCCAGCAATTACAATAGCGCTGGGCGTACCATCAATTCTGCCAAATCAGGCAATTTATATTGCTCCATCGAATAGAAAAGAACCATCCTGAATAATACTTCATCCGAATTTATAGGATGTATTTTTTAATAACTTTGTCTATAATATAGAACGTATTTCATATTTCAATACAAAATTAGTGTATATTTCTTTTATACCATTAATAAATATACAGCTTTATTTGCTATTATCTACATACATGCATTAAACATACTGCTTAGAGATAATAATAAGGTAATCTAGCCATAGATATTTTAACTATTTATTTGATCTATGTGCTAATAGAAAATACACCTTATAAATTTAGACGGAGGGAGTATCGTAATTTCATGAGCTATGATACAAATGGAATAGACAAAAGGCAAGGGTCCTATAGTAAATGAGAAGAAAATGTTCCTTTCTGTTCAGTAAATATGCTCCATCAGCGCATATAACCAACTCTGGGATTACTGTTCAGGTACCAATCCCTGGATACCCTTCAAACTGTCTGATGTTGGTCTCCAAAATAACGAATTTAATTCCACTTAATTTATGCCTTTATTTATTAAATAATTTGTCACGCCAATCTACAACCGAGGCTCCATTATATGACAATTTCTTACGAATTCATTCGAGTAGTTCACATGTCTTGTCCAAAATGGCTGGAGATGTTTAAAACCAATCTCCAGCCATGGTTTACTTTGTCCATTATAATGTATAACTGCTGCTTTTCGAACACTAGAGACATCTGTCTTTTCCTGGTATCCCAAGCCTAAAAGATGCCACGATGGATCGATTGGATGAACATGGCCTTTAAATGCTATAAGGCCCGGTGGTAATGTTCCAAGCCTCCAAAGCGTGAAGTTCGATTTCAGATTCTGCAAGCAAAGGACATAACATGGATGAGATACCTGGAGCTCATCGACATGTATTTAGAAATATTTTAAACATGAACCAAGCATAATTTCAATTACCACTCACTTTGAACTAACTTTCTATGTTTTTTGAGTGATCAAGAGAAATTATAACATTTGAACAAATCAGCAGCCCAGCATAAAATTAATTTAATATTTTTTATAACTTTTCCAAAAAAACCCAGTTATCCTTAAATAGGGACGTATAAGACTTCCAAGAGCCTAATACATTTACTTATTTACTATGAAATTTCAAAAGGAAAATAAGAGTACAATATACAAATAATTAACAAACGATTGGTGCGCATATGTAACAGGAAATAGAGGTATATATGTTTTACCTCCTTGACCCAATGATGGTATTTATCTTTAATTGTTGTCTTCCTCCATGCATTCAAGTCAAAAATATTCATGCCATACGCCCATGCACACTCCGAAGGGTCAAAGTTATTGGCAATGAGGGGGTGAGAGAAGTTAAAATAATTCCTGAACCTCTTAGACATCACCCAACTATCTGCACCTCTGCAAGTCTCAACAGCTCCATTAACCTTTCCAGCTAGATCAATATCCCAAAGTGATGACAGGTCACGCTGGACAACAACATCATCATCGAGAAATACAACCTTGTTGAGGCTTGGGAACAACTGCTTTCACAGATTGCAAGTGTTACTATGTGCTTGGGAACAAAAATGAGGTAGATTAAAAAAAACTGTCAGCGCAGTTAGAGCAAGTTTGCACCACTATAAAATTCTTTTCTCTACAGTTAAAGAAAACTCCAATTCTCCAAATGTCTCAAAAAAGAAAGTGCAGCTAGCTGTGGAACATATTCAACTGTTCTCCTGAAAAAATGTATTCATGCAGAGTTGCTTGCCTCTTGACCCCCAAAAGGCCCCATTCACACTACAATGGTTTCAAGCTCATTTTTCAAGGAAACATTCATTCTCTCGCAGTTTTCATTGTTTCAGCTTATCCTTCTATTACATTTTATGCGTGTTTACTAGTCCAGTTGTCCATCAAATATGCCAAAGCTGGTGAAACTGTACTCAGAGTAATAGTCAGGAGAAAATTCTTATACCTCAGGCAAGTAAATACGAATGTGATTGAGGACGGAAGTGTATGCTGGACTTCCTGCCTGCAGCTTGGCTGCAAAAACCCTTGGGCTGTCACCTACACTAGTTCTTGCAAGGTGATTTTCATGGTAACGACTTCTCACAGTGTGCTGAGTTTCTATAGCTTCAAGAACTGGCACATTTTCTCTTGTTAACCAATCAAAATGGTGAACACCTTTCACCTCAACAATGGCAGGATAAAGAGGATTCAAAGCAAACCATGAATGCATGGCAGGATAGGTCTTTTTGTCAGTAACGACATGGAAGACTATCCTCTCAGGCTTCAATGATGATCTAATTGTTGATCTGACCACAACTGAGGCTGCAAGGATGTTATCTGATGCCAAAACAAAATGGAAATAGGAGCTGTCATGACAACGAGGGACCAACTCGGGGGGCAGTAGTTGTTTCCTCGCAAGGGCATTTGAGGAGTATTCATCAGTTAGACGCAATGAAAGGCAATAAAGGCCTTTAGGAATAGTAATTGCTGCATAGTGTTTGTTTAACTGCTCTGATAACCTGGATGATCTCAATTCCTTATCCATGCTCTCCATCTGCATGTTGTTATTTAAATAAATGAGTACAAGAACTGCAGCTTGCTGAACAAAGAGAAGCAAAGAAAAAGTTGTGTAGATGACATGCTAGCTGATATTTAAAACATGAGCCTTGGAACACTAAATGGATTACCTTTGTGTTTCACGACTTTAACAGGTTACGTAATCATTAGATAAGTACCAAAAATGTATACATGCTAATCAAGATTATGTCTAACTATTTACTTTCTGTGCTATAAAATGTCTTGATATTTAATTTAGTTAGATGGAAGTTATTAACTAAACAGTAAACTTGAAACTAATACCAAAAAACATTCAGTTTTCAGGACAAACTTGCTTGTCCATCATCATCCAACAGACTAATACCACTGCTACTGAAATGGCATTACCTAAGAACTGACACAAGCTTTACAGTGAAAGTCCAAAGCAAATACACAATAACCAGAACAGTGATGTTCAAGTACAAATTTTACTAGTACTACCAAAGTAACCAATTGAAGAAATTTTCAACTGCTTGAATAAAAAAGGCGGCTGGACAAATAGCTTACCGTGGCCTTCAGACTAAAAGCAAATGACCTTAAATCATAATCATTATTCTTCGTATCCCAGATAAATTCTTCAAATGATTCTGGCACCTTTAAATCAACAGGAGCTTCCTCTGAATTTATTTCATCAAGCATCCTATACAAATCCCTCACAAGCCTCTGCTCATTACAATACAGAGATCAAATAAGAAACTAAATAAATCCGCAAAAGGAAAAGAAAAAAGAAAAGAGCAAAGCACATATAGTACCATGGAGCCATCGTTGCCCCTACCAAGAAGGTGTGGACCTAACCGCCTGCCCAGACAATCTGATAATAGCAACTGATGAATTAATAACAAGTGATTGACCCAAAAAGTTATCAATTTAATTTGGAACAACCAGGCAGCCAAATAATGAGGGAGAGAAGTACATAAAATACTCATCCAGACATAATAGTAAAATAAAGTAGGTATCAATTCAAATGGAATTAAATAAATATTGAGCAGAAAAGAACTAGAATGGGACAGCCTATAAAACAATTGAGTTGCTGACAAACTCAGGTGCTCAACAACCAACATTAAGACACAGAACTAGATAAATGTGCCAGAAGCCCAGAACCTAGTGTTATCAGACCCAGACCGGTCAACCCGATCGAGGACTCAGGTCATTGGGTCACCGGTTAGACTGCATGTTTTATTTATAATATTTTTAATGTATGTATCATAAAAAATGCATATGTAAACATATGGTTTTAGCTCTCTATGAAATATATAGTTGTAATTTGCACCTAAAAACAGCAACATGCCCTAATTTTATTAAACATATTCTGGTATTATGTACTAAATGGTTGCAGGTTAATCCTTCATCTATGTGCTGGTTCAGTATTATGTGCTGGTCTTAACAAAATAGCCCAACACATTATTAGGCCTGGTTGGCTAGCGTGGCTAGTATTCATGTTTGTGTCAGGAGGTCTGAGGTTCAAAGGCCGGTGGATGCAATTTTTATCTATTTTATTTACTCAGTGCGGTGAGAGGAGCATGGTCAGTCTGGTTCAACCTCACCGTTCTTATGAAAACCCGCCGGTTCGACCTTATTTCTACCGGGTTAAAGCGGGCCAATTGCTCAAGAGATCCAACAGTGTGGACCCTGGGTCCGTGGACCGCCAGTCCGGTCAAGGTTTTATAACGCTGCCAGAACCAGATTGTCTTGTTCCCCTCTCAGGAAAAGTTTTTTTTAAAAAAATAATAGCGTAAACTTACAATGTCAAGACAAAGAGTAGGTTGTAATGCACACAAAATGCTGTCACACATTTAGAACTTCAAAAGATAGGCACGTCTATTTTTTAAACAAGGGAATCACCCTTGTTTATATTATTATCAACAGAGACAACATAGTCTATTACACACTTACACCATATCCCCCCAATCCAATATACGGATAAAGTCTAGGAGACTAGGACATGATCACAAGATTTAAGGTTTGTATACACAACATATAGACACGCATGGCTACTTATAAAAGATAGAGCAGAAAAGTAACTAAAGCAGAAAATGGGACACGCCAAAACTTCCACACAGCACACTTTACAACATTGATAACATTGTAGCCACCCCACCCCCATGCTGAGCTCCATATTGCCTCAGTCCAGCACCAACACAACAATAAAAGGCACTTGCCAGTGATCAAGAAATCGGCCTGGGCGGCCGCCCAGGTGCCGTGTAGGCGCTGGGCGGCATGGGTCATTGGGCCTCGGGAGCTAGTCAGGTGCATGGGTGGCGAGGCGGTCCAAGTTGGTCAAAGGCAGCAGAAGGCAACCTCGGCGCGATGGCCGCACGGCGCCTAGGTGGTCGTGTCGGCTGCCTTCGCGCGCTAGGCGGAGAAAGAGGAGGGAGTACATTACAGAGGGAGGGGAAAAGAGTTGCCGGTTTGGACACAAGACCAAGAGTCGGGGGCGCCGCACGGGGCCACCAACGCCGAATCGACGGATTCCGCCTCGCCTATGTGCATTCCGCCTCCGTCTCCCCTCCCCTCCATGGCTCCGCTCCGCTCGCCGCAGGCACACACCTCCCCGCCACCGTCACGGCCCCACGAGTGGAGAGGGTGGAGATCGGCGAGGAGAAAAAAAAAAGGTGGGGATGGTGAGTGAGGGAGATATGTAGAGCGCCACCGCCGCATCATGAGAGCCTGAGGGAGATCAATAGCGTTCTCTCGGGCTTGGCCACTTGGCCGATTTATTGCCGTGACGCCGTCGGCTGAAGCCGAGATGCTCTTGACCAGACGACTGGCTATTATAAGCTGATTGCTATAGTATAAGCTGATTGCAATAGTGATTGGCTCATTGGCAATGCATTTTGTGTGTACACTGTCAAAGTGCTAATACTTTGATTACTTTCTGATTTTTTTTATTTTGAAATGTTAAATTGGTGATGAAGAAGCAATAGATCAAGTGCTCAATGTGGTCTTTGACATTTTTAAGGACAAAAGGAGACCTATGGAAAAACTCCCTCATGGCTTAGGAGTCAAAAATTTGATCCTATTTCCAATAAGAGAGTTTTTACCATCTTTGGAAGGTACCAGGAGGTACAGTACCACATGGTAACTTTTCAAAGATGGTAAAAACACTAACCTAGTAAACCTGTTATCAAATTCACGATTGTAACTCAAGGCATGCATATTATCATTTTTTCCATTTACTAATAATCCTTTTCCTATTATGTAGCTAATTGATGGTCTAAATATGAATGTCATATTCCTCGCTTGCAAAGATTGACCATAAGAATCCTCTCCTTGACCTCATCCAGATGTGAAAGAAATTAGAGCGCTTTTGATATGGCAACTCTCAAGTCTTACTAGTCTCAAGTCTCACGTATAATGCAATCTAATTAAACTTCACTTTGCAACCCGTAGATACATACAAAGAAAAGAAATAAGCTAGATGCTCATTGCCTCAACAATCTAGTCTATGTTCAACTCAATACAAGATTGTTGAACAAAAAAATAGAAGAGCAAATTAAAGAACATCGATTTCCTTCTAACTTCGCATGTTACTTATGCTTAAAGATGGGTAATTGAAGGTAAGGATGAGGACGTTGATCCCAAAACGGGTCTTTCATGGAGGCTCATTGATAAAGCAAGTGAGGCTAATGAAGCCACACAACGTCGTAAAAGCGCAAAAGTGAGAGAACTTCGTAAAAATGATTTCAACTCCGATGCCGAAGAGAAAGAGAAGGTGAATGAGGACCTTGAGGATGTTGAATTTGAATCCAACCAAGATGAAGTAGTTCCAACCAAGAATTATAGACAAGAGGATGAAGATTGATTCAAACAAAAGGGTAAAGATTGATTCATACTTGATGCCTTAAGTTTCTTTATGAACTATTTTGCTAGCTTGCTTGTGAGAACTTTGCTATGTGTGGTTGTGAATTTGTGATGTAAGAAGTTGAGAACTATGACTATTTGTGGTTGTGAACTTGCTTTATTTTATCTATGTCTTATTGTTTTGCTGTCATTTCTTTCTTTTTTTACACTTTATTTTGAAGTTTAAAGCACAATAGTTGGAGCATATTGTCCAAATACCAAGAGTCTCATGCATGGCATAATTCTTAATGCGCATATTCACATGAAGTATTTACATCAAGTGATGAAGTGCCCATCGTCATCGACTCTATTTTACATTATTGCTACTTAATCCAGTTAACAATTTTCTTCCTCTAAACATCAAATATATGTTGCTGTCGCCCGAGCCCCCCTTGGCCAAGTTGATCGCCTAGGCCCAGCCTAGGTGGCCTAGGCACTAGGCCCCAGCTTGCCGCCCGCCTAGCGCCTACTTGAACACTGGGCACTTCTTCATAAGCTTTTCAAGTATTTAACTGATCCTAAGACAGCAACTAGCCTCAGATCCTTATTTATAAATGTGTATATTATGATGTACTAAACCTAGCTAATAGATCTCCAATTCCTCCGGGCATACTGGTGATTTTTTAGAACGTAATAATAGCATTCCATTAGACATAGCATTCTATGTAGCAGCTCTCAAATATAACACAAGCATGTCAGGTATCAACAGACAAATTCGATCCTTCTTGTAGTGTAGAACACTAGGGGCATTGCATATATTTCTCATTCATGGCTTGCTATATCAAAAAGTTAAATTACCATGTCAATAAAAATGCACCTAATTTGTCACCGAACAATCAAGACATCATTAATATCAACAATGACTGTCACACACATTCTGAAAATGAAGTAAGCAACCATTTAAGCTGCCACATAAGCGGTAAGTATCCCGCTCTCTACTTACATTTTATACAAGAGACCAAAATAAGCGGTTTCAGCAGCTTAAGCAAACCAAGTAAGCAGTTAATCAGCCATCTAAGCACATATGCAACAAAATAACAAATGGGCACTAATACTTATGCACCCTACATTACATGAATTTAGGTTAAACCCAACAAAGTTATCAACAGCTTGCCGTTATTCACCAACCATATTGCAGCACAATTCACGCCGCCGCACAAGCACATTGCACATCTCTGGTCAACCATTTCGTTATCTTAAACTCTAAAGGAACTAACGCCTCGGGCTACCACAACATCATTTCAAGAACGGGTGGGGAACGCGTACCTAGGGAGGAGCACTTGTTGAAGCCCTCGAGGGTCATGACGGCGGTGAGGATGAATACGAAGGGCAGGAGGAAGGCGAGGATGAGGACGGTGTGGAAGACGGTGCGGTAGGAGAAGTGGCGCGCGGCGGCCTTGAGCTTCATCAAGTCTAGCAACCCATTGCTACTGGAGATGGTGATGCTCCTCATGCTCGGCGACAGCCGGATCTGCATCCTCGCTCGCCCAGGATCTACCGGCTCCAGCAGCGTATTGGGAGCCGCGGCAACCCGCGAGATTCAGAGGCGCCATGGGAACCCGGCGCCGAGGGGGCAGGAGGGGGCCGCCGAGCCGGCCGGATCCGGCATTGGCGCGAGGAACTGCTCCCCCTCCTCCTCACTGCCTCCTCTCAGCGCCCGCTGGGGTGGGGTGCTCTCCTCGATCTCCCCTGTTTCTTGATTTCCCCTCCTGTGCCCGGATCAAGAGGAAATCTGGGCGATTTCTTGGCTCGATTCCTCGCCAGATTCTCCGAGCGCGCGGGCGCGCAAGAACTCGAGAGGGAGTGGATGGATCGTGCGGGGAGGAACGAAGGGTTTGATCTGGGTTTCTTGGTGACCTCGAGATTGGGGATGGGGGAAGCAAGGAGAGGGAGGATTTGACCCGATGAACATAAGAGAAAAGGAGTCAGATCGGGTCGGAGTCCAGCGCGGTTGGTTTGGTCCGTTCGGTCAAACTCAAACTCACATAGGTCCACTAAGTGGTGTCAAAATGAATCATGTCTAACGTACCGGTCAACGGCTCGATACTGTAGACACTGTCTATGACACGAAAGCCGATGGGCTGTGTCTAGGTCACTGCCTCAGCCCATCGTGCTAGGTACGTGTGGCCCATCAGCACGATTTAACCTATTTGACATGTGTAGCCCGTGAGTACGGTCCATTCGACACGAAGGTCAATCATTGCCAACCGTTAGGCACGACATGATGAGTACGGCCCATTTAGCACGATAACAATCATTTTTTGAAAAGTATAGCCGTTTGTGAGTTTAAAAATACAAAAAAAAACAAAATTCATAATTTTTTCTATAAATAGACGGCATACCCCTCATCCATCCACACTCAAAATAGCAATCTCCTCTTCTCATTCTCTTGTGAAAATTCCCAAGCACTTTGTGATAATTTGACAAAAATCAAAATAATTTTATCAAAAATCCAAAAAATCGAAATCCGACATACAGTCAAGTAAAGAGGTAATGATACTAATTTTAATGTTCTTATATAGTACTTATTTCTCTTTATTTGTGATATAAAATAGGTAATAATTTAATTTCATATTTATAGTTTGTAGTTTTCCACATTTCTAATTTTCTTCATGGGAAATTTTGATGAATTTACTGCGAGGGAGTACAAAATTGATCTGAAAAATCTTAAATCCTTCAGGACATCTTGCCTCCACCTCAAATGGCCAAGGGCACCGCCGTTGAGCAGACCGTGGCTACACCATCGTCAAGCTCTATCAATGCCTCCGCGTCAGCAAGTACTGGAGCAAAGAGGTTCAGACCCAGCACATCAGATGTGTGGCAGATTTCGACGAAGTCATGAAGCAATTGTCGTCCAGAGATCATGTAAGAGTTGCTGTTTACAAAATATGTCGCCATGAATTGTCTGCAAAGTTATAGGTGGAACCGGGCACTTGCACAGACATACTCAAAAATGTAAAAAAACAAGGCATCACCATGAGGCAGACACAGCTTGGGCCTCTATAAGCTCGTAGTAGGAGCTTGGGCCAACGATATTGAACTGCTCATGAACTACATCTGTGCGGACACCTGAGTTCTGGACTATACTCTTTCTATTCTGATCTGTTGTATAAAATACATACCCATTAATATTGTATCCTTGCCATATCATAATTGTAAATTTTGGCCCTTTGGCCCACCATTGCAGCGTTTCACTTGATGACCTCTCAGTGAATCGCACCTACCCCTTTGGCCCACCATTGCAGTGTTTCACTTGATGACCTCCCAGTGAATCGCACCTTCAACCATTTGTTGAACTGACAGTTGTACTGTCTCGTGATCCAAACCTCCGACCGGCCTAGATTCTCTTGGCATAGTATATCCTTGTGCTATTCAATATATGGGGATACTTCAATCATGTGTTACAAGACTGTGAAATGGGTCTTGAGTATGCATATCCAGATCGGGAGTTATTACTTTTCTTCTAATGGTCCTGATACCCTCGTGATGAAATAGAGACACACCTATCAATTTGACCTGAGCTATATAATCGACGCGGAACTCAATGACCTCTTCAGTTGCATAACCTTCAATGATGTTGTCATTCGACTAAGATCGATTCTATACATAGGGCTTGAGAATTCCCATATACCTCTCGAACGGGTATATATGACGTATAAACACGAGACCACATATCTTTATCTCTTTCATAAGGTGAACAATGAGATGGACTATGATATCAAAACATGATGGAGAGAAATGCATCTCAAGATGATATAGAGTCGTCACTACCTCAGCTTGCAAAGCATATAGTCCATCAGTATCGATGACCTTCTGAGTAATTGTGTTTTGTCTACCATCTCTGGCGGTGCTCCTTGTTTGATTAAGTGAACTAACAGCTTCTGTATATAATTTTCGAAAACCAGGCAATCACAATGTACAAGGTGAAGAAGGAAAAGCAAAGAAGGAAAGAGAACGTGTCCTCTGCATCAAATAAGCCGAAGCCCCAGAAGAAACCTCACAAGAAATCTTCGAAGAAAAAGGCTTAATTGATCTCTTGTTACTTGCTGTAGGAGATGAGCGCAGTTTTGAAGCCTCGAGGAAATTTGGTAAATTTTGATATGGTTATTGACCAGTTCAAATGCATGACCGAGAGAAATATTGCTCTTTCAATTGCAACACAAGGACATGAATGTTGTGATAACATGCATGTGTTGTGCTACAGTGTCAACATTTGCAGCAATACAAACTACAAAGGCAATGTGATGATTGTTTATTCACGCACCGCACCTCGCAACTCACCAAGTTTGATTGTTTATTCATGCACGCACCACGCACCTCGCAACTCACCAAGTTTGTTTGAATTGCTTTCCATTTTTGTTTTATTTACTCGCCACGATCCTGCTCGTATTGGCTTCTGCTCTCTGCTTTTGCTTAGAAAAGATAAAAATCAATATAAACAATTGGTTTTTCGAAATGGTTTCTCCACTCGTCTCGCTCCTGTCCCGCTCTGAAGATAAGGTAGGATTACAGGAGCATCACATACCCCAATCCTATCGCTCCCGTCTCACACACGTATCTCTCTCACTTTCTCTATCTGAAACAAAATCGAAAATCCGAAAATGTTCAAAAATCTGAAATTGAATTGAATTCTCGTTTATGCTTTGCTCCCTTAATTCCTCAACCTAAACCATACTCATCTCAACCCAAAACTGCCCTAATCCTTGCCATCTCAGTCGGATTGGAGAGGAGACAAGTGTTTGCACTGTTTCCGTCCGAAAAACACCATCGTCTCACTGAGTTTCGCCGCCGCTCACGACATCTTCGTGACCGACCGCCCCTGCGCTCTTCCTGCCACTTCTACCGTGTTGGACGGCCACCGTACCCCGCCCCAGACCCCCGTGGCAGGCCACTCTAGCCCGCCGCAGTGCCGTGCACCAGCTTTTGCCGCCGCCCACCTCCTTTGCGCGCGCCACCGCCACTCTGCGCCAGCGGATATCGCCACCTCCACCGCGCGGACAAGCTCCCCTTTACACCTCCCCTCTGCCGCCCTGACGCCCTGCACCAACCAAAAGAGCGTGGCATCTCCGCCGCCCGCCACGCACATTCGCCGCCAAGGATAAGCCCGGGGCCGAACCGCCTCCAGGCCATTATTTAAGCAGTCAAGCCTCCTCTCTACCCTAGGCCATCATCCCCACCACCCACTCGATGCCCCAACGCCTACATTGCCGTCCCCATCGTCGGTAATCACAAAAATCCCCATCCATGAGCCCTAGTGCAATGTCCCATCTCCGGCCCTCCATATTCCAATTCCTTTCTCTAGTAACATCCCCAAGCTCCCCAGAACCTCCCCGACCCGTCGCCATAGCCCCTCCGCCACCCCTCTTCCCCGGCGCCGAGAGCCACCACCGGCCGCAACTACCTCGCCGTGGCTAGCCCACCTCCGTCCCCCTCAATGGCGAAGCTAGAGCAAATGGGTGGGGGTGCACAACTTCATCATAAATATAGTGACTCATGTGATATTCAAACAAGTAGCATGACCAACTCACAATTTTTAACATCAAAGTTCAACTTTCAGTAATGGCAATATGATTTTGGTCAAAACATAAGTAAAATATTAGGGACAAGGGCAATAACACTCACCATTTATAACAAAATAAAGATGACATTGACCATTCTAGTGTAGTGATTGAAAGAATTCCAAAATGATGAACAAAAGATGTCCCATATAGCAAAATATGTGATCCCACCTAAATAAAAGAGAACAAATAGATCAATTATTTAGCAAAGAAAATCTAGAATTATCCATTGAAAGTAGGTGCATTGCATTGCTTTTGTATTACCTCTTAGAGATCATATTTACGCTCTTTTCCTTCCATGGTCATGAAACGACGAACCACTGCCTCATTGCTAACTTTCTTCATTTCTTCTTTCTCTATGTAGCAAATTAGTCTATGACTCAAGTGTTGATCACGCATGCGATTAGACAAACTTGTTTTTACAATCTTCATACCCGAGAAACATCTCTCAACTGTTGCTGTAGCCACAGGCAATACTAGTACAAGCTTCAAAAGTCGATAGACCAATCTATACAAACGATGTTTCTCTGTCTCTACCATTTTTTGAGAGAGCTCACCAATAGTGTTTATGTTGGAGAATCTATTATCCGCTCTCACATCAGCAATGTAAACATGAAGATCATGGCTAAGGTCCCTCAAATCATCATTGGTGAAATCATCAGGATATAATTTGGCTAAGCTCATCAAAGTCTCCACATCGAAAGCATGAAATGAGTCTCTTGGATTGAAAGCGGCTGAGCAAACAAGCAATTGAGAGGTTGTCTCACTAAAGCGGCTATCAAGCTCTTGAACTAACCAATCAATAACATCATTAAAGCAATCCACTGCATAGTGATGCTTGTTTGTAATTCCTGATTTTTTCCTAGGTTGTCGGGGATCAATATAGGTACTTTCCATTTCCACTCTATCAATTTCATGCAAGTCACAGAACTCATTCACTTCAACTAATAATTTCTCCCAACCATCTCTTCTAAGATCATCCAAATGGAGTCTAGTTGATTTCAACCATCCAATGGCATTTACAATGTCTTGATCCTTGCGTTGCAATGCTAATGACAATGTATTTGTGGCAGTTAATGTAGTCAACATGAGATGCAAATAAAAGGCAAAGTCAAAAGATTGGAAATATACCAGAAGATTTGATGCTTGATCTCTATTTTTCCAATCTCTATCATCCTTTTCAACAACCTTTAGCACTTCTACTATTGTAGGAAACATGTTGAGTAAACTTTTCAGAGTTTTATAATGAGAACTCCATCTAGTATCTCCGGGTCTTTGAAGACATTGCTCTTGATTTAACCCAGTCCCGGTCTCAAGTTGCCCACAACCTAATGCCTGTTTCACTTGTTCATGATTGATGCCTCTAATCATATCCCTTCTCTTAGCCGACCCACCCACCACATTTAGTAAGATAGAAATCATGTTTAAAAAATTGCTTACACCCTTATGTTTTCTTACGGTTGCCACAATGACTAACTGAAGTTGATGAGCAAAGCAATGCACATAATAAGCTGTTTTACTATCTCTCATGATCAATGATTGCAAGCCATTCAACTCACCTCGCATATTGCTAGCACCATCGTATCCTTGGCCTCGACATTGCTTTAAGCTTAGTTTGAACTTTGCAAGTAGAGAATCAAATACTGACATGATGGAAACCTTAAAAAAAGTAGCTAATGATCAATTTGGAGCTTCGATGAAGTAAATCATGCTTGCCAGATCACGAAATTGCAATCATTTGAAGGGTCAGAGGTGAACTACTAACCATTTATACCGCATGAAGTATCCATTCACAGGAGCGGCTTCTGGCACATCGTCGGTGGAGACGCCACCATCGGGGCGCCGCAGGAGCACTTAAGGCGTGATCTCGGCGAGGCGTGACAGGCGTTCGGCGACTACGGCGAGGAGGCGAGGAGCCGAGAAAGCGAGGGGTCGCGTGCGGCGTGCTGCCCAGTCGCGTCGCGGAAGGCGGAAGGACGCCTGCGAACTTTTCCTGTGCCGCTGTGCGTAGGAAGTGCTGGGCCGGAATTCTGAAACGTGGTGGCGCAGTGGGCTTGTTGGGCTGCCGGCCTGGTGGGGGGTGCCTCGTCTTGGGCCATGCGGGGTGCCTATAGGGCCGAATTTTTCCAATCCTTAAGAAATTCTGGAAGTGAGGGGGGTGCCTGGGCACCCACGGGCCTCTATTGGGCTTCGCCCCTGGTCCCCCTCAGCCCAAACCAACTGTTTTGCCAGCTCCCTCAAGCCCTAAGGATGCTCAAAAGCCCGCTCAAGTGCCTAGAGAAGCTCCCAATCACCCGCAATCTCAAAAATGGCCGCAAGAAGAGGAGGCTCGCCGCCGGCGATTGCCGCCTCCGCCGGACCTCCAACCACCGAAAATGGAATCCCCTCACTCCCAGGAACCCGCCCATACCTTCGGTTTGCGTCGCAAGTGACCCTAGCTCCGCCGCCAGTTGCCGCTCCCATCCCCTGTCTCCTCTGCGCGCGTACGGGTGAACGAAGAAGAAGAACAGTGCTTAGCACTGTTCCTCCGACCGACCGCTTTGAGTTGGCTGAGCCAAGCCAAGTCGGCCGAGCCCGTTGCACCCGACCCGAGCCGCATCCACCCGGTTGAGCCAGACCGAGTCACCGCACCGGGTGCACCCGACCCGAGCCAGGCTGACTTGGTTGGACCGAGTTCGTTCGCCCGAGCCAGTCGCACCCGTTCCATTCGATCCGAACCCGAGGAATAGTAACCGATCGAGCCCGATGAACAGTAACCGGCCCAAAACCCAAAAATGCAAGTTTATACTCCCTAGATCCGTTTCGAGCCCACCAACCCAAATCTAAGGCCCATTTTCTCATATAAGCCCTCCTATAAGCCCAAAAGCCCAATTTATTGGAGTTTTCCGGATTTTCTTTATTCTTTTATTTTCTTTATTCCTAGCCTAATCCTTCGGGCATGGAATTAATTTATTTTAATTGTTTTGCGTTAGCTTCCGACGACGAAGGTCCGCAGGAGCAGGAGGGAGAAGTTCAAGTCCAGGCCCCGCTCGTCGAAGAATACGAGTAAATCAAAATCGTAAACCCGCAAGGCAAGTCACACATACTTTGATCATATTGAACCTACATTTCCGCTATTTATTTATTAGTATTTTCATTACGTTATTTGCGCACTGTTATTTTGTATACAATAAATGCTTAGAATGACATGATACTAGTTATGTCCTACCACCCGAAAAAGCCCAGTCTAATTTGATGGACATATTCACCTTGACAAAACATAGTAATATTAAGTATAGTAATAATGTGAATATGATAGCTTAGAGAATCATCATCTACTGTTACTAAAAGATTTGGTATTTGTTTGGGAAAGTGTTTCTAGGGTAAGCGAGGATCGTTGGATCCCGTGACCTAGGGTAAAGGCAAATGTTACAAATCAATGGGAGTGTTAAAGCACTGGACAGATTTGTAGAGGGAAATTGCCACCGGTGAAAATATAAGGACTAGGTCCTTATGCTGAGTAAAGAACATAGAGATCGCCCAACCACAAGCGTTGATACATCAAACCTGGTCTAGTAACTGCTCAAGTTTGATTGAACCTCTACAAACGCAAGGCGAAGGCAAAGTGTGAGTCCATACGGAAGGGAGTTGAGAAGGGTCGTATGGAAGTTGGCGCCGTTGTTGTTTTTGTTATTGATTTGATTATCAGATGTCCACACAATAGTAGGCTGAGATGAGTCAGAGGTTGTGGCCTGGGCTTATCGAGGAAACCTACTAGGTAGAGGCTATATAAAGAATTGAGCAGTGAACAGCCTTGTTTCCTTTACTCTTTAGCGGGAGTTAAGGAATCTTGTGGGTAAAGCATGGCAACTCTGCAGAGTCATGATTAAAGGTATTCGAATACGCCGTGCTTCCGGTAAATGAAGCTATGTTTAATGGGTGATTCCAACAACACCTCTTTCAGTATCTCTTTCAGTTTTTAACTGGTTTCCAACTAAAACTGCATCCACACAAAATAATAGACCTGTTTCCCTTTAATTGTTATACCTTGCATGTAGTTATTGTTAAGCTCCGTGTGGCTTGTTGAGTACGGTTGTTGTACTCATGCTTGCTAAAAATATTAACAGAAATAGCCAACAAAAAGGAGGCAAATGAAGGCAAAGAAATGGAGCTCTACGATGTCAAGGAAACGTGGAATTAGGGTCGTCCTCCGCTCAGGCGTGCCTGTGGCGTTCTTTTGTTTGCAAGGTATCTAAGGGCCGCTTGCCCTTCTGTAAAACTTGGCTTCTATGCCTTTATATTGTAATAAAGTTGATTTTTATCCTAAGCATGTGTTGGCAATGTTATACACTCGATGGATGTACTCGTAACTGAACAATCCTGGGCAATTGCGAGGGTTTCATAATACTCCCAGAATTGGAGGTGTTACACTATCACTCATATCCTCTTTCTAAAAATCATTTCTTTTAACTATTATTATTTATTTTTAGCTAAAAAAATGTTAGTCGCAGGTAACAACTATCAGCCAGGGTCGATATAAACGCGGCGCTCCTTTGTTTCCCAGCTATCCATGTGGGCAGCACATCCATGTAAAGCAAAGCTGTTGTAAAAGAAGCGTGCCAAATGTACCCACCGATCATTTTGGTGACAGGATCGGTCTGATCTGTTCTCTTTGTAATTCAGACATGAGAAGTACTCCACATTCAAACTACATATATGGTCTTCCTAAAGAATTTTTAGCTTTTGACTTTTAAAACTCGATTTTTTGAAATAAGGTGGTTTTTAAAAATGGTTTTTATAAATTATTTATAGGAGTCACTACAGAAACTATTTTGAATGGAGTGATTTCTCAACGTAAATATCTTTTATTCTTATAATCTCTCTTGCAATTAGCCAAAAAGATAAAGACTTTTAAACTGAGCCTAAGTCCTCTAGTGAAAGTCATGGCTGTTTTTTGGTCGAGGAAGCTCGTCGTCGGAATTATTCTACGGATGCCATTCGCATGGTACTGCTCATGGTCATTTGCACTACTAGATAGGTTGCGACAGTGCACCGTCAGTAACACTAACAACAAAAAATTAATTAAGTGGTGTTTAAGGAAAACTTAAGTATTTTCTTGTTAAGCTGCACTTAAATTTTGAGCCTTTACATTTAGATCTAATGGGTGAAATCACTTTGCCTTCTCCCCTCCTATTTGAGTACTATTTTGTTAAAGGGTACTTAATTTTTTAAATGTTGGATGCATATCTACCTTCATCCACTGGTTTGCTCATTAGTTATTAGCATGTGATGTGATACATGAAAAAATGCTCTAATGTATAATATTCTTTTATTTATAGCATTCTTACATCAATTATATACTAGTTTTACATTAATTAAATTATGTAAAAAATGATATGATAATTTGTAAAAAAGAAGAACAAAACAAACTATAAGAAACACAATGAAAAATATATACAAAAACCCTACTTGGTCGTTTATGTTGTGGCTACCGACGATACTAAACAAATTGATTACTCCCTCATCATATTATTGATACAGAAAAAATTACAAAGTCAAAACCATAAAGCATAAACAAAGTAATATCTAATGAATAAAAAATGAGTGTTCAAGGACAAAAAAAAGCACTTGAGCTAATCAAGCAAATTACATTAATTAAAGAGCAAATTACACCTGTAAACGCCAGATCTACTCCTCACAGACATGTGGGCCCATCCTCGGTTTCAGTTCTTCAAGTTCACCCGCGCAAACCCCCCAGGAATCTCCCCATTCCCAAGGGAGCAGATTCCCCAGCCCCACCTGTCATCCACCCAAACCTCCCGTAATATCTTCCCAGCGACAACCACCATCCGACGACCATTCCACTTGCTAACCCAAGCAACCTGCTCTCCCCACGTTGCGCGCGCGTTGACCCAATGACCACCGGCGGCGGCGGGAGTGATCCCGCTCCGCGGCGCCGGCCCCTGACGGTTCTCCCCCTCGTCGCGCTCATCTTCTACGACGTCTCGGGTGGCCCGTTCGGCATCGAGGACTCTGTCCGCGCTGGCGGCGGCCCGCTGCTCCCGCTCCTCGGCTTCCTCATCCTCCCGGCGCTCTGGTCGCTCCCGGAGGCGCTCGTCACCGCCGAGCTCGCCTCCGCCTTCCCCACCAACGCCGGCTACGTCGCCTGGGTCTCCGCGGCGTTCGGCCCCGCGGTGGCGTTCCTCGTCGGCTTCTCCAAGTGGGCCTCGGGCACGCTCGACAACGCGCTCTACCCGGTGCTCTTCCTCGACTACCTCCGCTCCGGCGGGCTCGCGCTCCCGCCGCCGCTCCGCTCGCTCGCCGTGCTCGCCCTCACCGCGGCGCTCACCTACCTCAACTTCCGCGGCCTCCACATCGTCGGCCTCTCCGCGCTGGCCCTCACCGCCTTCTCCCTCTCCCCGTTCGTCGCCCTCACCGTGCTCGCCGTCCCCAAGATCCGCCCCTCCCGCTGGCTCGCCTTCAACCCCAGCGCCGTTGACCCGCGCGGGTACTTCAACTCCATGTTCTGGAACCTCAACTTCTGGGACAAGGCAAGCACGCTCGCCGGCGAGGTGGACGAGCCAAGCAAGACGTTCCCCAAAGCGGTGTTCGGCGCGGTGGGGCTCGTCGTCGGCGCGTACCTCATCCCGCTGCTCGCCGGCACCGGCGCGCTGCCGCCGGAGACAGCGGCCGAGTGGACGGACGGGTTCTTCTCCGAGGTCGGGCAGAGGATCGGCGGGCCCTGGCTGCGCGTGTGGATCCAGGCCGCCGCCGCCATGTCCAACATGGGGCTCTTCGAGGCCGAGATGAGCGGCGACTCCTTCCAGCTCCTCGGCATGGCCGAGATGGGCATGATCCCCGCCATCTTCGCCCGCAGGTGAGAAATCCATCCACTTGTGCAGCAAATGTGAAATCTTTGCGCGAAAAATCTAATCTTTTTGGCTGTATACGCAGGTCACGGCACGGGACGCCGACGTACAGCATCCTGTGCTCGGCGACGGGGGTGGTGATCCTCTCCTTCATGAGCTTCCAGGAGATCATCGAGTTCCTCAACTTCCTCTACGGGCTCGGGATGCTCGTGGTGTTCGCCGCCTTCGTCAAGCTACGCGTCAAGGACCCGGACCTGCCCAGGCCGTACCGGATCCCCCTCGGCTCCGCGGGGGCAGCCGCCATGTGCGTCCCGCCCGTGGCGCTCATCACCACCGTCATGTGCCTCGCGTCGGCGAGGACGCTCGTCGTCAGCGCCGCCGTGACCGTCGCCGGGGTCGGCGTGTACTACGGCATCGAGCGCATGAAGAGGAGCGGCTGGGTCGAGTTCTTGGCGCCCGTGCCCCCTGACAGCTTCCATGGATCATCCTCTGACGACGACGCCGCCGACGTCGAGGATGTCCGCGCCGGACTCCTCGCCGACGAGCCCGCCGAGGAAACGATTAGCAAGGTCCAGTAGGGCGTGCAGAAATGATACATTGCAATCTGTATTTGCACATACGTACACAATAACACAAGGATGGGAGGAATACGTACGATCATGTGCCGTTTGTTGTACAGTAGTTTCAGTAAATACATTTGATCATACACCATTCAGAGTACAGTGAGCTATCGACTCCTGTTGCGTTTTTCAGCAGATATGTTCATCACAACAGTGCAGCAACTGTTGCTGAAATCTGAACCCTGGAGAAGGAGCATACCTCAATTTGTCAGCGTTATAGTATGTAGCTGTTGGGTTTCATTGCAAGGTTGTGAGCTCAGAAGTTGTGATTCGTATCTTCAACAAATTACAGCAAGATCGTGTTGAGATGCAATCAGTTTCTTCTATCTGTGAAGTACAGAAGAACACATTTGTGTTGAGTTGCAATCAACTTCTTCTATCAGTTGAATATAACTGTATGAGACAACTTGTACGTATTCCACACAAAGCTTATGGTACGGACAACAGCATAAACTGATCCTGTCGCTTCTTTTCTTTCTTCCGCGCTTGTTTCTTCTCTAGTGTGTTACTTAAAAAAGGCTGTTTCTTAGGTTTCAGCAGTGAACAATGGAAACTTGGAAAGTGGAAATGTACATCCGGTGAGGCGACTAGGCAAGATATTTGCATACTCCATCAACAAGATCCGTATAGAGACAGCGTAAGGTACGGCTTATCGGTTGAAACAGCCCGGATTTTGAATTGGATTTGAATTTCTTTGAATTTCAATTTCATTTGAATCCCTGACCCATTAGCATTCCCATTCCCTGAATTTGCCTTCCGTCCTGGTCATTTGAGCCATGTCCTGGCCAACCTCACTGTTCACGGTCCAAAAATATCACTTCCCACTTTGCCACCGTTGCCACGCCTCTGCACCCGAGTCAGCGACTGTACACCCCGTCTGCCAAGCCCCTGACAACTCTTACTTGCATCCCTGTCCGCGCGTTGGAGAAGCCAAGACCAAATTCGCCGCCACCAGACCCTTCCCTCTCACGGCCGACAGGCGCCTAGGCCAACTTGGCCGCCGTAACTCCCCACCCAAGGAAACACCAGGATCAAGACACCACTCATTCTGCCGACCTCCCCACCGCCAATGAGGAGCCTCCCCGAAGCCTCCCAAGCTCTTCCGCCCTAGTCACGCGTCGAAACCTGAGCGGACGCCTCCCCTGTACTGAACCACCCTAGCTCACCTATAAAATGCCCCGAGCCCTCCATTGAGTAGCATTGGCACCCAGGTGAGCCTCAGAAACCCACAAACCCCTCGGCCACCATCGCATCACCGTCGATCGCCGAAAATGCCCTAAGTAAGCCTCAAATTCAATTCCTCTGGTAGAGTCAATTTCATTTCAATTACTTGTGTCTGTAGCATCCTCACGCCCCTAGGAACACCACTGAAGCATTGCCTTAACCCTTCTTGCCCTCTTCTTCACTAGCACCTATGCCCGTTGCTCGGCCAAAAGACCTCACCGTGGACAGCCCACTAGGGACCTCTGCAACCCAAACCACCACCACCCGAGCTATCCTAGTCACCCATAGATGGTTAAACCACTGCCATCTGCATTGATAAATCTCCCTATAGCTCCTATGCTGTCTGAAAGCCTCGAGAACTCCCTACCTTGCCACCTGCCGTTCTTTGCTCGCTGATCACTGCAAATCCCCAAAATGGGTTCTCCTCAGTCCCCTAAGTCCACCCATGTCCTCAGTTTCTACCGGAGTTAACCGTAGCAATGGGAATTGCCATTGCAAAAATCCCCTATTCAGCGCTGTAGTAACTGCGTGGAAGAAGGAAGATGAACAACGCTGACCCAATAATGTAGCAACCCTACCCGTCGTAAATAGTAGCAGACTCGGTTCAAATAGTGAAAATCCTTGATGAACAGTAAAATACCTGTTAATATTCATCCATACCCAAAAACACAAGATATGTCCATTTAGTCTGTCTTGAGCCCGTCTACTAATTTTCTAGCTTTGTTTTCCTATATCACACACTGATAAAACTCAAAACCACCAAAACAACACTTTAAACATATACCCAATACGATTCAAACTTTTATTGTTTGCTGAAACCTATATATCCGCCCTAGCCATTTTAAGCTGTAAAGTCCATTTTCAATTCTGTTTAGCTCAAATATGCTCCGACAAACCCTAGCCAACTATATGCTATTCCAAATCCATGTCCAACATTGTGATAGTCATTATTATTCACCAAAATCCTAAAAACACTTATATACCCGTTTTGATCATCTTGAGCTCATCTACACCATTCCTAGCTCTATTTCACTATCCTAGACTTTGATAAAGCTCAAAACCACCCAGATGATATTCTGACTCTAAACCCAATACCGACCATACTCGTCGTCCTTCGTAGAAATCTGTATAACACATTCATACTTTTTCAACCGTTTCAAACCCGTCTAGCCCAATCCCAATTCTGTTCAACCAATCCAAGCACGATCTAAACCCTGACCACCCAAATCTATTTTATTTCTATCTTTTTGTTTATTTTATTGTGTTTTGTTCCAAGTTTGCATTTTGCAAACAGGAACTTTTTTGCATTCGTTTTCCACGTTAGTATTCTAACCCAGTGAGTTAGTCAATAGAAAAACTACAAAGACAATTAAAGAAGTGTCAGTTGAAGGCTATAGTAAAATAATCAAGGATGGATAAAGAAGCAAGTTACATGTTTTTGATCATATTGGACCTACATTCCTTTAATTACTTATTTATCAGTATTTTTATTATGTTATTTACACACTGTTATTTTATGTACAACAAATATTTAGAATGACATGATATTAGTTATGTCCTACCACCTGATAAAGCCCAGTTTAAATTGATAGGCTGATAGCCATATTCACCTTGACAAGCCCTAGTAATAATAAATTACTATAACATATACTATGGTAGTTAATAAAATTCAACTACTTTATATTAGTAGTGACAGTGCCACAGTGCACTAAATTATTGAATTGTGAATGGATATCTAGTTAAAGAAAAGTAGGGACAACCTTATGCTGAGTAAAGAATATAATGATCGCTCAACTACAAGCTTTGACTCCTCAAACATGGTCTAGTAACTGCTTAAATCGATTGAATCTCTATAACAACAACAAAAAAGAAGAAAAAATAAAAGAGAAGAAGAGTTGGTATGGGAGGGGGTATAACCATGCTGAACGAAAGTAAATAAGAGTTGGTATGGGAGGGGGTATAACCATGCTGAATGAAAGTAAATAAGAGTTGGTATGGGAGGGGGTATAACCATACTGAACGAAGGTAAAGAAGAGTTGGCATGGGAGGGGGTATAACCATACTGAACGAAGGTAAAGAAGAGTTGGCATGGGAGGGGGTATAACCATACTGAACGAAGGTAAAGAAGAGTTTGGTATGGCAAGGGGTATAACCATACTGAACAATGGTAGGTTCCTCTCAGGACGGGCAATACCCGGGTTTGTTTGGTAATCTATCGGGTAGAGACTATATAAAGAGATGAGGAGTGAAACAATCTTGTTTTCTTAACTCAGACATAGGGATTAACAAATCTTGTGGGTAAATTGGGAAACTCTGCAGAGTCATAATAAATGGTATTCGAATACGCCATGCTTCCGGTAAATGAAGCTATGTTTAATGGGTGATTCTAATAACAAAGCATAAGTAGATTTGAAAATGGTTTGGAAATGTTGAAGTTTGGTAATCAAGTTGTTGAAACTCCAAATTCCTTAAGAAGTTATTGTTCATTTGTGTTTAAAAATATTTTGCAAATAAAATTGCATCCATAAATATTTTAATAAAACCATTATATTCCCATTTCTTGAAAATCCCTAGCAAGTAGTCATGTAGCATTTCCCTATGTGATTTGTTAAATACGGTTGGTTGTACTCAGTCTTGCTTCATTTTCCACCAACACAGAGATCATAAGAAAAAAGAATGTTGCAAGTTCTTGTGTTAGGGTTACGGTCGCATTCAAACGCTTCTGTGAGAGTTATTTTCGGATTTTCTAATTGTAAGTTAAGTTTTGGGCTTGGAAGCCGGTAAAGTTTCTAAAGTTGACCACTAGATCTTTATTTTATTCAAATTAATCCTTTTGAAATGTTTATAAGTAGGTATGATACTCTTTCTATTTGTAACTGAACTCATAAATTATTACGGGACGCTGCGGCGGCTCTGTTCTCAAAAACAGACGTTACATCGGTGCCCTGTGAGAAAACGATGTTCTGACGTAACAGGCCATAACGAACTCACTGGGAATTGGGAAGTAGGCTCGTGCAAAGCATGATGGAGAATCCCGGCGGCAACCCCATATCAAATGGCCATGTCGCGATCGCCTTCTTGAGAGAAGCAAAAAAAGATGCGACTTGTGAGACTCAAACAACTAGTCATTTCCTTCGCAAGGATCAGCGTTGTCGATTCCCATGTATGTAAGGAACTTTTTTTTTTTTGAACTCATATATGTACACTGGCACACTGCTGCAGTGATCGAACCAAATTAAGCTGTAAAAGGATGGCGATATACTATAGCTCAATTAAAAGAGATGCTGGCGTGGTTTTAAAACATAACGTCGATGGTACGTACAAAATGTCATTTCGTGGTTGAGCGTATGTTTTTTTCGATAACACGCAGAAAGACTTGTGTTCCCATGGCATGGCTTTTCATTGATAGTGCAAGGGAGAACAACCTTTTCTTTTCGAAAGCGTGGCAGGAGCGATGTCTATTTAATTAAAGAGGAAACAGAAGTTAGAGAAATAGAGGTGTCGCAGAGGGCAGGTTACAGGGCTGGCTATAGACGCCCAACA
This sequence comes from Dendrocalamus latiflorus, assembly GCA_017311315.1. Classification (NCBI taxonomy): domain Eukaryota; kingdom Viridiplantae; phylum Streptophyta; class Magnoliopsida; order Poales; family Poaceae; genus Dendrocalamus; species Dendrocalamus latiflorus. The sequence continues at coordinate 3,369,056 of CM029636.1, read as the reverse complement.
AAAGATTGGTAAGTTAGACTATTACAGAACTGAGTGGCAGCTCCGCCAACCTGGTGGCTCCCGCCATGACCCAACATGCGGCCTCCTCCTTTATGCAGGCTAATAGTGACGTTGTGGTGCTTGCCGTTGATCGAAAAATCCATGCATTCCTTTCCTTCCAGATTTTCCATGTCACCAGCATGACAAGTGACGCCATGGCTTTTCGAGGAGCCCCGGTCGAGAGGATGGCCGCCTCCCACCAATGCTGGATGGAGTAAGGACTCTGCCAGATGTCTGGATTCAGAGATGGACTCATTGTCCAATGCGTAATGGCCGACCAGATTCTTCTGGAGAAGTGACATTCGGCCAAGAGATGGATAATGGACTCTAGCGCATGCCTGCAAAGGGGACAAAGGCTAATTAGGCCACCCACGATGGGCTAGTCAGTCTACTGTCCAGATTGTGCTCTAGATGGCTAGCCAGGCAAAGATTTTGCATTTTTGAGGTGCCCAGGTCTTCCAAACGAGAGTGTTCATGGTCGTGGTTCCAAGGAACTGAGCTCTATATGCAGAGGATGCACTGTAACTTCCATTCAAAGTTAGCTTCTATGTTAAGGTGTCCTCGTGGTCGGCCTGAAGAGGTGTCGAGGATAGGAGGCCCCAAATTGTGACAACCTCTTGTATTAGATTTGTCGTGAGCCTGGAGGACAGATTGAGGTCCCAAATCCATTTATTATCTACCAGTGCCATCTGAAAAGTACATTTCTTGCTTCTTGAAGTGCCGTAGATGGCTGGCACAATGTCGCATAACCTGTTTCCGTGAACCCAGGGTGAGTTCCAGAAGGACACCCTTCTCCTATCCTCGATCATCACCATGGTGGCCGCTGCAAAAAGCTCCCGATCTTGGTCATCGCACGGTGTTTCCATTCCCTACCAAGGTCTAGCCAAGGGGGCCAGTCATACCACAGCCATCTGAGTCTAAAGGCTCTAGCAAAGCGCTCGAGGTCCAAGAGGCTAATTCCACCCAGATGGGTTGGTCCAGGAGGAAATGACGTGTCCGCTTGTTGAGAGATTTGAGCATGCATTTTGGTGCTTTGATGGCCGTCAGGAGGTAGGTGGACCGAGCCATTAAGATAGACTTGATAAGGGTTTTTCTGCCTGTAAGGGTGAGTAATTTGCCATGCCATCCAGCAAGGCGGTTGGTGTACTTGCCATCCAGCAAGGAGGCCTAAGTATTTTTTAATAGAAAGGACGCGTGCACCGTTGACAGGTCCTGTAGGGTGATCATCAATTAATACATGTACTGATCTATAAATCATGATTGTCTCATATAATAATATAAGATCTAAGATAATTTAGAATAACATCAAAATATAAATAAAGAGTTCTACAAACAAGTCACATACCTATTGATTAATACGAAAGATATTTATTAAAGATACAAAATAACATATTATTTAAAAGATCATAAATATAAAAAGTGATATAATCATCTCCATAATTGTCTCTAAAGCATATTATTTACAAAAAACCACATGTTACAAATAGAAGCACAAACAAACACACACATAGAGAAAGCACACAAAAGGGAATTATAAGAAGAAAAAGACAATGGATAATTTAGGTGAAAGAGCGCCAACTTGCAACTTTCAAAACACAAAATAGATTTGAAATTGAGCCATTGAGCGCTAGTTGACAACCAAGATCTAATCTCACCATGGTTGCTCACTAAGCGGCTCAGCTTGTCGGCTTGCTCTCCTTTACTACTAGGGCGTCAAACTCGGGACTCTTGATGTCAACATGAAGAAGCCAATATAACCCTCGCCCTAACCACCGTTCCGAGAGTCACATGCTGCCGCCACCAAGAAACACCGCTCCGTTGTCACCAACACATGAAAAATTTTGAGATGTTACAAAAATGTGTCTATAGATTAGCGTGGATAATTGAGTTAACATCGAGAACGTCCCAAACAAAGAAAATGACAAATTTCTTAGGTCTCATTCGTTCTACTCAAATGAAAGAAAAGGAAGCACTATGCTAACACCTTATTTGAAATATGGGAATTTTTTCAATTTCTACTGAATTAAAACATGTTCCTATAAATTCGTATAAATTTTGTGCGTTCTGAACGTAGTACGGACATATGCAGAATAAGCTTAGCTCAATTCTCCGAGGGCTAGACAGGCATCTGTATTTCGGCACGTGCGACCAACCCAACGCCTGTCCGACTGCAGAGCAGTACTCCATCCGCATAATCCTGGCATGTGGCCCCACCTGTCAGAGAGACATTAGCACGGCAGCAAGGCCCAGAGAGGTGTAATTGCGCACGAGCCCCCAATGACACCATTGTTCGTCGCGACCAACCAATAAATTGGGGGAGCACCGTATTGCGGCCGCCGCAAATTTTTTTTTTACGAATTTACCTTTATTCCTTCGATTTTGACTCGGCAGTTTGATCTCTTCAATCGAGGTTAGTCCCCTGCAGTCTTCTCCCAATCCACCCCGTCTTTCCCCAATTTTCTCCTGTCCAATTTGGCATTGTTTTATGCTGTTTTCCCCCGGATTTGATTCGAGTTTTCCAAAAATTCGAGGTTAGTTCGCTTCCGGTCGGCGATTCCTTCTTTGGCTTTTCCCAAGACCTGGTTTCGAGATCGATTTCTTGTCACGGAGCAATCCTTGTGCTGGGTTGCCGAGTTCTTGGACCATGAAACGAATCTCTGTGCTAAAATTGTTGCTTCCTGATCTGATTCCGCAGATGGGTTCTTCGAGCCCTTCTTAAAGATCACTTCTTGAGGCAATCCCCTGCGCGGATTGCTGGAGCCCGCGCGTGTTCGGCGGCATCTAGGGTTTGCTCAACCGGATCTGTTCCGTCGGCTTCGCGTAGCTGCTGCATTTGGTGCTATTGCCAAGATGCAGCCTTCCAGGAAGCTTGCTCGCGTCGACACGATGGAGCTGAAGACGCAGCTCGTCAAGAAGGTCGGCCACCAGCGCGCCGAGCTCTACTTCCACAGCCTCAAGAAGTTCTTGGGCTGTCAGCTCAGCAAGAGCGAGTTTGAGAAGATCTGTGTGGCTGCATTGGGGAAAGGGAACGTTAAGCTTCACAATTTCCTCATCCGGTCAATCCTCAGCAATGCTTGTATGTCGGTTGGGCCGCCGAGCAAGCAGGCGGCCACAGGGAACTCGCAGAGTAGCACGGTGTCGAATGGGCCATTGGGCAATGGCGTGCCGCCGGTGAGGAGAGTGCGGCCGGTGGCTAACCGGGACAGGAGGTTTGCTGATAAGCCGAGTCCACTTGGAAAGTCGCCTCTTGGTCATCCACGGGCTGGGGAGTTCGTGTCCGTGGAGGACGGCGAGGAGGTTGACCAGGCCGGGGGCAGTCCGGTGTGTGTGCAGAGTCGAAGCCCTATTAGGGCTCCATTGGGCATCCCGAAGGCTCAGAATTCTCAGCCTTCTACATCTCATCCTTCAGAGGTGTGCTACAATAATGGTGAATTGCCGGATACTCAGTCCTTGTCGAAGCTACTTGAGCATAAGTTGAAAGCCGAAGGCCTTAGTGTACCCAGAGAGTGCGCTGATGTGCTGAACTCTGGGCTAAATGCATACATAAGTCAGCTGCTGAAGTCTTGTTTAGGTGTTGCGAAAGCAAGGGGAAACATGACGAGGACGCACCAAGCAAATGGTAGCGCTGTTGCTGCTGTGAATGATGGGCTGAATCGTGGCTTTTCTTCAGATTTAGGCTGTTCCTACCAAGCTTCATTGCTAGATCTTTGGACAGCAGTACAGTCTAATGCTCGGTTACTGGGATGTGACTTCTCCAGGCAACGCCAGAAGATTGCTTGTCACCTTCATGACAGATAAATGAGACAATGACAGAAGCTAGTTTTCTCATATAATCTTCGCAACTCTTATGTTAGCCAGTGTAGGCGATCCATTACCATTGATTGTGCTGTAGAAACTACAGCTAGCTAGGTTGAGGTGAAGTAGATTTTGCTGTCACAGGGGGTAAGGCTGAGTGGTACCTCCAGTGTTTGGTCAGGATGATACATCTTAGGATTCAGTACATGATAGTGAACTTCTTTACCTGTGATTATTCACAAAAATAAAAAGATTATGGCAATGTGCCTTTGCTTCTTTCGCTGCTTACAGGCCAATATTACCCGTTCTCTACCTGTACATAGAATTAGGTTCTGTTGCTTGGATTTGTTACTGTGGGATAATTCGGATCTGTTATACTGAGGAACAATTCCTTTTTATTTCCTACTTTTTATGTGTATCCACAATCTTTGTTTTCTTATCCCTCTGATCGCAAAGCAGCATTGTCGTTACCTGGTTACTTATGTTGATCCTTCCGCTTCAGAGTTTGGACTGGTATCTGAAATTTTGTATGATCTGTCGATTTCTAGCTTGCATGGGAACCAGCATATATACCCACAAAATTTGCTGTTCTACATCTGGCATCTCTATATGCCTCCACAGCAATTTGTTCCCCCTGAATATATGCACTTAGATGCTGCCTGATTTACTACCACACTACATGCTGCCTGATTTACTACCACACTACATGCTTTTTTCTCTGAATCAATCGGTTGTTCTCTTGTGTAGAATATATCATCAGAATTCAGACATCTCCAGTGTCTGATTTTTTGATGAACGTAGATCCTATTTCGCGAAAAGCCCCTGCCACTCGTGCCCCCGCCACTTGTGTTGCTTTTGCAAACCCTCTCCCCCGCCATCCCCTGCACTTGGGGACTGTCGGCCATCCGATGGCACAGATGAACGTGCGTCCGGGTATTTGATTCTTGTGTCAATCATGCATCCATGCGTACTCATTATCCTTTGCAAGCCCAAATGGATTTGTCTGAAGAAGCCAGTCGTTCAGAGACTCGTATACAGCAAAGTTAAGGCCGACATATGTAACCTGCAACTAGATAACAGAGCATAAAGTGGTAAGATTCATCAGCAAGGCGCAACGCGCAAGAGTACAGATGATTGCTAGTTAAGAGGAACATACAGCTCCAATTACAGATGGAAGCCATCCTCTGTGCAAAGCACGAAAGCCTTCTTCACGGTAGACTGTGCCCAGCGCATGAAACATACCACTGTACTGATAAGGAGATTTCTCTGTCTGCAGATGTGATCTGGGGGTCAATAAAATAGAGGATGAAATGAAATTGAAAAAAAAAACTGCAGCAGCTTAAGTCAGCTTCTTCGAGACTGAGTATTATGATGAGAAAAAGCAATAGAAAACCATACATTACCTGGACAGTAATCCTACCCCTAGCCGTATCCACTGGGTAAGTAGAAGACATGGCTATGATACCAGCACAGGTTCCAGAGCATCCTCTGTGCAACATAATTAACATGTAAATGGAGTGTTGAATCCAGAGAACCAGATATTTTTTAGAAACTTCACATTTCTATATGACAAGGCAGTAAAACATGAATTCCTTTATTTATTGTGAAGCGGGCACACATAACAAATGGCTGTTCACGCATACAAATCATTTTGCATTACGAGGGACATTGTAAATCGGAAACGCTGATCCCCAACATTGTGAAGTGACTTCAGTCTGATATTGAACAAGGTGGTTCGTCTGAATCTCTCAAAGTTGTTAACGAATTTTTGCTCCATATTTGACAAGTGTGGGCAAGCTAGCCTGCCCAAACCTCTATGGATTATAAAAAGAGTAGGGCATTTTTCAAGTTCAAGTTGGTGAGCAACAAGTGTTATCATGTGTTGGGCCTGAAGCTATGGCAGGAACTGTTAGAAATTGGTCCATTTAATTTGGCCTATTTTCTTAATTCTAAAACATGCATGGTTAAGGCAGGGTGAGGAAGACTGATTTATAAGGTGAAGTCCTCCCCACTCTTTGAATATGGAAAAAGATGGTATGAGGATGGTTCTGTCTAGTAACGCGCACGCGCGTATTCGCGTATTTTTTACGTGACGTGGCGTGCCACTTGGCAGACCAAGTTCATCTTTTTTTGTTGAAACATGCACCTCACTCTCTCTGTTTGAATGAGACAGTTACAAGTGAATTTACACTGCTTAATTTGTGATTTGATGATGCAGTTACCAGCGCATAATTCTGATTAAAACGCAGCAGTTACCAGTGAATAACTGCAGCGCCCTTAAAAGGGCCTGGAGACGTCCAGGAATAAAGAGAGAATTTTACATATCCATTCTTCCCCTACTTTCTGCTCTGTTGTCCTGTGCTGTCTGAACCCCGTCGACCTTTTTTCCCAGTGTGCACCTGGAAGGAGGGAGAGCGGCTATCTCCGAACCGTTGCCGCAGAGAGTACCTGCACGGGGCGGCAATAAGGTTTCTGGGCAGCGCATCTGCGCGACCGCTCACTGCACTGCGACATTTACGTTCTGCACTGCGTCAAGTATGCGCGGCTTCTTGTTCTTCATTAGGTTAACGAGTAAGTCGTTCGTGCGCACGTTCGACTTTGTTATTATATTGTTTTTCTTGTATATATTCTGAAGTATGATGAGTAGTTTGTTGTTAGTTATGAGTTTTGCATCATTAGTTTATTATTTTTGTCTCCTAATAAAACTTGGAATTAAAATATTGCCCACATTTGTAACAGGAACAACAGAAGTTGAGCATTAAGCAGCACATGACTGAGATGTAGAAGGCAATATATGTTAAGAAATGGGGCAAGCTAGCCTGCCAAACCTCTACCGATGGTAACATTTTTCACGTTCAAGTTGGTGAGCAACAAGTTTTATCGTGTGTTGGGCCTCAAGCTATGGCAGGACAACAGAAGTTGGGCATGAAGCAACACATGACTGAGATGTAGAAGGCCATATATGTTAAGAAATGAATATGTTGTATATGACTAAATTCTACCAGGACTCCCAATTCATGCATTAGTGATACTCCCAGTTGCAACAAGGGAAATACAGTGGTTAGGACTCAGGTAAATTCGAGTTCCTGTCCAACAGGACTATCTGCTAACTGGAACTCGATCAAAACTAACAAGTAATACACAAATCTGAAATAAGTTCATGACTTGTACCAGTTGACGGATAGGCCATCGCCACAAACTTCGCCTAGGGAATTTACATAAAAGAATCTGAAAATTCTTGAAAGGGTAGTGCTCTATGTTGGAGTTGAAAACTGACAGAACCTATCAAAAATTCTTGAAAAGATAGTACTCTACGTTTGGAGTTAAAAACTGACATAAGCTATCAATACTATGATCGTGGACAAGCTTTCACAAATTCAAGACCCCTTTTAAATTTTTCCACAAAAAAAGAAAAAGAAAAGGCAAAGCCAGTAGAACTGTCATTGTAGGCAAGAATGCATGATTGACACAAGAATCAAATATCTGTGGAGTTTGCAAAAACAACACGATCGAGTAGCAGAGGGCTTTCTGCAAAATAGGGCGCACGTTCATCTGTGCCGTCGGACGGCCGGAAGTCTCCGAGCGCATGAGTGCACGAGGGTGGATGTGTGCACAGGCCCTTCCTAGGCCTAGCATAAGCTGACACCGAGCATATGCTTCGTCGCAGTCACAGGATCGAATCGATGGATCGATCGATCTTTCTGAATCGCGACGACGACGACGACAAAGGAATTCACTCGCAAGGCGATGTGGATCGATCGACCAATCTGTTGCTTCGTCGCCACAATTATTGGCCACAACGCAACATCGAATCTGAGTATGTCACAGCAAAAGATCGATATGTTCTGATTCTGCCGTGCCGGGCTGGTTTGTGTATACGCACAAAGAAGAGTAACATGAAGTCAAAACTCGAAAGATTGTGACGTGAATTGAAACGAGTTCATTGTTCGCACACACCATTTAGGAGTACCAGTAGCATCGTCATGTTGTTGTTTTTCCTTGCACGCATTTCTTTCAGTAAAGTGCTTTTATTCAATCAACGCATGAAAAGACATGATAATACTAGACCCTGGGAGAACAAAACAAAGCTGCGTAGTGTACTTCTTGTAAAAAAACAAAATGAAACAAGAGAAATCACTTTTATCACACGCACGTCCATCTCACACGCAAAGAATTGCACATGTTCTATCTCCCGCACACAAAAAAGTTCAATTCAGATTCATAGGATAGGCCCCAAACAATAAACAAGAAAAGGGGAGAGAGAGAGAGAGAGAGATCAGAGTCGAGTCCTCGAGAAACTCCATGGAAAAGAATAGTGGTAGAAGAACAAGAGGAGAGGAGGAGGGGAACAAGAGGCCTAGAGAATGCGCTCGCTTTAGGGCTACAAGTGTTACTGTGAGGCCATCACCACCGTCCCGTCTTTTGAGACCCTCCTCTCAAAATCTTTTCTACGCCTGCTTGTTTCTTTCTTTCTTCCTTCCTTGCCTCCTTTTTTGCCGCAGAAAGAACGGAGGAGAAGAAGAGGAAGAGATTTTTACTGCTACTGCGGCTCGTGTTCCCTCGTCCTTTCGGTGCTCTGCGGCTCAGGAGGCGAGCGTGCATGGCGGGTTGCTGTCGGCTCGAGGGCTAGCTCCAACCTCGAGGCGGTGAATTCCAATTCTAATTTGCGTTCTGCGTTTTGATCTGAAGTTGACTGACTACAGCAAGAGTTTGTGGTTTAACATAATGTCAGTTATGTTATGTAATTACTGTTATACTATATTTGCAAGATATTTGTGTTAGTGTTGGCAAGTCAGCAAGCGCAACAAAATTATTTTCAAGTAGATTAATTCATAAACTCAATCATTTTCATCCCCAAGATGTAGCACTTGTAGTATAGCGCAAAGGTTTTTTTTTTTATCTACTACTTTTTGTAGGTGTTGACAGGCTCTCACTCACCCTTGCGTGATGTGATCATGGTGTCAAGCTTTTCCCTCTTCTTTCAAGTTAGTGCCATTTTGATCATTCTTTCCCCTCCATTTCTTTAGCCTGAACTAGCTGTTAGAGTGGCACAAGCTTCCAAGGAACAGAAATGATGGCAAGGCTGCGACTTTGAGGAGGGTGTGCGTGGGGGAGACAGAATGGAGACTGCGGCCTGAATTTCTACAGACACCGATGTACTTTTTTCGCTGAAAAGTTCAGCACTGAATTTTAGCCAACGCCTTAGCCCGTGCGAGTGCAGCTAGCCAGCATGCTGATTACTTTATCATTGCCACCAGGTTAATTCCTGTGTTATTTATTTGCGCAGTGCTTGATGCCCTTTTTTTAGCACAACTTTACTGGTGATCACTGTCTCCAGTATGCATGGTGCTGTAGGTTAAACTTGAGCCCTGCCAAATCATTCAGACCAAAATGGCCTAAACTTAGGAATAACAGCAGTGCAGGTTTTGCCAGGCAACCGTCAGGTATAACAGCTTCTCTCGGTTAACAACAAGCATCAGATAATCGTAACAAATGTTGATGAGACCTTGAAAATGATCTCTTGTAGTATATCAAATGAATCTCGAATGAATCTCGTTAGGCTAAAGTTTTCTGAACAAGTTTAATTATAACAATGCATGCAGCTAGAACAGAACCTTCTCCTTTTCAGTACAGAAATGCTGTGCTATCTAGCAATGCTTTTGAGATGTCACACACGCTGCTCTCTGACTACTGCATTGTGCATCTATCAATTGCTTTTCTGAGGAAACAATTGATGAGTCAGCCGGCCTCCCTTTTCTGTCCTGAAAATCATGGAGCGATAGGAAAACAGAGGCTAAAACCCCTGACAAAAGTAGCTTTTTCCCCATGGGAGAGAGCTTGCTCCCCCTTTAGCACTTCAGAAGTTTGCAAAGGGGGATGAGGTGACTTTCTTCCTACCTACAAAGCTTCTACTGTTTCAATTTCTTGCCTTTTGGCCATAAAAGATGTGTAGTACTAATCACTTAATTTTAGGGCGCATTGAGCTAGTGCTAATCAGTGAGTAATTGTTAATAGTAGAAGCAGTAACAATCATAACAATAGTGAACGATAGTAATTTTTTATAGTAGCACGTAGCCGTCTGTAAAATTAAAATGCATTGGTGAGAGACATGAAAAGAGAACAAGTATGTTTAATGGAAAGCTGTTTAGGCCCTGTTCTTTTGTTTTTTGGCTTTTGATTTCTTTGAAAGTCAAACTAATTTATGTGGCCTTTTAAAATAGATCTTTTAAATGGTTTTCTAAACTCAAAATTGTATATGCCGTCTACATTAATATTTCTACTGTCCACTGTTATCTCCAAAAGTATAGACAAAAATCATAAACCGCATGGCAAATAACATGGCATATCTGTCCTTAAAAGCCTTAGCAGCAGGAAGAAGACTAAAAGAAAGCCGAGGAAGAAGACTAAAAGAAAGCCGAGAAAGCGGGATTGGCTCACTCTCTCTGGCCCACCACATCGTACGGCTGCGCCTCCCTCCACCGGCAAAGCGTGCCCCAATGTCTTGTCTCTAGGACTATCCAGCCCCTTGCTTGATTAGGCTTTACTATACATCTCCCTGACTATAGTTTGAGTAAGCAATTACCTGCACATTGCAATTCTTTCTGCGTCTTCTTCTGATGCTGCAATGGCACAATCACTTCTTAGTAGCATCATTCTTAAGTAGTTTAGCTGATGAAGCATTGGACCTGAATTAAAATATGCAACCCAGTTGTGTGCAGACATGCATGCTTTGATGCTTCCTCTCAAGGGGACGTCTGCATCAGCCTTTGCTTCTTTAGTTTCTGTCTGCTTGCTTGGTTTTCTTGCAATGCAAACACATACAAACTGTTCCCATTCCAGCCCTAAAGACGGTCTTTTGATTTGTCAGAATGCGTCAACAGTGAGACAAGAACCTGCCATTATCCCCTCCCCAAGATATTGGGCTGGATTCATCCATTTGGACAGATATATACTAGATCCTTGCAACATTGCAGTGCAGATATCAAATGTGCAATGCCTGTGGTGGCAATAATGCAGCGAGCACACACATGTACATAATTAGCCTCATCACTCGTCATCAGATCATGTGGATGCCCCTTTGCTTGTTTTCAGTGACAACTGACAGCTCCATCATAGTAGGCAGTTTGGTTACCTGCACACATACATACACAAACTAAACCGAGAGTACTAAACAATTGCACAGGGCAATGGAGCTGAAGCAATGCATGCATGGTACATGCATGGTGTGCTCGTGCAATGATCATGGCACACCATGCCTGTCACCACCTGTAAACATTGCATCACACACAAAGTGTACTGTTTGAAATGCACTCTTCCTGGATAGAACTAGTACTAGATGTAGTAGAAGTAGTAGTTGCTGGTGGGGCCCATGCATGGGGGAAGATTAAACTAGACTCCTGCAGGGTTGTCTGCTCTGGGAGGCCTGGCCCTGCTTGGCCTCCTCATGTAATTGAGTGCCATCGGCCAGGCTCTTGCTTGGCATGCCAAAAAGGAGGGGGGCCAAAGTAAAATATATCTCTACCTAGTGTCTAGTGAGAGGCACAATGGCGTTGAAGGCAGTGTTTATAAATCACCACCTCCCTGCCACTGCCATTACCAGTTTCAGCATCACAACACCTGCTCTTTCCTCCTCCTATCTTGTTTGTCCCATGCAAGTTGAGCGTAGAACTGACTGAAGAAGAAGGCTAGAGAAGGGAGGAGTGAGGAACAGACAACAGACAAGTAGTAACTTGTGGTTCTTGGAAGGATATAGGTCAGTTGCTTCTCTGTGGTTGCATACTGGTCTGAAATGTACTTTACCTTATCAGTGATTGTTCTGATGGCATCATCTTGAATCATGATCACAGTTCCTGCTTTGAGAAAAAAAAATAGTTGCTTCAATCTGCTATTCTGTTGCTACTAATACTCTTGGTTGTTGCTCTATGATTGATGCACTTAATACTTCATCATCTCTGAAGTCTGAAGTATTTGTTCCACTTTGTGTGTGTGTGTGTTTTTTTTATGAAGACTTAGGCTTAAAACAGCCCACCTGAACATTATGTTTTTATCCACATTTCATCAGGGTGCAGAATCTTATCATCTGAATAATCAAGTTCAATAGGTTTAACTGAATTAGAGGATGAGGATGGACAAACACATGAGGCAATGTGACATGGAGGTCATGAAGATGGCCATGCTCAAGCATGAAGAGACCTTCAGACAACAGGTAGCTCACTTCTCACACACATACACATACAGCTCAGCTCAATCTTCTTCAGTTCTTCACTGCTGTAAATTCTTGCATCCTGTGAGGGTATGAACTGCTTACTGATCAACACCTTGCACATGTACTTTTCCATCAGGTCCATGAGCTGCACCGCCTGTACCGCATCCAGAGGCAGCTGATGAGCGACCTGAGCAGAGCCGAGCTGAGCTCCCGCTGGCAGCAGAGGCGCAGCAAACAGCCGCGCCGCGCGCTGAACCTGCAGCTCCCCGCCGACGAGTACATCGTTAGCAACGACGAGGACGACGGCACGGAGCTGGAGCTGACGCTCGCCGTCGGCGGGAGGATCGGCGCCGGCGCTCGCAAGAACGGTGGCAAGCAAGAAGGCGACCACAACGCCGGCTCCTCCCCCTTCGCGTCCGACTGCTCCGGCACGAGCCTGTCGTCGCCGTCGTCGACAGAGTACTCTGACGTGGCACTGCTCCACGCGCCGCCACCATGTCAAAGAGCGATGGCGTTTGATCTCGGAGTGGGAGAAGCGATGAAGCAGTCACCGCCATGGCTGGTGCAGTGCCAGTACCTGAGCCTCAGGATGACATGAACATGATCATGAAGCTGTTCATCCATGATCACATTGTACTAGCTTGTGTTGTTGAGTAGTAGAAGAAGCAGTAGCAACTAGTGTACCCCCTCCCTGTGTTTTTCTCTCCTGTTGTCGTAGGTGACCAACGGAGTTTGGGAGGTATTATGTTCTAATCCTGATCCCAAATTATTAATTGATCATGACTAATGAGTGCATGCTGTTTGATTAATATCCAAAATGCTGTTGATTGCTGAATAATAGTCTAATATAATATGTTCATGATTTGTACTACATATATAGTTACATTTGCTTGCATGCATGGAAAGGTAACCAGGAAAAGGTAAGTTGCAGTAAAAAGTAATCCAATCAGGCAGTGAAACTGAAACGAGGCAGAGGAACAAAGTGCAGAGAAACTACTAGAAAGCATGGCTACCTACATGCAAAAGTTAGCAACGGTAGATAGGATCATAGGAAAAAAAAGAGGTTGCATTTTTACAGTGTAAAAAGTTGCAGTTGGTGGCCAATAGACACATGGACATATATGGAGTCTCCAAATCAGTGTGGAATTCAGATCTTTTGAGTAGATCACATAATTAGGAAAAGGAGGCCCTCTCCCTCTCTCCTATGATTGATGTCTTGATCAAACTTTCTAAGATAGCAGAAAAGGAACATGCATGCATTCAAAAGTAATAGAATTCAGTAAAAAAAATTCAGAAAAGGCAAATGGATAGTATCAGTTATTCAAGATCAAGAAATCTTTCTGAAATGTAAAAAAGGGGGGAAATGTAAAAACAAGCCAGAAAGAACCCCCCCCCCCCCCCCCCCAAAACGCATGCATGTTTGCATAAAGTAACTATTAATTAGGAAACAGCTACAGCAGAAAGAGAGTGGTAAGAGGCAGGCAACCACTAGCCGAAGAAATCTCAAGTAAACCTTGCAACTTTAGGAACCAAATCAGATTAAGGTGCGCAGCTCGCAGGTGATTCGTCGCTATCTTGGATCATACACAAGAAGGAAGATTTAACAAAATTATCAATGCTGCTGGCTTGTACTCAACGGCTGAGTACCAACGATGGAGGGGGAACCAACAGACATTTGATCCCATGGTATGTGAAATCTCGGGCAGGATTCCCGGTTGCATCCGAATAAGAAAACCACGACAGCAACAGCCAGCATGGCGAGGCCATGCCATGATCTCTGAGAAAATGACCACAGAATGTAATAAAAAAAATGTCACACTGCACACACACACAAGAAGATGGAGCTGTAGTTGATAGCTAGTGCATGCCTTTCTATCTATCAGGATAATGTCCTAGGAATGAGTTTGGTAAAAAGTTTCCACCATCTTTGCGCCCCCCCCTCTCTCTATATCAAGTAGAAGTATATGCTCTTAACAGTACAAAAAAATTTCATATATATATATATATATATATATATATATATATATATATATATATATATATATATATATATATATATATATATATATATATATATATATATATATATATATATATATATATAGACACACACACATCCTACTCTCTTCGCATGATCATCTCTATCAGATCAGCTGAAGCACAGGCATGGAGAAAGTGCTGGTGCTAGCTGCACATTTGGCCATAATTATCTGACGGAAGGATACATCCCATCAACCCAAAGTTATGGCTGGGTTAGGCGTATAGCTTTTGGCTCATATTACAATACTAGTTTTTAAACGGTATATTTTTTTAAAACGGTATGTACAAATCGATTGTAATAAATATACTGAATTCATCTATATCAGTCAAAATCACACATAAGTATTTCTCTCCATACTTTCTTTCTGCGAACAGCCAGATTCAAAAGTTTAATCAAAAACCGTATTCCATAGCCAAAAAAAAACCATCCGATCTCATCGCGTGACTTGCGATGATGTCATACTGCTGCTGCAGCTGCAGAACAGAGGGCAATTCATTGGAGGAAGATGTTCAGTAATGTCAATGGGCTGCGGCAAATTGCTTCCTGGGCCAAATTGCAGACGCAACAGTTGTGAGGAAGCAGCATCTCAGCCCACTAGACAAACCCCGGCCCAGCATACCGGAAAGAAGTATGGGCCACTAATGTTATTGGCCCTGGGCCTACAGCTATGTAAAGCCCAAGCCTAACTGAACAGCAACCACCCCACCCCGGAGCCGTTTGAGATGACGGCAGTGTGACGTCCCTCTTCCTCCTCCTCCTGCGTGGCCTCATCTTGGCCGTCCGATCCCTGGCAGGGCACTCGATGCGACTCCGAGTGATGTCGACTGTTGAGTCTCCCACCCACTGTTTCATTTCGGCCTTCCACTCATGCTGTCCTCCATGGATAATTTAATTATTTGCCACTCTTATGAGTAGGGTGGCAACAAATTTGCCACCCTGGTCCGTTGTCAGTGACTCAGACGGCTCCGCATGTAAGTGAGAGAGGTAATTGGCCAATCTTCAGAGTGGCAAAAAGTTGAATTCCCCGTCCTCCATGGCTCCACCTATCTTGTGCGTGGGGAGCAAGGTTAAAAAAAAAACATCTTTGACAACCACTGACGAATCCTATATACAATGTGTTGTTTTTCTATTATTTTTTTTCCTTGGCTGAGATTATGTATTATGGTTGCCCATTCAAAGTAACACCGTTCTAATCCTAGTCCAACACAAACTAAGGTGGAATTGGTGCAGGTATGTAAGATTATACTACATGTTACGTTTCTTTAGATCCGATGATTTTTTTCTATAATTTTTAAGATGATGGCGAATGACATGATAAACTTTAAAAACCGTTTAGAGAAACCGTCCTGCTTCTTTCAATTTACGGAATAACCAAAATAAAAAAAAATCATCCAAAAATCCTAAAAGAACGGCCTCTGTCTTACACATTTCATCGTGCGAAAAGGAACTCGTAACGACCGTACGATTCCACGAGACTATGAAAAACATTTTCTTCTATTATTGTATGCAATTCAAACGCTGAGAGAGAGATTTGTACGGTCGAGTAGGCTTAGCTAAATCTTCTCAAAATAGGTTGACTCGATGGCACAGGAAAATCTTGACCAGTCGGGCCACGTGTAAACCACACGAGGAAGTCTTCCACTGACAAACGGGCCCTCCACCTTGACACCCGTCCGTTGCCACCTTGATTAGTGGAGCAGCAAGCCACCACAATGGCCATGCGAGATTTGACCGTACTTAATTAGCTCCTGCTAGTCGGTGTGTTATTTTTAACTTATGACTTTTTAATTATAGTTTATGACGTTAGGTTATTTATAAAAAAGATTACGAAGTAAAAAAACTTACGTATGATTTTAACTTATATAAATTAAGTTATTACAATGTGTGTTACAATCAACTTATAGAATCCGTCATATAAAATATTATATTTAAAAGCTAATTACTATAAAAATTGAAAAGCAACTTTTAAAAGCTGAAAAGAATCATGGCAAAATCAAAAGTAGATTGAAAAGCTATTTTTAAAAGCGGAAAAGAATCATGTCAAAATCAAAAGTAGATTGAAAAGCTACTTTTAAAAGCTGAAAAGAATCATGTCAAAATCAAAAGCTCTATTGCTTCGTCTTCACGTAGCTCTCGCGGTAAATTTCAAAATCAAGCTAGGAAATTTTATACTACCAGTCAAAAAGGTGTCAATGTCGCATGTTTAGTTCTATTGGTGCTGTTTTTTTCTTCTACGGTTCATATTTTTTGCCTATATTTTTTAAAACGATAGTGGATGACAGATAATACATATGATTTTAAGCTCAAAAATCAGTTAAAATCCGTTTCAAAAAATCATACTGTTTTGTTTTGACTTTTGAATAAGCCAAAGTCCGAAAAAACATGGGCATTGTCTTCACTTTTATATTATCGTGAGTTGTTCTTTGATTCTGTGATCTCACTTGACAGTTACTCAAAGGGAGGGAGAGAGAGTAACGTGCTTAGCTTGGACATTTGGCGCCATTTAACCTTACATCAAGAATCCGTTTCGGATTATAATTTGCATAATGACCCCACAGGTCACCTAAAGCATGCACTAATTCACCTGCTCAAAAACTTTTACCACTACCACTACGTCTTTCAAGAGCGACCACCATTATTAAACGCAAATCAAGTACATTTTTTTATTAATCTATAGGCTCGATCTTTTTTTTTATTTTGGATAACTACGATATATGGTTTTTAGACTATTTATAAAAGAGTACGGAGTAACAGAAACTCGCGTACAATTTTGATCAATATAAATGAAGTTGCTACACTATATACTACATTTAATTAATAGATCTGTCTTGAAAAACACCTTATTTGTAAATTAGTTATTGAAAAAAAAATTAAGAAGTAATTTTTAAAAGCTGAAAAGAATAGTTCGTACAAATATGATTTTCCTAAAAACATCAATTATCCCAAAAACAAATGCTCTGTATAGAAGCAAGAGGGTTACACTTTTCGAGTAGAACGCCCGCGACAGCTCATTTCCTTTTCATCCCCGGTCTAGCGTTTCTACCTTGATCTGACCGTCCAAATTCTGATCAGACGGTACAGAGAGGAACAACGTATCTTCGAAAGTGTGAAAAAAATTCCAACAAGAAACTCACAAAGTGCACAAAGGTGGAAGAGGAAACGCTGAAGTAAATATATAAATAAGAGGAGAGAGAGGAAGCGGCAGATGCACAGGTGAAGCTGCAAGAGTTTGCCACATCTCCTCTCGTCCCTTCTTGCATGCCGATCGCCTCAAAGCTCCTCTACTTCCAGCGCCGCCCCTCGCCGGCGCCGCCGGAGCCGGACCCGGAGCCGCCCGACCCCCGCCGCTGGCCCTGCCGCAACGCCCCCGGCCGCCGCCGCAGCTCCCTCTCCCACCACAAGCCGGTGAGGTCGCAAGGCGCATGGCGCAAGCCGCTACCGTTTCTTGTTCTTTAATTTCTTGCTGTTTCTTGGCTAAAGTTGCTTCCTTTTTACCCCTTTTAACTGAAGAAATGGAGGGTTGCAGGGTTTTCTTGATTTTAACTTTCAGCGTAGTGAGAAACATGTGTAGTTTTTTTTTTTGAGCTATTGCAAATTGCTGGGGGCTTCGTGAGTCCGAAAGGTACGATTTTTACAGCGAATGGAGAGTTTAGACGATGGGTAAGGGGTGCATAGTTTATGCGTACCTGCAACAAGATTGCAGCTGAGGCAGGAGAAAAGGATGGTGCAACGATTTATCTAGGATGGAAACAGCAGGGGGTCATGGCAATTCCAATTTGGTACTAAATCCAGAAGAAGGTGAGTAAAGTTCATGTTTTATACATGGAGGGGAAAGAGGCTGATTGTCACCAGTGAAGATTTTCTCGAGACCTGCTGTTACCGTTAGACGTTGCTGGTCATGGAAAGCCTGAACTTTTATGGGATTAGGTGGTGCTAACATGAAGGCCCAAGTAGGAGATTGCAGTCGGTGTTAGTCGGAATTGGTTGAGATGCACCATGGTGTAAAACGATGAATCATCGCACTCTAGTGTGCACGCCCTTCATTAAATCTCTGACCACCAAATTGTTGGGCCTATGCAAAATCGATCGGTTAACACGAACTGTTGTATTACATTTAGCTTGTTATTTGGTTGCTCATGAGTAATATGATTTGCCTAACAAAGGGACAGTCTCTTGTTTCCTCAGAAACATTGAAGAGTTTGCAAACTCTCTTGGAAATTCAGCTGGTACTAGGAAGTTAGTTCCATTGTCTTTTTCAAACTAGGCAGACTGTGTGCTGTAAAGTGTATTTTCCTAAGAATTACTCTATTATGAAGCAGGCAGCATATGCGGGAATATTTTTTTCCCAAGAAAAGAAGGTTTGGGTTATTCTACGGTAGGACCATGACTGCATGACAATGATACTTCTCTGGAACAGCTAATTTGTGACATGGATGAGTTCAAGGCTTTAGTTCAAATGATTAGGCCAAACTTTAAGCGGGCCTGAACTATTGTGGAAACTTGGAAATAGTCTCTGCGGTTGCTAATTTGCTATTGTGTTTCATGTATGTTTATTTGCGAAGGAAGCTGCCATTTGTTTAGTGTGTGTCATTATGACAAGCATTTGTTTGTTCCAACCTTTTCTTCCAAAATACTGACTAGACTTCCTATTATCAAGCAGATATTGTTTTGAACTTGGTTCTAGTTATTAGGAGATGAAGTGTTGGCCCGTCCATAGCGGCCTAAGGAAAATCAGTCGATTTGCATAGAATCTCCTCTTCATGTCATGTGTTGGCCACTATTTCTTATGTATCATTTTGTTGTTTCCAAGGCAGAGATTAGTGCAGTCTTATTTTCCATGTTTTTCTGTTATGATGATGATGGCTGTGAAATATTCTTCACCAATTATGCATTGTTTCTAACATCTGTTATCTATACAACCAGGGTCAGGAAGTTGTTCCAGGAAACCACAGAGATGCTGCTAAGTTTGTGGGATCTGCTGGAAACATGATAGAACATATAGGGGGTATGTGCTCCAGCTCAAGGCTAAACCGCAGCGTATCAGATCATGGAGGGCTTCCTGATGCTGTTCAACAGGCTAGGGAAAGGCTTCTTCAGAGACTTAATAGTGTGGACTTATCGGGAAGAAGGTCTGCATCAATTCTTAGCATGTTCTTCCAGCGAGAATTTAGCTATATTCAACCTAAATGTGCACATATTTTAACGTTGTTGCAGGCAAAATACATCAACGTCAGAAACCATTTGGGCCGGAGCTGGAGTAACTCATCCTGCTGACTTTGGTGTCTCCACCATTGCAGATAGCATACTGGGTAGTCTAACCGGTTGCTTTCAGTCCAGCGTATCCATCTCTGCCTGCAAATTCCAAGAAAGCTTGGCAGAGTCTTTCGGCAATGAAGACAAGCATACACCTATCGCACTATGTTCCGAGTCCGTCCCTAAACTACAAGAATCAGCCTGTGAAGGACCTCCAGTGGAGTGTTCTATATGCCTGGAGAGATGCCGGGATACAGATGGACTCATTCAGCTGCGCTGCAAGCACGTCTTCCACTCGGCCTGCCTGGAGCAATGGCTGCAGTCTCACAGTGATTGCCCCTACTGCAGGGCCAGCGTGCTCCTAACAACAGCTGGATGAGAAATTGAGAATGACACCAAGTCCAATGTTACCGAACACATCTTTGCCTTAGCTATGCTACTGCTTACCTGTTTTTTCTGGTACTAAGTTCTTCCTTAGTGAATGAGGCGATGATACTGTGTCACTGTGTGCTGTATGCGGCTTCAGCAAGTAGCAGTTTATGTACCGTCTCTTACTTACTGGTTGTTGCAACTTGCAACTGAATGTTGCTCGCTGTACATATCATGAGAGAAGCAGCAATGAGCTAAGCAACTGTAGCTTGAAAGCTTTTGCTCTTCATGTTCTGCAAGCTGCAGTGTGTGATGATGTTCTAGACTTCCTTGCACCAACTTAGCTGAATATTGCAAGTTGTTCTGTAGCGCATCATTGTTTCTGTTCCATTTTGCAAGCATCTCCCGGGAGAAATGGAATTCGGAGGCAAGCATCAATACCTGACGAATTCAGTGAGCAAAGCTCTCTTGTCCTGATCAGAACCACCTTCTCATTCTGAAGAAGCTGCCCGTAATTTATTCGACGTCTCTATCAAGCACTTGCCCCTGTAAGCGAGGTTTATCACGCAATGCTTGATTGATAGATTACAATGGATGCAATACAATGATATATATACCCAGGGCCAGGATATTGTGCTCACGACTTATAGAAACAGAATCGGAGAAATATCAGGCCGGGCATAACAAAGATAGATGCGTGAACTCCGAGTGCTATCCGCAGGAGAAGTTAGGCCTGCATGCAGTGCCGTGCACGGCAAGGAGAAGGCCATGCAAGGAAAACAAGAATACAAACTGGAGAGAGATCCGGCACAACATTTATTGCTAACACACCCCCGCAGTCGAAGCGTCGGCACGGCAGACATTGAGACTGGATCGGAACTCGGAGAAGACGGAGGTCGGCAGCCCCTTGGTGAAGATGTCAGCATACTGTGATGTTGTCGGAACATGGAGTACGCGGACCTCACCCAAAGAGACGCGCTCCCGGACGAAGTGAAGATCAATCTCAACGTGTTTGGTGCGTTGATGTTGCACGGGGTTCATCGATAAGTAGACGGCACTCACATTGTCACAATACACCACTGTAGCACGACGCAGAGGGCTGCGGAGCTCATGAAGAAGCTGACGGAGCCAACAAGCTTCGGCGACGACGTTGGCGACGGCCCGGTATTCAGCCTCTGCACTTGAGCGAGACACTGTGTTCTGACGTTTGGAGGACCAGGAGATAAGGTTATCACCGAGAAACACGGCATAGCCCGAGGTGGACTTGCGTGTGTCGGGACACCCGGCCCAATCAGCGTCAGAATAAGCCACGAGATCCGTGCACGGAGAGCGACGAAGTTGCAGGCCATGGTCAAGAGTGCCACGGAGGTACCGAAGAATCCGTTTTACTGCCGTCAAATGAGGCTCCCTAGGATCATGCATGTGTAGACAAATCTGCTGGACGGCGTATGAGATGTCTGGGCGAGTGAAAGTTAAGTACTGAAGAGCACCGGCGAGGCTGCGGTACTGAGTGATATCATCCACAGGAGGGCCAACGGAAGCAGAGACCTTGGGATTTGTATCAACTGGCGTACTGCAAGGTTTGCAATCGACATTCCAGCACGCTCCAAAATGTCCAAGATGTACTGTCGTTGAGAGAGAAAGAGGCCACGTGAACTCTGCTGTACAGAAATCCCCAAAAAGTGATGAAGGGAGCCAAGGTCCTTCATAGAGAACTCACGCTGTAGAGCAGCAATGACCCGGCGGAGCACAGGAACAGAGGATGCCGTCAGCACAATGTCATCAACATATAGAAGCAAGTAAATTGTCTCAGGACCACGGTGATAGATAAACAGCGAAGTGTCTGTTTTTGCTTCAATGAACCCAAGGGACTGCAGATATGAAGCAAAGCGACTGTACCAGGCGCGAGGAGCTTGCTTGAGGCCATACAGCGACTTGTTTAGGCGGCACACAAAATCTGGATGTGAGGGATCAACAAAACCAGTCGGCTGGGAGCAATAGACCGTCTCATTTAAAGTGCTGTGGAGGAAGGCATTCTTGACATCAAGTTGATGAATCGGCCAATCTCGGGAGAGAGCGAGAGAGAGGACAGTGCGGACGGTTGCAGGCTTGACGACCGGACTGAATGTCTCCTCAAAGTCGATACCCGGGCGCTGTGTGAAACCTCGGAGGACCCACCGTGCCTTATATCTGTCAAGAGAACCATCGGCATGAAATTTATGGCGAAAGACCCATTTGCCAGTGACAACATTAGCTCGTAGCGGACGTGGAACGAGGTCCCAAGTGTGGTTGCCGATCAATGCGTTGTACTCTTCATCCATGGCACTGCGCCAATTTGGATCGGCCAGTGCTGACCTGTATGACTTCGGTATGGGAGAGAGCGGCACGGCATGAAGGTTGAGCTTGGTGTTTGGTTGCCGAAACCCCTGTTTGCCTCTGGTCATCATCGTGTGACTGTTGCGGACCGGCTGGATAGGCACGGCTCCAGTAGGATGAGCCAGAACGGGAACAACGGGACACAGTCCAGCGGAACCATCGGTAGAAGCCGGGGCGACCGAAGAGATCGGAGTGGCTGGCGACGGACCGGCATCAGCGCTAGGAGCCGAGGCACTGGGCGACGTCGACGGGCCATCTGTGGCGAGGCGGCTTGTAGAAGCGTCCAGTGAAGAGGCAGGACACGGCCGCGTGCGGGCGAACGAGTCCGGAGTAGCACCGGGCGCTGCATGCACGGCCGGAGTGGCGCCTGACGCTGCATGCACGTCCGGACTGGGGCCTGGCGCTGCACGCGCGGCCACGCGCAGCAACAATGGCGGAGTCGTCGTGGAGAGGCCACCTGCATGGAAAGGTGAGAACGGCGGCCCAATTGGGGTCGTCACGGCCTCATTAGAGAGCAGAAAGTCAAAGTCATTAGCGGCGGGGGTACTCGTGGTCATGTCGGCAAAGGGAAAGGATGTCTCGTCGAACGTGACATGGCGGGAGATGATGATCCGATTGGTGACAGGATCAAGACACCGATAACCTTTGTGATTTGCGGAGTACCCGAGAAAGATGCACAGGGTGGAGCGAGGGGCGAGTTTGTGTGGAGCGGTGGAGGAGGTATTGGGGTAGCACTTTGAGCCGAACACACGAAGATGGTCGTAGGTGGGGTGAATACCGTGGAGGGCAAAAAAAGGTGTAGAGAAATTGAGGGTTTTGGTGGGCAAACGATTTAGCAAGTATGTGGCGGTATGAAGTGCTTCAACCCAATAGGAGGGGGAACAGCTAGCTTGAAAAAGGAGAGAGCGCACAATGTTGTTGATGGAGCGGATCATGCGCTCAGCTTTACCGTTTTGCTGGGAGGTGTAAGGGCACGACATGCGAAACTCGACGCCCTTGGTGAGAAAGAACGTGCGGGCCGAGAAATTGTCAAATTCCCGGCCGTTATCACACTGGACACGCTTGATCGCAGTACCGAACTGTGTTGCCACGTAAGAGAAAAAATTGTTAATGGTGGAAAAGGTGTCGGACTTGAACCGGAGGGGAAAGGTCCAAAGAAAATGTGTGCAATCATCAAGAATGACTAGATAGTATTTGTAACCGGACACACTAACAACGGGAGAGGTCCAAAGATCACAATGAATTAAATCAAACTGTTGACTGGCACGAGAGGTAGAAGTGGCAAAAGGCAAACGAGTATGACGACCAAGCTGACAGGCATGACAAAGAGAATCACTAGTATGTTTATTACATGAAATGAGAGAAGCACTAGTGAGTTTGGGAATGATATCGGCACCGGGGTGACCAAGGCGACGATGCCAAGTGGTGGCAGGGACGGCAGTGAAGGCGCTAGACACTGGTGTCGGCAGCTGGAGAGGGTAGAGGGGCCCGGAACTATTGCACCTGACGATCACGTTCCGAGACTTGAGATCCTTCACAGAAAGACCAAACGGATCAAACTCAATAGAGCAATTGTTGTCAGTAGTGAACTGGCGAACAGAAATAAGATTTTTAATAATGCTGGGTGTGACTAGAACATTGTTAAGGTGGAATTGCCCAGAAAGGAGTGTGGAGCCAGTGGATGTAACAGGTAACAAAGCACTGTTACCGACAACAATGGACGAAGGAGTAGGATACCGTGGCAAGGAAGAGTAGGTGAGGTTACCGGCGTCGGAGGTCAGGTGAGAAGATGCCCCAGAGTCCATGTACCAATCAGTCGTGGCCGGGGGAGCGAGAGTCATGGTGTTGAAAGCGTTCACCAAGGACTGCTGGTCCCATGAGCCAGTCATTGGATTCCAGCCGCCAGGCGCCGGCGGTTGCACTTGCGGGTAATCTTGTGGTTGCACCGGTGGTCGCATGTACGGGTAGACTTGTGGTTGCACTGGCGCGTACGCGTGCGGGAGCTGTGGCGGGAGAACTGGCCCGGCGAAGAATGTCTGCGGAGGAGCACCGGGACGCTGGCCGGGACGCTGCTGTTGGTGCTGTCCGCCATGAGGCAAGCCAGGCCACATTTGAATGGTCCCGGTCCACGGGTTGTAGAAGGAGGGCCAGGAGGAGCCGGCGCCATTAGCACTGCCCCCGGAGCCGGTACCACCGTTCTTGTTGCGCCGCCGGCGATGATTGCCGCCAGAGCCGCCCCCGGAACCGCCTGGCCCGCTGCTGGATGTGCCGGACCCGCCCCCGGCGCCGCTGCCAGTCTTGGGCGCAGTGGACCCAGAGGGGGCGCCTGCGACAAGGCCGGAAGCCGAGTTGCTGGAGGAGCCCGACGGTGCGGCGACGAAGGCGGTGGGTGGCGCGGAGGAACGGGAGTTCATCTCCATCTCTTCTAGGAGAAGGTCGGAGCGCACTTCAAGGAAGCTCGGGAACGGCCGCTGACGCTTCAGGAGAGCCGCCATGTACGCAAAACGGTCGTTCAGGCCGCGCAGGACGGCGAGAGCAAGAGTGTGGTCTGCAACGGGCTCCCCGACTACCCGAGGTCGCCGAGAGTGTCGGCCATGGTTTTGAGGCGCCGGCAGTAGTCGGTGATGGAGAGTGCACCTTGAGCGAACGAGCGGAACTCGGCGTCGAGGATGAGCGCGCGCGTCTCCCGATTGCCGACGAACTGTTGCTCAAGAGCGAGCCATACGCGGCGAGCAGTGGTGTCGGCGGCCATGACCATCTCAACAAGCTCGGGAGAGATCGTGCCATAGAGCCATTCACGGGCGACGCAGTCCATGCGGCACCAGTCGGCGGAGTCGTGGTGGACGGCGTCGGAGAGGACGTGACTGGAGAGCGAATACTTCCCCAGGGTTGTAAGAAAACGACCACGCCACTTGTGGTAGTTAGGGGAGGCTGAATCGAGAACAACGGGGATGAGCAGCCGGATGTTCTGGACGGCGACGGCCTGCGCATGGAGGTTGGCGACGGCGGCGGCCTCATGGAGAGCCAGGGCGGCGCGCAGGTTGGCGTCCTCCTCATCGCATGCGGCGTTGACGCGGGCCAGAGCCGCCATCTCCGCGCGCTCGCGGGCGGCAGCCGCCTCACGTTCACGAGCGGAGTCCGTGTCGCGCTGGCTGGCGGCAGCGGCCGCGCGGACACGAGCAGCATCGTCGTCGTGATGGAGGTCGGCGTCAGCCTGGGCGGCGTGCTGGAGAGCAGCAGCGGCTGCAGCGTCGGCGGCGGTCGTCATGGGATGAGTGGCTAGAGATTAGCGGAAGCGGAGGTCGCAAGAAGCGAAACCATCTGATACCATGTAAGCGAGGTTTATCACGCAATGCTTGATTGATAGATTACAATGGATGCAATACAATGATATATATACCCAGGGCCAGGATATTGTGCTCACGACTTATAGAAACAGAATCGGAGAAATATCAGGCCGGGCATAACAAAGATAGATGCGTGAACTCCGAGTGCTATCCGCAGGAGAAGTTAGGCCTGCATGCAGTGCCGTGCACGGCAAGGAGAAGGCCATGCAAGGAAAACAAGAATACAAACTGGAGAGAGATCCGGCACAGCATTTATTGCTAACAGCCCCAACTATTATTAGTAAACTTCGAGCTTTTGGTACCTATAGCACATTTTAAAGCTGTGTTTATAAAAATGTTAGTATATGTATGACAATAACAAAAATGTTTGTTTGCCGTCCGGTGACCGAGTGATAAGAACCATGGACGTGATACTTAGCCGAAGGAGCTCCGTGGCTGTGCGGTAGGCACCTATCATCCTGTAACTGTGCAGCCAAGTCGTTGTTACTTGGCCTACTGTGCGGTTAAGACGGTGCCGTGAGGTCAAAGCACAGTGGTTGGGAGCCGTCCACGTGTCCGTGGCGCCAAATCCGACGGCGGGTGGCCGCCACTGCCTTTTTAATGGAACTTGCATTAGGGAAAGCTTCGCTTTGGCGCGCCTAACCAGGGGGGGGGGAGGATAATTGATCGATCGAATTGGATTGTTTGGTCCAAAGAAGAGTGCGAATCCGCGCGGTTTGGATGACAGGAAGGGGAAAGGTTCGATCTTGCGGAGAAATTTTGTGGAATTTTGAAAAATTTTGAAATAGGAGGACAAAGCTGCGATCTTGGCGAGGAATTTTGAGTTGTGAGGGAGGAGAAAGCGAGCTTCTTGGGGAGGAAGTTTGGGTCGTAAGGGAGAGGAGAGGTTCGCAATGCTGCGGTGGTTGGCGCGGCCGCCGGAGAGTTGCCTGGGGGCGCGCCGGCGGAGGAGGCGGTGATGGGTTGCTGTTGTTGGATTTAATTTGAGCTTGGTCCATTTTTAATTCAACAATTAAATCAAATAAATTCTAAGGCCCATATTAAATGCTAAGTGCATGGATTGATGAAGGCATTAAGTGAGCAGTTACCGGAATTGATTCCGTCGGTTTCAAGTAGTAATTGTGCGAGAGTTACTGTCCGTTACTTGCGATTACTCCCTGTCCCGGTAACGCTTCCTGTCTCTTCATCTTCTTGGCACGCGTATAAGCTTGGGAGTCGACAGTAGCCTCGAGCGAGACACAGAAACCACACCTTCTCCTCTCTGTTGAGCTGCTCCTCCGAGTTTTTCCCCGTCCCAGCTCCTGCGCGCACAGGCGTTTGGGAGAGCAGGCCTCCAAAACCACGTCCAGCTGTGACATCTGCACGGATAGGCGGGCGATCAGGTTTTTGGGGAGTGCTCAGCACGACTGCTCGCTTCTATACACGACGTGATCGGCTAATTCCCGGCGGCATTCCATTACACGGCAAGTACAACTACTTCCAGAAGGCCGTTCAAGGGACTGCACTGCGTACCTCGTCCTGCACCAACTGAGATCGACTACATCGAATAGCTGCTTATGTCAACTGAGCAGAACGGCGCATCCGGTGCCTCTGGCACTGGCCCCGCCTCTGGGTATAACATTTTGTTCCTGATCTTTACAGTATTGTTCATAGAGTTAGTTACACTGTTTAGTGTTCTAAAAATGAATAGTACTAGCACAACCCTTGTCATGATTTTAATTGGTAATTTCTGGATTAAATTATGTCGTAATTTGCCTAAATTTCTAACAGTCCAAAAACCTGATTTTAGGCACTTTTCGGTTAGTGGTTTTGCTGCTGCTCTTAAGCCGAATACATTTGATGGTTCAAATTACAAGCGGTGGCGTGCTAAGATGGTCCTGTGGTTGACGGCTATGAGCGTTTACCACGTCGTGCAGGGGCTTCCTGAACAATTTACTCCAGAGGAGGAGAAAATGTTCAAGGTTGCTGATAACCTGTTTCGAGGCGCTGTGGTTAGCGTTCTCGCTGAAAACATAGTGGACGTCTACATGTTACTGCCGTCTGGCAAAGAGATGTGGGAAGCACTTGAGAAAAAGTTTGGTATTTCCGATGCTGGTAGTGAGCTGTACGTCATGGAGCAGCTGTATGACTACAAGATGGTTGATAACCGATCTGTAGTGGAACAGGCTCATGAGATACATGCACTGGCAAAGGAACTCGAGCATTTTCCATGCGTGTTACCCGACAAGTTTGTGGCTGGCGGTATTATCGCCAAGTTACCACCTTCTTGGAGGGATTTTGCCACTTCTCTAAAACACAAGAGACAAGAGTTCAGTGTCGCTGACCTCATTGGGTCTCTTGATGTTGAGGAGAAGGCGAGGGCAAAAGACACTCGTGGGAAAGGAGTTGAGTCTTCTAGTGCCAATTTGGTGCAGAAGAAAAACTTCAATGCTTCTCGCAACCAGAAGAAGAAGAACAAGCAAGAGAACAAACCAAAGACTAAGCAAACAACCACGTTTAAGAAGAAAAAGAACAAAGGGAACTGCTTTGTTTGCGGGAGCGAGGATCACTGGGCAAGTGAGTGCCCAGACCGCAAATTTAAGCAGGACAAGAAGTCTGCAAACATGGTTGTTAGCGAGACTGATGCAGGAACATCGGGGTATGGTAATTCTTTACCTACTGTTCTTTCAGTCTGTCATTCGCCTGAGTGGTGGATGGATACTGGAGCTAATATTCATGTGTGTGCTGATATTTCTTTGTTTTCTTCTTACCAGAATGGCGGGACTGGAACCTTGCTGATGGGGAACGGATCGCATGCGCGTGTTCTTGGTGCTGGTACGGTCATTCTGAAGCTCACTTCGGGAAAGACCGTGCAATTAAAGAACGTGCAGCATGTCCCCTCTATCAAAAAGAATCTAGTTAGCGGCTCTCTACTATGTAGAGATGGTTTTAAATTAGTCTTTGAATCGAATAAATGTGTACTTTCTAAGTATGGGACATTTGTTGGAAAAGGTTATGATTGCGGAGGCTTGTTCCGCTTATCTTTGTCTGATGTGTGTAATAATGTTGCAAACAATGTTACTAATTCGAATGAATCGAACATTTGGCATTCACGGCTTTGTCATGTTAATTTTGGCTGTTTGACGCGGCTAGCAAATCTGAATTTAATCCCGAAATTTACTTTAGTCAAAGATTCTAAGTGCCATGTGTGTGTGCAATCTAAGCAACCTCGCAAGCCTCACAAGGCAGCAGAGGCGAGGAACTTGGCACCATTAGAACTAGTTCATTCTGATTTGTGCGAGATGAACGGCGAGTTGACTAAAGGTGGCAAAAGATATTTCATGACACTTATAGATGATTGTACTAGATTTTGCTACGTGTACTTGCTAAAATCAAAAGATGAAGCGTTAAATTATTTTAAGATCTATAAAGCTGAAGTAGAAAATCAACTTGAGAGGAAAATTAAACGGTTAAGATCTGATCGCGGTGGAGAGTATTTTTCAAATGAATTTTCTGAATTCTGCATGGAATATGGAATTATTCATGAAAGGACACCGCCATACTCACCACAATCAAATGGGATTGCCGAAAGAAAGAATCGCACTCTAACTGAGTTGGTTAATGCCATGTTAGAGACAGCGGGACTATCTAAGGAATGGTGGGGTGAGGCTATATTGACTGCTTGTCATGTCCTGAATAGAGTTCCTACAAAGAATAAAGAAATTACACCATTCGAGGAATGGGAAAAGAAAAGATTGAATCTCTCCTACTTGCGCACTTGGGGTTGCTTGGCCAAGGTGAATGTGCCAATCAACAAAAAGCGCAAACTTGGACCTAAAACTGTTGATTGTGTTTTCCTTGGTTATGCTATACACAGCGTGGGATATAGGTTTTTAATAATAAACTCTGAAGTACCTGACATGCATGTTGGTACTATTATGGAGTCCAGAGATGCTACATTTTTTGAGAATGAATTTCCTATGAAAGAATCACCTAGCACGTTTAGTCATGAACCTATAATACCCCATGAGCAACATATTTCGATAGAACACTTTGAGGAAACCCGTGTGCAAAATCCTGAGGAGGATGACAGTGTAGTCGCTCGAAAGAGTAAGAGACAAAGGACTGCAAAGTCTTTTGGTGATGACTACATTGTGTACCTTGTGGATGACACTCCAAGAACCATTGAAGAGGCATATTCTTCTCCTGATGCTGACTTTTGGAAGGAAGCAGTACGGAGTGAGATGGATTCTATTATGTCTAATGGAACTTGGGAAGTCATTGATCGTCCTTACGGGTGCAAACCTGTAGGTTGCAAATGGGTGTTCAAGAAAAAGCTTAGGCCTGATGGTACTATTGAAAAGTACAAGGCAAGGCTTGTGGCCAAGGGTTACACCCAAAAAGAAGGCGAAGATTTCTTTGATACTTATTCACCTGTTGCTCGATTGACCACAATTCGAGTATTACTTTCCTTGGCAGCCTCTCATGGTCTTCTCGTTCATCAGATGGACGTTAAGACAGCTTTCCTAAATGGGGAGTTAGAGGAGGAGATTTATATGGATCAGCCAGATGGGTTTGTAGCAAATGGTCAAGAAGGCATGGTGTGTAAATTATTGAAGTCTTTGTATGGCCTGAAGCAAGCGCCTAAGCAATGGCATGAGAAGTTCGATAGAACATTAACGTCTGCTGGCTTTGTTGTGAATGAAGCTGATAAATGTGTGTACTATCGCTATGGCGGGGGTGAAGGTGTGATCTTGTGTTTGTATGTTGACGACATACTGATCTTTGGAACCAGCCTTAATGTGATTAAGGAGATTAAGGACTTTTTGTCCAATAATTTTGAGATGAAGGATTTGGGAGTAGCTGATGTTATTCTTAATATCAAGCTACTGAGAGAAGGCAATGGTGGGGTGACACTTCTGCAATCTCACTATGTGGAAAAGGTGTTGAGTCGCTTTGGGTATAGTGATTGCAAACCTGCTCCAACGCCTTATGATCCTAGTGTGCTATTAAGGAAAAATCGAAGAATAGCAAGGGATCAATTAAGATACTCCCAAATCATTGGCTCACTTATGTATCTAGCTAGCGCAACGAGACCTGACATCTCATTTGCTGTGAGCAAACTAAGCCGGTTTGTATCAAATCCGGGAGATGATCACTGGCGTGCTCTTGAGAGAGTGATGCGCTATTTAAAAGGTACTATGAGCTATGGGATTCACTATGCTGGGTATCCAAGGGTACTTGAGGGTTATAGTGATTCCAATTGGATATCTGATGCTGATGAGATTTATGCCACAAGTGGATATGTGTTTACACTTGGAGGTGGCGCTGTTTCATGGAAGTCTTGCAAGCAGACCATCTTAACGAGGTCAACAATGGAAGCAGAACTCACAGCATTGGATACCGCCACTGTTGAGGCTGAATGGCTTCGTGAACTCCTTATGGATTTACCGGTGGTTGAAAAACCTATACCGGCTATTTCTATGAACTGTGATAATCAGACGGTGATTGTCAAAGTGAACAGTTCTAAGGACAACATGAAGTCAACAAGGCATATAAAGAGGCGGTTGAAATCTGTCAGGAAATTGAGAAACTCCGGAGTGATAGCATTGGACTATGTCCATACGTCTAAGAATCTGGCAGATCAATTCACTAAGGGTTTGTCACGTAATGTGATAGATAGTGCATCGAGTGAGATGGGCTTGAGACCCACGTGAAGTCTATCATAGTGGTAACCTGTCCTATGTGATCGGAGATCCCGTGAAGTAGGATGGTGAAACAAGCTAGTGGTAGACTGTGAGGAGAGACCCTTAACAAGGTCCATGTCGTATGAGATGCACTTCTCTCCTATCCTGTAAGGCAGGTTGGTTTATACCTTAATGTGATCCGAGTGGCTTGTTGAAGCAGAGATGTTGTCCTACAGAACATCTTATGAGGAACACACACCTATATGAGTTTGACTGCTGGTCACAGTCTATGAGATTTGGGTGATCTCTAGATACTCATGAAAGGCCAAGGAGTTTGACTTATATGCTCCAACCAGAGGGGATGCTTTAGGCAGCCTAGTATCAGTAAAGGACTTAGGTGAAACTTATTTCGCACAAAACCGTCAATTCAAGGCATAGTCCATTGTTCAGTTGTGAAAAAGTGTAACCTTTGTTCTAGGTGGATGTTCAACTTAACAGTCTCCATCGAAACACTGGTATATCAAATAACAGAGAATTGAGAGTATTTCATATGTGCCCTAGAATTTGGTGGGGATTGTTGGATTTAATTTGAGCTTGGTCCATTTTTAATTCAACAATTAAATCAAATAAATTCTAAGGCCCATATTAAATGCTAAGTGCATGGATTGATGAAGGCATTAAGTGAGCAGTTACCGGAATTGATTCCGTCGGTTTCAAGTAGTAATTGTGCGAGAGTTACTGTCCGTTACTTGCGATTACTCCCTGTCCCGGTAACGCTTCCTGTCTCTTCATCTTCTTGGCACGCGTATAAGCTTGGGAGTCGACAGTAGCCTCGAGCGAGACACAGAAACCACACCTTCTCCTCTCTGTTGAGCTGCTCCTCCGAGTTTTTCCCCGTCCCAGCTCCTGCGCGCACAGGCGTTTGGGAGAGCAGGCCTCTAAAACCACGTCCAGCTGTGACATCTGCACGGATAGGCGGGCGATCAGGTTTTTGGGGAGTGCTCAGCACGACTGCTCGCTTCTATACACGACGTGATCGGCTAATTCCCGGCGGCATTCCATTACACGGCAAGTACAACTACTTCCAGAAGGCCGTTCAAGGGACTGCACTGCGTACCTCGTCCTGCACCAACTGAGATCGACTACATCGAATAGCTGCTTATGTCAACTGAGCAGAACGGCGCATCCGGTGCCTCTGGCACTGGCCCCGCCTCTGGGTATAACATTTTGTTCCTGATCTTTACAGTATTGTTCATAGAGTTAGTTACACTGTTTAGTGTTCTAAAAATGAATAGTACTAGCACAACCCTTGTCATGATTTTAATTGGTAATTTCTGGATTAAATTATGTCGTAATTTGCCTAAATTTCTAACAGCTGTGGCATGCGGAGCTTAAGCTGCACGCGTCCGGGGAGTACTCCATCGCCGTGGCGCAGGTCAACGCTAATCTGGAGGACCAGGGCCTGGTGGTGACCTCGCCGGCGGCCAGTTTCTTTGGAGTGTACGACGGCCACGGCGGCCCCGAGACCTCGCGCTTCCTCTCCACTCGCCTCTGTTAGCCCAGAAAAAATAAACAAGCAAAAACAATACACACGCGAGAAGAAATGGAGTAAGAACTCAGAATATTTCCGTTGGCCGCAACAGCATAGCCAATCTTTTCTTACTTTTCTGTTCTTCTCAATATTCACTTCTACTCAACTGGTACTTATACAAAAACCATGCACACTACTTCCTGGTATGCATCACCACTAACCCACGGACTAACTCTCATGCATTTCCTGCATGCACGCTCGCCGCTCGGCGCAAGACTCGGCCAACAACGACTAGATAACTGCATGGCTCCAAACGTATGCCCTCTTTGTGCATGCATGCATCTAACTAACTCCATACTAATTCAATACCACTCATTCAAACCAGCACGATCCATTTTTCTTGGATGCGCTAATTACCTGATCACTCATGCACTACTAGCATTTCCAGTACTACATTTTGCTGCTACTACAAGTATTAACAAAGCACATGAAAAGTAAATACTAATCAAGATTAGTGTCTAACAGCCTCTTCCCGCACCTCCACAGTTAGTACTCCACTCAATTAACTTCATTTACTTGCCTCAGTAAAACCATAACCTGTTCCTGTGTGAGATTGCTTAATTTTTCATGATAGTAAGGATTTTCTGTTAGTCTCTCTCTCAAACAAGGAGAATTTTCTGTTAGGTTTAGCTTAGACTTCGAGTAGTTTGCTAATTTATATTGCTTAACTAAATCCTTGACAAACAAGGACCAGGTCACTGACTTTGATCCAGTTCTCATGGATGGTTTCCTATTAATTTATTATCATTGTCCATTTTGCATGCTGAATCAGCCATTTCCTCGTTTAGATTTTTTTACTTATGTTGTCTATTCTGATTGCCCCAATTGTTGGAGGATGATATCTTTATTGATTAGAATATTTTTTTTGATCTACGCGTTCTGACTAAGGATGGTGTCTTAATTCGATCAAGTTATCTGCTAACCATTAAGATGGCTAAACGGTGTTGTGCTCTGAATCGGAGCAGAGTTTGCATCCGAGCAAGGCAGCATGTCCACAGACGCAATCAAGAAGGCCTTCCATGCTACAGGAGAGGAGTTCTTGCACCTAGTCAAGGGGTCCTGGCTCAAACGGCCACAGATTGTCTCGGTTGGCTCATGCTGGCTCGTCGGAGCAATTGCTGATAACATTCTATATGTCGCCAATTTAGGGGACTCAAGAGCTGTCCTTGGACGTCGGGGACCTAATGGGCGGGAGGTAGTGGCCGCGAGGCTATCCAATGACCACTATGTTGCCGAGGAGGAGGTAAGAAAGGAGCTTACCGATCAGCATCCTGATGATTCACATATAGTCGTCTACACCAGGGGAGTTTGGCGGATTAAGGGCATCATTCAGGTATCTATCATTAAATCATGTTAATGTGGATCCTTCTAGTATTATGCCATGCTATTCTCACCTATGTTTTACAACTACAAAGTGACCTGGCTGCTACTACAAAGCTTCATTTCACACTGTGCTCTCCAAAATTTGTTAGTAACTTATTTAACATGTCATCAACAAGCAAGACATGTTCTTAATGCGGATAAATGTCTGTTGCAGTTTATGACCACACTCAAAGTTGTTACGATCACGTCTTGTTTGCTCCGACCACATCTTCGTACTCCGACCACGTACTCATAACTTCAGCTGATGAGAGTTACGATCACGTTCACGCTACGCTGTGTGTTCTCGTAACTGCTCCTTCGACCACTCGATCACCGTAGTCGTAACTCGATTACAACCACGCTGAAGGCTCGATCGCCGTGGTCGTAAAGCTTACGACCACGTATTTTGCTCCGCGACCGTGGTCGTAATTTGTTTCACGTCTGTGAAAACGATGAACTCGATATTTTTCCGGGAGCCAAAGCACTCCATTTTCTTTATTTCTCTTCCTCTCGTTTCGATCACCCCGATCGCTTCCTGTCACTCTGTTGTTACATGGCTCTGCCTTTTATACCCAACACAACGACTACCACACGGAGACAACTACGTCACGGACTCGAAAACCGACTCGTACGCTAAAACAAACTTGTACAAGGCTACGACCATGACAAACCGACTCGAATACGATTAAACAAGATTACTAACTCTAACAATCACCTACTTAATCTTGTTCTTCATCTTGATCACGGCGATCTTCTCTCTTGCTTCCGCTTCTTTCTTCTACCTGCACTCCTATGTGTCGTACCTTCCTAAGCCTTACACAATCCGACGCTTACTGCGCGTCGCACCTGGACTGATTCCGTCCTTACTTGTACGCTTGCCTGGGTTAGAGCACCTGCTCCCACAGCCACCTTGACTTCGCCATTATCTGAGCCTCTCACTCCTCTCTCTTGGACCAAGTTCATCCACTTTCGGGCATACATCTCAGCTGAGGCTACACCGCATCTAACTTTTGTCTCCAACGCTCCCTGTGTTCTCTCTATAAAACCACAAAAGACTGTACCAACCTGTACTCCAAGTCTTCCTCTTGGACCTTGTGCACCTTTTTCACATGCCTCCTGCATGCATGATTTTGTTGGAGTGTCACTCGCATCGCCCCCGCAAACTGCATACACTCTGGAGCTGCTGCTCCCATCATGCGTGCCTGCATGTGTGTGGTCACCCTAGCCGCCGCCTGCAGCGTCTACTTCACACGGGCCATGCGCATGGGACGCCACGTCCACATGTGGTCTCCTGCCCGTGCTATCTCCTTCAGCATCGTCTGCAATTCTGCATAAGGATGGGGTGCCGCGCCTGCATGCGCGCAATGCTTGCCTCCTGTTGCCTTTGCACCTTGTCCATCCGTGCCTCTTCACACGAATCTGTTTACAAGTTTTCAAAGAAATACTGTACAACCGATTTGGATATCTCTTCACTTTCATCAACAGATCTTTGTTCTTGTCGTACACACGCAAGAACTTATCCTGCAGTACCACCCTGTACCCTCTTTCTGTCATCTGCCCGAGACTAAGTATGTTGTCGCACAGACTTGGTATAAAGTAAATCCCTGTCAATAACTTCTTATCTCCGTTTTTGCATTGCAACATCATTGTCCCTTTGCCTCTTATCTCTACCGTGGAGCAATCGCCAAACTTGACCTTGCCCCAAACCTTCTCGTCGAGCTCATGAAACATGGAGCAATCTCCCGTCATTTGGTTGCTTGCTCCAATGTCCAAGTACCATTGATCCATGTGATCGTGGCTACCTTCCTTCGTGCGTAGTTTTGAAACTACGTTCTCCTCATTCAGTATCACCATGACTGGCGCCTTTTCAACATATGAGGAGAGAAGAAGTCTCGGTTCTTCATTTTCATTTTCGTCTTGGGCGAGATTCACCTCCCTGTCCTTCTTCTTGCTTCGATAATTGAGGGAGCCGGTGATCTCCTCTATGTTCTTCTTGTCCAGATCGGAGGGGTACATAAGTGTGGTGACAACAGGTATGTACTTATCCGGAAGCATGCGCCAGATACTTCTTCACCGTCACAGATTCCTCCATCTGGTCGTCAAGAGAGTTAATCTGATTGTACAACGAAGTCAGCTTGCCGACGAACTCGTCCACTAACTGGGTCTCTCCCATCTTCAGATTCTCAAACTCGCTTCGCAAATTCTGGAGCCGCACCTCCTTCACATAATCAATGCCCCGTGCATCGTCTGCAGCGTCTCCCACGCCTCCTATGACGTCTCCTTACCGATGAGCTGATGCATCATCGCATCTGGCACCGCTTGGTAGATGATGGCCAAAACTGCCTAATTCACCTTGTCGTCCACCTTCTTATCCTTCCCCTTCGAATCGACTGCACCCCAGACTCCCTGGGTGCGCATGTTCGCCTTCATCTTCATTGCCCAAACCGGGTAATTGTCAGTCATCAGAAGAGGGTAATGGAGGGAGATTAGCTCACCCTGAGCCTTCGCCTTATCACCCATAATCTTCAGAAATCACCGAAATCAACAGGCTCTGATACCACTTGTTGCAGTTTACGACCACTCAGCAGTCGTTACGACCACACTCAAAGTCGTTACGACCACTTCTTGTTTGCTCCGACCGCTCTGACCATGCCTTCGTACTCCAACCACTACTCGTAACTTCAGCTGATGAAAATTACGATCACGTTGACACTACATTGCGTGTTCTCGTAATCGCTCCTTCGACCACTCGATTACCGTAGTCATAACTCGATTACGACCACGCTGAAGGCTCGATCGCTGTGGTCGTAAAGCTTACGACCACGTCTTCTGCTCCGTGATCGTGGTCATAACTCGTTTACGATCACGTCTTCTGCTCCTGCGGACACCGTCACTCGCTGTGGTCGTAACTTATTTCACGTCTGTGAAAAACGACGAACTCGATATTTTTCCGGGAGCCAAAATACTCCGCTTTCTTTATTTCTCTCCCTCTCATTTCAATCACCCCGATCGCTTCCTGTCGCGCTCTCGTTACATGGTCGCGCTCTCGTTACATGGCTCTGCCTTTTATATCCAACATAACAACTACCACATGGAGACAACTATGACACGGACTCGAAAACTGACTCATACGTTGAAATAAACTCGTACATGGCTACGACCATGACAAACCGACTTGAATACGACTAAACAAGATTACTAACTCTAATAATGTCATATTGCAAAAGAAACCCAGAGAGCCTCAAGAAGGCGATCTGGCCCCAGTATACTCTGGCTCAAAAGTGTTTGTAGCTATGTATAAGTGAAGCCTGATGCTAATTTAACAAATCTAGAGCACCGAGTCCATAAGATATGGCTCATTCAATTTAAAGGGCATTTCTCGAACCATGACTCCTCACAGACCTCACTTGATGAAATGTTGTGCAGCTATTTGTCGTGGGAGCTCATAATAGCTGCTTTAAAACCCATCCTGAAATTGGTAAGCAATCAAAGGTTCTAGCAAAATTGCCTTCTGATATTCTGGCATCTTATGTGCTATCTTTATGTCATGATGCCCTGAATTTGTTACTCGGATACAGGCAATATTCCTGTTTCCTATATAAAAATTGGATGTCGCTTTCATTTCGTGTTCAATGTACATGGATGCATCTGTTCTCGATATCATAGCATAGATTTTGGTGTTCTTTTGTAAAGCACTCCTTGTACCCAATACGACCATAGGAACATATTCTGTTCGAAAAAGTCAGCAAGTAGAATTACTTGTGTAGTGTGGCAAACCCGTATGCTAAAGCTATGCTCTTGTAAAGTTTCTCCTTTTTGTATTTTCTAAAGCCTGACGTTAGTCGATCTCGGTGAATATTACATTATCTAAGAAAAAGATGCCACCGGTTGCTTGCATTAGTAATCATCAGTATTTGCTTTATCATGCTCCTTAAAACTTTTCAAGTAGTTCAACACAAACCTGTTTTCATGGTTTGACAGTTATGAGCTACTCTTTGGCAACATATGGACATCATTTGTTCAATTCTTTCAGGTTTCCAGATCAATTGGGGATGTCTACCTGAAGAAGCCTGAATTTGCCACCCTATATTCCGGCAATGTGTCTGTCCTATTCCGTTGAAGCGGCCCGTCATGACAGCCGAGCCGTCGATCAAAGTACACCAGCTGAGACAGCAAGACCTTTTCTTGATATCTGCATCGGATGGTTTGTGGGAGCAGCTAACTGACAGAGCGGCGGTGGATATCGTCTTCAAGTATCCTAGAGCAGTAAGCTAGTTTACTTAACCTCATCACCAAGAACCACTCTATGGAATTCCATTATGCGAAATCTGATGCACTGGTGTGAAAATGTGCTTAGGGAATAGCGAAATGATTGGTGAGAGTGGCACTATCTAAAGCTGCGAGGAAATGAGAGATGAGATACACCAACATGAAACGGATAGAGAGAGGGATAAGGCGGCATTTCCACGATGATATCACAGTTGTTGTGGTCTATCTTGACCATCACAAACATGGTGCGCAACCCAAGTTAAGTAACTGCGATGGTTTCAGGTTCACCAATGCACCAGTCGACATCTTCTCCGGCAGCCCAGATGAGGTGGAGCACCACCCCCTCAGGAGGAATCTTACAATGGATGGTGCTGTTTGGCTAGGTTTGTGTCTTCAGAGGAAAAGAAAAAGATAGTCAAAAGAAAGAAACGAAAAAAAGACAAAATTTTCTTTTCAGTCACATAGATTGAGCCAAACACATCTTTTACCAAGGGATCCAAATATGAGATGCATCGAGAGGTTTCAGATTTTGCCTTCCTTTTGTACATAGTGGGTTTGTATAAGCTGTCCCAGCGAGTAAGTTAATGTTTCTAGAGAAGAGTCCCATTGCAGCTGGAGGTACTGTGGTATCAATCATCAAAGATTGATTCTCCAAAAAGAAAAATATGGGAAATCTAAAGATTGTTCTCATCATCCTTTGCATGTGCAACAAGCTGAGAATCGTTTTGTTTGATCCGGAGGCTGTGTTGAACACTGTGAACAGGTCTGAAGTGGGTTCAAGATTCCAAATAAAATAACACAAGATTGCT
The DNA here is from genome assembly GCA_017311315.1 of Dendrocalamus latiflorus. Taxonomy (NCBI): domain Eukaryota; kingdom Viridiplantae; phylum Streptophyta; class Magnoliopsida; order Poales; family Poaceae; genus Dendrocalamus; species Dendrocalamus latiflorus. The sequence goes on along the minus strand of CM029636.1, from coordinate 3,329,933 downwards.
TCGCTTTGTGTGTGGTACTGCGTAGCAGCATGGCTGCATGGGCTGCCACAAAAGAAGAGATTTCCAGCTTTTGTGCCTTTTTCTTTGGCAGGCATTGGTGTTTCTTCCTGTTGCCCTGCCTGCTACTGCTAGAGTGCCACTGACACAACGGTTATATATCTAGAAGACCCAACGGTTATATATCTAGAAGATGCAGCTTGAGTAAAATCGCTGATCAATTTGGCTTAAGCTTCTGGCTTTCGGCTTATTTTTCACTATTCATAAATTTCGTCTTTTTCTGAATTTTTTAGCTTTTTTTGTGCTTTTTTGCCGGTTCTTTTTTCCCGTATTTGTTTGTATTATACGTGATAGGCTAACATATTTTTTATACTTTTTATTTTTTTTAAATTTAATTATGCTAAATAAGTCTCTGTCAGCTATAGTGTTTTTTTTCAGCCATAAGCCACCAAAAAAAGCCCAACTGATCACCACCGATTTGAGAGAACTTTGTAGCGGGATGATCACAAACTCAGAGTTTACCAGGGCACATTAATGAATAATGATAGTGATCATAGTGGGTTGGAAAAATGATACACATCCAGTAATAATTGAGCTGAATTTTCTGAATAGCATTATTAGCAAGATTCCATCTAAACATGTCTTTAGACTCCCAAAAAAAATGGAACCAAAATTTTCCATTTGCCGGTTTAGATAGAGTAGGACTGGCCACCATCAGGATCCAAACAGAGGTGATTGAGACAAGGAAGAGTCATTTTCTGGTTCCAGAATTGGCACCACCTTAGATATCCTAGTAGGACTGTTCGTTGAGAAAATTATTTCCAATCACATTCCAAGCAGACCCTAACAAAGCACGAGTAGTTTTCATGGCCTGGACCCTGGTCCATCCATCTCCAGGATCTAGCAGCAGCACTCTACAACAATTGCCAACTGTAATCACATTAACACCTTCCAACACTGTGCACAGGACAAAAATGCAAGACACTGCCAGCAAAAACTTGTAGGCTGGTTTTGGTACTTGTTGCCCTCACTATCCCTCTAGGGTTGCTCTAGGGTTGCTGTGAACAGGTAATTTTGGCTAATCCCTGCACAAATTATTTTGATACAGGCGCCCGACAGGTGGGACCCACTCGTCAGTGACTCTGGAGAACTGCTAATCGGCCTTGTCTTTTTTTTTTGTGTAGCATTCCTCTTGCAAAGCACCAGTGTAATGCACAAGGAAAGAATCATTGAAAAGCAATAGTAGCAATAATCAGAAGTAGTAACAATGCGCTGAAGATGTAGATAATACAAAACACAGTGGCGTACAAGTCCAAGCAAAAGTAGCAGCAGGTAGCAGTAGAACACTACACGTCTACACACACACACACACACACATATATATAGCTCCATCCTCCCCAAACATCTCTCTCTCTCTCTCTCTCTCTACAGCAGCAACGGTGGTGATAATTGACAGTGGCAGTGGCTGGCTGACAGGTGGCCCCACCCACCATCCTCAGCCGGCTCAGGCCAGGGAAGGGCCCACCGCCAGCGACAGCACCAGCAGCGTGAGCAGCGCCGCCGCGGCGCCTCCGGTTGCCTGGTAGCTCCGCGCCGCGTCGCTCTGCAAGAGGGACCCACGTCGCAGTCAGACAAGGAGTAATTAAACCAGACAGACACGCCACGTGTACGGAAAACACCAACGGGCAGGAGCTGGCAAGTACTACCAGACCACCACTCGGGTGGCTCCACGTGTCCGCGGGCCCCGTCGGGCAGGTACCCAAACGGCCTTGCTCGCGCGGGGCCCACGAGGCATCGAGAGGGTGCCGTCGCGCGGGCGTGCGCGTGGGATTTTCGACCGGGACATGAGCTCGCTGACCCGTGGGCCCCGCGCCGCGCGCGTTAATGTTCGTGCGGGCGGGCGCGAGGCGGAGGCCATCGAGGTATCAAATCCGGTTTTAGCGCGTGGGGTTTGGAATCCGACGGCCCGGATTGATTAGCGCGTGTACGTGGAGGAGTAGTAGCGATGGTGTAGGGATACGTACCGACATGTCGGCGGCGGAGGGGCTGGGCCCGGGGGCGAGGCCTCCGGTGGCCGGTGACGATGCGGCGGCGAGGGGGGACCCGGCGGGGGACAGGTGCTTCTTCCTTGGCTTCTTGCTGGGCGCGGGCGCTGGGGCGGCCGCGGCCGGCGCGGGGGCGGCGAGGACGGGCGCCGGCGCCGGGGCGAGGGCCGGAGGGGACAATGCCGGCGCGGGGGCGAGCGCCGGCGCGGCCACCGGAGGGGGCAATGTGGGCGGGGCGCTGACGGGTGCGGGCGACGGGGGAGGCAGCGCCGGCGCGGTGACCGGGGGCGGCAATGTGGGCGGCGCGGAGCTGCGCGGGGAGGGCGTGGGGGGAGGCAATGTGGGCGGAGGGGTCGTCGGGGCGGGGGAGGCGGCCGGGGAGGTGAACCTGGCGCCGGAGTGGGTGGGGGACACCGCAGGGGAGGTGGAGATGTGGTGATTCTTGGACGAGGAGGAGGAAGGGCCTGGGGCTGAGGTGGTAGGGGAGGCGGCGGTGGACGAAGAGGTGGGGGAGTGGGCGGTGCCGGAGGGCGCGGCGGCCGGAGACTGGGAGGAGACCGCGGAGGCGGCGAGGAGGAGGAGGAGGAGAGGGAGGAGGCGAGCCATGGGAGGCGACGAGGTGTAGGCTTGTGCGTGTGAGTCTGTGACCAGTGTGTGCAAGGAGAAGGGAGCAGAGAACAAACTGCACTCACTGGTAATAAAAAAAGAAAACCAGTGTTTTTTTTCCTGCGGCTACCGATTTTCTTTTCCTGCGGCTCAAGATTTATTGGTGAAGTTAATGGTTTTTAGTGCTAGCGTAAAAGTGCTTAGACGAATAAAATCTGATATTAATAAGTTATTTTTTTACTTTGTGGTTGATTAGAGAGGTTCAGATAACTAGAGAGAGAGAGAGAACACAATTGTTTTCTGAAAATTTGTATTACAGTACTATCAATGTAGGAAAGGTAGAGGAGGATTAAGGGGAAGCTTAAGATGAGCGTGTGGCATGCATGATGGTGATGGTCGATTAGCACAGGATGGCCTAGTGATTCCTCACAAAAGAGGCGCTAATAAGGTTCTACTTTGCCTTTAGCTTTTTCTCTTTCCCTACTTTGTCTGTCTTAAGTGGCAAGGAATGCCAAGATGCAGATGAAGCCAATACAAAGGAGAAAGAAAAAAAGGTAATTGTTGGGCCTTGGAACAAGCCACACCATAAGCAGGCCTTTCTGGCCCACGAATAGGGTATCCTGTCCTACTACGGCCCATTAAGGATAGGCTTTTGTTAGCCTAATGTGACTAGGTCCCGCTCGGTTGGGCTGAAAAATAGTGAGTTATGGCTAAAATTATATTGTAGCTGGCTGAAATTACGCTGCAGCTGAAGATGACTTATTTGGCGTAATTAAATTTTCAAAAATTTAAAAATAGAAAAAAAATATGTTAGTTCATCACGGACAACAAAACGAATACAGGAAAAAATGAACCCGCAAAAAGCTCAAAAAAACCAAAAGTTTAGAAAAAGACAAAATTTATGAATAGTGAAAAATAAGCCAGAAGTTCAAGCCGAAATGAGCGGGGAAGTAACAACATCTTTGCGATTTCACCGTCCAAACTTAGCCCAAGCCAATAAGTGTCGAGTATTTGATTAGACAATTGGATCAGTTCATATTAATAAATAGTCAACATGTTGAATAGTAGTGGTTGATAGAAACAACTGATGAATAGTAGTGGCTGATAAATAGTAGTGCATTATGTAAAAAGACGGTGTAACGATATACACTACAATATTCGGACCATCATACGACTTACGAAATTGTGATATAATAAAATACAAAGTAAATTATAATATGTGAAAGTAAAAAGTAATAACTGATGAATAATAATGGTTGATAGAACCGACTTATAAAATCTAAAGCGTTTATTTTGGCTTCTACTTTTTGAATTAGACGCAAATATGAATGGACCCAATAGCCCAATAAATGTCGACTATTTGATTTTCTTTTCCTCCATGCCTCTTTCATCTTCTCATCTTCTACCTTCTCTTGACTCAAAAAAAAAAAAAATCTTCTCATCTTTTTTTAGCTATTGCAAGTGAGAAGTTTTGGAGTCCACTTAAGTGTATATTCCTGTATTTGTAGTTTCGACGCAGTACTACATACACAAAAAAAAAAAATTTGTGCCACTCTCCTGGTAGCTCCCCAACACATGCACTTCCCGTGAAAAAAATGTTCTGAGAGACGTTATCACCGTTCAGTTAAAGAAACTGCTTATTTATCTGTTCCTTCGTGCAATCTTGTAATTGGCATTATATTTATATATATATATATATATATATATATATATATATATATATATATATATATATATATATATATATATATATATAGTATAAATAACAGGGACACCATAGTGCCCATACTCTATGATTGAGACTTTTCATCTATGATTAAGACTTTCCATCCTGATATATTATATACATTGCATTTGCGTGCATCTAAAAGCAATCCAAAGGTAGAGAGGCTTGGTGCCCAGAACCCTGATGCCCCATTTCAACGTCCTATATATATATATATATATATATATGTATGATCCATAATTTTCCATTGACAAAATCATTAATCCCTATATGCCATTGACAAGCGACTTTCCGCCCGCTCATTTCGGCTAAAAAAATGAGGCTCATGGCTGAGATTGCACTGTAGCTGGCTAAAATTATATTGTAGCTGATAGTGGCTTATTTGGCATAATTAAATTAAAAAAATAAAAATAAAAAACATGTTAACCAATCACTGACAATGCAAATGAATACGGAAAAAAGAACTGGCAAAAAAGCTCAAAAAAGGCAAAAGTCAGAAAAAGACAAAATTTAGAAATAATGAAAAATAAGTCAGAAGCCAAAAGCTCAAGCCGAAATGAATGGAGCCAAATTTGTGGCATCGTTGTCTTCCCCCTCAATTACAACATGTGCAAAGACCATCTTGCGCTCTTCTTTTCCTCACCCTCTTTCCTTCTTGTTTCTCTGCTCACCAGTTAGAGCCCGGGAATGAGAGGTGGCTAAAGAGAGGGGAAGGCAGTGGGGATGGATGTGCAGGTCCTTATGGTGCGCTGGGAGGTGACGTCGTGGGTGGGGCGACGTGGTGGCTCACCAGCGGCGAGTAGCAACGAAGAGGAGTGAAGGCAGATGGCGGTGATGGAGCTAAAGCGGGTCTCTGGCAAGGGCAAGGTGAGCATAGGATGGAACACACCAAGTGGGAGGAGATGGGGTGGGCTTGACGACAGAGGCTCATTAGCGGCGACGAATTTGATGATGGCGGTGCTCAGAAGTCAACAAAAAAGATGGATTCGATTCCAACAAAAATCTGCAGGAATTACAATTTGGGTGAGGGGATGAAGTAATTGGATGGTGGAACACAAGGTGATGTGGTCAATTTCGCGAGCAACTCATCGGAGGCAGAGATCAGGTGGAGGCATTCCTGGTCGTGCCGCCAGTGTCATCCACACACCATGCCACCACATGCAAAACATGGCATGCAGTGGTGGCCACCAAGGTTGGCGGCTGCGAGCAGGCCCACACCGGGGTGCCACACTGGTGCATTAAGCGGCTCGCAGATGGCCACACCCATAGCCCAGGTAATGTCTTGTAGTTCACTTACAAAAGAAAATCAAATCTTTTTGGTACCGAAACTTGTTTGGGTCTTTGGAGGTTAGTTACCAAGACTTTACGCACTCAAATAATATTCTTTTTAGCGCCTAAAATTAAAGTGCCAACAATTCTAGCAATAACACTACCATTATTCGATATCTTAAGCATATAGCAAGAGTCAAATAGTCCAATAGAAGGAGTCTTACCCATAGAACAATTTTGTTGCACGTGTCCTAATCCCTGGCACTTTTGACAATACTTACCATTTTGCCTCACAAATCTTGTGGGCTTGTTTGTTGGTTTTTGTCTTTCTTGGGTACATACCCAAAACCCTCTCTATTAAATGAGCACATTTGCTCACTCAACAACTTGTCAAGGGTAGCCTTACCCTTGAAGCACCTTTCCAAGCTTTTAGTTAGCTTGGTCATTTATTCCTTTAACTCATTATTCTCACTAATGAGCTTAGCATTACATGACTTAGAAATTGCATTAGTAGAATTAATATTGGAGGAACATGGCATGGCAATCAACTCATCACATGAAGTAGATACACTAGCTCTAGCACTTTTTACACTAGACATTTCATTTGAAATATCACAAGTAATACCGATATTAGTGCAAGATTTGCTTGAATTGTTTTGGACAAGCAAGTCATGAGCTTTCTTTAGCTTCTCATAAGATTCTTTAAGGGAGATATGCTCTCTTTAAGACTTTGAATTTTGATTTTTCTTTTCTAAGAAATTCATTCAATTCAATTAACATATCCATAAATTTATCATAAGAAGACTCATCATCATCGAGAGATTTTACCTTATCTCCTTTTGTCATAAGGTATGTTGGAGATGAGAAAAGCGATGGTGCATCTTTGATGGCAATACCGACAATTCTTAAGGGACTCATCCTCACTTGAGTTGGAGTCGGTATACTTCTTATCGGGTTCACACTCTCCAATGTGGGCTTCATTCTTGTCATTCTTTTGAAACTTCTTGAAAAGCTTCCTTTTGCTATCGAAGTTCTTTTTCTTAGATGACTTCTCCTTGTCATCCTTCTTCATGGGGCATTGAGAGGCAATGTGCTCCTTCTCATTGCACTCATAACAACGGATGTTGCTATAGCGCTTGTTGTCGTGGTACGAGTGCCCCTTCTTGCCTTTTTCATGACTAGCGTTTCGGTATGAGTGTCTCTTCATGATTTTGTTCATTCTCCTCACAAAGAGAGCCAATTCCTCCTCAGAGTCCTCCTCATCATCTTCAGACTCTTTACTTGACACCATTTTAGCCTTAAAAGCGATGATCTTCTTGCCCTTGGAAGAGGATTGCTGCAAGAGCTCCTCCTTATTCTTCTTGTATAACTCATTTGTTATGAGGTTGCCTAAGAATTGTGTTAGTGTTATCCTTGTCAACTCAGGCAAGTTGAGAAAGGGTGTCACCAACATCTCATACTTCTCCGGTAAGGCCCTAATCATCTTTCTCATGATATCAACATTAGTTAGTGTAGTGTCTATGCCTTTAAGCTCATTTACAATGTTATTGAGGTAAGAATACATTTCATTTATATTATCATGAGGCAACATTATGAATATCTCATATTTGATTTGAAGCCTATGCAATTCGGCTTCTTTAACTGTGGATGTTCCCTCATGGATTTCCGAGAGAATGGTCCAAATATCACGCGCAGTTTTCAAATTATTCACTGTATTGAACTCATCCATGTTTAAAGCGCCAAATAAAGCATTCATAATTTGAGCATCTAAATGAGCGTTACATCCCTCTTGTTCCGTAGGATGTAGTGGATCAAGAGCATGACATAACCCTCATTTACAAATTTTCATATACTCGGACTCATGGCCTTAAGATAAATAGATATTCTAATTTTTCAATAAGAATAATTCGAGTCATCAAAAAGAGGTGCCTTCCCTATAGTAATCCCCTCACTAGCCATCATTTTCTCTCTAGATAGTTAAGTCTAAATCAACGAGAGACCAAGCTTTGATATCCCTTGTAGGATCAAGGATAATCGACTAGAGGAGGATGAATAGAAGGTTCTAAAAAAAATTCTTGCCTTCTAAAAATAATTACCACAATTTAGTCTAGCAAGATTTTAAAACAATTCAAACAAACACAATGTTAGTATGTCTAAGGCACAATAAGCATAAGTCTCTACAAGTATATCTCTAGCATAAATAAATACGACAAACACAATAATCACAATATGCTAGAAATACAAGTGTAGAAAAAGAAACAAAGAAATAACTAGTTGACAAACGATGTTTTACCATGGTGTTCGGAAACTTGCCGGTTTTCCGTAATCCACATTAAGGAAAGCCCAAGCGACTTGGACCGGCTCCACGAATTAAGCCTCCGCTCCTCAATCACAAGTTGTTATCCTTCCTCCACTCTGGAGATGGTGGACACCAAACCACTCATAAGTATGCGTCGGGCTTCTTCACAACCTTATTGAAGAAGTCATCGTGCAAGCTCCTGCCAAACCGTTTAGGTGCCAGCAAACACCAAGGGGAATAAATCACAGTTTCGCACTTGATGTATCACACCAAGCAAAAGGATCAAGCTAAGATGTATGCACTTGATTTTGGCTCAACCATCTCAAATGAATGCACAATGTGAAATTAAGGTATTGTGCGAATGCTCAAGGTTCAAGGATGTTCAATGGAGTGTCTTGCTCTGTCCTTGAGCAGGTGGGGGGGTATTTATACCCCCACCAACCAAACTAGTCGTTACAGGGCAATCCTTGAAAAAATTGGGGCAAGCGGAAGTACCGCTGTTCATCAAATTGTACTATCGCACCTGTTATGATATAGTAGTAATGGCTATTTCAGATCTTCTGAACTAGCCATTAAAAATCGGTGCGGTACTACCATCGTTGTAATCGTCGTAGTTCCGATATTCGGAAGTTCCAAAATTTTGGCGCGGTATTTCCGTTTGCTTCGAGGCCAAGAGTTGGCGCTCTCTAGAAAAAACATACCACCCGAATTTTCGGAGCTTCCGTGATCCTACAAACGGATTCCAAGGGTACTTCCGTTTTCTAGAGAGACAAAGTGATTCCAAGGGTGCTCTTTAGAAAAACATACCACTCATTTTGTCGGAACTTCCGAAAGGCAGAAGTACCACTGTTTACATTCCGATACTTCCGATTATCTAGACAAAGCACATATTGGCTATCAATTTTGGTTTTAAGTGGATGCATGATTCTAAATTAATCTAAATGACACAATAATATGTTATCAAGTTACTAGCCATGATCTCTCTTAATAGTACGGTATTTATCCTATAATCCGGTCTTCCATTCTTTCTCCTAAGACCGATTATTATAGGGACTAAACCTTTTGAGCACTAAATAAACATATTAGTCCCATATTCATATAATGCTATTAATTACCAAAACCACTTTTAGAGGCCTAGATGCTTTCACTCGCACGCCTCGCCTACCACTGTCACTAGCTCCTCTGAGCTTCGGTAACATGTGTTGCTTGCCGCGCCTACCGAGCTCGAGGATGAGACTATATTTACAAAAAACAAGCGTTCGATAGTCAAATTTGAAGGAAAAATATGTTATAGTGCCAAATACGTGAACAATTCATGATTCCTCCAGTGGAGTGGAGCATCATCCACTCATCTCAAAACTACCACAAACATGAACTGTACGGGATCCAAGTCCAATTCCAATTCGAAAACAATTATCAAGATCCAGCTTCCAGCCCTGCGCTGCCAAACTGCGCGCTACCGATCAATAGCAAGCAAATATGCACCAACACATGGCATCTTGCGCAACAGCAGTAGGAAAAGCATTTCATCCTTCGTATGGTAGACTAGCAGTAGTCGCTGCATAGGATACTGCTAGAACGCTAGTGCTCTCCAGTTGCAGAAGAATCTGTTCTCGTTCCCACCAAACCAAATCCGTTGGGTTGAGTTTCCGGCAACCACCGATTCTTTTGGCCTAAAAGTGCTGTCCAATTTCAAGCCCTAAACTTGTCTACTGGTACCTCAACGCTCCTCGACTTCGCCATAGCTATCATATGGACTCAAAACTCAGTACCATGTTAAAGGTCTGCTTCAGGCTTCAGAAGCCAAACCTATTTGAAAGCTCTGGTTTTTTAACAATTTTTTTCTTCTTTTTTCCTTCTTTTTTTTTATAAATATTTTCCATTCAGATATAATGATTTTTTAATTTTATTTTAATTGAATATCTCAGAAAAACTAACAACTATTACAATGTTATTTTAGCCAAAAACTGCAATACTTCCGAATGAAACCTAAATTTTATGCATAGACCAACTCGTCCAAAGCCTAAGCTGCCAGGCAAAGATGGGTTCTCTACTTCTCTGTCATACCTCTATGCTACTACTACTACTACTATTTTATTATTTCTTCCATCAGCTCATAACATTGACACCGAGAGATATTAAGGCCTTGTTCTGTGATATAGTTTTTTGACTAAAATAATATTATAGTAGCTATTAGTTTTTTTAAGTATTTAATTAAAAAATATCGTTATATCTCTATTGAAAATGCTTAGAACGCGGAATAGGCTGTGATTATTTTGACTTCAGCTTCTAGCTTCCGGTTTATTTTTCACTATTCATAAATTTTGTCTTTTTCTGAACTTTTGGTTTTTTGTTGAGCTTTTTTGCCGGTTCTTTTTTCCCGTATTTGTTTGTATTATACGTAATGGGCTAACATATTTTTTATATTTTTTTAATTTTTTTAAATTTAATTATGCTAAATAAACTTATGTCAGCTACAGTGTTTTTTCAGTTAGTTACAGTAGTTTTCAGCAATAAACCACTTAAAAAAAGCCCAAATGAGCACCACTAAACCCTGCTCAAGGTTGGTGCAACCAACACTTACAAAAACGCCATGATGGTTTCTTCTGCGTCTTCTCGCACGTCTTCCAATAACAACACCTCTGAGACATTCCCACACTATTCTCTAAGACCAACCTCAACACCTCTGAGACATTCCCGCACTATTCTCTAAGACCAACCTTTCTGCATAACTTACCTTCACTTTACAGCCAAATGCCTGCAGAATTCAGCCTCACTTTAAACTCTGTTACCGTCTTTATTGCTTAATCCCAGGGCATCTTTTGATCTGAGCTCCCTCTGACCAAATGTTTGAAGTACAGTAAGCTTAGACCGTTCTTCACAGGTAGTAATTTCTCTCTTCTCACCAACAACACTTTGGACTTTCAGATGCCATGCCATGGAATGGAATATATTACTGAACAAAGTACCTTGCAATTGCACTAGAGGAGTAAAGGTGGCAAATTGCTGGGCATTGGCAACCTTTTCTACTGGTCTTTCTTGATCGAGACTTTGCCTTTGGCCACCAAGTCAAAAGAGAGAGCAAATGCACTGCATTGTATTGCCCTACCTCTCTCCATGATTGGTTGGATTGATTTGCTGTTCAAAGTCCAAGTCTAAAAGGACTCTGATCTTAACAACCTCCCGAGTGCTTCTGTGACTCTGTGTTGTGGTCCTTAACTCCTTAAGAACACAGCAAACGGTTCAGAAAAGCTGCAAAAAAAATTGCTGGATTCATGCGTGTTTGATTGATTTCAGTAATGCATGGATCAGATCGGAATGGGAGATCTTTTTGCCACATTTTTCTTCGGCTCTGGAGACGTAGGCCCGGTTAAACCGTGTGGAAATGAAGCATCAATTAACGGCAATAATAGTTTTGATGTGCTGTTTTTCTCTTGCCGGTAAGGCGAGCAGGGTTGAGGCTGTTCTCGCTTGCTTTCCCATGGCAACCTTTTGTAAGCCTTTTGTGCACAGAAGGGCGGCTTCATTGTCAAACTTGTCGAAGCTGTGATCCACGAAGCATGTTCTGCATGCTTTGTTCGGATTCTAGTATGGAGTCTATGGACTCCCTTTAAGAAGAAAGGTGCGTATTCATGATCTGAGTCATCTAATCAGCTAAAGATGCACAATCGTCAACTGCAAGCTTCCGATTGGAAGCTTGTGTTGATGGACCTGTTTTTTTAGCTGCGGCTTGTGGTTTTTGACTGCGGTTTATGGTTTTTAGGCTGTTTGTACGAGAGATTACAGAGTAATAGAAACTCACGTGCGATTTTTACCGATATAAATAAAGTCAGTAAAGTATGTACTACAATTAACTAGTAGACCCTATATTGAAAAATACTCCGTTTAAAAATTAGTTAATGTAGAAAAGCCAAAAAGCAGTTTTTAGAAGCTGAACATCTCAGTTTGACACGTGTGGTTCACTCCCAGTTGATCGAGCTGCTCAGATCATGAGTTCGTCCTCAGCATATGTGTTAAAAAAAAGTCCATGGCTTCTGCAAATCTCCAATCTACAAGAATTTGACCCCAATAGGATAGGTGAGGGAGTAGGGAGTTGAGAGCACTCGTATTTTTTTTTCTTTTAACTTGGACATTGGTCTCTTCTTCCCAAGTAGAACACATGACACAGCGCCCTAAGAATAAAAGTATTCCTTACAGGAAGAAACAGAGTGCAAGGCCATCAATGCCAACGGCATAAGGGCAGTAGCATGGTGCTGCAGCTTCTGAGGGACGGAGGTATCAAAGTGGCAAAGTTAACCGCACCTCACAAGAAAGAAATACTTGTATGCGTCACAGGTCACAGCACCTGAGGAGAAGCACATGTGCATGCCATCATATTAATGAATCATACTCCCCAACATACTGCAATCTAAGGGGATTTGTATTGCATTTTGCTTATGAGTTTTGAAAAATGAATAATAGTAGCCGAAAGAAGTGACTTTTAGAAAGAAGAGACAAGCGGTGCAAAAAATAAATGAGAGATACATGCGCGTGACAGAAGCAAAAGAGCAAGATGAATGATATACCTGTGACCCTATGTCTTATCCCTGAAGAGAGACGGTAGCAAGAGCAGTAGAGAAGTCGCTTCGAAAAACCGGCATTCGTGTTGTCTTCGCTTTTATAAACAGAAGCTCGAAACAGAAGGTAATGAGAACAGGCCCTAAAGTAAGAATGCAAGCCGGGGGGAAACGCTACATTGATGTTGCATTATAGTACTCAAAATTTAACATTCAAAAGCAAATATCATTACTTTAGTATGCAAAAGGGGAAAAGTGAGTGCACAAAAAAAAAAATCAATCCATGATATTCATAGAAGTTTTGGCTTACATCAACTTCTGTAGAATACAGCCACCATCTCATACTAAATAAGAGAGATGTGAAGGGAAAGGGAAAACAACCGGACCCATGATGCCCTAACAAAGAGCAACAACTATTCTGAGCTTCCATTTCCCCCCTAAAAGTTAGTCTGACCAGAGACTATCACCAACGAAAGCACACTGGTCTGCTAATCAGACACGACGACAATGCAATCACTCACAATTGCCGAGGAAGAAATCCTTCTTCCTCGCTGGGTTCCCATGATCAGTAATGCTATAAGAGAAACAACAGCACCACCGCCACCATGATGCTTATCATGTGGTTGGATGGAGAACACCCCTAGTTCTTCCACAAGGCACTGACAAAAAAAGCCAGAGAGTTACGAACAAGACTACCTACTACCATATCTCTGAATGAGATCAGAAAGGATTCTTCACACAAGGCCTCCTCAGGGATATGGAAGACCTTGTGAATGCCTTAAGCTTCCTATTTACAGAGGACATTTGGAATTGCAAAGCTCCAAATCCTCCTTCAGCTCTTTCTGTCTACCCTACATTCATCAAAATGAGTCAGTAGCACTGCAAGAAGCAAGTATGAAAGACTACAAATCACTTGCAGTCCCGCTGCATGGCTCCGCTCCACACAACGTTATCATCTGCCTTCTCCAACGCGGCAACCTTAGCACGATGGCATGTGAGAAGACCAGCCTTGCTCTTCTCACCGTGCGGGAGCTCAACAGCCTCACTGATAGATCCAGACTTGATATCAGTGGGTGGGATGAAGCAATCCATGGAGAGGCCGGGGACATTGAATGCAACCTCCTCGATGCTCCATGCCTCCTCCATGCGCGTCTTGGTGTGGCTCATGGCAACCTCTCCGAAACGGAAAAGGGTCACGGCCGAGCGCCCAGAATGTGCAACCATTATTCCCTCCACTGGCCGGTAGTCCTCGATGAACGAATTGAAGGTAGTCTCCCAGTAAACAGCATCCCCTCCAGTTGTGGACTGAATTCGGGTAAGGTGTGAATCCTCAATAAGGACAAGAAGACCGGTCTTCTGGCTGAAATACCCAAAGAGAACATGCCGGATGATCTCGGCAAGGCCCTCGCTGCGCGCTCTTAGCGTCTCAGGATCTGCACACAGCTTCAGAATGAAGCAATCCTCCCCATTCACCTTCCTCTCGCCAATGCAGCGTGCGCCAGCAAACATGCTCGCAGTGGTCAAAGGATCCAGGCCCTGGAGAGACAAGGAACAACAAACTTTTGAGTCAAAACTTTACCTTCTTGCACTGTGGTGGCCTGTTAAGGGTATTGAGACGACACGACCTACAGACATGGTGGTGACACTGGTGCTGCCGTTATACCTGAAGTGCGCGGCGGAGAGGGCGGACAGGGCCCTTGGCAGAATGTGCGCCAAGCCATGGGGTGTGGCGCCAGACGAGCTTGCCGTTGCATCCGGCGTGCACCTTGCTCCCGCCGACGGCTAGCTCAATGTACCACATCTCCGGGGCCATCTGCCACAGCACGAACCGGCCAGGCTCGGCGCAGCGCGCCGCCATGCGGTTCCTCACCATGCGGCCAGCCGTCTCAAACTCGGTAGCCACCATGCGCACCTTGCCCATGGCGTACGCATTTCGGACAGAGGAGAGCAGCCTCTGCCCGCCGGAGGCAGCCAGATACTGCTGCAGAATGTACTGCGCCGACGAAGTCTCCTGCGTAGAACACATAAAAAGACCTCACTGTTACACAGCTGTAATGCTATGCTAAAGAACCAAAATTTACAGCAAACAGCTCATTTACCACGCAGCTTTTATTCTTTACAGCAAATAGTTCCTAAAAAATTACAGCAAATGGGCATTATCTGTTAAATAGTAGTACAACATACAAGGAAAGCCATTTTTTTTACAGTGGTAATGTGTTCAGATGCCATTTTTTTTATAGCAAATACATGAACTCTCCTGGACACATCACATCAAGAACCCATTTTTATGGTGTTTCCCATAACGAACTAACAAGTTTTCTGGAGCGCATATCAGAGAAAACACCAAACAACAGTTTCCTCATGAAACGGGAGGACCAAATCAAGAACTCAGCTAAGAAAGAAAACACTAATTCCAGCTAAAAAGGAGGGATATTCCGCACCCAAGAACTCAAATTTAGACACGCCGACTACAAAATGAACGAATTTTTCACTCTCAAATTTACCAAAACACTGGATTGAACTCAATCTAGAGCAAGAACAAGCAAGCGAAGAAGCAGCAACGGCGAGCTCTTACAATGGGGGTGTCCTTAATGCTGAGGTGCGGGAACGGCTCCGCGGCGCAGACATGCACGGGCGCGAGCGGCGCGCCCATGACCCCGAGAAGCAACCTCAGGTCGTTCCGCCGCGCCGCGCTCCCGGCACCCCCGGCGGCCGCCGCGACCGCCGCCGCCCCGGCTGACGGCGCGCGCGCGAGCTGGCCGCGCACCCACCGGCCCCACCCCTCCCGCCGCGCGCGCGCGCCGTCGCCGGCCTCCGGATCCGGGCCCTCCATGAGCGGCGCGAGCATCTCCCCGCCGCCCGCGTACCGAAGCGCCGCCGCCGCCGACCTCCGCCGCGCCCGCGCCGGCGACAGCCCGCGCGCCACCTCCTCCCGCAGCGCCGAGAAGAAGCCCTGCTTCTTGTCCATGGCAGGCAGGGATCTGCTCGCCTTACACAAGCTTCAGGCCGTTGTGTCTGTGACAGAGAGGGGGGAGTGGAGCGGGGTGCGAATATATATGAAGCCGAGGGGGCTGGGTGGAAAAAGGCACGGAGCAGAATGGAGGCGCCGAGTGTGTGAGCGGTGAGCCCCAGGCCGACACTGCTGGGGGTTACACTGTTATCACTGCGCTGCTGCTTTCAGTCACTGCCCATGGTGAGGTTACCTCCCTTTGAGCTTTCTTTTTAGTTTTTAATTTCTTAATTTTGATTTTTTACCTTTTAATTTTTTTGAGCTTATTGGCCTTTTCTTTTTTGTTCTCTTTTTTTTATTGTCCGCAATGATGTAATATTTTTTCTTTTTCTAAGAATTTATTTATGTTGAAAAAGCTCATAATAGCTATAGTGCCAAAATAAATCCGGAATAGTGCCGCATAGTGCAAAAAAAGCCCACAGCTGACAGCCCATAGCTAGAATGAGCGAGGCCTTACGTGGGTTCTTTTGGGCTGTGGCTTATGGATTTTGCCTTATGACTTTTGAATTCTAACTGTTTGCGAGAGAGTATGAACGAAAAAACAGTCAAAACGAACAAGCTCTACTTGTCGTTTGGGCTTTTGCTTTGGTATACATTTTTTCTAGGGTTAAAAATTGTTTTTCTATTTGGTTTGACTTTGTGATGCTATATTGGGGTATATTCTGTTTGAGTTGGTGGTTTTGATGGATTGGTCCTATTTATTTTGGTTTCGGTTTATGACTTTTTGTTACGATTTATGGTCTTTGAAGTATTTGTAAGAGAGGGTACGGAGTAATAGAAACTCGCATATAGTTTTGGTATATATAAATGAAGTCATTACAGTATGTGTTATAATTAACTTATAGACCTTATCTTAAAAAGATATTTTATTTAAAAACTAGTTATCGTAGAAAAATAAAAAAATAGCTTTTAAAAGTTAAAAAGTAAAGGCCCTAGGTTTGATCGGATGTGTGGAGAGTGTAAGCTGCATGTGCCTACTAAGTAGGCACTTGATTAGATGAAATATTTGTGTGACGTCTAAATTAAACCTAGCACATATCAAAACATACACACACACGCAGAATCACACAATGTTCGCAGAAAGATAAAAGATTTGTCATTTGTGTATCAATCTATTGTAATGCAGAACACCATTATCTTTCAAATCTTCTTTGTAAAGTAGTAATGATCAAGGTTGGCTACATTATTTTCCCCCTCATGACATTATCACCAAGCAATCCTCATGTTATATACATGAAAAGAAAAAAAAACTCAGAAAGATAAGTAAAAAAAAGGAGAGGCGTTCGTATTTGGCTTTTGGCTGTAAATTATGACTTTTAACTGAAAATAAATAATACTTGTTGAAAGAAGCGGCTTTTAGAAGGAGAGCGCGAGCGGTGCAAAAAGCGAGAGAGATGTGTACACATGATGAGAGCGAGAGGGGTGGTATGAGTGATGCATTCATGACCCCTACCTTATCTTCGGAGAGAGATAGTAACGAGAGAAGTGAAGAAATCGTTTCGAGAAGCCATGTGTTCGTATTGAGTTTTTTCCTAAACAAAAACAAAAAATAGAATTTAATACGAGCATAGCCTATCTCCAGTGTGGTGAGCATGGCCACTATTAGGGGTGAAAAGTGGATACAAATTATCCGTATTATCTAGTTACCGTATTTGATAGGATGCGAATATGATATAGATTTTTCCATCTGATTAACAATTTCTATCCTATTCGCATTCGTATTTGAATTCGCATAAAAAATATGTATACGAATATGATATGGATTTTTACTATCTGAAAGGTTATTTCATCCGAACTATCCGTATCCATATTCGGCAAAACAATATGTATATTTTATTACAATACAACTAATTAGTTGGATATGTTTTTTAATTGAACATGAGTTCATGTTTCTTTAGGTGAAGTATATGAATTAAAATGATTAAACGTGATTGTACGAGGATAAAATGTCTTCATACTACATAAATTATGAAGATATCTGGAGCCGACCGAATTGAGTAGATATACAATTTGAATTCGTATTCGTTACAATATTCGATTCATATTTATACTCAAGAATATTTAGATTCATATTTATTTACAAATACGAATATGGTTTAGACAATATCCAATCCGTTTTCACCCCGGCCACTAGCCAGCCCGGACACGTGGGTCCCAGCACGCCATGATGGCGCCGTTAGCGAAGCTTGTGCTGTTGGGACGGAAAAGCCAGCCCGCCGTTACACGCACACGGTCACTCCCAGGCACACCCGGATCTTTTGCTCCCTGTAGCCACCCCTAAATCCTAGTCCTACTTGCTTAGATTAGATACAAAGCGCTTTAATTAGCTTTAATAAGTGCTCCTGATTAGCTTTGCTTCTCGTTAATCACTCAAAGCTAAAAAAGAGGCCAGAATACCAGATCGTGATCTTCTTTTCCGCTTTCACAATATTATGGTGTTTCATGAACACGGATTCGTAGTGTGAGAACGTACTTCTCCTGCGTATTCTCGAAAAAAAAAATCTCCAAACTAGGTAGTTTATGAACTGGTAAAGTCAAATTAAGTAACTAATCACCGCACCTAATATAGTAACTAATCACCGCACCTAATAGACAGCAGTAACGTACTGTAATAATGCATTAATCAATCAACATATATATAATGTGCATATTAGTAAATTACACGAGGGCATACTTCTCAGACTTTCACTCCCGGCCGTTGGACGACGCCGGCTATATTTTTAGTGACCTTAAATACGCACAAATAAACATAAAATGTCGTAGAAATTGTCGCGGTTGTCGTCTGACATGTGGGCCTGGTGCGTGCCGATGGAATTCAACCGATCGACCAGCCTGCCAGTTGGGATTCCTAATAATATTTTGTAAGATTTTGTCCGTTCTCACTTGGAGATATTACCGTACTTTCTCTGTCCATAAATATAGATCGCTCTGGGTTCCATACCATCAAGGTTTATAAATTTTGACCATTAATATACGTTAAAGTATATAGATTGACTATATAAAAATAATAACATTGGGTTTATCTTGTAAAATTCTTTCATAATATATATTTAAATTATTTTTGCAAGTATAATATAATAATAATTCATAGTTAAAGTCTCATATTGGAAACCTAAAAAATAAAAAACGATCTACATTTGTGGATAGGAGTATATGATTTTGAATAGGAAAACTTTAATCCTTTGAAGTATCACGAATGCCTACTTAGGCCAGTTTAATCTAGCTTTTTAAGCGACTTCTGACTTTCAGCTGTTGTCTTTTGGCTGAAATTATACTGTAGCGACTTTTAGCTTTTTCTAAGCCATTCGATTAAAGAAAAATAAAGAAAAAGGGAAAACTTGAATATATCTCCACGGACAATACAATAGAAAAAGGGGTAAAAAGAAAATGCCAAAGAGCCGAAATTAAGAAGCCAACGTGTTCATTCTAGTTTCTGCCCAGAAGCCGAAACTGGAATGAACGGAGCCTTAACCTTCCAAACTTTTAAAAAGCTTATTTAACCCTCTAATCTTGTAACACCGTATCACTTCACTCCTAAGGTTGGTTTTAAGGGCACTCCCAATAGAAGACATTACAAAGCAATGTCTATACACTC
This sequence comes from Dendrocalamus latiflorus, assembly GCA_017311315.1. Taxonomy (NCBI): domain Eukaryota; kingdom Viridiplantae; phylum Streptophyta; class Magnoliopsida; order Poales; family Poaceae; genus Dendrocalamus; species Dendrocalamus latiflorus. Next base: position 3,310,830 of record CM029636.1, on the reverse strand, counting down.
CACATCACGTAAAAACAATAGTAAACATTACTCCACTAATACATAGTGTTGATGAGTGGGCCTAATCAATAAAATTACACATTCATGCATGTTTATCTCCCCCCTCCTACTCTCTCATCCATCCACTGCTTTAATGTTATAGACACATGGTAATAGAATAGGGCGGCTTGCTTTGACCAACACTCCACTTTTTTACTTTGTCCAAACTAAACTACTCCCTAATGCAAATTTTAGCTACTTCTTGATATTGGATTATGTGCTCACGCAATGTCTCATGTGAGACATTATTTTCCTCTCTATCTCTTTCTTAACTCTTTGCCACATCATATCCCATCTATTGCAAATAATACGGAGAAAAATAGAGACAAGAGATATGAATTTTTATGTAAAAAACCTTATGGAAACAAGCACGAACGCACAAAGTCAAACTACTATAATTGAAGAGATTGTAAAAGAGCGTTTGTCCTTCCTATGGACTATTGGGGTACATATAGGGCGAGGAAAATGAGTCTCACATGGAGAGGAAACCAAATCAGAGTCGATTGCTATAAATTGACACAACGTCTGATACAAACTGCACATGGCCCTGGCACCTGTCATGCCATGTTTGGAATGAGGCAATGTAGTGTCCTATATGGACATGGTACAAATTCGAATCAACTTCAACAATCTTAACTTTGATCCGAATTCCTCTAGTAGTTGAAATACGTGATAAACTCCTCTAATAAAATCAGCATGTACACCTTGTACGTCGAAAGTCTAAAAGACTAGTGAGTAATACTAAGTCTGAGAGCAAAGCTTACACTTAAGTGGAGGAACTAGCTTTCTCAACATATCAGCTAGATTATCTTGAATACTTATCTTGTTGACTTTAATATTATCTTGAGTAATGACACCTTGAATGTAGTGATACCTGATATCAATGTGCTTTGTTCTCTCAGGAATATTTGATCTTTTGTTAAGAAAATAGCACTCTAACTATTATAAAATATTGTAGTGCAAGATGTACTTCCACAAAGCTCAGTAAATAAACCTCTTAGCCAAATGTCTTCTTTGTAAGCTTCTGAAATAGCAATATACTCGGCTTCTGTAATGGACAAGACAAGGGTAGCTTACAATTTTGCTTTCCAGCTAACAGTACACCCTCCAACGTTGAATACATAACCTGTGAGAGATCTTCTTTTATCCAAATCTCCAGACAAATCATAATCCACATAACCAACAAATCCATCTCTAGTCTTCCCAAACTATAAACAAGCATTAGATGTGCCCAACAAATATCTAAAAATCCATTGAACTAGTTTCTAATGCTCTTTCCAGGATTAGCCATGTATCTACTAACCACACTTAATGATTGCATACATAAGCGAACCAACTGCACTCGCATATCGAACTCTAGATATGTGCTCAACTTCATCACTTGATTGTGGACATGAGGCTGAAGAAAGTCCGAAATATGTAGCTAAGGGAGTACTCACTGGTTTGGCCTTATGCATATTAAAATGATGAAGAACTTTTTCAATATACCCTTTTTTGACTTAGGTATAATTTTCCAAACCGTCTATCTCTGATGATTTCTATAGCAACAATTTTCTTTGCTGCATCGAGATCTTTCATCTCAAATTTACTACTTAATCGTGCATTCAACTTTGAAATTTCAACCTTATCTTTTGCAGCAATTAGCATATCATAAACATATAGGAGCAAATAAATAGTTGAACCATTAACAGTCTTCAAATAAACACATCTATCATAATCGGATCTTTTAAAATACCAATATATTATAAAGTAGTCAAATCTCTTGTGTCGTTGTCTAGGTGACTGCTTCAAACCATAAAGAAATTTCTTCAATTTGTAAGCAAAATTCCCCTTTCTCGGAACGACAAAACCTTCTAATTTCTCTATATATATATGTTTTCTTCTAATTCCCTATGTAGGAACGCAGTTTTCACGTCCCATTGTTCAAGCTCACAATCATGTATAGCCACAATGTTGAGTAAAGTGTGAATTGAACTATGCTTCACAATAGGGAAAAGGACATATGTGCAATCAATACCTGTAATTTGGTTGTATCCTTTAGCAAATAGCCTTGCTTTGTACCTAACATCTTCGGTTTATGAAACACCTTTCTTCTTGAAAACCTTTTTGCAGCCAATTGGCTTCTTAATTGGCAAATTGGCCAGCTTCTAAGTGCCATTCTTGTCAAAAGATTTCATCTCATCGTGCATGGTAGTCATCCACCTTTCTTAATCATCAGAAGAGATTGCCTCTAAATAAGATGAAGCTTCTACAATACCTTCAATTTCTTATATCATATATAAACAATAAGCCACAATATTGGTTTCTTCAATCAATCTCTTAGGAGGCTAAATGTTCTTCCTTTCTCTATTAGCCGCAATGGAATGTTATATTGGCGATGCAACAATAGGAACTTCTAAAATATTTTCCTTGTCGACTTCTAGTGTAGATCTTGAATCAATAACATGCTCCACCTGCAAGCTTGATTGCTTCCCAATGGGAATATCAATAGATAGTTTATCATGCAACAAAGCAGATTCATCAAAAATAACACTTCTGCTAATAACCACATTTCCAATTTCAGGATTCCACAATTTATATCCTTTCACACCAGTTTTATAACCAAGAAAAATGCACTTAACTACTCTAGGCTCACCATTGTTAATATGAGCATAAGCAAGACAGTCAAATATTTTTAAGTTTGAAAGACAACCAAATATTTTACGTTTGAATAATCTGCTAGGGAGCTAGACCATACCTCAATTGGAGTTTTCTTATCACTAGCCAAATTGGGTGACCGATTAATCAAATAACAAGCAGTGGAAGCGGTTTCAACTCAATAACTCTTAGATAATCTAGAGTTTGACAACATGCAACATACCTTCTTTATGATGGTTCTATTCATGCATTCGGCTATACCATTTTGTTGAGAAATACTTGGGATGGTATAATGTCTCACAATACCTTTTGATCTGCATAAAACTTCAAATTCTCCAAAACAAAATTCTAAGCCATTGTTAGTATGTAGCTTCTTGACATACTTGTCAGTTTATCTTTTAATCAGAATCTTCTACTCCTTGAATATCTTGAATATATTTGATTTATGCTTGATAAAATATGCCCAAACTCTTCTTGAGTTATCATCAATGATGGTCAACATTTAGCTTGCACCTTCAAGTGACGGAACGCCGAATTCTCCCTACAAATCTCTAAATATGATCGATTGAATAATTAATTGGATACAGTTGACGGCACTCCCAATGAAATGATGTAAACAGTGTCTATAGTATACCAAATAAGCAAAAAAAAATAACGTGAAAGAATAATTAAGAGATATGATAGTAGTGTCTCTGGCAAGATATTGAATATTTGAGAGAACTAGACAACTAGATGATGGAGTTGGTAAAGAGGAGAGGGAGGAGGTGAGATAAAAAGGAAGAAATTAATTGAGCGGGGTGGTTACTAGATATTATGTATTGAGAAGATTATTTTTAGTTTTATATCTATATGCGGTGATAAGCTATAGATATTACTATACAGTTCTAGATTGGGAGTGTCTTTAGAGATTTAAAGCTCGATAATTAACAAGGACTCGCAATGTATTTTTCATGTGCTTGTTTCTAGAATAATAATTTACAATGTGTGGCGACGAGATCATCTGGGATATTAATAGAGAAAGGAGCGTGATAGAGCCACTACGAAATTAAATTAGTGGCCAATAAATAGGTAGCCACTGTAATCTCCCTCCTTTAATTTCCTGCATGATATTGTAGATACCTCCCCTTTCTCCAAACATTTCAATCGATATCAAATCTCTCTTTATCATTGTCTTGTCAAATTAACGGGCTAATTTCGTCGGGAAAAAAAATTAATTGGCTAACTCTTTACATGCAATCAGCATACCATGCCAAATGCCAAAAATATCTGTTGAAAAAGAGGAAAAGGTTTCTTGTTAAAACCCAGGTTTATTCATTGACACACTCGATTTATGTGGTATTTTTTCTATAATATATACCATTTGGATGGTACGTAATATTTTGTTGTTAATAACAAGGATTTAAGTATAGCCTTATAATTTACAATTAATGGAATTAGAAAAGGAGAAAAACGTGAAGAAAACAACTCTTATTGTATGATCATTAGTAAGGTGTATGTACTTTACAACGGAATTTATGTAAACGACATCACAAATTTTTGAACTCACAGTATGGTGATCATGGGTGTGTGTGGGTTAGGGTAATTGTGCTATCATGTGTTCTATGTGTTCAGAGTTTTTTCTTGGTTTTTTTTTGGGGGGGGGGGGGGTAGGGTGGGATGTTAAGGATTGTTAGAGGGGTGGAACGACGAACAAACTCCTCTTTTATATTAGTAGCTTTTGGCATGATAGATCCATTAACCCACACGCAAGATCTCCAAATTATATACATCAACAACCAAAAGAGTTGTGGACTAAAATCCTAATTGTATACTCATGCTATGGCAGACAATTTGTTAACTCAACTCCTGTATATATATCCACACTGTGGGCAAGAACGCAAAGTAGACCATGTATGTAGTGTCGCCATTCACATATCATACCCCTATATGTATGCAAGCCTTGCCAAATTGCATCCATGGTCTATGGAATCATTTTCTTTTTTGGTTGCTTCAAGCCACCAAGCATGGTCCTGTTCTTTTGGGGTTTTTTTTTTGCCTTTTAGCTTCAGCTCCTCTAGAAGACGAAACAAACGAGATGGTTCCTTCAGGTAGCTTCTCAAAGCTGTTCCTCCAAACGGCTTTCCGAGCCTAAAACCGACGGATGATGCAGTGGCTCTCGTTGCCCCTCGAGATAAACATGTTGCTAGCATGACTGTAGCTAATGGCCCACTGTGCTTGTTTGGCATCCTCATACATGTTGTGGATGGACCCCAGTAGTCATTCAATCGTGCTCGACCGTCCGCAATGTAGTGCGGCTCCACCCTTAGACATGATGCAGCACAGCTAGCCGACCTGCAACAAAAGACGAAACATGTTAAGTGTGCATGCTCGGACAGTAGGACACAAATATGAACTTTAAGTCTTTTACCGCTTCGACTTACTGTGCAGCATGTTGTTGGTCTAGGCTGAGTGCCAACATGTTGGCGTGTGTGGCCTACGTGGGGGGCTACACAGGGAGACACGTAAGTCTGCAATGGCATGACACGTACCACTCCAAGTACGTGGGGCCACGTCTGGGTTGTACAGCCATCGCTCCTGCTTGGCCTCCGTCCTCACTGACTACTCCTAGGTAGGGATGGCAATTATACCCGTTTACCCGTATACCCATGGGTAAATACTCTAATAGAGCTGGGTATGGGATATTTTCTTTGCCCATAGGTTTGGAAATAGAGGGAACATTCTACCCGTCGGGTAAACAGGCACAGGTATAGGTAAGCTCTACTCGTACACGCCCTGCCCATTTACCCATGATATAGATTGATAGGTGGCGCAGCCATAGCAATATCTCTAATTGTTATTGATCGTTATAAACTTTTGCATATCTCTAATTGCTATTGATTGTTATAAACTTTTTTGATAGCTATTATATTTCCTAGCAACAGCTGCTGCTTATATGTACCTGTCATTAGTTCAACTCTTAGATGGTGACTGTCAGTTCACGGGTAAATGGGCATTCCCATGGGCGACGGGTACCCGCGGGTGACAGGTATGGGTGAGGTTCTTCGCCCGTCGTCCTTAGCGGGTATGCCCGTGGGCGTAAATCGGGGTCGTGGGTATAGGTATGGGCGAGCACTACCCGTACCCGCCACACCTGATTGCCATCTCTACTCCCAGGCGTGCGTCCACAGGGTCTGTGTCTCCCTCTACTCATCGCTCTTTCATCCCTTCTTCAATTTCCTGCAAAAAAAAAGGAGGTACACAACTATTACTTTAGTAGGGAAATAAAGCATACATGAATGGTATGCAATGAGCCGTATGCAACAAGGCAACAAATAAATTTACTTACAGGTGAACGTGGTCGGGTAGTGGTCGACATGGTGCTAATGATACCTGCTGGTGAAACCCAAACTATCTCATGACTCGTTAGGGATGTACAGCTCCACCATATGGTAGAAGACAAGGTGGCAAGTCATGATTTAGTAGCCCTATCCTGCTTACACTACTTTCATAGTATAAAAGGAGCTGTCTTAGAGATGAACTCAACAATCCAGACCGTTCACATGATGCTACCCGCGTCAAAGGTCTCAAACGTGTTGTAGAAATCTGGGTGCACTCGTCATGCCCTCTCCCTGGACCATCCTAGCTCACTGGTAGTCCAATGAGAACCCATGGTGGGTCCGTTTACAGATCATCACCATCGTTGTCACTGTAGAACTGCGCCTCCAACTGGTGCGGGTGCACCTGCACCCAAAAGTATGGCCAGCCAACAGGGAAGTGCGTCCATGACCATAGCTGCAACAAGATATAGCAACCAGTGAGGTTTGGCTTGCCAATGGCACACTGCGAGCCATCACACAAAGCCCTGTAGGTCGCACATAGAACAGCCGAGCCCCAGTTGTACATCGAGACCTCATCAGGCTTGACGTCAACTAGAGACTCAGCAATATGGATGTAGCTGGGGTACACCCAGTCTCCCCGAGTCATAGGAAACATGACCCATCCGAATATGAAGACCAAGTAAGCCACTAGGTCACACCTGTGTAGGTGCATCTGCTGGGCATTACCTGTATCACCGCAGCCATGAATGTGGCACTCTATGGAACTTATCCAGAATGGGATGACCAAACTGATGCAATATACATGCCTTCCAGTTGGATGATCTAGTGGGTGGAACCACGAGACGACCCCGTATTGGCAGATTGGTGAGGTATGCAACATCCTGCGGGGTGATTGTCATGTTCCCTATCGAAAGTGAAATGTTTGGGTCTCCGATCTTCACCGGTCAATGAGTGCCGATAGAAGTGGTGATTCCAATGCGAATGACCACCTAATATGCACCATCCTCGTTATGGGCAGCAACTCGGCTCACCATAAAACAGGAACGTACCGATTGCCGAGATGCCAGTCCTTTGGAGCTTCTCAAAGAATAAAGAGGGGCAGTCCGTCATTGCTCGACCATGCCCAACAACGATGCTGCCCATCCTAGGATGGGTCCAGCAATGTGCCACGCCTGAGACCGCCATCAACAGCCATTCTCTATAGTACAAAAAATAATGTGTCGATGTCAAATGGTGCTAAATACAACTGACCATAACCGAGAATAATCACACCGAATACATACGTACATATTTTCTAACTCGCGTATGCACTGGGAACACCATAAACAACATCACATATTTTCTTCACCTATTTACAAAAAAGGGGACCGGTTCACACACTGTAGCCACTTTTTTTTTTACTAAATTTAGCCCTGAATGCCCATTTTTGCAAATAGCATTTAATTAGTATTGGTTGCATTTTTATTATGCTAGCTTGCTACTATGATTAGATGCACACTAATACTAATTTGTTGTGATTAATACTAATTAAATATGATTAGTGCCAATTACAATGCTAATTAGGCATGCACAGTGCGTGCAACCCATCATTTTCTACAGCTTTCTATAATCATATGAGAGCAATAAATATACATATGAGGATGTACATAAAATTATTTTACTATTTTTTGGCCTGTATTTTTAGCTATTTACAATAAATAAACATAGCTAATTGCAGAAACATATCTATCAACTAAATATGGCTACCTAGTGCATTCCACATTAGAAAACCACAATTACACTGAAATGCAAAGGATATATTAAGCACGTTGCTCGCATGTGAATGAAGTATACCTTTTCCTAAAGGTATTCACCCGCTTTACAATGCTTCTAAATGCTAAGGATCGTAAATCATAGCTGTGCTCCCTCCATGCGCTCTCACTTGGCAAGAAATTTCTCTTTCCTTCCCTCCCTCGCTATGAACAGCAATGCAATTAATGCATGAATAAAACAAGAATCTAACGTCTTATTGCATCATTGTGTCGCGTCATCACCCACACGATTCCTTTATGCCAAAAGCCAAACCGCGTGCACGCCCTACCCCTGCCTATGATTCCCTCAACCCCCTACCCCTGCCCACGATACTCGGCTAGCTGCCTAGCTGGTGGCGCTCGACAGCAACCTACCGAGTAGGGGCAGCTCGACAGCGCCAGGCCCACTTGCTACCGCGCCTACAAAGTTGCCTCTTGTACTCGAGCCACCTGCCGCGCGCCACCGGTCTTGCTAAGCAAGGGGGCGAGGTAGGTGATAGGTGTCACCTGCCGCGCCTTCTAAGCTTAGGGGGCATTTTTGCAAAAACAAGTGCTCGAGAGCTAAAATTGAAAAAAGTGGCTACAGTGCCAAATACATGAACACGATTTTATGTATATACGAACTTAGGTGCATCCTTTTTAGTTGCTGCTGATGGATTAAGACCATAGCATGAGCATTGTGTAAACAAACCGATGCTGATAAGCCGCTTTGAAATGTTGTCCTAATAAATCGCTTCAAAAATATGATGAAGAATCCATTCTATTTGTTTATTTGGGAGAATTCATAAGCTATAAGCCATAACTGAAAATAACGGACCATTGTTTACCAAGAATCTGGGAGCGGATCAATCCTCCCACCTAGGGATGGAAACGGATTGGTTACGATCGAACAGTCTCAAATACGAATATAAATCCATATTTTTAAAATGAATATGAATACGAGTTCGAATATTCTCGAATACGAATATGAATCGAATGTAACGGATACGAATTCAAATCAAATATGTACTTAATTCGATTGAATACGAATATCCTCCTACAACTTTTGTAACAAATCTCAGTAGAACAAATTCCTAACGGTTTTGCCAGTTTTTCATCGGTCCAAATTCAAATTTCAAATCACAAAATTCATCTTGGTTTTCCTCGGGATTTCCGATAATTGGCCAGTTACCATTAGACATAAGAAATGAATCGAATACGAATCGAATAGTCTCGAATATGAATACAAATACGAATATTCTTGAATACAAATGTAAATACAAATATTATTAAATACGAATATAAATATTTTTGAATATAAATTTTGCTTAAAACATTCACATTTTTAATTATTTGTTACTGTTCCCGCCCCCTACTCCCACCCCTTGTAGTGAACCCTAGAGCTCCTGGCTAAATAAAAAAGGAGGCATGGTTGGTACGATGTAATTTGTTTTACCCAGGAGGGCCAGGAGATGCAGGTTAAGTTTGCAGGTACGAAATGTAACTGTGTAGAAGTAAGATAGAAACTTAATTGATTTGTACCTGCTGCCGGTTATAAAAATCTAACTAACTTGGTACGATTTAATTACTGGCCGGCGCTTTGGTTTTAAGACACTCGGCTGTTAATTTGTACCGGGTTAAGTACCTTAGCTATATATGTACCACCAAATGCAAAAAAAAAAAAAAAAGCCGAGCAAGGAGGGTTTACATGTATTAGTTAACTTCACCGATAACCAATCTAGTTTTTTTTTCCCATGTCCATGCAACAAAAATTAAGTTCGAAATATATGTTTCACCGTATATAGTTGATGATAAAAGGAGCTGCGAAGGGAATAAGACTTGGTCCCGCTCGTTTCGGCTTCAGTTTCTGGGTTCTGATTTATTTTTCACTATTCATAAATTTCGTCTTTTTCCAAACTTTTAGCTTTCTTGAGCTTTTTTGCCGGTTCTTTTTTCCGGTATTCGTTTGCGTTGTCCGTGATGAGCTAGCATATTTTTTTCTATTTTTAAATTCTTTAAATTTAATTACACCAAATAAGCCATCTTTAACTACAGTGGAATTTCAGCCACTACAGTGCAATGTCAGTCATAAGCCACAGATTTTCAGCCCAACCAAATGGGGCCTAAGGCATAAACCTAGATGACAGATATACAACCATGTGTGCTCACCATTGGACACTAGGAGAGAGTACTCAAAATATGGGATACCTACAGGGAACTAGATATCTATTTAATTAAGAAGAAATAGGCACATATATCAAGCCAAAGAAAACTCGAACCTGGGTGCAATGGTAGGGTTTACGCTGTAAGAGCAAGTCCAATAATAGAGCCAAGTGTTTGGCTATAAGTCAAGTTATAAGAGCCAAGTTATACAATAATTTGTCTTCTATTTGTCTACAAAAGGTTTTTTATTATTATGTGGTACCATGTCTCACATTCTCTTTCCTATTCCTCCTAACATACATTTATTATCTGAGCCCACCACTGCATAGGCTCCTGTGTCCAGCTTGTTGCTTGCATGAGAGCCAAGCTCTCATCTCTCTCCTCTCTTCTCTTCTCCACATCAGCAAAAATGCTGACTAGCTTGGCTATAAGACCATTATTGGACTTGCTCTAAGATCTCAATTATGCATGGCTGTAGCAAAATTAAATGCTTAGCAGTTCGCACACGCAGCTGGTAAATGCATCCTGGATGGCTCGTCACTAGCTTCACACAGGTAGTCGCATCGTTACTGCTAACCGCGTCAATACCTTTATTAATCCATGGTACGCACGCTCGATGCATGGTTATTCCATCAGTGCTAGGCTGCTAGCTAACTATCTCAACCGATGCTGATGGGTTTTTTTAACTATAACTTAGGACTTTTGGCAGTGATGAATTTAGTATGAAAATAGAGTAAAAGCTCTACAATTGAGGCTATAGCACAACATAAGCATACCAAAGCTACATGTTCTGGTCTTTTGCCAATGGAATATCAAATTCATACATAAATACGAAGAAAACAAATTGAAAATGCACAATACAATAAGTTTAGTACCTTGCTAATGGATAATGTGCCACCAAATGTTCATAAATATGTGAGTTATACCGATCTGTAGATAAAAAAATATCAAATTTAGTAATACAATATTAAATTGTGAATATTCATAAACATTAAAAATGAAATGAAAGCATACCACTAAGTCACTAAATCTAATTACGACGCAATTTGACTACGAGTTTTTATGTCTTGAAAGCATTGAATGATTCTTTTATTATCAAGGTTTCTAAATATCTCTCGCTCAGTGTAGCACACCATCAAGTCATTGAGTCATTCATCTGATACCTAGTTGCGCAAATCTATTTTAATAATCTTCCTTGCTGAGAAAATTCTTTCAACTGATGATGTTGGCACTGGAAGGATCAATGTGAGCTTGATGAGGCGATACATCAATGCGAAAGTTATTTTTTCGATTTCAACCATCTTTTGAGCAACCTTTGCAAGATCACGACACTCATGAAATTCAACACATCTTCTAACAATGAGAATGGATTTTTGAAGCTGATTTCTTAATAACAAATAGCCAGCTATGGTGAAATCTGCTGTATAAATCTCAGCAAGGCGAACTAGCTTTTGCACATCAAACATAGAGAAGGAGTTGCTTGGATCAAGACAAGACATGCATACCAATAACTCTGAAGAAACTTCATTGAAATGATAAACCATCTCTGCTATAATAGCATCAAGAGCAACATTGAAAATATCAATACGATAATAGTGAAGCAGAGTAACCTTATGCTTACAAAATTCAAAGCTCTCCATCTTTTGTATCAAACATGCTGCTCCACCATGACCTGAAGGATATGCTACATCTTTACATATCTCTAACACTGCAAGCATTGACTCCCACATCCTATATATACGAAGTAATGTTTTAAAATGTGAGCCCCATCTAGTATCTCTAGGTCTAGCTAGGCTAGTTGCCTGATTCAAGCCTGTTCTTGTTAAAAGCACACCATTCTCCAATTTCTCCAATAAGACTTCCTGATGCTTTTTCATTAAAGCATTATTTCTTTTGCAAGACGCACTCATAGTGGTCACTATCAAGAGAACATAGTTGAAGAAATTAGTAATAGCACCGCTACAACTTACGGTAGTGACAACCACTAACTGCAACTGGTGGGTAAAACAATAGATATAGAAAACATATGGATTCTCATCCCGTATTAATCTCTGCAAGCCATTAAATTCCCATGTCATTTTCAACCTTCATCATAACCATGTTCGCGTAGCCTAGAAATAGGTAGATTAACCTTAGCAAGCACACGAACCAAAACTTCCTTCAGTGCAGCAGATTACACAAATTGACATGCTCAATACCAATAAACCTTTCCATGATCTTCCCTTCTTTATTTACAAACCTACATAGTATGAACTTTACAAAGTTAAAACAAAACCACAATGCACAAATCATAAATGATACAACTAAAATACATTATATGTACAAATAACCTCACAATCACAGACATCTGCTTCTTTATTGATGAATCACAAGACTCATCAATGAACACTGCGAAGTTCCTATCTTCAATCTCATTCTTAATCACCTGTGCGACCTCCAGTGCACAACATTTCACAAGTTCCTTCTGTATATCCAAACAAAGCATCAAACAATTACCACCACCCTTAAATTCAAAAGCCTCCTTCACATCCACCTTTTTATCAATGTACTAATCCACCAACTCTATAAAATTTCCTTTGTTCGTGGAAGTAGAAGATTCGTTGTGTCCATAAAAAGCTTCACCTTGTTAAATAAGATATTTTACACAATCTAAAAAAGCAGTCGAACAAATCTTGTATGCAATTTCGGACTCCTTGCTAGAAGTGTTTAATTTATGATCTACACTTGCTGTTTGATTCTGAAATCTTCACAATCTAGCATTGCAATATTGTGGACACTAGTAGGGCGACCAACATATTGATTGAAAGATTCCATCGCACTTCTCCAATTCACATACCTAACTTTTGTGAAGACATCCCTCCCAAAGTGAGTAGGGTGTGACGACTTCTTAAAAAGAAAGTAATTGAAACAAAATGCGGCATCCTTTTTCGCACTATATTTCAGCCAATCAAACTTCTTATACCATTATTCTTGAAAGGATCTTGAAATTGAACCTTACATTTTCTTAGGAAAATCATGACCAATTGGTTGAGTTGGACCCTTCAACAAATATGCTCTCATAACTTGATCTCTAATCTCATTAGGATAATCTTCAATTGGTTTGCGACATGCTGGATCGACAATAATATCATCTGGATTAAATTCATGCTGAAACTTTTTTGCTTTAGTTCTGTTTTCTATGGTTATAGGGTTACTGCTAGTTGCATTGTTTATGAAATATTTGTGCAAAGTTCGCTTCTCCATTTTTGTAAATCTAAGAATAATTAAACAACAACCAGTCAGCCACTAATTAAACAAATTGGCTAATTGGCTAATGGCTACTGTCGATTAAATAATAATTTGTATTAATACAATAATGATAAATTGGGGATTCACACATTCACAAATCATGGTCATGGGCTCACGGCCTCACCACTTCACTACTTCCTCACCTGCATGGCTGGACATCAAAAAATTGGGGATTTTCATATTTCACCTCACCTCGTCCTCTCCAATGCGCTGAATGGCCGACGCCGACGCGCGTCGCCCGCTAGGCACCAACCCCGCGCTTTCTTCAATATTCAACTCGACTCTGGCTCTTCTTCAACCTTCGATTCTTCTTGAACCTCTAGGCCAGCCGGTCTTCTTCAACCTACGTTGGGAGGAGGGGGTGCTCAAGCACCCACAAGCACCTACGGTGGATTCGCCCCTGACTTTTAGCTTATGGTTGTTGAATTTTGACTGTCGCAAGAGAGATTATGAAGAGAGAGAAAGTCGTATGTGATTTTGGTCGGTATAGTTGAAGTCGATATAGTGTGTACTAAAATCGACTAGTAGATCCTGCATTGAAAAATACATCACTTGAAAGCTAGTTACTGTAGTAAAAGTGAAAAGCCATAAACCCATTTGAACCTACCCGAACATATATAGGCTCCAAACAGCTATAGGCTTCTAGCTTTTGGCTTTTTTTTGTACTGTAGTGGTTGTTAGCGTTTCTTTTGAGTAATTAGATTTTAAAAATAAAAAAAGTTATATCGTCACAGATAATGCAAAGGAATAAGGACAAAAAGCAAAAATAAACCAAAAAAGCCAAAAAACAAAAAAAGAAGCCGACGCGTTCCAGAAGCCAGAAGAAGTTGTTTAGGGCGGGGCCATAGTCAAACTTTTAAAATTTTGATTAACAATATCTTTTTAAATATTTAAATTGGATACATAAAATCATGTGTGTATATAGTTCTATATTAAAAAGTACTTTTATAATATTATAAATATATTATATTAGAAATTAGTGGCTATATTAATGTTCAAAACAACATGTATTTGTGATCAGGAGAGAGTACTAGCTTGTACCATCACGAACTTAGTTAATTGAACGGAAGTGCTATACCGCATTCGAATGTTTTTTTGGGGCAAAATCAGCCAAATTTCTAGTCTTTCAATCTTCATGGAGATTCGTGCACCGTCTTCACCGCCGGCATCTTCCTCATATCTGACGACACTGTCATCTTCGCGTGCCGTCGCCCTGTGGGATTAGGGCTCGGGTTCCTCATTAGGGTTAGGGTTCATTCGAGCCCCTAAGCTTAGAGGGAGGTCGTGCGACGGCAGACCGACGGTGGGAGGTGGAGGTAGCCGGGTGGTGAGGCGATGGTGGTGCCGCCTCAACTGTGGGCGAGGTAGGCGGCGGGGGTGCATGACATGTTGAGGAGCCATTAGGTGGCGGAGGGTGGCGCTGGTAGATCCGACAGCGTTAGCCGCCTGAGACGGGGAAGAAGGGTAGGGTGGGGGCATTGGAGGCGAGTGGCGTGGAAGGAGGCCACAGGAGGGGAGGAGAAGACGGCGGGAGGGAGCAGGAGTAGGAAGAGGGAGGTGGTTGCTGGTGGATCTCGTCGGCGCCAGGGGTGATGCCGGTGAGGAGGCGGGTGGCGGTGCTGGGGAGGTAGGGAGGCGATGGCGGTTGGGGCTTGGGTTGAGGAGATTTTATATAGGATTGGATGGAATAATCTAGGTTCTTGATTTTTTTTATCTAATAGTTAGAAAAAGTGACTGATTTTAGAGAAAATAGGGCATGTTCTTTTTGGCTGAGACTTATGGCTTTTGGCTATGGCTTGTGGCTTTTGGGCTATTTGTACGAGATATTACAGAGTAACAGAAACTCACATGCGGTTTTTGCCAATATAAATGATGTCGGTATAGTATGTACTATAATTAACTAGTAGACCATATCTTAAAAAGACACTCTGTTTAAAAGCTAGTTACTATTGAAAAATTTAAAACAGTCTTCAAAAACTGAAAAAAATAGGACCATAATCAAAAGTTGTATAGGCACTACTTCAATTGAATGCATGTGCTGCAGATTGGTTAAAGATCTTGCAGGCCAGGATCATACGATCGATGCAGCAGAGGTCGGTACTGAAAAATCTTATTAATTAACTACTAGTAACTAGCTTGTGCAATTTAATTACCTGTCAGCTTTCAAAGATTGAGACAGGCCAGGCCAGGCCAGTAGGACCTGAGAGAGCAGAGTTTCCTGAATACATTTTGACTATGTTTTTCTTCCGTACTCTGTTGTCTACTCACGTTTTTTTTTTTTACTTTTCATGGTCATTGAGATAAGGCTTAACAGTTGTTTTTTATATAATTTTATGTTAAAATGTACTAATAAATTATAATATTATGAAAGTATTTTTATAAAAAATCTAATAAAATAATTTTTGTAATAACTTTAAACGTATTGACGATCACATTTGATAAAGTTGAAAAAGCACGGATTAAGACGTAAGTAAAAAACAAACCCGGGGGGGGGGGGGGGCATTAACACAACCACAACAGATCAGTGTCCTTTATGTCTGGGCCTCACTAATCCTCCATCACGCACATTGTATATATAAACATTTCCTGTATCAATGTTACGTACATTGGTTTCAAAATAGAACAAAATTACACCTACCTTACCGAAATTAAACTGTGTATTTGAGGTGCATCAAATGCATGCTCGATCACTGCTCTCTCTCTCTCTCTCTCTCGGCCGTGTGTGGTATGTGAGAGAGATGTAACGTGAGTGTGTTTGTTGGCATGCATGGTTCTGCATTCGGGGACCGTCTCCTAGAGAGAGAGGGGGAGGGAAAGGTACGGATCGACACAGTCGCACAGAAGAGAAGAGAGAACATGCATAGAGCCTGTTCTTTTTGGCTACGGTTTATAGCTTGTAGCTGAAATTTTTAAATTTTGGCTGTTTACGGTGCATATTACGGAGAGATCGATACTCACTTGCGATTTTGGCTAGTACAGATGTTGGGCTTTTAACGTGTACTACGTTCAACTTGTAGACCCCGTCTTGAGAAAATACTCCGTTTAAAAGTTAAATACTTTAGCAGCTGCTAAAAGCCGTTCGACTTGTGCCCTACCGAACACTCCATAGTTTCGCAAATTCGTCACAGTCCTCTCTCTCCTCCAATCGACTCTCTTGTCCTCTCACGGAGACTCCGAGCTGTAATGCGTTGGACTGCATCTGCCAATCACTCCATTAATGTGTATTGCTACGTGCATCGCTCATGCATGCACGGACACGACGGATCACTGGCACTTGACCTAGCTGGCTCAAGGTAACGTTGACGGGAAGTACGTACGTCGTGCATGACCTAGCTCTGAACACCGACAAACCGAGCAGAAAACATCTAGCTGTTCGTCTGCAATATGTGTATACGTACATCAGTACATGAGAACCGAAAGGAGAACCCCCGGTTCCAATTTTCATTAAGCAAAAAAAAAAAACCATAACTGGTCTTTCGGCCATATAACCACGGCAGTATAGGAGCTAATTAAGCGTTTACTGCGAACTATAACCCCCTAATCTTACTAGCTGATAAGCAGTCATTACAACGACATAGCACATTTTAACTCGGCCATTACAGGTGAGTCAGCAAACTTAACTATATATATCCCCTGAATTTTCCATATAAATATATTAAATATATATTAGGCTAGATGTACTTCCATTAATCCATAAAGTTGAAGGTGGCAGGCTACATGCATGGTCAGCCCTGCTAGGTCCGGCAGCATCCATGCCCGTACAGTAGCGGAGCCAAGAAGAACCTAGAGGAGCCGTAAGCCTAAGTATAGCCAATAAGCGTAGATAAATCTATATACACATGACACAAGCAAAATTGATAACCACAATAATTTAAAAATCCAACGCACATTTGAATGTCCATAGATGAAAAGAAAATGAAGATACGATAATAAGTACCTCAGTACGATATTACAAAATCTTCAATGACTCACTAATAAAAGTCCAATTACACATTCAAAAGAGATTCTGTAAAATAAAGATATGTAGCTTAATGTATAACATTGTAATGTATTCATATTGAAGAGAATTGAACATATCATAAATGTGCTAATCATGCCTACAAGGTAAATTCATTTTCCGAGTTGTCATAGATTGAAACTATGGGTAATGGTAACATCGGAAAATTCATTTTCCGAGTTGTCATAGATTGAAACTATGGGTAATGGTAACATCGGAAAGCGCTTCAGATGATACATCGTTTGAAGTTTCGTATGAAAATACTATTTTTAATTGGCACAGCTCGGCCTGTTAGCGAAGCAACGGGAATCAAAGTTTCAGAACGGTGGTCAGGAACAGACAAACAAGGTAAGATTGATAATTTTTCTAACAACAACGAGATGTAGGATCTCACACACTATTGCAATGTAAGTATGGACGGTACAGAGGGTTACGAAGAGCATTACGGCGGTCCAAAGTTAATGGGGACTCCAGAGTTCTCTCGCCTGCCCACGGATGACAACACTGGTGGGTACGGACAAAGGGCAAATTGCTGGAAATACATGACCTGGAGCCAAGAAATCCGTGATGGCGAAACAGTAGAAATTGCAACCTGGAATTATTGCAATGCTAAATTAAATGCTCGTACAACTGTAGGGACAAGACACTTGAACTAACACTACAAAGCATGTTTATATAAGATGGCAGCACAGAGCTGAGGGGGAGAAGGAGGAGTACAAGTGCAACTAAATTTCGAGGCCGATGGCTCTGTAAGTACTTGGGTATACAACCTGCTTTCTGGCCGTGAGGAAATTGCTAGATATATTGTTTCAGAAGATCAGTCGATTAGAATGGGTGAAAGTCGCACAGTATCAATATGTTAGTAGGAGAATTACTATATCTGATATTTTATGGATGTATCAAAAAAACTAGCAGAGCTGAAAGAACTATTCTTACAAGTTCGGTTTTCTTTTGCTATAACCTCAGATATCTAGACATCGTCACACCAGAAAAATGCCTATCTTAGTATTGTAACCCATTATTTAGACGATAATTATAAGCTAAACAAGAGTCATAGGATTTAAGGTAATTAATGAATCACACGGGGGAGAGGCCATTGCCAAGTATATACTACACGTACTTGATAATTTTAAGATAGATAATAAAATTGTTTCTATAACTCTTGATAACATATCGACAAACACAACGGCTATGAACATCCTCGCCCTAAAGTTACAGACATATATTGGTGGTTATGTCCTCCACCAAAGATGTGTATGCAACATCTTAAACCTTGTTGTTCAAGACAGTACACAAGCAATTGGTGCATATTGAATAGTATCTGTGATGCCATTCGTTACCTCACAAATTCCCCATAAGTGGTAGCCAGGTTCGCGGAGTGCTGTGCAGCCAATGGGAAAGAGCCAAGAAAATTCGGTTTTCACATAAAAATGAGGTACGAACATGTCATATCCATTTTTTTTGTCAATGCTAACTTTGAAAATAATGAAGTGATAGTTACTAATTCAGATTAGCAGATTGCTAGTCATTTTCGAGAGTTTTTAAGACCTTTTTATAATGCAACAAATATTCTATCTGGTGTTTATTATCCTACCTTTTGTTTAGTTATATAATTTATTTGATTAACTGCAGATAAGATTGCCAAATCTAGTGAGGATCCCTTTTTAGGCCATGCTGTCGTAGCAATGAAGGAAAAATTTATTAAATATTTTGGTTCTATTTCACACTTATATTGCTTTGCTATCATTTCGATCCTACAAAAAAGTTGGCAGGTTTGCAGGATAGTATGGAGGGAATAGGTCAATGTCTTAGCCTTGATTATTCGGAAACTTTCGCACATGTCGAAGAGGAGCTTTTTCATTTTTTTTTGTATGTATCATGACAAGTTTACCAGCAGCACGATATCAGAGGCCTCACAACAAACGCATCAAGGAAAGACAAACATAACATCACACTTGTGAAAGAAACTAAAGAGCAGGTCTACTTCTTGTCCTCTCAGTCTCAGGCAACCTACAAGTGGAATTTTATTTCGGAGCTAAACCACTACTTGGAGCACGATTTTTCAAATATTGATCCTGATCTTACTGGCGAAGGCAAGATAAACTTGCTCGAGTGGCGAAAGAACAACATGCGGATATTTCCTATACTATCACATTTCGCGCGAGATGTTCTCCTGGAGCCAGTGTCTACCATTTATTCAGAAACGATGTTCAGCACCCTAGGAAGAATAATTGAAGAAAGGAGATCATTTCCCATGCCTAGGATGGTGGAGGCAACCACATGCACCAAAGACTGAGAATTAGCTAAAGAGCAGCAACAGCATCAACTAGAGGATCTTGAAATCGTGCAGGCGTGCGCTGACCACGAACACATGAACGACCTGGACATTGATGAGTAGATACTATGTACGCATGTTGTTATAGTTAGTATGTATATATATTGTTACTGTACTCTTTTCTTTACTCGGATAACCCTATTTTTGGGCGTAAGGTTTTTAACAAAGCAGTAACATTATATTTTTTAAATATCAAGGAAATTTCACTTTTCTCCGAAATATTTACATCATTGTGTGCCCATATTTTTATGCAACTAATTCAATTTTAACTAATTTTTAACGAGGCAGGTACGAGAGAAAGGAAGATGGCGCTCGCCGCCGTCTTTGTCATGTATAGTTACTACGGGTTGGGGTTGGGCTAACACGGTACGAATGCCGGCACACCAGGTTTTGGGCTATGTTTGGACCTAGCCGGAGGTGAGACGAGCTGGTACAGCATGGTGGGATGACTGAGCTGAGAAGGCATGGCACGAAGCGATCCAAAATATGGTGGGCTCGTGCCGTGCCATGGCCCAATGCCCACCTCTAGCGCTGGCCTTGCACACACGGCATGCGTATGATCCATATGTATGGATGAATGGATTCAATTAATTCCATTCAATTCAGCTCAGCTTCGTCCATCGGTGTATATCGATCGCGAGGGACAAAGTTTTGTGATGTCGTCCGGGGTTAATTTGCATTGCCGGAACGTACGCCCGATCGATCGACCGTCAGTTCATTGTTGTTCCTGTTCTGGCATCCATGACACTCCTTGCCTTGCTAGCTTGGAGATACTATGCACCATGTGTAATTATATATATGCGTTGTTGTGACGCCCCATGTCATAACCAGGAGTTAATCATACTTAAACAATAGATTATTATTTGTTTACTTGATAGAACACCACTCCAATAAATAATAAGACTTTAACATAGTATTACAATAGAATAATAATGTAGATATTGTACTTTTATTACAACAGTTGCCATGCAGAGCTATGGTCTTTAATATATTTATTTGAATACAGGAGATTTGGGATAGATACCCTATCTCTCACCTACTCCACTCAGCGGGACACCTACTCGTCCCAACCACCGTATAGGGTGTCCACCTCACCTTGGTCCTTTTAGTAATCACCCTCATCCCTTGCGGTCTCGTCGGTGCCTGCGAGCCCCTCATCCCACTCAGGATACTTCCCGGTCAGACTAGGGTCTAACAAAGGAAAGTAAGAGCAAGAGTGAGTACTATCACTTAACAAGTATTATTAGCAAGATGCACTGTATGACTATTCTCTATTTGTTATCACATTTTATAGATCATTTTCTTTTCTAGAAACTAGTTTATCAAATTAAGTAGCAAGTTTTATTTTATAAAAAGACTACTTTTTCATTCAGTGAGAAGAAAGATCCCAAGTGACTTTCGTAGCCTCCAATATAGGAGACATGCATGAATTCATGATTTTACTGTGCCATTGTACCCATAGCTACTCTGAGCTCTCATGAAACTAGGTATCCCGTATTTCCTTTGATGCAGTAGCAAGTTCAGAGTACAGAACATTTTCCATGTTACGATATTAAATCTCCACCCATTTATTTTCCACTGGTGTGCCGGGACGCTCACCCAGCGTCCACCGATTTTAAATAGCGTTAGTCAGGCCGATTATCCCTTCACCCAATACTTCACCTACACTAATATATGCGCGTGGGAATCCCTCGCTTTCGGCCTTGCGCTACTGGTCTTGAGTTCCTCTATCATCACTCACACTTATAATACTTAATTGTTGTAGAGAGAATAATAATAACGTAACATGATAGCATTTTCTACCTGTCAAAGACAGAAAAATGGCTGGCACTTAAATATGGCCCCTTTCCGAGTGAGAGTTTTGTTGGTTTTTATGTTCTATCCATACATAAAGACCCGCCTTCCCTTTCTTTCCTATCCAGGGTCCTCTTTACCATCCTAATAGTTACTCTTGCAGCCCAGCTACTTCTCTCAGCTAGACTGCTCTCATTTCTCATATCTCTTCTCTTTCATCTTTTTCACCTGATTTAGTTTTGAAATAATGTTTGAAGGCACATATATGATAAATAGTATAGAAATGTAGTTTTACATTGAATATAACTAGATTGATTATCAAGAGACAAGGTTGCCTACGTAATAGTAGTACGCCTTGGTGTCAACTGTGATGGGGTCCGCTACCTCGGCCTGAGCTGACTCACCTTCTTCATTTATCAGACAAACACGTGACTTGAGAAAATACTTAATTAGGTCATGTATAAGTTTTATAAAGTCATTCCCCCCAATTTTGGTGGTTTTTAGCTGATTTTATTTTACTCCGAATTTTACAATCCAATGGGCGAAGTTAGCATTTCCCATGTGTCAACTTTTCCTATGCTCTTCTCCCTCTCCCCTTCTCCACAGGTGGAGTATTGTGTTAAAATGGGCAATAGCGGAGAGATTATATTGGAATGGGTAACAGCTAAGTGGGATCGATAAAGAATTGGGTGTGCTATTAGAGGTTGAGAAGTGATAGAAGATATACGGTTCCGTAGGATAGCCAGTGTATGAGGGATTGCAAGTTCAAGGTAGATTATCCATGGTGTATCTGTGTATGCGTGAGCAATATACTCTAATATCATGTGAACTAATAACATAATTTGCTGCATATTGTAATTAATGTATTACTTTAAGATTAAATAGAGGTATATGTGCATACATATATTTTCAAAAAAGAGTAACTAATGAAGGAAGAATAAGGGTATACAGTTATATGATCCATTCATAATGGAGAGTGTTTACGTTTTAAGGACCTCAATAATTTAGTATGCTCAATGATTTTTTTTCTATCAAGCTCATATTTTAATTACATTCCTCAAGTTATATTTTCTTTCAAGGTTGTATTGTTATTTCCAATGTTGATTATGCCTTAACATTCTAAATAACCTATGAGATATGTAAACATATTCTCAAATACTTAAGTTATATAATTTGATAATACAACTTTGAAACAAATCTAGTCGCGCAAATGCGCAGGCCATCCTGCTCATTTTCTAGAAAATGATAGCATTTCCATTGATTATATATAATATAATAGTCCGTAGAAAAATTCTCTGAAGAATAACCCGAATTTAAAAATTAAAAGTTATATTTCTGTGAAACAAAAATATGTAATTGGATTCGCTTATTATAAGCCAAGTGATTTTTTTTAAAAATAAACTGGTAGATTTTCTAGTCCTGAGATTAGCGTCATGATACGTGCTCTCACATGGGCAGAGGCAATTAGGGATCACCTTAGGTTCAGTATATGGCAGCGGCAACCAGGTGAGGCGATTGGCACCAACAGAGATGGTAAATGGTACCAACAGAGGTGTTGCAAGGGCGCGTGGCATCAAGAGGTGGTGATGGCGAGGGGCGGGGCAGGGTATTTTGCTCTAGCAATCACGAATTATGAGTGGTTTTCTGAAAGAAAAGGTAACCGGTGTGTAGATAGCCCCATATGTAATTCACTACTTATTTTCTATTTCTATTTGTACTTTTGTGCAGTGAATTTTAATGCATCATCTTCCGAAAACTAGTTGCATGTAGCTCTTTCTAAAGTTTGTACTAGCTCTGATTTTTTTAAACACGAGTGTGCATATATATATATATATATATATATATATATATATATATATATATATATATATATATATATATATATATATATATATATATATATATATATATATATGAAAAATACTTTTTACAACCGGGTGTAATTACACCCACCTAAACAAACTTGAAATACTTCTTTATCACTTTAGGTATACTCATATACTAATTATAAGATACTCCAATGTGAACCACACGAAAAAATTGCAAGGAAGTCCATAGTTTTTAGCGTATTTTATAAATACCTTTATATACGTACATAAAAGGAGTATGTCAAAAAAATGCATACCACCTCTGAAAAATTATTCATACCACCTATATGGTCTTAAATACTCGTATACTACACGTACATACTTTCCGTTACGTGAGATACTACCTATGTTGTGAGATATGACATAGGGTGTAATTACACCCGGGAGTAGAAAAGTGGTTTCCTATATATATACACACACACACATATGTATATACACATATATACACACACACACACATATATATACATACAAACACACACACACATACACACACATACATACACATATATATATATATAGGAAAAATACCTTTTAGTCTCGGGATAATTACACATACCTCTAATATACCACTTAAATAATATTGAAATACTCCTTTATCATTTTAAGTATACTCATATACTAATTATAAGATAATCCAATATGAACTACATGAAAAATCACAAAGGAGTCTATAGTTTTTAGCGTATTTTGTAAATACCTTTATACATGTACATAAAAAAGAGTATGTCGAAAAAAATATATATACCACTTCTGAAAAATTATTTATACCACCTAGATGATCTTAAATACTCGTGTACTACACGTATATACCCTCTGTTATGTGAGATACTCTCTATATTGTGAAATATGATATAGAGTGTAATTATACCTTGATTAAAAAAGCTGCTTTATATATAGATAGATCGATCGATGATCGATCAAGCCATGACCACTCTACAATATATACGGCAGGAAGGCACGTACCTGCTGGGCTGCTGGCTGTGTAAATGGTCTGTACTAGAACGTACGTGCACGGTTTACCTTAACAGTGTGTGAATTCATGCAACAACAGTGTGCATGTACTGATCAGCTGTGGTGACAGGAAAAGCAGCTCCTTTAATACAGAACACACTTATCTGGCATTGAATTGTACAATAGCTATATGCATATATAATGTATACGAGTTTGCCCGATCGATTGATTCACATGGCTGATGCTCATCCTATGATTAAAGTGGGCACAGTAGAAGCAGCTGTTTCGGGGACGCGCGCCATTAACGATGCATGCGAGCTCAATCATCACACGAACGTACGTACTGCGTCGTACGTAGTTACAGTCGCACGTACGAGCGAAAGAGAGAGAGACTCAGAAGACAGAGGGCTAGCACCTAGCAGCCTAGCATGAGATTGCTACGTGTTACACGCACGTACGTACTGCGTCGTACGTAGTTACAGTCACACGTACGAGCGAAAGAGAGAGAGACTCAGAGAGAGGGCTGGCACTTTGCAGCCTAGCATGAGATTGCTACGTGTTACAGTAACAGTCACACGTACATGCTGCTACAGGGCAGAAATTGCAATGGAGAGGCCGGGCAGGTACGAGGAGGGTGGGGGAAGCTACGTGTATATGCATGGTCCCGCTCATGCCTAGCTTCGTTCACATGCGTGAAAATTCTTCAAAGGAGTGTCTAGGTATCATCCGGATGTTTTCTTTTTAACTATTATCTAAATTTATAACTCTTGGATTAGAAATTAAGAGGCCCCTTGTTTTTTAAAGGAGGAGATTTTTTTTCAAGAAGAGGGGGGGGGGGGGATTTATGGCCATTGGATCCCCAATCCAACAGTCTTAAATTTGGATGATAGTTAGGAAGAAAACATCTGGATGATATTTAACAAAACCCTTTGCCATATCACAGCTACTTTTTTGGACTGTTGGATTTTGATCAAACTATCTACATCCCTTTTCTCTCTCCAGCTCCTCCCCTGCCGCCGCTTTCGTCTCTCTCCCTCTGCCCCAACCACCTCTCACGTCGTCGTTCTTCTCCCCTCTTCGATGAGCCGTCCCCACTAGGGTTTTTTACTGGTTTTTATTTTTAACTGGAGGGGACCGATAAGTTCGGTTTAGCCAGTTTTTGGGCTTTTTTAGAATTTTGGTACGAAAAATTCAAACAAAATTTGAAATTTAAATTCATACCAACTGGTTATCGACGATAACCGGCCGAAAATCGGTTGAAAATATCGACCGAAAATTTTTACACAAATTTCATCAAAAATTTCTTCTAAATTTGACAAAATTCATGCAAAATGAATTTTTCGGAGCCGATTTGGATTTCTACTGGGGGTCACCGGTAATACCGGTTACTGGCCGGTTTTCGGCCGAAAAAAGAACCATGGTCCCCAGCCTCTTTTCTCGTCTCCGGTAGCTACTAACGTTAGATCCGTTGCCACCTCCTAATCTCTCCGTTTCTCATCGCTCCCACCATCCTCCTTCATCCCGCAGTGCTGGTGGCTTGGAACTTGAAGGCAGATGCACGCGATGGAACCAAAGAGACGACGGAAAGTTCCACTTTGGTGGAAAAAACTACAGTGTCATTTGCGATTGATGTTTGCACTACGTACTAGTTCATCATCGTTGGAGGATAGTCCCAAGCCGCTGTCCCGCGCTCAGACAGCGCAGACTCTATTCCACGCTCGGGGCCGCTGAAATTCGATGGGCCTGTCTAGCTCCACGCATGCACCGTTCTAGCGCAAGGGTGAGACTCACAAACCACACTCTAGGACCATATGATATCCACACGTCACCGACCATTGTATCCATGCTCAAAAGAGAGTCAAATTTATAAAAAATAACTGGACAGAGTTGTATTTGCAAAAAAAGCAAGGGAGCTAATTTTCGGTCGGCACTGTTGCTGTCAGATCTATGGATCCGTGCATGCATGCATCGTATGTAGCATCTGGCTAGTGATAGATTAATTGTACTTGCTGCAAAGTCACAAGGTATGCAGGTACGTAGTGGCCGGTGCTGTTGCGGCATGATGGTGCCAGCAGATGCACGGTCACAAGTCGATCAGGAGAGGAGTGGAAGTGAAGCCTGTCGTGATATGTACGTACGGACATGATCGGCCCGGATCAATCGATACCATTCGGCAAGTGAAATTGACCGGGTTGAAAGTTAAGGTAGCCGGCCGGCTTAGATTTACTTAAATCGTTTTATTAACCAGTAAGGTGGTTTGCGTATTTGTACAGCTAGATTTATTTCAAAACTTTTAGTATGATGATATAACATAGATAATTAAGAATATGCTTAAGTATCTCATATGTACTTAAAATTTTAAGATACTAGTTAGAGACCCGTGCGTTGCAACGAAGTCATAAAAATGGTAAGACGAAACTTACTGTCTGACCAACTTCACACATCAAACATTAGAGAGCAAGTAACAGAGATAGAAGGATGGCCAGAATGCGCGAGGAGATGAGGAAAGTGGAGGGGGTGGGCGGTTGTATCATGAGAGAGAGAGGAGGAGAGAGACGAATGGACCAGATCAAATCGGATGGCTGAGAAGAGAGGAGGGAGAATAGACCAACCACCAACTCACACTTTTATAATAGTAAAACTTATAAATATTAGAAATGACAGTAGAAACTTGAAAGAAAATATAATTTAAGAAATGCCATTAAAGTATAAGCATAATAGAAGAAAATCATTGAGCATACTAGATTGCTGAGGTTCTTAAAAACGTAAGTACTCTCTATTATACATGGATAAACATGTACTTCTATTTAATATCAAAACAACATATTGATTATATGTGCAGCAAATTATCTCATTAATTCATAAGGTATTAGAGTATATTGTATGGAAATCAAATTGCAATTTTTCTATTTCAAATTTTTGGTTGGAATTCATATGCAATCCAATTGCTAGTTTTTTAAGTTCTTTATTCTGATTTATAGTTATTTAGATATTTTCAAAAATGTCCCTATTCTTCCTTTATTAGTCAGTCTTTTTAAAAAATGTATGCATAAACATGTACTTCTATTTTATACCAAAACAACACATTGATTATATATGCTCATTAGTTCATAAGGTATTAGAGTATATTGCTCACGCATACACCGATGCACCATAGGCGATCTATCTTGAACTTATAATCCCTCACACGCTGGCTACCCTACCGAACTGTATGTCTTCTATCACTTTTCGCTACAACAATTTTTTCTACTTCAATCTCCAATGGCATACCCAATTCTTGATCAATCCTACTTAGCTGTTACCTATTCCAATACAATCTCTTCACTATTACTCATTCCAGCACAATACTCCACCATATAGTTATCTTTTACTTTTCTTCAATTATTTCTTAATGCTAACCATTGCAACATCAAATATTCATATATGTGCAACCGCCGTTAATCCCTGCCAAGGACACCTATCACGTTCTCTCAGGTGGTTCTAAGTCTATTCCCTATGGATACTCCATCTCCGCTTCTGCACGACCATATTTCTATTTGTATAGATGTATGCATGATGTTATACGTGCTCAATGTCCCTCTTCTCCTAGGTTACTCTTCTTCGACATTGGCAACCTCAACGTTATAGCTTCTACACTAACCGCAGTGACTTCGCATCTTCACTGATGCCACATGTCTACTTTAGTCATTGTCTAACAATATAAAGAATCTTCTCGCCATCGTCGGTGACATCGTCCCCCTCACCAGTGATGGCACGCTTCTAACTACCTGATGACCACACATCGTTGTAGCTCATCTTTAATGCAAAGTTTCATCTCCTCTCTATTGATGCTTTCCCATTATTGAGCTTATTTAAATACCAACTTCTTCAACGATGTTGACGTTGACCACTCATCGTCATGGCCCTTGACTACTTTGACTCTGACCTTTCTCTTTAATGGCATCGGCAGTAGCACGACATTGTCCTTATCGAATGGCAAAGGTGAGCATCACGACATTGCCCTCATTTCCCCTGCTATAGCCTTAGCTTTTCGCTTCCTAGTAGGTCAATCTCTTCTTATTGCACAAATCAACTTTATTGCACTTTTTCATGATCTCATTCGAAACTATTCATACTATTATTTTTTTTGAAAAAATCATTCGTTCTTTATTGGAATTCATATACAAATTAAATTGCTAATTTTATTTAATTTGTTTTGAATTTCAGTTATTTAGGGATTTTACTTTGCAATTATACAAAAATAAAATAAAATTTTCTTTTGTTTTTTAATCCAATTTTCTACTATTTTTTCTCAAAATTTGTGAAAAAAAATTCAATTGTTATTTTTTGTTCATTGTTTATTTAAGATTATAGTCATTTACGGATTTTACTTTGAAATTTGTATGAATTCAGATTGCTAATTTTTGTTTTTTTCTTCTGAATTTCAATTTTTTTGAATATTTGTTTACTTTTTATTCTGAGTTATATTTATTTAGGGGTTTTATTTGGAGTTTGTATAGAGACCAAATTGCTAATTTTATTTAATATATTATAAATTTAAGTTATTTATGGATTTTGCTTCAAAATTGTACGGAAATTAAATTATAAATTTTCTTTTGTTCTATCTCATAAGTTATTTTTTTGGGTGGAATACACATTCAAATCTAAAATGCTAATTATAATCAAAATGTTAATTTTATTTGATTTGTTCCAAGTTTTTGTTATTTAAGTATTTTACTTTGAAATTGTATGGAAGTTAAATTGCAATTTTTCTATTTCATATTTCAAATTTTTGGTTGGAATTCATATGTGAATCCAATTGCTTGTTTTTAAAAGTTTTTATTCTGATTTATAGTTATTTAGAGATTTTTGTTTTGGAATTTATAGTGGAATCAAATTACTAATTTTATTTTGTTTTTTATTGTGAATATCATTTATTGTTTAAATTCATATACAAATCCAGTTGTTAATTTTTGTTTAATTTTTATTCTAAATTATTTTATTTTGAGATTTTACTTATGAATTCATATGGAAATCAAATTGCAATTTTTATTTATTTTTTGTTCCGAATTTTAGTTATTGTTTGGATTGTACTTAACATGAACACTTTCTTTTAATCTAGACTATTATATTCTGGATCCACCACGATCAACGGTGTGGATTTCTCTCTTTTCGCTTTGATTAATATAGAAACTTCTACCCCTTGACAGCAAATATGGTGCTTTCTTTTGCCTTTGCTTTAATAATATAATAGATTACTTTGTTTGATTTGCATGCATAACTAGCGCTCTTAGCTAATCATTCTTTTGGTTTGGTTAGTTGGGTCATGTACATGTCGGTACGAAGAGGAGTGAGATAGAAGCTAGCTATATACTACTTATTCCGTCCCTAAACGTAGGTTGTTTTTGGCTTTTTATAGTCTTCAATGCAAAACTTTGATTATATTTATTATCATAATATACTTGTAATATATACACACACACATACATACATACATTATGAAAGTATTTTGCAAGACAAATCTAATGATATTATTTTTATGTAGTCAATTTATATACTTTAACATATATTAATGGTCAATGCTTGAAAATCTTAACAGCACGGAACCCACAGTGACCTACATTTTGGAACAAAGGGAGTACTACTCATTGAACATGTCGATCAATGTGCTCACTCCTTTGAAAATATAAGACGTGGTTTAACTCTTTACGGTCTTCAAGATCAAGTTTTGACTATTAATTTTTTACAATACTTTATTTATAACTATAAAATCATAATAATTAAAAAGTGCTTTTAAATACGAATCCAAAATGTCACTTTTGTGTCATATAATATATGTATTATTGGACTAGTTGGTTGTCAAAATTTACAAACTTTGAATTCCAAATACGTGGACGCGCAACATTTTTCTACAGATGGGTAGCTTCTAATTAAGGATAACTGTAGTTTCACTGTAGTAAATTAGTACATGGAGGGCAGAGATAAATTAAGATACATGTACAGTTTGCTTGATTTACAGTCAGACTCAATTAAGGCACTGTTCTAAACTGATTTTGACTTCCGATTTTTAGCTTCTAGAACTCACAAAAGCTATTTGAAATGCATTGACTTCTTAACATAGTTTTTTATTTTATTTTTTCTTTATATTATCTATAGAGATGTAACAGTACTTTTTTCTCTTTCTTTCTTTTTCTTTATATTTAATTAAATAATTTAGAAAAACTAACAATCATTACCATTTCAATCAAAAGCTAAATTGAACGGGCGTTAGCCGAAGCTAGCTTGCATTAGAGCAAGCATGCAGTATTGCATGGAGCAGTGGCGTTCGATCGATAGATTGAAACCATGCTGAGAATCGACTAGAAGAAATGCTTCCTGGTCATCACGTACGTACGCATGGTACAAACAAAGGACAAGGGCCGGATGCGACAAGAAGAGAAGTGACAAGGTCAAACATGAAGCTGTAGCAGCTATAAGAGCGAGCAATGGATCAGGGCGGCGCCCGATGCTTTTGAGCAACTTGATTGTACCGCGTGCACTGCAGTTGCAAAGCAGACTCATCTCCTAGCTGTTGAATAACTTCACCGCACTAAATTAGTTAAAATTAATCATGTGAAATTCATTTTTTTTAGTCTGTATTGAATTGAGTTTGAAACAATTTAAAAATAAAATTTTAGGTTTCAAAGTCGGTTTAAGTATATGAGTCATGTTCGGATACATAGAAGTATTGTCTATGTTTAATATGTAATCTTATGTATAAATAGAGGAGAAAACCAAAGAAAACCAAAGAACTAAGGTATCAACAGTTAATTTTCACACACATGAGTATCTAGATTTACATGGTGAGACTCTAGCCATCTAACAATTTTTGACGGGGTCACCGGCGATGAAGGAGAGGTGGCCGCAACATCACCGTTGTGTCACAAAAGTGACATTGCACAAGACACTCTTAGACAAGAGTATCTTATGCAGTGAACCCTGGCGTCACAACCAGAAGTTGAGGAACTCAGGGAGGTAGTCAACGTCGGTGCCATGTCTTTGGTGGCTCGTTATTTAGGTTGTAGATGTTGTTGTTTTGTTGCTTTGGTATGCCGTGGTCGTAGGCTCGCAGTCGTAAGCCGTGGTCATAGAGATGTGTTAGCAGCCATGTGTGCCATATCAACAATTTCTATTAGCAAATGAAGGAAACGACCTATGGTGCAAACAGAGAAAAGTTTAGGGAGCCCAGAAAGTAAAATGCAAGTTCTCGGAGTAAAGTGGTACAATGTCACAAGTTCGTAATTTCATATCCAACATCAAGGAAGAGAAGGGAGGGGTGGGGGATATATCACCGGCAATGAAAAAGAGGCTGATGGTGGCAGTGTCACCGCGTTGTGTACACAAAACAATATTATGACAAGAGTGTCTCGTACAGTAAACTGTGGCGTAACAACCAAAGGCAGAGGAGCTCGGGGTGGTAGTCGGCATCAGTGAGGAGAAGTGGAGGAGGAGAAGTGAGAAGAGAGAAGAGGAGATGAGCAGTGGAGGATAAGTGAGAAGAAAGAAAAGGAGATGAGGAGAAGAAGAACAACCGAGCCTCCTATTTTAAAGAGTAGATCCAGCAAGATGAGTGAAAAATTCAAATTCGGTGAGAGCGGATAAGTTGAAATATTATCACAGATAGTTCTAGGTAAAGAACCATCTATGATAAGTAAGTCATCACAGATGGTGGTTCAGAACAAAAACCATACATGATAAGTACAAATATTGCATACGGTTTTTGTTCTGAACCGTCTGTGATGTATCACCGACGATTCGGAATAAAAATCATCTGTGATAAATAGGTCATTACAGACGGTTCTTTCCATCATGGTGAACTTAGACAGTCCATCTTGTAAAACCATCTATGGTAACTTTGTCACTAAAGGTTTGTGTTGAACCGTCTGTGATGAGGAGTCCAGGATTATCCTTTTTTTGTAGTAGTTGTGGCTCACACGGGTAGTTGAAGCAGGCAGAGGCTAGGGTGGATCACACGGACAGGTAGGCGACAGTTGACTGCCTATGGGTAGGTGACGTACAAGGTGCCAGCATCACTCGCACGGGCAGCGGTGGACAATCGGTGGATAGGCCACTAGCAGGGGCAGGTGAGTGACACCCTACGGGCTCACGTAGGTAGAGGCCCACCAACCAGGCCAAATCTGGAGCTCCAGTCTCCAAGCTCGGTGGCGGCAAGCGCTGGGGCATAGAGGAGAGGGAGGGAGGCAATTAGCACAGAATAGAGGAGAGGGAGGCAATTGGTGTAGCACAGAGGAGAGGGAGGGAGGGAGAGAGGTGGCCGGCTGAGCTCTCGCCTATCGGTCTTGGTCTGAGATAAAGAGAGAGTGTGAACCAGTGAGGGAAAGGGACTGAGATATGAGGAAGTAAGGATCAAGGACCACCAAAGGAAGGAGTCAGGGGAGAAGGGGAAAAGAGAGAAGGGAGAAAGAGGAGGATGTGGTAAGGAGGTATATTTTAAAAAGAAAAATAAATCAAGTTTTCAATTTGTACAAATGTGATTGATTTGGTATTTTAGTTTCATGTATTGTCATTTGTTGATTTAAAAGAAATGGAGAAATGAACATTGCATAAATATTTTTCAAGCAATATATGTAGTACTCCTCATACTATGCTACATGGGCAAGATTATAATGGAGCTTCAAATATGAGAGAAAAATTTAATGGCTTGCAAAAGCATACTCGAGATGAAAAATCCATATACTTTCTATGTCCACTACTTTGCCCATCTATTGCAGTTAGTGGCTGTGACTGTTGTAAATTCTAGTAGAGCTATTATTGATTTCTTCAACTATGTTCCCTTGATAGTGACTACTGTGGGTGTATCTTGTAAAAGAATAGATGTGTTGCTTGTAAAACATCAAGATGTCTTGTTAGAGAAGCTGGAGAATGGTAAGGCTACCACTGGAATAGGGTTGCATCAAGAAATGAGCCTAACTCTTATTACTATCCTGGAGATTGTTCTTGCTGCTGTCTTTAGCTGAGTAGTTAATTTAGATTACTTTGCAGTGGCCGAACTCTGTTATAATCAATAGCATTCATATATGCAGGTCGTGGGGGAAAGCCCAGTCACGTGGTCGTGGTACTCCGACTGAGACTCCTTCTTCTATACTAGAGGGCATATATATCTTTGAATTTCAGATTGATTATACTGTGGTCTTTCCAGTTCAGCTTATTTGAAACATATTATTGGTGAGTTTTGGGCTTAGTGAGCTTATTCTAGGGCTCAAGATCAAATTTGCAACTGTCATATATTGTCAAGATTAAAATCTGTAATGGCAGAGAAGGTCAAGATTCATTCTTGCGCATCTAGGTTTCTGAGAGCAAATAACAACAATGTACACATGCTGATTTTAGTCATTTATGCTTGGCTAATTTTGATGGCAGCATGTCACTTTAATGATTCATATCACAAACTTGAATATATGTTGATACTTTACTGTTGCATGATATACTGTTTAAATGGCTTAATGAATCCACATGATTATTTCTTGAAGTCATTTTTCCATTCAATTTACCATGCTTGGGTCCTATTCTTTTATGCTAGAATTAAAAGCAAATACTTGCTTATACCGTAAATTTTACAACAGTAACTTCAAACGCCCATTCTGAAATTTCTGGATCCGCCACTGTCACATCAATGTCAATGTAGTGTACGAAACGAGGCGACTGATGATGGTGTCAGACAGCTGCATGATCTGCAGAAATCGATCGATCAGAAGCCTGTACGTCGTGATGTACGTACGTACATGATCGGTCGATTAATTGTTCGATCGGTCAGCAAAACAGGGGCGGGAATGAGGTTGTTGTCGTTTTACTAGCTAGCTAGAATCGATCGGTCTTCATTGCTGCATGCCTGGCATTGGCAGGGAGCAATCGTAGTAGTTGATATCATTCTTACGGTTGGTTGGGTTGGGTTGGGTTGGGTTGGGTTGGGTGGTGTTGATGAAGAGGACTTGAGAGGAGTGAGGGTGAAGCTCCAGCTATGTATGAGAAACTGTAATGGGTGGACGTACGTAGGAAATTAATTAACTAGCTATGAGAAACTGTAATTTCACTGCAGTTAGTAATTAGCAGTACATGGATGGGGGCCGGGGAAAAAGACACTAGTACAAATTAGCTTGCTTTGCAATCAGGGCCAAATTAAGGTGCTGCTAGATTAAACTGAAATAAGTTGATTTATAGTTGAAATTATACTGTAGCTGGATAAAATTACACTGTACTTGATGGTAGCTTATTTGGCATAATTAAATTTAAAAAATAAAAAATAAGTTAGCCCATCACGGATAATATAAATAAATACGAAAAAAAGAACCGGTAAAAACTCGAAAAAAACAAAAAAACAGGGGAAAAATGAAATTTAGAAATAATTAAAAATAAGCCAGAAAATAAGTGGGCTTTAAGCCAGTCGAAGCTAGCAGCGATGCACGTACTGGTGTACGTTCGATTGATACAATCGATTGGAACCGCAGCTGAAAATCAACCAGACCAGAACGCAATCTCTGGTGACCACGTTTATATGATATGTACGTGGCTGTGTATATCCACGTGTGGATATAGAAACCGGATTTCTATCCATTATCTAAAAAAATATGATATGTACGTTACAAACAAAGACAAATGCCGGCCGGATGCGACGGAGAGAACTGACAGGGTCAAACAAGCTACTTGTTGTAGCGGAAGCATGCATGCATGCTACGCAGAGCCGAAGCTGGTATAGCTAGGAACCAGACAAGGAGACTCGTCATCTCCTAGCTAGCTACGTAACTAGCTTGAGAAGTGTGCCTACGTACGTACCACATATACATATATGTCTACACATGGTTGCCAGTATTATAGGAGTACTTACGTCGATAGGTAGGGAGTGTATTGGGCTGGTACATAGCATGCAGTAGTGTATACGTACAAGCACGCAGGTACTACGTATGTACTCTCGAAGTTACTAGTACGATCTCAGCGGAAGCGCCAAACTGCTTTTGCTTAGGTCCATTCCATCCACAAGCTGCCAACGGCAACCGGACAAGGCCGTAAGGGGCCGCACCAGTCGGGAACCGGAAAAGCCCTAACTTGGACTATTAACTTTGGTTATAAAATATACTGTAGGAATTGTTAGATTTTTCATAATTAAAAAATAAGAAAGATGATAAAAAAACTGCTACATTTTTTAAGACAATGCAAAGAAATAAGAGGAAAAACAAAAAAAGTCCAAAAGGCTAAAAAAAAGCCGACGAGTTCCGAATTGCTTCTCCAAATCGGAACGGCTCGAGCTCGAACATACACAAGTTGAGCCAAGCAGCTATTCCAGCTCGTTTCAATAATAAGCTAAGCCCAAGCTACTTGCGAGCAGCTTGGTAGCTCATAAGGCTCGTGGCGTAGGCGCACTGTGCGCAGCGCACCCAGCCAAACTCCCTCTGTTGTCTCCTTTGCAACCCCAACTAGTCCCCATTCTGAAAGGCCTGAACCGCCACCTGTCAGCCGCCGCTGCCCCCCATCTCCCCACCGCCCTTCTCCCAACGCTGTCGTGCCCCTTCTCCCCAACCGTTGTCAACCTCCTCAGCTTCTACGTCTTCAGCTTCTACGTCTTCGTCCCCAATGTGCACCACCGCCCACACCTGCTCATCGTCGAGTACATGCCAAACTTGTATCTGACCTTCGTCAAAGTTGAGGAGCGGCAACCGGTGGCGACAAGACCCAACATGGCGGCAGGGCTTCTTCCCCAACATTGGCCAGTGGTGATGCAGAGAGGTGGAGGTGCTTCTTCCCTCCAATTAGATCCCATTGTCCCCGTTGCCACCACCGCTGGATCTAGTCATGTCTGTCCCCAAGGCCTCCGTATCCAGTGTCCCTCTGTCTTCCTATGAAATACTTTCTAGACTGTCATATTCGCACTAGAAACTAAAGGTATGCTGCTTAGTTGCAGTAGCTTGCACATGCCATAGCACATTTTGGGAATTCATATTTTTGGAGCATTTTGTGAAGGTCATTGAGAATCATTCTTGTATGATGATTGCCTGTGAAAGTATGCAGATCATGTCCTGAGTAATTTAAGCATTTGCTAGGATAGGTTGCAAACTTCTTCCGAGCTACACTGCTCAGCTGAACTAAATTTAATTTATCATCTTTTATTTACGCTACTCTTTGTTGATCCTGTCGTGAGAATTTGAACAAGAATATAACATCTCTTACTTTTATTTGAACAAACATTGCAAGTAGTTTTGTTTACATGTACATCTACATGTTTTTATTGTTCATTGTCTGGATTTAGACACAGAAGCTTTAGTCTAACGAAAAGAAAGATGATAGTAGCTTTCTGCTTCTTGGAACTCAACTTGTCATCAGGATTCAGTAAACTGGGGTGTGGTGAGATACTGAGATTTGTAACCATTCCCATAATAAGTGCTGGTGACAATACCCTATGAAAACTTATAGCTGAATTTGGTTTTTGGATGTGTATATTTATGGTAAAGTAAACTACAGGCTGTTCTGACCTTGAATTAACAAGGGTGAGTTGCTTGCATTTCCAGATACTGCAGTCCAAACTGTTTTGCAAACTAGATGAATTTCCTCTGTTTGTCACACATAGTATTAAAACTAACAAGCAAATCTTTTGCATGTACAATGTTCCTCTGTTTCCCGATTTCATTAAGACCTTGTTCTTTTCCCTACTAGTATGGAGCAAATTTTTTCTTGTGTTCTTGTAGTTTTCTTCATGAAGATGGTAATTCCAAATAGGAAGTGTCTTGATATGACATGGTTTTTTTTCTCTCAAGAGCCATTCGTTTTGTGTTTTGTCCACTCACATAGTACCAACTTGAATTTTTCATTATTTGATTTTTTTTGAACGGGGATTTTTCATTATTTGATTAAGCAGGTGATCATCTTTTGAGCGACTTGAGAGGGCCTTCAAAAGCTGGTTGGCGATCAGTTGCTGTAATTCGCGAACTTCAGGTAGATGCTTCTCTATTTACTTGAGATTTACTTTTGCCAGAACATGGAGAAGACATTTAGTACAGTCATGGTGCATCTTGGTTTGCATGCTCTACTCTACTACTAATTCTCATTCACATTATTATTTAGTAAGAAGTATGTTTACTGCAATTTGGTGTAGTTTGGTTTGCAAGCTGGGAAGTAGTTTGATCCTTTGATCTTGTTTTGGTACCATAGTCATGGATCATTTTGGGCTATATTTGCTTTTGAACTTTGGTGGGCGTTGGTCCATGAGTGCCATGGTTGGACAGTTAGCCCAGGTGTGAGGCGGCAGGCACCCAACTGCATGCATGGCTTACTAGTTACTAGGCAATACAGATACTATTTTGTGTGTGTGTGTGTCTCAGTGTCTTCCTCACTCTCAGAGTCTCTGCCTCCCAACGTGAGTAACAATGGCCGGGCAAGGCGCATGGCCCGGTGGTGCCCCAGCCGGAGCTAGAGGGTACGTACCTACTCTTCGGCTGGAGGTAGGGTGGCGCCAACCACTCTTGACCCACCGGTGCGTCCGCCACTGTTCATGTTTGTTTAAAGTATGGATACAAATATGAGAATATCGCTATTTGATTCATATTCAATCCATTGACACCCATATTAGTAGGTAAATGGCTTCCTTACCTTGATCGTGGCATAAATGGAAGTTGTAGTACATACAGAATTCTAAACCTTGACTAGAAGTTCATGCGATTGTTATCCATTACAGAAGCTCATGTGTATTAAGTTACTCAATTATTTTTAACTTCTTATCATTTAAAAGTTGACGTAACACCCCCTACAAGAAAATATGGTTGTGAATTCTTTGATCTACACGCACTTTCAATAATTTTTTATTGGTGGTCACTTGAGGATGCTTATGGTGTTTATTGTACCAATATCATTCATGATGAAAATATCTTTTTTTCTCTAATGCAAAGAAAATATCTATGTTGCATTCATTGTATTTCATGCACTTTAGATATTTTTCTACCATTCACTACTCATGCTATAAATGCAGTGGAGGTAGTGGAAAATACGCAGGAATAAAAACATTGTAAACTTTCCCTTTTATTCGTTATGTTTTACAACACTGCATATTTTTTAGATGTAGTAATCTTTAATGTTATAGTATATCACTAAAAACCATCAAGTTGCAATGTTATAATAGTATTTTATTTATGGATGAAAATATGTCATCTTTATACTTTAAAATATGCGAAGGGTTAAATATAAAAAACTTACAAACAAAATATAGCACTAAAAATTTGTTGCGAATTGGATGATATATAACCTTAAATGATCCAAAATATATGTTCAACACAAAAGAATTTTATTATATAAAAATAAGGGTTCTAATTCATCTTAGAGCCTATGATGGGACCAGTCCTGGGCCTAGAAATAAAATTTCATACCAGTACCCAATGACATTCAAATATGTCTTATTAGTAGTGCCCAATGACATCTCCAAAAAGCAGAAGCCAAAATCCAGAATAAAATATCAAACCAGAGGTGTTCGACAAAACGCGTACGAGTTGCTCGCCACGACGAGAACTCTAACACGTACAACCCATAAGAAAACCAAACGAAAACCAGCGAAAACACAACACGGCGATCTCTCGATTGGAAGATGTGAAGTAACAAAAGCGAGAGAAGAAGTGGAAAATGCAAAGTGAGAGCTGGATCCAAAACCCAAACCACAGGACATCTTTTCCGACCTTAAACTCTTGCAAAGCGAGAGATCGATGTGGACCGCAAGCGATCTTCGTTCCACAATAACCAGACAAGGCGTTAAAGGTTTTTTAAGGATAAAGACCCTAATTTTATATTAATATGCAACACAATACACAGTCCACATAGTTACATTTGAGTCTAGAAATAAAAAGAATTATATAGAGGTCCATCTAGACTGTACTGCAAAGTCACAGGAATAAATATGTTCATCGATTCTGGTGAACCGTTGGATTGGGGCAAATATGGTGGTGTAAATTCATGGACTATTCCATGCTCAGAACAGAATTAGGAGAATTTATGAGAGATATACTCTCCTCCATGATCATACCTCAATCTTTTTATTTTATTTTCTAGTTGGTTCTTTAACTCGGCCTTATAAGTTTTAAAGTAGTTTAAAGCTTCATCCTTAGTTTTCAGCAAATATATGTAGCAGTAGCGTGTTGCATCATCAATAAAAGTTAGAAAATATCTTTTGCCTCCTTTTGGCAATAATCCATTCATTTCACACAAATCTGAATGAATAAGATCTAAAGGTGCTAAGTTCTTTTCATCCTCTAATCCCTTAAAGGGTTTTCGAGGTTGCTTTGCTTGTATATATGACTGGCACTTTGATCCTTTGACAATTTTATATTTTGGAATTAAATCTAATATGGACATTCTAGCAATATTATCAAAACCAATATGACAGAAACGAGAATGCCAAATATTTGCCTCACATTTATTTAAACCAGTTGCAACATTCAGATTATAACAAGACTCTAAAATACTTAGGCGGAACAAGCCTCCACTCTCATAGCATTTACCAACAAATTTTCCGAACTTAGACATTACAATTTTATTTAACCCAAAAATTAGTTTGTAACCATCCCTACATAGGAGAGAACCACTAGCGAGGTTCTTGTTTATTGTAGGAGCATGCTGAACGTTCTTCAAGTGGACAGTCTTCTCTAAAGTAAGCTTCAGATCTACCGTGCCAACACCGAGAACAGAAGCATGCGACCCGTTTCCCATTAAGATGGAGGAAGCCCCTGCTGTCTGGTAAGAAGAAAACAAGGAAATATCAGAACATACGTGAACATTAACACCAGTATCAACCCACCACTCAGTAGATTGACATGCTAAAAAGACAATAGGTGGATTACCCTACCCTCCTGAAGTTAAGGCCTCGCCTATGATCACGTTGACCGCCTTCTTATTTGGCTGTTCACCATCTCTGATCTTGCAGAAGCGACAGTCCTTCGCCATATGACCGTCTTTTCGCACACAAAGCAGGTGATGCCCCTCAAATCCTTTTTCTCAGTTTTCTTCTTCTTAAAGCTAGTTGTCTTGTTCGGTTTGTTGGATTTGTACTTCTTTGCAACAGTCTTTCTCTCTATGATATTTGCATTGTTCTGGCCAGAGTGCTAGGTGCATCATTTGCTCTTGCTTTTTCTTCCACATCGAGGGCTACAATGAGATCCTCAACAGAAATCTCTTCCCTCTTATGTTTCAAGCTAGTAGCAAAATCCCGCCAAGAGGCAGGGAGTTTAGCAACAATGCCCGTAGCCACAAACTTTGGAGGCAACACATAGCCCAGGTGCGCAATCTCACCGACTAGTAGCTGGAGATCATGAGCCTGTCCAACTATGGACTTAGCCTCATCCATGCTAAAGTCGAAAAATTGCTCACATATGTAGAGCCAGCGACCAGCCTCTGCATATTTGTGCTCTAGTGTATCCCACAACTCTGTGGCGGACTTGTAGTCCATGTACACATCATAGAGCTGATTTGCCAGAACAGTCAGAATGTAGCCAAGATCAATATTGTTCGTATTTTCAAACTGCATGTACTGCTCAATCGTAAATGGATACTGCGGGTGGATAACCCACCACAACCCCAAAGACATGAGCCAAAACTTGGCTCTAGTCTGCCGTCTACAAAAGTTCTGACCAGAAAACCTCTCAGGTTTCATCGCATCAGAAGCACTTGCCATTGTTGTATTGCAACAAAATTCATAATAAGGTTTCTGGATTGTTACAAATGTGGGTAATATTTTAATTCTAAATTTTACTAGGAGACAAATATAATAAACTAGTGATGCAAAACTTACTACTAATAGTAGGCTACTCATCATACTTCAGAATATACTCAAGAAAAATATAGTAATAAAGTCGAATATGCGCGCAAACGACTTACTTTTTCGCCTGATGAAGAACAGGAAGCCCACAGGCTTGACTTAGTACAGAACATAGATGACGCAGTGCAGTAAGCGGTCGCGCAGATACGCTGCCCAGAAACCTTATTGCTGCCCCATGCAGGTACTCTATGCGGCAACGGTTCAGAGATAGCCTTTCTCCCTCCTTCGAGGTGCACGTCGGGAAGAAAGATCGACGAGGTTCAGACGGCACAGCACAATAGCAGAGCAGAAAGTAGAGGAAGAATGGATGTGCGAAAATCTCTCTTTTTTCCTAGACGTCTCCAGGCCCTTTTAAAGACACTGCAGTTATTCACTAGTAACTGCTGCATTTTAAACAGAATTATGCACTGGTAACTGCCTCATCAAATCACAAATTAAGCAGTGTCACAAGTCACGCGATTTTCACGCGAAAATATGCGCGCGCACGTGTGTTCGCGTGTGTGTGACTAGTCAGAACTCTCCTCATACTATCTCTATCCATGTTCAAGGAGTGGTGAGGACTCCACTTTATAAATCGGTCTTTCTTATCTTGTCTTAGCAATATAGTACTAAATTATACATACTTTAGAATTAAGGAAATGAATCATAATTAAATGAGCTAATTTCTAACAAAAACAAGTGACTGTGGCTGGTACAGAGCGAGCGATGGATCGGCCGATACTTTTGAGCAATGCAACTTGTAGCGGAAGCATGCATGCTATGCCGAGCCGAAACTGGTTAGCTAGGAACCAGACAAGGAGACTCATCATCTCCTAGCCAGCTACCGAACTAGCTTGAGAAGTGTGCCTACGGACGTACCACGTATACATATACTAGTTACATACTCGTATGTTGCAATTAAACTTATTGAATATATAGAGATTTATGCTATAGAAGACAGTTGCTTTGATCGGTTGAAAAGTAAAGAATAGCAAGAAGTTGAGAGAATAGAGCGATTGAAGAAGAATAGACGTACAACCACCAACTCATTCTTTATAATAGTAATGATATCTACACATGGTTGCCAATATTACAGGAGTACTTACGTCGATAGCTAGGGAGTGTATTGGGTTGGTACATAGCATGCAGTAGTGTATACGTACAAGCACGCAGGTACTACGTATGTACTCTCAAAGTTACTAGTACGATCTCAGCAGAAGCGCCAAACTGCTTTTGCTTAGAGCAACTCCAAAAGATTGATTAAATTTGGCTATTGAAAAATAAAAAAAATTGGCTCTCTAAATCAATTTAGCCACTCAAACTCATGACTAATTGCAACAGATCTTTTAAATCACACGCTAACCAGCACCACACCCGCTCTTCTCAGCAAAAGAGGCCTCCCGATCCCACTCCGGCTCCTTGCAGTGGCAGCAATGGCACACGGCAAGGAGGCAGATGCGCGCAGATGGACCAGGGAAGCGCGGATGGCGAGCCAGGGCCACTAGCCAATTTTACCAAGCGGCATTCATGGGATAGCAAGCCAGGATTTTTGAAGATGCAGATGCCGACTCTCTTGGACTGATTTTTTCCATCAAAATAGCTAAATCGGATTACACGGAACATATTAGCTAGCCTCTTGGAGTTGCTCTTAGGTCCATTCCATCCACAAGCTGCCAATGGCAACCGGACAAGGCCGTAAGGGGCCGCACCAGTCGGCTTAAAAGCCCTAACTTCAACTGTTAACTTTTGGTTATAAAATATACTGTAGGGATTGTTAGTTTTTTCATAGTCAAAAAATAAGAAAGATGATAAAAAAACTGTTATATTTTTAGGACAATGCAAAGAAATAAGAGAAAAAACAAAAAAAAAGTCCAAAAGGCTAAAAAAAGCCCACGCGTTCCAAATTGCTTCTCCAAAAGTCAAAGCTAGTTGGAGCAGGGCCTAAAGGTTGAAGCGTGCATGTAGGCTGGGGAACAAACTCAAGACTCATGAACCACTTAGGCTAAAAATCGGAACGGCTCAAGCTTGAACATACACAAGCCGAGCCAAGCAGCTAGAGATGGCAACGGGCACAAACCCGCTGGGTTTTGCTATCCCAAACCCGTGCCTATGAAAGTTAGACGTGCCCGCCAAAAAACCCATACCCGTGAGGGGTGCAGATTTTTGCCCAGACCCATGCCCACTGGGTTAACGGGTACCCACGGGTCGCCCGTGGGGTCAGTAATGCGAGTTGCAATAATGGTTAATGGAGAGGAGGAAGAAGTTCACCGGCCATCTTCGTTGGAGCCGGAGGGCAGCGCCATGGCCAAGGGCCTACTACTGCGATGCGCGTTGGCTGCGGCGTGGGGGCGGCGGGCTGTCGCCGTGGGGGTGGCGGGCTGAACTGGAAGGCGAGGTGACGGCGAGGGCGTGCGAGAGGACGAGCGTGCGGCGAGAGTGGCGGGAGCAGGAGCGGGAGCTGCGGGACGGGAGGGCGAGCGTGGAGACTGCCGGAGACCGAGCGCGGAGCGCCAGATGCGCCGCCGCTGCGGCGGTTGTTGAATCGGGGTGGGGACTAGGGAGGAGTGAGTAGTGACCGTGACCGAGTGCTAGCTAGGGTTAACCGTATGGGTAATGGGGCATTGCCGCATTGGATTTGGGGGCTTGGCGCTAAATGGCTAAAGGGCTATGGGCTGGGCTGGTTTGCCTGGGAGGCTGGGTTTATAACTCCTATGGATCGGGTTTATATTACCCATGGGTTTACGGGTTTGGATACTATAGGAACGTACATGAACCCGGTAGACCCGATGGGTTGGGCTTTTTGCCCATTAAGAGACCCATGGGTTAGGAAATTGACTCAAACTCATGCCCTAATAGAGTAAAAACCCAACGGGTATCGGGTTTTGGGTACCCATTGCTATCTCTACAAGCAGCTATTCCAGCTCTTTTCAATAACAAGCTAAGCCCAAGCTACTCGCGAGCAACTTGGTAGCTCATAAGGCTCGTGGCGTAGGCGCACTGTGCGCAGCACACCCAGCCAAACTCCTCTGTTGTCTCCTTTGCAACCCCAACTAGTCCCCATCCTGAGAGGCCTGAACTGCCACCTGTCAGCTGTCGGAACCCGGAGCAACGACTCCTGGATCCCCTGTGTAAATTGCACTAGTCCAGGATCAGCTAGTGCACACAGTGAACAACAAAGATAAATACCAAGCATAATGACATTTATTTAATTTAAAGAGTACGGCCTTATAGCCAGCGTTTACATCATCGCACATTGGCAAAAATAACTGCAAAGGAAACTGCGGAAGCGAAGCTAAAAAGGCGAAGCCCAAGCCTGCCCACAGGCAAACAACTGCAAGACGTGGCCTACTCGTTCTGGTCTTCACTGTAGTCGAAG
The DNA here is from genome assembly GCA_017311315.1 of Dendrocalamus latiflorus. Taxonomy (NCBI): domain Eukaryota; kingdom Viridiplantae; phylum Streptophyta; class Magnoliopsida; order Poales; family Poaceae; genus Dendrocalamus; species Dendrocalamus latiflorus. The sequence continues at coordinate 3,266,495 of CM029636.1, read as the reverse complement.
TCGTCTTCCTCTGTGTGGAGATAGCAACAATGAGTACAAACTTATACTCCGCAAGTCACACGGAGAAATGCAATTTAATGATAAAGGCTTCAATGGAAGGCTCATAGGGTTAGTTTGCATAAAACAGAATTTGATGAAATACAGTAAATAGATTGAAAAGGCTGAAGTTAATACAATACGTAAAGACAGTACTTGCAATTGAAAATATTACCGTCAGTGCAGGCTCCGACCAAACACCAACCTATCCACGGGCATCCCACCCGGACCATCTTTTCCAAAAGATCACGTATGGATTCCATCCATCCACACGTTTTCACTGCGCAACTCTGATGAATTCCATCCATTCACCAGATTTCAATCTCTCACGGATTCCATCCATCCGCAAGGTTTTCATCTCTCATGGATTCCATCCATCCACAAGGTTTTCTAAAACATTTTGAAAAATAAAGTCTAATCCATGAAAAACTTTTACTCAGCATGCCCGTGACCGTGGGCACGGCTATCCAGGATAGGTTATACACTCTGCAGAGGTTGTACAGCTTTACCCACAAGACACGATCATCCTTTTGTGCCACACGAGTTACACACTTCCTTAGGTGTGCGGCAAGGAGTCGTGACAAGGCCTTTACAATGCACAGCCTTCAACCTGGCCAAGCCAACCCTAAGGTTTCACCCCAGTAAGGAATCCACCAGACCAGGACCCCCTCTTGAGCCAAGTGAGACTTCTCATGGCCTACGCCACGCTCACTTTCAACCTACGAAATGGCTCAGGTTGGGACCCGCAAATTATTCAGCCAGGGCTGTCCCATACCAGCCTTGTGGTAGTACGTTAGGGCTTTGCAACGGTAGCTCACAGACCGGTCCTTAATCTGACTTAGGCCAAACCACATACCCCCGTGCACGACAATCAACCACTGCGGCTCCAACCAACAGGGCATGCCTGCACCCACCACTCTAACCAATTGCCTAAGTCTAAACCAGTTTTATGTTTTGTTTTCGAAATATTTCATAACACTCCTTGACTCACCAAAGTCAAGAGTACATATCAAAAGCTTATCATTTTATGTGAAAAGGTATCCCAAAACAAATATTGTATGACTATGCAGGGCTAAGCATTTGATTAAACTCTCTAGCCAACACTAATGTATTAACTAGAGTTTGATTCTAGGGTGACAAGGTATTGAGGAATTCAAATTCAATGGAGGGATTAACAAGTAGGCATTAACTAAATTTGAAACAGAATTGAAATACGTTGAATAAAAGTATGCATGCAATATAATTTAAATCAACATAATTTTATTTGCAATCTGGGATCAACATGGTCAAGGAGTGTGACTTGCCTTGCTCTTCAACTTGGTTTGACTCTTCGTCGAAGAAATTTCCCGAATCGTCGAAGTCTACACGTCAAAATAACCCACCAACTTCAAATAAACTCAAATTAAATTCAAATTGACTTCAAATATTTGAATTGATGCTAGAAATGGATAGAGGGGAATTTTTGATGAATTTAGGAATTTGAATGGGCCAAATCGGAGTTAAAACGAGGGAGAACGGGCTCCGGGAAGTTTGAGAAGAGAGAAAATGGAAAAAGGAAATTTTTGGAATTATTTTTCTACTGGAAAAGGATTTATGACGTCAGCACTGAATTTCATTTCGGCCGAATTATTTTCCTACGGAAAAATCGGATTATTGCGCCATGCTGGCGTCAGCACTGGGGTAAACCCCACTGACAGGTGGGGTCGGGTCCATGGACCGAGCCCACGGAGGAGACGGAGGGGTGAAGTGGCACGGGTGGCGGGGTCTTGCGTACGTGGCGCTGACGTGGCCGAGGTGGCGCACGCGTGCCCGGGTCGTGCTGAGGTGGACCGCCAAGTGGCCGCCACGTCAGCGCTTGTGCCATGACGGGGCATGGTGGCCGGCGGGGTGATCGGGAGCCATGGCTCGCCGGCGCTCCGGCGCACGACGGCGGCCGGCGAAGGGCGGAGGAGGTAGAGGAGGCGACGGGGATCTCGGGGGTGTATGCGAGGGTTACCGTAGGCGGCCGGAGGTAGGTCGGCGGCGAGCGGGAAGGGGCGGCGGCGGGACACTTCGGTGCGACGGCGGTCGAGCGCCCGAGAGGGAGAGCGGAGTGGAGGGGGAGGGAGTGCGGAAGGAGGGGAGGCCGGGGGAGGGTTTTTATAGGAGTCAGGGAGGGCGGAGGCGAGCGGATTTCTCGCCGGAGACGGCGCGGGGCGGCGGCGATTGCGGGGATTAGGGGGAAACCGGTGCGGGGATGGGGGAAGGGATGGCGCGGTAATGGCGGGAGGAGGCGGGCGCGCGTCTTGCGAGAGAAGAAAGGGAAGGAATCGGCGGGGCGCGGGATGGCCGGCGGGGAAGACGGGGGCGGCGCGAGGAGGGAGACGACCGCGCGGGGAAGACGCGCCTGACAGGCGGGCCCGCGATGGCAGGGAGAGGCAGACGGAGAGAAGAGAGGCACCGACAGGTGGGGCCGGGCTGTCGGTGGGAGCGGGAGGGGAGGGATGGTCGAGATGGGCTGAGGCGGATCGAGCGGCCACGAGGGAGGCGGGGAGCGAACGGGCCAGATGGGCCGGCGGGAGCGCGGGTGGGATCCAGGCCGGCCAGGTGGCAAGCGCGGGAGGGGGAAGGCGGGATCGGCGGCGGGGTGACGTGGGCGCAATCCGGCCGTCCACGTGGCGGCCGGAGGGGAGGGAGGGGTTTATTTTTATTTTTCTGATTTTAAGATTTTCAGAAAAGCACAGGAAATTCAATTGGCCTCAGAAAAATACCAAATAACTTCCAAAAATTCCAGGAAAATTCACAGAAGCTCCTGGTGACATTTTGGACTTAATAAAAATACTTTCAACTAATGTTGGTATTTAATTTTCATACTTTAAAATACCTTTTTAATTTCAAAAATACATTTTTAAACTCCAGAAAATCCAGGAAACCAAATAAAAGCCAAATAACTCCAAATAATTATTTTGAACTAGGATTTTCATATAAAATCAAAATATCATTTTATTTAATAATAATTTTAGGTTTTTCTGAAAATGCTTTTCAAATCCATTTTTTTAAAAAAAACAGAAATTCAGGGCAAATCCAAATTTAAACTTTAGGCAACAAAAACACTTATTTTAGATTAAATTTTAATTTTAATTGATTTTTATTTATTTATTTATTTTAATAAAAACCTGGGCTGTTACATCAGCCGCCCCTGCCCCACATCTCCCTGCCGCCCTTCTCCCAACCGCTGTCGTGCCCCTTCTCCCCAACCGCTGTCAACCTCCTCAGCTTCTACGTCTCCATCCCCAATGTGCACCAACGCCCACACCTGCTCATCGTTGAGTACATGCAAACTTGTATTTGACCTTCGTCGAAGTTGAGGAGCGGCAACCGGTGGCGACAAGACCCAACGTGGCGGCAGAGCTTCTTCCCCAACTATGGCCAGTGGTGATGCGGAGAGGTGGCGGTGCTTCTTCCCCAAATCCAATTAGATCCCATTGTCCCCGTTGCCACCACCGTTGGATCTAGTCATGTCCGTCCCCAAGGCCTCCGGATCCAGTGTCCCTCTGTCTTCCTATGAAATACTTTTTAGACTGTCATATTCGCACTAGAAACTAAAGGTATGCTGCTTAGTTGCAGTAGCTTGCACATGCCATAGCAATTTTTGGGAATTCATATTTTTGGAGCATTTTGTGAAGGTCACTGAGAATCATTCTTGTATGATGATTGCATGTGAAAGTGTGCAGATCATGTCCTGAGTAATTTAAGCATTTGCTAGGATAGCTTTGCTGAGCTGAACTAAATTTAAGTTATCATCTTTTATTTACGCTACTCTTTGTTGATCCTGTCGTGAGAATTTGAACAAGAATATAACATCTCTTACTTTTATTTGAACAAACAGTGCAAGTAGTTTTGTTTACATGTACATCTACATGTTTTTATTGTTCATTGTCTGGATTTAGACACAGAAGCTTTAGTCTAACGAAAAGAAAGATGATACTAGCTTTCTGCTTCTTGGATCTCAACTTGTCATCAGGATTCAATAAACTGGGGTGTCGTGAGATACTGAGATTTGTAACCATTCCCATAGTAAGTGCTGGTGACAATACCCTATGAAAACTTATAGCTGAATTTGGTTTTTGGATGTGTATATTTATGGTAAAGTAAACTACAGGCTGTTCTGACCTTGAATTAACAAGGGTGAGTTGATTGCATTTCCAGGTACTCAGTCCAAACTGTTCTGCAAACTAGATGAATTTCCTCTGTTTGTGACACATAGTATTAAAACTAACAAGCAAATCTTTTGCATGTACAATGTTCCTCTGTTCCCGATTTCATTAAGAGTTTGTTCTTTTCTCTACTAGTGTGGAGAAAATTTTTCTTGTGTTCTTGTAGTTTTCTTCATGAAGATGGTAATTCCAAATAGGAAGTGTCTTGATATGACATGGTTTTTTCTCTCAAGAGCCATTCGTTTTGTGTTTTGTCCACTCACATGGTACCAACTTGAATTTTCAGTATTTGATTTTTTTTTTGAACGGGGATTTTTCATTATTTGATTAAGCAGGTGATCATCTTTTGAATGACTTGAGAGGGCCTTCAAAAGCTGGTTGGCGATCAGTTGCTGTAATTCGCGAACTTCAGGTAGATGCTACCCTATTTACTTGAGATTTACTTTTGCCAGAACATGGAGAAGACATTCAGTATAGTCATGGTGCAGCTTGGTTTGCATGCTCTACTCTGCTGCTGATTCTCATTCACATTGTTATTTAGTAAGAAGTATGTTTACTGCAATTTGGTGTAGTTTGGTTTGCAAGCTGGGAAGTAGTTTGATCTTGTTCTGGTACCATAGTCATGGATCATTTTGGGTTACATGCTCTACTCTGCTGTTGATTCTCATTCGCATTATTATTTAGTAAGAAGTATGTTTACTACAGCTTGGTTTGCAAGCTAGGAAGTAGGAACTAGTTGGCTTATTTTGAGTGGCTTATGGCTGAAAAGCACTGTAGCTGACTGAAAAAATATTGTAGCTGATGGTGGCTTATTTGGCGTAATTAAATTTAAAAAATTTAAAAATAAAAAAATAGGTTAGCCCATCACGGACAGTACAAACGAATACAGAAAAAAAGAACCGACAATAAAGCTCAAAAAAGCCAAAAAACCATAAAAGACGAAATTGTTAAATAGTGAAAAATAAGCCAGAAACCAGAAGCTCAAGCCGAAATGAACAGGGCTTGTTCTGGCAACTAGGCTCGGGAGCTGCCCTGAGCCAGCTCAAGCCATATTTCAAGCCGAGACAGGCAGCATTTCTGGCTCATTTCTTAAACGAGCTGAGCTGTACTTAAGACTAAGGTAGTGCTTAATTGGGCTGAATTTTAGTGACTTATGGCTGAATTCTCACTGTAGTTGGCTGAAATTACAAGGTAGCTGATGGTGACTTATTTGGCATAATTAAACTTAAAAATAGAAAAATGGATTAACCCACCACGTATAATGCAAACGAATACGGGAAAAAAAGAACCGGCAAAAAAAAGCTCAAAATAAGCCGAAAAGTAGAAAAAGATGAAATTTAAAAATAATGAAAAATAATCTAGAATTCAGAAACCCAAATCCAAATGAGCAGAACCTAAGCCTACGCAGTCTAGCTCGAGCTGGCTGTGCTTGGCCCGTCTCCAGCCCTACGGGCATGCATGGAGCCTAGCCAGCTGACTATTTCACCTTGTAAATTGCAGCACAACAGCCATGAAATCGATCGACATGCGTGCGTGCGACGACTCGACCTAGTAAACACACGTGACATGAGAGGTTGAGCACTTTGTGAGGAAAAAAAAACCCACAGAAAATTATACACGGTATAGAACCGTAGATGACTCGCGGCCACATGTATAACATACAGGGGCTGATTAGGTAGTTGCAGTGGGTGCCTCCATTTTTTTTATAAAAAAAAACAGGTATATACTAGGTATATATAGTGTGTATGTGTATACATACATGGCCGCATACATCATATTTGCACTGCTAGTTAACATTTTAGCCCACGATCTGTAATTCTAGTTAACATCATATTTGCACTGCTAGTTAAAATCCGAAAATGCTGGATCCATCAATGACCTGGTGATGGTCGGCTACCGCCTGCTTGGTGGTGCCCATCGCCGCAGGGCTTCCTCAAGCCATCAGCAGTGCCACTCAGTGTCTCAGCCACCTCAAAGCTTCACAAAAAGGATTAGGGATTGAAATTTCCTGGCCTGGCTTGTTGTTGCTACCGTGTTGCCGAAAGCCTCAAAGCCAAATTGATTTATTCCATTCATTGGTTGGTCTGGTCTCTGTGGACTTCCGCTCCAGACCTTTAGTATTTCTGTATTTGCTTTTGGACTTTGGTGGACTTTGATCCGTGAGTGCCATGGTTGGCCAGTTGGCCCAGGCATGAGGCGGCAGGCACCCAGCTGCATGCATGGCTTACTAGTTACTAGGCAATACAGATACTAGGTTATGTTTTTTTTTCTGCGTTTCCGCATACAGCGTTTACATTATTACAAAGTTTCAACACTATTGCTGATGAAATAGGGAAACAAGGAATGCAAAAAATTATGCATAACAAAGTCTATTATTAAATTTCCATCCATGGGAAGCAAACAGTTCCAACGCAGTGGTCTCTAGTTTCCTGCTCGCTGACTGAAATGACTCCTTTGTTTCATCATCACACTGCAGCAATGCCCAAAACCGCAGCCAGTATGTTCCCCTGAAAATAGCCTGCATAAAAGACATATATTTGCAATTTGCAAAGATTAGATCATTACGACATCTCCAAATTGCCCAACATAAAGCGGCTACCCCAACCAAAATATCTTTCTTGTCTTTTAAATCGAAATTTGATAGCCAACTCCCTAACATGTGGGATACAGAGCTGGGAGGAGTTATCCCAGTAGCTATATAAACAGTCCTCCAGATTGTCTTGGCATAATGACAATCAAAGAAAATGTGTTTAATGGTTTCGTTACAATTACAAAAACAACACTTTTGACTGCCTTTCCAATTTCGCTTAATTAGATTGTCCTTTGTTAAAATTACCCCCCGCTGGAGATACCAAAGGAAAATCTTGATTTTTAGAGGAATTTTTAACTTCCAAATCAACTTATGAGAAAAGGGTGTATTCTGATTTATCATGTGAAGATACATAGAATGGACCGTAAATTGACCATTGTTATGTAAGCTCCAAACAAACAAATCTCTCTCATGAGTTAAAGTGATATGAGTGATTTTGGCAACTAAGTCTTCCCAATCATCAAGTTTATCCCCCACCAGAGCTCTCCGAAATGAAATATTTAATGGTGTTGATCTCATAATATTGGCCACTGTATCATGCGGCCGATTTGTAATATTATACAACGTGGGATAAAGGTCTTTAAAAGGCCGGTTGCCTACCCATATATCTTCCCAAAATCTTATTTGTGATCCATCCTTAATTTTGAAGGAACCACAAGCCAAAGCCTGATCTTTTATTTTCATCAGACCCTTCCAGAAATGAGAATCATTGGGTTTGACTTGGACTTGTGGAAGAGATTTTGAGCTTAGATACTTGTTTCTAAGCAAGGTTTGCCAAGTTCCTTCCTCGTTAAGCAAATTTATAATCCACTTGCTTAATAGACATTTATTCTGGACTTGGAGGTCAATGATCCCAAGTCCTCCTTGGTCTTTAGGACGACATAAGATATTCCATTGTGCAAGGCGATACTTCTTGGTATCTTTGTCGCCTTGCCAAAAAAATCTAGATCTGTAATAATCTAGTTTTTTAAGAACACCTTTCGGAACTTCAAAAAAGGACATCATGAACATGGGTAGACTGCTAAGCACTGAATTTAGAAGGACCAATCTACCTCCATAAGATAAATGTTTCGCCTTCCAGCAAGTCAATTTTTTCGCGAACCTCTCTTCGATGCTCCTCCAATCAGCATTATGGAGTTTTTTATGATGCATAGGTATACCTAAATATCTAAAGGGATATTCACCTGCATCACATCCGAAGAGCTCAATGTACTGGTCCTCAAAAACTTTTGCTTCGCCGTAACAAAAGATTTCACTTTTATGAAAGTTAATTTTGAGGCCCGACAATTGTTCAAAAGCACACAATAAAAGTTTCATGTTTTTTGCTTGTTCAAGGTCATGGTCCATAAAGATAATAGTATCGTCTGCATATTGCAGAATTGACAATCCATCATCTACAAGGTGTGGAATGACCCCCCTTAATTGTCCATCATCCTTTGCTCTTTTTATTAAGAGTGCAAGCATGTCTGCTACTATGTTGAACAAAATAGGTGACATTGGGTCACCTTGACGAAGACCTTTTTTTGTTTGGAAGTAGTGTCCAATGTCATCATTGACTTTGATACCAACACTACCCTCAGTGACAAAGCTTTCAATCCACTTGCACCATTTGGGCGAGAAGCCTTTCATTCTCAAGGTTTGTTGAAGAAAGGACCACTTAACTTTATCATAGGCCTTTTCAAAGTCAATTTTGAAAATCACCCCGTTAAGCTTTTTAGAGTGAAGTTCATGAATGGTCTCATGTAAAATGATCACGCCTTCCATTATGTTTCTGCCTGGCATAAAAGCCGTTTGAGATGGACTCACGACTGTCTGCGCTACTTTATTGATTCTGTTTGTGCCTACTTTTGTGAAAATTTTAAAACTGACATTAAGAAGACAGATTGGTCTGTATTGTTGAATCTGTTTTGCATCTTTAGTCTTAGGCAGAAGGGTAATTACCCCGAAATTTAGACGAAAGAGCGGTAGGCACTCTTCATAAAAATCATTGAAGAGTGTCATTAAATCCTCCTTTATCACTTCCCAGAATACTTGATAAAATTCTGCAGGGAAGCCATCAGGACCTGGAGCTTTGTTGTGTTCCATTTGGAACAAAGCCTCTTTGACCTCTGTTTCAGAAAAAGTTGATGTAAGCATATCATTTTCAACATCATTGACTTGTGGTATATCATTTATCTGAGTTTCCATGAGAGAAAAATTATTGTCCTGTGGTTGTCCGAAAAGGCCTTTGTAATAATTAGTAATGTAATTTTTCAATTCGGTATCGCCAACAATTATACCATCTTCTTGATCTAATTTAAAGATGTGTTGTTTGCGATGTTTGCCATTGGCCACCAAATGAAAGAAACGGGTATTATCATCCCCTTCAAGAAGGTTTTTAACCTTCGCTCTTTCATACCACTTCATCTCTTCCTCTCGTAATAAGAGAACCAATCTTTCCTTGAGATAGTGTTTCATATTTATCTCATTATCAGAAAGAGTATTGTTTTCCGCCTTTTTATCAATGGCGTCCAACAGTGAGATGAGTTTTTTCTTCTCTTTTTTATATGAACCTGCTGTATGTTTGGCCCATCCTCTCAGATACCTGCGAAGATGTCTTATTTTGTTTTGCCATCTTTCCATAGCATTATCACCTCTATTTTCTGATTGCCATAAATTGGCCACCGTATCGAAGAACCCATCCCGAATCAACCAACCCCTTTCAAATTTAAAGGTGTGATGCTTATTATTATGGGTTGAAGATCCAGTATTTAAGATAATAGGTGTGTGATCAGATTGGCTTCTATCTCTTGAGTGAACTGTAGATAGTGGAAATTTATTTTCCCATTCAGTGCTGACAAGCACTCTATCTAATTTCTCATATGTAGGATCGTCTCCAGGTCCAGCCCAAGTATATTGCCGTCCTGACATAACGATTTCCTTAAGATCAAGAGACTCAATGACCGCATTGAAAATATTTGGCCATTTGGAGTCAAAATGCCCTTTGCTCTTATCCTCTGGGTGTCTCATAATATTAAAATCCCCCCCTACAATATATGGGAGTGGTTCCCGAGAGCAAATATGAGCCAATTCGATAAGAAAGGCTTCTTTATTTTGCTGTTGTGCTGGCCCATATACCGTATACAGCGCAAATTTGAAACCATCAAATTTATTACGAAGGCAGAACTTGATATAAAAGTCACCCTCATATATTGAACCAATATCGTAGATGGTCAAGTCAACGCCTAATAACATACCACCAGAGCGTCCAGATGGGGCCATGCTATGCCAAATGAATTCGCGACCACCACTAAAGTTCTTAAGGATCGCATCGGGAAAATCAACACGACCTGTTTCTGAGAGTGCAACGAAATTGATTTGCTCCTCTCGAACCATCTCCGCCAAGTATCTGTGTTTAGCCAAGTCAGCAAGACCTCTGCTATTCCAAAAAACTCCTTTCATTGGAGACACAGTTTTGACGGGGTTTTTGGTTTCTTTGGAGGTCTGCCATCTTTATTCTTTTTGGCAGAGTTTGATTTTTTCTTACGAGGGACAGGATTAAGATCACTTAATATGTAATCATCTTCCCGGCCCTGCAAATCCTCATTTGAATCACCACAGACGTGGCCGAGGATTGCATCAAGTCTTTCCTCCTCATCAACAGCGACCTGTTTAATTGTGTTATTTTTATTCACTCTGCTCTTCTTACGGAAGACCGTCATTCTATCTATTTCTATGTTTTTAATCGAGACAATAGACTTGTTAATTAATTTAGCATCTCTACCCAAAGAAACACCTAGTTTGCTCAAATTTGAAGAAATGCGAGAATCTGTAAAAGAGAGGAATGAAGGTGAGGTACCTGTGAATTCAAGGTTGCGAGCTGCCACCCTGCGTTCCACCTTATTGAGCGTGTGTTCATCACTCATCGCAGAACTCCTTTGGCTGCGCCTTAGATCTGCATCCTCATTGTTGTTATTCTTGTCATCCTCCTTTTCCTCTGCTGCAATGTCCACCGAGGAGACAGCACCAACCGCGCACAAGCCTCGCAGATCCTCAACGCCAACAACCACATCTAAAAGCTGAAGAGCATCGCAGTGTCTTCCTCCCTCTCAGAGTCTCTGGCTCCCGACAAGAGTAACAATGACCAGGCAAGGCGCATGGCTCGGTGACGCCCCAGCCGGAGCTAGGGGGCTAGGGGTACCTACTCTCCGGCAAGAGGTAGGGTGGGCGCCAACCCCTCTTGACCCACCGGTGTGTCCGCCACTGTTCATGTTTGTTTAAAGTATGAATACAAATATGAGAATATCACTATTTGATTCATATTCAAACCATTGACACCCATATTAGTAGGTAATTGGCTACCATACCTTGATCGTGGCATAACTAGAAGTTGTAGTACATACAGAATTCTAAGCCTCGACTAGAAGTTCATGCGATTGTTATCCATTACAGAAGCTCATGTGTATTAAGTTACTCACTTATTTTTAACTTCTTATCATTTAAAAGTTGACGTAACACCCCTACAAGAAAATATGGTTGTGAATTCTTTGATCTACACACACTTTCAATAATTTTTTATTGGTGGTCACTTGAGGATGCTTGTGGTGTTTATTGTACCAATATCATTGATGATGAAAAATATCTTTTTTCTCTAATGCAAAAAAAATATCTATGGTGCGTTCATTGTATTTCATGCACTCTAGATATTTTCCTGCCATTCACTACTCATGCTATAAATGCAGTGGAGGTAGTGGAAAATACGCAAGAATCAAAACATTGTAAACTTTCCCTTTTATTCGTTATGTTTTACAACACTGCATATTTTTTAGATGTAGTTATATTTAATGTTATAGTATATCACTAAAAACCATAAAGTTGCAATGTTACAATAGTATTTTATTTATGGATGAAAATATGTCATCTTCATACTTTAAAATATGTGAAGGGTTAAATATAAAAAACTTACAAACAAAATATAGCATTAAAAATTTGTTGCAAATTGGATGATATATAACCTTAAATGATCCAAAATATATGTTCACAACAAAAGAATTTTATTATATAAAAATAAGGGTTCTAGTTCATCTTAGGGCCTATCATGGGACCAGCTCTGTGCCTAGAAATAAAATTTCATAACAGTACATGTGGGATTACAATGTTAGATTACAAACACAAGTAAAATTTGAGTAAAATGTTTTCATGGTTGTAGATCATAAAGTTTAGATTCACTTCATTGATATCAGTTTTAGTTAACTACCAACCATGTTATGCAACAAGTTTAGCTTACATAGTGCATCCAATGTGCTTACATAGCACACACATACCAAGGAAACTACATTATGTTGCATAACACACATACATTAGGTAGGTTATGTAACACAAGAACCACACAAAATCTAGTTTAAAGAGAATCCCCATGCAGTGCATACATCATTCAACCACACTTGAAGATCCACACCATATCCTTCTTGCACATAGGTCGAATGAGTGCGAGCGCTCGCACTATCTCTGACAATAAAATACATTTGAAGCTTGTCCCTTTCCTCAATGACTTCTAGATTGACACCCATGAAATGCCCAATGTAAATTCATGACATGTTAGGAACAAACCATGATCAGTTAATCGTTACCTTACTGCTAGGTTGCTCTTGTGAGGTGTTGAGCTGTTTGAGAGCTTCACTAGCACCATCCGGTCAAGCTCGCTGGAGTCAGATGGCATGGCAATGTTGTAGAGCTCTAGGTCCCTGAGGCTTGATGTGATGCGCAACGGTGCCGAAGACAAGATGTTGCTTAGTGAACGATGCTGCTGCGCCGGAGGAAGAGCAGAGGCATGCTAAGGAGGGGCTTGGTAGGGTGCCACACCTGCTTAGAAACAGAGGAGGTTAGATAGCATTGGTTACTGTGATTCTGAAAACAAAATACTAATTAGCGACTTACGCATCTTCCATCGCCTCCACACGTACCATGTCACAGACAGCGACATCACAATGAAGACCAGCACCACTGACAGCAATGTCCACCTAGCAATGTTTGCAACGATAAGGGCTGGGGAGTAGGGACCTGTAAGTGGCGGCAAGTGGGTGATTGGGTGTGGTTGGTCGTCCTCCCCATCTTCCGATCTTGGGTCTGCTTCGATTGGATGGTGCCATGTTGCAACTGCATGACAAACAAGGATAATCAACCAAATTGTAAATAAAATAAAGATGTAACACAAAAGGTGATTATATGTTTCCACCTACTCTTCTCACAATATTCTTCGATAGTATCACTTATGGGAAGTGCACCATCGCACAACTTGTATATGGCCACCATGCGGTTACCTCCAGAGAGCTCAGAATCCCTGAATGACGGTTCCTCGGTCACCCGGCAGAAACAGCCCTAGTGGTGAGCGTTACTAGCGTGGCATCACAGCATTGCGGTGAGGGTGAATCCACCTCACTACAGTAGCTAACCAGTTCATATGCTAGTCCACTAGCGTTGCACCTCTCGCCTTCCAGCTTGGTGGCTGCCGGTTGGATGGGGGACGAGGCAGAGCTAATGTTGTTGGTGGCAAGAGGTACAGGACCTACAGTCCAATTGCGCCCCAAGAAGTAAGGGAAGAGAGAAGGGAAGAGAGCAAGAAGTTTGAAATAAGGGAAGAGAGCAAGAAGTTTTAGGAAACCATGAAGGCGAACCACTAGGCAAGGAAACCTGCTACGATTTCACTTAGGACCAAGATAAAAGATAGGTGAACTGCCACATCTAAATAGACGGATAATATTAAATGCTCTTTCTTCTACATCTCGACGATTAGTCTCTCCTTGTTCATTTGATTGCACCTCCACTATTTAATATCCTATGCAGAGGTGCTAAAAAAAGGATAATTTTCGTCCAACCAACCGTCTGAAGATTTGCGAAACGAATACGAAATAGAGAACTAGATATCCGGTATTATGTGTCTGACTCCAACTCTAAAAAAAATATGAAATAGGATACATCCATATCTATTACGATTGCACCCCTAATAATAGGCCAAATTTTCGATAGCCCATCTAGCAGGTACACACAAACAGCCGAGCCAACAGCCAGCCCGTCATGCAATGTAGCCAGCAAGCTACGGACATTTTCTCAGCTGTGCGTGCTATCGGAAGCCCAAAATATAAGCTAGGCCTACACGGAGAAGGAAGACAGGGTGCTCGAGCAGGCCGCGCAAGGGGAGGGCGCCCCGTACGTGGCATAACGCCACGCTGGTTGATCGGTCGCTGCCTCGTGCACACGCGTGCGCCGGAGCTCCGGCGGGAGAAGCTCACCATCTGTGACGTCGAGAGGGTGCTCTCGCTGATGTGGCGCTCGCAGCCTTCCCCTGGCCGGCATCACTCGCGACGGAGAAGCTGCACTGCCTGCGCTCGCTGCTAGCCCCGCTGCATGCGGTCGGTCAAATCTCCACCCTGCTCTACGGGGAACCATCCCAGTAATCCCACGCTGCGCCATCGCCGGCACCACCGGGCCCCCAGCTCCGCCCAGAGGCCTCGATGTCCCTCGCAGAGAGGAAGGATTAATTGGGTCTGATCTTTTACCTGAAATTTATTAATCTAATAAATAGTAATTATTAAGAGAAATTAAAAACTATTGAAAAGCAAAAAATTAAGGTCATTAGTTCATTACCAAACAGTGCTCCACTGCTCCAAACACAGTGACAGTGTTGCGTACGTGTGACAATATATATCTGCAAACTGTAAGTTTCAGTTGATGACAGAACCAAACTGTTGTATCAGTGCTGAATTGCTAATGGGAGGACAGAGGCATACATGGCAGCATGCATTTGCCAGCAAAGCCTGCCCAGCTGCACTGCACATTATATATATGCGCTACATCTGCATTGCTTACGAGTTGGTACTATATGGCATCCAGCACCTCACAACTACAAGAAACCTAATATTAGACAATACATCACAGACGATTTTCAAAACCATCAGTATTAAATACAAGCACAGACAGTCTTCGTTTAGAGACCATCTGTGTTGCTGTCAGCGCCAAAAACCGTATGTAAAGAGATAATATCACAGGCGGTTCATGGTGAGAACCGTCTGTAGAGTATCACAGACGGTTCTTACCATGAACCGTCTATGATATTGCCAAATATCGCAAACGGTTCATATATAACACTTTGTAGTAATGCTTGTCAAACTAACAAGTTCTATTTTTGCAGTACCACCAGCAGCTACCGGACAACACCTGTGGATTCTATGTGTGCCATAACATGCAACTACTCGTCAATTCCCACAAAGATCAATATTGATCCTCAGGTTAATATGTCAATCTTACGATAATTATTTCATACTTATCAATTTACATATGTGTGCACAACATTGATCTTCCTACCAACAGGTTCTATCCATCGCTACAACTCCGTTGGAACAGCCTGACCTCTGAGAGGTTCGAGGGCAGTGTGCGTGCTTCTTGTGGTCTAAAGTCATAAAAGAATATGGGAAATTCCACAATGTACAACAAATTTCACTGGGATAAGATTAAGCTTAATTATTAATGTGTACATGTATTTGTTCATGGATGGACAATTTATTTCATTTTAGTTAATTGATTTGTGAAATGGATTTCTTCTTTCTAAAATGAATGAATATGAATTGGACGTATATATACTGTGTTGATATGTTTGTTTCAGAGGGCATGACTAGTATTTCCTGAGGCTAGCCAACTAGTAGAAATATATTTGTGAATAGAAAAGAATATCACAGACGGTTTCAACTACAAACCGTCTATGATTCTACTATCACAGATGGTTTGTAGCTGAAACCATCTGTGCAATATTGCATCACAGACGGTTCAGAAGCCGTCGTGATGATCTTATATTATTACTGACTCATAAACTCAGACGGCTCATGAAACCATCTGTGATAATGTTTTTGAACTGTCTGTAATGATATATTCTGCAGTAGTGCCTAGTTGTGTGTCTAATACTCTAATAACATGTTGCAGGATGATAGAGACAAATCCTTGTCTTGAATTCTCTAGCAGTCGAGGATTGGTGCCTGCCAGTGTAGGTTGATCACAGAGGACAACTGAGAGAGCATAACATAGTTGGGAACGTGTAGTCTGTTCAATTCTTTAGGTTTACTAAGTAGATAAGAGAAGATTCCCTATAACTGACGAGTGACTACTGGTTTTACATATTGTTCATCAAAACACCATGACCGAATTAATGTAGCATGGAGGCCCATTTCTTGGCCCATGCGCGTCACTCGTCAATTTTTTGAAAGGCAATGTGTATTTGCTTGTTACATGGTTGCTGATCATCATTGTTCAGAAATTAGTTAGTATACAACTGAGAAATCTAGTGGGCAGGGGAGTCAAATGGATACAAATTATCTTTTTTATTCGACTATGTATTCGATAGGATACGAATATGATTTAGATTTTCCCATTCGATTAACAATTTCTCTCGTATTCGTATTCGTATAAAAATATGGGTATGAGTATGATATGGATTTTTGCCATCAAAATGTTATTTTATTTGTATTCAAATTCGATAAAACAATACACATATTTTGTTGAAGTATAGCTAATAAGTTAGAGGAATATTTTGAGTATAACATGAATTCATATTCCTTTAGGTGAAATATATAATTATAATGATTAAGTGTGCTATGTATGAGGATACAATTAAAATATCATAAATACCTTGCCATTATATAAGTTATAAGGATATTCGAATTCAACCAAATTAGTAGGCACTCGATTCTGATTTGGATTCATACGACATTTGATTCGCATTTATATTTGAGAATATTTGAATTCGTGTTCAATGGCGACCCAAAACCAAATTTTAAGGGGGCTAGCGAGACATGACTAACAAAAGATAAATGAACTAAACATAAATCAAACCATCTTTTGTAATCTAAAAGCATACATAATTAGAACAAGGGCATAGTAAAAAATGCAAAATACAATAAAGATTGTACCTCAGCAATAGGTAATGTGCCTCCCAAAACCCATAAATATATGTAAGCAGCTATCTATACACCAAAATTAGCAAACTTAGTGATAAAATCGGAAATTGCAATTGTGAAAAGTTATAAAGGTTGAAAAAAGATGAAATATACCACTAGCTAGGATTGATAGTAGGAGTAGGAGTACGAGTACGAGCAGTAGCAGCAGCAACAGTAGTCGTAGTGGTAGTAGTAGGAGGAGGTAGTGGTAGTAGTAGCAGTAGATACTAGTAGTAGTAGCAGCTGCTGCTGCAGAAGGAGCGAGAGAAGCAGTAGCAGCAGCAGTAGCAGTAGGAGCAGGAGCAGCAGTAGTAGTATAAGTATGATGCAATAGCATTCTATAAGATTTCATGCTTTGAAACCATTTTCTTATTCTGTCATCATCCAAGCTTCTACAAGTACGCCCTCCTCACTTGATCTCTAATTTTATTGTGATACTCATTAATAGGTATGCAATTCGCCAGATCAACGATGATTTCTTTGAGACTAAAATCTATCCGAGCCTTCTTTACTTGATTCTCATTAGTATGAGGAGTACTACTTGAAAAATATTTATGCAATGTTTGTTTCTCCATTTCTTGCAACTCTATGAATTGATAAATGATAATAGATGGAACTAAAATACCAAATCAATCAGAATTGTGTGAGTTGAAAAGTATATTTATGTTTTATACCTTACGTCCGCTGCCTCTAACCCTCTGTTATCTCTTAATGCAGAGCCATAGCCGACAGCCCCCCTAAGCAGTCACTCAGGCCCTCGCAACCACGTCCACACCGCACCAAGTAGCTAAAATGGCGACTACCTCCCAAACAAACCATTCAAGTTTTGGCCTACAAAGGACGAACATGATTCTTATTATCAAGTATCAACTACACCAATCTTCCATATTAGTAAGAAACCAGCAAGTGTGTTGTGTGCAAATATCTTATAGATTAATCATTAATCCCAAAATAAGCATATGCCTAACAGAGTAACAGTCCGTATGAAATAATCAAATGTGAAAATTTGCATATCACAGCACAGTGGACAACATCAACAAATAAATAAATTTGGATAGGAGATAAATCTCAACTAGAGAGAGATCGCTAATGCTTATAGTTAATCGGCAGCAATCTTTATATGTTCATGAAACATGAAACAAACAAACTTTTGACCACAGTCCACAATCTATTATATGTTCATGAGTATCTATTATACTTCAACACTCAAGCTTAAACGAACAGTGAGTGGCATGGAGGAAAGCCAATTGAGATTTGGAAACAAGACAACGAGAGTGGATAGCACAGCTGCATAGGTGGTGTCTGGGCTCTGGCCCACCCCACAAACCAAAATGGAGATCACTAACGCTTATAGCATTATAGCGAACCTGCTCCTAGTGCTCCCTCCTAGGTCCTGACTAGCTACCTCCCTCGCAGACGCAGCAAGTACAGCAGCAATAGTCACTAGATCGGTAGATCCGGTGGTAGGCGCCCAAGCCAGCAGGTACCTGGTGATGGTCGACTGCCGCTTGCTTGGCGCCCCACTGGCCCATCGCCGCACAATGGCGTAGGGCTTCCTCAAGCCATCCGCATTGCCACTCAGTGTCTCAGGCACCTCCAAGCCTCAAAGTTTCACAAAAGGGATTAGGGATTTAGGGATTGAAATTTCCTGGCTTGTTGTTGCTATCATGCTGCAGAAAGCCTCAAAGCCAAGTTGATTTATTCCATTCAATGGTTGGCCTGGTCTCTGTGGGATTCCGCTTCAGACCTTTAGTATTTCTGTATTTTCTTTTGGACTTTGGTGGGCTTTGGTCCATGAGTGCCATGGTTGGCCAGTTGGCCCAAGCGTGAGGTGGCAGGCACCTAGCTGCATGCATGGTTTACTAGTTACTGGGCAATACAGATACTAGTTTGTGTGTGTGTGTCTCAGTGTCTTCCTCCCTCTCAGAGTCTCTGCCTTCTGACGTGAGTAACAATGACCGGGCATGGCGCATGGCCTGGTGGCGCCCCAGCCGGAGCTAGGGGGTACCTACTCTCCGGCTAGAGGTAGGGTGGGCACCAACCCCTCTTGACCCAGCGGTGTGTCCGCCACTGTTCATGTTTGTTTAAAGTATGAATACAAATATGAGAATATCACTATTTGATTCATATTCAACCCATTGACACCCATATTAGTAGGTAATTGGCTACCATACCTTGATCGTGGCATAACTGGAAGTTGTCGTACATACAGAATTCTAAACCTCGACTAGAAGTTCATGCGATTGTTATCCATTACAGAAGCTCATGTGTATTAAGTTACTCAATTATTTTTAACTTCTTATCATTTCAAAGTCGATGTAACACCCCTACAAGAAAATATGGTTGTGAATTCTTTGATCTACACGCACTTTCAATAATTTTTTATTGGTGGTCACTTGAGGATGCTTGAGGTGTTTATTGTACCAATATCATTGATGATGAAAAATATCTTTTTTTCTCTAATGCAAAGAAAATATCTATGGTGTGTTCATTGTATTTCATGCACTTTAGATATTTTTCTACCATTCACTACTCATGCTATAAATGCAGTGGAGGTAGTGGAAGATACGCAGGAATAAAAACATTGTAAACTTTCCCTTTTATTCGTTGTGTTTTACAACACTGCATATTTTTCAGATGTAGTAATCTTTAATGTTATAGTATATCACTAAAAACCATAAAGTTGCAATATTATAATAGTATTTTATTTATGGATGAAAATATGTGATTAATTGGGCTTCAGCTTCTGGTTTCCGGCTTATTTTTCACTATTTATAAATTTCGTCTTTTTCTGAACTTTTGGTTTTTTGTTGAGCTTTTTTGCCGATTCTTTTTTTCCCGTATTTGTTTGTATTATACGTAATGGGCTAACATATTTTTTATATTTTTAAATTTTTTTAAATTTAATTATGCTAAATAAGCCTCTGTTAGTTATAGTGTTTTTTCAGCTAGCTACAATACTTTTCAGCCATAAGCCTTCCAAAAAAGCCTAAATGAGCACCACCGTCATCTTCATACTTTAAAATATGTGAAGGGTTAAATATAAAAAAACTTACAAACAAAATATAGCAGTAAAAATTTGTTGCAAATTGGATGATATATAACCTTAAATGATCCAAAATATATGTTCAACACAAAAGAATTTATTATATAAAAATAAGGGTTCTAATTCATCTTAGGGCCTATCATGGGACTAGCCCTGGGCCTAGAAATAAAATTTCATACCAGTACATGTGCTTAGAAACAGAGGAGGTTAGATATCATTGGTTACTGTGCTTCTGAAAACAAAATACTAATTAGCGACTTACGCATCTTCCACCGCCTCCACACGTAGCATGTCACAGACAGCAACAGCACAATGAAGACCAGCACCACCGACAACAATGTCCACCCAGCAGTGTTTGCAACAATAAGGGCTAGAGAGTAGGGACTTGTAGGGGGCGACAAGTGGGTGCTTGGGTGTGGTTGGTCGTCCTCCCCATCTTCCGATCCTGGGTCTGCTTCGATTGGATGGTGCCATGTTTCAACTGCATGACAGACAAGGATAATTAACCAAATTGTAAATAAAATAAAGATGTAACACAAAAGGTGATTATATGTTTCCACCTACTCTTCTCACAATCTTCTTCGATAGTATTGCTTATGGGAAGTGCACCATCGCACAGCTTGTATACGGCCACCATGTGGTCACCTACAGAGAGCTCAGAATCCCTGAACGATGGTTCCTCAGCCACCCAGCAGAAACAGCCCCTGGTGGTGAGCGTTACTAGCATGGCATCACAGCATTGGGACGAGGGGGAATCCACCTCATCGTAGTAGCTGACCAACTGATACGCTAGTCCATTGGTGTTGCACCTCTCGCCTTCTAGCATGGTGGCTGCCGGTTGGATGGGGGATGAGGCAGAGCTGACGTTGTTGGCGGTAAGAGGTACGGGACCTACAGTCCAATTGCACCCCATGAAGTAAGGTAAGAAAGAAGGGAAGAGAGCAAGAAGTTTGAAATAAGGGAAGAGAGCAAGAAGTTTTAGGGAACCAGATGAGACAAGGAAACCACGAAGGCAAACCACTAGGCAAGGAAACATATCACTACGGCCTCACCACCACCGTGTTTTTCAAGCTTAAACTCGCAAAGCGAGAGATAGATCTAGAGCTCGAACAAAGTACAGAAGCCATGGTAGCTCAGGCACGAGAAGCTCACTAGCTCTGATGTGCGAAGGTTGTCCTTATTGATGTGGCAGCGTGGCTCCCCTCAAGCCTGCAATGATGGTAGGGATGCTGATCTTGTCCAGATGACTATTATGTTCGACGATATTGGCAAAAGTAATTCATTTTGCATAGTGTTTTATTATCCTCATTCTCCATGGTAGAATTGAGAACAAATTCCCAGCATCAAAATATCAGGCTCACAACATGTTAGAATTGGGCCCACGAGACAAAGGCCTATTCATTTCTAAATTCTAAAGCATGGCATGGTTAGTCTCATATCTATCTATTACTACTATAAAAGAAGGAGTTGGTGGTTGGTCCGTTCTCCTCCAACCACTCTATTCACTCAACTTCTCACCATTCTCCACTTTTTAACTGTTCAAAGCAACTCTCTTTTATAGAATGATTCTCTATATATTCAATGAGTTCCGTTGCAACGCATGGGTACGTAACTAGTGGGAGGAGAGCAATATATAAGATGGAGTCCTTGCCATCATATAAAACATGTCACATATGGTATGGGGTGGAATGATAAGGGTTTTGGCTAAACACATATGAGCGAATGCATGTGCGCGTGTATTCGTGTATTTTCGCTTGAAAATTGTATAAGTTGTGACTTGCGATGCGCAATCGTGCTTGTGCTACGATGCAATCTCACCATGAACTGGGTTCACCTATTTTACTAAAATAATGTTTTTGTCTCTCTTTAACTAGTTAGAAGATTGCTTGATTACCATTATTTGGTTTGAATTAGCAGTTACCAGTTGTTTGAATTAGCCATTACTAGTGAATTATTTCAGGTTAATAGCATCAATGGTTTGAATTAGCAGTTACCAGTGGTTTGAATTAGCGATTACCAGTGAATTATTTCAGGTTGATAGCGTCAGTTACTGAAAAGTAATCTGCTCATCTATAAAAGACCTAGAGACGTCCAGGCTGGGGTAATCGAATTCCTCCATTCCTTCTCACATCGTCTTCTTCCTCTCTGGTGAATCTGTGTCAGATCTATTGAGTTATTGAACCTCGCCAGTCTTTCTTCAAGGCATGCACCGAGAGGAAGGTGGCTATCTCCGAGCCATTGTCGCGGAGAGAACTTGCACGGAACAACAATAAGGTTTCTGGGCAATGCAACCTGCGCGACCGCTCATCTTTTTTGTCGACTACTTCTGCGATTGCATGTTTTTGCACTACTTCTTTTTCTTTATCAGCCCCACTGTAAGTTGTTCTTGTAACAGATCGACTCTAATATAATTCTGTTCTTGCATATATTTGAGTTACAATATGATTTATTTGCTACTGCTAGTTATAAGCTTTGCATAATTAGTATTTTGTAATATATGCTTTTTGTTGATATTTAGAATTAAAATATTGCCACAATTTCCATCACAGTATACAGCATCAGTCAGGTTTGGATGATCACATTCAGAGATGCGCATCACATTGTCAAGATTGAAATGGTCTCATGTACAAATGTAAAATTCATTGCTTTCTTCCACTCCTAGTGTTTTCTCTCTATGCTTAGTTTGTTGGCAAAGAAGTTAGAAACAAAAAGAATGCAAAGCTGTTCAACAACATCAGCAGTTCATTCTCTTGTATCTTTTGCTTCCAGACGCAGTTAAGAGTGCTACAACAAATGCAGCAGCTGTGGCAAACCTGCAGTTCTTCTTAACAGCCGACCCTTTCAATGTCACTGTACAGTGAGATCTCCAATCTCCAGTCTCCAAAGTTTTGTCTGGTATTATCTATATACGTTGAGACGTTATGATAGTGTAAACAGCAAAACTGGTTATCTTGTCATGACAAACTCTTGCGTATCGCTAAGATGATCCGGTTGGACAGAATTGAGCCAGACAATGGACCTCGTATTTCAGAAGAGAAGAAATCCAACAAGAGGTAGCCATTGATTGTGATCAATAGTGTGGCTACTGTCCAGGTTACAACCTGCATAAGGATGCCACAACTTAGAACACCGTCAACTTCAAACCTCCAGCTATGTCAAATCAAAGCAACAAAATTGCTAAAAAAATAGTGCTCAATTGATCAGATTACAAGCTTGTGGAGATGCTGATTTAATGCAAGTTCTAAAAGAACCCAGAGAAACACGAGACGAAGCCTGAAGTTGTCTGGATCATATTTGGTTGCTGACTTAGCGAACGCCCGAGCCCAGAAAACCAAAAACAAGCGCCTATTTGTTAGGTGCTCGATCCATTGTTCATTCCTTCGATCCTATGACCTTGTTTTCATGTATTAGTCCTACGCACATACAGCCAACAAAATAATCTATCTACAGACTTTCTGGCTAGACAAAAATCATTAAAATACCAGGCACTACTTTTTGTTAGACATGGAGCTCGAGGCAGCAACAAAACAAGATCTAAAGCCATGGAATATTAGGATTCGTGGTAGGAGCAGCCCCTGAGCACCTAATCGTTCGTTGAATCGTAGCTACGCATGTGGCAACACGAGACTGTTTACAAAACGTTCGCTCAGCTGTTCCACACAGCGTGCTCATAACCTTTTTTCATACGAAAAGATTCAATTTCCATATGAAAAATCCACACGTTCCTCACCTCCGTGGCTATTCGATAAACGAAGCACCCCCCCCCCCAATCCGTCGCATATTCCTCTGCGTGAAAGACAACGCTAGGAACTTGTCAAAATAGGTCTTCACCGTCCATTTTTTGGAAGGATTGTGCCATGCCACGGAGACCGTGTGCCACAACACACAAACAAGCTCCTTGGCTCTTCCTGTCTTGTCGTCGAATCATATACGTTGGAATACAACTTCTCTGTCTCCTTTTCTATGTTCTTTCACACGTGGCACCAGCCTGAGAGGGGTAGGTGTTGTTGCAGACCCATAAAAAGTAAAGCAGAACGAATAGTCCGCTAACACGTATGAAGGAACAGAGACGGAAACAGGAAAAGAGGAACAGGGAAGTTGCATTCCATCTTATGCCCTGTTTTTTGTTGACCCTACCTACGGGATTCGAGATGGACGGCCGAGGTGCAACGGAGGGGTAGTGGCTAGCGAGCTGCATCCAGTTCTTGCCCAAAAGCCAAACGGCACTCTCTGGATGACAAGAGATGCTAATAGCCTAATACATGACCTACATATTCTTGGCAAAAGAAAGCGTATAGACATGCACTTGTCGATTGATCTGTTTTACCGCAGCGCACACCTTGCATACTCTTTTTTAGCTTCTAAAAATAGATTTTGACTTTTTTTTACAATAACTAAGTTTCAAATGAAGTATCTTTCAAATTCGGGTCTATGAGTTAATTATAGTACATACTGTAGTGACTTCATTTATATCGTCTAAAACCGCACGTGAGTTTCTGTTACTCCAAACCCAAAGTCATAAGTGGTAACTAAAAACTATAATTTGAAGCAAAAAAAAAAAAAAACAGACCCATTGATATCTACCAGTACATGCATGATAATTGTCGGCTTTTTCTTTTGCAAGTGTAGTTGCAAAAAAGTTGGAGCTATCAGGCTCACCTGATCGATGCTTAAGCTTAAAAGGGCCTGTCTATCTGCAACGACCACCACGGAATCGGATTTAGGAGGTTGGTATTGAATTGTATGTATTAACTAATTCACTAAAAACTCTAAGCTGATTAGTAAAAAAATCAATTGTTAGGATGACACTGCTATGCATTGGAAAAGGATTAAAGGAAAGGTGGGCTGGCTGGCGGATACTTGTCAAGGAGGAACCTCTAATTCCTTTTAATTCCCAAATCGTTGCCAGCAAGTATATCTGGTTTTTTTATAGACTTTGATTTATATCTTTTGCTAAATTTTTGAATTTTAGCTGTTTGAGGGAGTACATGGAGATATATTCGTGTACAATTTTAACTACTATAATATTTATTATAATAAATCTATAGATTTTATCTTAAAAATACTATGCATATATGGTACGGGTACTCAACTGGCGCACAGGACATGGTACAGCAGGTAAAAAAGACGGGACAGTCCACGCGAGACCACACGTGGGAAGGCTCACGCGTGTCCACGCGTTACGATCCGCGGGGCCCGCATCGCAGAGACACCGGCGTGGCGGTTTATCCGGGTCCAGCTAAGCCCACCACTAACCAAACAACGAACCCCGCAAGGGCAAAATAAACCGGAAAAAAAGGGGGAAAAAAATCTCGTCGCCGGCGACGTCCACGCCACATGCCGATCTCCGCTGGCCTCCGCGCGCCGCCGCACAGGGCCTCCGACTCCGTTTCCGGGCAGCGCCTGCGCTGCGTTCCTTCCCCGGCGCCGCCTTCGATCGTGGCGGTAGCGGCGGTGGGCGGCGTCCGGCGCAGGAGGCTCGCGGGGGTCGGGGTGGTGGCTGCCTCCGCGGCGTCGCCAGACGAGCTCCACGCGCGGGGGAGGCCCCTCCACGGGTCCTCCGAGGTGAGCAGAGCTGCTCCTCCAAGGGCCGGTGTTCATTCGTCCGTGTTAATACAAATCTGCGCCTTTGCATGAGTAATCCGTAGGGAAGGAAGGCTGAAGGCTGTGGAAGATTGGGCACTTTAGAAAAGTAGAGAAATCTTAATTGAGCAGGCGATATGATTGGATTTGTATGGTAAATCGGTTGCGTTATACTGTAATTGGGCTCGTGTTGTGATACATCGAGTTATTGTTAGTTCTGTTGATGTTCCATGGAATGGGCAGCCTTTTCAGTAACTCCGAGCTAGGTTTAGAGAACTTTTGTTAGTCTTGGTGGGATTTTTGTTGATGGGCAAATACATTATGTCTTCTCATTGGATAAAGTTTGTTGAATTGGATATTAATATCAACTCTTAATGGTCTCGAGCAGCACATAAATTTACCAGAAAAACATGTGAGTATTATGATTAATAACCATTTGAATGCGCACCATGTATTAGTTAGCTCCTTGGTGGTGGATGGCAGTGACGGTGAAGTAATTATTTAAGCAGCTTGCCTAATTACCTATATATTGAAGTGTCTCCTGACAACTGTGAGGGAGTTATTTAGCTTTCACTGATGAAGGATATATGCTTTGAGCTTCCACCGGCAAACTTATCTAGATAGAGTTAGCATCTTTTGTTCCTAATTGAGTCACTGTATTGCTACTATCCATTATCATGATCTGCCTGTATCGTTTGCAGAAATCTGCCCTTTGGAACTTGATAAATGATGTAGAACCTTTGGATCTAAGTATAGTCCAGAAAGATGTTCCTCTTGAAACTGTGGATGCAATGAAGAGGACTGTTTCGGGCATGTTGGGTCTGCTTCCATCTGATCAGTTCCGTGTTGTTGTAGAGGCCCTTTGGGACCCCTTCTTCAAGTTATTGGTATCTTCAATAATGACAGGGTATGCCTTTCTTCTGAAACATAGCGTTCATGTTAAACCACTGTATTGATTAATGATTATAGTTGAATTTGGTGTCAAAAGAAGTTACATTTATGCATGACCACCTTTTGCAATTGTGTGCGTATGAAAGTAGCAAACAACTTGATGTGGAATCTAGGTCAACGCTTTAAGATAAAGAATTTTGTGAGATGGACTGGAGAAGCCCGCCACTAGTGGTAGCTTTCTCTAGCATAGCTCTTGTCTGTATTATCTACTTGTAGGAAATAGAAATGCTATGTCACTGTAATTTGGCCAGTGTGTCAAGACAGTGTGCTGCACTTTGATTTATATTTGTGATATGTCAAAGCATGTTTTGAGGGTGCGAACTGTGGAGTCCTAATCTTTTTGCATAACTTCTTTGCCCAAGAGATTATAGTGTATATAGTCTGAAACTTGTTTTTTTTTCTAGTGTATAATACAACCTTGTCTTGTCTACTTGAACATCTGTCACGCATAATCTGTAAATCTTGCTTAAACTTGCATCAGACAGCAGCACTTATATTCAACTTTCCTCAGTAGCTAATAGTTATTCTTCCTTGCCCTTTCACTTGTTACTAAGGGACTGCAATTTTTCATAATTTCGAAAAAGGCAGATAAAAATAAGTTGCTAACTACCTGCTTGACACTCATCTAAATAAACCTGATTCTTCAGAAGTTAAGTTTGAAACTCTGGCCTGCTTGATGCAATCAACTTCCTCTCATGTGATAATTCTTGTTATCTTCATTGTTACCTTAACTATAAGGAAACTCCATTTGGTAGTTGTTACAGCGAGATGCAATGCTTTATTTTACTCACTTAACTTTAATGCTACGAAGAAAGTCTGGATCACATCCTGTCTCCTTCTACTTTTAGTTTGCTTGTGTGTGCGTTTGGTTAGTACTTGTCTACTACTCTACTTACAGACGTGATACACATGTTTGCATGTTCCAGAAAAAGTATTGCCTTAAGTTACTTTGTCTCTATTTCAGGTATACTCTCTGTAATGCTGAATATAGGCTCTCTCTTGAAAGGATCCTGGAGTGTTCTGAAGAAGAAACTGAATGCCAGAAAAGAGACAGCACTGAAGATATTCATAATGAAATCAATTTGGAAAGGTCTGTGACAATTTTCAGATTACCAGAAGATGATGACTTGACCCATGAACCAGAAAAGATAGATGAAAAATTATTGGGCGAAAATATGGGTGGACTAGGTAACTTAAATACTGAAGCAAAAGAGCACATTCTCCAGTTGCACTCTCGCTTGGATTCCATAGAAAGGGTAACATCTATCTCATACCTGATTGGGCAATCCCAGATGATTGTTAATAGCCTTAATCTCACTGTTAGATGACTGCTCTGTGTTTATTAACTGCACTGCATATTAGCTGTCAAAGTTGGCGTACCTACTATCCTCAAGAGGAAACTTCATGATGCATTATTTGCACAATTACCTTTTTTATGTCAAGAATGTCTCCTTAGCACAAGATAGGATAGTTTCTGTAACACTGAAGGCCATCTTTCTTCTTTTAACGAAAGTATCCAATTGCTGCTCTTTATAATCTTTGCAGACTTAAGGTTTCACTTTTCAACCGCTGATGAAGAATTTTAATTGGATGCTTATTCTATTTTTAATCTTTCAGGAGCTACATGAACTCAAGAGGAAAAATTCTTCCATGCAAATGCAACAGTTTGCTGGAGAAGAAAAAAATGAGTTGCTGGACTACTTGAGATCGCTATCACCTGAAAAAGTTTGTTCTGTTTCCAACCTTTTCCATTCCAGCAGTAATATATTTCCTCTTGTTTCTATTCAGTGCTTGTTGTTGGACATTTAGGTGAACAAATCAGCAATAGCAAATAGAACTAGATGAACTTTTCAGGTTTCCTGGGCACCTCTTTTGTTTTTTATTTCAGCTAGTCACTGTTTTGGACAGGTTGTTGAACTCTCGGAGCCTTCCTGCCCTGGTGTGCAAGAAGCTATTCAATCCGTGGTACATGGTCTGCTGGTAACTCTCTCCCCCAAAATGCACACAAAGGCCCCTTCGCCATCGGAGAACATGGGTGGTGGAGGCCTAAATTTTGGAAAGGAA
Source organism: Dendrocalamus latiflorus (assembly GCA_017311315.1). Classification (NCBI taxonomy): domain Eukaryota; kingdom Viridiplantae; phylum Streptophyta; class Magnoliopsida; order Poales; family Poaceae; genus Dendrocalamus; species Dendrocalamus latiflorus. Next base: position 3,238,067 of record CM029636.1, on the reverse strand, counting down.
GATGATGACTGCGCCGAGCTCGTGGAGGATGTGTCGCTGCCATTACAGCCCCTGATATCTATTCCTCGGGATCATCTTGCACGTCTCTTATTCTGGTAAAACGAGTGGATTGGGAATGTTCCTTTCCTGTGTTGCCTATTAATATGTCGGAGCACTTTGATCATCCGAGTTTGCAATGGCTGTTCAGGTGCATGCTGCTGGGCCATTACATCCGAGGCCTGGAGCGCCGGCTAGAGCTGACGCAGCTCCTGGCAGTCTCTAGTGATGTGCGGTCGTAGTTCCCTTGGTGAAACGCTCATGCTTGGCGAAGCTTTTGCCGGTCTGGAGAGAATGGAAACGCTGTGGCATCCGAGCTGATCCAAAGCCGAGGCAGTTCCGTAGCATTTGCCATCGGATATATGAGAAAGAGACCAGGGGATGGTCGGGGTACGCCAGCTCCTGATGCTGTCGCCGCCAAGCTCGAACGGCTGCCTGCGGAGCGTCGTATGTCGTTTCATGGTGGTTCTTTTAGCTTTTCCTGTGGATTTGTGTTTTGCATGTAAACCGTGGCATTATTTCCTCACCGATGAAGTTGTGGTAGTAAAGCAACCAGCCTCTGTTACCCTGTGTAATCTGTAAAGTTTGGCTTCCTTATGTTGGGTCTTTTTTTTTTCCGGCTTTTCATTTAGTTTTCAGTTAGCTTTTAACTACGGCTTCTTTTAGCGATCGCTATTTACTGTACTAATAAGCTATAACCAAAAGACATAAGAAACAGCCCAAAAAACCGGGCTGTTGTACCTTGTACAGCTGAACCGCATCGATCAAAGGCTATGGTTTGTAACCTGCAAGGGCGTCCGTGCTCTCCTCGCTGTGCGCTGGCGCGCGGCAAGTCAGGGCGTGTTCGGGCGGCCGTACGCGTACTCTTTCGGAGCCGCCTTTAGCCATGGAAATCGTATTGGCAAGGTTTGTGGGGACGCGTACTGCTGGGCCGCATGGGCTATCTGCTGGAAGTTCGAAGGCCCAATAGAAATTTGGGAGGCGCGCCTCAGAATTCACAAAGCCGCCCGCCTCTTGCCACCTCGGCTCCAAACCGAAAATTCCCCAAAAGTGAATCGAATCGGACGAGAGCAAAGCAAAACAACCGAGCCCGCCGGCGACGATGGCTGACAAGGAGAACGCCGCCCCCGCCGCGGGGCCCCGGCTCACCCGCGCCGCGGCGAAGCGCGCGGCAGCGGCCGCAGCTTCCGGGGCCGCCAAGCGGAGACGTGTGGCGCTCGGCGACCTCCCCACCCTCTCCAACGCCGTCGTCCTCCGCCCGTCCTCCCACCCCATCAAGCCCGCCGCGGGCGAGGAGGCCCATAAGCCCGTCGACGGCAGCAGCTCCGCGTCCGCCTCGCCCCCCGCGGCCGGTGAGCCCTGCGGCGACCCCCAGCCCTGCGGGGCCTACGCCTCCGACATCTACACCTACCTCCGCTCCATGGAGGTACTCTGCTCGACTCTTATTTCCCCACCCTTGCCTGTATCGATTCGCTGGTGTTGGGTTTGGGATCGAGTGATCTGTATCGATTCGCTGATCGAACGGGGGTGTAGGTGGAGGCGCGGCGGCGGCCAGCGGCGGACTACATCGAGGCGGTGCAGGTGGACGTGACGGCCAACATGCGGGCCATCCTCGTCGACTGGCTCGTCGAGGTCAGCGAGGAGTACAAACTCCTCGCCGACACGCTCTACCTCACCGTCTCCTACCTCGACCGCTTCCTCTCCGCCAACCCGCTCGGACGCAACAAGCTGCAGCTCCTCGGCGTCGCCGCCATGCTCACCGCTGCGTAAGCGCCGCCATCTCCCACCGCTCGCTGTGCTGCTGTTTTGGGAATTGTCTTCGCCGATGGTTGGAGAATTGGGGAGGTTTTTGATCGGGTTAGTTTGGGTGTTCGCAGGAAGTACGAGGAGATCAGCCCTCCTCACGTGGAGGACTTTTGCTACATCACCGACAACACCTACACCTGCCAGGAGGTTGTCAAGATGGAGAACGACATTCTCAAGCTCCTCAAGTTCGAGATGGGCAATCCTACCATCAAGACGTTCATGAGGTAGCACACTGACCCAAAAAGCTCACAATCTTCTGTCAGCCGTTGCATCCTATCTGAATCTTTGCGCTTTCGCTTTGTTTGCTAATTTCAGGCGGTTCACGAGATCTGCCCAAGAGGACAAAAAGGTGACCATTAATCCTTGTAATCCGTCGTATCTTCGCCCATTTGATTCTTGCCCTATTGTTTGCTAGGTGCATTGATGTCTGATGTTGTTCTTGCGATACATGTTGCAGCACTCCAACTTGTTATTGGAGTTCCTGGCAAGTTATCTTGCTGAGCTGAGTCTTCTGGACTACAGCTGTCTCCGGTTCTTGCCATCGGTGGTTGCTGCTTCAGCGGTGTTTCTTGCTAGGCTGACCATTGATCCAGACACCAATCCTTGGGTAGGAACTAAGAAGTACATTCTCAAAGTCTGAATTGTTGCTACGGATATTTCAATTTCTCAAGGCTAAAACTAGCCTGTATGTTTATGTGGTTGTAGAGCAAGAAGATGCAGAAACTGACAGGCTACAAGGTGTCCCAATTGAAAGATTGCATCACGGCAATACATGACTTGCAGCTCAACAGAATGGGTTCATCCTTAACGGCAATTCGAGACAAGTACAAGCAACACAGGGTATGCACACCTCCTACACTCATGTAACCTTCCTCAGATTATTGCCATGGTGGTAGTGTTGGTCTAATTCTGCAATCATTTGGAACAGTTCAAGTGCGTATCAACGTTGCTTCCTCCTGTTGAGATCCCTGCGTCATACTTCCAAGACTTAACAGAGTAGCTGTTCTTGGACTGCGCCACTGTAAAGCTAACCACTCTGAGCTCTCCTCGAGCTCCTGGAGATAAGGGAGAACTACAATTGCAGAGAAGGTTCTCAGTCAAGGGTGCTGGAAGCTATTTAGATGCAGAGGTTTTAAAGCCTAAGCAGCAGCTTTCGGAGTTCACTTAGGAGTTAGTCAATCACCAGTAGGAGCCAGGCATTTTCTTGTTTTGTAGAACATAGTGCCTTGCTCTGTTGGGCCTTACATTTGTAATGTTTGATATGCTGATCCATTGCCTTTGTTCTTTTTTTTTTTTGTAACACTTTCTGCCATCAGTCAATAGAGTACCTACTTAATACATTTCTATTGAAGGGTAGAGTTAGAAATGGGCCTAAATAACATTAGCTTGCTTGAATAATTATACTCCCTTCTGCGTCTGCTCCCTCCAGCAGCGTGTTCGGCACAGCTGGGCCACCGGCTGTGCTCACGTCCGCCTCTTCTGGCGTGTCTGGCACAGCAGCAGGCGCAGCGCCCAGTGCCTGATCGCGCCGTCGCGTGTAGTAACGCCCGAACATGACACATGTGTCTAGGTTAATGAAAACAAAAACTGACAAAATATGTAATATGGCGGTTAAGACATTATATATGCTGCTTGTTAGGAAGTGTAGGATCTGTGGACTCTTTCACGCTGATGTAAATTAGGCTAAATATGATCATTGTAATTTCTAGCTACAAAAGTATTGCAGTAATTCCACCATGAATACAAAATGAACAATAGTATCTTCGAAGTTCAGTACCACCGTATGACTTTCATCTGACGGTGAGCTGAACCTGATTGATCACTTCTTCATACCAATTTATTCAGAAGGACAAACTTGGGGAGGAACATATGTACTGGTCGAAGTTGGTACATCAACCTGTCAAAGCCTGAGATTCAAGTCTATCTTACTTTGTTCTGATGGTTGGTCTGAAGATTGTGTTCTCAACCTGAAGCTTCCAGGCCATGTCGAATTCGGCACCTCCTCGCAGGCGATCGTCGCCCAGGTCATGCCACCTTCATGAAACCTTGCTGCCGTCCTGATCTGTGCTTGTTGGCTTGACTTCTGAATAACCGAGCTGGGGTTAACTCTCAGGGACTGCACAAAGGCGGCGTGCGCCTCGAGGGGCAGCCCCATGATCATCCTCTGCGCATGGTAGGAGCGCTTCGCGGCGCTGCGCTCCCGCTTGTGGGCGTTCTGATGACCGCCCAGCGCCTGTGAGCTGAAGAACTTTCTCATGCAGAAGTTACATGAGAAAACTTTGTGTGGGGCAGAAGGCTTGGGCTCAGACTCCGAGCAGTTTGCTGCCGCTTCCGGCGACCCATTCGCGCCCAGCGTGAGGTTCAGCCACGTCGCTCCATCGTCTTTCTCACCGGTAAGCTGCTCTAAGCTCTCCTTGTTCACTGATGCCTCGTCTGTTTGCTCCATCTCCTATCTTGAAGTGTTTCTTGGTTCTTCCTCTAGGTTTGCTTGCAGCTCATGTGTGGTTCATCTCTTCTAGTTTGCAGTTTCCTTTATAAAGGACGACGAGGTAGGAAGGGGCAGGGAATTTTTGTGGGTAATAATTGAGGCTTGTGGGGGGTCTTTGTGATGAATCAGGAGGTAAAGAACTTTGTCTGGAGTTAGTGGATATCTATCGCTTAGCTCTTCTTTCCTACCTGGCCCATGCATATATTGTAGTGGTGCTACATGTCCCAGGGGGAACGCAATGCATGCTCCTGTCATCTTTTCCTGTACTTGTCATAGTGATTTGATATTTAGGTTCACACCATATAACTTGTTGCTGTGTGTACTCCTGCTCTTCTTCTAAAAGAAAACAAGAATCACAGTATTCCATGACAAGCTTGCTTCCATTTGCCAGTATGCCTCACACAGGTGCCATTTGACTATTCGTCGGGGGGTGATGAAAGCGATATTCCATTAACGAAGTCATGGATCTTGTTAGGATTGTGGTTTAGTCTAATCAGGAAAGACCACAGTTTCAGGCTCTAGAATGATGATCAGGTTAGGCCATAAGAAGCAATCCTATAATCTTGTCTTATGCATTGCTGTTGAACACGGTGTGATTGATACTGTTGTAATAGTTATGTACACTCTTTTCATCCCCCCCCCCCCCCCCCCTATCTATACTATAGCTACCTTTTCTGCAAACTAAAACTGCTTGCGCTGAAAGCATGCTGGTTAGGTCAGAACACACAATAAGCAATAGCAATAGGCGGCAACATCAATACTACTGATTTCATCACTATTCTTTAGAGTGTTATTCAAAGACAGCGCTGAAAAAAAAGCAAACTCCTTTTTTGTATTTCTCTTAAAAATATTATAACTATCTGATCTGAAAAGAGAGTGAACTAACAGCTAAAGTTAGATCGTTGAGGCCAATAGTATTGTTTTATGCACCGCGTTATCCCTTCAAGAGCCAATAATTGAGTTCTACACTATACAAATATTGTGGCCATATGCTGCTATCTTGTTAGGCATCACATTTCTTTGCTTTAGTGGGAGACTGTTGCTGTGATAAGTGCACTGAAGGAGGACAGCCTTTACTTTTTAGGTAGTCTTTGGTGGGAAGATGGAAGCTCAGTTCTTGCCATCTTGCGTCCCTTTGTTTGTGCAAGTGTGATGATGATGTTAGCATTGGGATGCTTTATTGGGATGGATAGAGCTTACATTTGATACTGAGTCAACTTGATCAAGACAGAAAAGGGGAGGCACCAAGCTCCTTCCACGTAGTTAACCATATCTGTAGGGGGCAGTAGCAACATGCGTCGTTTTCAGTCAGATATGCAGATCTCTGTGCAATTTCCCAGCACAATTTGTAAGGGACCCATTGGTATCTAGTTCTTTTGTTCGTCCAATCTCCTTCCGTTCCATTTGATTATTACTAGGGGAGATCTTGTCTTTGTTCCTGATCACTGCTTTTTCTCTGGCCTAAACTGCAACACATCGCGTGTTTGCCCTGTTCCAAGTGCTATGCTGATGTCATTTGACGTACCAGCTAGTGCTCAATCATGTAACTTGTTGCAACATGAGCCCAAGTTCACTGTTGCATCCATTGGCTTATCTTTTCGGGTTCAGGAATCTGAATGTGACACTGCGAAATCCTATTTGTTCAGATATTCCTTCCTTCAGAGGGAGGGCAACTGCTCAAGTTTCCCAAACTGATTAGAGATATACATATTGCCAGCCAGCCAGCCAGGGCGGAACCAATCCAAGCTCAAGCCCCGGGCTAGACTAGCTGCTCTTGGACCAACTCTATTTTTTTCTGAATTTTTACGAAATTTTCATGAGCTTTTGTTGCCCGGCCTCGGGCTATAGCCTAGATAGCCCGAGGCCTGATTCCGCCACTGCAGCCAGCCCATGAGCAAAGCTTTCTCCTAATAGGGAACAAATGAGGAGGATTAGCCATATATCTCCTAGCCCAAACCGCAAATAAAATTTCTTTTCTCGGAGTTCCTGTGAAGCTGTGATGGTCACTGTTGTCTGCCATTTCACATACTGGATTGATGACTCGTCAGACATTGCACCGATGATAGCAGAATAGCAGATGCATGTAGCCACGTAAAACTTGCTCCTCCTTTGGATCATGTTTGGCCAGAACAGCACCAACAGGATCCTCAAGGATACCTCATACATGTCTAGAAGCAGGAAAAAGAAGGCGAGAAAGGGACATCAAGTGGCGACGTGCATGCTCAGTGCTGCCAAAGTACAGAGAGTGGTTGACATGAGTGCAAGGAAATTTGGACCTGATCAGGCCTGCCTCCGTAACACTAACTCAAATCTTGTGTCCATATTAGCCGCCTGCCTTTCTGGTACGACATTGACATCTCCTCGAAGGTGCAGTTGTTGAGGTACAATATAAAGGCCATCTGAAAACTCTGGACAGTAATTTTCAGTAGTGGTTACATTTGTTGAAGGCAACTGAGGTGTCTTGTGTCTGATTTATTAGAGTCAAAAGCTGAAGTGGTACCTTTTCGTATGCAGATGTCTTGGCTAATTTGAACTCTGAAATTCTGCGTGGTGTTGAAGACAGGCAGGCTGGTTGCTTGAGCAACTGATTGATAATTTTGTTAAATCTATTCCTTCTTGTGTTTGATCCAAGATAGCGACGAATCACCTGCGAGTTGCGCACCTTAATTTGTTAATCTGATTTGGTTCCTGAAGGTGCAAGATCTACTTGAGATTTCTTCGGCTAGTGGATGCACCCGGGGATCCAGCCGGAGATTTCAGAGAAAAGGTAACGAAAGATGTTTTTTTTTTCGTATGGGGCTGCACAACTTCTTTACCCTTTATGTCTCTTAAAGCTTTTTTTTTTAAATCAAGGGCAGAAGCTCTGCCATTCATTTCAAAAAGACGAGAAGACATACACCGGTAAGTCTCAAAGTTTGACATGAGCACCGAAACATACTGTAACACGCTTGTTGAAGTAGTTCTATGACTAAATATGTCAAGCTCTGTAATACTGTTTTCGATAAGAACAGAGCTGTTGACATTTGACAAGGCAACTAATAATGAATGCTCAGTGAACTTCAGAAGAACACTGGGTGGAGAGGATTTGCAAAAAAGTGGCGATATATTCTCCAGTTCTGTTAGGTTCACTCAGTTCCAAAAATAAAAAAAAAAAGAGGCAAGACGGATATGCCAGAGAGGAAGAACTAACTTTTAGTGCATTCTCTTCAGTCTTTACAAAGCTTCGACGAGCAGAACAGTGGGTGCAGAGGCGAAGCCAAGATTTAGAAATAAGAGGATCAAACAACCTATACAATGTAATTATATTTAATGATGGGAACCAAATAGCATCAACGATAACAAAATTCCTTAAAATATCAATGACTGTAGTGCAAATTTATCCAACCATAAAGAGAGCCTAGCCCGTGCTAGCATCCCTCCCTCCACCACTGAGTGGGTGAGTCTAATGAAGATAAGTTCATTTGGGACTTCAAATGCCCAAGGAAATTAAGGCCTTTGTAAGGCTAATATGGAAGAATGATACATTACTGAAAGATTGTTGAACCTGTATTTTACCAATTCTAGAGCCCTCTGTGGTTCTACCGCACTATTTCCTGATCAGTAGATAGTGCACACATATATATTGCTGAATCATTTCTTATATAATGTGAACCATACCATTCATTAATATTACAGATCAGAGTTTAAATAAACCATATCGGACCGAGTTTACATAAGGGTTGATCGAGCCAAATAGATATATTACAAAAGCGGAAGCGGAAATGATAGCAAAAAAGGAGGACACATCTTGCCACAGGCAAGTGACTAACTGGGGATAAAAGGATGTCTTACTACTCTCAAGGATTTGGATAATAGATGTGCACACAGTCACTAACAGAGTCTGCCTATCTGGGGTAAGAACTAGACTATTAGAGAAGGCCCTAATCTCCACCATCTTCTCCTTCATCAGCTCCTGGGGCATCGCAGTACGCATAATGATCATGATCCATAGGTTCTGAGGTATTTAGCAAGCGAGAGTGAGCATAAACAACTGTACTCCGCGAGCCAACTCACACAATACAGTATTGTACATGCAAGGTTTAACAAAAGTAGGATCAGGTTCTTTTATTTGCTAAAGGCATTTGCTTGAAAGTTACAAATATATAGAAATCAAGTATTTATAATGCATCTCCTCAATGAACTACGCCCGCTAAGGTTTTCATCTCCGTGGAGTTAAAGCAACCCACGCCGAAGGCCCCCCTCTTGCGCCGCACAGATGCTTTCAACCATGCTTCTCATCCCGTGTTCAACCCTTTTGGCGCAACCGCTCTGAATCAATGCAAATTATTTAGCTAGGTCATACCTAGAGATGGCAATGGGTACCCGAAACCCGATACCCGATGGGTTTTTATTCTATTAGGGCATGGGTCTGAGTCAATTTCCTAACCCATGGGTCTCTTAATGGGCAAAAAGCCCAACCCATCGGGTCTGCCGGGTTCAGGTACGTTCATATAGTATCCAAAACCGTAAACCCATGGGTAATATAAACCCGATCCATAGGAGTTATAAACCAAGGCTCCCAGCCTCCCAGGCAAACCAGCCCAGCCTAAAGCCCATTAGCCATTTAGCCCCAAGCCCCCAAATCTAATGCGGCAATACCCCATTACCCATACGACTAACCCTAGCTAGCACTTGGTCACGGTCACTACTCACTCCTCCCCAGTCCCCACCCCGATTCAACAGCCGCCACAGCGGCGGCGCATCTGGCGCTCCGCGCTCGGTCTCTGGCAGTCTCCACGCTCGCCCTCCCGTCCCGCACGCTCTCGCTGTCGCCTCGCCTTCCAATTCAGCCCGCCGCCCCCACGCTGCAGCCAACGGGCGTCGCAGCAGTAGGCCCTTGGCCATGGCGCTGCCCTCCGGCTCCAACGAAGATGGCCGGTGAACTTCTTCCTCCTCTCCATTAACCATTGTTGCAGCTCGCATTACTGACCCCACGGGCGACCCGTGGGTACCCGTTAACCCAGTGGGCATGGGTCTGGGCAAAAATCTGCACCCGTCACGGGCATGGGTTTTTTAGCGGGCACGTCTAATTTTCATGGGCACGGGTTTAGGATAGCAAAACCCAGCGGGTTTGTGCCCGTTGCCATCTCTAGTCATACCTATTATAGACTTGTGATTGTACTGTTATACATTGGAAGGTCATCACAAGATTCAATCTTTAAAACTATTTGGGCTGTGCTACCATAAACCACATATTCTCATGCTCCAAGAGCACCAACACCTTTTACCATCCATCCGTATATGTAAAGCAAATTTTAGGATTTGGGGAGCATAAAATATCCGAGTTCAACATACCAACTACTTCCCACCAGTGGCCACCCAAATTCAGTTTTCATGTTTGAAATGATGTTATAGCAAATTAATACCTCTAGATATCTAAGCAAGACTAAGCATTGCGCTTATATACGACTTATAATTAGTATGGTTACCATTATATTTTCTAGGACGACAAGGATTAAGGGTTCAATGTCCAAGGAGTGGGGTGTAATAATACAAGAATTGATATGTATATATCTATAATCTTAAGACGAACATAAATTTTGCATAACAATTAAAAGCATGCAACTTAATAATTTAAACAGACATAATTTGCATAAAGATGTAGGTTCAACATGATTAGAGTATTGACTCGTCTAGCTCACAAGTTGGTTAGTCCTGAAAACTTAGTTCGAACTGTCTTCCGTGCTCTCGTACTATATTTGGGCGATTGCGATAGAAAGCAAATAAATATACGGATAAACAAATAAATCCAAATGAAAATCCAAATAAACTCCAAACTAGATGATTTCGCTACCATTTGAAATATCTTGAATTTAGAAATAAGTTTCATTAAATTTAGATTTAAAATGAGTGAGAATGAGCCCCCTAAAATTTAAATCAGAATTAAATCTCAAAATAAACATAGTAGAGAGATTCTCTCTGTACTGACAGGTGGGTTCCACTGATTTTTTTTCTGGTTCATTCGTCACTAGAAAGTTACGATGGTTGATAGGTAGGGCCCTTTGGGTTTTTTCTCTTTAAGAATTATTTTCTAAAGGGAAAAAGGCCACAGACTGATAGGTGGGGCTGAGTTCTGCGTAAGATACAGTAAAGGGGCCTACACGCCAGTGGCTCAAATACTCTAAATCGATTTTAATAGAGTTCTTAATTAAGTTGGGCCTACACGCCAGTGGCTCAAATACTCTAAATCGGTTTTAATAGAGTTCTTAATTAAGTTGGGCCTACACGCTAGTGGCTCAGCCATTACTATTAATTAATCACTCACTTAATTTAATGAGTGCTCAGTAGCTTCTCAGCGGCCGAACAGAGCGGCGGTGAGGCCGAGCACATCACCGGCGGAGGAGGCGGCGGAGGTCGCCGGCGGGCTGCTGGAGCCAAACCGCACCCATGTGCGAAGTGGCACGACTCAAATTGAGCTTGGTAGTGGCCAGCGACGAGGCTAGCAATGGCGATGGCTGGGGCGCATGGCGCAACAGCAAACGGCGGTGAGGTAAAGTAATTTAGCACACGGTGAGTATCTAGGGAGCATGACGAACTTACCGGAAGGCCTGGCAGGAGCAGAGGGGCAGCGTGGTGCTCTGGTGATGGGGGCCTGCGGCGGCAAGGAGGGGTGGCCGAGGGTAGCTCACAGGAGGGGAGGGGTGAGAGCGTGGAAAACTTGGGACAAACACACAATGTATATTCAAGTCTCAAAGGGTTACATATATATACCCTAGTATGGCTAATGGGAACGCATGACTAATATGAACACAACACATGATTAATGTGAACTCAAGGTTGGCTAGAGTCGAGGCGACACACGGGAGCCGAGACGCAGAAGCTGAGGCTTCGGCGTCCTCGGCTGCACGGCGCGCTGCCTCGGTAGTGGCGGCAGCGGCGGTGTCGCCGTCAGGAGAGCCAGCCATGGGAAGGGTGGCGGCTAGGGTAGGGAGCGGAACTGTGCGGTTACAGGAACAACCACATTTGATACCATGAAAGCGTGGAAAACTTGGGACAAACACGCAATGTATATTCAAGTCTCAAAGGGTTACATATATATAGCCTAGTATGGCTAATGGGAACACATGACTAAAGTGAACGGAAATGGCTAATGGGAACGAATGACTAATATGAACACAACATATGATTAATGTGAACTCAAGGTTGGCTAGAGTCGAGGCGACACACGGCAGCCGATACGCAGAAGCCGAGGCCGTGTGAACACGCAAGACTTGCTAACAAGGGGAGCCGAGACGGCTTCGGGGGGAGGCGGCGGGGTGGGGCGACGCGGAGGTGCTCTTGGAGTGGAATCGAGCCAAGGTGCTCCGGGGGAAGAGGGGCGTTGGCAGTGGCGGAATCGGCTAGAACGGAGGGGGACGGCAGCGCCGGCGCGATGCTGCGGTGGAAAAACCAAATTAGCGGAGGGGAAGTGAAGTAGGGGCCCTTGAACACGAGGTGGTGCTTGGGGTTTGGGGGCATATTCACCGGAAGCGGCCAATCGGCAGGGCGTTCGCGGTGGCCAAAACTGGAGCTCGTCTCCGAGCTTGCTTTGGCAAGAATGGAGGGGAGACGGAGAGGTGGCGAGCTTGGGGTGGCAGATGCGAGCCTCCTGGCTATTTATAGCAGTGGGAGGGGACACGGCTACAGTGGCGCGCGGCGAGGCGCTGTTGCGGGTGCATGGCACGGCAGCCAGCACAGGAGCGCGCAACGCGCAAGGACGGCGCACGGTGCGGTCATGCTTGCCATGTGCGCAAGTGGCACGGGATGGCGCAGCGTGGGAGCGACAGGCACGGCACTGGGCGGAGCGTGGGCGGCGCGGCACTGTGGCGCCACTGCCACCACAGGGCGTGGTACGGGCGCGCACGGCGCAAGGGCGGCATGTGCAAGGCTGGGTCAGGGAGTAGAGGAAACGGGTTGGTCTTGGTCCAATTCACAATTTAGATTGTTTTTTTTGGATTTTCAGGATTCAATTTGAATTTGCCTTCACCTTTGGTTTGAATTTGAATCGATTTGAATTCAAAATTTAAGTTTTTAATTCATGCACTAAGAATTCCCAAAATGGGATGCTACAAAGATCTACTGAAACTGATGTTAACCATCAGACCATTCTCTAAATCAGAATGCTAATGTTAACCATTAGAAGCATTCCTTGATCTCTCAATCGGGAGGGTTTTGCTACTCTTGGGAACTGAAGTCCGGGTTGATCCACTAAACATGCATCATGCCTACCTGGTGTTGCAGAGAATCTATCTTTGTTGTGCACTTTGATTGTTGATCCCACTGCCTTCTTTTTCTGACAGCCATTCTATAGTAAGTGTTGCTGTGCTGCTTGATTGATTGGGTAATTTCTCATCGGTTTCTGTTGTTTCACTACATAGATGAATGCAGAGTAGCGAATTCAGTAAGCAACAAAATTTACTGGTGTCGTATCAACTGTTTTGTCCATCACTGAAGGATTTTTACACTGTTGTGATCATGCAATGTAGTACTATCTAAAGGAAGCTTGCTATGAGTATTCTTCTTTACAATCATTGTAGCACACAAATAATCCAAATCCTATGTGTTTTTACTTCAGAAATCGTGTGTTCAATCCATCATGTGGAAGCAGAGAGCATACTCTTGGCAAACTCTCGGGATCGGTAGACAGCGGCCAATGGCGTCGCCATCGGCATCGTCAGCCCGCCACCTTCGGCCATGTCAACCGACAACCGCACCGCCCTCGTCAACATTGTTGGCTTCAGCGAAGGCAATTCGGTAATTTCCTAATTGAAAAAAGGGGGAAAAGAAAGAGAGAGAGAGTGACAGGTGTGGCCCACCTGTCTATGGGCTAACGGAGGCGATAAGGGGAGGTGACTCTCCTCCACGGTCCGGCTCCCATGACGGTTCGTCTCTCGCGTGCAAGGCGGCTGCGTTCGCGTCATCCGGGCGACCGAGTCTTGCGGCGGCGACGACGATGAAGGAGGCGCCACCGACGCGGATGCTTCGGCATCAGCCGTGGCTGCAGCCCGCCGGCCTCGGCCCCGCTCCCCTTTATTTGGCACCTCTCCTCTCTGTGTTGGTCAGGAGAAGAAGTCCTCCCCTCTCTGATCTCAAATCTCTCACCGTGGTTCTTTGATCTTGAATCTTGAGAGCCGCCGGCCGAGTTTTCTCCTGTTGCCGTCGGCTGAAGAGCGCAAATTGCCTTGCTAGGGTTTTCCCTGTACGGTTTCCTTGAGCCTCTTCTTCGATTTGGCCGAGAAGAAAGGTTGGGATAACCCCTAGAGATTGATTTGGCTCAGACTTGTGCTGTGCTTGTGGGAGATTCGTGACCTGTTCTTGTTGTTCGCGAGCGCTCTCGGCTGGAGCTCTCGGTGGTTTTGTGCGGCATCATCCCTAACCCTCGACTCTAGTGTCGGCAACACGAGGTTCGAGTGGGCATTGTATCTCTGTCTACTTCACTCCTCTACTACGAGTAGTACAGAGGGGTGCTAGGTTTTTTGGGTCAGCACCGTGAGCGTGTCTTGCCCCTTTTGATTTCTTCACAATGATTTTGAGTATCACCACTGCTGTGAGTAATCTGTTTGTTACTTCTTTGCATTTCGGTGATATACTTCATATTTTTAGTGAAGTCTCTTTAGCAGAAATTTGCAAAGAACAATTCTGCGGGCTAATTGCTCTGTGATGAAATGGCACAAAACTAAGGTTATATATGAATGTGTGGTAGATTAATCTTGAGCTAAATCTACTAATTTCTTTTCACTGCTATCATTGAACTTGTTGTTCATGTTTTGTTTATCTCTGTTTTAGTTTTGGGCAGTGCTGTTTTGTTCAGCTCTGGTCTGTGTCGAACGCTGTTTTCCTGTAAAATCAATAGTATTCTCTGTAAAGGAATGAAAGATTGATTTTAGGAGGGTTTCTGCACTGTCCAGCAAGCTAATTTCTTAATCTGTTAATTTTTCTCAGTAGCAAAATTCATTTTAGCTCAAGATCCAATATACAACTGTCATATATAATCAAAATTAGATTTTGTCATGACGGAGATGGCCAAGAATAGAACTTGTGCAATTTGCCTTCTGAGAGCATTTAAGAAATCTCAATTATTTGTTCATATGCTGAATCTGGTCTTATATGTTATATTTTGGTTGAGATTAGCATTTCTATGCACATGTGTACATGAGGTTATGCTAGTCTTGAACTCTTGTATGGCATTTATATTAGGCATATGTATCTTTTGCAATGACTTACAAGATTCATATGATTATATGTTGATTAAGCCATTTGTATGTCAAGTTCATCATGCTTGTCTATTTATTATGATTATTATTGGAATTAAATTAAGAATTATGCTTATATCGCATATTTTACAACAATCCAGAAAACCCACTCTTAAAGAAATGGCTTCATCATCTGATGTCGTTAAGCCGGAAATATTTGACGGTGTGAACTTTAAGCATTGGCAAGCTTAAACGAAGTTATGGCTAAAATCTCAAACTCTTTTGGGTCATTTCGAATCCTCCAATGTTTCCATTGGAAATTTATGAAATGATGCGATGGGAGGATGCGAACAACTCAGTCTTACCTCGTTTGTTAGCAGTCTTATCCAACCGGCTGTTCGACATGTACATGAATTTTAAAGATGCCAAACAACTCTGGAACGAACTTGATGAGAAGTATTCCGAAGGAGATAACGGGAATGAGTCATTCATAACTGTCAATTACTTGAACTATAAGATGGTTGAGGGACGGTCGGTGATGGAGCAGCTCCACGAGCTTCAACTCCATGTACGTGACTTAAGTCAGTACGACTGCATCCTGCCAGAGAAGTTCCAAGTGAATGTCATCCTAGCTAAGTTACCGCTTTCGTGGCGTGACTTTGTGACCGCTCGTAAACATATAAAGGAGCGCTTGACGCTCAATGAGCTGTCAGTTGCTATAAATGTTGAAGAGCGGGTCAGAGCCGGTGACAGCACAGGAAAGGCTCAAGTTCAAGCTCATCAGGTGGAGGTCAAGAGAACTAGAGGCTCTGGGAAACCAAATTTCAACAATCAGCCGCAAGTCAAGCTCTAACAACAAAAATGAATAAGAGAAAGGAGGACATCATTTGCTTTGTTTGCGGAGAGGCTGGCCACAAGGCCAATCATTGCCGCAATCGCAAGGATAGGGGTCCATCTCCTGGTCAGCACAAAAACCGCAAGGCTGAAGTGAATGTCGCGCTGGCTAGCTCCAGTTCGGAAGAGTACGTACCTCAAGACTTTATGGCAAATCCATCTATTGATTGGTGGATTGATACAGATGCTACTAGACATATATGTGTTGATCGATCTTGTTTCTCTTCATTTCGGAGTGAAGGTGGTGGATCCATCCTAATAGGCAACGGAGCCGCTGCGACAGTACGTGGGATTGGACAGATTTTCCTAAAGCTTACCTCGGGCAAAACACTCATCCTCAAAGACGTACTGTATGTGCTTGCTATGTCTCGCAATCTCCTAAACGGGTCAATGTTGTGCAGGTAAGGAATAAAACTTGTATTTGAGTCCAATAAGGTCATATTGACCAAATTTGGTAATTTTGTGAGCAAAAGTTATGATAGCGGTGGTATGTTCCGCTTATCCATTCTTGATCTCAATAATGTAAACATTTATTATGTTTCCCATTGCAATAAAATTCATGATATTTGGCATTCACGATTGTGTCGTGTTAATTTTGAAGCTATTGTGCGGTTGAGCAAGATGAGTTTAATTCCAATCTATAATTATGAGAAGGGTTCAAAGTGTGAAGTGTGTGTGCAAGCAAAACAGCCCCGAAAACCTTTTCATAGCGTTCAACGGCGAAGCACTTCTCCAATTGAACTAATTCATTCTGACCTATGTGAGACGAATGGAATATTAAATAAAGGATGCGACTAAGTATTGTTATATTTATCTACTTAAGTCGAAAGATGAAGCACTTGAACACTTTAAAATCTATAAAGCTGAAGTTGAAAATCAACTAGAAAAGAAAATCAAACGGTTAAGATTGAACCAAGGCGGTGAATACGTCTCACATAAGTTATATCAATTCTATGAAGAAAATAGAATAATTCATAAAATTACTCTACCATACTCACTCCAGTCCAATGGAATATGTGCCCTGAAATGGAAAAAAGAATTATCAAGGGGGAAATACGTAGCCTACTTCTCTTTGGTATAAATAAATACGTATTCTACTAGCACTACCTTCCATAATGCTGGTATACACGTCACTAGAACCGGGGCCACACGTCACCCTTCCAGACATACCCACGCGGCCCATGCCGACCATCGCGTCACACCCCAGGTGCCACGTCGCCCACTGACATCTCAGACCCACGCCTTAACCTTCCCCACCGTAATTACACAGGCCTTCGTAATGGTGAAGTAGAAAGGGAGATTGGATCATATATCCTCCCTTTAGTTGGGAAATTGAGGATTTAACCTCTACATCTCAATAACACGTGGGGTTATCATAAGTCACGGACACATAGGCCAGGAGGATAAATCCTCAATTTCCATCTAAATGGAGGGTATATGATCAATTTTTTCAAGTAGAAATGAACCTTACCTTAACCCCCTTTTCTCCCACTGACCACCGGGCCCCACCGCGCCCAGGAAGATAGTTCTGCCCCTTACGGAAGCTTCGGGAAGGTTCCACCGCCGCTGCCGGCGAGATGATCGTGTCGGCGCTCGTGACGGCGGTGGGCATCAACCTGGGCCTGACCATGCTCCTCTCCGCGGCCTACTCGCTCCGCCGCCGCCGCCCGCCGTACGTCGCCGTGTACTCCCCCGGCCCTACGCGCCGCTCGAGCCATGGCTCGCCGCAGCGTGGCGCCGCTCCGAGGACGACATCCACGCCGCCGCGGGGCTTGACGGCGCCGTCTTCGTCCGCATCTTCGTCTTCAGGTCTCCCGCCCCCGAAACCCCCTCCTCTTCTCTTCTCCGCTCGAATTGTGTTCGTTTCCTCCGTTTGGCTCGCTGAGTTGTGCGTGGTGTGGGTCTTGTGGGACGGTGCAGCATTAGGGTTTTCGCGGCGGCCGCGCTGGTGGGGGTCGGGGTGCTAATGCCGGTGAACTTTCTGGGGGATCAGCTGCGGCTGATCGACTTCTCCGATCTGCCCAACAAGTCCGTCGACCTTTTCAGCATCTCCAACCTCGAGGACGGGTCCAACAAGTGAGCAATTTTGAACCTCTGATGCTTAATTTAGTAATTTTTGTGCAAATCTAGGGTTTTATAAGGGTTTTTTGGTTAGTGTCTCAAGGTGAATTTAACTGGTTAATTAGCTCCCCGGTATTTACTGTTTAGTTCAGTTTTGTAACTAAGGTTTTTGTGTGCTATGTTTGGTGTTAGGAGGGTAATGTGCTCTGTTTTGTGTTAGGAGGATAATGTTAATATGAAGCTTGAATGTATTGCAATGGCCGTGCTTATATAGTATAAGGATACAAACTCTAATATTAGAAAAAGATCTAAATACCTTTAACACCGCCATCAAATGTAAGGCATATGAAACAGCATTGCATTTGAAAAGATTGACACTAAAGTAGGGAAAATATGAGGTTTGGGTCTTTGTCATCATAGCGTGCGGTTCTTGTAAAATTGTGATTTCTTCCCATCTAGAATCGTGCGGCAACCCATAAAGCACAAAATGCAGGGCCGAGAAGGTAGAGGTAAGCAGGAGCAAAATCGACCGCGGTAACACGACGAAGAGGATATGGAAGATGACACAAGTAGAGGGAGCTGTCCAATCAAACCGAAGAGGGAGATAGAAGCATAGCGGCACAGATTGAAGCCCGAGACGGCTGCAGCGCAGTGCACAATAAGCGCAACAGAGGCGCGGTGCAAAAGAAGCGGCGGCTCAAAAAGAAGCGATGGCATCATAAGACTTCTACGATCTGCAGCAACTTAAGAAGAAGAGCAACGACTGCGGCTATGTAAAAGGAAGGAGAGAACCACACTCATCCAAGATGATAGACCGTGGCTAGCAAAGCAATTAGCTGATTGACAGGGAATTTGTGGACTCGCACGGCTTTGACGAATTGAAAGAGAGATATTACGGATTTGGATGGACATAACGCAAGACTTAAAAGGAGAGACTCAAAGAACAATAGATACTAGCAGCAGAAAAGTCAGTTCTTCCCCTCTCTCTCTCTCTCTCTTCACCCCCTCACTCCCTCCCGTCTCTCTCTGCCCTTCTCCCTTTCTCTCTCCACCACCCGGCCAGAGACCAGAGAGGAGGGAGAACCTGGAGACCAAGGTTATTAAGGTGGTAAGGCGAGGTGAGGCGACCCACCCCCCTCACACCTTTTAAGCGGTGAGGCGTGAGGCGAGACGACGCCTTACACACATCACAAGGTGAAGAAAACAGAGTTCTGGAGGACTAAATCAAAAGAAATCTAAAGAGGCGAAGGACCTAATTGTAATTTCGTAAACTTCTAGGGAGTAGGGACTAAATTGTAAAAATACCAAAACACACCCATCCCATTTAACCCTTTAACCCTAGCCTAACCCTAATACTCCCTCACTCCCAGCCGCCGCCTCCTCCCTCCTCCCTCATTCCAAGCCGTCGCCGCCTCCCTCCCTCCTCCCTCACTCCCAGCCGCCGCCGCCACCCTCCTCCCTCACTCCCAACTGCCGCCTCCCTCCCTCCTTCATTCCTAGCCGCCGCCACCCTCACTCCTCCCTCCTCCCTCACTCCCAGCCGCTACCTCCCTCACTCCTCCTTGTAATGTTGCGGGCGGCTAGATCCGACAAGGTGGAGGGTGAACGGCGGCGTCGGCGGCTCGTCGGCGCCCTAGAGGCGAAGGCGGCTCGACGGCGCCCTGGAGGCCAAGGCGGCGAGAGGACGTGAGGTAAACCTAGCCCACCTCTTCCGTCGCCTTCTTCCTGCCCAGTTGCCCGCTCTCTCTCTCTCTCTCTCTCTCTAGTTTAACCGTTGCCTTAGGCATGCACGCAAGGTGGGGTGACGCCTTGCCACCCCTCTACCGCCTTACCACTTAAGCGTTGTCTAAGCGACGCCTTAACAACCATGCTGGAGATGGAAGGAGGCAGCGGCCGAAGGGGAGCCCGACGGCAGCACGGAGCAGGGGCGCGCGTGGAGGACGTGGCAGCGGCAAGGAGGCCGGAGATGGTACGGGCGGCTACAGGAGCAGCGGCGGTGGGATCCGGCAGTGGCAGCCATGGGAGCGGCAGCTGCGGCGGCCACGGGAACGGCAGCGATGGGATCCGGCGGCGGCCGGGAGGAGGGTGGGATGCCCGAGGCAGCAAGGAGGGCGCCGGGGGAGACGCGGCGGCGGCGAGGAGGCCGATGAATCCGGCGACGGAGAGGCCTGATCCATGCTTGCCGGTAGTGGAGACAGCCGGATCTGGGGCAGGCGTGGCGCAGCGGCCGGGAGGCGGCGTGGTGGTGTCGTGCGCCGGTATCTGGCTAGAGGAAATAGCCAGAGAGGGTGATGGCGCCAAATCCGAGCGAGGAGGCGGCTGGAGAGGTGGACGGCGGCGGCGGCTGGGAGGAGGTGCCGGCGTGGGCTCGGGCTGTCGGAGGCACAGGTGGCTCAGCGCGGCGCGGCGGCAACCGAGAGGGCCAGCGTCAGCAGGAGACGGGCTAGATTCGAGCTCAGCGCCGGTGAAGACAACCAGATCCAGCTTGGAGGCGGTCGGATCCGAACTTGGCGGCGTTGTAGGCGGCCAGATCCGGGTGGCGTCAGAGGCACACGCGGACGCAACGGCGCATTGACGGCCGGGTGGGCGCAAGCAGAGGAGGGAGACGCGGCGGTCGGCAGCGGCGTGGCGCGGCGGCTGGCGATGATGGCCGCCCCTGGGATTAGCTTCTCCCAGGGGCAGTAGCGAAAGGTTCAACCGGAGGTGTGCTCGGTTTGAAATCTAGGCTCTGATACTATGTTAATATGAAGCTTGAATGTATTGCAATAGCCTATGGGGCTTATATAGTAAAAGGACATAAACTCTAGAATAATAGGAAAAGACCTAAATACTCTTAACAGATAATTCTCTTGATCCTGTGGTTTTTAATCATGGCATGCTTTGTAGTTGTGCTAGTGCTTGTTGAGGTGTGCAGCTGAAGCTTATTTTTTTAGCTTAGGGTGCTCAATTTGATAAGAAGTTTGCTTTTGTGAGGGCTTGTCTAGTGTCATAAGCCTGACCATCAATCTTCATTCTTCCCTATATGATCAAATTATTTTGTGTTTTCACCATATTAAATGGTTAGTTTAGTGAAAATCGGGAAACTGCTTCCAGGTATTTGCTGCTTTGTCATATCAAAAGAATGTTTGTAAGGTGTAGATTGAGGAAACATGTTGTAGCTCTGTTAAGAAAAGGACAATGGGAAAAAATTTGTTATCAGTACTTAGAATTTGATGTGGATGATATGGAACAATTCCAATTGTGAGGCCTGCATGGTATTCTCAATGGCTTCATGCTGATGCAAATCATTTGGCTGGAGTATAAGTTGATATCTGTATTGGAAATTTCTTTCTTGTTGAGCTAGCAATGTGTACTCATTACCTGTGGCAATGTGGTTTGACAGATTGTGGCTTCACTTTTCTGCTGTGTATGTCATAACTGGAGTTGCATGCTACCTACTTTATTATGTAAGCCATTTAACATTTTTTGCTTCTTTTTACTTACCTACTTTCTATATGTGCTAGGTGCTTTTTGTGTATCCTTTTTTTGGGTTTGGATAAGGTGCTTCCCTGTATAACAGAGTATCAGTTAAACCCATCTTAATTTACGATCTTCTTTTAATTAATGCATGCTCATTGGATCTGACATTCATTTCTTACATTCTTGTTTGTAAAGTTCTCCTTTGGTTTTTTTGCCAGTTTCACATCTCTGTGTAAGAAATAGTTTATGTTGTCTCTTTGCAGGAATAAAAATATATTGCTGCCAAGAGGCTCAGGTATTTTATGACGTTAAATTCACTAACTCAGCATTTCACAGTCCTTGTTTGAGCTATCCCTATAACTGATGGTGGTTCTGTTAGTG
Source organism: Dendrocalamus latiflorus (assembly GCA_017311315.1). Lineage (NCBI taxonomy): Eukaryota > Viridiplantae > Streptophyta > Magnoliopsida > Poales > Poaceae > Dendrocalamus > Dendrocalamus latiflorus. The sequence goes on along the minus strand of CM029636.1, from coordinate 3,216,731 downwards.
ATGCTTTTGATAGGTTCTTCAAAGATTATCATTCATCCACCTACTTGTCGCACACTGTTGTTCATTAAACTGGCAAACTTCGCCGCCTTCTTGTAAGATAAAATTCCTTTGGATACTTTTGTATTGCTTGATTGCGAACAAATGCACATGCTTCATCAATGATTCTAATGACACACTCATATGGGTTGTCTGTTGATTGATGTTTTGCATTACACATGGGTTGTTGGGCAATATATTGCATGGCAAATACATGAGGTTTGTATGACCTGCACTTTGTTCCGGTTATGATCAACCTCTGCGTTCTGACTTTACTTTCTAATCTTTTTTTTTAATTTGTTACAACTATAGCAACTCAGCATATTTTAAATTGCTATTGTGTTTTGGAAAATGATATCCATAATCTATCTTATAGTTAATATTCAATATTTGTATTGATCAAATTGCTTAGATATAAAATTCAGCCCAAGCTTACTGTACACATACTGTTCTTACTTCCTACAACCAATATGTCGGCTGACATATACTTGTACTGATTTCACCTCAAAGCGGTATATTGGATGACATGACTGGTTGCTGAAGTGTTCTCTAGATCCATGCTCTCACAAATACATAAAATAGTTACTAATTTACTATATATACATGCCAAGAGAGTGAAAGAGAAAATAAATTCATGCCATGAAATTGCTCGGTTACACTGATTACATATATTGTCTGTTATCCTCATTTGAGATATCATCTTTTCACCGTTTTACCATTATTTATTTTCATGGGATCCCAAAAAAATTCTTCATCTCATTTGGATGCATGTGAAAGTAATGGTACACTAGTTTGTTTGCTTTGCTACCAGGAAAACTCTTTAAGTCTCTATACACCCCATTTCTGTAGTGAGGTAAACTCCACAAGGAATACTGCATTCTAACTTGCTGAACGTAATCTCCCGTTTCACTTCTTTTGATAGTCTGTTCAATTCCTGTCCAGATGATGCCGAGAATATCTGCAGTAAGCTTACCAACTTAAAATCTGTACGTAGTCCTTTTGAAGAACCCCCAAGAAAATTTCTTGGATCATTTGGCTTGGCAGAAACGATCTTCTTGGAAAATATCAGAAAAGGCTGGAAGACATAGAAGAAAATGTTACAATGGAACAATCAGATGCTACTAGGAGCAGACAGGTGCGGATTTCTTTTTGTTTTTTGGTCTTGGTCAAGTTAACTAATAACTATGATTTATTGATTTGTTTCTATGCTTATCGCTCAGCTCTTCCCCAGTTGATATTTGGTTCTGAGACTCATGGAAATATGTTTACAAACATTTTGATATTCTCTTATCTGTACTCATGGCTTCATAACTCTTCAGGAAATTCCCGCTGCTTTTGTTTCATTCAAATCTTGATACGGCGCTGCAAATGCAATTTACATTAGGCAGCCAGACAATCCAACTGAGTGGCAAACTGAGCATGCTCCTGATCATCGTGATGTTTATTGGCCTTTCTTTTCTACATCATTCATGGAAAGATGGATATCCAAGTTCATAGTGTTTGTAGCTTCAATTCTCCTGATAATCATCTTTCTCCTAGTTTCGGCATTTGTTCAAGGACTCACCTATATGGAACAACTAGAGACATGGTTGCCTTTCCTGAGGAACATAGTGGAAATTTTAGTTCTCGATCATGAATTTGTATTTATATTTTCATTGATCGTGTATTTGTTAACTTGAAAGGACCTCATCGTTACTTTTGAAGTTGCTCGGTGTACAGTAGCCAAGCACTCAAGCATATCTTCAGATGCTGAATTGGTGATGCTAGTGCTAGCTAGTGTATCATGTTGTTTTTTACTTTATGTAATGTATCGCACAACCGAATGGCCTAGCTAACTGACCTTTATTTTATTTGGCCCTTGCAGAGCTGTTGTCAATCAACTGGTTACAGGATATCTTCCCAGCCTCAATTCTCCACTTTCTTTCCTCTTATGTGCCATCAAGAATGAAGCTGTTTTCAACTATGCAAGGATTTGTTTCTGTTAGTGGGATTGAGAGAAGTGCTTGCAACAAAATGCTTTGGTTTACAATATGGAGTGTGTTCTTTGCAAATGTTCTTACTGGCTTAGTCTTGTTAAGGGTATTTAGGTCATTTCCTATTGTGTAGGGTTTGGGTCCTTGTGTGTTTCATGTACTACATATAGCTCTATGGGCTGCTATTGTAATATATTCAATATTTCACTTTTCCATTCTTCCTCACCTTGTAACATGGTATCAGAGCTCTAGTGCTTGATCCGAACTCAGTTCCGGTCGCTATTCCGTTGCGCTGCCCTCGGGAGGAGCATCTCCACTCCTGGGGGCAGCCATCTCTCGGCTGCTGGTCGTCTCGCACGTGGCCGTCATCGCCGGCACCCGACCACACCCGCGCTCGTGCGTCCTGGCGACTTTTTGCAGTCCACGCCTGCGTCACCGTCGCACTTCCTCCCGGCTGCTTCCAAGCTTGGATCTGGCATCTCCACCGCTGGCCTTGACGCGCCAGGCCGCCTCCCGCTTGGATCCGCCCGCTCCTCCTTGGCTCGGCTCTGGATCCGACTGTCGCCGCCTTGGATCCAGCCATCTCCAGGCCAGATCCGGCCCTCTCCATCGCTTCCAACCCCGGATCCGGCCATCTCTGTCGCCGCCATGCCCGGATCCAGTTGCGACCTCCCGGCGGCCTACTCTGGCCTCTCCTTTTGGTCAACGTCGTCGGATCCCGCCTCGCCCGGCCCCGGGGAGCCGCATCCGCCGTCGCGCATGCCTTGTCGCCCCTCCCGTGTCGGCCCGGCCTCCTCCTGGCAGTAGAGAAAAGAAAGAGGAAGAAAGAAATGGGAGGAAGAGGAAGAAAGAAATGACACGAAGAAGAAAAGAGAGGTGCTGGAGAGGGTTTGGATGGGCTGATGATGGAGTTTGCTTGAATGCATAGCCTTTTGAGTTTTAAGTCTTTTTTTCTATTTAGTTTTTCGTTGCGTCCATCCAAATCCGTAGCATCTAATTTGGCAGTTCGTCAATGCTGGGCAAGTCTACAAATTTCTTGTCAATCAACCGACTATTTTGCTAGCCATGGTTCATCCTCTCAAATGGGTGTGGTCCTCTACTTCCTTTCGCATAGCTGTAGCTGCCGCTCTTCTTCTTGAGCCACTGCAGATCGTAGAAGTCTTTATGATGCCGCCGCTTTTCTTTGAGCCACCGCCCCGAGCTTCTAAGGCCGTCGCGCTTCTTCTGCACTGTGCCTCCGTTGCGCTTCTTGTGCATAGCGCCGTCGCCGTCCTAGGTTTCAATCTGTGCCACTATGCTTCTATTTCCCTCTTCAGTTTGATTTGACAGCTCTCTCTACTTGTGTCACCTTCCGCATCCTCTTCGTCGTGTTACCGCGGTCGACTTTGCTTCTACTTACCTCTGTCTTCGTCGGCCCCTGCACTTTGTGCTTTATGGGTTGTCGCACGATTTTGGATGGGAGGCGATCTTTCCGACACAATTTTTCAAGAGCTGCATGCTATGATGTTTGTAAGACACGAATTTTGAATTTCCCCCCTTTTTAGTGTCAACCCTTTCAAATGCAATGCTATTGCATATGCCTTACATTTGAGGGGGGTGTTAAGGGTATTTAGGTCATTTCCTATTGTCTAGAGTTTGGGTTCTTGTGTGTCTCATGTACTATATATAGCTCTATGAGCTGCTATTGCAATATACTCGACATTTCACTTTTCCATTCTTCCTCACCTTGTAACAAGTCTTAGGTCAACTCGAGATATTCCTTGACCCAAAGGAAATACCATCAAGACTTGCAATTGTTGTACCATCACAGGTAGAGCATGCGCTTCTTGACTGCCTTCATGATATAGTTTAGTATGTACATGACAAGTAGTGTTCTTCTAGAAAAGTATCACGAGTTGCTTTTGGGAACGCATTCTACCTTTTAAGCTTCATATGGCATTGACAATTTCTTTTCTATGGACATGATATATTTACATTGACACTGACATACAATGGTTTCCTTTGTGTCTGCAATCAATAGCCTTAGTAGTTGGTAACAGGCATGCAACCTTAGGCATTGTGAATACTCTCTTCTTCTACCGTGGTTACTTCAGTGTAAAACCTGCTTCCTAAAACAATTAATAGTTGTGTAGTTTGTTATTAATCTCAAGCGCAATTGTGCATTAATGGCAAAAAAGGCGTAACTGTGTGTTGCTAAGGTGAAAGCGTATGTGTATTGCTAAGCTGTCCTTGATTTAATGTTTGTTCTACAGGCCTCTTTTTTTATTGCATATGTGGTGACGTCATGGACAAGTATAACATCAGAACTAACTCAAAACTACTGGCCTTTTGTTTCATTTGTGGGGGAACTGTGCAAAATGTTGCAAGTGGGATGACTCCAAAGCTCCATCAATGCCTTACCATAGTGAAATTCCATGGATTCTCTTATTTGGACTGCTTGGGCTGACATACTTCATTGTAGCCCCACATATTCTCCCATTTATATTGGTTTACTTCTGCCTTGGCTACTTTATATTTCGTAATCAGGTGAGAACATTGCTGTTTATTTATCAGTTTTTTACCTGCTTTTGTGCTACTCATTGTACTGTCATATGACTCATGTCCCAGTGCATGACGTTTGAAAGGACAGTGATATGTTGATCCATTCAAACTTTGGAAGTGACCTACCAATTTGTTTGACATTGGCATCAGAATACTTGAATTTGGTCATCAGGACTTCAGGATTGCAATGATTAGTTCAATAATGGTACCATGAGGTGCAGATAAAATCATGATGACATGGGTGTAGGCCATATGGTGCCAGTTTCTTAGTATATTTAGCACGTAATCAGAGTGTTATTTCCTGAAAGATGATTTAGATCATTTAGTGATGGAATTTGTAACATTTTTTTCTGAAAGACATGCAACCCTGATGTGTCTTGGAGCTCTTAGGTGGAAAACTTCAGGATATATGAGGATGATTTGATGACAGTCAAATTTGAATCTCAATGTATGCTTGGATAAGAAAAGAGGAGTTGTGGATCTCTACAAGAATTCGTAGTTTGGTTGGACAATACTTTCATACATTGGGAAGCTGACATTAGTATATCAAATGTCCTGGTTACACCAGTTCTGAGAAGTGATTACACTAGGAATTATTTTGCAATGTTGAAATTGCTAAGCAAATTCTCTTTTTCTAATGTAGTTAGTCAAGTAATGTTATTGCCATATACACGTTATACAAATACTTTAGCTCTCACCCCAGCTTTTTTAACTAGATAGTGCAATTTTCATGTGTTTAACTTTGTCATTCATCAGTTTAGCGATGTACAATTTGTAACTTAGCATGGTACAAATGTTGATTTGTGATCCAAATTCTACACATCAATAAGGCCGGCTTCTGGACAGAGCGTAGCAGAGGCCCGTCGCCGGAGGCTTAGGGCCGGAGCGGAGTCCTGAAGCGGCCCATTGTGCAAGGCCCGTGCACCCAGGGACGCCTGGGGGTGCGGGGGGGGCGAAGCCCCCCCGCGGTATGGATTCTAGTCGAATTAGGGTTTCATGATATATATATTTCCTGTAAGCCGCCGTTTGGGATACGGCATTAGAGTTGTAAATCCCCGGCATTGTAACCTCACCCCGATATAGTGAAGATTGTTGCTGGCTGGCGCCCGTGGTTTTTTCCCTCTCGAATTGGGAGGGTTTTCCACGTTAAAATCTCGTGTCTCTCTGCGATTGATCTTGTTTTACTTCGTCGTTCCTCCGCCGTCGCGTGTAACAAGTGGTATCAGAGCCTAGGTCTTTCAGATCGGGCATCGCGATGGCGTCGGTGAAGTTTGATCTACCGCTACTCGACTACAAGACGAGATTCTCGCTGTGGCAAGTGAAGATGAGGGCGATACTCGCCCAATCACAGGATCTGGATGAGACCCTAGATTGCTTCGGGAAGAAGGAGAAGGATCAATGGACTCCTGAGGAGAAACGTAAAGATCGTAAGGCTCTTTCACTCATTCAACTTCATCTTTCTAATGATATCTTGCAAGAAGTGCTGCAGGTGAAAACTGCTGCAGAACTTTGGTTGAAACTGGAATCGATCTGCATGTCAAAAGATCTCACCAGTAAGATGCACATGAAGATGAAGTTGTTCTCGCACAAGTTGCAGGAGGGAGGATCGGTGATGAACCACATATCGGTCTTTAAGGAGATCGTGGCCGATCTGTTATTCATGGAGGTAAAATTTGATGATGAGGATTTAGGTCTTCTGTTACTATGCTCACTGCCTAGTTCACATTCAAATTTTCGTGACACCATATTGTTAAGCCGTGATGAACTAACCCTAGCGGAGGTTTATGAGGCGCTCCAGAGTAAGGAGAAGATGAAAGGTATGGTGCAGGGTGAGCCGTCGTCCTCCAAGGGCGAGGCGTTGCAGGTCAGGGGCAGATCTGAGAAGAAGTCCTATGATAACAACAATCGCAACAAGAGCCAGCATGGTAAAGGACGTTCAAAGTCCAGGGATAAGAAGTTCTGCAAGTACTGCAAGAAAACGAACCACTTCATCGAGGATTGCTATAAGTTAAAGAATAAGGAGAAGAGGAATGCTGCTCACCAACAGAAAAATAAATCTGAAGGTAATGCCTCTGTTGTCTCCGGTGCTGATAGTTTTGATTCTGGAGATTGCCTTGTCGTATTTGCTGGTTGTGTTGCTGGTCATGATGAATGGTTACTCGATTCGGCATGTTCGTTTCATATCTGCATTAACAGAGAATGGTTTAGTTCTTATAAGCCTGTGCAGAGTGGAGATGTCGTTCGCATGGGAGATGACAACCCATGTGAGATCGTGGGCATTGGATCTGTTCAGATCAGGACACATGATGGCATGGTTCGCACACTGGACAATGTGCGACATATACCAAGGATGGCAAGAAATCTCATCTCCCTCAGCACACTCGATGATGAAGGGTACAAGTACTCCGCTTCAGGTGGAGTTTTAAAGGTATCAAGAGGTTCTCTCGTTTACATGATTGGTGATATGAATTCTGCCAAGTTATATGTGCTTAGAGGAAGTGCATTGCGTGTTTCCGCCACGGCTGCTACTGTCTCTGATAATAATACTAACCTCTGGCATAAGCGTCTTGGACACATGAGTGAACTTGGTATGGCAGAATTGATGAAGAGGAACCTGCTGGATGGCTGCACTCAGAGTAAGATGAACTTCTGTGAGCACGCATTTTTGGTAAGCACAAGAGAGTAAAGTTCAATGCTTCGGTACATCGCTCCAAAGGTATACTTGAGTATGTACATGCTGATTTGTGGGGGCCTTCTCGTAAGACCTCGTATGGTGGTGCAAATTATATGCTTACTATCATTGATGATTACTCTAGAAGAGTGTGCCCTTATTTTCTGAAAGGTAAAGATGATACATTTGCTGCTTTTAGAGATCGGAAAGTAATGATAGAAAGGCAAACTGAGAAGGAGGTAAAGCTGCTTCGTACTGATAATGGTGGTGAATTTTGCTCGCATGAGTTTAATGATTATTGCAGGAAGGAAGGCATTGTGAGGCATCACACCATCCCGTACACTCCGCAGCAGAATGGTGTGGCTGAGCGCATGAACAGAACCATCATATCGAAGGCTCGTTGCATGTTGTCCAACGCAAAGATGAGCAAGCATTTTTGGGCAGAGGCCGCCAACACCGCATGCTATTTGATCAACAGGTCGCCATTCCACTCAACAAGAAAACTCCCATTGAGGTATGGTCTGGTACACCTGCTGATTATTCACAGCTGAAAGTTTTTGGTTGCACTGCTTATGCTCATGTTGATAATGGAAAATTGGAGCCTAGAGCTATTAAGTGTCTGTTTCTTGGTTATGGTTCTGGAGTAAAAGGATATAAGCTATGGAATCCTGATACAAGAAAGACTTTCATGAGCAGAAGTGTTGTTTTTAATGAATCTGTGATGTTTAATGACAGTTTACCCATAGATATTGTACCAGACAGATCTGATGATGAGCAGCAGAATATGAGCGTGCAGGTGGAGCACGTGGATGATCAGGGAGATGAATTTATTGATGATACTATTGATACTGTTCAACACTTATCTCCTGTTTTGCAGCAAGACAATCAGCCTATTGCACTTCGCAGAGAAAAGAGGAGTTGTGCTCCTCGATCCCGATTAATTGAAGAGTGTAATTTGATTCATTATGCTCTTAGTTGTGCTGAACAGGTGGAGAACACTCATGAGCCGGTTACGTACACTGAAGCCATTGTTTCTGGAGATCATGAGAAGTGGATCTCAGCTATGCAAGAAGAGATGCAGTCCCTGGAGAAAAATGGCACATGGGACGTGGTGCGCTTGCCTAAAAATAAGAAGACCGTGCGTTGCAAATGGATCTTCAAGAGGAAGGAGGGCCTATCTCCTAGTGAGCCTCCAAGATTTAAGGCAAGGTTAGTAGCTAAAGGTTTTAGTCAGATTCCGGGTGTTGATTACAATGATGTGTTCTCCCCAGTTGTGAAGCATAGCTCAATTCGTACATTCTTTAGTATTGTTGCTATGCGTGATCTTGAGCTTGAGCAGCTAGATGTGAAGACAGCATTTTTGCATGGAGATCTTGAGGAGGAGATATACATGGACCAGCCAGAAGGGTTCATAGTGCCTGGTAAGGAAGATCATGTTTGCAAATTGAAGAAGTCCTTATATGGTTTGAAACAATCTCCTCGTCAGTGGTATAAGAAGTTTGATTCATTTATGTTATCAAATAACTTTAAAAGATCTGATTATGATAGCTGTGTCTACATTAAATTTGTTGATGGATCACCTATATACTTGCTGTTATATGTTGATGATATGCTGATTGCTGCCAAGAGCAAGAAAGAAATCACTACATTGAAGTCTCAGTTGAGCAGTGAATTTGAGATGAAGGATCTTGGTGCTGCTAAGAAAATTCTAGGTATGGAAATTACTAGAGACCGTGCTTCTGGTTTATTGTTTCTTAGTCAGCAAAATTATATTCAGAAAGTGCTTCGTCGTTTCAACATGCATGATTCAAAGCCTGTTAGTACTCCCATTGCACCTCACTTTAAATTGTCAGCTTCACAATGTCCTAGCACTGATGAGGAGGTTGAGTACATGTCCAGAGTTCCGTATGCTAGTGCTGTAGGGTCTTTGATGTATGCCATGGTTTGCTCTCGTCCGGATTTATCTTATGCTATGAGTTTGGTCAGTAGATATATGGCTAATCCTGGTAAAGAGCATTGGAAAGCCGTTCAGTGGATTTTCAGGTACATGCAAGGCACATCGAATGCTTGTTTGAAGTTTGGCAGGACTGAAAAAGAACTCGTTGGCTATGTCGATTCAGATTATGCTGGTGATTTGGATAAGCGTAGGTCGCTCACAGGTTATGTATTTACCATTGGAGGTTGTGTTGTGAGCTGGAAGGCACATTTGCAGGATGTTGTTGCGCTGTCCACCACTGAAGCAGAATATATGGCTATGTGTGAAGCAAGTAAAGAGTCAGTTTGGCTGAAAGGTTTGTTTGCTGAGCTTGCTGGAGTTGATTCTTGCATTAATCTGTTTTGTGACAGTCAGAGTGCAATTTATCTCACTAAAGATCAGATGTTTCATGAGAGGACAAAGCACATTGAGATTAAATATAATTATGTCAGAGATATTGTTGCAAAGGGTAAGCTAAAGGTATGCAAGATTAGCACTCATGAAAATCCTGCTGATATGTTGACAAAGCCAGTTCCTGTTGCTAAGTTTGAGCTTTGCTCAAGCTTAGTTGGTATTACAGCTTAGCCCAAGAGGCTGTGTGGCGCCGAAAGTATTTCTTTCTTTGTTACGTTCAGGGTGAAGGATTGATTTATGCTACAGGAAGGAATTTGTCTCAAGGTGGAGTATGTTGATTTGTGATCCAAATTCTACACATCAATAAGGCCGGCTTCTGGACGGAGCGTAGCAGAGGCCCGTCGCCGGAGGCTTAGGGCCGGAGCGGAGTCCTGAAGCGGCCCATTGTGCAAGGCCCGTGCACCCAGGGACGCCTGGGGGTGCGGGGGGGCGAAGCCCCCCCGCGGTATGGATTCTAGTCGAATTAGGGTTTCATGATATATATATTTCCTGTAAGCCGCCGTTTGGGATACGACATTAGAGTTGTAAATCCCCGGCATTGTAACCTCACCCCGATATAGTGAAGATTGTTGCTGGCTGGCGCCCGTGGTTTTTTCCCTCTCGAATTGGGAGGGTTTTCCACGTTAAAATCTCGTGTCTCTCTGCGATTGATCTTGTTTTACTTCGTCGTTCCTCCGCCGTCGCGTGTAACAACAAATGCAGCTTTTTAATGTATGTTTGCCCACGTATGATACTGGTGGAAGGTTTTGGCCAATCGTGCAAAATGCAACGATATTTTCTCTGGTGCTGATGCATATAATTGCGATTGGAGTATTTGGGTTAAAGAAACTTCCTCTCGCATCAAGTTTGCTGGTGCCTCTTCCAGTGCTGACACTTCTGTTCAATGAATACTGCCGGAACCGATTTTTGCCTATCTTCCAAGCATATTCTACTGAGGTACTATTTTCTGTAGTATTGCATTTTGTCCAGGCATTTCATGCCATTCTGTTATGCATCTGTTTACGAACACTCATGAGTGCTTGATCATTTTGATTCTTTAGCTGTCACTTCTGTGACATATGATGTGTCTTCATGTTCACCTTTTGTACCTGCAGTCTTTGATAAAGAAAGATAGAGGAACAGAGCAAGCCAGAGATGGCAGAATTCTTCAGCAATCTTGTAACAGCGTACTGTGACCCAGCACTGAAACCTATCCGGCGCTCTTCAAACTCGGATGAACGAACTACACCGCTTTTGTCTTCCGTTTAGATTCAGACAAATCATAGGTGGCATCCTGACTCCCATGGTGTGAATTTTGGTTTGGTTTTGATGATCAGATACATAACAGTACAGGTGTGCTCGTCCTTGTGTTGTTGCACTGTAAAGCAGAATTTTAGACATACACCGCTGTATTGTCGTTTGTTGTGCATTTGTGTACATCATATTTTGTGCTCACTTCATAGAGATGAATAATGCATTGCTCCTTCAATGTTGGGTTGGCAATGCAAACCTCTTGTTTGTTTTGTTGTACCTTCAAAAATATCAGATTATTTTCTTAATTAAATTTTTTTAACTGCCTGTATATGTGGATGTTGTTTTGCTTCGTAGTATGCGCTTTATGAGTTTGGGCATATTCTTTACCTTATAAGCTGGTGGCTTTTGACTTTTGCTACAGTACCTAACATTCAAACAGGGTATTTTCTCAAGACAGAGTCTATAAGTTAAACAGCTAAAATTTAAAAATTTCAGCCAAAAGACATAAGCCGCAGCCGAAAAGAACAGACCCATTTGTTTGCCACTTTGAGAATGCGGTAAGGACAAGCTGCTTTTTGTTAAGCTCTACTTGCCATTTCTTTGGCCCCTCTGAGTGTGTGTGTATGTATGTGTGTGTGTGTGTGTATATATATATATATATATATATATATATATATATATATATATATATATATATATATATATATATATATATATATATATATATATATATATATATATATATATATATATATATATATATATACAAAAGTTGCAAATCGTGTGGAATCCATCATGATGTGGTAGGCTAGTAGCCTATTGTCTATATTGTGTTATTGACTAACTATATGCTTAGATCATTTGACAAATTCATACTCTACAGTGTGACTATGATAATGTCTTGCCATCCTAAAAGTTCACTATTTCAACTTAATTATGTATTCCTTTTTGGTTCCTTTTTGTTTATGGTTCTCGAATGTTGACCCGACATAGATTTGCTTGCATCAGTTGAACACATAAGATCGCAACCGATGTCAAAATGCCAGAATCAAAAGACTTTAGACTCAGATCAACTTGCTTCCTTTTTATTGAAAAGAAAAAGATTATGTGATTGATTGCCACTTGGAAAGGAAACAAAGGTCGTATTATGGTAATCTATCTTAGGCGCGTTACTTGTTATAATGGGGTGCAAGTCATCCTTAACAGCATTCGATCTTGTGCCATTTGGCTCCCCTGTTGTCTGTTCATTCGAAATATAGAAGATTTCTGTTCCTAACGTGAACCGATGTCAATATACGCCATAGCAACATTGTTGTGCCATTTGTCTTCTTGTTCATAGGAAGAGTGTACTAGATCCTAATTTGTTTATCAGGGGAAGAGTGTAGAATTCGGTGTAGAATTCGTAATGCATCATGGTATATATGCTGATAATATTTTTTGCTCCTGGTAAGTTGTATGGACGGTCATATTCACATCCGCTTGGTACCTCTATTAGTAGTTAATTACTTGCTTTGCTCTAGGTCACTGTCATTTACTCATTAAAACTTATGCTCACATATTCTTGTTCACACAGCATGCATGAGAAGGCATTCTGATTTAAACATAATTGTACGATCCTCGATGGCAATTAGAGCAGGATAAATGATTGCAACATCTAGCAGAAAATTTTTCTAAAATTTTCTGCCTTTTAATTGTTTAATCTGCAAAAAAACAGAAATAACAAAACAAAAAAAGCAAGTTTTTTTATTTTACTGTAGCAGTACCGTACCAATTACTGTAGTAAAATGTTGGAGCGGATACTGTAGTGCGCACTGTACAAGTACTGTAGCAACTAGATAATGAGTTGTTAAAAATGCACGTTTTCGTTCAATCTTCCAATCGATTTTTAATTAAAACTGATTGATGTACGTAAGCAAGAAAAATATCTAGACATAGATCAATACATAGAGAATCTATGGGAATAAAAAATCAGGAAAAAGGATAATATATGTGAACTAAAAAACTCACAAACTTTTATTCAAAAACATGTATACTGTTCATCTCTAGAACCACGTCGCCCATGCGCCATCTTTTTTTCCCTTTTTCTTTTCGCGTCATGGCCGCCGGACGCTATTTTTTTCTTCCCTTTTCGTTCCCGAATCGGCCACAGCGCCGCTGTTCACACGACGCAGTCCAAGACAGAGACGAAGCCGCTGGCCAATCTAATAGATCTAAACTTTATTTCTGAATCATGGTGGCTAGAAAGTGCTCTCCCTAGCACCCCTAAACCCTAGCACGAAATTAGTCTTTCAAAAAGCCACGGGGTTAGCCTCCAACCCCACCTCTATTTATAGTCTACGGCTCAAAACATAAGCTGAACCTAAGCCCACGAGTTCTAATCCAATTCCAACAGCAAAGAGACCCGAAACCCTTCCTAACATGGGTTTTCCAAAATTCCAACTCTTCTAACGTGCCACGTGTCGAAACCTCCAGGACTGCACCTCCCGTAGCTTCTCCACGCATCATCCATCATGTGTCGTAGCCTCCGGACCGCACCTCCGTAGTTCTAACACGTATCATCCATCTCTGATCTCCATACGCCCCAAGCATGAGCCCGACCATCTCGTGACCTCCTTGATCGTCTGAACCTCAGATCTCCCCATCCTAGTCCCGGTCCACCTCGTCACCGACCATGATTGCCTCCATACTCAACTTGCACATGCAAAGACCAAAGAACGTTCTTCCGGCACAAGCTCGTCCAAACTCGACCAATATCAATCCGCACACACGCGACACAACTCACATAACAACGCTAAACAAAGTTACCAATTATTCATCATAAATTAACTATTGTCAATTATTCAACAGCAAAATAACCTAGACCTACCAGCATAGTCTGACAATAATGCATCATGGTAAGTGGAAACCGATGTCAATATACGCCATAGCAACATTGTTGTGCCATTTGTCTTCTTGTTCATAGGAAGAGTGTACTAGATCCTAATTTATTTATCAGGGGAAGAGTGTAGAATTCGTAATAATGCATCATGGTATATATGCTGATGATAATATATTTTGCTCCTGGTAAGTTGTATGGACGGTCATATTCACATCCGCTTGGTACCTCTATTAGTAGTTAATTACTTGCTTTGCTCTAGGTCACTGTCGTTTACTCATTAAAACTTATGCTCACATATTCTTGTTCACACAGCATGCATGAGAAGGCATTCTGATGTAAACATAATGATTCCTAAAGGGAGTGTAGGGTATTAGAGGTCCTTATCTAATTTACCCCGATCAATTCGGCTTGAGCTTCTGGCTTCTGGCTTATTTTTCACTATTCATTAATTTCGTCTTTTTCTGAACTTTTGGTTTTTTGTTGAGCTTTTTTGCCGGTTCTTTTTTCCCGTATTCGTTTGTATTATACGTAATGGGCTAACATATTTTTATATTTTTAAATTTTTTAAATTTAATTATGCTAAATAAGCCTCTGTCAGCTACAGTGCTTTTTCAGCCAGCTACAGTGTTTTCAGCCATAAGCCACGAGCTTTTCAGCCGAACCGATCAATAATATATTTTCTTGACCTAGATCCATGGAGCTCCCAGTTTGCAATTGCTAGCTTGACCTACTTGTCACACCATAAGATCACTTGCTAGACTTGACCAGTTGCAATTGCTAGCTTGACCTACTTGTCACACCATAAGATCACTTGCTAGACTTGACCAGGACTGGAAAGATGGGCAGTTAAAAAGGGTGACGGGAAGCTAGGTCAAGCGGTCAAGAACAGCAATATGAACACAAATCTTTGTTCTCTCAAGTCTCAAGCGATCAACCATGCAATGAAGATCTAGTCATTCGAGCACGTATGTGAAAAGGAATGGACATGCTGTAGGACTAAACCTTATTATCTTGTACAAAATTCGCATGAACATAGATACATACAGAAAATATGTGACTGGGACATCAAGGGCATATGCTAGAAAGATACTCTCTTTTTGTTTTTTCTTAAGCAGAGTAGAGCGATTAGAGTTGAACGCTTTCGCTGAAAGGAGGACGTGGAAAGGGGAGCTAGCATTGGTGACACCGTCTTCGTCATGCATGACAGACGCGAACAGACGAAGAGAAAAACAATTGACAGCCGGTTTAAGCGCCGCTCGGCTGGGCTGAAAAGCTGTGACTTATAACTGAAATTGCACTGTAGTTGCTGAAATTTCACTGTAGCTGAAGGTGGCTTATTTAGCGTAATTAAATTTAAAAAATTTTAAAAATATAAAAATATGCTAGCTCATCACGGACAACGCAAACGAATACGAAAAAATCGGCAAAAAAACTAAAAAAATCAAAAGTTCAGAAAAAGATGAAATTTATAAATAGTGAAAAATAAACTAAAAGCTAAAACCGAAACGAGTGGGGCCTAAGGGATTAATTAAGAAAGCAATATAGGCCAAGGATTTCAACCCTAGGGTTAATTTTTTACCCTTCGTCGCGGCTCTTGGCTGCAAGCACTAAACCCCATAATTACAGTTCGGCATGCCTCGGAAATCGTGATACCAAAATCTGGCGTACGCCTGCCTTGTTCGTATATATCCTGTATCTGCTGAAATACGCGTACACAGACTCGGTCGTGCGTAGCGTACGTACAAGATAGCTAGCTAGCGAATGAAATTGTATTCGCAAAAGTAAATCCGATGAACGCACTCCAAACTCATATTTGATTTTATGTTCCGAGAGCGAGAAGAAATGTTTGGTTGAAGTGATGAGATTTCATTTGTTGATCAGATATTTTTTTAGCTCGTGCGCATGCAAATGGCCTCACTTGAAAGCTTGTTTCACAATTGGCCCCGGCTTGTTAAGGTTGTGTTTCACAATTGTTCTTGTCAAGTGAAGAGTGAAACATCAACTCCATGGAACTTCCTGGCAGTACAAAACGAGATCATCAACTCCGCTTTTAACCCTTCACATGGACGTTGCAATCCAAGTTGTGTGCATTGCCAATAATAAATTCAAACGGTGCAAGTTGGCTAGCTAGTTGATCAGTTCAAGCTCACAATTCACCAAACATAATACACGCCATATTTAGGGCTTATTTGATATGACTACAGCTTATGAGTTTTGGTTGAAATTTTTAAATTTTAGCTGCTTGCGACAGAAAGATATACTCGTTTGTGGTTTTAGTTGATACAGATGTTAGGCTTTTAATATGTACTGCAATTAACTTGTTGATCCTATTTAAAGAAAATATTTCATTTAAAAATTAGATACTATAGCAAAAGATAAAAACTGTTTTTAACAGCCGTTAAAGAGCATACCCTTACATCATCCTAAAAAGGTCTCCAATTCGCACGTAAGGCATGAGCTAATCGCCAAAAGGTGATGTCTGGATGTCACCGACCTGGTCAAAGGCAGGGTGTATGTATCTCATCTTAAGAAAATACTTTATTTAAAAATAGGTTTTGTTAAACATCATCTGCATGTTTTCTTCCTAACTATTATCTAGATTTAAGATTATTGGATTAGAGATCCAATGGTCATGAATTCTCTTCCTCTCCCTTGAATTCTA
Source organism: Dendrocalamus latiflorus (assembly GCA_017311315.1). Classification (NCBI taxonomy): domain Eukaryota; kingdom Viridiplantae; phylum Streptophyta; class Magnoliopsida; order Poales; family Poaceae; genus Dendrocalamus; species Dendrocalamus latiflorus. Next base: position 3,200,348 of record CM029636.1, on the reverse strand, counting down.
CCTCATGCTCTTGAAAAAAAAATCTCCTCTCTTCAAAAACAAGGGGTCCTTTGATCTCTAATCCAAAGGTCATAAATTTGAATGATAGTTAGAAAAAAAACATCTGAATAATGCCTAGACACTTTCTTTAAAAATTAGGTACTATAGTAAAAGACAAACTATTTTTAAAAGCCGTTAAAGAGTATACCCTTACATCATTCTAAAAAGGTCTCTAATTCGCACGTAAGGCATGAGCTAATCGTCAAAAGGTGATGTACGTCTGGATGTCGCCGACCTGGTCAAAGGCAGGGTCCCTTTCCTGCCCCCCTTTTTTTCCCCTTTGCTCCTCTCATTAATCACTCGGACCCGGTGAAAACGACGAACATCAAATTCGTCCCTGAAAATGATCCACATCGTAATCGATATATATACTTTCGGTGACATTTGTTTTGCAATATAATGATAGTTGCAGAGCTTATGTGGGTCCAAAGTTTCGAGTATGTGCTCCCCGTGTGAGCAATTCGGCTTCATTTCATAAATCTTTCTATGTGCCGATTCATGATTCCTCTTAATTTGTAAGCTGTAGCACTACAACAAAATAGTCTCGTAGAGATATTTTTCTTAGATACTTTTTTAGTATCTTTATGTAGCATATAAAGACGCTTCTTGAAACTTTTTTAAGTATTGTTCACTACTAATACGTCTCTACGGTCTTTAATACGGTCTATAGGGAGATGCTCCTAAGCCGTTTTGTAAAGTGTCTTAGGAGTGTCTCCCAATGGAACATGTTAAAGACTGTAGAGACATGTTGATAGTGAACAACACTGAAAAACACTCAAAAAAATGTCTCAAGAAGCGTCTTTATATATTACATAAGGACACTATAAAAGCGTTTAAACAAAAACATCTCTATGAGACCATTTGATTATAGTATAGTAGATGGATCCTTGTGATCTATAATTCTATATCCGGTATAAGAGTGTTCATACTATAAAAAGAAGAGGATACTTGTAAGGTTATTAGAATTGCGATTCCAGGCTTCCACCGTCATGCCTCGTGACCTTGCAATATTAAGAATCACGATTTCGAATGAATGATCCAGTCATATGAGAACCTTTCATACATATAAAACTCCTAATCACTAATGGGGAACAGATAGGATGAATTAGCACAAAAGCACACACTCCTGCCTTGCTCCAATGTATTGAACTATAAAGGCCACAAAAGTCTAACATAGTAATGTATCAATATTACACTACTACAATCTCATGTATGTCATATCCACATGTCAATGACTAGGCCAACACACACCACACCCTCATCCTTAGCTAAGCAAATATCACTTCCCTTAACTAAAGAGAGCATCAAAGAAGAACATGGGTGAATTAACTAGAGATCCAATCTCTCTCACTAGATTTCCTTGTCTCCCTCCGTAATCCTAGCTAGTGTGATTGTTGAGCACCAAAATTAAACAATACCAATCCATCATCACCATCAACACCAACAAAACATGATAGATTATACAGTTTCGCTATTGCACAGGGAACTGAAATTTTTTTATCTTTTAGTCATCTAAAATTGCACTCTCAATCAACTGAAGTTGCAGCCCCCCTCCAAAAAAAACACCTGCAACTTCAGGTACTCAATCAACTGAAGTTGCAGCCCCCCTCCAAAAAAATCACCTGCAACTTCAGATGATTCAAATTGTAATTTCAGGTGACTGAAAGATAAAAAAAAATTCAATCGACTGTGCAATAGTCACTCCCTAGATTATATTATACACAAATACATACTAATAAGTAATTAATACACAGTATATAGAAGATTTAATTGATACACAATTGAGCTAGATAGCACAACACAAGCCACAAAAGCCTCCCCCTCTCTCGTCTCCACTCTCTCCTCTCCACCCTTATATATGTACTCATCTCCCTTCAACTCCAAACTCCACACCAAGCTGAGCTCCATGCCTCCGTCCATGGCGAGGAAGCGCAAGGCCTCCGATGACATCGACGCCAATGACGTACCCAACCCGCCGCCGGCGGTAGCGTCGACGGACGCGTGGACATCGGACAGCATGGCCACGGTGGTGGCGGCGCAGCAGCAGCGGGGGAGGAAGCGGTTCATCGGCGTGCGGCAGCGGCCGTCGGGGCGGTGGGTGGCGGAGATCAAGGACACTATCCAGAAGATCCGCGTGTGGCTCGGCACCTTCGACACCGCCGAGGAGGCCGCCCGCGCCTACGACGAGGCCGCCTGCCTCCTCCGCGGCGCCAACACGCGCACCAACTTCTGGCCGCGCCCCTCGCCGGCTGTCTCCTTTGCTCAGTCGGCGGCGGTGGAGGTGGCACCGGCGCCGGCGCTGCCGTCCAAGGTCACCAACCTCCTCCTGCTACGCCTCAAGGCCCGCAACCAGCAGCTCCTCAACGCCACTGCGGCGCCGCAAGAAGCTGCGCAGAAGCAGCAGCACCACAAGCAGAAGCCGTCGTGCCAAGAAGCGTACGGCCATGGCCATGATGAGGAGTGCAGCTTCCAAGTCGACGACTTCTTGAGCTACGACTACGAGTGCAACAACTTGCAAGAAATGGAGGACGAGGATGACGAAGAGGAGGAGGAGCTCGGCTTCCAGTTCATGGACGCTCACGCCGCGTCGACGACGGAGGGAGGCGAGGACGCGATCTGCTCGCCGTTCGAGGTGGTGGCGGCGGAGTTCGGCCCCACCGCTGTGGAGGCTGACGACGGCGAGCCGGCAACGGCGGTGCAGGAGGTGATGAGGAGGATGGACTACGAGAGGAAGATCTCCGCGTCGCTCTACGCGCTCAGCGGCGTGTCCGAGTGCCTCAGGATGCGCCTCGGCAGCGACGCCGCCGTTCGGGAGCAGCTCTCCGGCCTGAGGGACGCGTGCCGGAAGAAGCAGCAAGAAGTGGTGGTGCAACAGCATCAGCAAGAACAAGAACAAGAAGAACAAGCTGCTGCTGCAGTAGAGGATGGTAAGGCTGCAGGTCAAGAGGAGTGTTCAGGCAGCAGCAACAGCGTGTCGGAGGCGACGAGCTCGTCGTCCGAGGAGATTGGCGGGGACGGCGACGTGCTGCTATGGAGTTCCCTGGATTTGGCTCCCATCTGCTTCATGGCATAGTTTGATTTGATCATCTTGTGGTTGAGTTCATCGTAGCAGCTAGATTGTGTGTGGTAGTCATGGGTCAGATGAGAAGCCCTGGTCATAACTTGCTTACCAATTTGTTTTGCTCAACAGCATAATAAATCTAGCTATCATCTCATATACATCAGAACAATAGCGGATCTAGAATTTTATCATGCCTCAGACTGAATTTTAGTAGACTAACATTCTAGAACTAACACAAATTTATACCCACACCACGGCATAACAAAAGTACATCATTGATATGAAAATTTAGCTTAATTGTTCAACATAAAACATAATAAGAAAAATATGGTAAAAATTAAATAATATAGCATAGTAGAGACACAATTTGAGTACCTAAATAACGAAAATTTGCTCTCTATCTTATCCCACCATTTCTTCATTGATAATAAGACAAGAATCAAAACCTACAAAAATAACATATGAGAATAAATCGAATAGGTGTATGAATAAATGCAAAGGATATGAAGTTTACATTTATAAGAAGCTAACTTACTACTAACATGTGATAGTTATTTCTTACGTGACCTTATCCCTTGAAAACACTCTAAAATCTCATCATCATTAATGCTTTCAAATATGTTTCACATCAGCAATAAATGTGCTAAGTTGGTCCTTAATAACTACACAATCATATTGGGATAAGTTAGCAGCATACATCCTAGTAAGTTCAATTAATTTGTCTTCATCAAAGTTGGCAAAACAAAACTTTAGATCAAGACAAGCAATGCACCTCAATAACCGAGTCAATCTTTTATCAAAGCGATTATTTATCTCAATAATAATTTGATCATACACCACAATAAATATTTCACGATGAAAATAATCATAGTAAGTTACCATTTGACCACCACGACCCCTTGAATGACCCTTAACCGGTGTTGTATCATACATATTTGGCACAATGATTTTATATTAGAGACTAAAGGCATTTGCCTCTTTGAAAAGTTTATCACAACCATCATTTCTTATTACATCAATTATCTTCAATGTGATTTTAATCAGCCTTATAGTACAAACAATGTTTTGATATTTGTTTTGCAAACATTATGATAGATTATTAGTCTTGCCTAAAATTTTGATTATAATATGTAATATAAGTACAAATTCAAAGCTTTCCATTATTCAACAAACCCGAGCTATTGTTTTCTGTGTTGCACTAGTAGCATCATTACTCAAATTCTTTAATACCTCTAGGACCAAATCCCACATGAGAATAAGAAGACACAAGGTTTTATGATATGAGCCACAACGAGTATCGCCGGACCTTTCAAGGTTAGTTTGTTGGTTTTTCTCTCTTCCCTTAAAAATTTCACCGGTCTCTAATTTGTTCACAATTTTATCATGATGATCTTGGGCCAATTAATCTATTTTGTTATAAGAAGTATTAACAGTATTGACTATCATAGTGATGTAGTTAAAGAAAGCCAAGGCAGAAGAACAACACTTGGCAACAAAAATAACCACTAATTGCAACTGGTGAGCAAAACAATAGACGTAAAACGCATATGGATTTTCATCCAATATGCATCTTTGCAACCCATGAAATTGTCTTCTGATGTTTGATGCTCCATCGTATCATTGTCCTCGCAATCTAGAGGTTAATAAACCATGAAACTGTAACATACCATCCAATGCTAGTTTTAGCGAAGACAATATGGTGTCAGAAATATGTTAAACCCCAAGAAACCTCTCTATCACCGGCCTTTTATTATTGATGTACCTGTATAGGATAAGAAAGCATAGTTAATATAGTTTATACTTACTAAGACATATGTGGCAAACTGTCTATCCACAATATCATCAATAATGGCTTTTGTGGTCTCTTCTACATAAGCTTTGCACAACTGCTTTTGTACATGGTGTGGAGTTATTAAGTGGTTCGCAGGAATATTGCCAAGTAATTTTGTAGCATTTTCACCATTTTTAGGAAGTTTCCTCTATTGTTTGACTAGAAAACTCATTGTGTCCATGAAAAGTAAAAGCTTGCAATTGAAGAAATTTTGCAACATCTAACATAATAGTAAGGCATGATTTATATTCTTCCTCATCCTTCTTGGTGGCAACAGCTATCACATAATCCACACCTTACCTCTGATTTTTGAAAGCTTCACAATATTTTCTTCATCCAAACTTTTAATTGCATTCTTTCAATTAACAAACCCTACTCTTGTGAAGGATTCAATACCATAGTTCTCAGCCCTTAGATGCTTAATGAGAAAATAGTAAAAACAAAATGTTGCAACTTTAGCAATACTATATTCCAACTCAGAGGCGAGCAACAGCCCGAGGCCCAGCTGATATATTTGTTTTAATTTATTGTAGCAATTAATAAGTAAAGGTTTTGAATTTTTTTTATAGTGGGCTGGGCCTGAGGCTGGTTGTTGGGCTGGCTACACCCCTGTTCCAACTAATTATACTTTCAAACCATGATTCCTAAAAGCTCCTACTCTGGTTCCCATACTCTTTATGTGAAAATTTATAACTAATTGGTTGGTATAGACCCATTTACAAATACTCTTTTCTAGCAACATATCTGATATCCACATCTAAATCCTCAATTGGTTTCCAAAGCCCATGATCAGCAATAATCTCATCCAGGCTAAGTACAACACGAGAAATGTTTTGATGTGTTTTAATAGCTCCAGTTTCTACTATTTCTAGAGTTGGAGGGAATTTGTGAGATTGTGATTGGGTTGGAAAATAAGATGACAATGTCTTGGTTCTTTTCATTTTGTATTTCTAAATGTTCTTACTTCTACAATAAACACAAATTCAGTATTCACTAATAACTAAGCATAGTAAACAGCAGGAAATCAGGAATATTTAGTAGACAACAGTATTCACTAATAACTAAGAAGAGAAAACGTATCGTGGAACCTTTGGCCGAATCTAAATGGAAACGAACATGACACAAACACACACACATACTAGAGTAGATAACATTAGATAGCCAGAGAAAGAATGGCCATGTTCTATTTCGAAAATGCAGAGACATAGAAAATACAATAACTCCCCATGGCATATCTGAAAAACTATTATCTAGTACCAGCTAACCAAAACAAAACTAAGATGTTTAAATATTATCTCACATCCTGTCTATCACTTGACACAATCACACAAAAAGCTCCTAAATAGCCAATCATTCTAGAGCTTTGGCAATCCACAATTTCGCAATCACAACTCTCTACAAGTGACTTAAAATCAAGCAAGTTGAATGAAATCACATAATTTCTGCAACATATGCTCGAGCAGATCAGATACTAAAAAATATTTAGTTGGACAAATTTTAGTTCAGAACAAGCTAATGTTTACTATGTAGTAGTTGCACAAATTTTACGACCCAAATTGCAAGGCTCTGATATCTCATTTCCCCCCTCAGATTAAACGTGCCTAGAAATTTCAGGAGTTCAACTTGCCGAGAAATTTCCTAACCTAAAAAAAAATTCTACATATTACAACAAGAGCCTCACACATCACAACAAACTTTCCAAAATTTCTGCTCAAATTAAAAAAGAAAAAATAACTTCACATACTAAGATACAAGTTAGGGTTCATCCGATGCCTAGGCAGGAGGGGGTGGCACAGGGAGGGAGCTGGGTGGGAGGGAGGGAGCTGGGCTGGAGGCGGCGGCGCGGCATACGAGCAGCTTTATTGCCAACAGATATAGGGGGTGTTTGGTTGCCAGTCACAGTTTACCACGCCTAAGGTTAGGCAAGTTTGACCAACTTTGGGAGCTGTTTGGTTGCAGTCACAGTTGTGGCAAGATTCCCTTCCAGCAAACTAGGTCCCACACATCAATGACTCAAAAAAGTGTGGCAAGATTCCATTAGGCTTGCTAAGGTGTGGCAAAGAATTTGAGCATCTCAACTTAGGCAAGTGTGACAATTTTTGTTGGCAAAGTGTGGCTAGCAACCAAACACCCCCATAGTATCGTATCATTGATCTGTTTTCTGTACAACGGTACATGATGCACACATGTATTAGCAATCTCGAGCAGCTCAAACCCAAAACTCTGCAGATGCAACAAACAAAACCCCGTACTCCAGTATCAGAATCACCACATCATGGGAAACTATGTTAGTGTTTTCAGACTGTAAGAGGCACCCTGGTTTGTCAACCTTCAGTTGCTGACAAAATTGGGCGAATGACCTCTGTGAAATCTTCATGAAACCTCTGCCCTGAAAACCTCTGAGCACGCTTTCGTGCTGCTGCTGCCATTTCTTGCCTATCTGGCTCCGGCATCCTCAATACCTTGACAATTGTCTTGGCGTATTCTTCTTTCTCAGAGGCTAGAAATCCTGTCTGATGGCCGTCCTCATCTAGCACAATGTCCATCATTGGTCCAGCAGATTTATGGGCTGCAGAAAGTAGGGAGTGTCATGTTTCCAAGATTAATGTACATATCAAGGTTACGACTTATAAGCCAGTCGTCTTGGTTGGTGAGCTCATAAATTTCAATTTCTGGAAGTGCTTTGGTGTTTGTACATGGCTTTAGAAAATCCATCTTGCCCTTACTTTTTACCCCCCAAAAGTAGCAACGTGGAATGCAGTTAAATTTGGATTTATTGTTCAGAGAAAACAAAAATGCAACATTTTTCACATAATTGCAACTTGCAAACTCTTGAACTAGACACCTATCCTGTCTACACTACAAAAACATGCTGAGCAGCCTTGGGGGAAAATGAAGTTGAGGCCACCAACTGAAGAGATCAATAGGGGACTCAGCCACTCAGGCAGTTACTTACCAATTGGAATAGCACCAGCTGCCATGTACTCAACAACACTAATTCCAAAATGTTCATCAGTCATTGAATGGAGCCCAGCAATGGCAACACCTAGAAGCTGTACCAAGTCCCTGTTACATCCATGAATATGCCTGTTAATTACTAGAATAGCTTAAAAGGTGAGAAGTTTTTAGTAGTAATTTGAACGCAAGACCTGTAAGAGATATCCTTGTGGAACTCCACAAGCTCATCTATGTCTAGCTCCGCAGATCTGTCCTTAAGCTTTTGTAATCTTTCCAGATCCTCTTTATTCCGGCAACTACCAACAAATTGAAGCTTTGGCTTGGGAAAGTCCGGATCTAGCCTTTGAAGAGCTAGTGCAAATGCCTCCAGCTGAAGACCATGGGCCTGGGGAGAGCAGAGAGCACAAAGTATGCATTGCACTCTAGTGAGTGAATGATAAGATCTTGTACTAGAATTTGATGCAATAGTAAGTTGGCATACCTTTTCCGGACGGAACTGTGCAACTGATATAAGAATAGGAGGTGTTGTTTGTCTTTCCAGGGGAAGCATCTGTATTATTCAACAAATGTTTCTGATGAGAACCAACTAAATCATCTTCATTTGAGTACATTTTAGACTACCATGAAAAAGAATGCAGTAGTAATTTAACCAATTTCTTGTTTCCATAATGTGATCACATGGCCGCAGCGCAAAATTTATTGGGACTGAAGGCAAAAATATAGGAACATGCATGGTTGGAATCAGGACATACCTGCAAGTCAGAAGTATCACATGGAGGGTATACCCTCTTAGTACGCTCTGGGATCTTCCAAATATTTACAATATGGGATCTTGTCCATGAGGAATTTACCATCACAAGATGTGCACATGAACCCACCAAACCATACAACCAACTGAATATGGTATAGTAGAGGATTTTGCATCGGGACAGCCAAATGCTACAGCCAAAAGAGTACCCAGTTAATATTCATGGTTGATACCATTCTGCAAAGCACTTTTAGGTTGCCAAAATCAAGTTAACAGATAGTAATTAAATGTTAAACAAGAAGTGTGCAAAAAGTTTATTAATCCATTATCGCATAATCTTATTAATCCATATTATATCTTAAGAGGGAAGAGACTTGTGTTAAGAAAAAACATAGGATGGATTAAGATATGAGAACAGGCATTATTATCTGACACATTTTTGGCCATTCTTTTATCATGCATGGTAATATTTTAATTTCCCAGACACAAAAATGCACCACAGTTTACTGAATTACACATATTGGTAGTCCAATAAGAATAATTAAAGTTAAGCACTCTGTGTAGTGCATACCTTTCAGCGATACGAGAGTTGTTATTATACATAGAACTGCGCTGCTTAACACGTTCAACCATATCAGAACTGATTGTCGGATAATGAGTGTAGCAGATGACCTTGCAACCAAATAGCCGAGCCAGTGGATATGTAAAAGCATAGCCACTTGTATCAAAGTAAAACTGCGGGGTAAATTTACTAAGAGCCTCCCATGCAAGATAAAGTGAGCCAAGACTTTGCCCAATCATTGTGAAGTGGGGATATGTGCTTGCTTCGATCCACTTTCTCTTATTCAAGTGAACAACCTGAAAAATGCAACCCAAACAATTTTATGCTAGTGCCACTATGTCACATCTGTTAAAAAAATGAAGTCTTTATTTTTTTCCCCAAATATGATAGGCCAGTGCAACAGTATGAGGCGATGCACACATATGAAGTACAAAAGGTAGAATGCATTTCTCTCATTTCAGGAAGTTAATATAAGCTGCACTTTGTTAAACAAACATTGGAACATGATCTAGATCCCTCTACAAGGCACTGCACTAAATTTGCATGTCAAATTATAAAGGAAAACTTCAGACACAACAGCTTTTTTGAAAGAATTTAGCATCATTATTGTTTCCTTTAACTACGATTCTAGCTTATAAAACCACCAAGGATTCTGACTAGAAAGACAAGCACACTTTTCCCATGAGCAGTGTCCGCCTAAAGATACCAACTACCACAGTTTTTAATATAAAATGCATGGTACAATAGAATAGCAAAAATTATCAATAAAAAATATAGCCCAACCAAATTCAATATAATCAAACAAAACGTGTTACATTCTTTGTTTTAGATATGGGAATAACAGAACAAGCTCTCGGAATCATGGGTCATAATTACTTATTAACCAAACCAATGATATCTACCCCAAAGATACAACCTTAATTAAAACTAGCTTCTAGTTAGTCATTAGTTAATACCTGCAAAGGCGCTACTAACCTAAGACTGGTTGGGGTAATTTGGACAACAACATCAGCTATAAGCCTAAAAGAAATCAAAATCCAACTTTTACCCAGTAACGGATCACTAAGTGGTACTATCCTAGCTAATAGAATCGTAATTCAATGCAAAGCGTTACGTAATAGAATCCTAATTCAACTGATTACACTAGTAATCACCTACACACTAAAACTGATTTTTTTTTTTTTTTGTTAACTCTAGTGCTATAACTCTACTAGCACCATGTCTGAAGTGAAACTATCAAGAAAGAAACAGTCCACAGTTTTTATTTTTCAATCCAAGACAGATGCTCATAAGTCATAATTCCATACAAGTCCAAGCAAATTGACAAGCAATCCAGATCACAATTCACAAGAAACAACCAAGCAAGGCCGCGACGAGATCCATCATTTCAACTAATCCAAAACTAAATATGCCGGAGACCAAACAGCTAGGACCGCCAAGATCCAAGTTTTACTCTAAACAGCACGTCTTTTCGCTCCTCCAATCGATCGGGCCGTACCATACCTGCGGCGGGCGAAGGAGACGGACACCGAACCGGTCGAGGGCTCGGACGGCGAGGCCATCGGACGAGGCGTCGGCGTCGCCGGTGAAGACGGCGCAGGGGAGGCCGGGACAGAGCTCCTGCACGGCGCGCACCGCGCACCAGAGCACGCGCTCACCACCGCCGCCGTCGTTGGTGTAGGGGTGGAAGAACCCCGCCGCGGAGGCGGGCGCCGGGCGGCGGAGGAGGCGCCGAAGGGCGAGGGCGAGGAGGGTGGAGAGGAAGGTGAGGAGGCCAGCCAAGATCGCCATGGATGCGATGCGATGCGATCTCTCGGCCCGAGAGGGTGAGTGGCCTCGCGTTTTGGGTATTTCGAGGGTAGGGCCATGGGCTGGGCTATGGGCCGGGAGAATTGGGACCCACTTAACAGAAAAGAAGTCACGTCATCTCTTGTTTAAATGCTAGGGCCCATTTTTAAGAACATCTTAAACGGTGGAAAAGTGTGGCGCTGTGGATTTACCCTGGCCCAAAGTCATTTTAGGCATTCGTGTGTGTATATTAGCACTTCAATCCCCATCTTTATGCAATTTCTATCAAAAAATAGTGTGATTTTCTAATTTCCTAATAAGTTGAAAATTAACATTTTATCTTGAATGATATAGTTTTTCTTAGTCATATTGTCATGCAGGACATACTCCAAGGATTTCCTCATAATTAAACTAAGAAAATTAACATTAAATATAGTAAGAAGTTCCAAATAAGCCTTGTATCCAAATATAATTTCATTGTAATATCAAACTATTGGAGTCTGTTGTCAATTTCGATTGTTTTCAATTTACACACGACCTATAAATAATCAATTTAATGAATAAGTACTAACAAAAACATGGTGTTTTGACCCTCCAAGTCTTCAATTTTTTTGGTAGAAAACTATTTTGGAAGAGAATAGTCAAGTGTCCGTGCGTTGCTACATCAATTTCAATGGAGCTAACTTTATATGCCAATCACAAGTGCAAATAATCCCATAAAAGAATCATTTTCGGAAAAGGACCTATAGAGCATAGCATACAAAAATTAGATACAATGTTGACTTATGGATCAGATTAAAATAAAAAATACTTAATTATCAGAACACAAAACAGGAGCAACTTAACCGAAACCAAGCTGTTCCTGTTCTTATATAAAGCAACTTACAAATGAAACTAAAAAGAAAATAAGCCTCAGGCTCCCATGGTGCACATATGTCAGATGAAAATCAGATGCTAAAGCAAAATTGTGCAGCAGTCACTATTCAATCAGTTTAGTTTAAGCTCCCGGAATCATCCTAATGAGATAGATACAAGAAGCAAGACCAGGAAACTTTACAACGCATTGTCTTCTATTCGGAAGGTACAAGTATTTAGCTTTGAATTTAGCATTGTTAAGGTCAAATGTCACAATCCATAAGCCCATCAGAATTCCAAAGCTACTCATAATCCCATCTGACACTATTATTTGCTTCAAAAAAGAAAAATCAATATGAAACACCAAAATTATGCGCCGCAAATATCAAATGAACTTCATTACAGAGGTCTCAAATATGCTCATGAATTGTTCTTTATGTGCTCATCAAACAAGTTTATGATTCACTACTCCCATGGGGCGGTAACCGAAGTACTAATTAGTGCCTAGCAAATTACTTACATAGTATAATTTTGTGGGTGCTTCAACCAAACCAAGAGTCCATTTTCAGCTCTCCCACACTGCATTTGCTTCAGATCAACTTCTCACCGAATGGCTATCCTTATGTTTAAGGTCCATTTTTTCTTGCATTTTTTTTATCGAACACGCAGGAGAGCTGTGTATCTTTATATTAAGAGAGAAAAAGGAGAGACTCCCGTACAAACAACCTCCTTCCCTCCCTTAGGAAAAAAAGGAAAGGTTGCCAAAAAAAACTTAACTAAGCAACACATCGACCCGACCTGAACAAATCACTCACACAAGATCCACATGCCGACCAAAAAATAGCTCCTAAAGCTTAATAGCACCTGCAAAGCTCCAGAGCCTCAATTCCTCCATGAAGAATTGCTGGGCCGTCGACACAGAAGGCGATGCTCTATCAAAAACTATTCTATTTCTGTGATTCCAGAGCGTCCATGTCCCCAAGATTACAGCACTATTGAACCCCTTTTTCTTAGTCTTTGTAACCTTTTTGCTTGCCTTTCTCCACCATTCCGCAAAGCTCTTTTCATTCCTTCTAGGGACAACACATTGATATCCAAGAGGGGACAACAGATTGTGCCAGAACTGTCTAGCAAATACACAACTTGTTAGGATATGCTGCACCGTCTCCTCTTCTTGATCACATAGAACACAATGTTCGGGATGGGAGAGGCCTCTTTGAACTAATCGATCTGCAGTCCAGCAATTGTTTTTGATGGCCAGCCATAGAAACATCTTACATTTAGGTGGAGCCCAAGTCTTCCAAAGTCTTTGCCATGGCTCAAAGGATATTGCACCATGCAAGAAGGCTCTATAAGTAGATTTGGAGGAGAATATTCCACTCCTCACATGCTTCCAATTATGGTGGTCCTCTTCCTGAGTTAGAGAAAATTCCTCTAAAGAATCCCAAAGATGCAAGTACCGAACCAAACCCTCCATGGAGAGGTTACCCTGAATATCCCTCACCCAATTGTGATTTTGAAGGGCTTGAGCAACAGTTCTGTTTTGTAAGCTTCTCCTTGACACATTATTAACCACAACCGGAGCCAATTCCAACAAGGAACAACCATGCAGCCATCTATCACTCCAGAAAAGAGTGTTGTTGCCATTGCCAACATGGGTAAGCACCGAAATGGCAAACATTGCACGAACTTGTGGCTGCACAGGAAAATCCAATCCCGCCCAAGGTCGATTTGTAGAAGTTTTCTCAAGCCACAACCACCTTATTTGTAATGCCCAGCCCATGGTTTGTAGGTTGGAAATACCAAGTCCACCTAAATCAATAGGCCGTTGCACCTTTTCCCAGGCTACCAGACAGCAACCACCATTCACTTCTTTTCTTCCTTTCCGAAGAAATGCTCTTCTAATTTTATCTATCGCCTTGATTACCCATTTAGGCACATTCATGGCTATTAATAAATAAATTGGAATGGTTGACAAAACAAACCTCACCATGGTAGCTCTACCTGCCAAGTTCATGAGACTAGCCTTCCATCCTGGGAGACGATCTGCTATTTTATCAAGCCATGGCAGCAAATCACTCTTACGCAATTTCTTATTGGAGATTGGTAGGCCCAGATAGGTGGAAGGGAACACCGACGAAGGGCACTGAAGAATTCCATCCACCAGCCCCAAATCAATCTCTTCACATCTTATAGGAATCACACAACTTTTTTGGAGGTTAGTTTGCAGTCCCGAAGCCTTGCCAAAACAATCCAGAATTTCTTTTGTGATCTGAAGTTCCTCCTGAACTGGTCGAATAAAGAGAGCCACATCATCAGCAAAAAGAGATACTCGCTGCCCAATAGGACGATTAGCTATAGACTGTATTAGCCCCTCCTCACCAGCTTTGACAAAAATACTATTCAAAACGTCCATAACCAGGATGAAAAGCATCGGCGATAGAGGATCCCCTTGGCGGAGACCACGCTGATGCTTTATGGACTCTCCAGGATCACCATTCAAAAGAATGCGAGTAGAGGAGGTAGCTAATAGGTTCGAAACGAGATTCCTCCAAGAACGACCAAAACCCAAATGATCCAATACCTCCAGCAAAAAAGACCAAGAGGCGGAGTCAAATGCCTTAGATATATCTAGTTTCAAAAAGAGGCTTGGGATCTTTTGTCGTTGAAACTTCTTTATCGTTTGCTGCACCATCAAATAATTATCATGAATACACCTTCCACGGATGAAAGCATTTTGATTGGAGGAGACCAAAGAGTTGAGATGGGGAGCGAGCCTATTTGCCAAGATCTTTGTCAACAGCTTTGCAAAGCTATGGACCAGGCTTATTGGTCTAAAATCGCTAGCATTGACAGCCTCAACCTTCTTAGGAACCAAAGTCATATAAGCTGAATTAAGGAGCCAAAGCTTCTGAAAATTCCCTTGCTGCAAGGTTATCAAAGCTGCCATAAAATCAGATTTTATTACAGTCCAGCAAGCTTTATAGAACCGGCTTGTGTATCCATCTGGTCCAGGCGCACGATCAGACGGTAAGCTGGAAATAGAAGCCCAAACCTCTACTTCACTGAAAGGCAAATCAAGACTAGAAAGGTCTGTTCCTTCACGAAGGAAAGCTTGCAAATTTAAGGTTGAATCACGCTACTGAGCTGTGCCAAGGAGGCCAGAGAAATAGTCATACATTATAATCTGTTTCTTGCATTGAACTTAAAGTTTTTAAACATGTCATCTCCTGTGTCACTGCCAAATCATTAATTCAAGCATTAGTAACGACTAATTTTCAAATAGGATTGTGTTTACACGAAAAATAATATTGAACTCATTCATCTAACCAAATGATTGGCCACATCATGTTTCAAATTATTGCTACCGCCCCCATTCTCCTTTACTTGTTTCAGACATCAAAATAGTCTCCAATAAACACCATTGATTGACTATTACTTTTACTTATTACATGTTAGTAAAAGTTACAAAAATATAATGATATGTAAGTACTTTTTGTCACATCGAATCCCTCACCGGCAATCGCCACCATCTTTGGATGTAGGAGTGAGCAACTCCCGCGTAATTTTGCAAATTTAGCCTGATGAAAGGGATAACACTAAGTAAAACAAAGATTCTGTACAAGTAGCAAAGAATAAGCTAAAACAAAAGGACAGATTTATAATCATATGTTCTCTCTGTCTGATGACGCCGGCATGGAGAGGTGGATTGAGGCATTGGGGATCCATTTTTGCACTTACGACAGCTGAAGTTGGGCTGGCAGCGTCGAGGTCAGGGGCATGGCCGTGGTGCACGGTGAAGGCGATCTAGCGGCAATGAGGAGGCCGGGAGAGGCATGAAATGGATTTCTGGGACCAAGGCAAAGGTCACGACGCTAGTGGTTCGGCCTAGAATGCGGTGGAGTGATGAGAACGCCGGCGGCGGCGTGTGGGCGTGCTCGAGTGGCAGCGCGCATGGCACAATGGCGACCAGATGCCAAAGGGACCGAAAAAGGATGTCTAGGAGCTTCACTAGAAGATATAGAAGCTAATAGTGGAAGGAATTTTGGATTGGTGAAGTTTTGGTGACAAATTTTGAGATAGAGCGCAAAATGGGTGTCTTCGATTACCAATGACGAAGACGACGATTGCCGCTGCTGCTTTAGCTCTGGGCAGCTACTGAGGTGAGAGACACCACCGCCGTGCTCCGCTCCCGGTAGCTCGAGGAGCTGCTATTGCTCGCCCTCACCATCGGCCACACCCTCCCGTCAGCCCACTACAAACACCACACATGGCTTCAGCTAGTTGCTACTAGCAAGTAGTATTGTGGACAAACGAAAGAATTGTTCTTGACATTGCTAGTGTTTCTGTCAACTACCTCGGTGATCTTGTTGGAGATAGAGGAGGGAGAAGCGCTGTGCCGAGAGCGTAACAGGAGGCGGGCTAGTGCCATCACCCTCACAATGCTTCGATTCCCAGCGGCCATTAGCTGCTGGCTATGCAGCCTATGCTGCCATCACCCGGCTAAAGTTGCTTGCTCGGCCCGAGCTGCCGATCGAGCCTGTCGCTGGGCCACTGTCTGACCCAGTGGGCAAGCTTAAGGCCATGGCAGACTTGTAACGTGTGTTCCTGATAGGTGACAGCATGGGAGCTAACCTGGTGCACCATGTGGCCGCCGGATTCGACTCGTCGGAGCCACCCTACATCTGGCCCGTGGGGGACATGGTGGTGCCATTATCGACACTCGTTGTGTCACTGTTGCTGGTGAACGTCGATCGCCACCATGGACCCACTGTGGGACTAGCGGTCGAGTACTGCAGCGTATTAGATAATCTAGCAGTTACTAGTCTGCATGACTACTGCATTTTTCAGTTTCTGCATTTAGGGGGAGCCATGAGGCATTGAAGCTTCAGTTTTCTGTTTGCACTCAGCTTCAGTTTTCCCTTTTTTTTGAGTCATTGCTGCATGCGTGCACTGCTTTAGCTTCTTTTCGGTTTTTGTTTTGTATTCACTGCTTTGCATGTTTCGTTGTATTATAAAAGGAGAAGAAAGACCAGAAAATGATGTACCTTCCGCAGCACCAAAATCCTCTTTGTGTTTGTGCGTGAGATTGCTAAGTTCTGGCCAAAGCTGCAAAGTTCGCGTAGACTCCAGCGAGTAGAAATACCAAGAGCTTGCAGCGCCAAAACTCCAGGCCAAGCCAACAATTGGTATCAGAGCTCCGTTCAGGATCCTGGTGGCCATGTCAGCTCCGGTGGGACGAGGGTCGATCACTCCTCCACGGCGGGATCGCCTTCGGTCGCCATCACGTGGTCCTCGTCGTCCGCGACAACAGCATGGTCGGGAGCGCGAGGTCGTCATCGAGCGCGTGGTCAAGGAAGCGTCGGCGTCGGTACAATATCCGATGCTGACCAAGACCAACTACCCGGAGTGGGCGATGCTCATGCGCATCAACCTGCAGGCGCAAGGCTTGTGGGGAGCCATCGAACCCGGCGGCGCAGAGTACAGCGTGGATCGGCTGGCGTTAGCAGCGATTGCACGAGCTGTCCCGCCGGAGATGCTGGCCTCGATCGGCAATAAGGACTCCGCGCAGGAGGCGTGGGATGCTGTCAAGATCATGCGGATGGGCGTCGAGCGCGTGCGTGAGGCGAACGCGCAGAAACTCCGACGCGACTTCAACAATATTGCATTCAAGGAAGGGGAGGCCATCGACGACTTCTCGATGCGCATCACGGGCCTCGCCAATAATCTGCAGCTTCTCGGTGACCACATCACCGAAGGCGAGGTCGTGCGCAAGATGCTGCAGGTGGTTCCTGATAAGTTCATGCAGGTCGCAATCTCCATCGAGACGCTGCTCAACATCAACGACATGTCCATCGAGGAGATCACGGGTCGTCTTCGGTCCGTGGAGCAGCGGCTCGACGCGCGGGAAGCGGCTGCGGAACTGGGCTCCCGGCTGCTTCTCTCATCAAAGGAGGAGGATCTCATACGTCGCCTACGCAAGCGCGACAAGGAGGGTACGCACGTCGGAAGCGCTGGCGCCAGCGGAAGTGGTACGAACGGAGGCTCGGTCCCGCCATGGCGCGGCGCGCAGCCACCCAAGCGTGGTACCGACGACGCACGCAAGGGCGGTGGCGGCAAGGTCATCGACAAGGATACGTGCAAGTACTGCGGGAAAACTGGGCATTGGGCCCGGGAATGCCGGAAGAAGAAGAGAGACGAGGCGGCGGCCGCAGCGCTGCTGGTGGAGGAGGTCGGCGACGATGAGCCGTCCCTGTTGATGGCCCAGGTGGCCTCTCTTTCACCGGTGCCCGCGTGCCTCCCAGAGCGCGCCGCACCTGTGCACGTCGGCGGTCGGGTCTTCCTCAATGAAGAACGCGCGACGGTGCAGTTGGGTGACACCAACAATCACACCGGCGGCCAGGACGACGGCGTGTGGTATCTCGACATGGGCGCGTCGAACCATATGACGGGAAACGACGCGGCCTTCTCCGAGCTGAACCACGACATCACGGGCACGGTAAAGTTCGGCGATGGATCAATGGTGGACATCCTCGGGCACGGCACGATCATGTTCGCGGCACGGGGTGGACGCCATCGTATGCTGTCGGATGTGTATTTTATCCCACGTCTGCGCAGCAACATCATCAGCTTGGGACAACTCGACGAGGTCGGGTGCCAAGTGTTGATCGAGGATGGCGTACTGCGGGTGCGCGATCCGAGGAGGGAGCTTCTCGCCAAGGTACGGCAATCGGCGAATCGATTGTACAAGATCCCCCTCACGCTCGCTCGACCGATCTCGCTCCTGGCGCACGCCAACGACGATGCGTGGCGCTGGCATGAGCGGTTCGGCCACCTGAGCTTCGAGGGGTTGAAGAAACTTGGGCGTGGCGACATGGTGCGTGGGCTTCCACTGCTGGATCATGTCGACCAGCTGTGTGACGCGTGCCTTGTCGGCAAGCAACGACGCTCGCCATTCCCTCTGGAGGCCAAGTACCGCGCGAAGGGCCAGCTTGATCTCGTACATGGAGATCTATGCGGGTCTGTCACGCCAGCGACGCACGGTGGCAAGCGCTACTTCCTCCTCCTCGTTGACGATGCTAGTCGCTACATGTGGCTAGTGCTGTTGTCAAGCAAGGACGAGGCGGCCGGTGCGATCAAGAAGTTTCAAGCCGGCGTCGAGGTCGAGACCGGGCGGAAGCTGCGCGCGCTACGTACTGATCGTGGTGGCGAGTTCACGTCCGTGACCTTCGGTGAGTACTGCGCGGAGAAAGGTGTGCACCGGCAACTCACGGCGCCGTACTCCCCGCAACAGAACGGCGTCGTGGAGCGCCGAAACCAGACTGTCATGGCTATGGCGCGATGCCTGCTCAAGGCAAAGAAGGTGCCCAGTACATTCTGGGGGGAGGCGGTGAGCACGGCTGTGTTCATTTTGAACAGGTCTCCAACAAAGAGCGTCACCGGGATGACGCCTTATGAAGCTTGGCATGGCAAGAAACCGGCTGTGCATTTCATGCGCACGTTCGGTTGCCTCGCTCACGTCAAGGTTACACGCCCGCACGCCGCGAAGCTTGACGACCGGAGCGTGAAGATGGTTTTCGTCGGGTACGAGCCGGGCTCCAAAGGCTACCGGGTGTACGATCCGGTGGGCGGCCGACTCCATGTGACCCGCGACGTGGTGTTCGACGAGACCAAAGGGTGGAATTGGGAGGCGAACGGCGACGCCAGCCCTGAGACGTTCACCGTGGAGTACACGGTCAGCGGCGTCTTGGGCGGTGGCGAGCCGAGCGCTCCTGTATCCCCTGCGGTCCCGTCCCTGGAGGAAGGTGAGGAAGCTGTGGCGTCACCCCGAACGCCCATGAACGCCACTCACGACATCGGTTGTGCTCAAGTCGAGCACTGCACTCCACCGTCGCACATCCTGTCGGGGCTCGACCATAGTGACAATTGCGCGTCGCGGCGTTTCCGCACGGTGGACAATTGCATCAACACTGCCGAGCCACGCGTACTGGACCCCGACGAGTGGCTCCTCGTTGCGACCGAGGAGCCCACCTCCTATGACGAGGCAGCCACCGATCCAGCGTGGCGCGCCGCGATGGAAGAAGAGATGGCGGCCATTGAGGACAATGGCACGTGGGAGGCAGTGGACCTCCCGGCTGGACATCGCCCGATTGGCCTCAAATGGGTGTTCAAGCTCAAGAAGGATGCGCAGGGGGCGGTGGTTCGGCACAAGGCGCGGCTGGTGGCTAAGGGGTACGTACAACGCGCTGGCGTGGACTTCGATGAGGTGTTTGCACCAGTGGCGCGGCTTGACTCCGTACGCGCACTGACAGCAGTGGCAGCGCACGAGGGCTGGGCGCTCCACCATCTCGACGTCAAGTCTGCGTTTCTGAACGGCGATCTCATGGAGGAGGTTTACGTCGCTCAACCACCGGGATTCGCGATCGCCGGGCGAGAGCGGCAAGTACTGCGGCTGCGCAAAGCACTCTACGGTCTACGACAAGCTCCTCGGGCGTGGAACGCCAAGCTCGACCGCACGCTAGTGGCACTCGGGTTCACGCGCTGCGAGGAAGAGCACGGGGTGTACACACGCGGCAAGGGGCGAGGACGTGTGCTCCTGGGCGTGTATGTTGATGATTTGATCCTCACCGGCGCCGACCAAGCTGAGATCGAATCATTCAAGGAGGAAATGAAGTGCTTATTCAAGATGAGCGACCTCGGGCAGTTGAGCTACTATCTCGGCATAGATGTCAAGCAGTTGCCCGGGAAGATCACCATGAGCCAAGCTGCGTATGCGGCAAAGCTCCTGGACAAGGCCGGCATGGCCGGCTGCAATGCCGTGCAAGTGCCCATGGAGGCACGTCTTAAACTGAGTAAGGAGAGCTCCAATCCACCTGTTGATCCTACGTTCTACCGTAGTGTGGTTGGCAGCCTCCGGTACTTGGTCCACACCCGGCCGGATATCAGCTTCGCAGTCGGGTATGTGAGCAGGTTCATGGCGAACCCAACGACGGAACACCTGAGCGCCGTCAAGCATCTACTTCGTTATGTCGCTGGTACGCTCCACTTTGGCCTTAGTTACACCAAGGGGCACAACGACATCGAGCTCAAGGGGTACAGCGACGCGGACATGGCCGGCGACGTGGATGATCGCAAGAGCACCTCCGGCATTTTGTTCTGCCTCGGCAACGCGCCTGTGTCGTGGCAATCACAAAAGCAGCCGGTGGTGGCGCTATCGTCGTGCGAGGCCGAGTACATCGCGGCCTCAGCGGCGGCATGCCAGGGAATCTGGCTCAGGCGGCTGATCGGCAACTTCTACGGGCGAGACGTCGGCTCCGCGACAATCTACATCGACGATCAGTCGGCGATTCAATTGTGCAAAAATCCGGTCTTCCATGGCCGGAGCAAGCACATTGAGACGCACTTTCACTTCATCCGGGAGTGCGTCGAGGGTGGCCAAGTCGCCATCCGCAAAATCCACACCGACGATCAGCTGGCGGACATATTGACCAAATCACTTGGCCGGGTGCGTTTTCTACACCTGCGCTCGAAGCTCGGCATCGTCGACATCAACCACAACTAGATTAGGGGGAGTAATATTAGATAATCTAGCAGTTACTAGTCTGCATGACTACTGCATTTTTCAATTTCTGCATTTAGGGGGAGCCATGAGGCATTGAAGCTTCAGTTTTCTGTTTGCACTCAGCTTCAGTTTTCCGTTTTTTTGAGTCATTGCTGCATGCGTGCACTGCTTTAGCTTCTTTTCGGTTTTTGTTTTGTATTCACTGCTTTGCATGTTTCGTTGTATTATAAAAGGAGAAGAAAGACCAGAAAATGCTGTACCTTCCGCAGCACCAAATCCTCTTTGTGTTTGTGCGTGAGATTGCTAAGTTCTGGCCAAAGCTGCAAAGTTCGTGTAGACTCCAGCGAGTAGAAATACCAAGAGCTTGCAGCGCCAAAACTCCAGGCCAAGCCAACACAGCGCAATGCGGCACGCTGGGAAGGACGTCGAGGTGGTGCTAAGCCCCGGCATGGACCACATGTTCTACCTGAACCTCGGCGTGGCCGATCCCACCGACGAGGAGACGATGGAGTGCATGCATCGCCGAGCTCATCGAGGCCATTGGGGGCTTCGTTGGTCATCGCTACAGTAGCATCGCTCGGATGTAAGCTGTGTCGATGGGAAATTCGATGAACGTTTGGCTGGAATTCTCTGGTCGCATTTCCTTCCTTCCTTCCTTTGATCTCTAAATAAATTTCCAATGCGCTGCGTGTGTGTAGCACTACATACATGCGCTCCTCTCCTTAGAACGATCCATCCCCAACCCGCCCTCTCGCCTCCCTCCTCCCTGACGCCGTCCTTCCTGGCTTCCTCGGTTATTATGCCAACTAGCAGATTTACCCGTATAATTGTACGGCTAGATATTATGATATAGTTATTTTTGATATACAACTCTGCTTTCTATAGTTGAAATACAATTGTATTTGTTATATAACTCTAATATCTATATATGATTAATCTGCACCGTTATAATATAATCTCACCAAAATAAGTGGTGGAAATCCTTCTCTTTTTCTTTCGATTAATATGAGAATTTCTTGGATTTTTTAGGATTTTTATGGGATTTTTTTGTCCACAAAATAAAGGAGATGACTTAAATATTACCGTTGTTTTTTATTTATATAGATTTTATGTATATTGATAGTCAGGCTTTAAAATATTTAAGCAGCATGAACTTTTGGACAACTAATGCATTTTAGGACGACTTACGTGTTCAATCACATGAAACGTTTTATATAGGTCCTTAGCAAAGACAAGAAAGTGCCACTTATTGTATATGTACTATCAAAATAATTTTCGGCACAACCCTATGCCGATTGGACAACTTATCTTCCATTGGGTGGTTTATGGTATCTACGAGTTGACCTATTGTGCCACATGCGTTTATGGAGAGTTCTCAAGGAGCTGTGATTATTGAACTCAAAGGTTGTCAAGTCGATGGAAGGAGCCAACCAAATCGAAACATTTTATTCACTTCTTGACAAACGGCTAGGTCCTTTTGTTCAGTTTTTTCCTTCATTGCCGGTTGGCATGGCACGTCGCAACAAAAAGCTTTCAATCTTCGCTAATATTTTGTTGCGGATGAAGACATATACCTCAGCCATATTGGCTTTCTGCGATGCTGCAGCATGTGTGCCACTTGAATTACTTTGCTCTTCCATTTCTCAATTCGAGCTAAAAGAATCCTTCTCTAGAAACAAAACAAAAAAAATCCAAAATTTTGTTCCTGCATTTTTGTTACCACGTCCCATTTCACAAGTTCTTTTTCGAGAATACGCAAAAGAATAATCGTGTCATTTTATTAATAGAAGAAGAATGAGTATAACTAATCACTTAACCAAAGTGCCGCTTGGTTAGGCTGAAATAAGCTGGCTTATAGCTGAAATTACATTGTAGCTGATTGTGGCTTATTTGACGTAACTAATTTTTTTAAAAAAAAAATAAAAAAAAAACAAGTTAGTCCATCACGCACAATACAAACGTATACAAGAAAAAGAACTGGCAAAAAAGCTATAAAAAAGCCTAAAAGCAAAAAAAAATGAAATTTAGAAATAGTGAAAAATAAGCTACAAGTCATAATCTCAATCTAAAATGAGCAGAACCCAAATTAGTCAAGTGAGAAAGTATAACAATTCTCTAGTTTCTTGATAATGCCATTGGTAGTTCTAGTCTAATTCATCTCATTGCCTGCGGTGGTGCTCCAACTAGTTTACAGCTTAAACTTTTAGCTGTAGTTTTTAGCTTTTGGTTGAAATTGCACTGTACTAGTTGTTAGCTTTTTTTTAGAGAAACAAATAAGGAACAAATTGAAGAAAAAAAAACCTTTATATCGTCACGACACTGTATAGGAATAAGGAGAAAAAAGGAAAGCTAAAAAGTCAATATAAATCAAAATTAAAAATCAATGTATTCTAAGTAATTTTTTACTTGAAATAAATTAAAAACAGAAAATAAAGTCGTTTAGAGTTGAAGCCGAAAGCTGCAACATAAGTCGTGTTTCGGCCCATCTTCGTGGCCGCAAGCAAGCCCAGTCTAGATCGTTGTGCTGGTCGGCCTCATGCGTTCCCGGAGCGACGACGGCAGCCACCTCGAGCTCCCTTGCCGGAGCTTGTCAGCTGCATGCACGAGGGCGGCCTCTGCATCGACCTCACCGGCCCCGCCGATGGCCACCACCATCAACTTCCTGTGCCGTGCCCATCCTAACGGTAACGCTTGCACTTGAGACAGCGACGGGAATATCACGACGATCACCTGCGTTGGGAAGATCTTGTCGCCACAGCCATCCTCGAAAGGCGCGGCAGGGTCTCACCGTGATGATTACGACCACCTCTCCGTCCTGGCAGATGATTCGTACCTGGATCGCATCGCAGGATATCCTCCTGCCTGGCCGAGGCCGCCACCTCAAGATGTGCCTCCTCGATGCCATCCATGGCTTCTACACAGAGGCACTTGCCATGCTACCCGATGACATCGTCCTCAACTCCATTCGGTACGCTGCCGCGCGCCTTCCCGCTCGCTCCCATTACCCATATCCTAGTAGATGAGTTGATTTTGCAAAAGAAATTATGGAAGTGCTATACCACACTCGAATCATTTTTGGAGTAAAATCGATCGAATTTCTGGTCTTGATCTTCATGGAGATTCATGCGTTATCTTCGCCATCGGCATTTCCTCTTCTCCAGCGACGCCATCGTCTTCGCGCGCCACCGCCCCGTGGGATTAGGGCTCAAGTTCACCGTTAAAGTTAGGATTCACTGAGCCCCCTGAGCTTGGAGGAAAGTCGGGGCAGCGGCAGACCAGCGGTAGGAAGCAGAGGTGGTGGGGTGGCGAGGCGGCGGTGGCGCTGCCTCGATCGCGAGCGGGAGGAGGGCGGTGGGCAGGGTACGCGGTGAGGGCGACACGTCGTGGAGTCATTGGTGGTGGAGGACAGCAATGTGGATTCGGCGGTGTTAGCCGCCAGAGACAGGGAAGAAGGACGAGGTGAGGGCTTCGACGCTGGATCCAGCCGAAGATGGAGAAGACGATTGCAGGGAAGATGAAGGAAGCAGGGAGGGAGATGGTGGTGCGGCAGCCTCACCGGTGCTAGCGTCGGCAAGAAGGCGGGGGCGGCATAGGGGAGGGGGGCCGTAGAATCAGGCTGCGACGGAGGCTGACAGTGGGGATGTGGGTTAGAGTTAGGAGGGGAAGAATATAAAGGAACCGAGCATAGATCTGGTTCTTTGATTCTCAAAATCAAACCAATGGTTCAAAATATTTGATTGATTTTAACCCTAAAAACAGTCAAATATTCTATAGACAGACCCGATATGGTCCATCAAATCAAATGTTCCATGAATCGAATGGATTAATGTACAAGCTAGAGAAATGCACGTACGGTAGTGTAAACCCCCATCGTTGACCTAGTGCCTAACTTTGACGATATAGATTTCCGTTTCTTTTTATATAGCCACCAAAATCTTACAAAAGATATGCCACTAATGACCAAACATTACACTAATTAAACAGATGAGATTACTGTTAGGCAAAACCAAAACGAAGGCAAAGCAACGAGACCAACCCTACTGCTATGACACTGAATGCCTTGTGATCCGCGAAGCCGTCGACTTGGCCTCCTCCGGGTTGACGGAGCCGGGACTCTCCGACGTGTCGGAGCTGCTGTTCTCCCCGCTGCTCGCCTTGCCGGACCAGAGCTTGCTCAGTATCTTCTTCGGCATCAGCGCCCCCTTAGCCGCCTTACCGGCGCTCTTGATCTCGTCGCCGCCGCCGCCGTTCTTGTTGGTGTCGCTGCCCCCTCCGCTGCTCCGCCCGCTGCCGCAGCCACTCTTGTTGGCCAGGCTTATCGACCGGAAGGAGTTGACGTCGCTGGACGTTGGCACGGCGCCCCATTGATCGTCCTCGGTGGCCGTCGTCGTCGTCGCGGCTGACCTGGAGCTGCCGTAGGAGTTGCCATGCTCTCTGGGGAGGAGAGAGCGTACAGAGGATGGGAGTTCAGCTGCTGCATCACCACCAGCAGAGGCTGCCGATGCCCGGACTTGCTGGAAGAAGAGGACCTGCACGACCACTCGCAGAGGAAGACGCTCGTTCTGTACAGCGTGCATGCTCGCATCGGCAGACAGCTTCTTGCAGTCCATCAGTCCGCACAATCTCTTCTTCTCACTCTTTGATAGGCTCGGATGCTCCTGAACATGCGACAATGAGGCCAAAGTTTTGAGCTTCAAACATATACCATGCAGTATATATGTAGCTACATACTGAACAAAGATAAAAAAATGAGCATATATGTGTACCTTGAGATACATGTCAATGGCGCTGTAAAGTCCATCATGCACTGGTCGAGACGTGAGAGGCACCATTTCAGCGAGTGCAATGAACTTTGAAAGAGGAAGGTTGGGGTCCTTCGCAATCTCAGCCAGATATGCGTCCATCAACTTTGCCACCGCCAGCTTTGAAGTGCTGGAGACAGAAGTCAGGTTGTCGGCATCCATGGTTTCTTCATCGTCTTGTAATTTTGCGTTGGCACCATCGCTGTGCTGCACCATGAACTCCTCCAGCATTGTTGAGATCAGGTCTACATTGTACATTGCGATTTCGTCAGAATTCGCAGGTATCAGAAGATCTGAAACTGAAGCTCCATCCAACTGCGCGCCTATTCTCTTGATCAAGTCGTCGCGATAGGTCTCATCGGCCCCCAACAAGCATGCAGCTCTCAGCAGCTTAAGAAGAAAACCACACGAAACCGAACTTTTCTCAGTTGGCAACAGAGAAATTATGGTTTCAAGAACTGCACAATGCCTTGTGCTATCAAGTCCATCGCTTACAGCACTGTCTAGGGAGCTGAACAACCTTCTGTATGCGTAAGCTCTCAGTGCTTCTCCGATTACTTCGCTGGCTGTTCTTGCCTTAGCCCTGATGGCCAAGATCACCTTCTTGTACAGGCACATCTCAAGCTCACAAAGGTCCTCCACCCACCAGTCATTAGGCACCATCTGCTGCTTCCTTACGCCGTTCCAATGTGAATCGAGGCCATTCTCAGATGGAAGCTTCTTCCTGTTGTAGGTGTACGACCACTCAACCTCTGATGGATCGATGGAAGCTTTGGACGCGATAGAATCAACACAGCGGTTGACAACCTTCAAGTTCTCTGACCAAGGCAGAAGTGACTTTGTTGTCTGCAGCACGATGATCGAGTCCTTCCAGGTGCGGAATATGCTTGAAGACAAGAACACGTCGATCTTGTAGATGAGGTTTCCTTTGTCAATTGTCTCAAACATTTCAAGATACTCAGCAGCACAGCGGGCCGCGAGGACGTTGTATGCATTGAGTGTGACAATCATACCGTAGCAGAACTTGGCACAGATTTCAAATGCTGCAGGTCCGCCAGGGATGTCAGAAATATCTACTTCATCGTTGCTTTGCTCACTTGTTGAGGCCACCGATGTTTGCAAGCGGGAACTCTTCGACAAAAGAGGGAACTGCATGTAATTTGAACAGGCATACGAGTAAAACTCTAGTATCAGTCACAAGCTCACAGCTAACCAGCCAAATTAGATTTATTTAAGGGTTTTGTTAAACATCATCTGGATGTTTTCTTCCTAATTATCATCCAGATTAATAACCATTAGATTAGAGATCCAATGGTCATGAATTCTTCCCCCTCCCCCTTGAAGAAAATCTCCACCCTTCAAAAACAAGAAGTCTCTTGATCTCTAATTCAAAGTCATAAATTTGGATGATAATTAAGAAAAAATATCCGGGTGACGCCTAGACACTCCCTTTATTTAAACAAGGACAAAATTGCACTGGATGCAGATCAGCTGTCACTAACTCTATTAAATAGGCATGCAAAAATATTTTTATTTCCAACAGAATGCAACGGAATCTGCAGAAGTATATGGTACAAAAAGGACATCAGAAATAGCCAAGTTTTCCATCACTTCCAAGATTCAATTCATAGTTTGGCCGTGTTAAAAGCTTAGTCTAGTGACAGGGAGGGCTCAAAGAAATATTAAAATATTCAATCAGAGGAACTTGAAAATGCACCTGTGAAGCAAAAGTAATGAGAAGGAACAATTCATGGATGAAAAAACAAAACAAATAAAAGCTTAAATAAGTCTAGGCGCACAAAAAACTTGGTTCAAATGAAACAGAAATCATGTATGTTAAGAGTTAGTGCTATATTTACTAAAAAATAGTTAATTATGTAAACCTGTAGAAATAGAAGAATTAATTTACCTTGTGCAGATAAAACTTGACATCTCCTACAGTGATAACAATGTCCGTTGCCAGCTCAGTTGCGACAAACCTGAAAGAAAATTTTATCAAGGACACATTCAACTTTAGCATCACATTTAACGTAGTACAAGTCGAGGAAAGACACCAAAAAGCACAGAAGATGAACAAACAAGTTTGCATTCTTTTTTTTAAAAAAAAATGTTCAGTACTTGAACTTCTGTTAGATTGCTTTGCGTGATTTTTTTTTAACAACACCTTTGACAGCTGCATAGACATGCATCATTGGAAGAGTTTCCGGACATGAACATCTTGAAGATTTTCCAACACAGAAATGTCCAGTGGTTATTTTGTGAAATTGAACATGCAGTAACTGTCAGACAAATAGTTATGTTGCACCATGAAGACTCATACAAAGCTATATAAGAAATGGCAATGGAGTTAATGATAATGTGAATGGATAATAAACTATTTGTGTGGTTTTGATTCATATATCTGGGACCACAATAATTGTTAGGAGACATGGTCGCACATGACACACGATGGAGGGTGAAAGCTTGTCTTAGAAAAAAGGGACATGAAAAGAAAAGATCCCTAGAATCCAAACCATCCAATAATGCATGTACAAGGTAAAGATGAAATGACATGAAAAATCAAATCTCCACCCACTGAATCGGCTAAGAGTAAGGAAAGGAGTGACAGAATGTTAGCCTAAATAAAGTACCAAGGGCAAAGCAATAAAGTGAAGAAAGCAAAATTCATAGAAAGTAGCCATGTGTATGCAGGTATAGCTAATGAAACTGCTAAGTGGCCCAAGGAAAATGACTTGATAATAAATTGATTGTGCAAAAGGTTTGGGAAATTACAAAATTTCATTTTCGAAGTGGACCAGAGCACTACTGAGTACCAACCCATGTATAAAAGATATGAACACTAAACAAGCTAGTAAAAAGATATGAGGAAATTGGCACATGCTCTGAATTATACAGAAAGCTTAAGAACAGATGCCATTGGCAAAGAATCAGAGGTGATGTATCCTAT
The DNA here is from genome assembly GCA_017311315.1 of Dendrocalamus latiflorus. Classification (NCBI taxonomy): domain Eukaryota; kingdom Viridiplantae; phylum Streptophyta; class Magnoliopsida; order Poales; family Poaceae; genus Dendrocalamus; species Dendrocalamus latiflorus. Next base: position 3,171,195 of record CM029636.1, on the reverse strand, counting down.
AAAGATGATCAATTGTATCGAGAGCTTTTTGAGTGCTATCATGAGACTCACTGCTTAACACCACAAGTACTCACTTTCACTCTTCTTGGTATCAATCATTGTCAAATGACAGAAAAAAATACAAAGTTCACTGTGAATGTTAGTTTAGCTTTAATAAGATCAAACATTCAAACTTCTGACATATGTAGTACAAAACTATTCCCAAATATAATCCAGAATTGTAATTAGTGGTTCAGTTCCAACTAATATTCATAATTTTTGGGAGGCAAACATGAAGATTTAATCTTTGAATAGACCATTTCATAGTTCACTAACAATCCCAACTCAACATATATTACAAAGAAACAACGACCTTGTACTTTTTGGCTTTTCAACGATTTTTGGCTTTTATGTTCTCTTAGCAATCACAATTCATTAGATTAATAAGCCGCTTCCCAAAAGAACAGGCCCAATATCAATTGCAGCACCTTAGCTTATTTTACTTTAAACACAAGGTTGCAGAAGTGGGAATCACTTCGTGCCCACATAGCTTGATAGTTATGTTAGATTGAGAGAAGGAATGGATGAACAAATGTTAGTTATATTGAACTCAGCTCAAAGGGCTATATATAGTGTACATAGGACACACAAAAGACTAAACCTTATAAACTAGAAATACCACAAATACTTCTAACTCCTCCCTCAAATATAAAGCGTATGTAATAGCATTACATTTGAAAAGGTTGACACTAAAATATGGAAAATCCAAAGTCCAAATCTTGAAGATGTCGTCGTACGTGCAGCTGTTGAAAAATTGTGTCGAATACCAAAGGACCTCCTCCCATCTAGTATCGTGCAGTAGCCCATAAAGCACAAAGTGCAGGGGCTGAAAAAGTAGAGGTAAACATGAGTAGCTGACACAAATAGAGAGAGCTGTCAAATCAAGTCGAAGAGGGATAGATAAAAGCATGGCAACGCATATCGAAACCCGAGATGACGGCGACATCATAAAGATTTCTACGATCTGCAGCAGCTCAAAGAGAAGAATGACGATGAGGCTACGCGAAAAGAAGGAGAGGACCACACTCGATCCAAGAAGATAGACCGTAGCTAGCAAGGCAAAAGGCTGACTGACAAGGATTTTATGGACTCTCATGGCTTTAACGAATTGAAAGATAGAAGCTATGGACTTGAATGGACGCAACGGGGTATGGACTTGAATGGGCGCAACAGAATTTTCAAAAGGAAAGGACTCAAGATAAGTAAGCAGCAGCAGGTTCAACATATTCTTGATCACCCCATTCCCCATTCCTGTAGCCCTACACTACCCTAGCCACAAAACGAAGACCAGCAGCTTCTCCACCCCAGGGAGGCAACGGCTGCAGGCAAGAGCCGAGCAGCGGCGTCAAGGCCAGAGAAGACCGGAGACGAGGCCGGAGAAGACCTTGGCAACGCAAAAGATTGAGCCCGGAGCGGCGCGATTCTAGCACCGTGAGCTCAGAGGTGGCTAGATTGGGGCAATGCGGTGGCATCCTCGATAAGCCTGGATCCGTGCGGATCCGGCAACCCAAGGACGGGCGCAAGTCGAGGCAAAGCAGCGACGACCTGAGACAGCGACGTCCCGAGAAGGGCGGCGGTAGGGCTGTAAACGGGCCGAGCTCGAGCGAACTTGGCCTTCCAGGCTCGAGCTCGGTAGAAGCTCAAGCCGAGCTCGAGTTGGGGTACGAGCCTGGACCTAGGCTCGAGTTCGGCTCGGCCTAAGCTCGAGCTCGGCTCGTTGAAGCTCGATAACAATTAAAATAATTTATTATGCACTATTTTTCAATAATACGAAAATTTTAAGTTCGAGCTCGGCTCTAGTAAGCTCGATAACAGTCAAAATAATTCAAATATACACTAATTTTCAACAATAAGAAAAGCTCGAGTTCGTCTCGAGTAAGCTCGGTAAGAATTAATATGTATTACTATTTAAACTCGAATCGGGGCTCGCAAACTATTCGAGCTCGGCTCGGTGAAGCTCGCGAGCTCAAGATCAAGCTCGAGTTTGGCTCGTTTAAAGTCCGAATCGAGCTCGAATCGAGCCTAGAACGAGCCGAACTCGAGTAGCTCGCGAGTTTCGAGCTTTTTTTACAGCCCTAGGCGGCGGTGACTGGGCAGGCGCAGGCGGCGACCTTAGGAAGGCCAGATCCGGTGATGGCGAGCTCGGCCAGCTCCGAAGACGGTTGAATCCAGGCGGAAGTAGCCTGGCAATGGCGCGGATCAGACAACGGCCACCCCCCCAGGAGTGGCGATTAATCCTCCCAGGGCCAACAGTAGCGGAATAGGATCAAGAGCTAGAGCTCTGATACCATGTTAGATTGAGAGGAGGAAGGGATAAATGAAGATTAGTTATATTGAACTCAGTCTAAAGGGCTATGTATAGAGTACATAGGGTACACAAAAGACTAAATCCTACGAACTAGAAAATACTACAACAAATACCCTTAACAAGGTAAAGGTCATTACACGTGAGTATGTGGCCAGCTAACAGTATGATTGCTCTGACTACATTCATCTGCATCTTCGTTCGTGGTACAACTATAAGTAGATCTTCGTGGTACAACTATAAGTAGATCCATGATAGCTTTGGCCACACAGAGAACTGAGATTCACATTAAAGTACACTCCGACCAGGAAAACGAACTGCACAAATGGATCACATCATCACCATTCCCTACGACCCATAGACTACTATTTCACTCAATAAAAACTTGAGCTCAAGTGAATCAAACCAATGGAAAAGTTATTAAATGAGAAGTAAAACAATATACATAATTATTATATAAAAAAATCTGGACAAGAACAATTAAGGAATACTTCACCTGACATTGTTCCCCTCTGTCTGAAAGACTTCTGGCTTCGATCCAAGCTTCATATACTTCATTTTGACACACTGAGTTAACCTGAATCACCTTTCTTATTTTCTCTTCTTGCTGTCACCCTTTTCCTTTCCTTTTCTCCACACCAATCACCAAGAAATCAGACCAAGAAGCACCAACTAACAAGACCCCTAAAAACTATTAACCCCAACACACCAGGATGAAGCCAGTGGCCACAAGCATGTGAATATTTACTCCAAAGTACCAGAGGCAAGATCAACTATTAGCTGTAAAGATCTAGGCCTTGGTGCTCCCCTTGCTCTATGTCGTAGCCCGGCCAATAAACCAAGTAGGCTCTCTCTAGATTGGCAAACTATTCAACAAATCTTGTCAAGCTCTGGGTCCAAGAAAGCACAATGCCAGGAAACCAAGAACTCCAAGCTGGATCACACACAGCGAGCAGCAACTGCAAAGCACAAGGGCAGCATCTTGGGGTGAGGGGAATAATTGCTGAGGCAATGGGGGAGGGGGTGTAGGGAGACCATGGGAACAAGCACTAGTGAGGCTGGAATCTTATCAGGTTGCAGTGGAGAAAACCACATGAATGGCAAATAAAAATCAAAGAAGAACTTTTTTTAAGGAATTTGCACATGAAGGCAGTCAAACTGGGAGTAAACAAAGAATCGCAAGTTACAGAGACCACAGTTTGGCGCAAACAGTTGCTTTTCTTGGACCAAAATAGATTGGAGTAATGGCGCAAACATTTTTAAGGAATTTATTTATTTATTTATTAGTGGAGAAACAAGAAAAACAACCTCACTCTGTAATTCAAGAAATGGAACAGAAGTATGAAATGTATATACAGCTGAATTTACAACAAGATGTATAGGAAATTTGGGATGGTTTTAAGGAAGATAGCGGGCTCAAATCTTACATTAGGAAACTGGGAAGTTGCTATACAAAATCATCAATCCAAGAAAATTTAGCAGAAAAAAAACAGATTTTTTTCTCAAGGAAAATAAATAACCAAACCAAAATGGAGAAACTCATGATTGCCCGCTACCGTCTCACATACTGATCCACAAGCTAGACAAGGGTGATTGAACTAAATCACATTCCAAGAGAAGAACCCAACTCCATACGAGGTCTCAACAATTTAAGCACTGTAAATTGCACAAACAGAAATGAGAGGAGATACAAGAAGCTTACCCTCCTTTGTCTCCCAATCTCTCTCTCTCTCTCTCTCTCTCTCTCTCTCTCTCTGCCTTCTGTGCGGGAGAGCTGCAAGAACTGCCCCAGGAGAGAGAACCGCGCAAGATCACACACACAGACGGAGAAGAGCTATTGGAGGAAGCAAGCGAGCAGACATCTTTGTGCTTCGGCTCCTGCATGTGTTCCCGGGACTGAGTTTGGCTTAAAAGCTAGTGGGGTGAGGGTGGGCATTGGGTGGGGGCCAGTGAATGGACTGTTCTGTCCTCACAGATGTTCTTTCTCTGTCTCTCTCCTCACTGTCCATGTTATTTTCCCTTTCTTCTCTCTATTAACCTTTTTTTGTTTATTTGGTAATACTTTTCCTTCCATTTGGGGTCCTTTGGCAGCAGGATTAAAAAACATATACTCTTTTTCAGTCAGATTATTCTCTGAAGAAAGAAAAAAGAAAGATAATCACTTTTAAGTCTAAACATGCTGGAAAATGTGGCATCAATTCTTTTCAGAAAGGCCCATGCTGCGACCGGTGAAATTTCATGTCAGGTATGTGGAATTTTTTTTTACTGCTGTAGTCCCCTGGTGACGCTTTTTTGCAGGTCCAGCCTCTTGCGTGGTGATTTTGCGTTTTTGGCTCCTTCGAAGTGCGGATTCTTCGATAGTCAACGAGTGACTATTTCAGTGGTCGTGGAGCATGGAACGCTTGTATAGGTGCCGAGGTTGCAAGAGTTCCAACACAGTACTCTTATGAGTACGACTTACGACTATGACTCCTTAACCACAGCATTTCGACCACGGCACTTCAATTATAGCTCTTCGACCACGGCACTTCGACCACAGCGTCTCGACCACTACTTCGAGTACTCAACACACGACTACACAGCCTCGGCACTCGCACAAGCATTCCGTGCTCCACAACCTTTGAAATGGCTACGTGCCAGCCACCGAAGAATCCGTTCTCCGGAGGGGTCCAGAAATGTAAAATAACAATGCAAGAGGCCAGACCTACAAAAAAAATACCACCAAAAGGCCAGAACAGTAAAAACTTCAGGTATGTGCCTCATATTTCGCTTGCAAGTGACAGTGAAGGTTAGGAGCCATGACACGGCATCCATAATTGCATTGCATGAGATGGGATACGTTCACTAGTGTTTAGGGGTGAAAAAAACTCATTAGTGAAGCTCGTTGATTCGGTTTAAAATTGCTTCAATTATACTTGTTAATTTGTTAAACATTAAAATGGGTTGATTTTAAATGAATTTGAATTTTGCTCTAGCTCAGCTCGGCTCGTTAGCTCGTTTCTAAAAATACTTTCAAATTATACGTAAAATGATATTAAATCAAACTATGTCAATTTAGAAAAAGCTCGATAAGACGAGGAGTTGGCTCGATATCCACTCCTACTAGTGTTTATGGAAAGAGCGTAATGCTAGAATCTTTGAAAGATGATGCTACCCTGTGATTGATGTGCTCTAGAGTATCAAAGAGAAGATCTTCTCGTGGAAGGCTACTGGATGAGTTTTAGCTATTTAGTTTTCTACATGTAACTTGCCGGTGTTACCTTAGCACAGCCATTTGAGATTGCTAGTTGTTTTTCCTTTGGTTTTTTTAGAGAACTTTTTCTCTGTTCTTGTGTCTTGAACTTGTTCACCCCTTCTTAATAAATTTGGCCTAGGATTCTTCCTGCCAGCCCATCGAAAAAAATATGGGATATGTTCCACAGTGTAATTAAGTTGGCCATACTCATCAGTGGTCAAGATTGCCAGCATTGCCCCTCTAATGATCAGATCGCGGCCCAAACTAGACCAATTTGGTGCATACATTGCTGACCATCAACTCATGAAATTATGCAGATAAGCAAAGCAAATGGAGAGCTTTCCTTGACGGTGATCTTGTTCACCGGGGAAAGAGGCTGTTCTTTGCCGATATAAATGAAGTCAGTAAAGTATGTACTACAATTACCGTGGTCATTTGAGCACCGGCCTTTTCTCCTTTGTAACCCTTCTATCCATTCCCTGCCCCTAGGTTCGACTACCCATGTAAATAACTGAAACTTCTGACACAAAAATAATTTTATTTCCAAATACAGTTAACTATCATGGTACAGTCATCGTACTAAGCAAAACCTAATGTAAATTAGGCCGAATGCAAAGAAATAGGCACAGTATATTTAGCATCTTTGCAGACAGAATTATGCATCGTGGGCGGTGCTTCCGATGTCAATCAGGATCACTTGACCTCATAAAATACATGAAAATTAAGCCCAACGGTGCTTAAGAAGATCTCGTTATGTCCATCTACTTCCAATGTTTCCCAATGATGGTGCTTCCCTTTCTTAAGTATATTACATACACCTTTGGTCTACTCTTACCAGAGGCTCTCTCACTTGACCTTTCTTGGTCCCCTCCCCAAAATCTAATGTACTTTACCCTCTTGCTTACTTTGCCTAATATTTTAGGCTCCACTCGTTTCAGCTTCTGGTTTCCATCTTATTTTTCACTATTCATAAATTTTGTCTTTTTTTGAACTTTTGGTTTTTTGTTGAGCTTTTTTGCCCGTTCTTTTTTCCCGTATTTGTTTGTATTATACGTAATGGTCTAACATATTTTTTAATTTTTTTAAATTTAATTATGCTAAATAAGACACTGTCAGCTACAATGTTTTTTCAGCCAGTTACAGTACTTTTTAGCCATAAGCCACCCAAAAAAAGCCCAAATGAGCACCACCTAGCCAAATGCATTGTTGCACATAAAGTTTTGCAATATCATATAGATTAGATACACATGAGAGGTGCTATACGTACCATATCGTTACTGCACTCCCCTTTGCTCCACTGCCATGTGGGTTTGCCGGCAAGGGGCATTTCAAGGTGGCCCGCATGGCGGTGGGAGTGGGGGTGTTTGTGATTAATGGCACGAAATTGTATGTACACAGAGCATTTCCGATGAATAATACTTCCACCGCCACACGGCCACCTTGTAATGTACTTAGCAAATGCTGGATATTTGAGGTGGCAGTGATGAAATGAAACAAAACACTTAAGTACAGGCTTTTCTCTTTGTAGGATCCTTACTACAATCAAAAGGGTGAATGATTGTTGCCATCTTTTCAAGGTCTCTAGACGATTGATGATACTTTCGACTACTCGGAGATCAATCACCTGATCAGATACCCAGCGTACGACCACTTGATCAACCGATCTATTCGACCTCTTCGTTTGACTGATTGATTTGTTCGACCGCTTCGCCCGATCGATTTGCTCACCGTCGTATGGCTCAAACTACCAACGATCACCAGCGTACTTCACGCAAATCAAGAACCAAATTGATTCAAGACTATCTTTTTTGCTAAAATTTTGTGGATTTACAACGTGTTCTCACAAGCACCTCTAAAAACCTTCTCGATGAAAACCGCACTAAAACTTTCTCCAAAGCCACACATTAGCCCTTAGCCTCCCCTGCTTTAAATACGAACATAAAACTTCTATCTCTTCCTCAAATCAAGGAACCCGAAACCCTTCCTAACATAGGTTTTATTCAAGCATCTATCTCTTCCACATTACAGACTATACCCGTAATCTCTCAATCTTCTTAGTTATGGAATCCATCCACAACTTCTAACCCAACACGTGACGAAGTCTCCAGGACAGCACCTCCTGTATCTTCATCACTCACCATTATCGCTTGTGTTGAAGCCTCCTAGACCGCATAGCACGTAGCTTCATCACGAATCACCACATTTGATTTCCACGTGCTCCCGTGTGAGCCCAACCACCTCGCGTGACATCCGCAATTGTCTAGATCTTATACTTCCCTATCTTAGTCCTGATACTTCGCGTCACAGATCATGATCGTCTCCACACCCACCTGCACATACAAAGACCAAGGAACTTTTTCTGGCATAAGTTCTTAACAACTTAACCAACATCAGCACATACACACTCGAAGTGCACTCTCGTCTATCCATAGACGAGAGCCAAACTATCCACAACCACCAACCAAGTCGTCCATGACCACACTTTCTATCGCTATCTAGAAAACACCCTCGGACAACTCATTACGACCGCTAGCACAACGAGTACTCGAAAACAATAAGTACTCAGGAATTATCATCACTCTGCTCAAAACACTTGAGAAAACATCCACATCGCTACCAACCATAGAGCCACCGAGTATCAAGTACCGATCGCTACCGCTAAAGCATCAGATTGCTAGGTCCACGACTACCGATCTCCAACTATTTACTGTACCATTGATCACCGAGTACCGCACAGACTATAGTACCAAATCACCAACCACAAATCTCCAACAACCGATTGCTGACCACGATCGCGGAAACCATGACTATCGAGTACAGAGTCCTTCCAACTACCGAGTACTATAACCATCTGCCCCAACCAATTATACTACTGGCCAAACACGAGTACTCGAGGTAGTAAAAGATAGCAAGAATTAAAGCACTCATACCGACCATGAAGTCTACGAGTATAGACTGTGAAGCTTACAATAATCGATCACAAAATCTTCAACATTTGATCGCAAAGTCTATAACTACCGATCACAAAATCTAAAACCACTGACTAGAAAAGTCTATGACTACTGAGTATGACCAGTAAAGTTAATGAGTATCGAGTATCGACTAGTAAAGACTACGACTATCGAATACGACCAGTAAAGTCTACGACTATCGATCGGACATTGTAGCTATGACCATCGAAAAGTACTATAGCTACGACTAGTTCACTGCTCAAGATCAAAGCTTACTGATTACTTGGCATAGTTGTTCTACCGTGTTGAAAAGGCCATAGTCGAAAGCTATCATGGTTGAAGTAGGATGTAGTAGAAGTCGGATGTGGTTGAAGTCGGACGTAGTCAAAATCTGCAGTGCTCGACTTACCGTGGTTGAAGTCGGACGTAGTCAAAATCTGCAGTGCTCGACTTACCGTGGTCGAAGTCGGACCTAGTCGAAGTCTACCGATCGGACAAAGCCGTTTAGACCACCTAGCATAGAGCTGTTCGGACCAACGATATAAGGTCATTCGGACCACCGACTACTAAACATGATCGAAACTAGTCGTTGTCAACCAAAAGGTCATCCTGAAAATTCAGGCACAAAAGCGTATTGACCGGAGCTTTTACAAATATAAATTCCAATAAACCAAACAACAACATGCCATGAGCTCACACTCTTATATTATGTTTAGGCTGCAACTTTTAATCTGTCACACTGTGAACCTTGACACATGGTGCTGACTCCCCCACCTTGTGATCAGGAATCTGTTCATTGTTAAGAGGACATGCCTTGTACTAGCCTTCTTTTTTCTTACACATTTGCCTCTCTCTCTTTAGTCTTTTCATTTCTTTTGTGCTGCAAGATTTGGAGATCATCTGTACAGGTACCTGTAGGAGTATTATTAAGTCCATTGCAGTGAGGTGATCTAGGATTCTTACATGCATTTGGGATTGGCTCACAAGTCCCAATGGCCAATATTTTGTCTGCCCTACATATCAACTCATAGATCTGAAGACCCATCAGCATATTTTGCAGGCTATCAGGCTTGGCATCCCCAATGACCATATATATAGGTGGTGGCTGACCAACCGACCATTCAAGTGATCTGCATCCTCTGTCATCAGTTCAAACAGTGTTAGTATTTGTCTGTCATCAATTCAATGAGATTTGTAGTTCGATGCACATGATTTGTATGGAAACCCCCGCGTTCCAAAAATTGACTTAAGTCTCTGATTTTCCTACAAATACAAATTTTTAAGTTCCAAAAATTGACTTAAGTCCTACAAATACCGCGGGGTTTATCAGAGACTTAAGTCCTAAATTTTTGTACGAATTGAACTGGTTTCGTAGTCCGACCAAACCACATGGCTCTAGTGTTTATCAGTCATCACTCATGCATGCAGTTTGGACAGAATTGCAGAGGACATGAATCTCCAAGCAGGAGTCACCAAAGCCAGCAAAGGAGGGTGTCCTATGAGGGAGAAAGCAGTGGCCTACACCCTGCATGGACTGTACTGAGCTCATCTCCCCCCTGCACTTTATAGTGCTGCTTAGAGGATGTGTCCCATGTTCAGCATGGCAGCCATTCCCTACCCGCTTTCTTGTGTCCAGCCATGGCTCAATCAGATTTGTCCTCCAAAAGGAGGACTGATCTGATCAGGTTAACCATCCACTGTCATGTCAATGGCTCAGTGGGAGATAGAGATGAGATGAGGTGAGGGCAAGAAAGAGACTTGAGGACTGATAATCACAGTACAGTGTGTGGTTAAGTGACAGGACTTTGGCATGCATCAATTGGCAGCTTTAAGTCAAAGTGAGATTTGGTTCCCTCTCCCTGTCATTGTGTTCATTTGGGACCCTGGGTTAGGCAACTAACTAAAGCTAGCACTGTGCTTGTGCATGCTCTAATTTGGCCTGGGGCTTGACTTGGCAAAGATCTAAGCATCACTGATTAATTCTTTCTTAACCTACTAACTCTCTCTAGCTAGTTGTTGCAGTCAGATGCAAACTTGCAGTGTGCTTGCGAATCATTTTGTCAAATTGATTTTTCCCTAAATATATATTGACTAGTTGTCACTGGCTCACATGCTCACATGCCTGATGCTTGGAACGCAAAGAGAACAATCAACTGCCATGCCCATGACTTCATGACTTGGCAAGTTGGCAAGGTTCATGCATGGACATGTCATCAATTGATCAGCATGCATTGAATTCTAGTAAGATGTGAGAAAATATTCTGATCTGCTTGTAGTATTTTCTTGTCATATCATACAAAGATCCATGGCATTTAGTTTATTGTAACTTAACAATCAGGAACTTCACCTTTGAAAAGTTTTGGGCAAAACTTTGCAAGGAAGATGAGAAAGAGGTCTTGGTGGCCAGCACTAATATGCTGTAGAGTGAAGTCCTCAGGATACATACTACTGAAACAGGGGCTGCCGAAAGGAATGGCAAGCAGGATGAAGGAGGAGGTCTGCTGTGCATTCAAGGGGAATAGGGGGATGAAGCCCCGCTGGAGTAGTTATAGATTGGGAGCAAATGAAGATGACAAAAGACACAAAAAAGAACCTAAATTCAAAGAGAAAATCTGGAGAGGAAAAATGGAAAACGTTGATTGAATGTCCTGTTCGTAGCTTGGGTTTCGTTTTGCACCTTCTTCATTCAAGTTATTTTCGGAGGGCTTGGTGCTCTTTTGAAAGTAACAATCGAATGAGGAGCTTCTTTTTTTCTGATTTGTAATAAGACAATACTAGAAAACGCTGGAGGTATTTACCTCGTTTTCTGATGGTAATGAAATCCAGGTGAGCTCGTTTGAAAAAAAAATCAGGGATCAACATGAATGGACACAAATCTCTCTACTGTAGTAACATAGCTTTTGTTACATCCATATATACATGATGCAATAATTTTGATTATAAACGCCACATGGCCTCTATCTAGGGACATCAAGAAAGATTCACATCAAATCTTCCATCATGGTCTCCTCCTCTTGCAAGATGTCTGGTGTTTCATTAATTTGCCTTCAGTTTGGCCCCTACTCTGCTGAGCCTGGACAAGCACAACTGTGCATGCATATTGATGAATGGATCTTTCGAAAAGTCCAGTGAGAACAGTGCCCAGATTGGATTTTGCTGGGGTTCCTTGAAGCAATTAATCTAGATTTTATCATTATTCCCAGAGAAAAAAAAAGTTTGATCTAGAATCTAGATGCATGCATGTGTGGCTGCATTGTTCCTGGCCCTACATGGAGAGATGAACATGATCATTTCGCACATCCAACACTTATTCCCTCTTTATCTTTTTGCTAACCAATCCACATGCGTCGTTGTAGTAGATTCTACAAAACATTAACCCCATGTCGTGTACCATCAACTAAGATTGGATGATAGCATGATTCCATTAGCTCTTCTTCTCTTTTCTTGTCCATGAACCATCAACTACTGTTCTTTCCTTTCATTTCCTTTTTCCTTTCTAGTATTCTCTTCGTTCTTTTTTAATGTCATTTTAAAATGCATGGCATCAACCTTTTCAAATTTTGACTGCTAATATACATAAAAGTATTTGGATTCTTTGCATAGAAACGATATCACTATATGCATGTTCATATTGGCTTTTGCTGATAGTTTTTTACTACGACTGATGAATAATAGTGGCTGATAGAAGCGGCTGATGAATAGTAGTATATTAGGTAAGAAAGACGATGTAACGAAAGGCACTACAACATTCAGACCGCCATACGACTTACGAAATTGTGATATAACAAAATACAAAGTATGTTACAATATGTGAAGACGACAAGTAGTGGCTGATGAATAGTAGTGGTTGATAGAAGTGGCTTATAGAAATTGGGGCGTTCATACTGGCTTCTGCTAAGCAGAAGCTAATATGTCATAAAAAATATTTTTATATCATTATATTTTTAATAGTTTTGTCTATATATAATTAGAAAAGGTAAATGCCAATGCTATATATCGAAGACCATATCGATATCTAAAACGTTAAGTAAAAAACATAGGTAGTCGTACGCTAATCCAGATATAATTGATAGAAATTTTTCACAAGAGTTTAGAGAGATTAGATAGAGAGAGAGAGAGTTGTGAATTGTAGAATGGATAAATATGGAGATCAAAGTGATGGCCCTATTTTATGCAGCTATTGCTTTCACTAATCTAGTCCAAATAGTAGTTATGTAGTTCATGTGAATATATATATATATATATATATATATATATATATATATATATATATATATATATATATATATATATATATATATATATATATATATATATATATATATATCCAAACTAATCTGATTCAAGAAACTGCCGCTTGACATGTTAACCGACAGGTGAAGCATCAGGTCAAAAGCTAGTGTTAGGTACTTTGGAATTTGATATACTGCAACAACCCTTTCATCGGCGGTCTGTTTCCAAATCTTAAACTTGTAAGTACTCCGTCAAATGCAAGATCAACCAAGTGTCTTGACTAGTTTGACATTGTTTAGCTAAATCCCCCAACCAACCACGTGTTATGTGCCTATATAATTACACATTACTAGGAACGTTTCCTCCAACATCTCCTCCTATAGGCTCCGTTTGGTATTAGAAGCTCTTTTATTTTCTATTAATCCAAAAAATCTAAAAATATTGATGAAATTGGTATTGATTCCATATCGCAGCGCAACACAAAACACGGTAAGTGTGAGCTGAAAACGGGCCTGTTCTTTTCCTCCGAAGCTGGTGGCTTTTGGCTTTTGCTACAGTACCTAACTTTCAGCCATAAGTCGTAGCCGAAAAGAATAGGCCCAACTTTATCTGCCACAATTACAGTGATAATACATTTTTATATATAACCGAGAAGAGGAGCATCCAAAGGGCACCCAAGGAGGACTCGAAATGGCACCAAATAGGACGCCACTAATATAATCTTGAGCACATCAACCTATATAATTAAACAAAAGGCAATGAAGGACGGTTAAAAAACCTACCTGTGTGATGCCATAATTAGTTAACATGACTATCAGGGGAAGGGGTTTAGTTTAGACTATTGTAGTTGACATCATGTGATAATATAGGCAGCATTGTGGGTTAAACTAAACAAATGAGAGCTTGGTCCCCGTAGTGGCCAACCACGCCGTTAAGGGCGCCTCGTGGAACGTGCAAGCCGGTGTACTACTACAACATGCTTGCTGGCCCTCTAGCTTGCAAGTCAGGTCAGCGTGTGTGGCTTCTTAGGATTCTTCTCATCTCTCTCTCTCTCTCTCTCTCTCTACATATATGGCAAGGTCAACTAATTGGTCTCTGCTGGGTTGTGTTCTCTTGTAATGTACTAATTAACCTAGCCATGTAGAGAGAGATATTCATATATATTTTTTTGAGTGGAAGAGAGAGAGATTCAACTTGATCATCACTGCATCAGGTGAGCGGAGTGACGCATTTGGGCTCATTGGGCCCAATTTGGAGCTTAATGGGCTCGTTCTGCAGACAGCAGAATCTGTCACGGGCCAGAGTTTTCACGGCCTATAAGTGCCATATTATGCAAGTCAGCTGCTGCTCTGCGCGAATCCAAACCGAACGGTGGTGATGGATGCCCTCTCTGTTGGGACGGAATACGTAAATCTGAATCCTTTTATATATTGTGCTAGTTTAGAATCATGCTAGTACATACAGTCATAATATTGATGTAATATCATCAATACATAGGAATAACTAATAATAGCAAATATTATTAAAGAACTGAGTTGCGACCTTATGATCAGAGTTTATAGTTACTGGTCTCACAGGGCTTAATTAAGAATAAATAATTGCAGTAGAAAAATAAAGATAACTCTAGCAGAAAGTAACCCATCTCAAACTATAGACAATTGATTGGTGTGCTCGACCTAGCGATCAACCTTCCTCGTAGAATTACTCCTCGAAGAGCGGTGATGATTCCTCTTCTCTAACAACTGGATTGCAGTGGTAGCAAGGGTGAGCACATGAAGTACTCAACAAGTTGTGAACACAGAATGTAATTTATAGATGTAAGGCTTATTACAAAGGACCAGCTATCTTGGCTTGTTTTACAGAAAGCTAACTTGACTTGTAAATATAAGTAAATAAAGTTAAGGCATAATTTGAAACAACGGTATTAAATAACAGAAATAACACATTATTTGACATAGCTCTTTCCTCAATTTCACATAGTTTTTTCTTCCCAATTTTGTTTGTGACAACCTGACCCTTGTGTGAAATTTCCTGGCACGTCCATTAGCGCGGACACAGCTATTCGAATAGATTAATTAACACTCTGTAGAGATTGTATAACTTTTCCCACATGATATGATCAACTTGTATGTCACCAAAATAACACGATTCCTTGGCGTATGTCAACCAAGATAATCATAACAAAACCTTTCAAAAACTTCGCCCTAGTACTGACTCCTCTCGATGATCCTGATACTCACCACCCACACCCCATTACACAGTGCTAATGGGGTAGAAAGGGAAGTCACTGTTGGATTTATAAACAGAATACCGTCCATATGATGTAACCCCTAACACAACGAACCACACCATCCAGTCTTGACACACAACTTAACAAAGCCATTCACACAGTGCACACAGACATTCACAAAGTCCTTCCATATATCATTAGTCATATGTAATTTGATATTTCAAAATTATGTCAATAACCTAGCATAGCTAAGCAATCTAAACCAACCCTTGTTGGTACCATAGTATTGACCAACTAGTATTAACCATTCTAGGGTGACAATAGATCATGGCATACAATTGAACAAGGTGGATAAACAAAATTAGGGCAATAACTAACTTGTAACGCCCCAGCTTCTCAACAAGTCGAAGATATCACCTACTACCACTATCGCTACCAATTTAAACCAATAAACATGTATTAACATCATCTAAATAACAAGAACAACTTTCAACCTAATCCTAAACCTAAAGTTTCAGCAACATAAATCAAACGTAATATGAACAAATTAAATACCCAGGGCCACATAAATAAGTCCCAGCTACACAATGCATCATTTAGCAATATTACATACTGAAAGAAAACTAAGATAAAACCACAAAGTATATGTTGTAGGGGTGGCCCCCACCTAAACCCAGCAGGCCTGGTAGGAGGTTGTAAAGCCCAGGATAGGCTATGTGTAATGACATAAGTGCCCCCGGTGGGGATAACCAGATGTAAGGGTATAACTGTAAAAGCATTCCCCATGTGTACATATATATGGATACAGGCCGTGGGGAGAGCCAGAGGCCATCACTCATCTCCCTCACTCTCCACTACCATCTCTCTCTCTGTTTGGTATGTAGCCACAACAGTTGGCGCCGTCCGTGGGGAGGACAGGAGTAAGCCTGAAACCTGAAAAAGGATGGCACCGAAAAAAGCTTCGCCAGCGGCGGCGAAGGGAAAGAAGGCGGCCGGGCCGGAGCGTCGCATGAGTACCAGGGCATCGGCAGCGGCGAGCGCGGGTGGCGACGCAGGCGCGGTGGCCGAAGACGTCGACGTTCGCGCGGCGACGACCAACCCCGCCACCGGCACCGCGACGACCAACCTCATCACTGGCACCGCGACGAGCAACCTCGTCACCGGCAGCGCGACGACCGACCCCGTCACCGGCGTTGCGGCGACGAACCCCGTGGTCGAAGACGTCGACGCTGGTGCGGCGACAACCGACCCCTCCAACGCGACGGCAGCCGACCTCGCCGCCCCCGCCACAACCCTCGCCGGTAGCGCGGACCGGGCAGTTCGAGGTAGCCACAACAGAGTGACCGGCAGCTCGGGAGCTCGCGGCACGGTCGTGCCTGCGCCGATCCGTCCGTTGGGCGTACCGGCGACCCCGCCCACACAGGCGGTGGAAAGCGCCCTGCTGGTGGCCCTCAAAGCGTTCTAGCAGGAGCTGGGGGATCTTCGCGGGGCTATCCGAGACATACAAGAGGCTCAGAGCCAACAGGCCGCGCCGGTGGTCGCGCCAGAGCCCACGCCGGAAAGGGCGGATAGCCGCGACGCCCCCACATCCAGCCGCGTCCCGCTGCGGCGCGTCGATCCAGAGTCCCCGCTTTCGGCGGGACTTCAGCAAGCGGCGTGGCCCGAAGGCTTCAAATACCCCAGCGTCATCGAGCCCTACAAAGGTGACACGGACCCCCACGAGTTCGTGCGCGTGTACGAAACCGCAATCGAGGCCGCGGGCGGAAATGACACCACAAAGGCGAAGGGACTCCCCCTCGCGTTACAAGGAGTGGCGCTCTCCTGGTTTTTTACCATAGAGCCAAACTCCATCTACGCCTGGGCGCAGATCCGCGACCGCCTTCACAACAACTTTCAAGGAAATTATGTCGAGCGGGTCGACGCGGACCAACTCTTCGCCGTCAAGCAGAAGCCCTCGGAGAAGCTCCGGGACTACTTCAAGCGCTTCGCAAAGATACGTTGCCAAGTCAAAGACGTTAATGAAACCACCGTTGTCAATGTGGCCATACAGGGCCTTCGCCCGGGCCCGATGGGCGAGTACAACGCAAGGAAGCCAATTAAAACGGTGACGAAGCTCTTTGACAAACTGGAGGAATACGCCAGGGTGGAAGAAGACGCGCGGCGAAGGCAAGGCGATGACGCCGACACCAACCAGGCCGGAGGCTCGGCAAAAGCCGAAGATCCGCCAAAGGACGGTTCTTCGAAGGGAAAACGTAAGCAGGAGTCGTCCAAGGATGCGCCCGACCGCAGGGACGCCCCGCACAAGGAGTCATCCGATAGGCCCAAGCGTGGCCAGCAGAAGTCGCGGCGAGGCCGGTACGTCCTCGACATCGAAGGCGGTTCCGACGAAGGCGCTCCCACGGTCCGGGGCGGTCGGGGGCGCCGCGGCCGGGGGCGCGGCCGGGGCTGGGGCCGCGACGATAAAGGTCGTGGAGATTATGACGACCAGCAACAGGGGCTGTGGTGCGTAGTCCACGGTCGCGGCAACCACGACACCCGCACGTGCACCTCTATCGCGGCGCTCCGCGATAGCGTCACCAGGGACAGGAATCTGGAAGCACGTCCGCCCGTGGTGGCTGTAAGATCGAGGAGGCCGACTAGAGGGGGGTGAATAGGCGGTTTTAAAATTTTCGTCTAATTCTAATTAGCAATTTTAAACTTGATGGATATACTAGAGCAAGATAACAATAACACCACTAATCAACCTAGTAAGGCTCAAACAATCACTAGCACAAGTAATCGACTAAGAGCAATATCAAATAGTAGAGATCAACAGTTGCTACTCTAACTAAGCAAGCAATCAAGTAATATGAATAAAGAGCGTTGCTTGAATGAAAATGATCACAAGAGAGCAAACCACAAATGACACAATTACTTTTTACCGTGGTGATCGGAGACTTGCCGGTCTCCCCTAGTCCACGTTGAGGTAAGCCCGAACAAATCGGACCGGCTCCACGAATGAGCCTAATCACCTCGGTCACTAGCGGTAGCCCTTTCCCTCTCCGGGTAGGCGAGCTCCGAGCCTTCACAATCTTCCGGGCCTTCTCACAATCTTCGTGAGAAGATCACCGGACCTCCGCCAAGCCGTCTAAGTACCGGCAAGCACCAAGAGAACAGATCACAGCGGCTTGATCTCACTCAAGTGCCTAATGGATCAACTAGAATGCAATGCACTTGAGTTTTGGCTCAACTACCTCAATTGAATGCACTTGTGAGAGAATGAGGTGTGAGAGGTTGCACTAAGCTCAAATGTATTCAATGGAGGTTCAACAACACATACAAGTTCTGGTAGGGATGTATTTATACCCTCACCAACCTCAAATAGCCGTTATAATAAACAATCCTGAAAAATCAGGAAATCCGGAACTACCGCAGGAATAAACGCGGTACTTCCGGATTGTCGCTGACCGGTCAGAACGGCTATGTCAGAGAGTCAGAAGTGACCGTTGGTCAATGAGTGCGGTACTACCGCCGTTGAAATCGCGGTACTTCCGGAAGTCCGGAAGTTCCGCTCCATGACCCGGTACTTCCGATTTCAGCGAAATTAAGTTTTATTCCCAGCGCTCTCTGGAAATAAAGTTCCGCACGGGTATCCAGAACTTCCGCACATGCGGTAGTTCCGTAGGTCAATCCGCGGTACTTCCGTTTTCCGAGAGGCTAAGTTAAACTCCGGGCGCTCTCTGGAAATAAAGTTCCGCTCGGGTGCCCGGTACTACCGGCCATCCGGTAGTTCCGCAGGTCAACCCGCGGTATTTCCGTTTTTCGAGAGACTAAGTCTGAGTCCGGGCGTTCTCTGGAAAAAACGTTCCGCCCGGGCGCCCGGTACTTCCGCCCAAATATCATCGGAACTACCGGATTTTCTGACAATGCACAGATTTGATTTGATTTTAATTTCTAAGTGTATGCATGATCCTAAATTGATCTATAGGGCACATTTGAACATGATCAAGCAATCACCATGATCCCTCTTAATAGTACGGCGTCTATCCTATAATCCGGTCTTCCAACCTATCTCCAAGACCGGCAAAATAAAATAGATACCTAAACTATTTACCTTGTCGCCCTAGAGATCTTTGAATCTTCATGGGATATTTTGTGAGCCTCTTTCTTTGCCAATTGAGCTTATCCTTTCAAACACTGAATGCACACATTAGTCCCATATTCACATAATTCCATTAATTACCAAAACCAATATTTTTAGGGGCTTAGATGCTTTCAGTGGCCCACGTACAACACCCATACGAAGCCCCTGTGCACATCCAGGCACAAGGGACGCAGCCCCATGAGGGTCCTCTGCGGATTCAGGCCCACGTGCAGCAGCCCCAGGAGGGCTTTCTGCAACTACAGGCTCCGGAGGCCACCCACCGAAGGGTTATCAACGTCATCTCCGGGGGCTCCTCGTTGGTGTTTGCCTCGGCACGGCAGCGGAAGGCCTACGTGCGGAGGCTACACCACGTGGCGGCGTATCCAGCACAGGCACCGCCGGACTGGGCACAGCATGAGGTCACGTTCACCCCCGCCGACGCCGAGGGCGTGGAGCTTCCCCATCACGACCCCCTGGTCATCCGGGTCGTAATAGCGGGATGCGATGTGGGACGCGCCCTGGTTGATGGCGGCAGTTCCGCGAACATTCTGTTCGCGGCAGCCTTCGACCAGATGGGGATCCCCCGAAGTCGCCTCGGCCCATCGGGAGTCCCGCTGCAAGGCTTTGGAGGACAACCCCTACGGGCGCTCGGCCAAATCTGCCTGCAAGTCTCCTTCGGCCAGGGCGACAATGAAAGGATCGAAGACGCCACATTCGACGTCGTCGACCTCCCATACCCATACAATGTCATATTGGGGCGTCCAATCCTCAACGCCTTCGGGGCGGTACCGCATCACAGCTATTTATGCATGAAGCTTCCGGGGCCGCGAGCCGTCATTACCGTTCGGGGCGACCAGGACATGGCCCGGCGTATCGAGCACGGCACCAGATGTCCCCGTCGCGGCGGGTAGCGGCATACCTAGGATCGGCACCGCCGTGCGAAGGCACACGGCGGCACCCGGAGGCGACCCCGCAAGCCCCGCCGATAGTGCAGCTACTAGAGGCTCCGGTCGCGCTGAGCGCAAACGGTTAGTAACCCCCCTCCTATGTAATCGCTCACCCGCGCAAACAGGAATGTAATAAAGTTCCGTTTGTCACCAACTTATTACCGCTGTGCAAAAATACGCGGCGAGCATGCGCGGAGGCCTCGCCCGCGCGTGTGCTCTCGCAGTATAAACCAAAGACGCACGTTCGCGTGTGCACTCTCCGTAGCCAGGGGTGCGGGTATGAGTATAAACCAAAGACGCACGTTCGCGTGTGCACTCTCCATAGCCAGGGGTGCGGGTATGAGTATAAACCAAAGACGCACGTTCGCATGTGCACTCTCCGTAGCCAGGGATGCGGGTCTGAGTATAAACCAAAGACGCACGTTCGCGTGTGCACTCTCCGTAGCCAGGGGTGCGGGTATGAGAATAAACCAAAGACGCACGTTCGCGTGTGCACTCTCCGTAGCCAGGGGTGCGGGTATGAGTATAAACCAAAGACGCACGTTCGCGTGTGCACTCTCCGTCAAAGACACGGGCATGAGTATAAACGAAGACGCACGTTCGCGTGTGCACTCTCCGTCAAAGACACGGGCATGAGTATAAACGAAGACGCACGTTCGCGTGTGCACTCTCCGCCAAAGATGCGGGCATGAGTATAAACAAAGACGTGTGGGGGGGACGCCTCTGCACGCACTCTACTGAGTATAAACAAGACGCGGACCTCGCGCACGCCAGGGACTTCGTCCTTGTGCGTACTCTACGGAGTATAAATAAAACGCGGATGTTCTCCCCGCGCACTCTACTGAGTATAAACAAGACGCGGACCTCGCGCACGCCAGGGACTTCGTCCTTGTGCGTACTCTACGGAGTATAAATAAGACGCGGATGTTCTCCCCGCGCACTCTACTGAGTATAAACAAGACGCGGACCACGCGCACGCCAGGGACTTCGTCCTTGTGCGTACTCTACGGAGTATAAATAAGACGTGGATGTTCTCCCTGCGCACTCTACTGAGTAAAAACAAGACGCGGACCTCGCGCACGCCAGGGACTTCGTTCTTGTGCGTACTCTATGGAGTATAAATAAGACGCGAATGTTCTCCCTGCGCACTCTACTGAGTATAAACAAGACGCGAACCTCGCGCACGCCAGGGACTTCGTCCCTGTGCGTACTCTCCGGAGTATAAATCAGACGTGGACGCCGATCCCATGCGAATTGCGCGCCAGAGGCTGGCCTTAGCGCCGGCGCGCACGTGGTATATGCGATACACCAGAGGCTACCCCCACCTCGGGGTGGGGGTGCGGAGGTCCGCCTTCGCACACGCTAGTCCACGTGACTCTAAACAAGTCGGGGTGCAGAGGTCCACCTTCGCACACGCTAGTCCACGCGACTCTAAACAAGTCGGGGTGCGGAGGTCCGCCTTCGCACACGCTAGTCCACGCGACTCTAAACAAGTCAGGGTGCAGAGGTCCGCCTTCGCACACGCTAGTCCACGCGACTCTAAACAAGTCGGGGTGCAGAGGTCTGCCTTCGCACACGCTAATCCACGCGACTCTAAACAAGTCGTCGTGCGGAGGTCCGCCTTCGCACACGCTAGTCCACGCGACTCTAAACAAGTCGTGGTGCGGAGGTCCACCTTCGCACACGCTAGTCCACGCGACTCTAAACAAGTCGTCGTGCGGAGGTCCGCCTTCGCACACGTTAGCCCACGCGACTCTAAACAAGTCGTGGTGCGGGGGTCCACCGTCGCACGCGCCAGGCTACGGACTCTAAGCAGGTCATAGTGTTAACAACTGCCGCCGCACGCGCTAGTTCCACGGAGTACTCAGCGTGCGAACCCCGCGGGCGCATTGGCACCCAGGCGACGAGCAGGAGGCAGCGCTCGCACGGTTCACACCAACGGCGAATTTGGAAGGTGGGGATCTCGGCTCCGCACAGTACGACCGCGCATGCCCTAATCATCAGGAAATCTATATATCGGGAAAATCTTCCAAGTACAGAGGCCCGACTACATCCCTGCCACTCTAGGTAGCTATTCGGCAGGCTCGTCCTTAACACGCGATAAGGACGGGGTTCCGCCGGAAGAAGGTCAGCCCGCCCAAAAGTCCAGCGACTCTTCGGCCCTTCGCCAGCGTCGAAGGCGTCGTCGGGTCGCAAGGTCGGCCGCAAGAAGTCGGCCCCAGCAAGGAAGCTGCCCGGGACATAGGCGAAAGTTAGAATGCATGCAGCAAGCGTGTACTCCATTCACAAAAAGAGGGGGCATTACAACGCACGCCTACACCCAGGCACCACGGCGTCACACCTGTGAGTTCCCGGCGCCTTCGGAGGCCTCAGCGCCGCCCTCGTCGCGTCGAGGGACCTCGTCCAGGAATTGGCCGAGGCTCCCCTCCCCGTAAAGTGACTTCCGGAGTTCGACCCGCGCAGCGTCTGCCCCGACGTAATCCCAAATTCGTTCATAAAAGGGCTTGATGGCGTGGCGAGCGGAGCGGACGGCACCGGACATCACCCCGGCCCCGCTGGGCATCTCCAGCTGGGGGTCTTCCAGCCCGGCGACGTGTGTGCAACCGCGGTGTTGCAGGAGCGCGCACACCAGGCATGCCGATGTGTACGCGCAGTGGTTGCCGAAGGTTGTCGCAGCGCCGCGCGCGACGTTGGCGGCAACTCCGACCCAGCGGAGAGTCCGCAACAGCTCCTCCGGGCCGAAGGCGTGGTCTGGCACCTTGGCCACAAGCCCTTGGAGATGGCTTTCCAGTGCTTGCATGGCATCCCAAGCAACCACCGAAGCCTCGCCAAGCGTCCGATCACGCTCCGATAGAGCCAGGGCGAGTTCGCCTTTTTCCTTCTCTAGCGAGGCGACCTGTTGCAGAAAGTCGTCCCGCTCTGCCGCAAACTCCCGCTGCGCAGCCTCCGCGGCCGACCCCCGCGCGGACGCAGCAAGTCCTTCGGCCTGCGCCTTCGCTTCGGCACACTCCGCCTCCAGCTGGCGGATGCGGGCGCCCTGGGCGGAACGGGCTCCCGAGGCCTCGCGTAGCTCCTCCTCGGCGGCCCGCAGCCTATCCTCAAGCGCCCTTTGGGCACGAGTATAGGCCATTTGCAAGGCCTGCCCCAGCACAAGCGTCTGCACAATGGAAAGACTTAGCAAGCTCGGCCGGCCCAGGCGGGATCGTATGAGTACTTACCCTCACCCCAGACACCTCGAAGGCGTCCCCGAGGCGCCCCGCCCCGTAGGCCTGCAGCACTTGCTGGTCGACGCTGGTAGCCGCGTCATCCACAATCCCGCGCCATGCCCTCAGCGTCTCCGGGGGAGGCACGAAGTCCGCGGGGCTCACATGCGCGAGGGTCCCGTGTTCCGCCGGGCGCTCCTCCTCCGGGATGAGCAACACTGCAAACAGGGATGCGGATGAGCACCGCAAAGCGCACAAGAATACACCAGGGTAAGCTAAGCCACCCTACCTTCGGTAGCAGGAGGACTGCGGGGACCCGCCCCCTATCACCAAACAGGGCGGCGGTGGCGTGAACCCCCGCAGAAAGCGTGGTCCCGCAGCGAGCAGAAGCGTCCGCATTCGGCGTCGGCGACGACCGTTCCTCCACGACGGGCGGCATGATCACGGGCCCAGAGGGGGCGCATGCTGCAGGGTCTTCGGCGTATGCATCGGAGTCCCACAAGCTTCTGATGCCCGTCGCCACGACGAATCCCCGCGGTGTCGGGTGGAGCTCCGACCGCACACACGGCCGCTTAGCCGGGGCGGGCAGCAGCGACACCGCCCCAGCAGTCGCCGCCAGCGAGGCCCCCACGGCCGCGGCACCCGGAGGCGAAGTTTCCGCTGTGGCAGTTTTTGCAGGGGGCGCCTCGATTTCTGCTGCTGCTGTTGGGGGGGCAGCACGGTTTCGCGCGCCCCCACGGAGGGCGTCTCCGGCACCACAGCGGCCACGGTGGAAGGCTCCACCTCAGCATCGCCGGTCCGCACGGGTTCCGTCTCGGCGACTTCGGCGGGCGGCGAGACTTCCCTCCTCCGGCTGCTCGCGGCGAGCCCGCCATCCAGGGCGCTCGCCGAAGATCCCTCGCCTCCGGCGTCCGCGCCATCCAAGCCTGAATCGGCATACTTCGCGCCCTCGGAAGCACCAGCAGTAGCAGTAGCAGCTGCCGCACCAGGCACGGCAGGCGCCCCGCTTCGGCCCCTCTTCCGAGACGGCGCCTTCTTCTTCTTCTTCGCTGCACCGTCGTCCGGAGCGACACGGTCCGGCACGGCAAGGCCCAGGGCCTCGCACACGCGGTTTATTCGCCCTAGCCTCGCCTCGGCGATAGCAGACGCGCGCTGCTCGTGCTCCCTGCCGGTGTACGGCCCCAGGAATACGCGCGCGGCCTGCTCCGCCTCCTCCAAACAAATCCCTGAAGCAAAGGAGATAGCATCAGCATATAACGCATTCCGCGTGAACAAAGGAGAGACGCGGTCGAGGCTTACGAAGACTGGAGGGCGCCGGCAGCAAGCAAATCGATGGCGAAACATTGTCGTCTCGACGCTTCTCGGCGGCAAGACGCCAATCGCGGGCAAGCGGTGCCACGCCGTACATCACGTACTCTTCGGCAAGGTCGCGCATGTTGAAGCGGGCGGCCACGTCTACGAGCCGTCGGGCCCTCCGCCTGTCCTCATCTTCGAGCGTCCGGCCGGGCGAGGGCTTGAACGCGATCGGTCGGCCTGTGCACTCAAGGCCGCTCCCGCTCTCCACGCGGTGGTAGAACCACCGCTTCATCCAGAAGGACTCCCACTTCCCACGAGTGGAGTTCGCGGGGAAGAGCTTCTTGCAAGTCGGACGAAGAACAAAGGTGATGCTGCCGAAGCTCGACAGCGTCCCGTCCTTCCGATCCTTGGGCTGGCACCGTGCCTCGTGAAGGTGGGCGAACAACGAGGCGCTGGGCCAGCACGCCCCCGAGCGCAAGGCCCAGCTGTACACCGCAAGCCGGGCCACGGCGTTCGGAGTCAGTTGCGCCAGCTCCAGCCCGAAGGTCCACAGCACGTCGCCCACGATAGCCGCCGCCGGGATGCGGAGCCCCGCGTCGAAAAAGGCAACGAATACGACCGCCTCCGACCTCTCGGGATGCGGCTCTGTCTCGTCGGCGGCGGGCAATCATACCTCCTGGCGCTCGGACAGCTTCCCCGCACGCAGAAGCCTTTGGATCATCTTCTCGGTCACAAGAAAGGGGCCTAGTTCGCCGGAGAACGTGCCTTCCTCCTCCGCCACCAACCATTCCTTGTCCGCCGCCGCCGAGTCGCGTTCTTGGAGCGCGTACTTCACCTCCAACAGCGAAGACCGCCGGCGGATGCCGCAGACACCACCCACCTGACCACGCTTGCCATCAGCCGCCATTGCTTCTCGGAGAAAGAGGATAGCGGCGAAGGATACTACGCTAGTATGGAAGGCGAGGCAAGCAAGAAGGGGGCGTGCAACTGCGGAGGCCGGTCACGAGGGCTACTTTAAGCCACCTCCCCCCAATACCGAAGTGGCGCGACGGTCTGCGTACGAGACGCAACCGCAGTCGTGCAAACGCCCGTCCAGCGCAATTCCCCATACCCAAAGCTGAATAGCCACGACCACAAGCGCCAAGGGCCGTCACAGCACGACGCTCCCTAGCCGTCATTAAAGGCGCACTAATGGGCCAGGGGATCACAACAGCTTCGGCGCTGCGCCATTCATCGCCCGCCCCGTGTCCCCCTCGCCTAGGGAAGAGGCGAGCGGCCGCGAGCACGCAACCGTCTACATCCCGCCGCGCACCAGTCATAAGACGCCACGTGCCCTGTGCACGCCGGGGCGGGTCGCACGGTATGGGAACCTAACCCTGGCAGACCGGGGGCCGGCGTGATCCCAGGAACCTTTACAGCGCAGGACCGCATCGCGAGATCTCAAGTCACCGCACGCGTGAGGGTATTCGCGATGCGAGGTCGCCAGCTAGGGTGGGGGACGGAGCGCGCGTGTCTGCTGCGGCTAGGCGCCAGCTCCGCTGCCACACGTTCGAGGGGTAGGGGACGGAGCGCGTCTACTTCGGCTAAGCGCCAGCTCCGCTGCCACACGTTTGAGGGGTAGGGGACGGAGCGCGCGCGTCTGCTTCGGCTAGGCGCCAGCTCCGCTGCCACCCGTTCGAGGGGTGGGGGACGGAGCGCGCGCGTCTACTTCGGCTAAGCGCCAGCTCCGCTGCCACCTGTTCGAGGGGTGGGGGACGGAGCGCGCGCATCTACTTCGGCTAGGCGCCAGCTCCGCTGCCACCCGTTCGAGGGGTGGGGGACGGAGCGCGCGCGTCTGCTTCGGCTAGGCGCCAGCTCCGCTGCCACCCGTTCGAGGGGTAGAGGACGGAGCGCGCGCGTCTGCTTCGGCTAGGCGCCAGCTCCGCTGCCACCCGTTCGAGGGGTAGAGGACGGAGCGCGTGTCTACTTCGGCTAGACGCCAGCTCCGCTGCCACCCGTTCGAGGGGTAGGGGACGGAGCGCGCGCGTCTGCTTCGGCTAGGCGCCAGCTCCGCTGCCACCCGTTCGAGGGGTAAGGGACGGAGCGCGCGCGCCTACTTCGGCGGGGCGCCGCAAAGGCGAGGGTCTTGTCTCGCAAAGTCTGCCTCGTTCTCCTTAACAGGCCACCTACAGTGCATCAACATAAAAGGTAATGCGAGCGGGCTCCATCAGGAACACCGACTGTAGGTAGGTCTGTTAAGAAGAACAGGGCAAACCTTGCCGTCGCATGCGAAAACGCGGCGCGAGGGCAGGAAGCGCGGCTGGCTATCAATAACCGGCGCTGACCAAGCTCTCGAGAAAAATGGACCTCCTTCTGTGCATCAACATCCCCGAAGCCGCTCAGCGTCACCCAGGAATGTTGATGCACGGAAGGGGCCCATTTTAGGGGAGCAGCTTCTATCACAATACATACAGGAACAACGCCGCACCAGCGCCGTATATATACCCCAACAGCAGGGAAGCCAACCGGCGGAAGTCCAATCGGCAGAAGTCCAACCGCCGGGAGTCCACCGTCGCATTAATGGTCACGACGTCTCAAGGCCCGCACCGCGCCAAGCACGCTTCGCCACGTGGACGGCCAGAAGAGCGAGCGTCGCAGCGCGTCCCTTACCACTTAAGGCACACGCGGCGGCTCACGTGCCCACTACGCTTACCTGCGCCGGTGCAACGCCCCCAGCGCGCGCGTCTACTTCGGCTAGGCGCCAGCTCCGCTGCCACCCGTTCGAAGGGTAGGGGACGGAGCGCGCGCCTACTTCGGCTAGGCGCCAGCTCCGCTGCCACCCGTTCGAAGGGTAGGGGACGGAGCGCGCGCGTCTACTTCGGCTAGGCGCCAGCTCCGCTGCCACCCATTCGAAGGGTAGGGGACGGAGCGCGCGCGTCTACTTCGGCTGCACCGCAGCCCCAGGTCAAGTTCGGAAAAGTTCACAGGCCGCAGGGACGGAGGGGGCCAAAGGACTCGGCAACATGGCTTCGGCCCCGTGAAGCCCTTTACCATGAGAGGCTCCTGTTGTAGGGGTGGCCCCCACCTAAACCCAGCAGGCCTGGTAGGAGGTTGTAAGGCCCAGGATAGGCTATGTGTAATGACATAAGTGCCCCCGGTGGGGATAACCAGATGTAAGGGTATAACTGTAAAAGCATTCCCAATGTGTACATATATATGGATACAGGCCGTGGGGAGAGCCAGAGGCCATCACTCATCTCCCTCACTCTCCACTACCATCTCTCTCTCTGTTTGGTCTGTAGCCACAACAGTATCCAATTATTATAATAAGTGGTGCTAAATTAATCATAACCAAAAAAATGATGTAAAGGTAAGTGAGGTGAAAAGATATCAAGTGCAAGTATACATGTACTACAAGTATATTGCATTCAGCGTTCACCTAAAAACAATAAATAAAGTAAGGGTGGATCCACGACTCAGCAAGTACAAGTAGAATAATAAGCAAGGCATCATCACATTAATAATTCATATTCATTCAACATCAACTCAATTCTTCGCATTCTCACTATGAATATTTCCATTCACATGCCTCATTGTCTCATTCCCTTTCTCATGAATGCAATGCTCATGCTCATGTCTTATCTCTTCTTTGCTTATACCAGTATAGCATAGTGTAACACCCGTCGGTGTTCACTCTTGCCCACACTCTTTTGTGTGCGGACCAATTGCCCATCATTTTTATATAGGGACCTCATTGCACATAGTTTACATATGGAGACCTCATCCCACTTCCACGGGTCACATGATTCATCATAAATGCTCAACATGCAATGCAATGAATATTATCTTTCATCATTGGCAAATGGATATATCCCATCATCCTCCCTCTTCACGACTACCTGCGAGTTGGAGGTGGACGAATCACCTCAAAGCAGGCCGCAAACCATTGGCGAAGACACACTCCTTTTTCTTGGCATCTTCTCAGCTGACAAGAATCACCGAATCTTCTTCTCTTTCGACACACAGAAGTCTTCCTCGGCCTCTTCTCCGACACACAAAGAACACCAGACTTTGATACCAATTGTTGGCCCAGGTACGAAACGGGCGCACACACACGGTGGTCGTGAACACACACACGCACTCTGAATCAACTCAAGACACGCGAGTTTTTCGTAGCGACAATCCGTCATCAGCTTTTCTATTTTTTCTATTTGTAGACTCTGATTACATATACACAGGTTAACTACCCGACTCTTCCGGCTAACTACCCGACTTCTGGCCACGATCTCCATGACTCGCACATTCCCTACTACCCGCACGACTTGCTCCACTAACCATCACACTCGACAACATGCAGACTAACCGCTCTCTGGCCCAGTCGATGATCGCACACAGTCCTTCGGGTCCTCTTCAGGTTCTCTTCGAGTCCTTGGACCATGTCCTATCGACCACGATGCCTCGACCATGCCTCACGACCATGGCTGCCCAATGCCTTTGACCACGGTGCCTTCGACCGCTTCACTAACCATGGCTTGTGGACCACATCTTCGACCATGGTTCCTTCGACCGCTTCACTGACCATGGCTTGTTGACCAACATCTCTGACCACATAGGTCTTTTGAGCACCGACCAGTTCCCTGTAGCTTACCGGTACCGACCATCGACTACTATAGCTACGACCACTGTGTAGCTACAACTACTGTAGCACGACTACTGTGCTATGACCACTGCACAATTCGACTTACGACCACAGCATAGTTCAACTTACGACCACTGCAGCTACAACTTACGACCACAACACAGGTCGACTTGCAACTACAACTTATGATTACGACTGCTGCGACCAGTCTCTGACTCTATAATCTCCGACTGCTCTTCGACTCCAAGTCTTTGGGTGCCTTTGGTTGAGCTTTTGGGAGATGCTTTTGCTTCCAAAAAGCCAAAAGCCAACCAAAGGGGTGGAAACCAGAAGCTGCTTTTTCAGAAGCAGCTACTTTTGGGTAGTACAGTTTTGAAAGCACCTTGGACCCTGCTTTTGACTTTTGGCTTTCTGCTTTTTGAAATGGTGAAAATAGAGAGCTGTTTCACAGTTGTTTCAAGGAAAATAGAGATAGGAGGTAAGTTTTATACTTGTTTGAACCAAACAGCTTACAACTTTTCCACAGCCCACAACCTACAGCAGCTTTTCCACAGCCCACAGCTCACAGCAGCTTTTTCAGAAGCCACAGCTCAACCAAACACACCCTTTGACTGCTACGCGACACACGACTTACAACATACTCGAACGCACGAGTATGACCATGCAGTACTCAAACTCGACATGACTTCTCAGTACTCGAACACACGAGTACTCGACTATGACTATGCTAACAACAATACAACAAGATTAGTTCCAACAATATTGGTGACGACCAGTGGCGAAGCCAGAAAGAAAATAGAGGGTGGGCTCAAAGCATACTTGTGGTGAGAAAGATTAGCGAAGTCATACTCGTAAACATGGTAGTCTAAACGTGAAAAGCGGCCCAAACAAAATAAAATCAAATGAAATAAAAAAAGTATAAAATAGGTACTTGGAAGTATAATATAAATGTAGATGAATTTAAAAATTTGAACCACCTGATTCAGAGTTTTGGCAGAGAATAGGTCATTGGAAGGTTTGCCCGAGGAGACAGTATAGAACAAGATGAAGGAGACAATGTGCAGTGGTACTGTTTTTGTGGGTGATGCCTATTGATATGGCTGGGCAGTACAATTTTTTAAACAAGTTTATTATGATTTTAATTTGGTTCTGACGAACTGGGAAAGAATCATGCCGTGGAAATCAGCAGTAACTTTTGCTCTCGAGCAACGAAAATGTTTAGAGCGCAGAGAAAGGCAAGAAGTAAGCAAGTAGCAAGCAAAATGGCAAGCATTACTAAAAGTAGGTTGTTACCAATGGCAGGAGGCTTTTGATTGCTTTGCTTGTTGTTTTGCTTTACTTTGCTCAAGCAAAATGGCAAGCAGCAAAACAGCAAATAATATGAGGGCAACAAATAAATATATAAAATCACTTCTGCTTTACTTATTGGTTGCCATTGGGGGGAGGTGAGGCTTAAGCCTCTCCAAGCCCCCCTGCTGGCTACGCCCCTGGTGACGACGACACCCCGGTGATCTCCCAACGAAGGCGATGGCATGGCAGTGTAGATCTGGTCGATGCGAACTCGACGATGAGGAAGATGGAGGTGGAACCCTACCAACGGAGGCAAAACTCAACGATGAAGCTTACAGCAAACGCAATGATTTTAAACTCCAATTCAATGACTTTGATGCGTAAACCGAGGCGATGACTAGGTTTTGAGGGAGGCATGACATGATGTGTGGATCCAGGGTTTGGGTGCCACTTTTATAGCTGGACGAGGTGGTGCGAAGGGGAGTCCATGGTGGAGACAGCAGGTAGTGTTGTGTCCGAATCAAAGACGACGACCCTAATTGGTGGGCTCCACCTGGTAGTGATGGCGAGCGTGCGGGGATACGTGGCGACACGGGACAACGCGGTGCAAGGGCGAGCGCGCGACAAGGCTGGGCTCGATCGGAGAGAGAGAAGAAAGTTAGGCCAACGCAAATTCATCCTGGAAGATTTTCCAAAATTTTAATTAGTTTTTCTTTTTAGGAAATAGCAGAAAATTCAAATAAGGCAAGAAAAATAGCAAATGAATTCTGCAAATTTTGAGAAAATACTTTTGGACACTAATAACTCAAATAAAAACTTTGGAGTTAATTTGATATTTATTTTATTCATATTAAATCATTTATATTTCTGAAATTCCATATTGAGCTTTAATTAATTCAAATAGATCAGATTAAATTTTGGAAACTTTTTTCTTGGGCCAAAAACTCTAAAACTCGGATGTTTCACGCTCTGGGCCGTCCATCACTGAACGAAAGGGCTGAGCCCACCGACAACTGTTCGCGAATAAGATCCGCGATCATGACCCAGCCCATAAGAAAACTGGATCCGCTCTTTCACGTGGCCATTGACCTGGTTGCGTCCGTATGGCCGATCGTTGTGGATTTTTTTTTCTTTGAAAAACGACTTTCTATTTTTTCCTGGTTTTAAAAAGTAGTATTTTTCAATAAAAAGTGTTTGTTTTCAGTAACAAACAAAAACTCATGGTACCCAATCAAAGTGCCTGTAATGATGATATATTCACTTCAGTTACAGATACATGTCATTTTTGAATGTATGCGGTTAAAATTTTGAAACTTTGATTCTTTTTAGATATTTAGATTGAATACATAAAAATCATATGTATAGATTTATCTCGAAAAATATTTTTATAATTTTATTAGTTTTATAATATATTATAACATAAATTAGTAGTTAAAACTGTATTTTTTTAGATCGTATTGATGTATAAATTGGTATGTATTTGTGGGTGGAGAGTAGCGAGCTTTGGACGTTTTTGACACTGTTGCTACCCGAAAATACCAAAAATGGCGCTGATGAGAACAAAATTCCAATTTTAACACCCTGTTGACCGCACCACTTAACGGGAGTGTGACACGTGTCAATGGTGCGGTCGGGGACCGCACCACACCGGAGTGGTGCGCTCCCCGACCGCACCACATGGTCACATCAGAGTGAGTGGTGCGGTCGGGGACCGCACCACTCAGGTGTGGTGCGCTCCCCGGCCGCACCATTGGACACGTGTCGCGACGCGGTTAAATGGTGCGGTCAGGTGGGGGCTAGAGTTGGAATTTCATTTTCGAAGAGGCTATTTTCGGAATTTCGGGTAGTAACAGTGCCAAAAGCGTCCAAAATTCGAGAGTAGCTAGGAGCATGGTCTGCACGCACTCCAACAGTAGCTAGCTGCTAGCTAGTCGGTCAGTTTGGAATTAGGAGATGCACCTATACGTAGACCCTATCCTGAAGCGGCAAGATTAGACTGGATTACTGGTTTAATTAGATTAAGGTCGGGCAAGGAGTTAGAATAGAAGCACACCCTCAGCTTTGCATCTACGAACTCCAGGTGCAACTGCCACACCAAGCATGATAAATGAAAATTAATTGAGTAGTATTTCTATTTTTTCTCACTAATTAGAGTAGCATTAATCTTAAAAAACATGAAGAGATAAGTAATATATACCTACTATTCATCATATATTAAAAATTATACAAACCACTATTAAAAAACAATAGAAACGCCTTCTAAATTAATTTGGTCTCTTTACAAGTGGCTGTCCATCCAACTCCATCCATCCAATATGTTACACATCACCCTGCTCGTCGTGCGATCGAAGACTATTTTTTATAAAAAGAAAAAAAAACTGCTTTGCTTTTGAGTGGAACATATTAGCATCTTAGGAGCTGTTCTTTTTAGCTTTTAAAAGCTATTTTTTGATTTTTCTACAGTAACTAGCTTTTAAACGGAGTATTTTTTTAAAATATAGTCTACTAGTTAATTATAGTACATACTGTACCGATTTCATTTATATCAGCAAAAACCGCACGTGAGTTTCTATTACTCCGTAATCTCTCGTACGAATAGCCTAAAAGCCACAAGCCACAGCCAAAAGCTATAAGCTTCAGCTAAAAAGAACATACCCTTAGCGTGTTTAGTTGATGGTATGAGGTTAAATGGGATGGAATGCTTTTACGCGGTTCTATTGTTTTCAGAGAATATATTGTTTAGCATCTAGAGAGAATATTTCTTAAATCTATATCCCACCATATAGAATAGAATGATTCCATTCAAATAACCAAACACACAATTAATTCTTTTCCTGAATCATCCCAGATATATATAGCACTTGGAACAAACAACCAAACACACAGTTAGCTTACGTGGCTTACAGGCATCTAGAGATGAACGGCGAGGAAACATGCGAGAAGCTTCCATGAAAAAAATGTGGCGACGAATCAAGCTCACGCTTCCGCAGTGCAGTGGAAAGGTGTGAAGCCATGCACGAGACTTCCATGCATGCAATTTTCGACTGGTTATTAACTCACCTAATGCGAGACTATTAATTAACGTGCCATTGACTCACCACCCTATCGATCGAGTTGTGCAGTGGTAGCGAGCTGGCCGAAGTGTTTATTTGTTTGACCATAATTTATGTTTTTTTATTGTAACTAGATTAATTTTTCATTGTAGCTGATGATCACCTATACGATATAATTAAATTAAAAAATATTAAAAAAATAGAAAAATGTTAACATATTACAAACAATGCAGATGAATATAAAAAAAAGAAAAGGCAAAAAAAAATAAAAAAAGACAAAATAAAGGAATAGTGAATTAAAAGTTAGAAACCAGAAGTTAAAGTAGAAACGAGCGATGAGTGTTGCTTAATTTTCTTTAATTAAGGGGCCGGGCTGTTAATTGTAAAAGTTTCTTAATTATCTAGCTATACTAGTTAATTGTACTGTTCCTGCCAACAATTAGTTGGAAATGCAGCCAGAATTTGATCTTTAGATGGCGTGTCTATGTTGCGTTGTCCATTGCGAGCAACGAAACATATGATCCATGACATGTTAGCTATTAGGCCTTAAAATAGTTAAGATGAGCGCACTAGCCGATTAAACTGATCTTAAGGGTCTGTTTGAGAGAGTTTCACCAGCTCCAGATCCACGAAAAACAACTCCACTCCACGAAATTTTACCCAAACGCTCCAGCTCCGCGAAATCTGTATCCACCAAAATCCTGGATCTGAGCGCCAGATCCATGGATTTCATGGAGCTCCTCAAGGGGTAATTACCCACCAATGCCACTGGTTACACACCCCATCCCACCAAAAGTGGTCATTCCCACCAAAACCTCAATTTCGTGGATCTGGAGCTGCTGTACAAGCCAAACACTCTATGGTGGGATCCCAGATCCACGGTGGAGTTGCTCTATAGTGGAGCTGCTGCTCCAGATCCACGTTTTCAGTGGTGGAGCTCTCCCAAACAGACCCTAAGTAATGTAAAACAATTACCTGGGCTTAATCAAATAGATCTAGATGGCCACAGGGAATTGACCACACAGAGCTAGCTCATCTTACACGCTGAAAGTATTTTAATCGAGACCAAGTCTTGACTAACGAAGCGCACACGCCGACTGACCACACCCTACAGTCTTACTCGTTTTAGCCCCGCTCGTTTCGGCTCAGGCTTGCTTTTGGTTTATTTTCCACTGTTCAACAATTTTATCTTTTTCTGGTTTTTCAGTTTTTTTAGCTTTTATGTCGGTTTTATTTTTTGTTGCTTCTGGCAACCAAGCAATTCATGCAAGAACATGACTTGGAGCAGTTGACCATATACAACATATTATTTTTGCTATAGCTGATGATTTTATCTATACTTTTCAAGTCAATAATAGAAAACACATATAGTTTTAAGTTTAAGAAGCTATTTTAAAAACACGCTTTAAAAAACCATCTTATATTTAAATTTTTGGAGAAATGATGTAAACACCCCAAAAAAAACAGCACCATAGTATAACCATCCATTGGTCAGCATCTCTGTTGCTGTGCGGACACGTACGGTCACCGAATTGTAGGTACCTAGGCAGGTTCCTTCCAAGTTATCATCTCGAAAGGCAGCTAATTAAGCTACGAAATCAACCTGGAACTAGTACTTATATACATATGGCCCTGATCAACTCGGCTTCGGCTTCTGGCTTCTAACTTATTTTTCATTATTCATAAGTTTCGTCTTTTTTTGAACTTTTGACTTTTTGTTGAGCTTTTTTACCGGTTCTTTTTTTCCCGTATTTGTGTGTATTATACGTAATGAGCTAATATATTTTTTATATTTTTAAATTTTTTAATTTTAATTATACTAAATAAGTCTCTGTAGCTACAGTGCTTTTTTAGCCAGCTACAGTACTTTCAACCATAAACTATAAGCTTTTCAGCCGAACCGATCACCACCATACACACATGCTTGCAACGCTTAGCCAAGTGTGCACACAAGCTAAGTGTGCTGAGAATGATCTCTCGACCGGCCACTGACGAGCTGGCAGACACAGCAAGCGACAGCCTTGTCTCACTCCAGCAAATTCGATATGCATCTAGCTGTTGGATATTTGATCCAATGGTCCATCGCCAAACTAAGTACTAACTAATTAATTCAGTACATGTACTTAATTATTTATGATGCATGCATGGATAGGTACACCAATCCAACCGATGGAACATATACCATCCTTGATTCTAGCTGGGCTAGCTATCTAGGAGAAGTTAAGATGAACAATGAACGAACAGTTCCTAATGTACACAAAACTAATCATCCCCAACAAGCTAGGTGGTACAAGTAACTAATCACCAAAGGAACAGATGAGGCTACTACTGCTAATTGAATTTTTGACTACGGAGCTAGGTGATTAATTTATTTATTTACGACGGGATCATGAGCCTGGGCTTCTTGAAGGCGAGGGGGCTGAGCACCTCGTCGTCGTCCTCCTCCTCCTCGGCCGTGCACCGCTCCGCGATGTCCGGCAGCGCAGGCAGGTTCAGGTCGAAATCGCGGCCCGTGCTCGTTGCGGCGGCGGCGGCGCTGCCGATGGGGCCATCGTAGTGGCACCGCTTGTGCCCGCCCAGCGCCTGTCCCGTCGGGAACGTCTTCCTGCACACGTTGCACTCGTGCACCTTGCTGCCGGCGCGCCCCGCCTCGCCGGACCCCGACAAGGACACGGCGGACGAGGACGGCGCCGCCCCCTGCGGCTCCTCGGCGCCGGCGGCGGGCAACCTGATCCGGTGGCTGGCCTTGTGCCCACCTAGCGCCTGGTAGGACGCGAACGCCTTGCCGCAGACGGAGCACCTGTGCTCCGCCGCAGCGGCCGGCTCGGGGACGCGGTCACGGCAACCGCGCGCCATCATGAGGAGGCAGAGCGCGAGGTACTCCTCCTCGGTGGGCTCGAGCGCGCGCTGCCTTCTGGACCTCTTCTGCTTCGCGCACCCCTCCACGTGCTGCAACGTCGACTCCTCCTCGCTACTCGCCGCCGCCGAGGACGTCACCATCTCCCCGCTCGGCGGCGACGGTATCGCCGTCGCTTCAAGAACCGCCTCCACGGCCATGACAATTGACAAGCACCGTCTCAACTCTCAATTAGGCTCTTAGCTTAGCTATGCACCTTCCTTTCTTGAACACTTGACAACCGTAGAAACTAGAGTAGCAGCAGCAACCAGGGGCAAAGAAGAAGGTGAGAGAGAGAGTAGTCGCTAGTGGTGAGTAGAAGAGTATGGCGAGGGAGTGGCTTTATTTGGGAGATCAGATCGCAAGGATTGGTGGAAAAGAAGAAGAGTCTAGTCAAAATGGGTGGATGATTCCAAGTTGTGACACGAGCGAGGGGAGCGATCGGCTAGTTAACACTAGGCACTAAGGGTACGGTACTGTGTAGGAAGCTTTCCGCCCGGCTATTTTGGTTTAAGTTTCTGATTTCTGATTTATTTTTTACTATTTATAAATTTCTTTTTTTCCTACTTTTTTTAGTTTCTTTAAGTTTTTTACCCATTCTTTTTTTCTCATATTTGTTTGTGTTATTCTTGATGAGCATATTTTTCTATTTTTAATTTTTTAAATTTAATTACGTCAAATAAGCCACCTTCAGTTACAGTGTAATTTCAGCCAATTACAGTGTAATTTCAACCATAAACCACCACTTTTCAGCTCAACCGAGAAGGGTTAGATTTTTTAAGTATAGCAAGACCGTACATACGCACACACGCAACACCATATATGTTCACATGTACGCAACACCATACATATTCACATACACACACACATATACATATATATATATATATATATGTGTGTGTGTGTGGGGGGGATGTGTTCAATGTATATATTAAGATAAAGCGGATGCCTAAAGCCTCATGGAATGTGGGCACATGTTTTGATTATTGAATACAATTAAGCATGGAATGGTATGGGGGAAGAGAGGCGGTGCCGACTGCCAAATGGATGGATATGTATGTACATGACGTGTGTAGGGTGTGTGTGCTGACGTCGAGGACTCAAGGGTGAGTCAATACGTATGTTCAGGTGTGGGCTTGTGGCGAATAGTAGCTAGGTCGGCCGACGGCAAATGACGATACATGCTAGCTCTATGTTCACTAAAAGGGATCACCCCACGGACCTTCAAGGAAGCTTAATTACATAACTACGTCATTAGACCGGCATGCATCGACCGCCGAACATGGTACTCCCCAATGCCACAATGCTGCCCTCGATCTCGTCGAAGAAGAGGAGGACACCGTTGTGCACACGGCATTCATCAAGTACAAAGTCGAGGCAATTGTAAGTATATATGCCCCTATTTTCAGAAATTTTAATGTTGTTGTGATTAAGGATGTATTTTATCGAGACTAACTATGTTTCGATGCTTTAAGATGAGTTAGCGCTTGATATTAG
Source organism: Dendrocalamus latiflorus (assembly GCA_017311315.1). Lineage (NCBI taxonomy): Eukaryota > Viridiplantae > Streptophyta > Magnoliopsida > Poales > Poaceae > Dendrocalamus > Dendrocalamus latiflorus. The sequence continues at coordinate 3,133,279 of CM029636.1, read as the reverse complement.
CATATTGGGAGTTCTTGATATTCATGGATCCCAATAAGGTGTAAATGATGGCAAAGTATGAAGATTAATGACCGTGTGACTAGAAATAAGCATAGGAGTTGAGTTTATATCATTTTAGTATAGGTTTTGTTTTTGCTTCCATCATGCTATTAAGGGGGGGTTTCAAAACTAGTAGTTTAAGCTTGATGAAGTTGGGTAACTAGTTGTGATGCACACTAAGTATCTCTAATTCATATCTAGTTAGATGAACTCAAGAAACCAAGTGATGATGCCAATTTTAGAATGTGTGTAAAGCTTCAGACCTTGTCAAAATATTCAAAGTTGAATCAAATAACTTGATTGGCCTCTAGATGGCTTGAAGGCGTTGGCTAGGTAACCTTTCTTGGAGAAGCTTGTGAAAGACACTGGGTGACTTGTGAAAGTTTGGAGTCCACCTATTCGGAGTAGAGGAGGACTACCACAAGTGGATGGCTTGATGTCAGTTTAATGATTGAGCATTTGTTTTAAAAAAATCATTTGCATAGACTCAAATTTTACTAGAGTTATGAACTAATAATGACCTAAATTTATTTGTCTGCTTTTTGATAGCTGTGTGTTTATATCTACTAGTGGTTTGCTTAATTTTGCTTTGTGCAAAGCGATTGGATAAGACTATCTAAGTTTTTTTGTTGAGATTAGTTTGATGGACTTTCGAGGCACAAAGTCAATTGATGAAGACTTATTTTGAGGAGATTTGATATTTCGACTAAGGAATGAATCCATTTTAAGGTGAAGATTGTTAAAGTGTGATCCAAATTCAGATGCGAGTCCACATCGGATACGTTCACAAAGTCGTGTCAGACATGCAACTAGCTAGTGTATCCAACTTTGATTTGGTTTTTTTCTTTGTTTATGACTCTGATCCTTACCATATATATGTACTCTGTAATAGCATGCTTTAAATACGTTGAAATTTCTTGGTTTTGTAATCTCTTGTATAGTTATTTTCGTTTTCGTGTGTCTATGTTTTTTCAAAAAAAATTCATATTAACTCCATGTCGTCTGTTATTTCGATTATGTGTTGTGTGTTTTGTAACAGACACAAATATGACTCCACTGTATATGCTGGCAGGAAGGGTAGTAGTAGGTTAGCGGTGGTAGTACGTTGCACGCAGTTGTAAGTGCCACGTACTCCTCCCGGGCCTGCCGGGAGAGCAGGGCAGAGCATAGCGAGCATCCGGTACTCGACGAGACAAGGAGACACGACACGGAACCGGAACCTGCGCCAGCTGTGGGCGCTTCTTCCGCCACGTAGACATGCGCGCTGACGTCACCCCACCTGCCTCGGCGATTTACTTTTCGCCCCCTCCTCACTCGCCACGCTCCGCCACCTGGCCGTAGTACTTCCCAAAACGGCATATGAATGCCGGTCAGATCGAGCAGGACTCTTAATTTCTAGAAACGGCTCGCAGATCAGTCGACACGTGTGATTAGCTTTTTCAGCCAGACACTTGGTGGGTTAGGTACTTCTGGTGAGCTTTGGCTTTTCAACCTTTTTATTATTTTAACTAATTTTTAAATAATATATTTTTAAGACAGAATTTACTAATTAAGTAGGTATATATTGTACTGACTTTAGTATACTAGTTAAAATCATGTACAACTGTCTTCCTTTTCGTAATATCTTTTACGAATAATCAGAATTTAAAATTTTAAGAAAAGACCATAAGCATGGCTTCTGAAAAAACGAAATAAACGGAACAATTTTTCAAACGGTTTTTCCAAACAATTTACAATGTGCGTTGTCTACGTTGACGTCTTTGTCGTCTGTTATCGTACTGAAAAACACATACAAAACCATAAGGTAGCAAAAAATCATAGACCCTATTCTTTTATGTTAGACTGGTGGTTTTTATTTGTATTTTTTGAGACGGCAATAGATGAAGCACACAGTTTTAGACTCAAAAAACTATTTAGAAAATATGCTTTAAAAAGCCACCTTATTTATTTTAATTTTTTTTAAAAAACTAAGAGTTAAAAAACTTACACAACAAGATCATGGCAGTACGTACGTGCAGTGGTATGAAACACAGAAATTAATCCTGTTCATTTCAGCTTCAGCTTCTGGCTTATTTTTCACTATTTATAAATTTTGTCTTTTTCTGAACTTTTGTCTTTTTTGAGCTTTTTTGCCGATTCTTTTTTCCCGTATTCGTTTGCGTTGTCTGTGATGAGTTAGCATATTTTTTCTATTTTTAATTTTTAAATTACTTACGCCAAATAAACCATCTTCAATTATAGTAAAATTTCAACTGCTACAATGCACTTTTAGTCATAAGTCATAGCTTTTCAGCCCAACCAAATAGCACCAAGCTCGATCGATGGAAGAATATGCCAACTGGTAGCGGATTCTAATTTTGAACAGCATTTCGATCAATCGAGCAGCATCTGTTTGCTTTTCCCGTACGTGTGAAGAAACTTCATCGAACTCGCAGTTAAGTGATCTCTACTAGCTAATTAAATTGACTAGTCTTATCTGACCTGACGTGCATAGCGGGAAGGACGCGCATCTACTTTTTCAGATTCTAGAAGTTATTTTTAATTTTTTATAATAACTAAATTTTAAATAAAATATATTTTAAAATAGGATTTACAAGTTAGTTATAGTACATATTACATCAACTTTATATTTATCAACCAAAACTAAATACAAATTTCTATTATTTCTTACTCTTTTATAAACAGACTAAAAATCGTTAGACACCGTCTTAAACTAAAGCCAAAAAATTATAGACCCAATGTGTCATGCGGTTAATTGGCTGCACACGACAACCCAAAAAAAACAAAAACAAAAGAAAGCTGGCTAGTACTTAGGGTGTGTTTGGTTGAGCTGTGGCTTCTGAAAAAGCTACTGTGAGCTGTGGGCTGTGGAAAAGCTGCTGTAGGTTGTGGGCTGTAGAAAAGCTGTAAGCTGTTTGGTTCAAACAAGTATAAAACTTACCTCCTATCTCTATTTTCCTTGAAACAACTGTGAAACAGCTCTCTATTTTCACCATTTCAAAAAGCAGAAAGCCAAAAGCCAAAAGCAGGGTCCAAGATGCTTTCAAAACTGTACTACCCAAAAGTAGCTGCTTCTGAAAAAGTAGCTTCTGGTTTCTACCCATTTGGTTGGCTTTTGGCTTTTTGGAAGTAAAAGCAGCTCCCAAAAGCTCAACCAAATGCACCCTTAGTAGTTAGCAGTTCCGTCCGCTATTTGTAACTTGCTTGATTTCTAGTTTTCTTGGCCTTTGGATTAGCTCTGAATTTGGTTATAAATCGACCAAATGGTTTCAAAACCGGTCACGTACATATGGCTAGAAAAGGCAAATGAAACCGAAATACACATGGCCATCATGTATATCGGAGGATTACTTGGTGCACATGGAATGGGCACGGTGGGCATGGCTAGAGATGGCAACGGGTAAATACCCATCGGGTATTGTCATTCCATACCCGTACCTGCTAGGTGTAAATTTACCCGTCGGGTTACCCGTATCCGCACGCGGGTAGGAAAATTTACCTATACTCGTACCCGCGCGGGTATTACTACCCGACGGGTAACCCGTACCCGCAAGCATACCTAGTTCAACACATAAGAATATCATCAATTTAGACATTCATTAATCATACATGCCAAGCACAAAAGCGTCTAATGATCAAAATTAGTACATCACATAAACATACTTGATATGACCATATCAACATATGACAAACAAATAAACAATCAACAACAAGTAGATAATAAAATTAACATTTGAGTGAGATGTCTAGTTGTCTAATGCGGGTATTCATTACCCGCGGGTAGGCGGGTATGGGTAGTATATACCCACACCTGCACCCGCCTACCCGGCGGGTAGAGGATTTCGCCCAATAACGTACCCATGGGTACATAAAATTTTTCATACCCGTCTCTTTTTCGGGTAAAATCCGTCAGGTATTCGGGTATCGAGTACTCATTGCCATCTCTAGGCATGGCTCGACGGCATTGGGCAGGGTAGCGGACACCAAGTCAAGCAGTAGCGAGCCGTGTGTACTTTGACTGGACTCAAGCCGGGCCGGGACGATGCAGCTGCTAGCGCTAGCTGACGAGACGGCGAGCTGTTCCGGCCGGCTGCTCACTCCGTCGCTAGCAGAGCCCATCGAGAAACGGCGCCGGCTCACTAGGCCGGGCCGTCCACGCATCTGGGCCGCAGACGACGGGCTAAGCTTTACGTTGTGGGCTGGGCTCTTGAGCCTATCCTTGTGGCCCTTTATCCATGCACGTGGTATAGCCAGCGCTCTCTTGTGAAGATCACACCACCAACGGCTGCCGGCAGCCGAAATGCTCCTCCGTCTCTGGCCCCATTTTGCAGTGCTTTGCTTTCGCGTTTCGGCTGAAATGGCACGGTAGTGACGGGCTAGTATTTTTTTTAAAAAAAATATTTAATTAAGAAAAAATAAAAGAAAATAAATAAAAACGACGTATATTTTTCACAGATAATGCAAAAAAGAGAGAAAAGGATACAAAAGGCCATGTTAAAGAAGCCAACGTGTTTTAAATAGTTTTTAGCTTTTAAAAGCTAAAAGTCATCGCTGTTTGGAACAGGCCACTCTCTCTAATCTCGTAATCCAATATGGCAACTCTTTGAGAGCCCCGCTCATTTCGACTTGACCTTCTGGCGTCTAGTTTACTATTTCTTAATTTTATCTTTTTTTCTGATTTTTCACTTTTTAGGTTTTTTTATCTTTTTTTCGTATTCGTTTACATTGTCTATGATGGATTAACATATCTTTTATTTTCAATTTTTTTAAAAAATTTAATTACACTAAATAAATTACTATTAACTATAATATAAAATAAATTATAAGTCAAACTAAACGGCCTCCAATGACTCATTCCGAACAACCAGCGCCATCTAGCTTGTTTTAGATGTTTTGCCATCCGACCAGTCCTGCCCTCGGCTTAAATTTAACTAGCTAGTCTTGCTACTTTTAGGCCCTGTTTGGAATGCGAGAATTGTTTCCTGTAAAATTTCTGCAAAATTTCTGTGAAATTCCTCTGTTCCAAACAGATCCTTAGGCCCAAAAGTGTCCCTGTTGTTGTACTACTGCATGAGTTTTTTTTTTTTACTTTCGGATGAAGACAAGGACACTTGCCAAAGATGCAGAGAAAAGGTGATCCTGACTACTAAGTTTCGTGCCTGATCATCACTACTCACAAAAAGTTGAGGATGAAAAATCCATGATCGATGTCGTCGCTTTCCTTTCAGTCATAATACTAATCTTAGCCCAGATGACACCAAACCTACCTTGTCCGACGAGTCATAACCCGAATCATGCGTAATTTCACAATCTTTTCTTTTCCTTCCTTTTTTCTGCTGGCATGTTTATGTGCCAAATCAAAAGTATTAGCTTTGAATACATGTGTATTTTTCTCCATTGCATTGCAAGGCTCCTATCGTACTTTTAGTTTGATGTGATGCGTGGTTGTACGATGTGTCATTAATTAAACCCAATCATTAGTCTCGATAAAAATAATTTTAGTTTCTTTCTCTTCTCAGAAATATTAAACTACTAAGTTAATTGCCCGGACTCCAATATATGTACAGTCACCTCACTACCTGGTCGGTGCCGACTTCAATCCCCGCAGATTAAAGCAATATTTTATTAATTTGTTTTAAGCACCCCGCTCATTTCGATTTTAGCTTCTGGCTTATTTTTCATTATTCATAAATTTCGTCTTTTTCTGAACTTTTGGCTTTTTTGAGTTTTTTTGCCGGTTCTTTTTTCCTGTATTCGTTTGCGTTGTCCGTGATGAGCTAGCATATTTTTCTATTTTTAATTTTTTTAAATTTAATTACGTCAAATAAGCCACCTTCAGCTATAGTGAAAATTTCAGCCGTTCCAGTGCAATCTTAGCCATAAGCCACAACTTTTCAGCCCAATCGAGCGGATGCGATTGCAAGAACGTATTTTTCTGAGATGAAAATATATTAGAAATAAAAAACTTTAGCTAAGAACGAACATGCCCTTGTCTGGTGTGCTAGCAGCTGTACTTTTTGCCTCTTCCTCTGTTTCTTTCCCAGCCTACATAGCAAATGGCCAAATTTTCACAACTCATGTGATCTGGCCAGCACAAGGTTAGGTTTCCCCCCAATCAAAGTGCATCAAAATTAAGATCATTTCATAAATTAATGACATGTGAGCAGTGTAGTGTCAGGACCATGGGATCTTGATTACTTCTTTTTTACTACTCTAATCATACAATTTGTTTGTCAAGCAAACCTTTTGAAATGTTAAGTATGCAGCAAGTCGTCAACAGTTTTAGGTCAAACACGCTAAAGAAATGAGCAGTAGTTTACTCTCAAAAAAGAAATGAGCAGTGGTTTAAGAGTACTTGAAAGCTCATGCTTTAGCTGCCATAAAATAGTAACGGCGCCCCTTGTGATCTTCTACAACAACAGCTTGTGCAAGATGTTGTGGTGTTCTTTTTTTTTTTGAAGGTTGTTAATGGTGTTCTTTAAAGATGTGGTGATGTATACATGGAGAACTCAGTAAAGGCGGCAGTTTTTGGTATTCAAGCTATAAGTTGTCAAATGAAGTGCGCCCTTTATTATGTTGTCTATGTGAAAAGTATAGATGACAATCACTTGCTAAAATCTACACAAGGAGTATAACAAAGTCATGGCCTCCACATTTTTAAAGATCCATATCATATATCTTAATATTAATCTTCTAGTATAATAGCCTAATTTAGATCTGTTCATATTAGTTTCTGCTTCTAGCTTTTATTTAAAAAACCAAAAGCCAATATAAACACTCGGCTTTTTCAAGCAGCTTCTCTACTCCTCTCGTTACTGTCTCGCTCTAATGATAAGATAAATGATCACAGATACATTACCCACCACACACCTCTTGCTTCCGTCATACACACATATCTCTCTTTCTCTTTTTGTACTGCTCGTCACCTATTTCTAAAAACTACTTCTTTCAACTACTGTTATTTTTTCAGCCAATAAACTATAAGCCATAGCAAAAAAAAATATCAACTAAAACTAATACAAACGATTCCGTAAAGTGTAACCTCATATAAAATGTTAAGCTGGATGTCAAGAGAAGTGATCATGTTTCTTTTGTTTTTTACCTTCGGTTTCTCTATAAATCGAAACAAACAAATAATTTCTCTAAACAGTTTCTTATAGCCGTTTCTCGAAACAACTTTTTGAAGTTAAAATTATATGCACTGTTCACTTATCTTCTCCATCATCAGCGCACACAAAAGCCTGATAAAAAAAAAATAAAAAAATGAACGTAGGCCCCGTTTGGCACAGCTTTAGCTCCGAAATCTATGCTGGATCTGTAGTTTGTTGACTAAATTAAAGTGATTTAAATATTTTTATTTAATATATAATATAAATGAAATGAGTCATGTAAATGCACTTAACATGCCTGCAACTCTAGATCCAGGATTTTCTAGAGCTACAGATGACCAGCTCTAGAAAATCTACAGATTTTTTAAAGTTAGAGCTCTGCCAAACAGGACCGTAGTATCAAATTTGATGCTAGGATGAACGAGGAAGCGGCGTGGAACCACACAGCAACGTTAATGCCAAGACACACTTCCCATCCTCGAAATCTGGCGCATTCAATACAACATCGAAAGCCAAACAATTTTAATGCACTGTTTGCTAGCTAGATCCATCAAAGTTCCAACTTCCAAGACCCAGCAACAAGCCAAAACTGAAAATAAGAGGCCCAACAACACTGTTTGCCTCCAATAACTGAGCACCCCTCATTTTCACCATCTAGTACTAATCATCAGTCCCTGCTCACAAGTTTTCTGCTTGCTTGCGTTATTTAGTGGAGTGCTCTGAAAGAAATAGGCAAAGAGATAAGTGTGGCAATAAAGGTGAAGTCTTCAAGTTCGCAATCTTTTCTTTGTTCCCACAAGTTTACATTTTCTGTTTGTCCTGTTGCCACTGCATCTGGTTATCTAGAGAGGGCCAAGAAAGGAGATAAGAGGAAACAGAAAAAAGAAAATAAAAGGTGAAGGCTTTTACTGATTGTTTGCATATATATTTTTCCTCTCCCTGCAGAAAAAAGAAAATAAAAGGTGAAGGCTTTTACTGATTGTTTGCATATATATTTTTTTCCTCTCCCTGCATTCTCTGGAATTTTTTTTTTGCTTTGTGGGAGATGGGGAAGAAACCAGTAGCCTGAGCTTCTGAATTTTGTAAGTCTTGCTCTCTATTTCATGGCTATTGATTCGTTTTGTGTTACTGGCAGTAGCCAATTTCCCCTTATTTTATAGCGTTGATGTGAAATCTTTGGGATTGTTCTTTGAACAAGCATGCGGCAATCTCTAAAGTGGAGCTCTCCCAACCATTTCGTAGTGGTTTTCTGCCTGTCCCTTTCTCGCCATTTGTAGAATAAAAAAATAGAGATGAATCAACAAAGGTCTAGTCTTTTATTCCTCAAGATTTGCATCTTCACCATGAATCTTCCAAGAAATCTGTATCTTCTTCCATGGAGTCCCTTGCTACATGTCACTCTAGCCAAGTCTAGGTCTATTCTTGCAACCTAAGCGAAGTATTGTGTTCTTTTCTTTGTGTAATCTTCTGAAAAGTTGCCATTTTTTCCCTTCCAAAGAAGAAAATTGCAACCTTTGGAGTGTTGCTCTCATCGGCGGTTTCTTTGCACGTTCGCTTCTCATTAATTGCTTTAAATTCCATGTTTTTATTGGTGTAGAACACACCCAAATCTGTGTAATCAATGTGAAGCTTCCACTGGCATAAAATGGAAGGTCTGATTGTTTCCTGTGTGCAGCAGTCTGGTCCAAGGAGGAGTGAGCGTTCTTGAGTTGCTGATCCAATGGGGGAGACGAACCAGCCTCCGCCGCCGCCGGTGGCCGTGCCTCCGCCGATGGTGATGCAGCCCATGATGAATCCGCCCGTCGGCGTCGGGGCCATCCACCCGCCGCACGAGCAGTTCCACCATCTCGCCTACTGCGTCCACTCTAATCCTTCTTGGGGTAAGGAACCCATTGCCTCCTTTTACCCCCTTTGCATATTTTTGTGTTTTGGTGTATTAGAGCGACGGAATTTAATGCTTTCGCCTGTACGTTGGTAACATTCGTTCTGTTCTTGTACATGATTTTTTTTCCCTTAAGAAATTCGATGGTTTCAGGGGAAAATTTTGATTTTTAGTGGCGCCAGTTGGGTTTTAGCCCAGCTTTCAGTTGAGTTCATTGGTTTATTGGTTTTGCGAACTCTTCCGGTTATAGTTGAGTTCATTGATGTATTTTTATTTTGTGAAATCCCACTGTTATGTTTGAAGAGATTTCGACATTTATCGTTGTATGCTTTGTTAACTTGTGATTTGTAAAGAATTGTGGCTGTTATTCTCAATATAAATGAAAGGAATCGTAGGATGTTCAGTTAGATATGAAGCTGTGTGACTAGAACCAAATGAACCATTCTATACAGTGCAATAAACGTTGTTATTTGCCACGTCGGCCAAGTATTGGACTGCATAGAATGGTTCAAGTCACACAGCTTGTCCTTACTAATTTACTGTTGTTGCCTTCGTCCTCAGTTCAAGTGGCAGCGCTTGCATTCCTTCACTATCTTGTGATGTTGGGTTCTACCGTCATGCTGGCATCAACTATTGTTCCTGCAATGGGTGGTACTGCTGTAAGTATATCGCACTTTTTTGTTAACATTTTATCACAAATAAGTATAATTTCCTTTTGAAGATTTACTGTTGATTTTCTCGCTTTTGTGCTTATTGCTAATAGGGGGATAAGGCTCGTGTTATTCAATCATTCCTTTTTATGAGTGGCATTAATACACTGCTCCAAACACTTATTGGAACACGGCTTCCAACAATAATGAATGCCTCCTTTGCATTTGTTGTCCCAGTGCTGTCAATAGCGAGAGACTTTGATCCAAATGACTTTGGAAGTAATCACAAGGTAGAGTGGCGTTGATTTGCTCAATCTTCATACCTTTTTGGTTGGAAGTGGATATCCATGCTCCTTGTCGCATTTTCGAAAATTTTGTTTAAAACATGATCGATTTTGTTAGCATTGAATTAAATATTTTTGACATTGTAATACAAATAATTATAACCTATTAGGACTTTTGCAGAGATTCGTTCACACAATGAGAGCAACTCAAGGGGCTCTTATTGTTGCTTCTATCCTCAACATGATTCTTGGATACAGCACAATATGGGGAGCATATGCTAAGTACACATCTTATGCTACTTGTTCTTAGACTACAATAGTTGCCCTTTCATGCTAGTTTTTTCAAGCTATTAACATTCACATGATTTTCTTTGCAGGAAATTCAGTCCAGTAATAATGACCCCTGTTGTTTGTGTTGTTGGTCTTGGATTATTTGAACTTGGCTTTCCTCAGGTACCATTCCTAATTTCCTATATTTTTATAGCAACTTAGCAAGGAACCCTGTAATGTTTGATTTGTCATTATAGGTTGGAAAATGTGTGGAGATTGGGCTGCCAATGCTAATTTTGGCAGTTGTTGTGCAGCAGGTAACGACTTTATCTCTGTTAATATATTTTGAGGGAAATATCTGCCAGTTGCCCTCCTATTAATGTTATGTTATGAAGCTAGCTAGGAAACCAACTATTTAATATGCTGTATGCAGTATGTGCCACACTACTTCAAGCATATCCATGAGCGAATCACCTTCTTGTTTGAGAGGTATTCGTTGCTTCTTTGTATCGGCATTGTGTGGGCCTTTGCAGCTATCCTTACCGCTGCTGGTGCATACAACAATGTTTCACTCAAGACCCAGCAGCACTGCCGCACTGATAAGTCTTACCTCATGTCATCAGCACCATGGTATGGTCCTAAATGATGTTTCTTATGAACTGATTTTTACGAACTGTAAGGCCCCGTTTGGCACAGCTCCACCACCAGCTCCTTGGAGCTGTTTGGAGCTGTTTTGTGCCAAACGGGGTAAAACAAAATAGCTCCACCCAAGAAGTTCCTTAAAACCTGCTGAGACAAAAGTAGCTCCACCCAAGGAGCTGAAAAAAGTAGCTTCACTTGTGAAGTCAAAAAAAAAACAGCTCCACTTGTGAAGTGGAGCCGTGCCAAACGGGGCCTAAATGTTTCAAGAATCCATTTTTATCATCTCATTGAGTGCTTGTGCTTTTAGGATCAAAATACCATACCCCTTCCAATGGGGCACACCAATCTTCACCGCAGGTCATTCATTTGGAATGATGGGTGCTGTGCTTGTTTCAGCCTTCGAGGTCAGGACTAAGGCCCGATGCTATTATAAGATGACTTTTTATTTGTTATATCTTTTTTATCTGTGTATTCTTGTTTGTAGCATCTAATGTTTGTTATCTCATGTAGTCCACTGGTGCACATTTCGCAACTGCACGTCTAGCCGGTGCTACACCACCTCCAGCTCATGTCCTTAGTCGAAGTATTGGTTTGCAAGTGAGTGTTATTCTAGAATTTCTCTTATAAGGGCTAGTGTTCTTACTTAGTTCTTACACCGAGTTACACCATGAAATTCCAGTGTTTAGTTCGTACACCGAGTTACACCATGAAATTCCAGTGTACAATGCCGACATAAATGAAAAATCTGGTTCGCATCTAAAATGAATTTAGAAACAGCTCTTCTGTTAATTAACCTTCCACAAGTGATAAATGATACATGAAATATGTTCCTTTGTAAATATTCTGAATGATTTCCATTTGTTACTTACCAAAATGCTTCGACTGGATGGATCTGTTGGAGAGCTATATTCTGAATGAGTTCCATTTGTTACTTACCAAAATGCTTCGACTGGATGGATCTGTAGAGAGCTCCTAGTTCAAGTCCAGAAGTCCTTGCATTCTAATGCTATCATTTGAAATTTTCTGGGCTATCACTAAAATCTTTGCATACAGGGCATTGGGATGTTCCTGGAAGGCATCTTTGGTGCTCCAGCTGGTTCATCTGTATCAGTGTAAGGGAATATCAGCTTTTGTCCCTATATATGGGGTGATTATTCTAGAACAGTTTCATCAACTTGCAGTCTCCTTCCTTCCTGAAATTTTGTGTTAAATATGTATGCTTCAGACCTCAAAGCATGGTATATCAGAAGTTATACTAGTGTTGACCAGAGTTTGTATTCCTACATTCTAGCTAGGTGTGTCAACAAACTTTATTGTCGTAATTTTGTGCGGCTGATCACTTGATCAAATAACCAACTACTAGTGACCATGGTGTGACAATTTTCTTTAGACCCGTCACAGAACTAATGGAGTGTGAAAGTCACCTATTCACTTTAGGACTTGTGCAGCTTTCTTTCTTTCACTTATGAATTGAGTTTTGATTTCCAGAAAGAAATGGTGATAATGTAATGCTAAAATTTTTCCTTTTAATTGCGGAACCTGCAATTGTGTGGCCATTACTTTTTCTTACATACAAGAAACAAAGACTGTCCACCAGCCGATGGCTAACCCAACAGTATAGTACCCATGTCTTGTGGCTAATGGCCATGGCTAAGAGTCCCACTAACTACATGTTAGGTAGGTTTATTTCTAGATTTTTTGGGGATTTGATCCTGTCCCGGACCTCTTGGTTGTTGAACCTTAAGAATGACTAAGATAACAAATTGCACCTTTGCAAAAATAAGTAAATAAACAGTGTGTGTCCTCTTGAGGCAGGTATGGACATGGTTCAAAATCCCGGCGGTTACCGGCCGGTAACCGCCGGTTACCGGTTTTACCGGTAGAGACCGGTAACTAAAAAACCGGCCGGTATGATTTTTTGATTTTTCGAATTTTGGCCGGTTTTTTTCCGGTTTTCCGGTTACCAGCCGGTTTTTCCGGTTACCGGTTTCAAAATATCTCAAAATTCAAATTTTGATTTTCAAATTGTGACCGGTTTTTTACCGGTTTTTCCGGTAACCGCCCGGTTACCGTTACCGGCCGCCGACCGGGATTTCTTCCGGTTCCGGTTTTTAGAACCTTGGGTATGGACATATGGTAGATATTCACACCGGTTTATTTTGTTGAAACTTGCCATACAAAACTGAAGGCTTGAAGCTGTGGCTAAGGATTTTCCACTATAGTTCTGCCCCAAGATTAGTGAAGATAAGGGGCAATGGTGCTGAGGGAGGTTAGGAATTAGGGATTTGACACCTAGAGTACAAACTGTGGGGCAGCCCTCGCCGTTGCAGGCTCCCTCACTGCGTGCCCACTTCCTGGCGTGCCCTTGGGGCACTGGCCTGCTCCCTCGAAACTGCTCAGCTGCCCGCTCTCAGCTTCCTGGCTGTGCCCTCGATGCGCCACGTGCAGAATGCTCCGTGTTTGCACCTGACGCCGCCTCACCAATTGGACTTGCGATGTGCCACACTGGACTACATCGAGGCATCGACCAAGCTACTTCATTTTTTACTCTGGGCCTTGTGCACATATGTTGGATTACTCGGCCCAAGTTCCTTCGCTCCTGCTCATCATCTTCGATTGTCAATTGCTGCTTGCCATGGCCGCCAGGTGCTTGGGGCAAATGCTGAGGCACCTAGGGGTAGATCCTAGTTGCCTCTGGCCTACCCGGGGCTCTACCTGGGCCAGCTGCCCCGGTTTGCCCTGGTGCTGGCTTTGCCCCTGATCCTGAGTACAGAAATCACCTTGGGAGACTCAGCTAACCCAATGTTTTGGTCCACCCGCCCAAGTTAGGCTGGGATTAGCATGATACTGGCTTGAATATGGTTTTCCTAGGAAGGTAGAACTGACCAAGCTGGCGCCGACCAAGTGCTTAGGGTGTGGCCAGGGGGGCAGAACCACCCTGGAGAAAGTTCATTAGCCCAACCTAGCCTGCCTAGGCCTGAGTATTGCTCGTGTCTAGGGAGAGAGAGAGAGGGGTGTGGAATTAGAGAGGGAGGGCTTTTATGGGTAGTGGGCCCTGTATGAATTAATCAGTTCCAACTGGACCATAGTCAATAGTTTCTGCTTGAACACTGCAAGAAATTTGCTTAGAAAGCACAACAATGAGTCTCTTATTGACAAACCCCTCGGTTAGCGATACTATACTGGTGCACTTTTATCATATTGCGTCCAAATAAGATTCAGTTGATTGTTTCTAAACACAAATGTTTCTGCAGAACTACTTATGCTATGCCCTTGTGAACTGAAAGCACTCCTTGTCATTCTATTTGATGCAGTGAAAACATCGGGCTTCTTGGACTAACAAAAGTTGGAAGTAGGAGAGTAATCCAGATATCAACTGGATTTATGATATTCTTCTCAATATTTGGTAGTATTCTGTTCCTGTCGTCGGTTGCCAAAGGAAAAAAAATGGGAGACAAATTTGTGGCTCAAATTTTGGAACTTCTATTCTTGCAGGGAAGTTTGGGGCCTTCTTTGCATCAATTCCATTGCCAATATTTGCAGCAATTTACTGCATCTTATTTGGCATCGTAGGTGAGTCAGGACTTTCTTTTTGGGCCCTTGTATATATAAAGTAAGTCATAACTTGGTATGGTTTATATCCTAAGCAGTGTATTTTGTTGATATCAGCTGCTGTGGGAGTCTCGTACATGCAATTTGTGAACAAGAACTCGATGAGGAATATCTACATCATTGGACTATCATTGTTCCTTGGCATCTCTGTCCCTCAATATTTCAACGAGTACACTTCTTCTGCTGGTCGTGGACCTGCCCGAACAAATGCAGGATGGGTATATTCTGCAATCCTTTTACATGGCATGTTACTATATGTGCAATCCTTCATAGCGAACTTAGTGCCTTTCTACCAGCTGTACATGTTATATTCAGTGGCTTGGTGTACTGTGATTAGATGCCTTCAGTTATCTCAGGTCGTGTCTTGAACTCTTGATACATGAATTTTGACCTACAAATCTTCTGTTCATGTTTTCGTTATCGCAGTTCAACGACATCATAAACACGGTGTTTGCTTCTGGCCCAACGGTGGCATTGATCGTCGCATCTGTTCTGGATAACACATTGGAGGCCAGGGGCAACGAATCCGACCGAGGGCTCTCGTGGTTCATGCCGTTCTTGCGCCGTCGGAAAGGTTACTCGGATCCTAGAAACGAGGAGTTCTACGACTACCCTATCAGGGTCCATGACTTCATCCCGAGCCGGTTTCACTGACTCCAGTGTCGTTCCTGTGCTGGTGTGCATGTAAATTTCTTTGCTCTGGTTAGTCCCTTCTCCGGTGACCCTGTAGTGATTGGCGCTGTCACAGTTTCTACTTAGTGGGATATGGTACAACGGTACAAGAATGTTTAGGGGACTTTTGCATTGTTTCCCCCCCCCGTTTTGGTCGAGGATTTGGTTATATGGTGATGTAGAGTTTTATGTCCAGGTGTATGTTTAGGGGAAATCTTGCTACAGAATAGTACCTCATTTGTTAATTACTGAGGCAGGGATGTTGATGAACATCCGGTGCATACATTGGTTTATTATAACTTTGTAAGTACACTGGATCAGGGATAGAAAAACCGGCAGTTATCGACCGGTAGCCAGAAAAATCGGTGGGTGCTGGGATTTAAAAACAGGTCAATTTTTCCGGTGTGAATTTAAATTTATGACTATGATGCACTTCTTAGGTTGGGTTAGACCTTTTTTGTGTTAGATTATCTTTTGTATGAACTAAATATCTATCAATTATTATACTCTCAACTTAGGTTTTTTGGTTTTTAGTGGTATTTTTAGCGGTTTTCTGGTTATCGGAACAGTTACCATTTTTAAACCATATAAATTGAAAATTTGATTCATGAATTTTATCCAGAATTTTTCTAGATTTTCCGATAGCCGACTGATTATCGGTACCCTGTCGGCCGGGTTTTCCTCCGATTCCGGGTTTATGTCTGCACTGGATGGCCTTTTGTCTGCATTTTATCATGAGGTGCTCAAAATCGAGGCAGGGCTAATATTTGACATGAGATGTGTCCAGCAATCGGAATTGTCACCTAGCTTAATCTCAGCCTTCTATGGTTCTATCTGATGGCCCTTAAGATGCCAAATGGTTTGATGGCCATCTACTTCCCTCCACCTGGCCCATAGTCGACGCAAGGCGAGCCCAATAGGCCCAGGCCGAGCCCACCTGAGTGCGGCGAACCCACGGGTCAGGTCGACTCTGTCGTACTCTCCCACCTGGCACAAGTAGGGTTGCTATGGTTGTTATTTAACCCAAAACTGTTTTAAGGTGTTACCGTATCTTTAGAAAGATGGGTAAATGTTAATCAGATAATAAACCTATGGCAATTGCCAATTTACCATTCATTGCTAGATTGGAGGTTGTTTACTGAAGATCTGCATGTTCGTCGATTTTTTTTTAAAATAATCTATTTTTTTTATTAATAAATATACCATCACTTAAAAAATTACAGAAATAATCATCTGTCGCCAATTCAAATGGCAACATAGTCCTGCCGCCATTTGAATTGAATTGGTGACTGTCCTGTGTGGAGTCCTGCGTGGCAGTGTGCTGGACTTTGTCGCCAATTCGACTTGTGACAAGAGTTCTGTGGTAGTGTTGCACTTTGGCCTAAAAAGGAGACGATATGGTATTGTCTTTTCTAAGTGAAAAGGCTATGGACTCGTTTGTCGCGATGTGTGTTATTACTATTAACCCTTCATCGCGCTGCTGAGAGGGGGGGGGGGGGGTTGTCTCATACTCGTAGGAGAAATAATGTAGTACGACAACTTTACAAAGAAACTAGAACAAAAGAGAAGTGTATTACTGCGAATATCGTAGCATATGACTAACATATAACAACATATTACAAAGACCCACTAACTCAAACGGACATACGTGTGGTTCCTCCTAGGTGTCACCCCATGAGTGGCCTCATCCCTGTGTTGGCGTTGTGCGTGGCCTGATGGGTAGGTCCATTGGTTAGATGTGTCATGACCTAGCCGGGCGAGCCACAGGTGCGAGAGTTGCAATGTCCTCTTGGTCAACTGGCTCGGTCCTAGCATGTTGAAGAGCTACGAACTGCCGAGGACATGCGCTGCCTCATCCTCTAGGGCTGAGCCAACAAGTCATCCACTATGTTGTCGTTGTTGTTGTTGTTGTCCTACTTCGCCTTGTGGCCTATCGTGTCGTCTGTAGCCTACGTGCCGTGGGCGGACGTGCCCCTTGTTCGGTCGGATCTGGTGCCTCACTTGGCCTAGCTGTCGTCGTCACCTAGCCCAGTGCAGCAGCGCCTTCATCGTCGCTTGGCAGAGCCATTCGGCTCCAACACCACTACCCACACCATCCTTAGGGTGTGTTTGGTTGAGCTGTGGCTTCTGAAAAAGCTGCTGTGAGCTGTTGGCTGTGGAAAAGCCGCTGTAGGTTGTGGGCTGTGGAAAAGCTGTAAGCTGTTTGGTTCAAACAAGTATAAAACTTACCTCCATCTCTATTTTCCTTGAAATAAATGTGAAACAACTCTCTATTTTCACCATTTCAAAAAGCAGAAAGCCAAAAGCCAAAAGCAGGGTCCAAGGTGCTTTCAAAACTGTACTACCAAAAGTAGCTGCTTCTGAAAAAGCAGCTTCTGGTTTCCACCCTTTTGGTTGGCTTTTGGCTTTTTGGAAGCAAAAGCAGCTCCCAAAAGCTCAACCAAAGGCACCCTTAGTCATGACATCGCCATTCTCTGAGGAGGGTCATCGGTGTTTGGCTCTGGTTGCCGCCATCATCCCACTCATTGCCCCAAGAGATTGAGTTGTTGCTCGTCGCCCCGCTCTGGCAAATCCAAATGCCGCATGCTTCCTCCCTCCCTGGACGACTCCTTTTCCCTCGGACCCCACACACACACTCTCTCTCTCTCTCTTCGAGGCACCTACCTCTTGCAGAAGCTGCATTGACACCCTACAAACCCCCCCCCCCCCCCCCCCCCACACACACACACAGTGGCTTCAAAGCCTAGTTGGCATGGGCCTATGAGGTACCCACCTTAAAGCATCGTGTTGTGGATGCCCTATCAAGTAACAAAACTACAGCCACACTCGCTGGCGGACTCCCAGTGACGCGAACTTCAAAATATGGTTAGGCAGTTCAGGGCCAAGGACAACGACTGCTTTCGATTTGACGCACTCGATCCAATTTATGGCCTCTCTCGGGTTCATTTTTGAGCCCGGTTCCCATACAAGCAGGCCGAAAAAATTTGGGGTATTGGGCCACCACCCACTGGGCCTTGCCGCTGACCACCCCGTTGGTTGAAGGTAAACCACTTACTGTGATTTCTTTGTGGTATGAAATCGATCTAATTTTCCAGTTTAACTTCACAAAGACATGATCCAGTTCATATGTTGACAAATACATGAAAGGCTATTGATAGTTTCCTTTGTTTTGCTGGGTAGTATTGGTTCAGAATTTTGATATCTGCGGCCAAAAATCACAATTTGCTCTTTTCTACTTGGTGCAAATGATGTGCAGTACAGATAATCTGAGTCCAAATTTTCTGATCCAGATTCCTGTGTGGTTCTTGTTTTCTGTTTCCAAGGCAAGTAACTGTGCTGATGGCAGCTTTGATGTTTAACTCCATGCTTTACTCATTACCATTTCACTGATGCACCTTTTTTTTTTCATGCCACTGAAGATAGTCGATGCTCAGCTGTGAATAATGATGGCCGGTGATGTTAGGCAACAGATACACACTTAATAAAGGATTGGCCAAAACTAACAACCACCTGATATTGTTCACTTTTTCCTGTCAATGAGATTTCTTCTTCAAATGTTCATGCTCCACTCTGAGGCCAATGAGATTTCCTGCTGCTACAAAAGATATCCAACAAAAGACAAGGCCAATGCTGCTTACAACGGATCAGTGGCGAAGCTAGAGCGTAACAGAGGGGGGTGCGAGCCGCAGACGGTAGACGTGCTCCAAGGCCTGGGCTGGGCGACGGCCAATGGCGATCGCCGATCGGCAACGGCGATTCGGAGTCGCGGTGCCAGGGCCCACGGGCAGGAAGACAGAGCGACGCGAGTAAGGGACGCGAGCCTCGAGGGGAAGCCAGCGGAGTAGACGCGCGGTTCAGCTTCCTATGACGGGCTCAAGTTAACTGGGCTGCCTGCTCTAAGCTGGGCTGTGGGGGTGCAACATATTGGCCCAAGGGGGGTGCTTATAGGGCCGAAATCTGATGGTAATAACTTGTTTTCGATTTTTTGGGGGTGCATCTGCACCCACGAGCCACTATTGGGCTTCGCCCCTGTGTAGGGTAGTCGACACAGATGGAGTACACAGTGTGAGTTGTGACTGCACTGCTTGTACATGGATTGGGTGGAATGCAATTTGTTTTTTTTCTCTAGTTCTTATTTGCAAAGTACTGTAACTTATCGGATTGCGAGGAATGAAATTGTCAACGTATGTACACGAGTGTTTGGATAACTTGGTTTGATGTATCAGTCTGATTGCACATGTAATCTCGTATAAGCCTAAAGTGTTGAATAAAAAAAGGATTGAAGCACAAGGGATCGCAAAGGACTCGGGCCATTTTGTAAACCCACCCTGACCTAGACCTCTTCAAACGTCGGGCTGGGCCAGGCCGCCAAAAGCATGACTTGGAAATGGTCAAGCCCGAGCCCAACTTAGGCAAAGCCTGAACCTGACCCGAAGCACGAAATGCCCGATTGTCTCCATTTTTTTTGGAATAAAATTTATTTTTAATTCTTTTCCGAATAAAATAGCATCATTTTAATTCCTTTTAGGTACTAAAATGTCAATTCAGTTGTTTAATTGGCTGTTTTGGGCTTTTTCGAGCTTCGGGTCGAGCTTGCGGGCCAAAAATCAAGGATTCAGCCTGGCTCGACCCGAGCCTAGAAAAATCAGGCTAGGCTACCCATGAACAGGTCTACCCTGAACCTCATTCTGGTGGGATATCACCCAATAGAAGAGGTGACCAAACCAAGTTCATGCAACCAACCAAACACAATATCTTGCATCCATCCTCCTCATACATCCCCAAATGCAACCAAACAAATATGTTCTTGTCACATGCATGACCAACTCATAACAACCAAACAACCCTGCTTGCATCACAAAGCCAGGCTCATGCCAGCCTGGATGGAGGGGATAGGCCATGCTAGAGTGGTGCAATCAACCATACACACTCATACCAACTAGATCAAGGTGTGTTGTGTGTTATGGGTTGTGTGTATGGAAATATCTTGAGTAAATTGCACCATAGGTACATGAATTTATGAGGTGGGTGCATCTAAGTCACTTAAATATGAAACCATGCATTTAGGTTAATGAACTTATTAAACCATGCAAATGAGGTCTAGAAGAGGTTTTGCAAGCCTGACAAGGCATCCATGTAGTACTAATACTTATGTGACATCGATGTGGACACTGACATGAGAAGGTGAAGGCTTCCGTCTCCACCCCGCTGTGGTGCCCATCTACATGTTCGTCAACACCATTAGAAAGCATTCAAAAGGAATTCATCTACTTTTGTGCACGGTTTAGCAAATTCATTGACTTAATTGCATAATTCCATAAGGAAAAGGTCCACTTTACAACCCCGACTATGACCTGAGCCTGAAAACAACCTCCAATTATAAAATTGTTCACTTTTCACCCCAAACTATTAAAAACGGTGCAAAGCGCTACCTTCGCATGAAACCACTCTGATTTTATTTGATGTGGCAATAGTTTTGACTTATGTGGCATCCAAGTGTGCATGTATACTTGAGTCAGCAAATTTGAATTTGAATTTTTTTTTAAAAAAAGCTATTGCAACCCAACAGCCATACATAATGCCCCTTCTTATTCCTCGTCTTTGTCTCTGCTCTCTCGAGCCAGCTGGGTTTGGTTCGCCGGCCACCACCCACGGGGCCTCACCGCGGACCACCCCCTTTCACCGAGTCATTTTACTATAGCGGTACTATCGATTTTACTATCATTCCTCGGTTTTTTTAGCTTCTTGATTTGGTAGCTTTCCATCCTAAATCTTCGTAGCTTTGTAAATATTGGAGTGAGGGGTCGGTGAATACTTGGGAAAATTTGAAGGTACCATTCACCCCATCTATTATCATACTGGTCCTATACTATATCTTTTTTCTATTGAAAAATTTTAAAAGCATTTTTTGAGTACCAACTCAAATGTTTGGTGAAATTTGATTAGCACAAACGGAAAAAATAAAAGTAAATACTAACAAGTTGCACTCATGCCTGCACGGCTGCACGCACACAAAGCACATGCACCACTCTATGTACATGTGGTACAGCTCTACTTAGTCAGATTAAGATCCAGAGATTTCTCCAACTTGAGAGCCCTAAGTCCTTGACCTGATAAGGTGCCATTTGTACATAAGGTGATGACAATTGTGCTGCCTAATTTTCGATGCTTATCTGAACATGATGGATCCATTGAAGCCTACTAAAATAATACTCCGCCAATGACCATCACCTCCTCCAACCATTTGAGAGGAGAGGGGGGCATGGTCATCAACATGAGGAGTACAATAAACAACATACTGGTCTTCCAGGGAGAGAGCAAAATGACTCTCGAAAATTGCATACGCAAAATGACTCTCGAAAATTGCATACCAAGAGGGATGTTTAGGCATTTTTGGCCCCCAATTGATCATATACCCTCCATTTAGATGGAAATTGAGGATTTACCCTCCTGGCCCACGTGTCAGTGACTTATGATGACCCCACGTGTCATTGAGATGTGGAGGGTAAATCCTGAATTTCCCAACTACAGGGAGGGTATATGATCCAATCTCCCGCATTTTTGGCCCTGTGCAACATGTCAATACTAGAAGTAGCCCTCAGTTGTATATAATGTCATTTCTTGTCTCCTCCCCAAGCGCGGGACTCCATCTAGTCGACGCGTGCGCAGTCACGCACCCCGACACCACAGCATCCGAGTCATGCGGTCCAAGAGCTCATGATACCCCCGCATCGCTCTTCCTGAGCCCCGGCGTCACTTCGGTGAGCAAGCACCACTGCTCGGGGTCGCCTCCGGCTTCGCCGACGATAGTGCGAGCTTTACCACACCTGGGGATCACCGTTAACCACTTCGCCAAGCTAGGGCACCGCCGAACTCCCCGACCGCCGGAGCCAAAGCGCTGCCACCACCCTCTCCTCGTGGCTCACGACCACGGTCACGCACGACCGTAGCCACTCCGACCACTGCTGTTCGACCACAGTCGCCTTCGACCACTGCCTCCCTCGACAACCTCAACATTCAACTACTATCGCTTTTGACCACCTCCGTCTTCGACCGCAACTACTTTCGACCACCGCCGCTTTCGACCACACTTATGTTTGACCACTACTTGTTCAACTACTGTCTTGCTCGACCACTACCGTATTGATCACGACAGCCTTTTTAACAACATATAACTTAAGACCATTGCTGGTTTTGCCGGAATTATGCACTCCCAGACCGTATGACATGGGTGCTACGGTGACAGGGCGCGGGACTGCACACGCATCGGCCGGTCGGAGTCCCACGCTTAAGGAGGGGCCAGAAATTGTATTACTACACCTGGGGCTATTTCTGATATTGCTGTACTGCACAGAACCAAAAATACCCAAAATCCTACCAAGTGGTCCTTTTGTACAAAACCACCTTTCTAACACAAAATTTCCGTAGCACCCACTGTCACTGACAGATGGGACCGATGAGCGCAATTTGTGTGCAGACCCACTTGTCGGTGAGTATCGTGAAATTTCAACCACGTAAGCTGGCACTTCGTGGTGTGCAGATAGACCCATGTATCTGTCCAGAGATGCCTGAAAGCAAGGCTCTCTTGTTTGTGTGCTATACTGCCAAGCTCTCAATTGCAATTGGATATTTTTGCTTGATGCCATTTGCAATTGTTGACCTTTAGAGCAAAAGTTTGGGTTGTTGGCAAGAATCTATTGGAGACTTGTGGCCACCATTTTCTGTGCCTCCTTTCTTCAGTAATTCAGCACGTGAGCTTCTAGATGTTGCTTGACAGCTTAGACCTCCACTGATGACCACACAATTGCAGGTGCTTCGTATCTGATTGGTGCATTATTTGCATCCTTCTTTTTTTTTCAGTAATGGAAATATCTCTTCTACAGAACTAAGGTCAGATACAATGATCCATAGTATTTAATTCCGATAGGCAACACTTGTCAGGAAACCCTGTAGATGCATCATGCATGTGAGTAATGAGCATGTAATGGTACAAACACCTATCCAGCATGTGGCTTTGTTCTTCAGGGTCAAAGTTCATCGACTTTAAGATCTTGTTTATATTAGTTTTTAAAAATTATTTTTTATAGTAAATAGTTTTTTTATAGTATCTACATAATATCTTTTCAAGATGAGATTTACTAATTAATTATAATGCATATTACAGTGATTTTATTTATATCAGTCAAAATCATATATAAATATTTTTTTATAAGCTGTTATTATTCATAAACTAAAAACAAAAGACTATGTAAGGTTCAGATTTACGTAGAAGATTCATAAGCCAAAAACAAAAAGCTATATGAACAGAGCCATAATGTAAGGTTCAGACTTGCAGGGAAGACCCTGGAAAGTAGCCGGGCACGTTCAGTAACCTTTGAAATCCTTTCTCGTCGTAATGCAAGCTTGTGTGTCCCCTCTTTAACCACTGACGTGTTATCTACTCCAATTTTCAACACAGATCACTTGTGGCGTTGTCCGGGAAGATCATGTTGGTCACATCCTACGCAATATATTCTGCAATACTACATCATCATCAACGATGGTTGGCACTTTGGCACAGACGCTTAATTGGTATTCAGAGTTTTACACGACAAATTCTGAATCCTTTGGTCCATTTTTCAGCATGAGCATCTACTTGTTTGGAGGATGCATTAGAGTTGTATATATAAGAGCATGTTGTCTGAACTTCGAACTGCAAAAAAGAAAGAGACGAACGCTAACATGGGATGAGACTAGAGACCTTTCTTCCATTCATTTTATTCCAAGAGACATCACTTCTACAAGTTAATTCACGAAAGGATCTTGGCGCTATATTTAATCCCAGTTTCAACACTGTCTTACTACAAATCTCGTACTAGACTAGCTACTAGATGTCTTGATTAAGAACTCCAGGATTGGATTTGAGCAAAAGATAACACGATCTATTTACGCTTTAGAAAGTGGTCAGTGTGAAACCTCGAGTGCTTGACTCAGAAGACAGTAAACTCCAACTGAGGAGTAAACCAGAAAAGGACATGAATACTGAAGGTGACACCCTGTTGCTGAACCACCACACTAAGCCTTGCATTCCCCATCGCCATTCACCTCAGTAATTAACTGCAAGGTGCCCCTTGCTTTAGAAAAAGGCACAAACTTTCTTCCTGGGTAGTTTTCCCCCTTGACAGAATTACAATTATCGATCGCACAGTGACGGTAACATCGCTTGATAGATAAGCAGAGCCAGTAATTCAGGCCAGATAATGCAGGCACGCTCAGCCTGTCGCACCACTCCCTCGAAGATATTCTACGTCGTATGCGGTATGCGATGATGACAGCGGATACGGTGAACGCCATCTCAGATCTCCTCCATTATACAACGCCTTCAGGCTTCAGAAACAGACAATCATTTGGCCCAGGAAAAGCGACGGGTTCAGAAGAATACGAATTCTATTTGCCATCTGCTTCCCTCTCCATGAAAGCAGCAGGGATCGTTTTCGTGTTCACTGCCGTGTAGGCGCTGCTGCCTCGCGCCAGAACATGAACAGTTGACACAGAGGGCACTCTCAGATCAGATGGTTGCCACATAGGTCCTGCTGTAATAACGGGATGGGTGCTGCAAACCAACGATTCCTTCTTCTTGGACCCCTTTCGCTCTCCATTTCGATCGTGACCTTGCTCAAGGGCAGAGACTCAATTTGTCTGCGTTCAGCTGCAAACAAGCTATGCATGATGGGTGAAAATTCAGTAACATTTACATCGCACAATTTACATCGCACTGTTCATCGACACGAAGAGGTTGCCGCATCAGCAACCTCGCAATTTCTCTCTACCGTCGATCCTCTCCATCATCGGCGCTGGTGTGTAGTGCTAAACACACAAAAATATACTCACTTCAGTCACGAAAACATATTTCGGACATCGACACGGCCCCAAAACTTAACTTTTATTATTAATTTCTATTATATTATATTTATAAAATTTAATAAAATTATTTATTATGAAAGTATTTTTTAAGACGAATCTACATATATGATTTTTATGTATCCAATCTAAATATTTAAAAAGATATTGATAGCTTAAGTTTTAAAATTTTGACTACACGTATCCTAAATCAACACGCTTTTATGAACCGAATGGAGTAGCTGTTAACGTAGTTCACTCACATCTAGCGCAGGCCCTACCTCTTTATTTCTTATCCTTGTCTATTTCGACCTAGCTTTGGCAATATTTACAATTCCCAGCGATGTCATGTCAATAATGTTATGTTATTGGAGTATATATGTATTTCAGTCAAGGTCAAGGACCTGCCGGTCTCCGGCCCAAAACTTTGACCAGGTTCATTGAAGGGAATCGAAACTAAGAAAATTATTTATAAGCCGCTACATCAAAGAAATCAATTTGGGGAAAGGGACGGTTGGGTGGATGCTTCAGCCCTGTGGATCGATGGCACATATTCGAATTGTAAGGCGACAACAACGCACATATTTAGCATGTGTTCATCAGCTTCTGCCGGGCCGGGGCATCGCACATATTTAGCATGTGTTGACGTCCGTGGCAATGGTCGGTTGGTAGCGGTAAATACCGCCATTTATCCGGATGCATGCATGATGCTCGAGGGGCACAATTCGAGAACAATTTATCCGTGTGTCCAGACACTATGGTGCCCCTGTTAACTTTGATTTCCATATAATTTTTAAAGTAACATCCACGAATAACCAAAATTCAAGAATAATAATTAAATAAAACTTAAAAAATTAAAAAAAAACTTGTTAAATTCATTCCAGATTAACTAAAATTCTAAATAACGGTTCAGATTAAATGTAAGAGCCCATGTCAAGTACAATCCAAATTAACTGATATTTGGAATAAGAAATAAAGAAAAATTAGCAACTTGATTTCGATACAACTTTCAAAGTAACATCCATGAATAACCAAAATTCATGAATAATAATTAAATAAAACTTAACAAATTAAAAATAATACATGTTACATTTATTCCAAATGCAAAATAAAATAAAATTAACAATTTTATTTCCATATAAATTTCAAAGTAAATTCCTAAAAAAATAAAGAATATGTTCTTTTTAGCTTCGACTTATGACTTATGGCTTTTGGTTGTTTGTGAGTGCCAAGTATGGAGTAAAAAAAAACTCACGTGCGGTTTTAGTTAATATAAATGAAGTCGCTATAGTGTGTACTAAGTTAACTTGTAGACCCCACCTCGAGAAGATACTCAATTTGAAAGTTACTTACTGTAGAAAAGCCGAAAAACAGGTTTTAGAAGCTGAAAAGAAGAAACCCAAAATTCTGAATATGAGGCACTCCGAGGAAGCTAGCACATTAATCAAAAAGATCTAGCCATCCATCTAATGAACCCGAGTTACGATGGCTCATATTAAATATAAGAGTCCAAGTCAAGTATAGCCTAAATTACCGATATTCGAAATAAGAAATAAATAAAAAAATTAGCAATTTTATTTCTATGTGACTTTCAAAGTAACATCCATAAATAACCAAATTTTGCAATAATAATTAAATAAAAATAAACAAATTAAAAGAAAGACTCCATGTAAGTTCAATCCAAATTAACTAAATTCTAGAATAAAAACAAAAGAAAATTAGCAATTTTATTTCCATACAAATTCCAAAGTAAATCCCAAATCAATAATTAAATTTAAATAAAAATTAGATTTTTATACGAATCCTAGACTAAAATTGAAAAAAATCCATGCAAAGTACTATCCAATAACATACAAATTTCGACTAAAAATTAAAGGATGATTAGAGAATTAATTTTTATGCGAAATTTAAATACAAAAATATTAAAATTTATAAACCTATAATAACTAGGCACTTGGAGGAAGCTCAAGTGATAACAAAGATAATCTAGCCATCTATCTAGTGGACCCGAGTTATAATGGATCATATTAAAAAAAGAATCCATGTTAAATAAACAAAATCAACTAAAATTCAAAATAGAAAATAAAGAAAAAATAGCAATTTAATTTCCAAACAACTTACAAAGTAACTTTCATTAATAACTAAAATTCGGAATAATAATTAAATAAAAAGTTAGCAAATTAAAAGAAAGATTACATGCCAAGTACAATCCAAATAACTAAAAATTGTAATAAAAATAAATAAAAATAACAATTTATTTTCATACCATTTCCAAAATGAATCCATAATACCTAAAATTCCTATTAATAATTAAATAAAATAGATACTATCATTTATACGGTGGATCCAAGTTATAATGGTTGCGATTTAATATATGCTTCTGGTATCTGTTTGATCCCATCACGTAAAAAATATTTTTCACATGATACTTCTCTTACATAAAAAATTCAAGGGAATCAAATTATCGATTTGTTGGCACAATTGAATTCTGCTTATTATTAACATATCTTAATAATATAGATTATAAAATAATATTTTTTACAAACTAGCCGTGCAAATGCGTGGGTTGGCGACTAGTTACTATAATTAGGACATGTGCTTTGAAAGTAGTTTGTTTTAATTATGATTCACTTATTGAAGGTAGTTCTACCACCTCCGTTAGCAAAGACAGGTTTTTGCTCAACTATTTTTTGTTTATCATTCTATCCTTAGGGACGTTGAGCTACTAGTTAGGATGTGGCATTGGCTGTATTTGATTTCTAAATATTGCTTCTATTTTCCACTATGCAGTTCAAATCCCTTGCAAGAAGAATCGAGCTTCTAAAGGAGGAAGAAAGTTGATCTCTGCATGTGATGCAGCTGATACTGAAAATGAAGTCCCCAGGTGGTACATGGTACTTTCTCTGATGAGAAGGTAAAATTCTTTATGGTTGAAGTGAACTCTTTGGCTACTTTTCTATTCTACCATTTACAGTGAATTTCTGCCAAATAAAGGAGAGAGAGAGAGCATAAGTCTATTTCGCTATAATATCAGTTGATGTATCAGTGAGTGTTTATATACTTTTTCTATACCGTAATTTAATTACAAGGTAGCGATATTTCTATCTTGGCATGAGTTAGCCCCATTCTTCACTTTTGAGTCCACCATTTTGAGTCCACCACTGATGGCGCCTACCACCACGACGAGGGCGGCGACTTGAATGGCGATGAGGATGGTTGGGCGGCGACCCGCACACCACGTCGACGAGGGCGGCGACCTACACGGCGACGAGGAAGGTTAGCGGCAGTGATTCCCGAGCAGGCCGTGGCGGCCGGATGCGAGCATGGAGGTAGCCATGGTAATCTGAATGCCCTGAAAAACACGCGGCCCCTGCACTCCTCCGTCCTCCACCTCCCTATTATCCTCACCCGCCGCCGCACCTTCCCTCCACTTGGCGCCGGCGATTTGGTGGAGATTGAGGGTGCCATGGAGGTATGTACGGAGGCGGTCATGGAGGTCTATACAACGCTATATTTTTCTAATTTTTGGATAGCTACATTTCTTAAGCTTTGCAGGTCTATTTGGTTGGGTAATTTTCTTGTATTTCTCTGTGCATAATGATCCTCGCTGCTGATTTCTTTTTTCAAGTGGGAGTGTAAGTGTGTGACTATGAGTATTTGAAGGCCCAGAAGCTTGAGTTGAATGTCCTGAAGCAACAAATGTGGGCAATTGAATGTTTGCATGGTGGTGGCATCGCCTAGGGCTCGTGCGCAGGAATGGCTCTGATTCTCTGATGCGGACAGATGGTTGGAATGTAGGGTTATAAACGGATCGAATATGGACGGATAATGTTTTTATTATATTTGTTTTCATATTTTTTTTCGAATGCGGATATGAATACGGATACCTCAGATACGAATACAAATACGAATAATATCGAATATAGATACGGAACGAATACGAATCAAAACGAATACGGTCACGAATATTTATCGGAATATGAAAACCCCTTAAACTATACATCCAAAATCAATGAAAACACACAAATAATTATGTTGTCAAAATATTAATGAAATCTAAACAAGCATAAGTATTTTTATCCATAATAGTCATACCATTGTATAGATTTTAAATATTCAAATGGCAGTTAATTTTTTCTAAAGTCCTAAATAATACTTAATGGATTTCTACCATTTACATGTGACTAATAAATTAATTAAGAATTTAAATTGCATCCGAATGATTTAAACGGTAGTACATCAATTTAATCGGTACAAATTTTAATCTACCGACAATACTAAATTTATTTTTAATAAACATAAATATTTGCTAGTGGGCTGGTGGCAGGGGAGATGAGAGAGGTTGGCTTGGGCTGGTCAATATTGGGCTGAATTTTTGGATATCCGAATCTGTATTCGTATTCATAGTCACCGGATATCAGGTCTATTGTATTCGTATTCGTTTTTGACAAAAAAAAATTCGTATTTGTTTCCGATCTGAGAATTATCCGATCTGACACAATCTGTATTTATTTTCATCCGGATGTTGCAAACTATCCGATCCGATGAAAATTGTTGATACTCCGATGTGAAACGTTTTGATACAGCAGGAGGGCGAGGACATTTTGGTCCGTACGAAAATACAGAAGCTGATAAGGGTGCGTATTTAGGGAAAATAGGCTTTAATCCTCTGCAATGACGTTCCTCAAAACAACTTAACTGGATGTTGGCATATTTCAAAGAAGCAAATTAGGAATGGCGAATCTCTAAAACACCGTACTAAGTGGCATATATCTAATTTTCCTTTTTAATAACGGCATGAGTCATTTTTCATCTTCTATTACATTGCGCGGGCAAATGGAATGGCCTCATTTTGACTTATGGCTGAAAAACACTGTAGCATCTGAGACCAGCCCATTCCGATCCTCGAAATAAACATGTGATCGCCAGTGTCGCTGTGAGCTCTTGCTGAGTTCAAGAACTTGTTTAGCTTGTACTTCCATTCATCTTTTGCAGAAGGAAGAAATGTTGAGTGAATTGAGAAAGAAAGTGACAGATTGGAACAGACAGTGACTCAGTCTTGGACTTCTCATAAAAATAATAATTGAAGAGGCAGTCCTACATAGCCATGGGGGCACCATTGGCAGCTTCCATTACTTGGTCAAAGCCCATAGCCAGTTTGTTGGTGCTCATTTTTAATTGCTCAAGTACTGTAGTTTGACACATACACACCCATACCCATACTTATATGTCCTGGTCCTGCAGCAACTCTCAGCTCCCAACTCCCAGCTCTAGCTGCAGGACCAGGACATAACAGTCAGTGGCGGAACCAGGATTTGGCTACGCCCCGGGCTGAACTCTAACCACATAAAACTAACGCCAATTTGTACCCATACCACGATATAACAAAAGTATATCATAATTGGCTAATTGTATTACTGATATGAAACTTGAGTTTAATACTAAACAAGCAAACATAAAGCATAATACGAAGAACATGGCATGATCTCAAAGTACAAAAATGTAACATAATAGAGATACAATTTGAGTACCTAAATTTCTTCGCCCGCTTCATTTTGTATTGACTAATAACTCCTAGTACATTCATTGGTAATAGAAGAGTAAAAAATCAGTCAGTTTAATGTCCATGATAAATTTGTGAATTGAGCAAAAGAGTGCATTCATGATTCATTGGTAATAGAAGAGTATATACATAATACTTACATGGGCCAAATCGGCCAACACTATTACACAACCAAATCCACGGCTTCTTCATACACATTACACAACCAAATCCACTGGACAAATTCAGTCACTCTACAAATCCAAATCCACGGCTTCTTCCAGACTTCCAGTCATTCTATATTTCTATTAACAGTCAGTAAGTCACAGTCACCATTCACACTAATTCACAGATTCAATGATTCACCAAGCAAAAAAATTGGAAATCTTACATCATGACAATTTCCATTTGTGATTTCCATTGAGTTTTTTACAGACTTACCGGGCGGGCGGGCGGCAACGGGAGGCGGGGCGGCGCCGGAAAGATCCGAAGAGGGGCGGCGCGCCGGCGCCGGGAGGCGGGGCAGGCTGAGGCCGAGAAGATCCGAAGAGCCGTAGAGGAGCCGGAAGAGGGGCGGCGCCGGGAGGCGGGGCGGGCCGCCGCCGGGAAGATCCGAAGATGCGCGGCGCCGGGAGGAGGGGCGGGCCGGGAAGAGTGCGGCACCGGGACGAGGCGACGAGCGGGAGTGGCGGCGTCGGCGAGCTGGCGAGATTTCGAGGGTTAGGGTTGCCTGAGCGGAGCGGCCGAGCAATCGGGGGAATCGGGGGACCGGGGGAGATTTCTGGCGAGTGGCGACTGAGGCGAGGCCGCGAGGGCATCTCCGCGTCTGGGATGGCCGAGCGGCCCGAGCGCGTGAGGCTGCCGTGAATGGATGGGCTGAGCCCGAGCGCGTGATGGGCCTTCGGTGCGGAGCCGCGGAGACAGGAAGAGCGGCAGATGGCAATGGGCTGAGGGAGTGATGGGCTACTGGGCTGAATACTAATTATATTACCCCGGGCTGGGCTATATATACCTGGGCTATACATAGCAATTTTTTTCACGCCCCGGGCTGGAGCCCATGTTGCCATGGGCCCAATTCCGCCCCTAATAACAGTATTGTTTGCATCAAATTCAAGCATTTGATGAGATAACCACCCCACACATGTTACAATTAACCATTATATAAACAGAGATAGACTGTTATTGGTGTGTGTATTCTAAATAGTTACTAAATGTTCCAGAAACTATTTAAAATTGATTTCTTAACTATAGTAAGCTGCACTCATGACTCTCCTTGAGCTTTTCTATTTGACTAGTTGGGCAGCCCTATGCTAAATTGTCGGGCAATGAGCTAGATGTCCACGTACGCCACAATCCAATTTGCATCAAGATATGCATACCATTGGACTAGATGATCAAGTTCGGAGGTGGAATGATATGAGACAATAGTATCGAATTTTAAGTAGGTTTTTAATAAGCGAGTACAAGAGAAAGGAAGACGGCGGCCACCGCTACCATTGTCACTGTCGCTTTCGTTGTATATAGTTACTTTTGGGCTGAGCTTGGGCTGGCACGGCATGAACACCGGTATAGCGGGCTTTGGGCGGTGCTTGGGCCTGGTCGAAGGCGAGGCAGGCCGGCACGGCACGGCCCAATTCCCACCTCTAATCCTGCTATATGTAGCCTAATCTTCTCCTCTTTCTCCTAGTGGCAAGCTAGGTGGTCCATACGGCTATCTTATTCTTATCAACAATTTTGAGGTCTTGATCAACTTTCAACCAAGTTGCATGGCAAGCAAGGGTGGCTGGGTGACAAGGCAGGCCGGTGCTTAAGCCACCAAAATTAACCCATTTGCTTTCAAGCTGATTGGGACGGCCTAGCCGCCTTGGTACCACCATGCAACACCATTACTGAAACTGGGTTATGCTGATAATTAAGGTAAGGGAGCTATACAATCTATCCAAGCCTAGCTAGTTTATGATACTAGGCTTAGCAAATTAAGGGGTGTTTGGTTGTGTGCGAGTCTAGCCAAGCTTAATAGAGCAGATTTTCTTGGTTGGGACAAAGGACTTGTATGAAAGTATGGATTCCTCCTGCATGCATGAGACCTGCTGAGATATGATGAGATGTTTTTTTGGTTGCATGTATGAATTATGCAGGTAGAAAATGTAGAGGTGTTTTGTTCAAAGCTATTAATGTATTGCATCCCACTTTAGTAATCATATATATATATATATATATATATATATATATATATATATATATATATATATATATATATATATATATATATATATATATATATATATATATATATATATATATATATATATATATATATATATATATACCATCATCTAATCACGTCGTTAGAGGAGCCTGGCTCACGCGTACGCTCATTTTTTATCTTCCCACCAAGCTAGCCTGGCTCATACAACCAACCTTTGCATCTCATGGCTTGGCACACTCCTGCAGCCCACACTAACACCCGTTTGGCTCTAGGTATTGGGACTGGAATTGTGGAATTGAAATTCAATTCCAAGGATTCAGCTATTTAACTACCACCTAGAATTAGGGGTGAAAACGGGTCAGGTTAATCCTGACCGATCCGACACCGAATCCGATTGGTACCGAATCCGGAAAAAAATATGGGTTAGGATATGGTAACAGCAATATCCGTCCGAATCCGATACATCTTCAAGTTTGATTTCAGGTTAGTGCTACTATTTGACGTTTCATTTTCTTTTGCAATGGTAAAATAAAATCTTCCACATCAGCTATTAAATAGTAACATCAAGTCAGTGCGTCCTACTCCATTTACTGCACTGTATGCATTCCTTACAAACAAGTAGGGGTGCAAACGAAATGGGTTAATCCCGACCGATCCGACACCGAATCCGATTGGTACCGAATCCGGAGAAAAAATATGGGTTAGGATATGGTAACAACAATATCCGTCCGAATCCGACCCGTTTTCACCCCTACCTAGAATTGAATCAATGATTTCAAAGCGCAATTCCGAAAGGCGTGATAGAGCTAGAAGTAATTCTTAACTTACATATGCCATTTATCTGGAATTCACTCTACAAAATTAGGTAGAAGTTTGGTATTTAGAATTTTAACTCGTGTTCACACTACAAATTTTTCACGATATCGGCTGAACCTTTAGAGATGGTTCAACGTATAGAGGAGCTACTTTATGCACATTAACGGACCCATCCTCATACATAGACCCCACATGCTAAAAGTTTGGTATATGAATTTTAACTTGCATTCACACTATAAGATTTTACGAAATCGACCGAATTTGTCGCCGATGTTTGAACGTGTAGAAGAGTTACTTTGTGCACATTGACAGACCTTGGTGCGTATATGGCCCCATAGTTTTGTAGAATTCCAAATGATATTCAAACAGAAAAATTAGATTTCAAATTGTCTTGAATCAAATTCAAATTCATCTAGAATTAAATTTGGAATCTAATTGAATGAATTAAATTTATAATTCTATACGGCCAAAGAGGATGTAAGAAAAAATAAACATCATCTCCACGTATGTTGTTGTTGAGCCTGGTTACTACTCATGCAAGCAACAAATCGTGCCACAAGGTAATGTAGCAACCCGGTGCCTTGTATCTAAACTCAAGCTCGGTCGTGCTGGTAAGGAAAAACTGAGTTATGCCGGTGAGTTCAGCGACACATTATTATCATACCTACCCCATTATAGCCGGGGGGAAAACGCGAGCGGGGAGAGCAGCCACGTCGGCCGCGCGTGCGCTCCGCCTGCCGTGTGGCCGGCTGAATTTGCGTACGGTCGGCCGAGCCAATTTCCCTGTATTTTTCCGAAATTACGTAAAGGTTCTTTTCCCTCGCGAAAAGGTCCCTGCCAGTCTTTTTAAGCCCCTCCACTTTGCAGGATAGCGCCCCGCGTTTTCTAAATTCCGTACGGGTCCTCGTTTATTACGTACAGGCCCTCGATTTTTACGAAAAAGACCTTTGACTTTCTCGTTTATTACGTACATGCCCTCAGTTTTTTACGAAAAAGACCTTTGGCTTTTTCGAAAATACACATGCACCCTCGATTTTTTTAATTTTTTTTACAAACTCCTCAAGGATTATCGTCTCTTTTACTTCGGTACACATGGTGTCTGGCGCGGCGTGGCGCCGCGCCTATGAGGCTAGTACCTATTACAGCCGGGGGATTCCCCGGCCGTGAGGCTATCCATGTCAACTTTTTTACGAAAAAGACCCTACATTTTTTGAAATAGCGTAAAGGTCCTTTTTTCTCGCGAAAAGGTTCCTGTCAGGTTTTTTTGTGAAAACCCCCTGCACTTCACCGAAATTGCGTATCTTTTGTTGGATAGCGCCCCCACGGTTTTATAAAATTATATATAGGTCCTTTTTTAGTTACGTATAGGTCCTTACAGGTCCTCGATTTTTTTACGAAAAAGACATTTGGTTTTTCCGAAATTACGCATGCGTCCTCGATTTTTTTTAAGAAACTCCCCATGAATTATCATCTCTTTTGCTTCAGTCCACATTATAGCTAGCGCGGCGTGTCGCCGCGCTTACGCAACTAGTACTATATTATGCCCCGGGGACTCCCTGGAAGGGGAGGGTATCCACGTGTCGTCCTCCGGGAAATAGCCCGCAAAGATTTGGTAATTACGTTTAGGTCTCCGGTTTTCGCAGAAAGGTCCCTGGATTCTTGCGAAAAGGCCCCTGCATATTTTTTGCTGGGTAGCGACCCGGGGTTTCCCGTAATTACGAACATGCCCTTATTTCTTCCGAAAAGACCCTCGGTTTTTTTCGGAAAAGCCCCTCCACTTTCCTTTTATTGCGAAAAGGCTCTCGATTTTTTACGAAAAAACCCCTACGCTTTCTTTTTTCTGCGAATTTTCCCCTCTTTTACTTCGGTCCACACGGTGGCTAGCGTGGCGTGGCGCCACGCCTATGTGGATAGTACTATATTATGCCCCGGGGACTCCCTGGAAGGGGAGGGTATCCACGTGTCGTCCTCCACGAAATAGCCCGCAAAGATTTGGTAATTACGTTTAGATCCCCGGTTTTCGCAAAAAGGTCCCTGGATTCTTGCGAAAAGGCCCCTGCATATTTTTTTGCTGGGTAGCAACCCGGGGTTTCCCGTAATTACGAACAGGTCCTTATTTCTTCCGAAAAGACCCTCGTTTTTTTTGCGAAAAAGCCCCTCCACTCTCCTTTTATTGCGAAAAAGCCCTCAATTTTTCGCGAAAAAACCCCCACGCTTTCTTTTTTCTGCGAATTTTCCCCTCTTTTACTTCGGTCAACACGGTGGCTAGCGTGGCGTGGCGCCACGCCTATGTGGCTAGTTGCAAACAATACATACACATCGCGTGTTGTACTATCAAACTACCCTAGGACTCGAAACAATACAGGTGGTTAAGAGTACACCGGTCGACCCTAGCTCATACAAGGGCACACATTGAACAACATACCGGCTAATATAAGTTACCTGCTTTTGGCTTATTTTTAATTATTCATAAATTTTATCTTTTTCTGAACTTTTGGTTTCTTGAGCTTTTTTGCTGGTTCTTTTTCCCGTATTCGTTTGTGTTGTCCGTGAGCTAGCATATTTTTTCTATTTTTAAATTTTTTAAATTTAATTACGCCAAATAAGCCACCTTCAGTTACAGTGAAATTTCAGCCGCTACAATGCAATTTTTGTCATAAACCATAGTTTTTCAGCCCAACTGAGTGGGGGCCAAAATAAGTTGCTAACGAGAGAGGGGGCACTATGCTCTGGTATTTGTTCTCTGTTGTCATCTCAAAATGTCTAATTAAAAACTATGAATCATGTTTTTGACAATAACAATGTCTAAGCTCTTCTCCAGTCTAGAGGAATTTTTTTTACGGATAATCCGTTTTTTATTCGGAAATACATAAATATACCCGCGACAAAATTTTTTACAAAAATAATCTTCAGTCGCCACCCCATTGGGCGACTGCTATTTTTCGCCCAACCGGGAGGCGACATTTAGGGAATCTGTGTATCGTTGGGCGACTACTGCAATCGCTGTACGGTTGAGCGACTTTGATTGCAGTCGCCCAACCGTTGGGCGACTTCAATTGCAGTCGCCCAGTGGATGGGCGACTTTACTCAGTCCCCGTGAATTTTTAGAGTTTTATCAATTTTGTAGTTTTAAACTGGAAAAAAATATGGTATAGTTGTAATAAAAGTTTATGTTTATTGTATGTTGTAGGTGCATTTAAAATTTTGAGAAATTTTTTGTAAGTACAATTGACTGTAGAACGTTTGATATATACATTGATATGTTTTAAGGGTTTGCAATCCGCGTGATTTTTGTATGTTTTGTCAATTTTTTAGTTATAAACTGCGTAAAAATCAGATAAAGTTGTAATAGAAGTTTATGTTCAATGTAAGTTGTAGATGCAAAAAAAAATTTGGTCAATTTTTTTTAGGCACGATTGACCGAAGAACGGTCGATACATAAAGTGATAAGTGATGTGACCAGTGGCATGTGTGGAACTCTGTACTTGTAATGTTCAGAACTCCACCGCTAGTCGTAACATGCCTTAGGGAATATTACATTTTGTCTACTGGGTGTAGCGTGGTTGTTTGCCCTTTTTGTCGCGCCCTGAAGATGGCTCCGCTGCATCTTTCTTCCTGTCAGTCTTGGTCTTGAGAGCTGCCTCACGAGCTTGAAGCTCTTCCTCCTGACGCTTGATGGCTGCTTCACGCAGACTTAACTTCTCCCGCCTCCTTTGCAGGTCATCCTCCTTGCCCTTAAGACGGATTTGGTCCACCCTCACGCGACGCTCTTGCTCATGCCGCATTTGTCGTTCCACCTCGCGAGCCTGATCCATCTTGACAAGGTATTGTCCTTTGTTTTCCACCTCGCGAGGGTTCCGTGGCCATGCCGGCGGCACCCGATCCACCCATTCGATGAACTTGCAAGCCTATGTGTGTCGTGGTAGATGTCATGGATAAAGTTGAAGAACGATAACGAGAAACAAAGGATTTAGTTGTCGTCGTTACCACGAAGTCGTCATCCATGTCTGGACATTTGAAGTACCTACGGCCGTAGTTGGCTCGTGGTAGTGGATCCATCCAGACGCACAACATCGTCCTAAAACCGCAATGGCACTTCGGACGCTCATGCCACTCCGGTCTATGTAGGCTTTTCAGAGGCCAGTCTATGTAGGCTTTTCAGAGGCCAGTCTATGTAGGCTTTTCAGAGGCCAGTGTATGTAGGCTTTTCAGAGGCCAGTCTATGTAGGCTTTTCAGAGGCCAGTCTATGTAGGCTTTTCAGAGGCCAGTGTATGTAGGCTTTTCAGAGGCCAGTGTATGTAGGCTTTTCAGAGGCCAGTCTATGTAGGCTTTTCAGAGGCCAGTCTATGTAGGCTTTTCAGAGGCCAGTGTATGTAGGCTTTTCAGAGGCCAGTCTATGTAGGCTTTTCAGAGGCCAGTCTATGTAGGCTTTTCAGAGCCCAGTGTATGTAGGCTTTTCAGAGGCCAGTCTATGTAGGCTTTTTAGAGGCCAGTCTATGTAGGCTTTTCAGAGGCCAGTCTATGTAGGCTTTTCAGAGGCCAGTCTATGTAGGCTTTTCAGAGGCCAGTGTAGCAATAAATGTCTCTATGTAGGCTTTTCAGAGGCCAGTGTAGCATTAAATGTCCCTCCGTGTTGCTATAAGTAGCACGGTTGGGGTCCCATGACATTGTAAATCGAACAAAGAAGAACCATCTCTTTCGTGGTGAAACATACCATGTCGGAAGCCGAGGGGCCAGTGGGATTTGGGTCACCGAAGGACGACATTCCCTTAGAAAGGAGGGATATGTTCGGTCCACAGTACCGATTGATATCAAGTCGGCGTGCTCAACCAGCGTGGCCGAAATGCAGACACAATGAGTACGCGGTCGTCCAGATCTTAGATTCCCCGATTGTCACTCTCCACAAATGCAATGGCCAGCGGCAATATTTGATTGTTACCGTCAACGCCTATGGCCGTCAGGAGCTGCCCTTTGTATTTGCCTGTCAAGAAGGTCCCATCTATTGAGATAACTGGCAGCATGTGTCTGAATGCTTCAATGCTAGCACCAAATGCAAAGAATGCTCTCTGCAACACTGCAAATCCCGGTGGACTTATGGACGGCTTGTCGTGCACCGCGATGTACGTGCCGGGGTTCCTTTGCTGCAACACCTTAAGCATACGAGGAAGGTTGTTGTACGCCGCTTCGAAAGTGCCAAAACGTTTTTCCAACGCCTTTTGCTTCGCACGCCACGCCTTCGCGTAGCTAATCTTATACTTGAATTTATTCTCAATAGCTAGCATAATATGTGTGGCCGCAACATCTTTCTTCTCCACTATCTCCCCATACATCAAATTGGCGATAAATCCGGACGTCAGGTTACGATGCCTCGCCAAGACTGTGTTTACAATGCAGGAGTGCGGCTCCACCTTGGACACAATCCAATGAGTCTCATACTTGGGTCTACGTGCGTGCACCCTAAAAGGACAACCAGTCTGCTCGCACTTCACAGTGTACTGCTCCTGGCTTGATTTGACGACGCGAAATGTCCGTTGCATTGAAAGGGCCCAAAGTTTGATGGCATCCTGCAGCGCTTCCTTGTCAGCAAACATAGCATGCACCCGAACCTCTGTTTGATGATACTCCCATGGCGATTCATGCTCATCATGTGCGGAAACACCCTCCGCATTATACTGGTTCCATTCTTCGGGGATAGGAACTTCTTCATCATCGGAACTGTCCTCCTCGTCGTCCTCTACAGCTTGCTCTTCATCCCATGCCCTCTGGTCATCAGATTCCATCTGATGCACGATATACTCATTATGCTCTCCTTCATCAGCTTGCCCAGTTCCCTCTCTATAGCTTGACAGCTGTAACTCTCCTCCATGTACCGCATCGGCTTGCCCAGTTCCCTCTGTATAGCTTGACGGCCTTAACTCTCCTCCGTGTACCGCATCGCCTTCATCACGAGCAACTTCATCAGCTCCACCGACGTGCGGCCCGCCCGAGGTGCTAGCACCCCCCGAAGCATAGGCGGACGCACGAGCTTGCGCAGCTGCTTGTAGTGAGCACGGTTGCACAAGCAGGACACACTCGTATCCACGGCGCCGGCACCCTTGCACAAAGCCCTTCCACGAACCAGAGCGCACCAATGTCTTCAACTCCCATCTGATGTCAGTGGAAGACCGGCTCCAAAGCCCTTGCACAACGACGCTGCACACCTCGGGGTCCAATGAAAAACTCTGGGTCAGCCAATGCTGCACATCTGTCATTTGAGCATTCTCGTCATCCGGAAGTACGAGAGTGACTTGCGGAAAATCGCTCAAATCCACACCAGTCGGACCATCACGAATGATTCCAACACCATAATACACTCTCAATGTAGTACTGGCCATTAATGATGTATGCCTACATGTATGATTGAAATTTACGACATGTCAAATAACATGGGAGTTGAAGACTGTAAATACAACATAATTAAAAAAAATACCTGGATCCAAATCGATTGAATAGCTTCGACTTCTCTTCTCTCCTCACCTCCTTTTCTTCCCCTCCTCCCTCTCTTCTCCTCTTCTTTTCTTCCTCTTCCTCCTCTCTTCTCTCTGGGCAGAATGAATGAGTAGAATGGCAGAACGAGGGGAATGTGCTCGGGGTTAGTGGGCGGCATAATTGCAGTCGCCCTACGGTTGGGCGACTGCAATTGAAGTCGCTCAACGGTTGGGCGACTTCAATCGAAGTCGCTCAACCGTACAGCGATTGCAGTAGTCGCCCAACGGTACACAGATTCCCTAAATGTCGCCTCCCGGTTGGGCGAAAGGTAGCAGTCGCCCAATGGGGTGGCGACTGGAGATTATTTTTGTAAAAAATTTTGTCGCGGGTATATTTATGTATTTTCGAATAAAAAACGGATTATCCGTACAAAAAATTCAGTCTAGAGCAACACATGGTCAGGTCAGGTCTACTTGTTAAGGGCATCTGTAGTGTATGAAAAGAGGAGGTCTTAAGCCACCTTAAGGTCAACCTTATACATTACAGAGGTGACCTTAAGCAGACCCTAAGCAAAAAAAGCTTAAGGCTGGTCCTCAAGCTAAAGACCTGACCATAAGCATTAAAATACAATTTTTCTTTATCTGCCATGTGGGACCGTCTTAAGGCCACTTGAGTTATATACACTATGGAGTTGGTCTTAAGGTTTAGATGAGACCCACCTTAAGACCCTTTGGGTTATATACACTACAGATGCCCCGAGGGTTCTGGTCTACTTTGGTTACTGTCTACACTACCAAACTACTGTCCTTATTCTTGTGTAGAGTGTAGACACGGCGGAGTGGGCCCACTTGACTATGCCGGTGTCAGTGACCTACTCGAGTTATCGGCGGCGACCCCTCACCGCACACGGTTGAGCCTCCCCACGTCCCAAGGCTGCCGTCCCGCGCTCTCCCGCCTCCTATAATTACTCTCCCTTCGCCTCCACGACCAAACTCGACGCCCTCCTCCTCCATGGCCATGGCGACTTCTTACTTGCCCGACTAAACAACGCAAGCAAGCGCGCTAGTAAGTTCACGCAAGCACGCACCCACCCGCCCCGAGCAGGAAGAGAGAGAGAGAGAGAGAGAAGGGGAAGGAGGAGTAGCTAAGGCGGCCGCCAAGATCCAAGAAGTGGCGTGAGCGACGACCATGGAGCGGCTCCTGTTCGACGAGCTCGCCGGGGAGGCGGTGCGGGAGCTTCTGCGGGCGGTGCGGGGCACGTTCCTGTGCCGCTCCACCGCCGAGCGCCTGCGCCGGAACGTGGAGCCGCTGCTCCCGCTCGTGCAGAACCACCAAGCCGGAGGGCACCGGAGCGCGGGGGAGCTCGCGGAGCTCGCCGCGCAGCTCAGGGAGGCGCTCGACCTCGCGCGCCGCGCCACCGCCGCGCCGCGATGGAACGTGTACCGCTCCGCGCAGCTCGCGCGTCGGATGGAGGCGGCCGACCAAGGCATCAAGCGCTGGCTGGAGCGCCACGCGCCGGCGCACGTGCTCGACGGCGTGCGGCGGCTCCGTGACGAGGCCGATGCGCGGATCGGCCGGCTCGAGCGCCGCGTCGAGGAGGTCGCCGCGGCGCAGGCGGCCCCGCTGCCGCCCGCCATGTCCGTCCCCGTCGCGCTGCCGCCGCCTCCCAAGGCCATGCCGATGGCGATGGCGATGGAGGTGCCGCCCAAGGCCATGCCGATGGCGATGGAGGTGCCGCCCAAGGCCATGGGGATGCCGATGGATGTGGAGCTCCCAGCGGAGGAGGACGACGGGGTGGTGGGCGGCGGCGTCAAGGTGGGCATGGAAAAGGTGAAGGAGATGGTGATGAGCTGCGGCGGCGGGTGGGAGGTGGTCGGCATCTGCGGCATGGGCGGCAGCGGTAAGACCACGCTCGCCATGGAGATCTTCAGGGATCACAAGGTCCGAGGTAAGAGAGAACAAGGATCAAATCCTAACCATCTCGTCTCATACGATTCTTGTTTGGCATCTTTCTGTTCAGTGCTTCCAAATCTTTTCTGCAAAGTTTGTATTTTGTGCAGAATTATTCAATTTTTTTCTTGCAAAGATTGCATCTTTTCTTGAATAATTGAGGGGCAAAAGTTGCAAATTGGGGCATCTTTGGTTTGGTTGATTTCCGTGTCATATAATTAGGTGAAGTTGAGGTTGGTACATCGTTTTGTTCTTCACACTTGTTTGGTCAAAATTGGCGCTTTGACCAACTAGTGCAAAGTGTACGATTGTCATGGGATTAGATTGCTGATGGAGCATACAAATACTCCAAATGGCCTAACTTTAGCAGATACTGTGAAAAATTGGTACAAATTTAGCAACTTCACTATTGTTCATGGTGATAACATTTTGTCTTAAGTCAAGATTTTTTTTAAAGGAAAAAAAAGAGAGATGCTTTCTACTTAATAAACTACTCATGAGATTAGCCAGATCTATTTAACAAAGGGTAACCCCTAACAACTGAATGATAGTATGTTCTCTTCTAAACTCAGATCCAAGTAACGTACTTTTTTTTATCATTCCAAGAGTACCAATTTCCAATCCATAATTGGTGATTGTTGTTCAAAGCTGATATTATCATCTGCGAGTGCAAAGGGAATTGGAATTAGTGATGGCGATGAAGCTAATATAGCTCAAGCCAGCTACATGTGTTCATAGTGCCAACACCTTTGTTTTTAATCGTGATCGCAGTAAAAGTTAATGCAATTATCGTGATCTTTGAGAATTAAGAAGACCTATAGTCTGAATTTGAGTGTGCTGTCCTAATCCTTTTCTTACACGCGTTGCAAATATTATTAATTGATCTCAACTTCAGCAACTACTCTGCGAACGTTGTGCTAATGTGTTTCTCATCAAGATCTGTTCTCGAGATAATGCATCCTGAAAGTCGATTTTGCATTAGCTTCTTTCCTAATTGGTCTCAAATTTTAGCAAGCTTTCTTGTGTTTACAGTGCTGACATGATGACTGTTTCTTTGTTTAGCCCACTTCAACGAGAGGATCTTCTTTGAGACGGTCTCGCAATCCGCAAATTTGGAGACCATCAAGATGAAGCTGTGGGAGCAGATCAGCGGCAACATTGTGCTTGGTGCATACAACCAGATCCCTGAATGGCAGCTCAAGTTAGGGCCAAGGGACCGAGGACCAGTCCTTGTTATACTTGATGATGTGTGGTCTCTCTCACAGCTCGAGGAGCTCGTCTTCAAGTTCCCTGGGTGCAAGACTCTTGTCGTATCGAGGTTCAAGTTCCCCACGTTGGTCACCCGGACTTATGAAATGCAGTTACTCGGCGAAGAGGAGGCTTTATCTGTCTTCTGCCGTTCTGCCTTCGACCAGGAGTCTGTTCCTAGGACTGCTGACAAGAAATTGGCTAAGCAGGTTGCTGCAGAGTGCAGAGGGCTTCCTCTAGCTCTGAAGGTTATCGGTGCATCCTTGCGGGGTCAGCCTCCTAAGATATGGTTGAGCGCGAAGAACCGCTTGTCACGAGGAGAGTCTATATCTGACTCTCATGAGACCAAACTCCTGGAGAGAATGGCGGCAAGCATTGAGTGCTTGTCAGGCAAGGTTAGAGAATGTTTCCTTGATCTGGGTTGCTTCCCAGAGGATAAGAAGATCCCTCTTGATGCGTTGATCAACATTTGGATGGAGATACATGACCTTGATGAACCAGATGCTTTCGCCATCTTAGTTGAGCTATCGAACAAGAACCTTCTTACCCTAGTTAATGATGCACAGTACGTATGCCGTATATGTTCTTGAAATCTTTTTAGAATTCATATATCACAAGAACAGCTTTGACTCTTTTATGCTCTTTATGCAGGAACAAAGCTGGAGATTTGTACAGTAGCTATCATGACTACTCAGTGACACAACATGATGTGTTGAGGGATCTGGCACTTCACATTAGCGGCCGTGATACTCTGAACAAACGGAGGCGGTTAGTGATGCCAAGAAGAGAAGAAACACTTCTGAGGGATTGGCAGAGGAACAAGGACATTCCATTTGAAGCTCAGATAGTTTCCATTCATACAGGTGATATATTGATCACTCACTGTTCCTCACTTTGGTTATTTCTTGCCTGTAATTTGCCATATAATATCTGTAGTACACCCATTC
Organism: Dendrocalamus latiflorus; assembly: GCA_017311315.1. Taxonomy (NCBI): domain Eukaryota; kingdom Viridiplantae; phylum Streptophyta; class Magnoliopsida; order Poales; family Poaceae; genus Dendrocalamus; species Dendrocalamus latiflorus. Next base: position 3,089,059 of record CM029636.1, on the reverse strand, counting down.
CAAAAGTTGCTCTTGCTGAAATTTGAGTAGTAATGGAAGAAGGTTCATTGTAGGAACAGATACAACATAATGATATTTCCTTGCACGACATTTCAAGGTTTTGACTTGATCTTGCGACCTTTTTTTCCTGTAAACCACCTGTTATTGCTGAACTGATGTTTAGTTCTTCAGCAAAACTTTAGCATAATTTGTAAAATTTCATTTTACATCAGTGTTAAGGGAACATGCATTTATAGTTTTCTTGTCAAATGTTTCCCTGACTTAAAGTTCTATAAGTACTTGTGTGATCTGTGCCCTTGGACAAAATGATCTGACCAACTGATTTCAAACTTCAGGTGAGATGAAAGAATCTGACTGGTTCCAGATGAGCTTCCCCAAGGCAGAAGTGCTCATCCTCAACTTCGCCTCAAGTGTATACTACCTCCCGCCATTCATCGCTACTATGCAGAACCTCAAAGCCCTGGTGCTGATCAACTATGGAACCACCAGCGCAACCCTTGACAATCTATCTGCCTTCAGCACGCTCAACGACCTGAGGAGCCTCTGGCTGGAGAAGATTACACTCCCACCACTGCCAAAAACCACGATCCCGCTGAAGAACCTGCGCAAGATCTCCCTCGTCCTTTGTGAGCTGAACAACAGTCTAAGAGGATCAAAGATGGACCTCTCGATGACGTTCCCGTGCCTATCCAACCTCACCATTGACCACTGCATAGATCTCAAGGAGCTGCCATCTAGTATATGCGAAATCAGCTCCCTGGAAAGCATCTCCATCTCAAACTGCCATGACCTCACAGAGCTGCCATACGAGCTGGGCAAGCTGCACTGCCTGAGCATCCTACGTGTGTACGCCTGCCCGGCGCTGTGGAGGCTCCCACCATCGGTTTGCAGCCTGAAGAGACTGAAATACCTTGACATATCTCAGTGCATTAACCTGACAGACCTTCCGGAGGAGCTTGGTCACTTGACAAGCCTAGAGAAGATCGACATGCGGGAATGCTCGCGGTTGAGGAGCCTCCCGAGGTCCTCCTCATCGCTGAAGTCCCTCGGGCACGTCGTGTGCGATGAGGAGACGGCGTTGCTATGGAGGGAAGCCGAGCAGGTCATCCCAGACCTCCGGGTGCAGGTAGCAGAAGAGTGTTATGACCTGGACTGGCTTGTAGATTGATATCCTGGATGCTTCGGCTCCAAACCATGTACAAAATGATGTGTATATTTTTCCCTGTATATTGCAGGTTGGGTAATCAATCCACTGTGCAATTTTGACATGTTCGGTGTTCATGCTATTGACTCTTCAGTAACAACCAAAGCTTGAACTCATGGTTCCAAAGTAGAAATGCACACAAAAAATGCAACCACACAACTAATAAGAGAATTTCTTGGCACTGAGCACATTTACTGCATAGGATACGCATACAGTACAAGCAGTACAGCATTTCTGTCTCGGTTTAAGAGAACAGAGAACAAGGTTCCAAACGGTAGTGTTCTCAATAGGAGCAAGAGTGCGAGACTCAGTTTTACACGGTTACATCCGGCGCTAAATTGTTGCACAACGCACATACTAGTATACTACACAATCAGCAGCAGCAGCAGCAACGCTACAATATGTATGGCTCATCAGACATTCAGACTCAAGCAGTATGGCAACAGAACCTGCGCCGTAGCCTGAGCACAAATCTTTTCTGGACCTCCCGCTGCTCTTAACCATCTGCATCTTGGCAGACTGATTCACAAGATGGAAGATCACAGATACAGTTTATGCGCAAATATCCACCTGATTACCTGGCATATACTCTCTCTCTCTGCGCTGCTCTCGATGTCAACTGTCAAGATCGAGGTCTGAGTCCAGATCCTCCATATCATCAAGGTCAAGGCAGTCGGTCAAGAACTGGTTGATTTCGCGGGTGCCAGCTGCTGGTATGTTGCCTCTGCCAGTATCTGCATGATCTCATTCATGTTCTGCATTGGCTGGTCAGGCTCCTCAGACTGGTTGCTCATCGTGCCATCATCCATGGGGTCAGCTGGGAGGTTCTTCAGGAACCATGGGTGGTTCTTTATCTCAGGCATTGTGATCCTCTGCAGATCCAAATAGCAGCTGTTATCTCACAGCTGAACAAGTGACACCGTGCGACAATAAAATATGTACTCACTGTAGGTGGGTTAGCAACAAAAATCCTTGAGATAAGGTCTCGGCACTCCGGAGAAATGTGAACATAATCCGGAATCGAGTACTGAAGACCCAATATTTTCTGCAAATTGAGCTCAGTATTTAGCTGATTAGCTATGACTGCAACTTGTGGAACTGCAAAGCTGAATGGTTGGCAAGATACCGGAATTGTCGTTCTGAAATTCTTTGGATCTTCTGGATTCTCAAAAGGGTAGGCACCAACCAACATTACGTAAAGGGTTACACCACATGACCACACATCAGCAATCTCCATCCAAGGACAAATTATTAGTGCTTGAGCAAATACATACAGCTATGTTGCATGGACACAGACACGTGTGTCCGACATGATACGAAACAGACAAAGGGATTCGTCATTTTCCTCAAAACACCGATTCGGGGACATGGCTATATATATGATCGGTAGTTATAGGCTTCGTGATCTATTGTCTTAAACTTTGTGATTGGAAAATCCGTGTTTCCCTTGATTTTCGAAAAAAAATAGGATTTTGTGTTCGTATTTGATGAGGACACGGTTTGGAGTATTAGCCTATAAAAACAGAGAAAGTGTAAAGGTTAACGCAAGGATGTAAAAAAGGCTTTTGGAAGGCTTGTGGGGGAAAAGATTGAAGATGTTTTAGTTTCGGCTAGGTTTTTAGGGGCGTTTGTGAAGGCACTATGTAAATCTACGAAAATCCAGCAATAAACATCATCTTGAATCAATCTGATTCTTAATTTGCTCAAAAAGTACTGGTGATTGCAGTTGCATTGAAGTTTTATAACTACATGCAAAGGTATTGAATCGTTGCCTAAAAAATAGAGGAAATCTGAATACTCGAAGGCATAGGTATTCGAGAGGTTCTGCTTTTTTGTGTCGAAAATTTCGAGTACGTGCAAACCGAGTAGTCGAGCGAGCAGTCAAACACCAAGCGGTCGAAACCTTCAGCGAGCACGTGCAAAAGGGTCAAGCGAGCGGTCGAGTGTCTTGTGGTCGAAATCCATATCTGGTAAGTTTGATTATTTTTCTTTTGATTTGATATTTGTTTTCAGGTACCAACAAGCGGAGGCAATCATTCACCAATCTCTGATTGCGGTATACAACCCTACGAGTTTTCCCTAGTCCCAACTCCTCTAAAACTATGCTTCAAAGCATCAAAATGATCAAGAATGAATCGCATATTTTCCATGTGCAGCAACCCTATCAAAGCTATCCAATGATCAGTAAATGAGTCCGTAAAATTTGTCCACTACAGAGGGACGTCCAGGTGGGGGATTTCGTCGAACCGCAGGCGCATGGTGGATAGGCGGCATACGACTTGAGGAAGGCCAAGCAAAGATGGAGGCTGGAGGGGAGGAAGCCGAGCTTTAGGACGTGTGCTTGGAGTTGGCCGACGAATGAGGTGGCAACGGAGATCACTCCGAGGATGGTTGTGCCGGTGCGCAAAGCGATGGCAGTGGCATCTCAGTGGCGGGCCAAGCACAAGGGAGCAACAGCTCCTTGGCCTCCTGCGGCGTCCACTGCCTAGCCGCCCCTAGCTTCTCCTTGTTGCTCGTCGCCTTGGCCATCGGCGGTGGATGGAAAAGTTGATCATATACCCTCCCTTTATTTTGAGAATTCAGGATTTACCCTCCCACTTCAATGACATGTGGGGTCATCATAAGTCACTGACATGTGAGCCAGGAGAGTAAATCCTGAATTCACAGCGAGTAACAGCTGTGAATGAGAATAGAGAACAGCTGTGAATGATGGACTAACATCATATGTTAGTAGTACAATCACATAAGATAAATAAACGAGCAGAGTATCATGTGATACTGTGGTATGTAAAGGTTGAGTAGCCTAGAGTTCTCTTTGGAACAACAAATGCCTTATACATTCAGAAGCACAACATTGATTTTTCTCTCTCTCTTTTTTTTGGCGATGAAGAGAGAGAGAGAGAGGAATTGGAATCACATAATATGGCTAGTTGTGTGTGGATAAGGATGGGTGCAGCGCGAGTGCCGTCCAATGGAGATCACGTGCATCTTTCGGCCATTTTCCTCCGAAAGCAAAGAGGAATGAATGTTGAAAAGATCATTCCTTGTTCGACGAGCCAAAGAGAATGTACTAGCATTGAAATGATCGTACTAGTAGGCAGTAGCGGCTCTTGTGCTCCTAGAAACTGAAATGTTGTTCTTGCAATACGGGGGGCATCTGTGCAGTGCTTTTTCAGGGAGCAAATGTATGGTATTCTTTCTCAAGGCAAAGCTGCTTTACTTCTTTCTTTCTGGCCCTGTCCAAGAGGACTGTGGCGTTTAGCTGATTACAAAAGAGATAAAAAGAGTAAAACATACTCGTGTTGAGAAGGCATTCCGTTCAAAACGACTCCTACGGTGACTCTTATAAACGGTTTAGAAGTTGTTTGTATCTTGTATGTGGGACTCTTCTTTTCAGATTCTAAAAGCTATTTTTCGACTTTTCTACAGTAACTAGCTTTCAAACAGAATGTCTTTTTAAAACAGGATCTACAAGTTAATTGTAGTACATAGTTTGGTGATTTCATTTATATCGACAAAACCGAATATAAATTTCTGTTGCTTCGTACTCTCTTAACCGAAAGATTATAAGTCGCAACCAAAAACTATAATCTGAAGAAAAAAAAGAACAAGTTCTTCTTTCTCAGGGTGGATCTACAGTATGGGCCCGGGGTCATCTGACACCGAAGGCTTGGAGCCCAACCCACTACCCCCTGTTATATAGGGGTGAAAACGGGTCGGGTTAATCCCGACCGATCCGGCACCGAATCCGATTGGTACCGAATCCGACTAGTACCGAATCCGGAGAAAAAAATATGGGTTAGGATATGGTAACAGCAATATCCGTCCGAATCCGAATATCCGTCCGAATCCGATACATCTTCAAGTTTGATTTCAGGTTAATGCTACTATTTGACGTTTCATTTTCTTTTGCAATGGTAAAATAAAATCTTCCACATCAGCTATTAAATAGTAACATCAAGTCAGTGCGTCCTACTCCATTTACTGCACTGTATGCATTCCTTACAAACAAGTAGAGGTGCAAACGAAATGGGTTAATCCCGACCGATCCGACACCGAATCCGATTGGTACCGAATCCGATTGGTACCGAATCCGGAGAAAAAATATGGGTTAGGATATGGTAACAGCAATATCCGTCCGAATCCGACCCGTTTTCACCCCTACTGTTATATCAACAATCGACCCCAGTGAAAATTCAGCCTGACCCCAGGCCACAGCCCACTTCGCTGAGGGAATCGAGGAGCCAAGGAAACAAGGCCCATTGAAGCGTTGTCTAAGGCTTGGTTGATTCGTTGATGTCTTGATGACTGACGGGAGCAAGTAGAGAGGCATTTGTAATATTCTTTCCAGCACAATGCCAAGCAAGGAGATTAGTGACATCGATCATTTCTCTTGCACATTTGGTATGTACTGTCGTGTTTAATAGCTTTCGATAATTTGTAGGCAGTAAAATTGTTGTGGAAAGGTTTTCGGAAAGAAAACTACCGGCAGCCTGTGATACCGATGGTCCTACTGGACGTCCTTATGATCCAGTTGGTAGGAAAAAGAACATCGTTCTGCGAAGATGAAATCCCAAATGATGTTGTCATAGATCGTTTTGCGAAGACGAAGTTCCAAGATCGTTTTGTGAAGATAAAATTCCAACAGAGCAACGACAAGAGGTAACCACTGTTGTAAAGCGAACTTGTTTTGTCATTGTATATTGTCATTAATTTATTCCCCTTTTATACATGTTAGTTTATACCAGCTACAAGTTAGTATGTCACACCGGCGACATATTTTCCTGTATCCTCCCCCTGGTGTTTGTTTCTGTTTGGTAATGGCAAGAGATTCTTCTCCAGAACTGCACTAGCTGGTCCAAAAAGTCCACAAAGAGAGAGAGAGAGAGAGAGAGAGAGAGAGAGAGAGAGAGAGAGAGAGACTTGGAGAACGGGCTATTCTGAATTCTGATTCTGATTCTCCTGCATTCGCGTAGAAGCCAACACAACAGTGTCCCTAAAGTCGAGATCCAAGAAAGAGATGGAAAGGAAAAAAAAAGAGAAAGAGGTATGGTCCATGTCCATCAACTCACTGTGTGCACCACCATCAACCTTGGTGGTCGAATATTCTCTGCAACGACACAAGATTGTAAAAGCAGCAACATAGATAACTTCCTTGTTCTGACAACTTTGTTTTGTTGTGCATACGCCTATAGTGCTAACTAAGGTTCCGTTTTGACTATAGGAATTTCGTACGTATAAATTGTCATTGAAATTTTACAGGAAACAGCTTAGCTTTCGTAGCAATAGAGAAACTTTTCCATGTTTCAAATGTGGTACTATGGAGAGAGATTCCATCCGGTAACTTACAATCAATATTCAGATAAAATCTTGGGAGTTTCAGCTGTGCATCTCTCTCTCCTTTGCCTTTTGGGAAATTTCAGTGCAGCTTCCATGTTTTTTCCTGGCCATGTCCCAAAGTGGTGGTCCCCGCTATGCGGCGACTCGATGCCCCTGTCTCACTGACAGCCGGCCACGTCAGCATGATTCTCTTTTCCCCACAGAAAGATTCTCTTGTTCCTTCATTTTGTAGGGAAACCGATACAGAGCTATTATTTTAGAGAATCACCTTAATGTAGTACTAATTTTGCGTTAGTTTATACACGATTTTGGTTAGTGCAGTCTACCACTCTACCTGCCTGGTAATACACTTTTTTTTTGAAAAAGAACAGATACCTGTTCAGTACATTTCGACCTGTCTCATGCAAGTTTTATGGAAAAAAAAAGGTTGATGCGAAAGTTTTACAAGCATTAGCACATAGGGCGGAGTCTGGTCGGTGACTACTAAACTTCACAATTTCACATATACCTCAAATTTGCTCATATGTATAGAGTTTGACCCAAATTGTTGGCCAAAGTGCGTACCTACTAGTTTGAAAACAAAAATAGTTGGGAGCATCTAGTTTGAGGCTACCCTCAAACACTAAGGGGCATTCATATTGCCTTTGTTAGATCATATGGTGGTCATGCATTTAGTGATGATGAATAATTGACATATGGGTTTCTTAGGAATTTACATTTGTCAAAGTTCTGGCCTATGCGCTTTTGTTGCTGGAGTATTCAAGAGAGCAGGTCTGGTTGGCAGGCGTCGACCATGGCAGGTAGACCACAGCAGTCAATCACAGCAAAACGACCATAGGTGAACGACCATAGTAGAACAACCTCGGTCCGGAGTTTTTAAAGGAGTCAAAGTCCCCAGAGTCGAAGATTGCTGATAACCCGATTGTAAACTAAGAGGAATCGGTTGTATGATATAGTGAACTGGTCACAAGATACAATGGACTATGGTCGGTAGTCGGTAGGCTTTGACTAGGATGGCTGGGGTCATCAGCTTCAGTGGACCGGAGGAAGTGACAACAACTAGTCGGTGGTCATTGCTACAGTACCAGGTCGGTACTCAGTGGTCAGTGTTACAGTACTCGTGGATGGTAGTCTGTGCTTAAATACCCGGTCGGTACTCGGTAGTTGGTACTCGATGGTTCGATGACTGGTTGGTAGTCGGTAGTGATACGATACTTGTGATTTCCATGTGTTCTGAGCAGAGCAATACGAATTCCCGAGTACTTGCATTTCCAAGTACTTGATGAGCTAGCGACCGGTCTATGTATATCAGTTGTAACTAGTCGCAATGAGTGATTTAAGGCTGATTTCTGGAAAGCGATAGAATTTGTGGTCGTGGATGACCTAGTTGGAGTTGATGGAAGGTTAAGAGTATGGTTTGCATGTGTGGACTAATGTTGGCTAAGTTAGGAAGAACTTGTGCTTGGGAAAAACGTTTTTTGGTCTTTGCATGTGCGGGTTGGCACGAAGACGGTCATTGTCGGTGACACGGATGACCAGGACTAGGATGGGGAAATATGTGGTCCAAGCAGTCGAGATTGTCACACGAGTTGTCGAGCTCACGCTAGGGCATATGGAGATCAAAAGTGGTGATGCGTGGAGAGGCTATGGGAGGTTCTATCCTGCAGGCTTGGATACGTGAGTTGATGATGCGTGATGAAGATATAGGAGGTATGGTCCTGGAGGCTTCATCACGTGATGAGTTAGGAGTTGTGGAGAGAATCCATAACTTAGAAGATTTATAGATTGGTTAAAACTCATGTTTGAAAGGGTTTCGGGTCCCTTGATTTTCGGAAGAGATAGAGTTGTGTGTTCGTGGTTGAGGCGGACACGGTTTAGAACGTTAGCCTATAAAAGTAGGCAGAGGTTTTAGACAGTTTTTAGAGAGATTACAGAAGGTTTTTTAGGGCTTTCGACGTGAAGGATTTTATGGGTGCCTGTGATGGCACTTTGTAAATCCAGCAATAAAGATCATGTTGGATCAGACTAGTTCGTTGTTTGCTTGAAGAGTATAGGTAGATTGAAGTTTACGACCATGTGCAAACTAGTTGTAGATACTACAGGTTAAAGCGGTCGAGCGATCAAGCATTAAGTGGTCGAAAGCTTCGCCGACAACCAAGAGACTTCGAAAAGTGGCAATAATCATTCACCCCGCTTGGATTGCAGTATTCGATCCTACAACCTTTTGCTGATAACTTTTGGTTTTGGCTTATGAATAGTATAGCTTGTAGAGAGAGACACTTGCATGCGATTTTGATTGATATAAATGAAGTCACTACGGTGTGTACCACAATCGACTAGTAGACCCCATCTTGAAAATATATTCTATTTGAAAGCTAGGTATTATAAAAAAAACTATTTACTGTAGAAAAACGGCTTATAGAAGCCAAAACAATCAATCCTAAGACTATAAAGACACCCTCTAAGGTTGCCATATGCCATCTTCTCCGTCATCTTCCCCCTCCCACCCCCCTCTTCTTCCCCTTCCCCCATCTTCCTTCCTTCCTCTCCATCACAAAAGATTCAAATTAGAAAATTATGAATATTTCAATTTGGAAGTTTCAACTTGAAAATTTTCAATTGGTAAATCTCAACTCAAAATTTTTGAAAAGGGAAAATTTTTGAACTTGAAAATTTTATAGTCTGAAATTTTCTACTCTGAAAGTTTCTAGTTAGGAAAATTTAAACCAAGAAGATTCAAATCAGAAAATTCAACATAGGAATTTCAACTTGGGGATTTTAAAATGCAAAAAAAAATCAAATCAAGTGGGAGGCATGACCATGGATAGATGGTGCTAGCACGGTCGGCAGCAAGGTGGACGGCGGCGTGGCGCACATGAACAGCAGTGAGCTCGTGGGAGTGGACAACAGGGCTAGAGATCACACGTGTATGGTAGTGAGCTCATGATTGTGCGTGAACGGCGGCAAGCTTGCCGACGCGGAAGGCGGCACAACGCATGAGCATGCAAGCATCTCGACCCCTATTTTCAGTAATTTTAGTTTCTTAGTGTTTAATGACATTTATTTGTCAAGACTAACTATGTTTCAAGGGCTTTTAAGATGAGTTAGTGCTTGACATTAGCATATTGGGAGTTTTTGGTATTCATGTATCCCAAAAAGGTGTAAATGTTGGTAAAGAATGAAGATTGAGGACTATATGACTAGAAATGATCCTAGGAGTTGAGTTTGGATCGTTTTAGTTTATAAGTTTTATTTTTACTTTGGCCGCACTATTGAGGGGGTTCAAGGCTAGTCGCTTTAGCTTGATGAGGTTGGGTAGCTAGTTGTGATGCATGCTAGGTCTCTCTAGCTCATATCTAGTCAGATAAAGCCAAGAAGCCAAACGAGGATGCCAAATTTGGAATGTGTGTGAAGTTTCAAACTTTTTTTAAGAAAATTCAAGGTTGTGTCAGATAATCCGACTAGGTTGGATCATCAATTGGATAAATTCAACAGAGAGCATGTCTAGAGAATTTCGATAGGAGTTGGATGATCCGAATGACCTGGACTATAGGCCAGATCAATTTTCCTGAGAAGTGCTCAATGAGACCCGGATGATCTGAGTGGGTCGAATTATGGGTCGGATCAATTTGACAAAGACTTAGTCTAAGATGGTTTTTATGTGAGTCAGATAATTTGAGTGTGTTGAAGCATGACCCAAATCAATTTTACAGAGAAGATGCTCTTTAGAAGTTGCACTAGCCTAGATGATCTGATTCGGTCAGATAATCAGAATTGAGTAGATGATTCAAGCGTGTGCAATGGTTATATTTTTAACCGTTGAAAGCGTTTAAACTAGATAATCAAAGTGGGCTAGATGATCTGACTCAAAAGAGTATTTTGAAATACCTATGTCTATCAGCTAGTTTTTGAGGAGGGAAGCAATACATAGACCCTATGGGCGTTCAAGTTATCTCTTTTGGGGCATCATTTCATTATCTATTCTATTGCGGAGCTCAAGGGCACTTGGAAGCTTGCATTAAAGATCTTGAGTGCTTGAGACAGTAGATTAGGACTGGATTGTGTATCACTCATAGTTGCTTGACCTTGTTGGATACAAGTGACCTCTTGGACTTACTACTTTTGGAGATCAGCGTCTCCTAAATGGCTTGGAGGCATTAGCTTGGTGACCTTCCTTGGAGAAGCTTGTGAAAGGCATTAGGAGACTTATGAAGGTTTGGAGTCCACCTATCTGAAGTAAAAAAAGACTATCATGAGTGGATGTCTTGATTCCTTACGCAGTCTCAAGTCAGAGCTAGACTCTTGTGAGAGTGCCCCAATGAAGAGTATGGGAGATCGTCCAGTCTTCGAGACCTCAGTAAAAATATCAGTTGTGTTTCTTGTCTCTTTTATGTTTCTGCATTTACTTTCATATCTTTTCAATTCCTATATATTAGACTTGTGTATGATTGGAACTTAAGTTGTAAAACTTCAATAGACTTATGTAGGAGTTGTTTGGCTTCACTAAAAACCATAGGCATATAGGTTGTGCTAAGAAAGATTATATTTTTAATTTGGCTACTAGCAAAAAGAATCCCACATAACCCTCTCTTGGACATCCGATCCACTTCAATATGCGGATGGTGGCAAGCTCATGGGCACGAACGACACGCGAGTAGGGCTGTAAATGAGCCTAGCTCGAGCAAGCTTGGTCTCCCAAGCTCGAGCTCGGTAGAAGTTTGAGCGAGCCTGAGTTAGGGTCCAAGCCTGGAGCTTGGCTTGGGTCAGCCCAAGCTCGAGCTGGGCTCGAATAAGCTCAATAACAGTAAAATAATTTAACATGTAGTAATTATCAATAATAAGAAAAACTTAAGCTGGAGCTCAGTTCGAGTAAACTCGATAACAATAAAAAAAATAATTCGACATGCACTGATTTTCAACAATAGAAAAAGCTTGAGGTCGACTCGAGTAAGCTCGGTACGAGTTAGTATGTATGTAGGCTGTAAAAAAAAGTTAGAAACTCGTGAGTTATTTGAGTTCGGCTCATTGAAGTTCGTGAGCTCGGGATTAAGCTCAAGCTCAGTTGATTTGGAGTTTGAGTCGAGCTCGAATCAAGTTTATAACGAACTGAGCTTGAGTAGCTTTTAAATCTCGAGTTTTTTTATAGTTCTAAGCATGAGCTCGCCGGTGCAGACCGCGGCTCGTGCAAAGGAAAGTGGAGGGAGCGGCTGAGCTCGAGGAGACGATGACCGAGAGGAAGAAAGCTTGATGTTGTGTACGTGTCGCAAGATTGGGGGTGTCCGCACCGAAGGTTAGGTGAGGATAGCCTCAAATTAGCATTTCCCAAAAATAATTAGAGTCGTTTCTACCTTATTTGCAGACATTTGGTCTGGTGCAACCACTCAGGCCGTCTTAGAGGGGAGGGCAGCAAGTGCGACGGCCGGGGGTCCATGCCACAGAGGGGCCCATGAGTATATGTATGTATATAGTACTTAGTATATGTATTTGGCATATTGAAATGAAAATTTAAAGGCCCATACACTTAGCACAAGTCCAGCAATCAATCAGGAATTAGTTTGCCGTCGCTTCCTATTCTGATATTCGACTATTCTCGATCGCCGACCGATGATCGTTTCGCCTCCCTATCGCCCAACCCAATCGCCAGACGCGGCGACGCCGCTCCGTGAGGCGCGACACCGTGAAGCCACGACACGCCGATGCCGCTCGTCCGCATGCGACGAGGGATGGGCCCCACGCCCCCACGAGCGGACGGCGGACGGCTGGACAGGATCACCCATCACCGATCAGGTTTCTTAAAAAGCACTGAAGCATTATTTTTTTTATTTGAGGTAATCATAATAGTTATTTTACCGTTCTTTTAGTTTGTTTATTGTACTATCGTTATCTTTTATAAACTAAACATATGCTGTAAGTTAACTCTTATTAGTAGTACTATATACTTTATTAAAAATTAGATTGTTGGGCCCTTGCCGTCTTGCTTGCCCAAGGGCCCTTGAAATTGTTGAGACGGCCCTGCAACCACTACAGCTTTGCTTTTGTGCATGCTAATCGGCATCCTTTGATCCTATTTCTTTAAGACTCTGCATGCCAATTAACAAAAACTTAAGCATGATCCCTTCACTAAATTAGCAATGAATTAGCTGGTGCCCTGTCACATTCTTGCGAGAATCTTGAGCAAGTGCCCCATGCCTACACCATCACACTTCAGGAGAATTTGGATGGCACCTCCAAGCTTTTACGCCCAACCAAAAGGAAGGGATTAGGACATGATCTCAGCCCACCTCCATTAATAAATCAGGGTTAAGATGGGATAAGATGAGGATAATATACAAGGGGGAGAGAAGGGAGAGAGAATAAAGAAGACAAGATGTCAAGATGTAGTGCAAGTCTTCGGAGTAATCTCCAGGGATCTCACAGATTCTTCTGCCCTTCAAATTGGTCTTAGTTTTATTTTTCTTTAATCTCTCTCCTGTTGATGTTTTACATGTGAAGATTGCAACCCAAGTCAAATTGTGGCTCTTGGAACCTGGGAGGGGCAATTGGCCGATCAATTGCTGGTCCACATTTTCGGCTTACGAATGTGCCATCAGGACTTTGAATGCTTCCCTTTGGACCCTGGTCATTGGCATCAGCTTGAACGCTACTAGTAATAAAAGGTCATGCATTAAGTTTCTGTGATTACTATCTCGTTCTTTTTAACCTAGAATTCTTGCCATCAATTTTTCTAAATTTTAACTACCAATTAGATTAAAACTATTTAGAGTGGCTATATTAAAATTATATTATTAGATTTTTGTTAAAACTACTTTCATAATATTATAATTTGTTAGTATATCTTAATGTAAAGTTATATAAAGTGGCGATTAAAATCATATTTTGGAGATCGTCAAAGCTAAAAAAACGTCAAGTAAAAAAACAGAGAGTAAGTTTATCTTTTGGAGCTAAGGTTGTAGCACCTGTATTAATATGGAAGTTAAAAAAAGGTTGCTGATCAAATCCCACCGACAATAAATAATGCAAAGCATTGTAAGTGTAAGATATATGTAGCGGAGAAATACCGTTTTGGTCGTAGGAGTATACTACTCCATACAAACATGGAAACCTCACTTTGTCACAACTCAACTTACAAGAGTGAATGTGGACCTGTTATGGCTGTTCATTTGTTTTTTGGTATGTCTCTTCATAACTTCTGGGAAGAGTTTATTGTCCGAGAGTGACATATATTCTCGCTCCTACATCGACATCACTGCTCGACTTCCTCAAGATCATCACAAGCTGCAACAAGTTACAAATCGGCTGGGAGCGAATACTCGGCTGCGGTCCAGTGCCCTCCAAAATGTGGGAAGAACTTTAGAAGAAACGGCAACAAGGCCCAATACGCAAAGTGATGATACCTCCAGCGCTAGTTCTTCTTCACTAAAGAACCACCCGAACTCACTTCCCTATAGAAGCTTGAGCCATCCATTCCATCAGATGGAGAGGACCATTTTGATGATACCAACACAACAACAGCACGTATGAAATTCGATGAACAGAACAAAGGAATTCAAAGTAATAAAACTCCTATAACCCCGACAAATGGTGTGGCTGCATCTAGTGCAGGAACATCAAGGTCGCAGGGAGTTAGCTTAGAAGAGCATATATGAGAGCAAAGATAAATGGTGAAATAGTTATCCGCCAAGTTTGAGAGTTTTCTGAAAATCATGATGGGTTCTGGCCAAAGAAATCCATGACAAGTAGCACTTCAAGCGAGCAAAGAACCACAAATCGAAGAGCTAGAGCCTGCTGCTCGTAATAATATTACAGTCCACAATGAGCAGACATGGGTGTTTTCTAATACTCATCAGAGGCCACGAGCTATCCCTACTTCTATGAGTATGGCGCTATCCCCAAGCACGCTAAAGGGCTACCACGATATTATGGAAGATTTGATGAACAAGAGACTTAAGCAAATCGCCATTGAGCAAGCACCTCAATAGTCAGAAAGTGAGCTAGAGAAGCCTTATGAAGCATGTCATGATATGGTGGCCTTCCCAGTAGGTTGGCATCCTCCAAAATTCTCTCAGTTTGATGGGACCAGTGATGCAAGGGAACATTTGGCCTATTTCGAGGCAGCTTGCGGTTGTACCGCTAATAGTTCATCACTCTTATTATGATAATTCTTCAGATCTTTAACTGGCCCTGCCTTCTATTGGTATAGTTGTTTACCAACTGGGTCTATCAGCAGATGGGCGAGCATGAAAGAAGTTTTCAAGAAACACTTCATTGCCATGAAGAAAGACTTCTCAATTGTGAAGCTGGCTCAAGTTCGCCAAAGGTGAGATGAGAGCATTGACCATTATAAAATTCTCTTCCACAATAGCTATGTGCGCCTCCTCAGGGAGATGCATTTAGAAGATGCCATTGAAATGTGCGTCCATGCAATGCAACAACATTGGTCGCTTGAGGTGTCTCAACGAGAACCCAAGATGTTCAGTGCCCTTAGTTCAACAGTGGCAGCCACAAAACTAGAGTTTGAGAAATCGCCTCAAATCATGGAACTCTACAAGAACACTAGTGCTTTTTGATCATGCTAAGTGTTTCAATTCGACAGCCAAAGTGACCAGCAATGGGGCAAAACTAAGGTGTCAGTGGAAGTAAATACAACAAAAATATCTTTTACATTACAAGGTCATGTCCCTACTTTGGGTACAAACAATGAGCAATCTGGGGGCAAGCAGCATGTGTCCTTTCAAGTGGTGCTTAAGAAGCAATATATTTTTCGGAGAGAATTAGTGAAAGACATGTTCGAACAGCTAATAGAACATCATGTTTTAAATTTACCAGACCCACAGAGGCCTAAACAAGTAAACATGACCAATAATCCTTTGTACTGCCCGTATCATATGTATCTTGGTCATGTGATCGAAGATTTTGCCGCCTTTAAAGAATGGCTCCAAAGAGTTGTCAATGAAAAGAGGATCAATTTGGATCCGGATGCTATCAATCCAAACTATCGAGCAGTCAATGTAGTGACTGTGAGACCTTGTTCTCCATCAAGAAAAGATGACAGAGCATGTGAAAAGTCATGGATGCCACTCACCAAAGTCGAGCATCTAATAGCTGAAATGGTTTCTACATTGAAGCCAACTTCTGCAGTTCACAAAGACGTATCCTTCACCACTTATGAGGAGCCGTGGAAAGTGGTGCACCAATGATTACCTTCTAAGGACTCACGTCCTCGACAACATCATTCAGTGACATCAGCATGCGACATCCGAATGATGAGAAGGCAACTTGACTCAAGTCGATGACAATTCCCTCCTAGGTTTGTCCTGAAATTGGAAGGAGATGAACCTTTCCCACGTCCAAATCGTGCATTTCCTACTTTGGCACAATTCATGCCAAAAACTAGGGGCAGGCAACCTCAAAAATAACTAACCAAATGCAAGGAGGGTAGCACCACTCAATCAAGCAATATTGCTACCTGTAATGTCATCTTAGACTTACCAAGTTCTAGTTTTGGGGAGTTGTTCACTCCCCATGAACATGAGGTATTCTGAACTGATACCACATAAAAAAGAAGTGTAAATAGAAGAAGTTAATATGAATTTACAGGGAGGTAAGTTCCTACCTAAACCACCAAAGCCCAAGCTGTCAAAGACGGATAAGGCCGTTGCTATGCAAGAAGTGCCAACACCAGAAAGAAGGAATGAGATATCTGGCGAGGGAAAGACAAGGACACTTGAGGTCGACTACAATGTCCTTGCTCACCTCAAGCAAATCTCTGCATTGTTGAGTGTATATGATGCTCTCATTTTAGTGCCAAGTTTGCGAGAAGCACTCATGAAAATACTACAAGATCCAGAGCTCTACGAGGTGGTTATGGCGAAACATCACCTCTTTTCCAATCCATTGTTTATAAATGAGATCACCTTCGCTGAAGAGGACAAAGTTGTGGAGGACGGTGATCACAACCACCCGCTTTACATCGAAGAAAATATTGGGAATGCACATCTCTGGCGAATCCTCATTGATCCCGGATCCACAGTAAACATATTACCTTTGCGAATCTTGGCTCGGGCCGGTTTTGCAATAGATGAGTTGGAATCCACTAATGTGATGATTTGTGGCTTTGACAACCAAGGAAAGTCTACACTTGGAGCTATTACGGTGAAGATTCAAATGTCTATGTTTAACTTCAAAGTACGGTTCTTTGTCATTGAAGCAAACACTTCATACTCGGCTCTTTTGGGTAGGCCGTGGATTCACAAGTATCGTGTGGTGCCCTCTACCTTGCATCAATGCCTAAAATTTTTAGATGGAAATAGGATGCAACAACGTATTATAAAAAATATTGCTCCCTACACTATTCAAGAGTCACATCATGCCGATGCAAAGTATTACTTCCCAGTTGAAGATTTTGATCAGTAACAAGGGTGACCAACGCCAACAGCTGATATCTTAATCACGTCAGGCTCATTATCAACCCGTGAGGTGAAACAACTCCTCACACCATGTTCTTCTGCTTGTGTAAAAAACTCCTCCATTCGGAGTCGTAAGGGGCAATGGTCGTAACTAGATATCTTGGGCTACCTATCATGAGGATAAGCCTTCATCCTCTAGGGAGACAATGAACTCCATAGGATGAGGAGCCTTCACCTCTACAACTACCCCATTGCTGCTAAAAGTGAGAAGCCCCACGACATCGCTGGTTGCATTAAGGTCTACTAAGAAACCTCCAATAAAGCTCACGACTTCTTCACTGGGAAAATCTTCATTCTCTATGATGCCTTCGGAGCATAATCTCCTAACTGTCAAAAGCACTACAGGTGATGAAGGCTGCAAGTTGCTCGTGACTAGCAATGATGTGCCGCCTGTGATTACGCTGTGGGCATGTAGGAATCCATAACTGGAGGCCACACCCATGTCAAGTGAATCAATTAAAACAAGAACGGTGGATGTTGAAGAAGTGGCAAGGGGTGCTCCTAACATACAACCCCCATCACTTTAAATATCGGTAACTACTCCACTAGAAGTTGGGCCATCCCAAGTGCCTTTAGTTGTATGCTTTCAACTATTTTCTATAAAGTTCCTCAAGCATAACAATGCGAGACTATATTTGAATTTCCT
This sequence comes from Dendrocalamus latiflorus, assembly GCA_017311315.1. Taxonomy (NCBI): domain Eukaryota; kingdom Viridiplantae; phylum Streptophyta; class Magnoliopsida; order Poales; family Poaceae; genus Dendrocalamus; species Dendrocalamus latiflorus. The sequence goes on along the minus strand of CM029636.1, from coordinate 3,071,403 downwards.
AACACCTGCCTTGATGTAGAGGAGGCAATGCCAACAATGAAAGTTGAGCCTAGGATGGCTCAGATATTAAAAAAGGCTGGGTTCACGCTCGAACGGAACCAAAGAATGCCTCCACCACCAGCTGTGTGCAAGGAGTGGTGGGATCAAACAGAAGATTTTATTATAAAAAGGCGTAAGTCCCAACCAAAGTATGGGATCGGCTACACAAGACATCACTTTTCGACCACGTACCACTTTTCAATGGATTTTGGTCACGATGGTTTTCGACTACAGATGGCTTCTGATGGCTTTCGACCATGAACAGTCGGCGATGGTTCTCAACCACTGACCACTTCCGAAGGCTGAGGGTTTATGGCTTTCGACTACCGACCACTCCCGATAGCTTCCAGCTTTCGAGGAGTTGTTCCTAGCGGTCACTTTCGATCACGTCAATACCCGACCCTAGTGTCTTGCCCCGCTAGCACCACCATCTGGATTACCCCAATTCTGCCACTACATCATCAAAACGGTCAAGCTTGGTGTAAACTATGCATGTTTTCGATCACCTCGTTCCTTGTGGCGTTCAATATCGACAAGGTCGAATGACATGGGCGGACGTGGCCAATGCAAAGGCTATACTGTCAACAACCCCATAGACCGACGAGGCTATGGATAATGCCAACGCCCACATCTACATCAACCATTCATCACATGCATGGAGAACATGAAGCGAAGACTGAAGACGACGATAAATGCGTAGCTTAATTGGAGGCATTATGTGGGTTCGCCCACAGATGTAATTAACCGGGAAGCCTTCCGAGGCCCTAAGAACCAAGAGATCACATCGTCTATATCAGATCTGCTATGCAAAGTAGGCTATGGAGCGCACATATATAAAGAAAACTTGTAATTTTGTTATTCTCAAATGAATGAATAAAATACATGTTTCCTTACTTTTGTTGTGTTTATCTATTTTGTGTACTTTAGTACACTGGCACATTCGTGCCTTATACCTCGTGGTAAAAAATCCGAGAGCGATTTCTTACGTTAAACACTAGCATAGAATTTTTTTTACAAATATAGTCACAAACAGCCCTGCAATTCTAATTCCTCTCTTGCAGAGATTTTCTTACACAAATGTACTCCTAGAAAATTTCATAGCTTACAATATGCCTACCCACCAAACAGCCCTGCCATTCCAATTCCTCTCTTGTTTTTCATACTCTAGTCCTATGAGCGCTGGATAAGATAGCCAGGCTTTAAGGGGACATACAAAGGGGTGTTGGCTGTGTGTAATAGTTTTTGACTGAAAATAAATAATAGTGACTAAAAAATAACTTTAAAAAAGAGAGCATGATCGGTAGAAAAAGTAAGGGAGAGATACGTATGCGAAACGAGCATAAGAGTGGGTTGTATGATACATCCGTGACCCCTATCTTATCCCTGAAACGAGACATGAGCGAAAGTGATAAAGAAGCCGTTTGTTTATATTTATTTTTAACTTCTCTAAATAAAAGTTAGAAATAGAATCTAATACGAACAAATCCAAAATCATTACATCTGGTTTGAAGTGCACTGTACAGTCATCAGAGTATTGACAAACGCCATCGCAAAGTTAACCGAGATCTGGCTAGTGGCCTGTGCTTGCAAGTTGCAACCCACAATTAACTTGATAGATACGATAAGGATCTCGATAGGTGCAGGACGTGGTGATAACGTAGTACAATATTCTCCTTTTGAGGGTCACGGTACAGTATCGGCTTAAGTTAATGGAGTAGTATGATACATAGGTTCTTTTGATTTATACCTTACAGCTCTTGGTTTATTTTTTAAAATTCTAATTATTCGTCAGTGAGTACGAAGAAAAAGATAATCATATACGATTTTGACTGATATAGTTAAAATCGATACAATATGTACTACAATCAACTAATAGATTCCATCTTTAAAAATATATTATTTAAAAACTAATTACTGTAGCTTCATATAAAAGCCAAAAAAGCCTAAGGCCCCTTCCGAACCCACCGGATGCATGCACATACCGTTTGGTTGTAACCTCACTTTTACTAATTCGGTCCGCCAAACTTTGGCTACGTTGACCGAATTTGACATGCGTTTTGATTCATCGCTTAGCAAGTTCCTACCAAGATATTGGTTGAGTTCGGCTCCACTTTAGTTTTGGCTTATTGTATCGAGTTTAGTTGTACTAGTCAAAACTACATATGATTTTTTTTCATATTGTTTTTTATGAATAAATAGAATTTAAAAGCTATAAATTAAAAACTAAAATTACAGCCAAAGAAATCCACCATGGTACCGACGTGGCTGCCAAAATGATGGCCCTAGCTAGTTAGTTCTAGACATCTTTCCGTATCAAAATTCCAGCTAGTTTTGAGGGAAGGCAAGCTAGGCTACAAACACGACACACACACACACAGAGTTTTCCCTGCCGTCTTCTGTGCGTTGACAAGAATGTGATTTTTTTTTTACGGCACAAGGCAGGCAACCATTCCAGCAAAGTGGTGATCCTCTCCTCTTTCCCTGCTGGTATGGTCCCCAAGGAGAGGAGGGATCTCTGCCCTTATCACCCACAACAACAGCAGGCAGGAAGTCATGTTTTCACTGTGCAAGTGCGCAATCCACGCATGCCAATTCTCCCTTTCCCACCAAAAGCTACGGCTCATGGAAAGAGAGGCAGCGTGTCGACGCCGCGGCCAATGAACAATGGCCACCACCATCACCACCACCACTTATCGACTTCCATGATCCATTCGACTTTTCATGGAATAGGGCATGTTCTTTTTGGCTGCGGATTGTGGATTTTGGTTTCGGTTTGTGATTTTTGGGCTGTTTGTACGAGAGATTACAGAGTAAAAGAAACTCACGTGCGGTTTTTGCCGATAGAAATGAAGTCAGTAAAGTATGTAATACAGTTAACTAGTAGATCTTATCTTGAAAAAAATATTCTGTTTAAAAACTAGTTACTGTAGGAAAAATCGAAAAGCAGCTTTTAGAAGTTAAAAAGAATAGGGCCATAGTTCCGTAAAGGGTTTAACTAGAAATCACGGAACCATCCGACTTTGAAGATCTCGATCGCGTGTTGCCACTCCGAAGAAAATATGTGCGTTAGATCTCTGCCGTCCAGTTTTATGTACGAGGGTGTAGCTCATGTGTGAAGTGCACTCTTTTGGGATGGTTGAAATCGCATCATGCCGCACAATATTGCTTGGACTGAAAAGTGATCTATTGAGATAATTAGCAAAGCAGATTGGACGGGACGGCACATGGTCGTGTTAGGGCATATACAGTGATGTGATATCAGGTGTTTATAAATTTTATCACGTAAGATTTTTGCTAACATAGAGGAGAGATGAGGTGAGAGTGTAGCTATTTCGTTACGAAGAGACGACTATATAGACAGTACAAAATACTATTATATAAGTAATTGTCTATAACAAACATTTTTCATGCTATCATTAAAATATTGTAGGATTCTGTAGAGACAACATTAAGAGACAATTTGTAGGATCGGATATAGCGATTCAGAGGGGAATGAATGACTCCTTAAAATCTTTCCGCGAGTATTAGCAACTCAATGCAGCAAAAAAACTCAAACCTACAAACTATCTCAAAACCAAGAGCCAAATATCACAAAGATCGCACGAGATAACAATGTCTCACTAGTCTGATCACCTGCTAGGGGGCAGTTGGACCGCTCGGTCAATCAGACCACAGGTGCACACCAGTCAGGCCGGTCAGGGCGGTCTAATTGCTCACCGAAACATAAGTTGAAAAATAGCACGACACCAGATCAAGAAAAAGGCTAACTCTTAAACTACTAATCCAAACAGGATGAAACTTGGTACAAGTCTTCCCTAAGATGTCGAGAATATATTCCAATCATGGATCGTGAAGATCAATGCCAAAGTTCTACCATTTATCCAAAATAAAGAAGTTTGCACGAAAACCGGACAAAAGAGGGAAACATTGATCTGCTCCTACTCGTGAGTTTTTGATGATCTAGATGACATTAGATGGATTCTCATATTTCAAAGCAAGCTATAACACAGCATGAACTAAATCCAAAACATCCTCAAGGTTAAAAACCCCAAAATCACCCTTCTCTTGAGCAAAACTGGGCAATCATAAGAATTTTCTATAGAAAGGGCCTCGATGGATGAAATCTGATCTCCAAGAGATATCTTCACCTCTTACACGTCTTTGGTACCAAAAGAGATAAAGAAGAGATGAAATCCAACTAAGAAAACCAAGCAAATCAAAAGCACAGTGAGAAATCTATGGCGCAACGCACATGGATGAAAGTTTGGATGTTCACATCCACTCATGAAGGATATAGCTCTAAGCCTAAAGCATGCGCACACACAAAGTATCCAAACAAAAAAAACTCAAACCTCTCTCAACTCCCAAGAGAGCTCACATCTCTCAACACACATACAAGAACTTATATAGTGGAGGCTCATCACCTCACACTTAACACTAGCAACCAGGACATGCTAAGTGGATACAACCACTAACAAATGAGGAAACCCAGTAACTCACACACAAATGAGTTTTACACTCACACACACTTAAATATTTTTCAAAATGCAACTTCCACATAGCTCCAATGGCCCAATAAGACGCTCCATCCTCTGAAACGTGACCTAAACCACTTAAGCCACCATCACAGTTTCATAAACCACCTCTCTATCTACTATAGGACAACTTTCTCAATTGCCACCCACCGGTCTTCACGATGCTTCTCCTCAAAGCAACCATCATATGAAGTCTGTGATGCCCAATGACTTGCCGTCAAGATCATACACCTATTTCAAGAGCCGTCACTAGTTCAAACGCTCAGTCCAATGGCACATCACATACATACACATGCATTATCACAATCATTATCTTTCTCCTGCGCTTCTTCGCTTGAGATGATGCTTCACCCGGACTTACGTGGCACACCATGACCTCAGGGCATATACCTTAGCCTCAGTCTTATCGTTAACTATAAGCATCACCAAGCGCTCTACATATCAAAGAACAAGTAATCGTTATGAAAGTATTTTTAATGATAAATCGAATGATATAATTTTTGTATAGCTAGTCTAGATAGCTTTAAATATATTAGTGATAAAACTTTGGAAAGTTTGATGGCACATATTTTAGGAAGTCAAATAAAAAAGAACAGAGAGAGTAATAGTCAAAGCTCATATCTAAATACATATCTTACAATTCAATGCCATGTATGCATGAAGAAAAAGGAAATAAGAAAATGAAACTCGCCCTAACTACAAGAACCGCTTGCAAAAGAAAAGCACGAACCAGAAACATCTACTCCATATGGTCTCTAGCCAAAGGAAAACAAACTATTACCATGTGTTTGGTTGCAAGGACTAGGTGGGACGGGATGGGATGGACCCATTTTTGTATGTGTTTGGATGGGAGACAAGCAGAGTCAAGGACATCCCACTAGGAATATTCCTTGTAGATTCGGGACCAGGCAATACTCTTTTTTTCATGGGACGGAGTCATCCCACATGGGATAGAGTCATCCCACCTCTTTGTTTTTTTAAGTACTGTTTTGTTTAAATTTTTTTTAAAAAAAACTCAAAGTCTTATGTGTAGAAACATATCAACAATAACCTTCAATTTTTTTAAAAAAAAACTCAAATGCCACACATGTCCCACCTTCATCCTTCCATCCAAACAAAGGATGGGACCATTCCATCCCACTTTATCCTTCCAACCAAACAAAAAACAGGGATGACTCTATCCCCCAACCAAACAAAAAATGGGATCATTCCATCCCAAAACCAGGGACAGGACCATCCCATCCCACCTTGTCCCTAAACCAAACACAACCTTAAGGAGCGAGTCAACCACATTAGCTATCCCTACTACTAGACAATAGTAAAAGAAGAAGCAAACTCACCCTAGATATGGTAAGAGATCTTAAAGAATCTAGTAAAGAAGAGAAATGCCTAATAAGGACACAAGACAGAAGGTGTGACTCAAAACACCTTGAACTAACCTAAAATCATGACTCTTCCAAATGTTATGCAATACTGAGTATGGAACTAGAGAATTGACAAAGCTCAAGCACTAAACATGCGTCACACCGATTGGTGGTGAGATGTAGTCGATATAGTCATAGCTAAAGCAAGCTGCATCATAAGAAGTGAAAGCCATCATTGGATACCTACAATGAGGTAGAGATCCAAAGAGACTGATAGGATTCACATGACCTCCTCCTCACCTGAAAAGCATACATCAAAGAGACAGAAGAAGTGTATGTTTCGATGTGGGGTTAGTGAAATATGATCTAGATATCCAGTACTGAGACATATGATCGATAGAAAAAAGTTCCAAAGCATGAGTTAGCATGATATGCATCGACACGTTCTAGAGCTACCAAAAGCCCTCTCAAATCCTCGCCGTGGATCAGAATGACGGAAATCCTGTCTAGGGGCAACTCTAGACCTAAACCCACTCTACTGGAAACTGTAACCATGTCGATGTCTATCACTACTAAAGGAATCAAAGAACACATAGACAACTCTATGGACACTAGCTAGACGGGGTTGATCATGAAAGTTTCTTAATGCTATACTGCGATTGCAACAAAGTTTCTTGGCCCACTTAAAGCAGAACTCTATGATGTAACTATCCTTCGTACAATAGGTGCAATAGTATTTGACATTTTGGCATGTCGAACCTAATAAAGAAGAAGCACACATAATATTTGAAGGGTTCTGGGCAAATTCTGCAGACTGAACACTTCTTGGCTAGCTTAGGAGGGGCAATCTATATCTTACCACTCTCAACTACTCTTACAACATTAAGAGGATGATTCTTGAAATATTCATAGTGGTTGAACCATAAACTTTTATGGTCTTTGCTCACCTTAGATTGATTCAAAATCATATTTTGGTTCTTTTTCCGACTAGAGCCCTTGAGGGTTTTCTATAAATAATCATTCTCCTTAGCTAGAGTGACACAAGACTCAAAGGCTTGGCTCTTAATTACTTTAGCATATCTCTCCTTATGCACAGGCACTTCTAGCTTCAAAGCTTCATGGGACATCCTTGATTCTACATAACCGCTCATCAAACTTAACTCTAAAAGCAAAGATGTCTGAATCAGAGCAATATCGTAGTTGTTGAATAGACTGCTATTGCCCAAGTCAATATTGTTTAAAAATTCCCATTTTGTCCTTATAGCATTGTTTTGTAGCAAGGCTTGTTTTGTGTACCATATTGTTTAAAATTAACCCAGTCTAGCAATTTGATTGTATAAAGACTTACAATTTTGAGTAATGGAGAAGCCCTAATGGGATTGGACCAACACTTACATTGATCACTTATACTACGACTGAGCTTATAGTAGAGCGACCTATATAGATCTATCTAAATAACAATTAGGGCCTACTCCAACTAGCTGCGACTGTTGGCTTCCAGCTGATGTCTTATGGCTAAAATTACACTGTACTGACCGTTAGCTTTTTCTAGTCATTCAATTAAAGAAAAAAAAGAAAAACACTATTATAGCTCCACGAACAATGTAAAGGAATAAGAAAAAAACCAAAAACACAAAAAAAATCAAGAAGCCAACACAACTATTTTAGCTTCTAACTTCTGGAAGCCCAAACCACTCCGGGCCTAAAAGCTTCTTGGCGTGAACCACTGCCACATGCAGAACCACCTTCAGATTAGAAACCAATGCTCTAGGTCTTGTCAAAATGACAAGACAGTGAATTAGTGAATTTTCTTGTGTCTCATTTTTACGGATGTTCAACCTAAACCGCTCCAAAGATACCACAAGTCCCCCCCATGAAAAAAGAAAACACCACAGATGTCCGTGATATAAACTAGAGGTCATCATGGAGATAACTATATCACTTCTATGTTTATAATATTTTTAATAATATATTATTTTGTCTCTTAAATAAATATGTTTCATATTTATCAACAAGTATGTGATTTATTTGTGGAACTCTTTATTTATATTTTAATGTTATTCTAAACCATCTCTGATCTTATATCATTACATGGGACAATAATGATTTATATATCAACACATATTTGAGTGATGATCATGTTTCACGGATAATGGATATGGAGATATCAAATCAATAATGTGAATAAATGTTATAGAAATGGTATTGGATTGACGCACCTTGAGATACTATTGAGATTGTTATGTTTTTATGTGTCATCAGTTGGTCTCAAGTAATGATGTTGTATAATCCTTGTATGGGAATACGGATTGGTCATAACCAAATACAAACTGGTCGTAAGGAGTTATGAACTGATCGTAAGAGACTAAGATCTGGTTGTAGATCATAATGCATATGGTTTATTCAGATTGATCTTTGTGTATATTGGAAATGAGCTTCCTAGTTACAACCAAGTATATATGAATCTATAGGGTCACACATTTAATGGGTTGGAATAGTAAGGGTCCAGATGATAGACTCTGAATCAAATACGATCTCTATTCATATTGGATAAGGATCTAGTCAGAGACTCTTCGAGTGGATATAATCTTTACTTGTGTTGGAAAAGAATCCGCCCGAAGGCTCTATATAAAGGGGGCATAGGGTTATGGAAAAGAGAGATATCATACTACCCATAGAAACTCAAGCTGGCACCTCTCACAAGCCCTGCTATGTGTGCTGATGCTAGCGCACCGATGTACGGTGTTCCATCTATGAACATGTAGATTTCGGTTGAGGTGCTGTTGTGATTGCAATGCTAATCGGATCGATCCGAGAAGAAGACAATCAGCTCATGAAGATCGACTACTACTAGAGGATGATCGGCTTTCGAGAATCACTTTCTAGAGATGTTAGACGATTGATCACTTCTACTACATCGTTGCACACTACGTTAAACTAGGCTAGTCCAACTCTTCTTCCGATGCATTGTGTATCTAGTGATAACGATCTGTGATCTCTTACTCACATTGTTTTCTGGTTTACGTGGTAGAAATTTTAATTTACTCTAATATAGCATACCCATGTCCCAACAATGGATGCATGCATTTAAAGTATCCAGATTTGTTGGTATGACAATCTCTTAGCAAGATGAATTGTATACCTTAACCACGACAAAGAATCTAGTGTAAGGGAGAGAATATGATAGATCGATGGATGGACGATTCAAAAGGTGCAAATGCATATGAAGCTATGAACACGATGGCTATTGGTCATACTCCCTCCGTTCTTTTTTAGATGATGTTTTAGAAATTGTTTTTGTTTTCAAATAGATGATGTTTTGGGTTTTCTACGTGATATTTTTCCAACATACCCCTACTTAAAGTCGCAAGGTATAATTATCGTTTGTCTTGTCAACTCAACTGTTTCCAATACATTTGCTGGCTTCTAAGATCATTTATCACATTTGAAGAATCCCAAAGGTTATGGTGAGAGCAATAGGACGAGGCAGGTGTATTAAGAGCAAGTCCAATAATGGTCTTAGGGCATCTTCAATGGTCTGAGTCAGTTAGCTATATGCATGTACACATCAGCATATATCCTATGTGGAGGAAAGAGAGTATGCAAAAAAATCGAGCCAGCTCTTCCTTAAGCACTAGTCTATAACGCCAAACGAGGCAGCCTCTATAAATTCTGTGTGTGCATGTAAGCATCAAATAACTATCCTTATAGATAGTTCTTTAGAATGCTTGCTTTAGTGTGTACTATATAGATGATGTGGAAGTCTTATAGTTAGTTGCTAGCTATAACCATTGGAGATGCCCTTATTGGTCTTATAGCCAAGCTAGTCAGCATTTTTGCTTACATGCACACACAGAATTTATAGAGGCTGCCTCGTTTGGCGTTATAGACTAGTGCTTAAGGAAGAGCTGACTCGATTTTTTTTGCATACTCTCTTTCCTCCACATAGGATATATGCTGATGTGTACATGCATATAGCTAGCTGACTCAGACCATTGGAGATGCCCTTGAACTTGCTCTAAGCACTAGTCTATAACGCCAAACGAGGCAGCCTCTATAAATTTTGTGTGTACATGTAAGCATCAAATAACTATCCTTAGAGCAAGTTTAATAAGGCTGACTGTGCTAGCTATAAGAGAATCCATGTCAGCATAGTCCTATGTGGAGGGGAGAGAAAAGGAGAGAGAGAGAGCCAAGCCAACTCCCATGCAAGAGTCAGGCTATAGCACAGGAAAAGAGGCATTATCCATGCATGTACCCATAGAACTAATTGCTATACCCATGCATGTATTAAATTATTAATACCCATGTATGTATTAAATGATTGAGAGCTCTTGTGGAGACAACTTATAGCCAGCTTATTGTATGAGTTGACTGTATCATTATCTTTTGATGACATGGAAATGTATTGGAGGTAGCAGCTATCTGTACTATTAAACTTGCTCTTATAGATAGTTCTTTAGAATGCTAGCTTTAGTGTGTACTATATAAATGATGTGGAAGTCTTATAGTTAGTTGCTAGCTAAACACTTGGCTCTATTATTGGACTTGCTCTAACACACTGCTTTTTATCCTTTTGAGGAATTGGGTGTGTTAATTGCAAAACTGAGCGCACCCGTGCAAATACAGTTGTATCCAGCATTAATTAGAGGTAAAAACAATCTTTGTGTGTTGCGGGCTAAAACAACACCTAATTCCGAACAGAGGGAGTTTTTTTTTGTGATGCAGCTTATGGTTTTTAGCTACGGTACATGATTTTTGTCTGCACTTTTTAAAACGGTAGCGGATGGCGAAAACACCGATGAGAACAATAAATACAGTTTTAGATCCGATAAGCTGTTTAGATAATCTGATTTGAAAAGTTATCCTATTTATTTTGACTTTTAAAGGAACGAACAGACTATTATTGACGGTCTTTACTTTGGAGGGCGCCATCTCCAATATATCCCGTCTTGTGTCCAAAGGCATGTATGGGAATCTCCACAGATCCAGAGCCAATCATGCCGTGCAGAAACGGGTGCGTGCGTTTTACTCTGCTTTTGGGTTAGGTCTGATCTTTGATCCTTGATCCGGCCTTTCGGCCTCGTTTGGCAGAGTTCTAGCTCTAGAAAATCTGTAGATTTTTTAGAGCTGGTCATCTGTAGTTTTAGAAAATCCTGGATCTAGAGTTGCAGGCATGTTAAGTGCATTTACATGACTCATTTCATTTATATTATATATTAAATAAAAATATTTAAATCACTTTAATTTAGTTAACAAACTACAGATCCAGCATAGATTTCGGAGCTAGAGCTATGCCAAACGGGTCGAAAGTCGTCCAGCGCAAGAATCTGGTCCGATCTATGTTGATCACATTCCTTGTAAAAAGGAAATGCCTTCTCAAATTGCATGGCAGCTTACCCGGGTAAATTTACCTCGTTAATTTATGGAGCGTGAAATTTTCAGACAACTTTTGTTTTTTTTTAAATTTATCAAACACCGGAAGAAAATAGCTTAGGATTGCATGCTGGAGGCCCTGGATCGAGCGTGTGAAATCGCCGGTTCCTCAGTCTGGAACTCAGGAGGTTTGTAGAATACCTGAAGAAATTGTACTGTTTCCTACAAAATTCACATAAGCTTCCTAGCATACCTAAGGAAATTGCACCGTTTCCTGTAAAATTCATGCAAAATCCTTTCTTTATTTTGATAGTGATGGTTTGCTATCTTTGTGGTGTTCCGGAAAAGGCCTAACTGCTATTGAATGGAATGGTCTGTTCTTTTTAGCTTCTAAAAGCTGCTTTTCGGCTTTTCTACAGTAACTAGCTTTTAAATAGACTAGTTTTTCAAGATAGGGTCTACTAGTTAATTGTACTATATACTTTCATTTATATCGGCAAAAATCGCACGTGAGTTTCTGTTACTCTGTAATCTCTCGTACAAACAGTTCAAAAACCAAAAACCACAGCCAAAAATCAAAAACCACAACAAAAAAAGAACAGACTCTAAAAGATCTTTCCGAAATGGGAGGTGTGATGCAAGAAGATAAATCCATCTACGGTTGTGCTGGCACATATGATGATGATGATGATGATGTCCTAGATTAGGAGAATCAGGGCAGGGATTCCACACACCATGCCAACCTAATACGCTCTTGGACCTCTCTGACACCAGCTAATGGATTTTTGTCACATCCCTGGCTCTAAATTTTATACTGCCGTTATGGGAGCATTCTTCTTCTTGTTCTGTTTGCATGGACAATTGAGGACTAACGACGCCTTGCACAAATATAAAGAAGCTAAAGCATGGAAGCCTAACTTATGCTTTGCTTGAGCTTGTTTACCTAGAGCTGGTCCAAATTAATTTGAGTTCGAACACGTTGGAATTTCATAGAAATTGAACTATTCTTTTTGGCTGAAACTTATAGTTTTGGTGGTTTACCCTATACTTCCAACACCAGAAACAGGGGAATCTCTGGTAGCTTGGGAAATGTGACGCTGGCTAGTCTGGTAGTTTCGAGGATGAGAGAATCTCCATTGCCGTGTCCTCGGCAATGCCAACACAGAATCCCCATCAGATCTCGTATCTCTCTCTCTCTCGCTCGCTCTCTCTCGCTCTCTCTGTGGACCACTCATACGTGGAATCGTTATCCCTTGCCAATAATTCCTCCCAAAGCTCTTTCAGCAGAGCGAATCTTGGCTACGTACCAAACGATTTCGGCTTTTGTCATTTTTATCTTTTGATTTATTTACATTTGAAGTCATTTGAAACACAGCTTTTAATTTTGACTTATTTTGGTTTTTAACTTTTTATCTTTTTTTCCTTTGTACTGTCTATAATGATACAACCGTTTTTTATTTTTTTTTCTTAATTTTTTTATTTTTCTTAAAAAACTAACAACTTTTACAGTATAATTTTAACCAAAGTCACAGCCAAAAGCTAGTTAGAGCACTACCTTGATTTGGTGTCACCCCAAACCCCTGCCACGTGGAGAATGCCACTGGCTTAGAACAATCTTGTGCTAAGGGCATGTTTGGGAGAGCTCCACCAACTACAGATCCACGAAAAACAGCTCCACTCCACGAAATTTTACCCAAACGCTCTAGCTCCGCGAAATCTGGATCCACCAAAATCCTGGATCTGAGAGCCAGATCCATGGATTTCATGGAGCTCCTCAAGGAGTGCTCCACCGTAGAGTTGGGTGGTAATTACCCACCAATGCCACTGGTTACACACCCCATCCCACCAAAAGTGGCCATTCCCACCAAAACTTCAATTTCGTGGATCTGGAGCTGCTGTATAAGCCAAACACTCCATGGTGGGATCCCAGATCTACAGTGGAGCTGCTGCTCCAGATCCACGTTTTCAATGGTGGAGCTCTCCCAAACAGGCCCTAAATCTTGGAGGATGTTACTGCTTGCCATGGATCTATCCTGCACCACTGACTTTCACCATGATGGCTATGGCGTGCCCAGGGAGAAAAAAATGACTCTAGTATGTATGAGGAGTGTATCGAAGATTATAGGTGGGGTTTGTTTGGACTGATGATTTATGATTTAAATATTTAAATTCTATCTATTCGTGAGTGGCAGTATATAGAAAAAAATAGTAACATATGATTTTAGTCGGTACAGCTAAACTTAGCACACTTTTTACTATAGCTTTTTTATTGACCTTGTTTTAAAAAACGTACCGTTTAAAAGCTAGTTACTATATACAGTACAAACATAAACCAAGATAAAATCCAAAAGAACTTGACCTATATATCTAGGGAGAGTAATTAGATAGTTACTCTTAATTAATTTTTGGGTACTGGCTGTACTAAATGATTATAATAACTTTGGTGTCAAGGTACAACAGATCTTTTTCAGATTCGACAGTGTCTGGTCCATGAATTGCATTATCCCTTCGAAGAGAGTAGAAAAGGAAACCTCTCTCTTTCATGGGATGATGCCATCGAGATAATCCCTAGTCTATCTTGTACTGCTTTGATATTCTGATATTCACTTGCACAATAGAGGAAATAGCATATCGATCCTTTGTTCCAAGGAAAATGGATAATTTGTACGATGTCTTAGCAATTAAGACCGCTCAACGTCTATAGGGCATGTTCTTTTTTGCTGTGGTTTTTGGCTACGATTTGTGGCTTTTAAGCTGTTCGTACGAGAGATTATAGAGTAACAGAAACTCATGTGCAGTTTTTGCAGATATAAATGAAGTCAGTAAAGTATGTACTACAATTAACTAATAGACCCTATCTTAAAAAAAATACTCCGTTTAAAAGCTAGTTACTGTAGAAAAACCAAAAAGCAGCTTTTAGAAGCTGAAAAGAACATGGCCATAGCCGGTTGAAAAGAGCTAGCTCCGTATATATCTATTTCAACATTCTTTTACTGAATTAGAAAAATAGGAAAATGAAATAGTGATAGCTATTAACATATATACTTCTCGTGCTAAATTAGCTAGGATGCATTCAATATCTTGTTGTTGACATGCTCTTTTTGCTTGATAAGCATTCGACATAATTTAACAACATTCTAGACATGATGTGTGAGGTAGCAACAAATTTAAAAGTCTTAACACACTTAGATATCATGTTGTTGGTCATGGTCTCATGGCAAGTTCGCGAGATCGTTTAGGTTACATAACTTAACATCATGGAGTAATTAAGATTAATCTAGGATTGCTAAACTACTATCCTTCTTTAAAAAAGATTAAGTTGCATGCATGTAACTAATAAAACGGCCGGCTATATAAACGAAGGCAGAAAGTTAGCTAAGGTTAACAATAGGTGGATTTGGTAGGTTAAAGATTTGTCTCTTGATAAGCACTCGAGGTTGGAAGATTAACACAACTATAAGACATTCTACGCACTTACCGTCATTCACATATTCTGATAGGTAGAAACCAACTCAACAATATTTCATTTTGGTATACGGGAATTTCATAGGTATTTTGTAGGAATTTTTTCTAGAAACCATGAAAGAATGTTCTTGTTCCAAACGAAACCTCCCGAAGAGAAGAAAAATTTTAAAAGTGGGTGAAAGGACGTTTGGTTGGTTCATTCAACATTTCAACCCAAGAGAAAGGCTACTCTACATAGGAGGAATAATGGGCATTATAACTGATAGCTTATGATTGTCTATAATATCCCAACTTAACAAAAGACCTGAATATCACCAATAATTATAAATGCTACCAATTTAAATTATTAATTATATATTACCAACAGCTAGTCTTCAAATAATTTCTCAATATAACCATGAACATATAAATTTCAGCAAGATGAAAATCGTTTATTGACAATAAGATGAACCAACTGACAATAAAATGAATCAATAATAAATTTAACGGAGGGAAATGACAAGTAATGACAATATAAAAATCATTAAATGCTAAAGGGAAATCATTATTCATCTAAAGATTTCATGGATATAATGATTTATTTCTAACAAAGAATAATTGATCACTAAGTGAGAGAAAAACTATAAAGCGCAATATCAATTTGTGCTATTTTTCGCCCATGTATATCGTCATCAATGAACACCTAAAAACAACAAGATAAGAGTGAATCCACGACTCAGAAAGTACACAATAAAATAATAAAGGCAACATCATATTAACAATTTATATCCATTCACCATTATGTAAATTTTACATATTCATTCTCATCAAATTCCATATATATGTCTCATTATCTCCATTATCTTTTCATGAATGTAATGCATATATCTTTACTTCTCTTTCTTATACCGGTATAACTAAGTGTCTAGATGAACCACCTTTGCCCTGTTCTTTTTCATATGGGGCCCGAAATAGGTCTTTCTCTACTCCCGTGGGGTGTCTATCGAAATAGGTCTTTCTTCATACAAAGTAGGCACTAGAGGGCTACACAGGTCACCTCTTTGCAACATGAATACTCAACATGCAATACAATAAATATATCTTTTCTTAGTTCATTATCAACATTAACCAATTGACATAATCATCATTTTAACCATAATCATCATCATTCTACCATAAGCATCATCATCATTCTACCATAAACATATGAGCATTATAAAAACAAGTATAATAATGTGAATCATCATAGCAAGTATTTATTTAAACGTAACAACAAGTTCAAATATGTTAATATTATTCCACTATGCACTTACCTTTTCTAGTTATGAGGAACGGGTTGACTAGAAGATGACATCAAACCTGATGTCACTCCTTCTATAGTAAATGCCTAATCTCAATAACAAGCTACAACAGTACAGGAACAATATTTAAACAACATCGCTCCTACATGCTTCCTAATTCCATAATACTTCCCCATTACTGGATAGTAACCCTTGCTATTCCGGTACTAAAAATAGAATAACTTTTGACTCCTAAGCCCTAACATGGCAAACCACACCAGTTCTAGAACCTATATAAAATTTTCTACAATTTCTTAGTTGACCACAAAACCTGATTAGAACATTTAACCCTCTATTTTTATCTTCTGGATAGCAGGCTTAATAATGTAATATCTATTAATTTACACATGCAAATATAGTGAATCATAGCATTTTCAGAATATACAGAAAGTTAGCTACCTCTTTCTAATTATGCCCAAAATTCAATTTTGCCATGTATCATGTCAATTTAATAGTTTCCTATGACTACGTTTAGCAACAACCATTCTCTGGACAACAGTCTTTCTAAAACCATAACTTCTAATTTACCCAATCAAAATTTATGTTCTTAGACTCTATGGAATCCTTAGACAATTATCTACACATTTTCATATAGAGCAAAAACCCTAATAATCCATTTAATAATTTTAATTTACATTTTACCACACTACTGCCAAATAATGACAAGTCTCCAGACAGCAAGCTTACAAAAATCATAACTCTTACTCCAACCCATCAATTTATATGATTAAGAACTCTATATAAAGTTAACAAAATTCTCTACAGCTATCTAGTAGATGATATTTTCATATTACCCCATACAGTGCCCAAATTTGCGATTGAAAATAATGGCAGACGAAGCAATCTGCTAATCGAATCTATGACAGGAAACTTGATAATTCTCTCTATAATCCTGGCTCTAATCTTTATAAAAATTGGTAAACCAAAGAGGAAAGGCCCAGGTCGTTACCCCGATGATGAATGCCAAAATCACACTCCCTTCTTTACCTTTTCTCGCCTTCCCCCTCTCAATCTTTGGCCTGTCGCTGCTCTTGTTTTCCTCTAGTTTTCCCTTGGATTGGCGCACTGCAGCCATGTGACAGTGTCGGCCGTCCACTTGTGTGTGGGTGCGCAGCGCGCTGGCCACAGGTGCGAGGTGAGCATTGGCGAGACAGGCGTGTGGCGAGCACTGGTGATGGAGCAACGCTAGAGTGGGCGCGTGGTGGCAAGGGCTAGCTGGATGGCAATGCAGCAACTGCAGCCCACGTGGCAAAGATGGTAGTGCTAGCGTTGATGGCGATGGAGAAAGCACTGGCGTGTGTGCGGCACCAAGGTAAAAAGAAAAGCAGGTAGGGCTTTTGGGTTTGGGTTTTTCTCTCCCTACGACCCCCTTTTAACATGGCACAACTTCGATTCGATCTCCAACTCCTCTCTGTACTACTCATTCTAGGAAAATGACTCGTCCCTAAAATTTCAAAACATCCCATTTTCACGTATCCCCTTTATCTAATTATGCATAGGTCCTCGAGAATTATTTTTAGAATATTACATTACAGCTAATAGTTTTTTACTCTAGCATGGAAATACCAATAAATTGATAAACCGTTCCAAAAAAGTTATTTTGATAAATCTTTTTGAAATAATGATAAAAAGCTATCCGTTTATTCGTTGGTGAGAAGCCATAGCCAGTGTACCGCGCCTTTATTCCTTGATACCTACCCCTCACCAACCCCCCTCGGATCTTGACACAGTAGAAGAGGCTAGAACACGACAATTCCTTAGTAGAATAGAGATACCGCAGAGGAGAAAGGCACACACCTCATGGCTAACGACAACAAAGGAGAGGGAATCTTCCAGCCATGAACACATCTTGGCACCTTGATCTTTCACAATATTGCATGACAGCCACACAAAAAATTGACAGAATTGCCCAAATTTAGGATTTATTCATTAAGACTTTTGTCTTTGATTTAAAAATTATAATAGCTTATAGAAAAACTTACAGACAGAAATACTCACATGTAAGTTTAGCCGACATAAATGAAATATCTGTATTGTGTAATACAATCGACTAGTAAACTTTGTCTTAAAAAGATATTTTGCTTGAAAGTTAGATACTATAGAAAAATCATTTATTATAGGAAATCATGTTTTAGAAGTCAATATGAACTTCAAACTTCATCATGGAAGTGGGAAAGATGAACTTCGCAAAACTACAAACAACACCGAAAGTATAAACCATGCGCACATATCTTCGTAAAACGGAAGACACTGGTCTTTGGGGCTCTTAGTTTGGCGATGCCTTATGACTTTTTTACCGTAACTGATTTATTTTTCACTGTAACTGATACTGACTTATTTGACGTAATTAAATTTTAAAAAAAATTAAAAATAGAAAAAATAAGTCAGCCCGTCACATACAATACGAAGGAATATAGGGAAAAACCAAAAAGCTATAAAAGAATGAAATTAAGAAATAGTAACTAAAAGCTAGAAACTGAAGCTAAAATGAGCGAGGCTTTTTTTTTTTATCAAATCAAGTGACCCATTAACAGACGATCCGCGCAAACCTACGGGGCAAAGCAAAACAAAAAAAAAAAAGCAAATTTGTGAAGCTGCTACGATGGCTCGGTGGAACAAAGGGAATCGTGAGGGCGTGGGATGCAAAAGATTCCGGAGTCGGGGAACCGCGGGCGCGCGGGAGGCGGTATCTGGACGCCCCTTCGCTGTTACGCGACGAAACGCCCCTGCTTCTTCCCTCCCAATTTACCATCCTGCCCCTGCCGTCCAGATCAATCCTCAGTCGCCAGTCCCTGTTACACTTTTGAAACAGTGTGCTACTGTGCTGGTGTTTTAGCTAAATAGTAGATTTGTTAGCATGGTAAAACTAAGTACGAAAAAGAAAAGGTTTTCCCCCTTTTTTTTTTTACCTATGTGAATAAAAAGTACTCGAATGGATAGAAGCAAACTAGGAGGTAGTACAAGCTAGCAGCAGCTTCCATGGCCGGTTCTACGTTGTTCCGTTGGAATGACCATTCTGCCCTCCGGTCCACCTGAACCGGCCACGCAAAGCCTCTCTCCTCCCCCCTCCGGAATAAACCCAAGAACGACGCGCAAGTAAGCAGGCACGCTACCATTTCCACCGCCTGTCCCTTCTGGCCTTCTCCTCCTCACGAAGTCGGGCGAGGAATCGGCGCGGCTCTGGATCGACGGCGGCGATGGGTTCGTCGGTGCAGAAGGAGGCTGTCGCCGGCGTGGACCTGCGGCTGCTGGTGGCGAGGGCGGTGACGGAGCCGCTGAGGGCGGTCGTGTCCAGATCGAGCGCGGGGGAGAAGGCGGTGCCGCTCGAGGAGTGCATCCGGAGCCTCGAAGCCGAGAAGGCCAAGATGGAGGTGTTCCGCCGCGAGCTCCCCATCAGCGTCCACCTCGTCGGCGACGGTGCGTGGCCGCGTGCGCTCGCTCGCTGGTTGACCAGCTCATGATTTCTCGCAAAAAAAGAACAAAAAATCGTGGCTTTTTGTTTCTTGGATGGTTTTATCGAGCCTTTCTTGTTTGGTTTCAGTGATTGAGTTGCTGAAGGATGAGCTGGAGCAGCACCGGCGCCCGGCGCCGGAGATGTTCGCCCTGGCGCCGTCGCCGGCGCCGGCTTCGAAGAGGAAGGCGGAGGAGAAGGTGGGGGGCGTGAAGACGGAGGTGGACGCGAACGACAAGAGGAGCTGGATGAGCTCGGCGCAGCTCTGGAGCTATGGGAGCGACAACGGCACGAGCAACAGCAATGACGGCAGCGTCAAGAAACAGGCGCACAAGGTAGGGAAGGACATGAAATGGAACAGAGGAAAATATGTGTTTTTTGGGTGGTGAAATTTTGTTGAACAAAGTTTTTTTTTGTTTCATAATCTGTGCTTAAATCCATACTAGTTTAAGAAAAGTTGCTTTGGAAAGGAAGAAAAATAATGTCAAGAACCGAAATTAGCACAGACATTTGAGCTGGTTTGTTCAAGAAAGATGGCAAATTTGTGTGATACGGAAAAACAAGGAAATTTTGCAACTTGTATGGTCAATAAAAAGCGGCCAATTTTATGGCAGCAGCTAGATATACATTTTTTTTGTTTGGAAAATTTGCATCAGAAACCCAAAAAGGGCTTTTGTTATGATCTTTTAGCTCGTTCGTTTAATAGAAGATGGCAAATATTTGTTCAAGCTTATAAATTTTGTGCTCCCATCCCAAGAAAAAAAATCTAATCTCTTTTGCTCATGTATGTCAATCAGATTAGCTAATTTTGTGTTGTCAATTTCGTACATGCCAACTGAGATATGTATTTGCCTGTTTTTCTAACTCGTGTTGTCGATTTCAATTCATCAGGTGTCCAATGCATTCATGCCACTGACGAATGCAAAATCACCCGAGAAACCGGAGAAGGCCGCCATGCCACCTGTCCCAGACCTGCCCCTCTCATCCCCGGCGATCGACGCCCCCTGCCCGGCCGCGGCTCCGAGCGCCAACAGCAGCGCCATCACGGACGCCGGAGCGCAACGGAAGGCCAGGAGGTGCTGGTCACCGGAGCTGCACCGCCGGTTCGTCGCCGCGCTCCAGCGCCTCGGCGGCTCGCAAGGTGGGGATTGCTCGATCCGATTGTGCTATCGCATCGTTTGTTGGATTGCTCGATCCGATTGTGCTATCGCATTGTTTGTTGGATTGCTCGATCCGATTGTGCTATCGCATCGTTTGTTGGTTCTTGATTGGTGTGCTGAATTTTGCTTGCTCCGGTTGATGTTGATGCAGCTGCCACTCCCAAGCAGATCAGGGAGCTGATGAAGGTGGATGGGCTCACGAATGACGAGGTCAAGAGCCACCTGCAGGTTTGTTCTCAACTTCTTCTGTCACCAACCATCTTCTGATCCAATTATTGCAATCCATACACCATGGATACCTGCCACTCAATCAATCGTCAGGGTTTAGCATTGGAATGTGACCTAAAAATGTTCAATCACACTCGTGCAGAAATTCAGGCTTCACACGCGGCGAGCATCCGACGGCGACCAGCAGGCGGCGGGCCCGTGGCCCCCGCCGGAGAAGTACACTGCATCGCAGCACAGCACGTCGCAGCCCGGCTCGCCTCAGGGCCCCCTGCAGCTCACCGGGTCGAGCCGTGGCGCGGTGTCTGTGACCGCCGGAGACAGCTGCGAGGGCGGGGTGGAGGAGGACGGCGGCAAGTCGGAGAGCTACAGCTGGGAGATGCAGAACGGACCAGAAGCATCACCGTCATCTTGAAACGACATATGCAGATGCAGGAACACACCGAGGATTGAGGCATTTTTTTTTCTGTACAGTCATTTGAGATGTGAGTCAAGAGCGGAAAGTCCATCTACAATTCACATAACCTCCACCTTTAAACCTGCATTGAGATTGGTATTTTTGAGAGTAGAAGCTGTAGGTAATTGTTGGGCCCGTTCTTTTTTATTCGACTTACGGCTTTTGAACTATTCGTGAGTAATAGAAACTGGCGTACGATTTTGATCGATATAAATGAAATCGTTACAGTGTGTACTACAATAAACTTATAGATTCCGTCTTGAAAAAACACTTAATTTAAAAGTTAGTTACTGTAGAAAAACCGAAAAACAGATTTTAGAAACTAAAAGGATGAGGGCCTGTTTGGCAAGTCACAAGCCGGCTGGCTGGCTTTTGGTTTTTGCTACAGTACCTAACTTTCAAACGGAGTATTTTCTCAAAACGGGGTTTATAAGTTAAACGTAGTACACGTTAAAAGCCCAACATCTGTACCAGCCAAAATCGTAAGTGAATACCGGTCTCTCCGTAATCTGTACCGTAAACAGCCAAAATTCAAAAATTTCAGCCAAAAGCCATAAGTCGCAGCCAAAAAGAACAGGCCCTAAGCCCGTTGTATTGATGTATTTAGGGTCCGTTTAAAAATGTGGCTTTTGTATTTTGGTTGAAATGACACTGTAGCAGTCGTTATGTTTTTTAAGATATTCAATTAAAGAAAAATAAATAAAAATAAAACGCCGTTATATTTGCACAAACAATTCAAAGTAAAAAAGAGAAGAAAGTGGAAAAAGAAGCCGAGTTAAGAAGACAATGCATTTCAAACGGCTTCTGACTTCTGAAACTGTAAGCTGTTTGGAGCAGATTCTTAATGAAGTGGTACAGTTTGTGATCTGACATAGATTGTACTTCTTTCTGTTTGAAATTTGAATTTGAATCAGCATCAATTCCATACAATGTACTCTGCACATACAATGTAGAAGTGTACTTCTCTCTCACTCTCATTTCAATTTTGTATAATCTTTTGAGTTAAATTGTGACTTTCACGGTTAATTTAGGTCTGTTGTTCTTTCCATTAGATGTAGCCTAGCTTGATCAATCATTGTTCATTGGTTAACTAACTCACGCACGCATGCAGTTCGTGTTTTGAATTACGATGTAAATAGGGAAACTGTTATAGAGCGTGCGTGCCATGCAGTGTGTGAGTGCGTGGTGTGCTCCTCTCACAACCACAGCTTCTTCAATGATAGCAGTGGCTGATGCAGAGTTAGCGTTCACTGCCCCCCGGTAGATGCACGCTCGTTTCTCCCTCCTTCTACCTCACACAACCACCTCCCACCTATGTACCTCAACTTCTTCGACGATAGTAGTGGCTGATGGAGGGTTAGAGTGCACTGATGGTAGTGGCGAAGTTAGGATGAAAATAGAGGGTGGGTTGGACTAAGCTAAATCGATGCAAATATAGCCATTGTTACAATTTACAGATCTACGAACAATGTAAATTTTGCCACTTCATCGATGATCATCAAAAGTAACTTAGCAAATAATCAAAGAATCAAGACAAAATACTAACTAGACTACAATTTACCAGAGACGCAGTGCATACTGCATACCGCAGCTCGCCCTCAGCCCTCCTAGGCTCCCACTCAGCCACCTGACTCGCTGCTGACCGCTTCCTCCTCCGGGCTCCGGTCCCCCTACACCAATCAGCCTCTCTAGTCCTCCACTTCCACCAATCCAGCCAACCGCCTCCTAGTTCCCCGTATGGCCCACCGCCCTGCCCCTTCTTGCCATGTCTACACCATTCTCTACACGGCCTACGAGTGACGCCACCCCGGCAGCTCGTCATGCCATACCACTATCAACTTGGCTTCTCCGCGATCGCACCTCTTCACTCTGCTATGGCTTCACCCAAGCTTCCCCACGTGGTTGTGCTGCTGCCGCCTGTTGCCCACTGGCACCACCCTCCTCAGACCTCAAGTGCGCTCCTCTCCGATCCTCCTCTCGATTGCATCAGTTAGTGTTAGATTAGGGATTTTGGGTGGATTTGATGTAAGGCTACTTGGGGATTTGGGATCCTGGTGCTGGATTGGGGATTTGCCACTTGGGCCTTATGGGTTGTGGCCTTTTGGACTTTGGTGCTGACTGCCAAGGAATGGCCCAAACACAAGCATATTTTATTCTTCTCCTTCTCTTCCTCTATTCGTTTGTTTCGTTCAGACAGCTTCCAGCTCCAGGCCGTGGTGGATTGGCCGCCACTGATGTGTGTGTGGGTGGGGGGCGGGGCGGTTACAACACCGATGAAGGGTAAGCTAGAGCCTATCAAAGGCCTCCTCCCTGGTGGATTCACCCTTGACTGGGGGTTAGGGAGGGATTCACTGGGGCTCCTTAGTTGTAGAGGGAGGGAGGAAGGTGGCGGCCCGGCAGCGGAGTGGTGCTGGCACTGCTGGCCGCTGGCTCAGAGGATAGTGGTGAGCGACGGCCGCGGGGAGCTGCCTAGGAAGCATAAGAAGGCGGGAAGGAAGAAGTGCGGTGGATTCATTGGACTTTGGTAACTTGTGACGTATAGGGATTCCTGTGTGATATGTGCTGTTGCTTGCAACAGATGTTCTTGTGGTGCTAATGCCAATTAATCTGGATTATTAAATTTCTAATTGCGTCGGTGGTGGTTGATTCGCGCAAGTGGTGATCGATCGCTGATAGATGGTACCTGATGGTAGTTACGAACTATGGGTCATGATTTGTCGTGCATGTCATACCGTACAGATTTTTATTTATTTTAGGCGGGAATCGAATCGGAGAGAGCTATGATGATCCAGGTTCGCTCAGATTCCCTCTCTTAAAACAGGGAGGAGGCTGTTAATGGTGGCTGTTTGGCTCGCGTCGGTGAACGGTTATATTTTGAAGGGTAGTGTTAAAGGAGGGCTGTGACGACTGCTACTAGGGGGAGAGTTTCATTCCACTCTCCTGCTCTCTCAATGTTTTTGCCCTCGGTTGCAGATTCGATCGATCTGTTTGTTGATGTTATTTTTTGCTGGTTCATTTATCTCACCACTTTCCCTTATGTTTTGTTGCTGATGCTGCTGCTGTTGTGGTGTGAAACGGATACAGAGATCGTCAATGGTTCGGTGCGTGTACGTATTACGCTAGTCCAAGAATCCTCCTGCAACTGTTCAGTAGACTAGTGCTCTAGATCATTTCAACGGGCTATTGCACTGTATTGCATCGGTTGCCTTCAGAATTCAGATCTCAAATTTGTAGAGATTCAGTTCTCTCTTGAGAGGAATCCGTACATTATGGACTGGACTTCTTTGCTCCTTCTCTCGGCCCATAAAGGACGTGGGTGCAGTGGCTCTAGCCGGACCGGCCCACGTATGGAATTCGCTGACTCGGCCCGCGCGACCAACCCTGGCATAACCAGGGCGGGCCCACATGTCAGAGGCACGCGCGGCGCAGCCCCGCGCTGTGCCTTCCCACTCGATTCCCACTCCTTTCGCTCGCGCCCTAGGCTTCACATTCTTCTCCGGCCGCGGCGGCGGCGGTCACTGGTTGCTCCACCGCGCGACCACCGCAACCCGGGGAACCATACTTCGGGAGGCACCAGGGGGAGAGATGAGGGGGTCGTGACGGTGCAGGTCGGCGGCTTCGCCAACTTCGTCGGCGCCCGCTTCTGGAACTTCCAGGTCACTCCCGCAAGATCCTAAAAATATCAAGCCCTACCCTGTCCGCACAACTTTGTAGCTCGAGAACCCGACTCCGCTTCTTTCGCTACTCCTCGGGATAAGCTGCTTGGGCTCGCCGACGACCCCGGTGTCAGATCCCCGAGTGGGATATCCAAATCACATGTGGAAGGAACAGAAATCTGGAGATGGAAAAGGGGATAAAATCTGAGCAAGAGTTAAGAGTAAAACTAGGGCTACAGTATGTTAACTTTGACGGCGAATGCCTTCCATTTCCTTCCAGAAAAGTTTATATATGAGAGTACATAAGCCAGGATTAAGACTAAGAAGTCATTACTGTAATTACATCCGGATTAACTAAGCTTCAAACATTAATCACAGTGAGATCATTAAATCACTAAACAAGCTATTGCCAGAAGTAATGAAAACCGTTGATCTCTTCCAGCGGAGCAAAACACCATCTCAGCCGTCGGTTGTAATTAGCCTGGAGAGAGCGAACCGTTATCTTCAGAGTTCGGTTCATCCTTCAGTCTTCAGCGATTTGCCATTTCTAACAGTACCCCCTCCTTTAACAATATACTTGTCCTCAAGTATTCTTGTCAGGAAACTAGGAATGGATGGTTTGAGAATAAAACTCAGGAAAAGTTCCTTTAATAAAATCTGCGTCCTCCCAAGTAGCTTCATCAGGCGGCAGATTGATCCATTGAATGAGCCACTGAGTCACCAACTGGTCTCGATGGGGTAGCGCTCTGGTTTCTAACACTGAAACCAGTTCAACCTTGATTTTACCTTCCTTACTAACAAGGGGAAGATCAGCACTAGGGACTGCATTGGGGCCACAATGCCTTTTGAGTTGACTGACATGGAACACTGGGTGGATTCCAACCCCTTCCGGCAATTGAAGTTTGTAAGCCACCTTGCCGATTTTCTGCATTACTCTGAACGGCCCATAGAATTTGCTTGTCAGTTTCAAGGCTTGTTTAAACCAAAGGCTGAAGTGCGATACGGCTGCAACTTGAGATATACCATATCCCCAACTTCAAACTGCCTCTCGCATCGGTTTAGATCTGCATATTTCTTCATCCTAGACTGAGCTTGGATGAGATTCTCCTTGAGTTTTCTTAGCATGGTCTGCTTCTGTAGGACCGAAATGGCGACAGAGGGGGGGGGGTGAATGTTGCTCTCTTCAAAAATACACCTCCGAGAATTCGTACACTGATTTTTCAAAAAGATATAGAACAAAGCAACTCACAGAAAATTAATTTTGCCGAAATCTTAAACGCATGCAATACTAAAAAATTCAGCATAAATCAGAGATTAACCAGTAAAAATTTCAGCTGAAAATAACACCGTCTGGATTGCATGCAAAAATGAAGAAAATCAGTAAAAAAAAAAGGAATGAAACAAACACAAGACAATGGCTGCTTACTGCTAGTCCTCTAGAGCACTCTCGGCTAGGAGTAGAATTGAATATGTGAGGTCGAAAATGCTTCTAGAGAGAACCAAAAGAATATGCCGCAAACAGCAACCAAAAGACCCAAACAAAACTGCTAACCTAGAGCACTTTATGCTGCTAAAAAGGGGTCAAAGAACTGCAGAAAAGAAGGCTAGCTTTAACCGAAAAATGCAGCAGAAAAAGAAATAAAATCTGCCCAAAAAGAACAAAGATTGCTGGCTGAAACTACCAACTAGCTGTCCTAGAAAAGATCAAAAGAAAGATTCAGCAAGGAAACTTCGGAACAGCACAAAAACTCAAGAAATGATCAGCAGCAAAGACATTCATTCGGCCAATCAAAGAGCTGCACCAAAAATAGATAGCTAGCTGAAAACAATGATTGCAACTCCTTCTGCTGAATGCCCGAACACAAGAAATCCCAAAGAGAAATAAAATGAGACCATGCAGATTTCCATTCGGCCAAGCATTAATCTATTCGCGAAAGGATCATGCAAAGAAGAAATTAATGCAGACTTTTGGCTTGGTCGGTAGCTGCAAGAGCCAACAGACTTTGGCCGAGAGATACGCAAAAACAAAGATCACGAAGAAGTACTGTAGAGAGCTGGAAACAAAACCAAACCGAGAGAAAATAAACTTCAGAATTCCATTCCAAGAAACACGAGATACAAAGAACTACGTCCCCATACGCATGAACATTCGGAGGAATGATTACAAGAATTCTCAATCCATCCTCTCCCTCTCAATCCTCAAGAACACCAAGAGCTACACATGCTTCTTGGGAGGAACACACACATACACACATGGAGAGACCCAAATGGAACCCTAACTTTTACATTCACTCTCTCAAAATTTTAGCACACATCTCCCTCTCTATTTATAGCCTCCACTAATGGCTTTGCACCATGCTTTACCCATTAGGCCTTCAACAACTAGGCGCTTTATCCAAACCCGCTTCCTTTTATGCCGCTTTGTGTTTTTACCGAAACGCCCCTCGCGCACCTTCCAGGAAGCTTCCTCATCCCTTGCCTCGCAAGCCACGCAGCTTCGCCGTCTTCGGCACACCTCGACCGTTCTTAACTCAGCGCCACCTGCGCCTAGTCCGATCCATCGTGCCTAGCCACGACTCCACCTCGAGTCCACGTCGTCTTCGACACATCCCGACCATTCTGACCTCAGCGCCACCTGCGCCTAGTCCGGTCCTCCATGTCTCGCCACGACTCCACTCGATGTCCTGCAGCCACACAGACAAGAAACACGTCAAATAGCACCGCTCGACACATGAAAGCGTAAATAGCATCAAAACACCATACTTACGCATGAAGAAGTCCAAACCTGTCGAATCACTGGAATATACATCCTAAGTCCATACGACCAAGTTTGACTAAGTCCAACCGAGCCCGTTGCACTACGCAACGTCAAGGTCCGAACCACCCCAAACCAAACTCGACTTTCCTAAACCTATGTCAATTACTCATCATACACACGGGATGACCTCCACATGATCTCTCAACTTCTCTTGCAGGAAATCCCTAACTTCTTCATCTTCAGGACCAGGTACATCTACTTCATTGATTAATGGAGGTGGAAAACCATATAGAGCTTGGAAGGGGGATATTTTGAGAGAGGTGTGGAAAGTGGTGTTATACCACCATTCGGCAAGAGTAATCCAAGATATCCATTTCCTTGGTTCATTAAATGCCATACATCGAAGATAGGTCTCCACGCACTGGTTAACTCGCTCTGTTTGCCCATCCGTTTGCGGATGGTATGCGGTGCTAAACCTTAACTCAACCTTTAGAGCCTTGAATATTTCTTGCCAAAGTCTGCTAGTAAAAATCCGATCTCTATCGGTTATAATTGCCAAAGGAAACCGATGTAGCTTGAACACATTATCAATGAATGCATGAGTGACAGTTTGAACTGAATAAGGGTGCATAAATGGAATGAAGTGTGCATACTTTGTAAACCTATCTACCACAACCAAAATAACCTCATAACCTTTTGATTTTGGCATACCTTCAATAAAATCCATAGATATATGGGTCCACGCCATGTCAGGTATGGGTAAAGGCTCCAAAAGTCCCGGATAATGACAATGTTCAGACTTGGATCGCTGACAAATGGCACAATTCTGGACAAAAATCTGCACTTCCTTCTTCAATCCAGGCCAGTAAAACAATCGTTTAACCCGGTGGTAAGTAGCTACCATACCTGAATGTCCTCCTACAGCCGAAGAGTGGAAAGAATTGATGATGTTCTGCCTCAGATCAGCATCGTTCCCCACATAAATCCTTCCTTTATAGCGCAGCACCCCGGAGTGAAGAGTGAAGCCTGATTGCTGTTCTGGAACCAGTGTGAGCTGCTCCAGTAACTCCTTGCAGTGTGGGTCTGTAGTGTAGCTGTGTTCAATTGTCTCTACCCAAGCAGGAACAGCAATGGAAACTGCCATCAATTCAGAACCTCTCCTGGACAGAGCGTCTGCAACTTTATTTTCTTTACCTCTTTTGTATTCAATGGTGTAGTCGAATTCGAGGAGCCTCAATAAGAGTTTATGCTGAATTCCCTCACCAATCTTCTGTTCAGTCATAAACTTTAGACTTTGTTGGTCCATTTTGATCACCAGTTTGGTTCCTAGGAAGTAATGTCTCCATCTCTTTAGAGACTCAATTATAGCTAAGGCCTCCTTGTCATAAGTGGATAGAGACGCAGTTCTAACTCCTAGGGCCTTGCTAAAGAATGCTATTGGCCTCCCCTTTTGCATCAAAACTGCTCCAATCCCCTTTGCACTTGCATCAGTCTCCAACGTAAAGGAATCTGAAAAGTCGGGAAGAGCTAGGACAGGGGCTGAAGTTAACTTGGTTTTTAGTTTCTCAAAAGCCTCATCTTAAAGATTTCCCCAACTGAAACCTCCCTTCTTAAGCATATCATGCAAAGGTCTGCAGATCAGCCCATATCCCTGAATGAACCGTCTATAATACCCTGTCATCCCTAAGAAGCTTCTCAGTTGTGACACATCCTGGGGCTTGGGCCACTCTCTAATGGCTGATATCTTCTTAGGGTCAGTGCCTACCCCATGCTCATTTATAATGTGACCTAAGTACTCAACATGTTTGGCTGCAATTACACATTTGTTTATATTTGCAAACAGTCTATGTTGCCTTAAAATTTCCAAGACAATGGTGAGGTGTTGTCTGTTTTCCTCCTCATCTTTGCTGTACACCAAGATATCATCAAAGAATACTAGAATAAACTTCCTTAGATACTTTGCAAAAATGGTATTCATTAAGGATTGAAAAGTAGCCGGGGCATTCGTGAGGCCAAAAGGCATAACTAGATACTCAAAGTGACCTAAATAGGTCCTAAAGGCAGTCTTACCAATGTCCTCTCGCCTCATTCATATTTGATGATAGCCCGACTTAAGGTCCAACTTGCTAAATATAGTTGCCCCATGCAACTCATCAAGCAGATCTTCAATTACCGGGATTGGGTACTTGTTTTTAACTGTCTGGGCGTTCAATTTCCTATAGTCAACGCAGAGCATCCAATCCCATCTTTCTTCCTAACCAAAATGGCTGGGGAAGCATACGGGCTAGAGCTCGGCCTGATAATTGAAGATTCCAATAGCTTATGCACCTGTTGTTCCATTTCTTCCTTGAGTTGGTGAGGTACCCAGTAAGGCCTAACATTGGGAGGGTCAGCTCCCTCTTTAATGGGTATGGAATGATCACACTCCCTCTCCGGAGGCAATTCTTGAGGGTCCTGGAACACATCCCGAAAGGAGTCCAGAAGGGACTGGTACAAAGGATTCATCATTGCACCTTCCTCCTTTGATTTAGGTGGTTGGAAGTCAATCACATATCCACAAATGCCCTTTACCGACAGCTGGTTCCCTCCTTTAGAGCTCAGCACCTTGATCAGAGGGGTCGGTTTGGGATCTTGGAAGGTTACCTTAGTGACTCCGTTCTTCATAATAGTTAGCCTTCTTGTTTTCAGATCCATACTCACTGGACTATGCTGATACAACCAATCACAGCCCAAAATCACGTCATATCCCTTCAATGGTAGGACCTTGAATGAATTGTTGAACTTTTCCCCTCTAATACAATAGTCTGCCGCAGCTATATATGAGCCTATCCATAGAATACCCCCACCAGCTATGGTAACTTTTTGCAGAGGGATTATGTGAATCTTACAAGTAGTCTGGGTGGCAAATGTGAGGTCTATAAATGTATGGGTACTGCCACTGTCCACTAGAGCCATCCCTGTCTTACCTCTCAGGTTCACTTCTAGGGTATAAGTAGATATACCCATCATTCCCTTCGCTGCTTGGATTGAAATCTGCATCAACTGTTCCTCTGAATCAGATTGGGAAGAGGGTTTTTCCACTTTGTCCATTGGCTCCTCTTCTAATTTAGGTTTATCTGAAATCACTTCCTCACCCTCACCAGCCATTAAGTTGACCTGCTGATACTGCCTGCATTTGTGCCCCAAGAACCACTTATCCCACAATACTTGCAAACTCCTGGAACAAATTGCTTAAATGTTGCATCCTTCTTCTGTGCAGCAGTTTCCACTGCAGGTTTGTTCCTCACAGGAGCAGGGAAATTCTTCCCAACCACAGAATTATGAACACCCTTCTTGGCTGCTGCATTGACTCCTTTTTCCATGTCCTTGGCCATCCAGTATGCTTCACAAAGGTTTTGTGGCTTCAAGGGTTTAAGATAGTGCTTTATGTCATTTCTTAACCCATTGATGAAACACTTAACAAAGAAGTGAGGATTTTGTATTGGATTCTCATTCTTATAGACTGCCATTAGTTCTTCAAATCTATCTATATAGTCTGAAACACTCAAGTTATACTGTTTCACAGAATGAAAATTTTCAAGCACCTCATATCCACTGTGCTGAGCAAATCGGTCACATATCATGGCACAAAATTCAGACCAAGGAGGGGGATTCCAAAGTAAACCCGTACTTCTCAACCATATGTCAGCTCTTCCTACCATGTACATTTGTGCTAGATCAAATTTAGCTTCATCTGGAACATTGGCCATGGCAAAATAGGTTTCACTTTGTCTAATCCACTCCAACGGCTCTCCACCATCAAATCGAGGAAAGTCCAACTTAGGCCCCTTAGCAATTGATTTGTAAAAACTATGAACTCTATCGTTGCTAGGGTTGGGGTTCCATTGTCGGGCATGGTACTGGGAGTGAGGCTGGTTCATATATAGCCTAGGATTCTGAGGCCACTGCTGGAATAGGTTTGCTTCTCGGTTAGGGTTTAGATGATTCAGTGTGGGAGAAGGACAGGAAGAACGCGACAATGGATCTAGACCCCAACCAGTTGCCACTGCAGAAAAACCAGTAGACGGTTGTTGGTAATTACCTTATGGTGTACCAATCATGTGAATCCCATGTGTGCTGTTGAAGTTAACATGCCCCAAATCTTCAGATCTTCTCGCCACTTCCATCTCAACTTCCCCAGATTGAGCCGGATCCTGCCTGTTCCTCTGCTCAGTCACTCTCGCCTGAGGATTGACTAACCCTTGCAATAAGGCCTCCATCCGATTCATCTGATCTTGCATCCCGGACACTTGCTTTTGCAGATCACCCATCTGGCGCTGCAACACGTCGGCCTTGTAGCTCTCCTCCATAGCTTCTTGCCTCACCGCCATGAGCTCCGAGGCTTCCGCTTCATTCCGCGCCATAGATTTCGTCATCTACTCCCAGATCGATGCGCAAGCTTAGGGATTTTACCACGGAACAAGTCCGGAACCCTCACCGCACATCAATCCTTGCTGCCGCTGCCGTCGGGAAAACCGGGGATTTTACGGAGAACTCGAGTTCCCCAACCCAATCGTCCGACCCTTCCCACTGAGGATCGAAGCACTCTGATACCAATTTGTCAGATCCCCGAGTGGGAGATCCGAATCACAGGTGGAAGGAACAGAAATCTGGAGATGGAAAAGGGGATAAAACCTGAGCAAGAGCTAAGAGTAAAACTACGGCTACAGTATGTTAACTTTGACGGCGAATGCCTTCCATTTCCTTCCAGAAAAGTTTATATATGAGAGTACATAATCCAGGATTAAGACTAAGAAGTTATTACTGTAATTACATCCGGATTAACTAAGCTTCAAACATTAATCACAGTGATATCATTAAATCACTAAACAAGCTATTTCCAGAAGTAATGAAAACCGTTGATCTCTTCCAGCGGAGCAAAACACCATCTCAGCCGTCGGTTGTAATTAGCCTGGAAAGAGCGAACCGTTATCTTCAGAGTTCGGTTCATCCTTCAGTCTTCAGCGATTTGCCGTTTCTGACACCCGGCGCCGATCCCATCATCAAGGCCGCGGAGCTCGACATGGACGTCCTGTACCGCGCCGGTGAGACGCATCAGGTAGGGGCGCCGGCCGCTTGTCCCAAAAGATGCATCCGTTTCATTATTGGTTGGTTATCTCGGATCATTTGAGTTACGCTGCTCAATTTCGTCAGGGCGTCTCCACCTACTGCCCCCGTCTGGTATCTGTTGGTTCTCGAGGTAATTTACTTCTGTTCTTGACTTCTTTATGTGCTGCAATGCTGAATTTACTCCAATTATAGCAATGCACTCAAGATTATTGTCTTTAATTGTGCTCGGTAGCAATCCTTCCTTTGTGGAGAAGTGTAAGTTACCTGTTATTTTGTCAGTGATAGCATACATTACATAGTGGTATAATTTGCATGGTCTCTTTAAGTTCCTCCGGTACTCTGGGTCTGAGTAGCGCTGCCGCAGATCAGCTCAATGCCGTTACATGGCAAGTGGCGTTCTAACTTCTTTAGAATTCGTCTCCATGTTTGATTTGCTTACTGTGTCCATCGTGCATAACTGGTTGTCTTACAGGTCATGTATATGAGCTAAAGAGAAGCAGGCGGTTGTTTCAGTGTGGTCTTGGATTGTTTGTGCAATTGGGCTGGAAATGCACTAGCTGCAGATCAATGACTTTGGATATCTAGAGCTTGTTGTAACTCTGAAAAATGGAGGAAACGTATGTGCATTTTCAAAGCAAGCACATATCAGAATATAGCAGCTTCACTGTATAGATGTTTGCTTGATAAATTTGTAGGGAACTGTTGCAGCATGTAGGAATAATGAACTTCTCTTAGCCCATGAT
This sequence comes from Dendrocalamus latiflorus, assembly GCA_017311315.1. NCBI lineage: Eukaryota > Viridiplantae > Streptophyta > Magnoliopsida > Poales > Poaceae > Dendrocalamus > Dendrocalamus latiflorus. The sequence goes on along the minus strand of CM029636.1, from coordinate 3,037,746 downwards.
ATGATTATTTGGAGATTGTAATGATGCATATACTCATCCAGTTGCTCTAAAATTGCTGCATGGAATGTGCTTACTCTTTTTATGGAGTATCATTCAGTTTTCGGCATGTCATTGCTTGTTGTTGATAGCCATGCTTCTGTGCAAATCATGCTATGAGTGAGTGATTATATGCTAATATTACTGACGACCTACTCCAGTTAGAGAGCACCTATCTGTGAAATAATGTGTCAGGCTTATATAGTACTTTGATGAGCCAATCCTGATTGATGTAGGTCTGGAAATGTAACAAGATTGGTAGCAAGACCTCATCGGCGGAGCTTGTTTATGCAAAGCTTAGCTGAAGAAGAGCAGAACCCAAGCACTAGCAGTGGTGGGAACAACTCCCAGAAAACTGTTGAAGATAAGGATCTGGTTGAATACCTAGAGATTAGAGAATGGAGTCAACTTTTGGGCTGATTATTCGAAGGTTCAGTATCACCCTCAGAGCTTGTATGGGCTGCATGGGTCATGGACAGACTTTGACAAGTTTGATAACTATGGGACTGCAAGGGAGGTAATTTCAGAATGGTCTCACATAGAGGAGATGAATGAGAGGTTAAGGTTCTTTGTTGAAGAATGCGACCATATTCAGGTCTTATCTTTTCCCCAATAAACTATCGATGAACACTCTATTTACTGTTATACTATGGGCTATGTTTACTTATGCAATCAGTGATTTTTGTAGGACTTTCCCATCCTTTATTTTGTTGAGGTCTTAAATTTTGAAATTGATTAATTCATAATTTGCTACAGGGCATCCAGTGTATCGTGGATGATTCAGGAGGGTTTTCCAGTGTAGCTGTACAGTATTCGGAGAACATTACCGATGATTACACAAACACACCTGTATTGCTTTATTGTGCGAGGGATCCAGTCACCCATGTTTCATCCAGAAATCAAAGGGAGTCCATTACCAGATCTTTGCATGATGCCATTTCATTTTCAAAACTTTCATCCTTTTGCAATCTGATGGTCTCAATAGGACTGCCTTCTCTAAGTAGAAGTATGCTTTCATTTACCGGACTACCACATTCGAATTTTGTGCTTTTCTGACGGTTTTCCATTCTAGCATGTTTAGGTGATCTGTGAGTTCTCATACATTCCCTAAACAGATAGGAAGATACTCATTTGCTGTGCTATTATTCTTTTGTGATTGTATGATACTTCTTTCCAGTAGCTTAGTATCGCTTTTGTTTATTTTCCTGTGCATTGATCTTATGCTGAAAACATTGCACTTGATCGCAGTTCCCATTAATGTCAACTCACAAACATAAACAGCTTTACTATCATATATGTCTATTTACTTTTTCTAATGTGTGTGTATGAATGCAGCGCTCATCCTAGTATAAAGCAGCTTTACTAGCATATGTCTATTTACTTTTTCTCACATTATCCATACGAAATTATTTTCATGGGCATATGGAGGGGCTGTTTGGTTGCTAGCCACACTTTACCACCATTTGCCAACAAAAATTGTCACACTTGCCTAAGTTGAGGTGCTCAAATTCTTTGCCACACCTTAGCAAGCCTAAGGGAATCTTGCCACACTTTTTTGAGTCACTGACGCGTGGGATCTAGTTTGCTGGAAGGGAATCTTGCCACAACTGTGGCTGCAACCAAACAGCTGCCAAGTTGGTCAAACTTACCTAACCTTAGGCGTGGCAACCTGTGGCAAAGTGTGGCTGGCAACCAAACACCCCCGGAGTCTTATTCTGAATTGCGTAGGTAAAATTTTTCTGTTAGCTTCATTTCATCAGGTTTCGTATCACCTTTGCTTTGTATACAAGATGAGAAGCCGTTCCACTCTGGTGCCATTTGTGCCGCAGCAATACATTCAGTTACTGTTCCATTTAGACTACAAAATGTCGGCCCGGCTTCAAACTTAGCACATTCGTGTGGTAATATTGATATCGCTGAACTTACGCACATAATATATGATCAAGGTAGGCAGAACATGGTTACTGCTCTGGATGTAGCAATGCCTGCCCCTTCTTTGACAGGTACACAACAGATGCCCTGTTTGATCTGACTTGAATGAAAATTTAATCTTGCACTAATTGCATACTCATAATTTAATAGATAGAAATGGTCTGGGGAACATACAGACAATGTTCAAGAAGGCGCTAAGCGGGCGGCGAGGTGAGGCCTAGCGCCTAGGGGGCCTAGGCGGCCGAATTAAAAATAAAGACATTAGGTAAAAATAAACAATCGTGTATATATATTTGCTGTTTAGATGAAGAAAATTGTTACCTTGATCAACAATTATCAGTGTTACTAGGATTCGTCTAATATATATATTTAGGAGGTCTAGATTGAAGGAAATCTATTGAGGAAAAAAGTCTATTTGTAATTTTTAAAAATCGGAGGACTAAATGAAAAAAATCCAAACCGGACCCGCCGACTGTTCCTATCTAATCTAACCGACCGGCTTGCCCGGCGCAAACCCTAACCCTAACCCCAACCCGACGCCTCGCTCCCACTGCGCCGCTCCCTCCCGGCCGCTCCCTCCGCTCCCACTGCGCCGCTCCCTCCCAGCCGCTCCCTCCGCGGCTCCGTGCCACCCCATCCCGGCCGCTCCCTCCGCGCCGCCCCATCCCCGCTGCCCCTTCCGCGTCACTCCCTCCGCGCGCCTCCCCCACCACCTGACATCTTCCGGCGGCCACGGGTGCGGCGGCGGCGGGATCCGGCGCGGGGAGTCCGGATCCGGCGGCGGCGTCCACGGGAGCGGTGGGATCTGGCGCGGGGAGTCTGGATCCGGCGGCGGCAGCCCCGGAATCCGGCGAGTCGATGGCGGCGGCGACTTCGTCGTGTGCGGTAACTCTTTTCCCCCATCCCCTTTGCGCCGCGCCTAGGCCGCCTGGCCCCGCCTTGCTCCCGCCTTGGGCCGCCTCGCCGCCCAGCCACCCGACTAGGGGCCAAGGCTGGGCGGCACCCTGCCGCCCAAGCCGTCTTCTTGAACGCTGCATACAGAAGAACCTGCACTCTTTGACCCCTGAAATCAGTGATGAAGACGAAGATCCTTATTCCGTTGAATCACTGGTGGTTCATGGAGCTCTGGATGCAGGTTTGCCTATCTTATGCTTGGGATACATTTTATTCTTATTATCTGTCATGCTAATGGAGTTCTTTTTCCCCCTACTGTTACTTGTTAGCTAAGATTTCGTGATATTGAAGGCATGGATAAATTTTGCTTGTACATTACATCTAGAAAGTACAAAAGCTTGATGTAAATTTGTTGTTACAGGCGGGCAAAGGGCATTAGGTGTCGCTCACTTGGGCTGAAATAAGCTGTTTTATGGCTGAAATTGTACTGTAGCTAGCTGAAATTGTACTGTTGTTGATGATGACGTATTTGGCATAACTAAATTTAAAAAAAATAAAAAAAACAAGTTAGCCTATCACGAACAATGCAAACGAATACGGGAAAAAAAATGAAGCGGCAAAAAAGCTCAAAAAACCAAAAAAACAAGAGAGACGAAATTTAAGAATAGTAAAAAATAAATCAAAAGTCAGAAATTCAAACCAGAATGGGCGGACCTTAGCATCACAAGTACCATGTGTGTTCAGCTTATGAAGTCGGGGTGACAACCGAAGTTCTCTCGTCTCTCAGGATCACTCTACCCCAACCCTATTCCCCTCCCGTTTCCATCGATCTCCGGGAGCAACGTTCACGGCGAGATCCTCAGCAATCATTCAGAAGGAGCCCGGCCAAAGGGTTCACTCGACGTCGAGTCGATACCGATGGCGGCACGCCTAATGATCGAGCAACGCCGCCTTGCCTTCCATTGAGAGACGGTCGCTAAGCCTTCAGAGGCATGGCGGCGTGGCCATGGGCGCAGTCGGGTCTCAGGTTCTCCGCGACTGGGGCTTCGGGAAGGAGGAAGCCGAGGACATGGGAGGGAGAGCACCTATCGAAGGTGCTCCGCGCGTTCTATCCCGAGACCGAACTGACATCGGATTCGGACTGGATGGACCGTCTTGCAAGTTTATCGCGAGAATCAACTCGGTTTTGTTCTATGGAACCCCGTGGTGGAGCTTGTTAAAGGATGGTTCCGATAGGCAAAATTGGCGACATCTTGAATTCGTGGCATTTGGCTTGGGACACTTATTTTGCACCTTTGCCGGCAAATACCTCACTTTCGTGGTTATTTGCCCACTTGGTTATTATAATATTATTTTTGGGCCGGAGAGGAGGGAGAAGGTTAGTCAAAAATCTATTTTGTTCTTTCGATCGGACCTATTCATAGGAGATATTTGTATTGATTTTTACTGATGTTTTTTTATGTCTTATGAATTTTGGTTAAAAATAAATAGTAGTGGCTAAAAGAAGTAGCTTTTAACAAAAGAGGACGAGCAATGTAAAAAATGAAAGAGAGATATATGCATGTGATAGGAGCAAGAGGAGTGAGGGTGAGCGATGCACCTGTGACTCCTGCCTTATCCCTGGAATGAGACGGTAGCGAGAGGGGTGAAGAAGTCGTTTAAGAAGTTAAGTATTAATATTGACTTTTAGTTTTTCTAAGTAGAAGCTAAGAGCATAAACCAATACGAACATGACCATAGTTGGCTCGGCCGGCAAGGAGAGTAAAGGGGATGAGCACTTGCGAGGCAGGGTGGACACGGGTGTGGCTCTAATATGGTTCACTCGAGCCAATTACAAACGGTCCAATCGGAAGAGCAGATGGACTTTTGACTAATCTTTCTCTCCTCTTTGTTAGAGATATAGATTTGTCTTTGTATCAGATATGGATTGAGATATGCACGGTTGGCTATAGATAGAATATTTGAATCCGTTTCCTTATGTATTAGGGAAACCAACCATGCAATACTCATCTATATATTCGTTCTTGTATCATTGCCAAGTTACGGCTTATCAGATCAAACACGTAAACACCTCACCGCAAGGTGTTCCATCCAGGCTTCCGCCCCTCTGATTCTTCACATGGTATCAGAGCGTTTCTGAAGATCAAGCTTCGTCGCCAAGATGGCCAGTTCCTCCGCCGCCGTCGTCTCCAATCCTTTGCTCGGTTTCCAGATTTCTGAGAAACTGGGAAAACAAAACCATGCGCTCTGGAGTGCGCAGGTCTTCGCTGCTATACGCGGCGCAAGGCTAGATGATCACATCCGTGACATGATCGTGATCCCGTCAGCAGAGATTGAGCGGAAGGAAGATGACAAGGTGACAAAATCTCCGAATCCAGCATACCTGGAGTGGTTTGCAAGAGATCAACAAGTTCTCGGCTTCCTGTTTTCTTCGTTGTCGCGTGAAGTGCTCACCCAGGTTGCAGCATCCAAGACGGCGAGTGAAGCATGGCGCACCATAGAAGGAATCTTCACATCTCAAACGCGCGCGCGCTCCCTCAACGTCCGACTGTCTCTCACGACGACACGCAAAGGTAACATGACCGTCTCCGAGTACTTTGGCAAGATGAAATCGTTCGGTGATGAACTTGCTGCGTCCGGCAAACAACTAGATGAAGAAGAGCTGGTGGCATACAGGTTGAATGGGTTAGATGATGACTTTGAGCCGGTTGTTTCCGCACTGGTAGCGAGAGTAGAACCCATTACTCTGACAGACTTATACTCTCAGCTCTTGAACTTTGAGAACAGACAGGCGCTCCGCAGCGGTGGCTCTTCGGCGAACTCCGTGACCCGCGGGCGTGGAGGGCTATCCAGCCGTGGCGGTGCTGGCCGTGGACGCAATACTTCTCGTGGCCGTGGTCATGATGGACGCGGCAGGAGTGGTAGCAATCAGCAGCGCACGGACAGTCGGCCGGTTTGTCAAGTTTGCTATAAAAGAGGCCATATGGCATCGGACTGTTGGCACAGGTTCGATCAGAACTATGTGCCAGATGAGCGTCATGTTGCTGCTGCTAATCGCACATATGAAGTGGATACCAACTGGTATTTAGATACGGGTGCCACCGATCATTTGACTGGTGAACTGGACAAACTGTCGGTCAAAGAAAAATACAAGGGCAAGGATCAAATTCATGCGGCAAATGGCCAAGGTATGGAGATTAAACACATTGGTCATTCTGTTATTACTACCCCCAGTCGTAATTTGCATCTCAGAAATATACTTCATGTGCCTAAAGTTAAAAAGAACCTTATCTCTGCTCGTCGTCTTGCTATGGATAATTCTGCATTCATTGAAGTTCACCCTGAATATTTTTTGATTAAGGATCGAGCCACGAGGAATACGATTCTTAAAGGGAGATGTCGGCAAGGACTTTACTCTCTTCCTGCTACATCAGCAAAGCAAGTGTTCTTAGTCAAGCCATCCTTCTCAAAGTGGCATAGCCGCTTGGGTCACCCATCTACTCAAATTGTTGCAAAAATTCTTAGCACAAATAGTTTACCTTTTCTCTCTGAGTCCAATAAAGAATCGGTTTGTGATGCTTGTCAAAAGGCTAAAAGCCATCAGCTACCTTATTCTAGGTCTTTAAGTGTGTCTCACCATCCTTTGGAACTCATATTCTCTGATGTATGGGGTGCTGCCCCTAGCTCTGTTAGTGGAAAAAAAATATTATGTGAGTTTCATTGATGACTATAGTAAATTTACCTGGATTTATCTCCTCAAAAACAAGTCTGAGGTGTTTGACAAATTTCATGAATTCCAAAAGATGGTAGAGAGATTCTTTGATCGCAAAATCATAACTGTTCAAACCGACTGGGGAGGAGAGTATCAGAAACTCATTCTCTTTTTTAGTAAAATTGGTATCTCTCATCATGTATCCTGTCCCTATGCTCATCAACAAAATGGATCAGCCGAGAGAAAGCATCGCCACATAGTTGAAGTAGGTCTAGCTTTACTTGCGCATGCTTCCATGCCTCTCAAATTCTGGGATGAAGCTTTCCTTGCTGCCACATATATTATCAACCGCATCCCTAGTAAAATCATTGATTTCCAAACTCCTCTAGATCGGCTATTCAAACAACAACCGGATTATAACTCGCTTCGAGTATTCGGGTGTGCATGTTGGCCTAATCTCCGGCCTTACAATACCCACAAACTTCAATTTCGATCCAAGCAATGTGTTTTCCTTGGCTATAGTACAAATCACAAAGGCTTCAAATGCCTAGATCCATCTTTCGGTCGTGTTTATATCTCCCGGGATGTTATATTTGATGAGAACATATTTCCCTTTGCTCAATTGCATTCCAATGCTGGTGCTCGCCTACGCTCTGAAATTTTACTTCTTCCACCTGCTCTTATTCCTTATAGCTATGATCAAGGGGGAGAGTTACAAAGTGACCATGTGTCTAATTCTCCAAATGCCGCTAACAATTCTTATGAGGACAGTGCAGGTGATCAAAATACTGGTAATAATCAAAGTGCAGGTGGTCATCATTTGGATAATCAAAGTGATGCGGTAGAAGAATCCAATCTTGAGTTTGCGGTAGAAGAATCCAATCTTGAGTTACATTCCCCCCGGGAACAGAGATGTCCAGATATTACGCACCGAGTTGACACGCGGGCAACTTCCAGTCAGTTCGCAGGCGACACGCGGGCAAGCATTCGTCCGGTTCCCGCCCACTCGTCCGACTCCATGCAACCAAACGACAACACGTCGGGTCTGGTGGGTCCGTCTGTGCCAGAAGACTACGGTGCAGAGGTTGCATGTCATCAATTGCCGACTGCAGTAGGGACAGCGCAACAGCTCTCGTCGTCAGCTGCAGAAACAACAGGAGTAGGCGTGGCAGCTCATGATGTTGTCGGCGCAGACTCATCCGGTCCGGACCCAGCGGGAGACACATATACTCTGAGCCTTGATCCTCCGGGATCCTCTGCGCCAACCAGGCCACACACTCGTCTGAGGAGTGGAATACGCAAGGAAAAGGTATATACTGATGGCACAGTTAGATACACTTATTTTACATCATCTGGTGAGCCTCAAACTGTAGATGAGGCACTGAACAGCGAACATTGGAGAGCAGCAATGGATGCAGAATATATGGCATTGATGAAGAATAAAACCTGGCATTTGGTTCCACCGCAGAAAGGGAGAAATGTCGTTCACTGTAAATGGGTCTACAAGATCAAAAGAAAAGCAGATGGAACCCTAGACAGGTACAAGGCACGACTCGTGGCGAAAGGATTCAAGCAAAGGTATGGTATAGATTATGAGGATACTTTTAGTCCAGTTGTTAAAGCAGTTACTATTAGAATGGTTTTGTCTATTGCTGTGTCCAGAGGATGGAGCTTGAGACAACTGGATATACAAAATGCATTCCTACATGGAGTCTTGGAAGAAGAGGTATATATGAGACAACCTCCAGGGTATGAGAAATCAGATTTACCTGGCTATGTTTGTAAGTTAGATAAAGCTTTATATGGATTAAAACAGGCTCCTAGAGCGTGGTATTCAAGACTGAGCACTAAATTTCAAGAATTGGGTTTTAAGGCTTCAAAAGCAGATACATCTCTATTTTTCTATAGTAAAGGAAGCGTAGTTATCTTTGTGCTAATATATGTTGATGATATCATTGTAGCCAGTTCTGTGCCTAGTGCAACCTCAGCTCTATTGCAGGATCTTGGAAAGGAGTTTGCTCTAAAAGACCTTGGTGATCTACACTATTTCCTTGGCATTGAGGTAAACAAAATAATTAATGGAATAGTGTTAAGTCAAGAAAAATATACTTCAGATTTGTTGAAAAGAGTAGGAATGAGTGATTGCAAACCAGCTATTACACCTCTGTCTACATCTGAGAAATTATCTGTTAGTGAGGGTACTTTACTTGGATCAAATGATGCTACACAGTTTAGGAGTGTTGTTGGAGCTTTGCAATATTTGACCCTGACAAGACCAGATATTTCCTTTCCAGTAAATAAGGTGTGTCAATTTTTACATGCTCCAACCACAGTTCACTGGGCAGCAGTTAAGAGAATTCTAAGATATCTCAAGCACACTGCTAAGCTAGGATTCAAAATTTGTAAGTCCTCATCTTTGCTTGTGAGTGGGTTTTCAGATGCAGATTGGGCAGGTAATCTTGATGATCGTCGGTCCACAGGAGGGTTTGCTATTTTCCTAGGCTCTAACCTTGTGTCATGGAGTGCAAAGAAACAAGCGACGGTGTCACGCTCAAGTACAGAAGCTGAATACAAAGCTTTGGCAAATGCAACAGCAGATTTCATGTGGATTCAGACATTGTTACAAGAACTTGAAATGCAAGCACCACAAGCTGCAAAAATTTGGTGTGATAATATTGGAGCTAAGTATATGTCAGCTAATCCAGTTTTTCATGCACGTACTAAACACATAGAAGTTGACTATCATTTTGTGAGAGAACGAGTTGCAAGAAAACTCCTTGAGATTGAGTACATCTCCACCAAAGATCAAGTTGCAGATGGTTTTACTAAGGCTCTTGCTGTAAGACCTTTTGAGATGTTTAAAAACAATCTAAATCTTGTAAGATCAGATTGAGGGGGAGTGTTAGAGATATAGATTTGTCTTTGTATCAGATATGGATTGAGATATGCACGGTTGGCTATAGATAGAATATTTGAATCCGTTTCCTTATGTATTAGGGAAACCAACCATGCAATACTCATCTATATATTCGTTCTTGTATCATTGCCAAGTTACGGCTTATCAGATCAAACACGTAAACACCTCACCGCAAGGTGTTCCATCCAGGCTTCCGCCCCTCTGATTCTTCACACTCTTCAGCCTGGAACTGATATTATAATGGACCTGATCTTTTTGACTTCGGCTTATAAATTATGCCTGTAGTTTATGGGTTTTGGCAATTCGTGAGTGCAAAGTATGGAGTAAGAGAAACTCGTGTGCAGCTGATATAAATGAAGTTATTATAGTGTGTACTATAATCAAGTTGTAAACTCTGTCTTAAAAAATACTCTGTTTGAAAGCTAGTTATTGTAGAAAAGTCGAAAAACAGCTTTTAGAAACTGAAAAAAAGAGGCTCAACAGACATAGTGTCTTCTGGCAAATAACCACAAAAGTGTAATTCTTCCAACCAATATTGCCTTTTGGATATGGATGTAGTTCTGAATTTATGTCATGTACCTGTTGTGAAGCTGAAGATGAGATCTGAGTGTCGTGCAAGCCTCCACGGATGTTGGTGCTCTCGAGTGCTCTTTGCGCATGTGCGTTCATTTGAGCACGGGTGTTTGCATCATGCCACATGCAGCTGTTGCGATATTCTGCAATGTTTCAGGTCAGATCCAGATCGATCGGACCTCCGTTTTTCTCCTCTCCTCTCCTCTCCTCTCCTCTCCTCTCCTCTCCTCTCTCTCTCTCTCTCTCACTCACTCTCTCTCTTCCTGTAAATCCTCGGCTCAAATTTTGTTCGGCTCATCCAACGCCCTAGGACAGCACTGCACCTAAAAATCTCTGTAGTGGCGGCCAAGCTACGCACGCCGAGACGTCTGAACTCTGAACCTCTGTATAATCTCAGCAGAGACGCCCAAAAATCTCGACAGTGTGCTGCTTGCTACAAAGTTTGGTGAGTAGTGCAGTTGCAGGGCGAGTAGCTTACTACGGTCACCTTGCTTCACCTTGCAGCAGAATTCAGCCGTCCACTTGTCTGATTCTGACTGACACAAAGACGTCCTTCCTACACACTTATGATCTTGATGCGCTGAAAAGAATAGGCCTCTTCTGTCTTCACTGCATGGCATGTATGTAATCTATGGTACACCGTAAGGCTCTAGGAACGCGGGGATTTCTTTTATTCTTACTAGAATTGAACTGTTTTATGTAAAAATTCTGCGAGAATCTTGTGCAAACTCCTACGTTCCAACCGGGGCCTAAGTGCCTAACTGCAAGTGTTAACGAGGTTTTCATCGCACTTGCAGGTTGATAGGAAAGAGCAAGACGATGATCGATGGAGACCTGACCTGACGTCTCGTGCAGTTGTGCTTTTCTGCGTTTCTTGCTTGTACGGCAGTTGTATTAAAAGCTTGAACAGTACAGAAACCCCACAAGTACAGGCCACATTTGACGCATGTTTGCTGGAAACAGGTGCACTCCGTTCAGGCGTCCGAGGTCGCTAGGCGTCAGCGCAAATCACAAGTGAACCTCGTCGGCGTTGGGCCGCCGGGGGTGGAGAGAGAGGGGCCGGAGTATATCTGAGAGAGGGGAGAGGTTCTGGAGAGAGGAGGGGACCGACCGCGTTTAGTCGGTTCCTTCTTACATCGTCAAAAGATATCGTCGATGTATTAAGGCCGGTTGGGTTAAAAAGTTGCGGTTTATAACTGAAATTATACTGTAGCGACTAAAATTACACTGTAGCTGAAGGTGTCTTATTTGACATAATTAAATTTAAAAAAATTTAAAAATAGAAAAAATATGTTAGCTTATCACGGACAACGCAAACGAATACGGGAAAAAAGAACCGGCAAAAAAGCTAAAAAAGTCAAAAGTTCAGAAAAAGACAAAATTTATGAATAGTGAAAAATAAGTCAGAAACTAGAATAGAGGTGGCAATGGGTACCCGAAACCCGAGTACCCGACGGGTTTTACCCGATAAGGAGGTGGGTATGGAAAGATATCTTCACCCGCGGATTTACTGATGGGCAAAAATATCTACCCATCGGGTAGAGCGGGTGCGGGTACGGCTGTATATTACCCGTACCCGCATACTCATGACCATAGTAGGAAATTATGTGCTTCATGGTGGCGAATTTACACATTACTAAGAGAATTTTGTACCATATTAATCATTTGGCATCAACATTAAGGAAAAGAACTCAACAAATAAGTAGCCGATACTCTGGAATAAGCTAAATAGAAATAGAAAAATTTTAGTTCCAAATTGCACAAGATGATACTTTAGCAAACTAATCGGGTATGGGTTACCCGTCGGGTATAAATACCAGCGTGGGTGCGGGTACAGGTAAGTTTCTATACCCGTGTGCGGGTACGGGTATCGTAGCGGGTAGAGTTATATCTGTCGGGTGCAGGTATGGAGTGGCTATACCCAGCGGGTATGTACCCGTTGCCACCTCTAAGCTAGAAGCTGAAGCTGAAACGAGCGGGACCTAAAACTTGCCAATTGCTTGGTCCATAAAACGAAGTGGCATCTAACAATAATATCTTTACAAATATTTATATCAACATACTGCTACGTACGAATGAAATTATAATTTTATTAGATTCTAGAAACTTACACCCGCTCATTTCGGCTTGAGCTTCTGGCTTCTAACTTATTTTTCACTATTCATAAATTTCGTCTTTTTTTTTGAATTTTTGTCTTTTTTGAGCTGTTTTGCCGGTTCTTTTTTTCCTGTATTCGTTTACGTTGTCCGTGATGAGCTAACATATTTTTTCTATTTTTAATTTTTTTAAATTTAATTATGCCAAATAAGATACTTTTAGCTACAGTATAATTTCAGCCAGCTACAATACATTTTAGCCATAAGTCATTATTTTTCAGTCCAATTGAGCAGGGCCTTAATTACAGCGTAGTTGTATGTTGGAGCCTACGTCTGTACTCTCAAAACACCACTTTTACGTCTGTGCTCTCAAAACACCACTTTTTCTACACAGAAGGCAAAGATAACATTTATCGATTTGAGCCAGGACGTGAAAAACTTGTGGAAGGCATAATATCCACCATTTTGCTGGCATCCAAAGGCTAGCAATACCATCTCTAATCTATCGCATGACGCATGACAATTTTTTTTTGCCCTGGTAGTCATTTCCTCCCAAAAATGGAGTACATAGTTTACAAGAGCAGCTAGTGAGCACTCTTCCATCAGGAAGCTCTCGATGGCATAGCCTTCCCTCCCCTCCCCATTGATCTGCCTTCCTCCCCCGTTGCTCTCGGTCCCCTGCCTTCCATCAATTGCTTTGCCTCCTCTCCCGTCCCTTGCTCTTCTTCCACACCGTAATAGCTCCGTACATCTCCTCCGTCTCCTCCATCCCTCTACCACCGGCGGTCGACAGCGACCTCACTACCTTGTTGCGATGTCATCTCACTCTCCCTCGCCACCTTTACTCTGCTCAACCTAATATTTAGCGCGCCTACCTCTCTTCGCAGCTGCCCATTGCCAGACCACTATCTCCTTCACCTCCCTCTACATCCTAAGGCTATGGTGAATCTGTCGACGATGGCGACACTTTAGCTCCTCCACTTGTTGCTCCTCTTCCTTAGATTCAATAGCCCTCCCTCCTCTTCTTTGCCACCGATGACTAGTTCCAGTGGAGGACGATCGGATCAAACAACACCACAATCGGCGATATCGAGACATGGCGGCGCCGTGGCCGGGAGGATCCGGTGAAGGCTACGTGCTGAAGATCAATGTTCGATTATATGCCATGGAAAACGCTACGAACGGTACACCGTTCCCTGGTTTTTCAAATGAGAGTGTCTAAGTATCATCCGGATGTTTTCTTCCTAACTATCATCCAAATTTATGACTCTTAGATTAGAGATCAAGATGTCTCTTATTTTTTAAGGAAGGAGATTTTTTTAAAAGTGAGGGGGGAATCCATATCCATTGGATCTCTAATCCAACAAGTCTAAATCTAAATAATAATTAGAAAAAATATCCGAATAATATTTAACAAAACCCTTTTCGAATAGATGGCCGGCACGGTCTCAGCTCGTCGATTACTACAGTAACATGCATCCCTCCGCGCGCGCGCGCCGGAAAAACCGTGCGGACAAGTGTGTTTTTGACTTCGTCCGACGACCCAGCGACTCGGAGAGAGATGGCGCGATTTGATTGGCCGTCGCCTCGTCACGTCCCTGCCCGCATTTCCCCGCTGCTTCCTCCTCACGCAGCATCCAAGGCAAAAACGCGTCATTTGCTGCAAGTGTAGGGTGTAGCGCTATATACTCCACACGACGGGCATCACCGCCGCCGCACCTATCGGGAACCCGATTCCTACCAATCCATCCTACACCCCCCCAGGCAGTGTGCTCGCCCTCTCCGCTCCACTTCCCATGCGTGCGCGCGCGGGGTTGCCCGGGATTGGGATTTGATTCGAGTCGAGCTGAGCGAGGAGCCGGAGCGGCGGCGGCGGGATGGAGAGCTACCTGGAGGAGAACTTCGGGGGCGTCAAGGCCAAGAACTCGTCGGAGGAGGCGCTGCGGCGGTGGCGCAAGCTCTGCAGCGTCGTCAAGAACCCCAAGCGCCGCTTCCGCTTCACCGCCAACCTCGACAAGCGCGGCGAGGCGCAGGCCATCAAGCACGCCAACCATGTACGCGCCCCCTCCTTCCTTCCTCCCCCCTCTCTCTCTCCTCAGCCGCCGCCGCTGCTCAATTCTGCTCCGTGGGTCAGTGGGTGTGTGCGGGAGGGGAGGGGGGAGGTGGATCCAGGGGGTTTGCGAGGCGCTGGGATCTGGAGCAGCGCGTCTGGAGTTTGTGTAGGGTTTGCGTCGAGTGGGCGCGCTTGATTCAGCTGAGCTCGAGGGGGGCGCGTGCTAGGCGTGGAGCCGTGCCCCGTGCAGTGTGGAGAGTGGGTTTGGAGTGCGGGCTTGCAGTGTCAGAGTGGGCTTTCAAGTGAATTGGCAAATCTTTTTGGGTGTTTGCTTGGAGCATTTCGGGTGTCAATTAGAGTTAGGGCTCGTGGGTTCAGTGGCGGGAGCATAGTACCAATTGTGAGTGTATGCTTGATTGTTGTTGAGCTAGGAGAGACCATTGATGCCTACCTAGTTTGGCATCCCCTTGCTCTGTGCTACAGCTTGCCATCTTTGCACCGTGTGTTAGTAGTAGCACTAACCTTGGTTTAGCAAGCCCATGTCGACATTGTGAGCTAGTAGTAACCTTGGGAGTGGCTACTTCCAAATCCTTTGCAGAAGCTTCACAATAGCACTCCCATCTTACTTTGCAATAGCCATGAATAAACCTTCCGTAGCTTTCTTAATCCCACCGCACAGCCACATAGTTTCGCATTCCCAAATGGACCATCAAGTGGTTGTAAACTTGGAAGTTTGGGGTGCTAGTGTTGCTCCCCTCATACTACATACTAGCTTCTTTTCCACGCTTATTTTAAGAGGTTAGTGAAATTCGTACTATGGATGTGTGACAGGAGAAGCTGCGCGTTGCTGTGCTGGTGTCGAAAGCTGCACTTCAGTTTATACATGGTAATAATCGATTGGTTCGTATTACGACTTCGTCTTTTTGCTGGCATTTCTTGTGTAGGATCTAAGCATACTGCTGACAAACACATAACAATCAGGCCTTTCACATCAAAGCGAGTTTGTTGTCCCTGAAGAAGTCAAGGCTGCAGGATTTCAGATTTATGCTGATGAACTGGGCTCCATTGTTGAGGGCTATGATAGTAAAAAGTTGATCACCCATGGTGGAGTTGCTGGAATAGCAGACAAGCTTGCAACATCGCTGACAGATGGGCTAAGTACAGCTGAGGATAGCATTAAGCGCAGGCAAGACATATATGGAATAAACAAATTCACAGAAAGTGAGGTCCGCAGTTTCTGGGTATTTGTGTGGGAAGCACTTCAAGATACAACTCTTATAATTCTTGCTGTCTGTGCCTTTGTATCGTTGGTTGTTGGCATTGTGATGGAAGGATGGCCAAAAGGTGCTCATGACGGTCTCGGAATTGTTGCAAGTATTCTGTTGGTTGTGTTTGTTACTGCTACAAGTGACTATCGACAGTCGCTGCAATTCAAGGACCTGGACAAGGAGAAAAGGAAAATCCAAGTGCAAGTTACAAGGAATGGTTTTAGACAAAGATTATCGATATATGATCTTCTTCCTGGAGATGTTGTCCATCTAGCACTTGGAGATCAGGTTCCTGCAGACGGGCTCTTCATTTCTGGGTTCTCTCTATTGATTAATGAATCCAGCCTAACTGGTGAGAGTGAACCTGTTGCTGTAAATGAAGATAACCCTTTCCTTTTGTCAGGGACCAAAGTTCAAGATGGGTCATGCAAGATGCTGGTTACAACAGTTGGAATGCGAACCCAATGGGGAAAACTTATGGCTACTCTCAGCGAAGGCGGGGATGATGAGACCCCGCTGCAGGTCAAGCTTAATGGAGTTGCAACTATTATAGGCAAGATTGGTCTATTTTTTGCGGTCATAACTTTCATTGTCCTGTCTCAAGGGTTAATCAGCAAGAAGTACCATGAGGGGTTGCTTTTAAGCTGGTCAGGAGATGATGCACTGGAGATGTTGGAGCATTTTGCTATTGCAGTTACTATTGTGGTTGTTGCTGTTCCTGAGGGATTGCCCTTAGCAGTCACATTGAGCCTTGCATTTGCAATGAAGAAAATGATGAATGACAAGGCACTAGTTCGCCACTTAGCTGCATGTGAGACTATGGGCTCAGCTACTACCATCTGCAGCGACAAGACAGGAACACTGACAACCAATCATATGACTGTTGTCAAGACCTGCATTTGTGGAGACATCAAGGAAGTTAACAATCTTCAGAATGCATCTAAGTTGTGTTCTGAACTTCCTGAAATTGTTGTCAAAACTCTTCTGGAGTCTATATTTAACAATACAGGTGGTGAGGTTGTGATTGACCAAGATGGAAAATATCAGATCCTGGGTACCCCAACAGAGACAGCTTTGTTGGAGTTTGCATTGTCACTGGGTGGAGATTTTAAGGCAAAACGTGATGAAACTAAGATTGTGAAAGTGGAACCTTTTAATTCAACAAAAAAGAGGATGAGTGTAATTCTTGAGCTTCCCGGAGGAGGGTGCCGTGCACATTGTAAAGGTGCTTCAGAAATAGTCTTGGCTGCCTGTGATAAGTTCATAGATGAGAATGGTGGTGTTACTCCTCTTGGTAAAACAACTGCCGACAAGCTCAGCGGTATTATTGAAAGTTTTGCTAGTGAAGCTCTTAGGACATTGTGCCTTGCTTATAGGGAAATGGAAGAAGGCTTTGCCATTGAAGAGCAAATACCGCTGCAAGGATACACATGCATTGGCATTGTTGGTATTAAAGATCCTGTTCGACCAGGTGTGAGGGAGTCTGTTGCAACTTGCCGGTCTGCTGGAATTATGGTGAGAATGGTCACAGGTGACAACATAAATACGGCAAAGGCGATTGCTCGTGATTGTGGTATACTCACTGAAGATGGTCTGGCTATTGAGGGACCGGAGTTCAGAGAAAAAAGTCTTGAAGATCTCCTTAAGCTGATTCCAAAAATGCAGGTTTGTGTGTATATAGTATCTTATTGACCTTTAGAAGTTTACCATCAATCTACAAGTCTGATCTCCTGGTAATTCTGTGTATTAAAGGTAATGGCCCGATCATCACCACTCGACAAGCATACACTTGTAAAGCATTTGCGCACAACATTCAATGAAGTTGTTGCTGTTACTGGTGACGGCACAAACGATGCTCCTGCGCTGCATGAGGCAGATATTGGACTTGCAATGGGCATTGCTGGGACTGAGGTGAGAATGCTTAATCATTAAAGGGGCCAAACCAGTAACCGCTATTAATTAGCTAGCAGATATATCATGACATACGTAATACATGCAATTACACAATTTATTGAGCCTTACTGGACCTGAATATTGCTAATTTGATATCACATCCTGCTGTTCTTATCATAACATCCAGTAGACCTAATGCAAGCTTATTCAGGTGGCCAAAGAGAGTGCTGATGTCATCATTCTGGACGACAACTTCTCTACAATTGCTACTGTTGCCAAATGGGGACGCTCTGTTTACATCAACATTCAAAAGTTTGTGCAGTTTCAGCTGACTGTAAATGTTGTGGCGTTACTAGTTAACTTCTCGTCAGCTTGCTTTACAGGTATAACTCCTAGCCTTGATGATTCTGTTAACTTCAGGTATCCCCTGTCTGATTATTTACACTTGCAATACCAGGAAATGCACCACTGACGGCTGTTCAGCTTCTTTGGGTCAACATGATCATGGACACCCTTGGCGCACTTGCATTAGCCACCGAACCACCTAATGGTGACTTGATGAAGAGAGAGCCAGTAGGAAGAACAGGAAAATTCATCACAAATGTAATGTGGAGGAACATTTTGGGGCAGTCTTTCTACCAATTTGTTGTTATGTGGTATCTCCAGACGCAAGGGAAAAACTTGTTTGGGCTTGGAGGCTCTGACGAAGCTGATATTGTGCTAAATACAATTATTTTCAACACATTCGTCTTCTGCCAGGTATATCTGCTGCTGCAAATCCTCTCTTTTTCGCTAGTGATACGGTTGCTAGGGGATAACCTGAGAGAAGAAAAAGTATTAGAGAAAGCCATTTTCTTTCATGTAGCATAGCACTTGAGAAGGAGATGAAAAAACAGAAAAGGATGAAGTGGGATTAGAAGATTACTTGTTATTTCCGTAGGCTTCAATTTTTCTCTCCCAAGGAGGGGACAATGATGTCGCGATTTTGCTCTTGGTTGATGAGCTGTGTTTCTCACTTTGTTGGATTCGCAAATGCACCCTGTCTTTTTAAAAAAATGCTTTGTACATTAGGTTGTAGCGCTTCACACTGGGGCAGCTTCATTCTTGTCTCTTACAGTTTATCACGATTTTGAAAAATCTGAGAGAACTTTAAAGAGTAGAGTGCAGTATATAACCTAATATAATTAGGTAAATAAACAGAGGTAGAAGAGGGGTACTATGAATTTGGTGGAAGTAAGGGGCCTAGTCCAACATGCAGACCTGTTTTGTCAGAGGTCCAAAAAAAATGATTTTACTTACTTTTACCTGCCAGCTTGCACTATGACTGATCTGTGTTATATGATACTTCAGGTGTTCAATGAGATAAGCTCCAGGGAGATGGAGAAGATCAACGTGCTCAAGGGCATGCTGAAGAACTACGTCTTCATGGGCGTCCTCACCAGCACGGTCATCTTCCAGTTCATCATGGTCCAGTTCCTCGGCGAGTTTGCCAACACGACGCCTCTCACCAAGCTCCAGTGGCTCGCCAGCGTGCTCCTTGGCCTCGTCGGGATGCCCATTGCCGCCGCCATCAAATTGATGCCTGTTGGATCCTCGTGATGAAGACGGTGGCTGCAATGCACGGATTCCAACTGACCTATTCCGTACCGTGTGGAGCTGAACTCTCTATGCAGTCTTTTGGAAATGCACGGAGAGCAAGATTGAGAACAGCTGCACTTGGCAAGTTTTGTAGCCTATGAATGTGGCATATCGCATCATGCTATTGTAAGAAGCATTTGTGTTTGGCCTAGGGTTCAGGCTCAGCTCGTTAGTGTAGCAGAATTGCAAGACTGTTGTTTGGGTTGGGATTCAGACTACAGAAAATTGCTGTGGATCAATGAACAGAAATCTGATCCTCTCTCCCTTGACTTCTTCCTTCCTTGGATGGTTGATTTAAACAGAGAGTTGAGCACTTGTTAATCCACCGAGTTTTGAATATGATTGTCGAGTGGATATGGACGATCTCGAACAACGGATAGGGGCACTTTCCTCGCGTTTACGAGTGCTACTCTAAACGCACGTTACATGCACGTGCCATCACAAGATTATATACGGGAGTCTTGAAGCTTATATATAGGCCCAATACTTTTTCTCCTTATGATTTATGTCTTTACTCAAATAAACAAATAAGATAGCTTCAGCATCGTTGTTTTAAAGTGGTTTATTAGGACAACCTTTTCAAAACAGTTTATTAGTATTCGGTTCATTCACACAAACACTCACGCTACGGTAAAAAAACCATAAGGCACAGTCACAAACCATAAACTATAGTAAAAAAACCCTATGGTAACGGTCGTATTGAGTGATCATAAGATCTGTTCCAGTTAGTGATAGAATGTGTGGTTGTAAACGATCTGACGATGGTTGTAAATGATCTGGGGTTGGTCGTAGATGAGCTGGTACTTGTCTGGGGATAGACAAGGGTGTGTTGCTAATGTGTATGGTTAAGTTGGGGGAGAACTTGTACTGGGAGATGGTTTCTTTGGTCTTTGCATGTGCAGGTGAGCATGGAGGCGGCCATGGTCGGTAATGAGGAAGACAGGGACTAGGAGGGGGTAATCTGAGGTTTAGACGGCTGGGATGTCACGTGAGGTGGTCGAGCTCATACTGGAGCACATGGAGGTCAAAGGTGGATGCTGCGTGGAGACGATCACGGTCAATGACAAAGAAGACCAGGATTAGGAGGGGGTTATCCGAGGTCCAGGCGGTCAGGTGGTCACGCGAGGTGATCAGGCTCACGCGAGAGCAAGCGGTGATAGTGCATTATGGAGATACAGGAGGGGATATCCTGGAGGCTTTGTCGTGTGTGTCGTATGGAGTTGTGGATGAAGTCCATGATCTGTACGAGTTGGTTAAAACCCATGTTAGGAAGGGTTTCGGATCCCTTGATTTGAGAAAGAGATAGATTACGTGTCCAGGTGGTTAGGGACACGATTTTGAGGTGTTCGGGTTGAGCATGCGTTGTGCGCTGGCCTATAAAAGCAGAGGAAGTCGCATGTTAGCACACGGGGTTTTAGGGCTTTCGTAGAGAAGGTTTTTAGGGGTGTCGTAAGGCACTTTGTAGCCAAAAGATTGATAAAGAAATAATAGATCAGATTCTATCCAGAAAAAGATTTCCAGCGACCTCCAGCTCATCGCTCCGTTCCTCTGTTCTTCGTGCTCTACTTTGTCTTTGGCATGTACTCGTTCGGGTGGTGGTCGAACGACTGGGGACATCAGGTGGAAGGAGGTCACGACTACGTGCGTCATGGTCATGCTGAGCGATCGGAACAATCAAACTGTTGATCTGTTGTCATACCGAGCGATTGGAACGAGCAGGCGATCGATCTGTTGTCGTGCCAAGCGATCGGAAGGAGAAGGCTATCGATCTGTTGTCGTACCGAGCAGGTTGTCGATCCGTTGCCATGTCGAGTGATCAGAACGGATGTGAGATCGATCCGAGCACTCGTAATCGAGCAGTCGTACGCGAGCGGTCGTAAGCGAGCGATCGAGCGACGTTCGGGACGAGCGGTCGTAAGCAAGCAAACGAAGCAGGCAGTCGGGTGACAGAAGATAACGAGTGGTCGTAACGAGCTGTCGGGCGACCGAGGATAACGAGTGGTCGTAACAAGCTGTCGGGCAACACAGGCTTATGACCACGTACAAGCTGGCGGCTATGGTCATTCGGTAATTCAGAGCAGTCGGGTGACAGAAGTTTTTCGACCACATACAAGCAGCTGTGGTCGTTCGGTAATCCAGATTGTTTCCTATTTGTTTCTCTATGTTTTGTTTTCAGGTAGTAAAAAGCGGAGATAATAATTCATCCTCTCTGATTGTGCCATACGATCCTACAATTTACTACAATTTTTACCAGGGAGCAGGGATATAAACAAACAAGTTATTTGAATATTCAATTTCAAGTTTTTGTTATTTTTCTGTATTTATTTGTTTGTGGAACCTATCTTTCCCCTGTATTCCCCATATTGAATTTTATTATTTGTAAGAATGATTATATTACTTTGGGAGAGTTAAAAAAATTACATGCCAGACATATTCTTAGATCTAGAAGTATAGTTATCTCTGAAAGCAACGACACGTATCTTAAAATGCAGCTGTTCTTCACAAAAGCATTACAGAGCAAGGCTATTCCTCAGTATAATTTATTAGTGCCAGTTTGTGCACTTAATCTATAAGCTAAGAAACACAAAGAAGAGAATATCTTTTAGGATGTTCGAAAGGGAGTAATCTCATAAGCAATTTGGCTTTCCCATGCTATGAAGTTGAATTCGTGAAGCCAGAAAATAAGCATAAGTGTTTATTTGGTTATGGCCTTATATTAAGTTCTTCATTTCTATGCTATTAATGATATCTGGTTGGCTGTTCAGGTCTTCCATAATGCATACACATGCAGTTTGGCCGCATAACAACGCAGGATTCCTTGGTTTTTTTCGTACAGCGAAAGGGTAAGAACCATGGGCCATGAACAAACCTCATCTTGTTCCCTTTAAATCATTTTCCTTGCCAGCATCTTAGCTGTTTTTGTTTACCAAAGAGAGGCAGGGAGTCCTTTTTCAGGGCATGACAGAAGTACAGCTGATTTGTACATTGTGGTGGATCTGAGTCATGTGCAGCTATTAATTGCTGCATATATGCAGATCACTTCCTGCTGATGAGGATATCAGCATGAGATCTCCAGCGGATTCAGATTTGTCGAACCTTAAAGGGCGACCTACATTGTGGCTTCCATTTTGATGATGCACATGCTCATTGATTCTTAAAACGTGCCATAATCTGAATTTAAGATCTAGTTGAGTTTTCTACAGGTGTCATGCGGGGAAACACTTATGCTAGACGCAGATCAGGAGAGATTTCAGCTGGCAACAGATCAACAGATAAGGTAGTCGATCAGGATTGCAATGCGGAAGCAGAGAACTCAACACGTTAGCTTCTGAAGATAGTAACTTCCTAGTTGAGTAAGATTCGGATAAGAACTCTGTAACAAGAAAGTTAGATTACGCATATGTAAGTCCAATAAGAAAGTTAGATTACGCATATGTAAGACCAACATCTATTTAAAGAGGAGGGCATCATGATTTGAGGCAGAATAGATCAATCTTCTTTGGGAAAATTGCTCTAATGCCACAAAGTTATGTGTCATCCTTCCTTTTGCCACAAACTTAAATAACTTTGTTATAATGCCACAAAGTTGAGTGCTTATGCCTTTCTTTTGCCATTTTCTCCACTTAAACTCCATGTTAATGTCAATTTGCTTTTTCCTTACATGAAGTGACCCTTTTGCCCTTCTCACTCCATACCCACGCACAGACCATATCAATCAGAGCTCACTCGATCTGTCTCCCCTTCCTCCCCTCACGCACGCACAGGAGGTGGAGCCAGGCCTTCCTGTCGCCGGCGACCCTCGACCCGGCGGCGGCGCCCACGATGTCGGCCTCCTCCGCGGCGGCGCCCCTGAGCCCGGACTCCTCCGCGCCCCGAGCCCGGCCTCCTCCGCGGCGGCGCCCCCGAGCCCGGGAAAAGAAACACACCGCTCATTGGCACACAGGAACTGTCATGCCTGGAGTTCCCACCTGAAGCAAAGCACAACAAAGCGCCGCAGAGGAGTCCGGGCTCGGGGGCGCCGCCGCCATGGCGGAGGAGGCCGGGGTCGGTGGCGCCGCCGCAGAGGAATCTGGGCTCGGGGGGGGGGCACCGCCGCGGAGGAGTCCGGGCTCGGGGGTGCCGCCGCGAAGGAGGCCGGGTTTGGGGGCGCGGAGGAGTCCGGGCTCGGGGGCGCCGCCGCGGAGGAGGCCGGGTTCGGGGGCGCGGAGGAGTCCGGGCTCGGGGGGGGGGGGGCGTCGCCGCGGAGGAGGCCGGGGTCAGGGGCGCGGAGGAGTCCGGGCTCGGGGGCGCCGCCGCGGAGGAGGCCGGGTTCGGGGGCGCGGAGGAGTCCGGGCTCGGGGGGGGGGGGCGCCGCCGCGGAGGAGGCTGGGGTCAGGGGCGCGGAGGAGTCCGGGCTCGGGGGCGCTGCCGCGGAGGAGGCCGACGTCGTGGGCGCCGCCGCCGGGTCGAGGGTCGCCGGCGACGGTAAGGCCCGGCTCCACCTCCTGTGCGTGCGTGAGGGGAGGAAGGGGAGACAGATCGAGTGAGCTCTGATCGATCTGGTCTGTGCGTGGGTATGGAGTGAGAAGGGCAAAAGAGTCACTTCATGTAAGGAAAAAGCAAATTGACATTAACATGGAGTTTAAGTGGAGAAAATGACAAAAGAAAGGCATAAGCACTCAACTTTGTGGCATTATAACAAAGTTATTTAAGTTTGTGGCAAAAAGAAGGATGACACATAACTTTGTGGCATTAGAGCAATTTTCCCATCTTCTTTAACCTGTGTTCTCTCTGTCTCCCTATCCTGTTTCGGCGCCTTTCTCCTGCGCCAAAATCCCCATATGGCCGCCGGCGTCGACACGGGACCTCCCGGCCACCGCAAGGAGCAGGCCTTTGGTAATCTTGCTGTGAATGTTACCCTGGTTGACCTTCGGATAGGTGCATGGTTTTGATAGTCGGCTATTATTTGTTTTATCGGTCGTATCGGTCACCGGTAAAATTTCAATTGGCTCTAAAAAAATTATTTCGCATGATTTTTATTAAATATAGAAGAATTTTTTGCCAAAAGTTGTTTTTAAAATTTTTGGCTGATATTTTTCAACCAGTTTTCACCTATTTTTAGCTATTTTTTTAAATTTAAATTTTGATCTGCAAATTTCGGCCCAAAATCCTCGAAATTTCTGATTATCGGTGTTATCTCCCCCTCTCTCCCCCTCCACGTAAACATTATCATATCATGTAAACATTGTATATTTCATATAAGCGTCATCATATCATGCAAACATCGCATTTTTCATAAACTCTACGGTCACCACTCTACCATGCACTTGTTTGTTAACTAAGCGAAGTGAAGCGACGTACATACGACGTTGACTCAGGACCTCCACCTGAACAAGCAGTTAATCCGACTCAACACATCATAACGAAAACCAGTGCTTAAGCGAGCAACGACGACTCTACGCGTATAACCCGACTCTGGCATAAAATGCACGAGGTTAAGGACCCGTCGTGCAGGTACCAAACCCCCATTTTTCTTTCTTTTCTTTTTCTCCTCTTTTCTTTTCTCTCCTCTTCTTTTTTCTTCTCTCTTAGCCGAACACACATTTTTTTACCGGGCCAAACCTTATCCCCAACTCCTCCCTTCTCTCTCTATTGCTCTCTTACTCCCTTTTGGTTTCGCCGAAGGGCCTTAGCCCCCACTGGCGACGCATGCAGGCTTCGGGCACGCCGACCGTGGCTCGCCGTTGGCCATCGATTCACCGTCGGGGAGCTCCTCCTGCACCTCCCTCACAACGCTGCCCTCTGCTACCCCTCTAGCTCCTAGTCTCTGCTCCTATGCGCACGCGGTAGGGACGCTCGGCATTGCCGACCGTCGACGCGACACCGGTGAGGGGCTCGGCCGCCTCCTCGAGCTCACCGCTCCCTGTGGCGCCACCCCTATGCCTCTGGTAGTCGATGGCCAGAGCTCGCCATCTTGGGGCCATAGGCTCATAAGCCTGTCTCGCTGTCGCCCCCTTTGGCTTGCCGCTAGCAGGCTCTCCGCCGTTAGGTTTACCGCCGCCGCCTCCCGCTGGGGCACCACCTTGGCTTGGGGCGACAAGCGCCATGGCGTGGCCCCTGCCTCCAGCGTCGCTCCACCGGCCTCAGTGCCTCTGGCCGCTGCCCTTGCATCGGCCACACCCCGCCTCTCAGACTCGGGTGCCTACGCCACCGACCATCAGCCGTCGCCCCTGGCTTCAGCCGCTCCCTACGGGTTTGAGCTCACCGGCCACAGCTTGCAGCCAGTCGGCCACCCCCTACTACCAGGACGGTTTGCCCTCCATCCCTTTTCTCTATGTGCTCTTCATCTACTTTTGTGTACTATTGTGCTATGCTATGGGGTTGTGGAGGGAAGGTGGGCGTACTCAATGGTTGGCTTGGCGTGGGTTCAACGGTCGTCGACATCCATCGTTGTTGTCAATGCGAGTGCCGTCCTCTCGCACTCGGCCTTCTGAGCTCCTTCGGGTCTCCTGTCTTCTTGCCCTTCTCCTCCTTGCTCCCTTCTTACAATGTGGATGGCTTCAGTTGGCGTCTTGGTAGCTGTGGCAAGAATGGTGAAGGAGGAGGTGATTGGTGGTCTTCGTCTATGGACTGGGGCTTATGCTTTTCCTTGGCTTTGACTGTGAATGGGGTTCTTGGCTTGCGCTCTGGGTGAGCTCTAAGAATGAAGGTGAGAACCGTGAGCTTCTACTGGCTTTGCTTTTGTCTTGGCTGTGAGAGGAGAGAAAATGCATTGGCTCTCTTTCCCTCTCCTAGCTTATAATATACCACAATTGCCCTTGTCTCAACCTTTCTCATGTGGCTAATTGCTCCAAGGGCATTTTGGTCCATGGATGGGCTATGCATTACGTAGTGAGTTATCCACTGGTATTACATACTGGAACAGGTCCTCCTATGTGAACTTTAAGATCAGGTAACATTGATAATCTTTTGATGGCATTCATTAACTTTTGAGCATTAGAGTTACCTGTTAAATTCGTAACTTACTGGAACATGTTGACCAGAATAGGCTCAGAGAATTCTGTTTTGGTTTGTGCATGTGATCTCTGCTCCCAAGTAAAATATTGATCGGTGAAATACTAAAATTTCTATAATGAGTCCCTTGTAACAAAATGAAGGAGATAAAGTTGTATATCTGAATTTGACTCAGATAAAGTCATACTTGTGTGCAAATTCTATTCAAGAAGCGCTTTGTGCAAAGTCACCAACATGGATCTTGAATCTATTGCGTACTGTTTGGTTTAATACTTCACAACTGTGTGGTCAAATTTAGTTGCTTAGTGGATACTTTTATTGATTGGATAGCCAGTCTTTTTATTAGCTGCTTAGTTTCA
This sequence comes from Dendrocalamus latiflorus, assembly GCA_017311315.1. Taxonomy (NCBI): domain Eukaryota; kingdom Viridiplantae; phylum Streptophyta; class Magnoliopsida; order Poales; family Poaceae; genus Dendrocalamus; species Dendrocalamus latiflorus. The sequence goes on along the minus strand of CM029636.1, from coordinate 3,011,382 downwards.
TGGATATGTACAATATTTTCTCGTTAAGATGTACAATAGTTTCTCAAGAATATGTATTATTGAATATCTCATATGTTGCATTAAGAGTACTTATATTAGTTCCTTAGTCGATGCCTTTTAGTGAGACAAGCAACCAGTAATGAAAATTCAAAGTACAACAGCCCCATCATTAGGCCTAATCACCTGCGGTAAGCTAAATGGGTCCGGCCCTAGCGGGACAGAAGGGCCAAGTAACGGGCCGAACCGGGCCGCCCCTTGCACCCCTACTCACCAATCAGTGAATAATCTCTGTGGATTGGGCCCATTAGACTTGAATTGCACAACTGCAGGGCCATCCCAATAGAGCCCAAAACAAAGCCCATCTAGGAAATGTGGAGGAAAATAAGGCAAAAATAACAAAAGAGAGGAATCGCAATTCGCGAACTACCCCCCCCCCCCCCCCAAAACCTACGCGCCCGTCCGTAGCCCTGCCACCATGGCCGCCGCCTCCCCCTGCGGCGGCGCCGATTGCGGGCCCCACTGCTCCTCATCCGCTGCCGCCGAGGTGTCTCCTGAGGAGAGGCTGGGCCGCTTCTCCATCTCCGGTGGCGCCGCCGCGTGCGGCAAGTGCGGCGGTGACGCGGCGCTCGTCGCGGTTGCCGGAGGCGTCCGCATGTGCGGGGAGTGCTTCCGTGCCCACCTGTTCGGGAAGTTCAAGCTCGCCGTGACGAGCAACGCCATGGTGCGGCCAACCGACTCCGTCCTCCTTGCCTTCTCCGGCGGCCCCGCCTCCAGGTTCACTTTTCCCACTTTTTCCCCATATTTTTTTAGATTTTATCGCAATTTTTAATATTGTTTTACTGCTCATAGTTGCTTCGTTTGCATAATTTTTGTTGTAATCCATTGAACTGAAGTGTTTTTGTGTGTATTCTAGGGTGGCTCTGCAATTCGTACACGAGATGCGGTCCAAGGCGATCCAGAGCTGGGACGCGAGCAATTCGCAAGCCCTGCCGGCCTTCGGTGTCGGGGTGGCCTTTGTCGATGAGAGTGTTCTTTCGTTGAAGCCGAAGCACGAAATTGAGCTGGCAATTGAAGATATCATGTCAGTTGTGTCGAGTTTATCGCTTGGCGATAAATCAATGCATGTTGCGCCTCTTGAGGATGTGTTCTCCTTGGAATCGAAAGACGGGGAAGGCAGGTTGAGAGAGCTGGTTGGCATGATTGATGATGACACCGGGAGGGAGGATTTCCTTCGGTGCTTACGCATGCTTTTGTTGCAAAAGGTCCGTTTCTTCAGTGCTTGCGTGTGCTTTTGTTGCAAATGGCCCTTCAATACACGCTACTGGGTGATGCTTTTCATTTAGTGACTGAATTCACTGTTGCTGTTTCGTGTTGATATACTGTTCAGATTGCACTGGAAAACGGGTACACCAAGATAATGCTGGGATCATGTGCTTCTGCAATAGCATGTCATGTGCTATCTGCAACCGTAAAGGTATATAGCTGATGCTATTTTCTCTGTGACTTGGGTCACTGATTGATAGTTCTTGAGGAGAACATAACTACATAAGAGAACCTAAAGAGCATGTCTGAATTGCTAATTATCCCCAGGGACAAGGTTATTCTTTACCAGCTGATGTCCAATATGTTGATACACGGTGGAAAGTACCTGTGGTTCTTCCACTCCGTGATTGCCTGGCCCAAGAGCTTAGCCTGCTCTGTGAACTTGATAGGTAAGAGGATAACATTCACTTTTTGGTTAAATTGTGCTAGCGATGTCATTTATTCTAACTGATTGTATGCTTAGTTTAAAGACGCAGCAACTTCTTGATAGGCCTTGCAGTGGCATCAACTGCTTAGTTGCATCTTTTGTTGCACGACTACGGGTAAGTAAGATTGTTCCTTGGAAGGCATGTGCATACCAACCTTGAATTCCCTTATTCTGAATTGAACTGAAGCTCAAACTATTTTCTTGTTCAGTGCTTTCTTTTGTAAATTGCTTGGCACAAGTCATAATCTTTACACTTTACTATCTCCATTTACAGGAAGAAAACCCTTCTCGAGAGCATACCATTGTAAGAACAGCACAAAAGCTTAAGCCATTCTCTTTTAACAAGTTCTCAGCAAATGGCCATCAGGATTTCCTGCCGTCACGGCTACGCCCCAAGTTCCAGAATGTTGATAGTGATGAGTCTACTTTCTCCGAGGTTCTCTGCCTGATATGCAGAAGCCCATTCAGTGAATCAGAACTCCAGAATTTGGACAGCACAAAGCACAAGGCTCAGAAGAAAAATGATCTTTGTACTGCTCATTGTTGTCAAAGCTGTCATTTCCAGATTCTACCTAGCGGTACAAAATTGCATGAACATTTCTTTTCACTACTACCAAAGTTCTGGACTGAGAGAGTGGACACTGCATCTGCCAACCATCGCTCGCTAAGGTGAGGTTTATGTCAATTTCTTTATGGCCTGCTTCATTGTCTTTGTAGCTATAGTACACGTTATCAGTAGTTTAGCAAATGAAACATTAAATCTTTCGATATTTGAGCTTCCTTATTAGAATAATGTTTTGTTCAATGTGACCACTTGTTTCTATGTGTGCAGTTACTCCATTCGTTTATTCATGTCATGTCCTGTTCATCCTTTAGTGCACTGATTCAGTCAACTGTTGATGACTTTTATTTCAGAGGTCAAATAGAAGACTACCTGCTTGAAGACAATGATGATGGAAACTGAACTCACTGTTTGACTGAAATCCAAACTTATTGCAAGAGGATCTTTGACTTCGTGATTTCATTTTGTGCAGTCACGAAATTTTCTGCATATGGATATGGTAACATCTGATTGCTAGTTTTATACTGACACATGTGCTTAATATTGCTTTGTTTGTAGTGCCAGAAAGCCAGCAGAGATTCCTTCCTAGTTGGGCCTTAGAAACCATGGCATAAGCCAAACTTGCTTCGGATAGTAGTGTTTCTATCTAGTATGACACTGGTTTATTCAGGCTTCTGCCATATCCTTACAATTACCATGCATTATATTCTTGACTCAATTCCTGGTGTATCTGTAAGTCCTCCCTACACTTCAAACCTGTCTGAAATTTGTATAGTGATGGGGGCAAACCATCACTTGCCAGCAAGTTTCCACTGACCGCAGGCATCGGATAGCTGAAGGTTTCCTACTTCCATGTGATTTACAGTATTCTGATTGGTCTCATCTCCTGTACCAACTATTCTGTGTGCAAAGATTGTAACCAAATGAATTTACCCAGTGATCTTAGAGCAAGCGTCTTCTGTATAAATTTGTACTTACTATGGTTATAATCTATCACACCGTTGTACTTGATTCTTCCATTTGACATATGCCTTCTTAGAGGAAACTTTTGGATTAACTCTGTACAGATAAATGCTGCATCTTGGTCCTTGGTAACCTCATAAGATTGAATGAATGTACATCACTACATCCTATCACGAATGCAAAATAGCAAACAAGTATGCACATAATATATCAGATACAATATAAGAAGTTGCAGCAAAAACTGGTAACACCACTGCAAAATAGTGGTCCCTCGCACCATGCTTTGTGTATCTATCTTATCAACATGTATTTACTACATTATCATGTTACTCTCACATATTTGCTTTCTGAGACAGTGAGTCGTTTTCTACTATTCTTTGGCTGGCTTTTCCTTTGCATTTTAGTTCATAGTCTCATCTACTGAGTACTGACCAGTATATTACAAGTGTGTGTGTTACTTAGAACATTTCTTGTGAAACAAAAGATAGTGCATCCCGTGCGTGTTTGCATGAATGTGCACGTGCTCTTCTTGGTGTTGCTGAACCCTTGTACCGGTCAAACATCGGGAAGCTATATTATTACTAGGTTAAACTTTGTAAAAGATTAGACCTTTTGGTTAGCCACTTCAATCTGATTGGGTAGGCATAAAGCCTGGTACGTGGGATGTTTGATCTTTATGATATAGGATCGATAATGATAACTTGAATCTGTGCAACCTGATGAACGGATGACGCCAACTACTGTTAGAACAGCAATCTGCAATAAAAGAATTTGTCCAGCCATACGCTCGTGATCCTGTCTACTTGATCACACAAGTGGATGTGTTGCTGCTCTTGCGAATCACAAAGAAGCACAAGAACAACGGAGGTATTCTTAAAAAAACGTCCAATTCCCAAAAAGCAGCGCGTAGCATCAACCCGAGAATAAGCAATATTGGCTATTTTGAAAATAATGTGGTCTCTCTCAAAAGATTACGTATTACAAGGCTTTATATAGCCTTTTGGAAGGGTCCGCAATACCTCTAAACATGTATAACTCAACCCTATATTGTATTAGACTCGAACTCACAAAAAAAACTTTGGACTTGAAATCCGTGACGTTTCTCAAGATGGAGTCCCTTCCATTACGTAATCCTTGAAATAAGTTTTCTAACGAGTCCAAAAACTCCTCAATTGGACCCCGTAAGTGAAAGTTATTGCCTTTTATTTGCAAGATATACCTTTAGACTACTTCGAACACAGTCGAGAGTCCGATCGGACTGGTCCGATCGTCACCGAGACCGATTGAACGGATCCACGCGTCTCCGAAACCAATCGAACGGTGTGAACATTCGGACTGGTCCAAACGTCACCGAAGCGATCGGGCGGTCCACAGATGATTGAATGGTGGCTACAGTAATTCGGTCGTAGCACTCGTAGTCGTAAGTCGAGCTGGTAGTGGTCGTAGGTCGTAGAAGTCGCATCGTAGCTATGCAGTGGTTGTAGCAGTAATAGTCGTAGGTTGACAATCGTAAGCTATAGTGATGGTCGGTGTTCGAAGACCTGTGTGGTCAGAAATGCTGGTCAACAAGCCATGGTCGGTGAAACGGTCAATGAAGTCGTGATTGAAGATATGGTCGACAAGCCATGGTCGGTGAAGCGGTTGAAGGCACCATGGTCGAAAGCACCATGATCGTAGGCACCGTGGTCGAAAGCACCATGGTCGAAGGCACCGTAGTCATAAGCACCGTAGTCGAAATCAGCAATGTTCCGAACGTCACCGAAGCGATCTGATAGTCTGAAGACGATCGAACGGTGCCGACTATATCCGAAGTCGCTCAGTCTGATCCGGAAGTTGTTTTTGATACCGATTGGACCGGTCGGAACGTCCTAAGTGGATTCGTGAGTTTGGTTGAACTTGAGAATGATCCAACTTAGTCTTGATTGTTTGGACTTATCTTCTTTTACTTGGCCTCTATGAGATTCTCCATTGTTTCGACTCCAAAAGTTTCACAACATTCAAACCTGAGAATGCATAGAACATTTGTATGAGGTAGTATCCAATTCTCACTTAAATTAAAACTAAATTCAACTAGAAACAACTTCACCTGTTAATTAATTTTTTTAGCTTGTATTCCTATAAATGGTTCAATCGAGATGTCTTCATCAAAGCCTGGCTGATAATTTAACCTACGTACAAGGACTTATCCAGCTTTTCATCAAGGATGGCATGACAAGTGCGTACCTAAAGTTCCCAAGGGTCTACATGGCTTTCATTTTAGATGGTTGCAGCAGGGTTTATAAAACCGATACCAGACCGGCTACCGTCTGATAACTGATGTTGATGGATTCTGGCAGAACTTGGCAAAATTTTCAAAATTTTAATTTTTTTTCATTGTTGATAGTTAAGAGTGATTAATGGGAATATCGATTGAATCGGCGAAAATCGTCCCTAAATCACTGCAAGTTGGTAGGTAGCCTTCATACAGCCATGCTAGGCAGTCATGCTAGGATTTCCATTTATTGGCGGCAACCAATACTCACAATTCTCAATCTTGGGTTTGAGCCAATTGAAACGTGCAAGACTGGTGCTTATAGGAAAATTACCTTTTACTCCTGGGTGTAATTACACCCACATCTAATATACCACCTAAACAAATTTGAAATTCTCCTTTATCACTTTAGGTATACTCGTATATTGATTATAAGATACTCCAATGTGAACCACACGAAAAAATTGTAAAGAAGTCCATAGTTTTTAGTGTATTTTATAAATACATTTATATACGCACATAAAAAGGAGTATGTCGAAAAAAAATATACATACCACATTTGAAAAATTGTTCATACCACCTAGACGGTCTTAAATACTCGTATACTACATGTACATACTCTCAGTTATACGAGATACTTCCTATGTTGTGAGATACGATATAGAGTGTAATTACACCCAGGACATTATATATATATATATATATATATATATATATATATATATATATATATATATATATATATATATATATATATATATATATATATATATATATATACAGTATAAATAACAGGGGCATCATAGTGCCCAGACTACATGATTAAGACTTTCCATCCATGATTGAGACTTTCCATTTATAATTAAGACTTTCCATCCTGATATTATATATCATTGCATCTGGACGTATCTAAAAGTAATCTAAAGGCAGTGAGGCTAGGTGCCCGGGCACTCTGGTGTCCTATTTCAAAAATATATATATATATATATATATATATATATATATATATATATATATATATATATATATATATATATATATATATATATATATATATATATATATATATATATATAGATACATACATACATACACATACACATACACATATACATATACATACACATACATATATATATATACATATATATACACACACATACATATACATATACATATATATACATACATATACATATACATATATACAACATATACATATACATATATACATATACACATACACATACATACATACATACATATATATATATATATATATATATATATATATATATATATATATATATATATATATATATATATATATATATATATATATATATATACTCCCGGGTGTAATTACACCCTATGTCGTATCTCACAACGTAGAAAGTATCTCGCATAACGAGGAGTATATACATGTAGTATACGAGTATTTAAGACTACATAGGTGGTATGAACAATTTTTCAGAGGTGGTATGTACATTTTTTTTCAACATACTCCTTTTTATATACGTATATAAAGGTATTTACAAAATACGCTAAAAACTATATATGGACTCCCTTGCAATTTTTTCGTGTGGTTCACATTAGAATATCTTATAATTAGTATATGAGTATACCTAAGGTGATAAAGGAGTATTTCAAGTTTGTTTAGGTGGTATATTAGAGGTGGGTGTAATTACACCCGGGAGTAAAAGGTATTTTTCCTCTCTCTCTCTCTCTCTCTCTCTCTCTCTATATATATATATATATATATATATATATATATATATATATATATATATATATATATATATATATATATATATATATGACAGAAGGTGGTTCTATACTCTTACAAGCTGAAGAAGTAATACACCTTCTCATTCTAAACGTAAGATGTTTTGGATATTGATATAGTCTTTAAGGTGACACTTTGACTATAAATTTCTATAAAAGTATGTTATTTCAAATAAAAATAATTATACATTATGAAAGTATATTTCATGATGAATCTAGTAATAACAATTTCATATTGTCAATTTTGGTAATTCTTTACATATAACAACAACAAAACATTTTGTCCCAAACAAGTTAGGGTTGGCTAAAAATAAATCTCCTCAACGTCAAAGAACCAAAAGCCTTAGTAAAACCTACAAGACAAAATCAAAACTTGCATTTTGCCATGTGAGTAGAGAACCTAAAATACCGCCCATAAACCTTCTTCTTATGTTATGGCTCCGGTACGTAGATCGTTAACTTCTATGCGCTCACATCTAAAACTAATTCTTTGGATACATTTCAATTCCTCATGTCTCTTTTAACTGCTTTCTCCCACGTCAGTCTTGGTCGACCTTTGACATTTCTTGCGTTTTCAATATATCTTAAAATTCCACTATATATTGGTGCCTCAGGAAGCATCCGTTGGAGATGTCCAAACCATCTCAAACGATGTTGGACAAACTTCTCTTCAAGGTGCTACTCCCACCTTATCACGTATATCATCATTGCGGATTCGATCCCATCTTGTGTAATCACAGTTTCATCGTAGTATCATCATCTCCATTACACTCATCTTCTGTATAAGTTATCTTTTAGTTGTCCAGCATTCCGCTCCATATAGCATTGCAAATTTGATTGTCGTCCTATAGAATTTACCCTTTAAATTTTGAGATACTTTTTTTATCACATAGAACACCCAATGCTTTACGTAATTTCACTCACCCCGCTCTTATTGTGTGGCTCATGTCTTCATCAATCTCGCCGTCCCACTGTAACATCAATCCCAAATATTTGACCGACATAGATTCTAAAATGTTTTACATTTGGAATCATAGGTAGTATAAGCAAAAGCTCATGTAGTTACTACAAATAGTTACAATTCCCACTCAAATTGCGTTTCAACTCATGCCTTAAAATCTTTGTAGCAGGGTGGCACAGATTCTGTCCTGAGCTATCCAATCAACCTGTTCTTGGGGTATTAATGTTCATTACAATGAAATGGTACCATGCGTACTGCTATAAACAGCAGAGGCGGTGCTACTGCTAGGCTTTCCTTGGATGATTCAGAAGCAATTGTTTGTTCTTTGGGCAGCAACAACTGGCCCCAAATAGGCCTGGAAACAGAAGGTAACAAACTAACAAATAGGGCTACCAGATATTGCTCTTTCTACTTAGCTCCATATCATAGTCCATACTATAATATCATTGGTGTTTTGGTGACTCAAAAAGTCTAAGCTAATGCTACAACTAGCATGCTTAAGTTTGGCACTCGTACAGCTTAGCCACTGTGTGGCTTTAGTGGTTAGTGGACAAGACCTCCTCCTAATGCCCACTTTTGCTTACTTCATTCTCACAAGGAAAGGCCCATTGTGTCCCCTAGTGATTGGCAGAGTCCCCTGCTTTCATTGAAATAGGGAGATCGGGGGAAGGCCCCCTTGGGACATTGACATGACCAAACCTAGGCTTCATTTATTTATCATCTTGTTGTGCTGTGATGCAAAGGCTTGAGGCATTGGTCAAAGAAAACATTGTTGAGTGGGGAAAGATCTTAAGTGGTATGGTAGATAGCATCACTATAGTTTCTGAAGCCTTGCTACATCAGTGGGGGCACCAACTTGGAAGAGCTGGGTAGTTCTAGTTTACTTGCTAGTTGCTGCTCTTATCATCTTATATGCATTAGGTTTGCCTACTAATTTGAAAGACTGATGAGGGTTAAGTCAACACTTGTGGCTTGATGATTCTTGAATGCTGCATGCAATATTAGGGTCTACAGATGGGCTCTCTCTCTCTCTCTCTCTCTCTCTCTCTCTCTCTCTCTCTCTCTCTCTCTCTCTCTCTCTCTCTCTCTCTCTCTCTCTCTCGTGGGACTGGGGAACCTGAATTCAAGGCTGGGTTATGCAGGGGACTGTAGCAAACTTGATATGATGTGTCCTGGGCTGTTTGATTTGTGACACATATCTGCTGGCTTGCAATCCATAATGTATGTCGAAGAAATTTATAATTCAAATAGGACAGGTTTGTACTTTGTACTATGTAGAATTGTCCATTGCAGAAATTGTTGGACAGAATGGCTTGTACAATCTTAAATGCAGTGTGCCGGTTCCAAATGCAGGACCGTCGGTCACAGTAGATCAACATGGCAATTGTGAAGTTTTCATTTCCTGGAGAAGAAACTTATTGTTGCTGTGGTGTTCTTCAGAGTTCAGATCTTGCAGATGTAAATTGATTTCTGATGAACGATCTAGATGCTAAAAATAAAATGATCAAATGATCGAGCCAAGGTATTATCATATCAAGGATGCCATATGTTCATGTTCAGTGAAGCTTAATCAGAACCTGTTGCTCTTGCATCTTCAGGTTGCATTTCTGAATCTGATTCTTGATACAAGTTAAAACAATCATCATATCTGCAGATTTCGATGTTGCAGTCCATCAAAGGAATTGCTAAACAATTCAGGTTCCACATCAAACTCCCAAGAATGGTATTTATTTTCATTTCCCTCATCTAGAGGCCTTGCTCTTGCATCTGAAAACCTGACATTTCTGATCTGATGATCTAACCTTATGTGCTCCATCCCCGATTTTTTGAATGGCTAGCAATTGCCTCCTTGTCGTCTTTTCTGAATCACCTAATGCAGCTACAAGGATGAGAGACCTGTGGTCCCTTGCCTCCTTGATCCTGGTGAGTTCAGTCCAAATCTTGGCCTTTTCCCTTGTTTTTCAAATGGCTAGCAATTGGGGTTGGTTGGCACTAAATTGCATCTTGGCATGGGACGATGCGTGTAGGACTGGCACTGTTTCGGTACTCCAAAACATTGGCCCTTGAATTGTGCGTTCTGTTCGCTGTCCGCCATTTCTAACGTCGTCTCATGTGAGCTCATAGATGTGCATATATTTATCATGTTTATATATGCATATATGTTGTGCCCCCACTATTAATTACTTCTGGATGTAGTAAGATAGCGACTTTGCAGACAGCTTATCCTAGTTCACGAGCAAGAAAATGTGTATTGACACTGCAAGATTAATTCCATGGTAAAAAAAAATAGCTGTGATTTTGCTTGCACAAGGTTGAATCTGTCAAGTGTTGGGATTAATTGTGAAGTTTGTCAGTAGGCAGCATTATGTATGAGATGCTATGGAGTAGCTGCATGGTTCTTGAGTAGATACCACGGTGTGTCTGAATTATATCCCTGCTCAGTCACAAATGACTTTGTTCTTCTGATGGATTTGCAGACCCGGGCCCACAAGGATTAGTGGCCTAACCAGATGGTCTCACCCTAAGTACAATCTGCAGAAGAAATGTAGCATTTTCTTGGCTGCATTAAGAACTTTAGGGGGGATGATGCATGCTAGGAGGTAGTTGAGATTACCCTCTCAACAAATTCTTTTTTATATGTAGCCTGCAGCATGCCTTTTCCGAGATCACTAGATTCTAGGGTTTGCCAACCATCTAATAACAGCTAGATGCACAAGTGCAGCGCCACGCCATACTAGCTACCATATGAATATCGAAGTAAAAAAGTTGCTAGCTATCATGTGAATATCAAAGTAAAAGAGTTACTGCGACACAGAGATTTAAATGCGAAAAACTGAAAGCAAGAACTAGTACGTATTTATGGAAAAAGGAGGGATTTTTTTTAAAAAAAGAACCTATACATAAGTAGATAGGGTAGCGCACTACATTATGTTGAACAAAAATATATAGTTTAATGTGTTCGATCAAGCGAGAAATATTAGTCTCTGTAAGTGCCGACCATAGTTGAAGGGTCGGCCATGGTCGAAGTGCCGGCCATGGTTGAAGGCGGGCCATGGTCGAAGGGCCGGCCGTGTCGAAGCGCCTGCCGTGGTTGAAGGAGGGCTGTGGTCGAAGAGCCGTCTGTGGTTAAAGTGACGGCGATGGTCGAAGGAGGGTCGCGATCGAAGGGGTGGTCGAAGGAGGGTCGCGATGGTCGAAGTGTGGTCATAGGAGGGTCATGGTGGAAGGAGGGCTATGGTCGAAGTGGTGGCTGTGGTCGAAGGAGCACCGTGGTCGAAGGGTTGGCCGTGGTCAAAGGGTTGGCCTTGGTCGCAGGAGAGCATTGGTCAAAGGAGGTTTGTGGTTGAAGGGCCAGCCGTGGTCAAAGTGTCGATTGTGGTTAAACGCAGGCCATGGTTGAGGGCCGACCGTGGTTGAAGGACGGCGGTAGTGGAAGGGTCGGCCATGGTCGAAGCATGGTTGAATGGCCGGAGTGGTTGAAAGGTCAGGCATGGTCGAAGGAGGGCGATGGTCGACGGGCCAGCCGTGGTCGAAGCGAGAGTGAATGGGCGGGTGAATGGCCAGAGTGACGGCATGGTCAAAGTACCGCCCGTGGTCAATGTGCTAGTCGTGGTCGAAGGAGCGCCGTGGTCGAAGGAGGGCCATGGTCGAAGTGCCGGTCGTGGTCGAAGCGTGGTCGAAGGGTAGGCATGGTCGAAGAGTGGTCGAAGGGCTAGCTGTGGTCAAAAATGGTCGAAGGGCAGAGCGTGGTCGGAAAAAACGTCATGGTCGAAGGAAGGTCGTGGTCAAAGTGTTGGCTGTGTTCGAAGGTGGGCCATGTTCGAGGGCCAACCGTGGTCGAGAGAGGGCATTGGTCGAAGGAGAGCCATGGTCGAAGTGTCGACTGTTGTCGAAGCATGGTTGAAGGAGCACTGTGGTCGAAGGAGGGCTGTGGTCGAAGGGCCAGCTATAGTCAAAGTATGGTTGAAGGGTCGGCCTTGGTCAAAGAAGGGCATTGGTCAAAGGAGGTCTATAGTTGAAGGGCCAGCCGTAGTCCAAGGAGATCTGTGGTCGAAGGAGGGTTGTGGTCGAGGGCTGGCCATGGTCGAAGGACGGCCATCGTTGAAGAAGGGCCGCGGTCAAAGTGTTGTCGATGGTCAAAGGGCTAGTCGTAGTCACAGGGCCGACGACCGTGGTCGAAGCGTGTTCAAAGAGCTAGCCGTGGTCAAAAATGGTCGAAGGATAGGGCATGGTCTAAGGGCAGCGTGGTTAAAGCGTGGTCGAAGGGCCAGCTGTGGTTGAAAATAGTCGAAGGGCTGGGCCTGGTCGAATAGCACGGCGTGGTCGAAGGAAGGCAGTGGTCGAAGTGTCAGCCGTATTCGAAGGAGGGCCATGGTCGAAGGGCCAACCGTGGTCGATGGAGGGTATCGGTTGAAGGAGGTCTGTGGTCAAAAAGGCCGGTCGTGGTCGACAGAGAGCCATGGTTGAAGGGCTAGCCGTGGTCGACAAAGGGCCATGGTCGAAGGGCCAACCGTGGTTGACAAAAGGCCGTGGTCGAAGTTCCAGTCATGGTCGAAGGAGAGCCATGTTTAGAGTGCCAGCTATGGTCGAAGGAGGGCCATGGTCAGAGTGCTGGTCGTGGTCAAAGGAGGGCCATGGTCAGCAATGTCGAACGTGGTCGAAGAAGGGCCGTGGTCAGGAGTGCTGAACGTGGTCGAAGGAGGGCCAAATGTGGTCGAAGGTTAGGTCTTCTTAAGAACCTCCAACGGAAACCGAAAGGCATGTGGAGGAGGAACGGAGAGGAGTTCGATTGCTGAAGGCAGAGCAAAGTCTTGCCAAGAACCTCTAACGAAAACCATAAGGCATACGGAGGAGGAAGGGGGAGGAGGAGCAGCAAGAGTAGATCTGGGAGAGGGAATGAGATGGCGACCGCTGTGAAGGAATCAGGAGAAGACATAGGGCACGGACCTAGGACACGCAGATGGAAAGATGGATCTATTCGACCGGAAAGCACGAGGATGAGGAAGGGGGCAGTTCGACTGGCGGAGGCGAAGCAAGCGACGCTAGTGGAGAGCGGGAGGAGTAGATCTAGAGCAGGGAGTGAGACGGGTGCTGCAGAGAAGCTAGCTACGGTGTGCCACGAGGAAAGCAACGCGAAAATTCACGAGATTACTGTTAGCGCTAATCAAACACGCCTAACGCAGCGCTGCATAGCACAACAGCAATGCTGCGCGCAGCTAACCGGTGGGTGGAGCGCACATGCGTCAGCGCGGGGCGAATTCAATTCCACATGGATGCAAGCGTTGGCTAGAGTTTCCCCTATCCCTAATATACGGGCGGAGCACACACGCGTCAGTGCGAGGGGAATTCAATTCCACGTGGATGCAAGCGTTGGCCAGAGTTTTCCCATCTCTAATATACAGAGTATTTCTTTTGTGTGAAAAATGTTAGGAGCAAGCATGCCTTGTCAGGTGAGTGCATGCATGCATAAGACATACTGTTAACTGATGTTCTAAAAAAATGATTGGCATTAGCGATTACAAGGTTGGGTGATTATGCCGCCTAGCCGGCCGATTATACGGTAACACGAAAGGCACACATTCCTCGGCTTAGTAGACTTGTTTTTATAGCATCATTGTAATTTGGCATTACAACAGAAACCCTTTTGGTACCGAGCCTAACTCAGCTGCAAGTCTGGAACCTACGTAGTTACCGATTTAATGTAGCGTCTTTTACATCACATCAGGCGTACTTATGGCAGCTAGGAGCACGAAGGGCACTCCAATGCTTCAAGACAATGCTTATAAAATTAATTAGCTATCCGGATGTAATATGATATGATAAAAAGTTAAAGAAATAAAGGAAGAAAAGTAGTATCTTATATAAGATATTGTATGAACATAAAATCCGACAAAAAGATATGGTTAAAATATGTATTGAGAAGGAGAGTAGTGTCCATAGCATTAAACCTACTAATAGATATTTGTGAGAGGGAGAGAAGAAGATTAAGATATTGTCTAAGCTCACTAATAGATATTATACATTAAAAGTCTATGTCAGGGCCGGTCCTGGAGGGGGGCGAGAGGGGCGGCCGCCCCGGGCCTCCAAAATCCAGGGGCTCCCTATATACTATGTAGAGTATATACATGCTTTGAAGATTTATCTTGGGCCTTTTAGCCACCGAAGTTGGCCCACATACAAATTATTTTTTTGTTATGATTGATATGGCAATCAATTCATTGAAAAACATATTGCAAGAACTCTAAACATTCGGAAGTATATTTGGATTTTTAATGAGTTCAACAACATTGAAGTCATTGGATCGAACTGAATTAAAAGAATGTTGTACAAAATTGGCAGAAACTTTCTCTCTAGATGGTTCATCTGATGTTGAGTTAAATGATCTAATTTCTGAGTTAATTGTTATGCAATTGACTTTATCAGATAAACCAATGTCTGCTATGGAGATCTTTGAGTTTGTCAGAGAAGCGGATTGTTATCCTAATATTTCTATTGCTTATCAGATTTTATTTACTATGCCTGTGACTGTGTCATCAGCTAAAAGAAGCTTTTCTTTAATACATAACGCATTTTAAGTGTTTGTTGGTAAAATTAGATATATATCTGTGTGTGTGTAGATTTATATTTAGATATTTATACTAGGGCCCCTATTTCTAGTTTCGCTCCGGGCCCCTAAAATCTCAGGACCGGCCCTGGTCTATGTCTAATGTTATTTCTAAGTAATGTGAAACTCATAAACATTGCTTAGCAATATCGCCGTTGGGGGTGCCCCATGTGTAAGCTCTATCTTGGCTGAGTAAATTCTTGACGGATGCATAGATCACTTCAGGCACGCCGAGACGTACCGGCGTACTAGTCTCAGTAGGATTTAGCCACCCAAGGCAAGAATTTACCAGAACTGTCAATAGGCACGTAAATGGCAAGATGTAAAAAAAAAGAGCAGTAAAAAAGGGAAATTTAATGAAACGAGAGCCACTTAAAGAGGGGAGAGGAGGCTCTCTTGCGTTCTCAGTCTCGCTCCCACTCACCCACTCTGGCCGCCGCCGTCCACCGTGCCATCAGAGCACGCGCCTCTCGCTCATGGTTACTGCTTGATGCACCGGTAGCGCTGTAATTAACTGACACTAATAACGAGAGGCGAAGCAAGAAGATGCCGATGGAGGAAGCAGAGGACTGCTCGGCGTGCGCCTTCTCGCTAACCTGCCAAGAAGACGGCGCCGATCTTGGGGACGGCGTCGTCGACGACGGCGACCTCTTCTTGTTCTACACCGGCGCCACCGTCGATGATGAGGATGACGACAATGAGTACATGGAGCAGCTGGTCTCCAAGGAGACCAGCTTCTGCTCCTCCTCCGACTCCGGCGCCGACGGCGATGACGGCGACTACTCATCGGCCGCCTCCGAGGACTGGTTCCGGCAAGCGCGCCTCGCCGCCGTCAAATGGATCCTTGAAGTGAGCACTGAGCACACCATACATAGCTAGAGCATATGCTTCTCTCTCGATTAGTTCTTTGATGCAAGGATCGATCGATCACTCACGCCGTTAGATTGACATTCGATTTGCATTTGCAGACGCGCGGATGCTTCGGGTTCGACCACCGCACGGCGTACCTGGCCATCGCCTACTTCGACCGCTTCTGCCTCCGGCGACGCGTCGATGTAATCATCACACCACCGTAAAAATCACGCCTTTTTGTAGTCTCTATTTCTTGGGAACGCGCGGATGATGTGCTTTTGTGCGTGAATGGTGTCCAGAGGGCGGCGATGCCGTGGGCGGCGCGGCTGCTGTCCATCGCCTGCGTGTCCGTCGCGGCCAAGATGGAGGAGTACCGCGCGCCGGCGCTGTCGGAGTTCGACGCCGGCGGCGGCTACGAGTTCTGCTCCGCCTCCATCCGCCGGATGGAGCTGCTCGTGCTGTCCACGCTCGGCTGGCGCATGGGCGCCGTCACGCCCTTCGATTACCTCCCCTGCTTCTCCTCCCGGCTTCACCGGCACGACGACGGAGGCGGCGGTCACGACGCCGCTCGCGTCGCCCTCAAGGCCGTCGGGTTCATCTTTGCCACGGCTGAAGGTCCATTCATAGCTGTCTACACTCTACCCATCAAAATCACTTATTTATTGTTTCTTTCTCTGGTATCTAGTGATCTTTCTTTCATTGCTCTGATATTTTTGTTGTTTTTATGCAGCTGGCAGTGTGCTGGATTACAGGCCATCCACTGTGGCTGCAGCAGCAATCTTGGCTGCATCCTATGGAGCTCTACTGACCAAAGAAGCATTGGAGTCCAAGATGACAAATCTATCCCCATCTTCTCTTATTGAGAAGGTTAGTCGCTTGCATAGATTAATACTTATTAGCATTTTATCATATTAATGTTCTATTTGGATGAATTGAGCATTAGGTGTGATCAGCTTTGGCATATTAATTGGCGTGGTTTTTTTCTTTGACCAGGAGCATGTACATGACTGCTACAGTACGTTGGTTGGGGACTTGAACAGGAGGAGCAACAAGAGATCATTGCCATGTTCAGGCTCCAATGAAATTGCCACTAGTACATATGATTCTGTTCTTGTTGATGATGTTACTGACACCGCCGCCTTCACGGCGGCAGACTGGCGAGGAATAAGCGGATCAGGCTGGAGCTGCCGGGCATCCGTTCAGAAGCTAGCACCACCGGGGACACACAATTTTTAGCCAGATGTCTAGGGGGGCTTGGTTTGGATCTTCCTTTTTTCCCCCTTCTTTTCATCCTTTTTTTTATCTTACATGTTTCCAAAAAAATTTAGGTTCTTTGAGCCATTGCCATGGTTGGCATTGGCAATGCTGTTGGATTGGATTGGTTTGGTTTGTGAGAGGGGAAAGAAATGAACAAAGAAAAGGGCTAAGCTTTCCTAAGGAGAGGAGAGCTTGAGTTGAGCCCTAATGCCAGTGCCCAAATGGAGCACATTTCCTGTGAACTTTACTCCAAAGTTGCACTATTTGATATGATGCCATTGTGGATGCCATGTTGCATTGCACTGCACTGCATATGGTGAGATGCTGTTGCATGCAGAGAAGTTGCAAAACAAGTAGTAACACTGAAAGGTTGAGGGTTTGGCCATTGTTTATAGAGCCATTTTTTTCTGCAAGTGGACATGTGATCACTGATCAGTGGGGAGTGGTGTTTCACTCAGCTGCACTGCACTTGCATGGGTTAATTGGTTTGTAGCAAACCTTGTGGAGTGGTTGTAACTTCTGTAACCTCTTCTTCTGTTCTTGAGAAATGGAATGAGATTGCAATTTGTGTATGCATGCCTGAGTGTGCCCTGTGGGTTTCTTGATCAGTTCTGCTGGAAGCCTGAACCGCAAACTTTCAGTGCCATTCATTCAGTTCTGGGCCAATGCTTTTTTTTCTCAAGAATTAGGGCAACTTTTCCTGCCACATTGCAACCAGCTTAGCACTTGCTTGATTCCACAAAGGCACACCCTGTGATGAATTAGGGCAATCCCCACTGCCACAGTGCTTCCATTATTAGTGAACAAACAAGAACATGGCATTGTTTTGGGCTGGGTTTCATTGCATTCAACAGTAATGTAAAAGAAGAGATGATCTGTAGAGAAAGCTCTTGTCAACCATGATTGATAAGTACATTGTATCCTTTTGGTAATAATTGTGCACGTTGAGGAGGAAAACATGCATCACTGTGTGCTGTTGGAAGAGCGACAAGTGTTGCATATGGATGGTATTAATGTACAAGGTACATGAGATTAGTACTTTATATCAATAATTGCCGAAAGATTAGCACTGGGAATGTGACTTTTAACCAGTGTATTTAGTTGGGGGAGAACTACTTGAGCTTGATATTTCTAACACTTAGTGGAGCACACCACAAAGGTTCAATTGAAGAACCAAACAAAAGGCCAGTGTTAGCAAGTAAAGGTTCAATTGACAATTGTTGCAAGTTCTTAAGGAGCGAGTTATCTAAAAGTTGTGGCATGCGAATATTTTTTTCAGCAAATGATATAGTTAATGCTTCCTAAAATGACAATTCTTGACAAAAGCATAAACTTCACTATGAAGTGCATTTAGATGAGTAGAACACTTATCATTCCTTGATAGACTAAGATTTTGTGATTGGATGGTTAATGTAAGAATCTTAGTACAATGCCATATTTAGCACTTGTGAATTATAATAGATTCACTCACTACTTGCATGCAGACCAAGTTTCCTTGAAAAGTAATAACCATTAATTCCATGTTATTCTTCAATGAAGGCAACTCTGACAAATACTAACCCCATTGATTCTTGGGGTAAGAACTACTAGAAGGTAACAACAAATGTGCCATGATGCTCCTGCAGGAAAGATGAAGAAACACATGCTAAAATATTATTACTATAAGACTATGTACAGATCACCTCATGGTGTGTGATGAGTATTTTACTTTGATTTATAAGTTTTGTTGTAGTTTGAGTTTGGTTTGAAGTTTTTGAGTTTTCATAATTGTTATCAGGTTGTAACCAGTCTGGCAACGATGATCAGACCGGGTCTGGGCATTTCTTTAGACTCTATGAAGTGTGGTCTGATCGGTGACTACAGAGCGGTCTAACCAGCCATATGAGATTTTGAAGATTGGACACCAAACACTTGTGTAAGCGTGTTTAGGGATGTGTTTACACCAGGTGCCATTGAAAATGAAGTTCTAAGTTGAAACTAGATAGAGTTGAACCAAAATTTCAGAGAGGGTGTTTTCTGATGCTCTTAAACGATCAATCTAGCCAAACCATGGCGGTCTGGCCGCCGTTAGGCCAATGGTCAAACTGGTCCCTTGTTACCAAGGTGAGTTTGAGGCCTATTGGACGGTCAGACTAGCCTGTGGTTAGCGATCAGACCGGCCCTGTAGGTTCAAAGTGAAATTTGGGTTGAGCTAAGTTGGTTGAGTGTGTGCATAGCATGGGTGCTATTGGTTCGTTGTGCTGTATTGTATGATGCATGATTTAGCTAATGTGAGTTAAGTGTATGAAACTCGTGTTCAAAATAAGATTGCTTTGTCTTTGGATGTGCATATTGCTTAGAAAGCGATGTCGATCAATGGCAAAGAACTGGGACTAAGCGAGAGAAATGAGGTCCACTCGGTCGGGTAAATCCAAGTGAGGCTACATGGCTTAAGCGGGAAGCACAGAAGAGATGAGGATCACGATAAGGTGAGTTGGTGCATGTTGTGCGCCAAGTGACAAAACTGATGCACGTAGAGACGATTCAGAGGAGACCGAATGTGTGAAGACGTGACAGCTAGTCATGGGCACTATAGACTACGTGTCAAAGCATGCAGAGATGTTTTGATGGATTGCATTAGTGTTTTAGGCTATCGAGCTTTTTGGATAAGCCACTTTGAAAAACGTGCATGTGTATAAAACCTAGTATGATGTTGGCTTAACGGGTTAGCCCATGTAAATGGACGAAATCCAACTAGAAGTGTTGGTTAAGATTTCTTGTAAGTCACCACTATAAAAGAAGAGGTAGAAGTGGCTTAAGGTTTGAGGTTTTTTTTTTTTTTTGCTAAGCTTTGGAGAGTTTTGCCTAAGCCTTTGGAGGAGGTTAGTATTCTTAGAGAGAACTCTTAGAGATGAGTTGTGACTCTTATGCTTAACTTTTTATTATCCTTAAGTTTTGTGAATGGCTGTAAATATTCATATCTAAGTATCAATAGATATCCAAAATTTCTCTAAATTTTTCTCCTCTTTGCTCAAGTGTAGTCTTGATTTGGTTTGGTTTTTGGCGTTGCTTTATTCTCCCTTGATCTTGCTTTGTGTCAAGGACGTGTAAGTAATGGTGATATCTCTTGAAGACCAGATCCCACCCATCTAGGTATCTGTTCTTTGCAAATTCTTGGTTTTGCCCATTTGGTGAAACAAATGGTGATTTTGGGGATTTTGCTAGGACGTGTGGGAAATCATCTATAGTCATCTCAGTTTGGTTCCTCCTACGAGCTCCTTCCAATCATCATTTTCCTCTTTGACCCGGTTTTGATGTAATCTGTATTGTTTTGGGCAAAGGTCAAAACTTTGTTGAGTAACTTATTGATCCATTGATAGAATAGGTTCATAGGATCTTGAGGAAGCTACGTTTTAAGTTTCAAGTTCTTTGGTTAAGTAGATTAGAAGTTAGGCCTATTTGAGTTCTTGGCCACGCCTTGTTTTTCCGTTTTTGAATGGCGGACAATCAAACCGCCATGACCCGAGTGGTCAGACCACCCAAGCCCAGTCAGACCGGTGTGATGTCTGCGGTCAGACCGGCCACTTGATGTTCTGGCCCATTCGTTGGTCCTTTTGTTCTCTTGTCTTGTTGACTTCTGTTTTTATGCTTGTGTTCATCGTACATTTGATCTTATTAATTTCTCATACCTAATTCAGTGAAAAGACCAAAGGGAGTTGATTTAGTTGAAGTTGAAAAGGGGGTAAAAATAATTCACACCCTCTGATCTCCTACAATTACTTTCAGGAATCAATCATGATGACATCTTTACATGCACCGCCTAAACCCTAAAGTTGGTCTTCTGGCCTCATCCACTAACTAATGCAGGTCTTACATTGCACGCTCTGCCCTACAGGCTTACAGCTGGTAAAAAGAGCTTTTTCTCTTTCCCCTCTTGCACCTGCAATGCATGCACTCAGGCAATGAAAATGCCCCATGGGCAATATAGTGACTTTCTGAGGCGCCACCATCTCTGCATGCCTGCTGCCTGCTAGCTGCTGCAATGCATTGCATTGCAACCCCCCTCTTTCTCTCTCTCTCTCTCTCTCTCTCTCTCTCTCTCTCTCTCTCTCTCTCTCTCTCTCTTTCATGTGGCCTCATTGCTTAGTTTTCTTACTTCGATGTTGCTATAAAAAGGAAAGGGATTCTTTCTTTGCATTGAATCATGGCCACAGATGTTGCTATTCTCAAACAGTGTTTTCACCCCCACTTCCCCTGAAGTTAGGCTAGGGCATGCATGGAATATGGAACTCAAACTAGTACAATTGTACAAATTGAAAGGTTTTAGGCATGTTTGGCTGGTTCAGGGCCTGTTCTTTTCGACTGCGGCTTATGGCTTTTGGCTGAAATTTTTGAATTTTGGCTGTTTACGGTACAGATTACGGAGAGACAGATACTCACTTGCGATTTTTGCTGGTACAGATATTGGGATTTTAACGTGTAGATCATTTAACTTGTAGACCCCGTCTTGAGAAAATACTCCGTTTGAAAGTTAGGTACTGTAACAAAAGCCAAAAGCCACCAGTTTCGGAGGAAAAGAACAGGCCCCTCAGTTGGGTAAAAGCACCTATTGTTACATTTGAATAATTCAGCGGTAGACCATGCATGGTCCCAATATCGAGAGGAATTGGGTTTAGAGCATCTTGACAGTCCATGTTGTAGGCCTGATCGAAAGTAAGTTCCGATTAATAAAGAAAATGTTGGAGTATCTATGAACATGAATTTTATCATTTCCCATCGCCTGCTATGAGTACAGGTAGCTAAGTACAAATAATCCCCTAAGCTATAAAATTCTTAAATATCTAGGAAAATGTAGTTTTATCTTAGAAAAGCTTCTGGACCCTTCCATATACTCCCAATGGCGCTGGCATGTTAGACTTCATGGTTTCGAATATGGCAGTAGCTTACCAATACGCCTATCTATGTTTGTTCATTAGGATCCTACAATCGTATAGGACTATTCCAATCTTGATCCTAGGTAAAAATCTAAATCCAGTAATACCGCATAAAATAGTAATCTAGAGATTATAATGTTTAGAATCATAATTGTGTAGCTGAGAATCCTATTATATATGATCCTACGATCCTACCAACCCGAAAACGGTTCTACCTAAGATCAATCCTGACAACCTCGTTGTGTAAAATACACCATACACGAATATAACAGTAGTTATGACATTAGTAGGATTCAGGCACCTCTTCCAGACTTGATTCCTAGAGTCAGCATACATTGATTAATTTTCATTGGGTCCAATTCTTTTATCACTTATAAGACCTCAGCAATCGAGCTCGTCAAGAAGAATGGAGCAAATATATTGCAAGTCCATCCGAGCAGATCAAACCAAAATGTTTAGAAGAATTTCTTGAACTAATTAATCAACTGTAGAATGTTAAGGTGACCAATTAAAGATAGCCTATTATACATGTGGTTCAACCAATGGACGTTCAACTGGCCGGTAACTTACATATAAAGTGTACAGAGAATATACTATTGCCTGCCTGCCTTCTGAATCTAGATAGCTCATGACTCGTTGTTGGATGAATAGAGATCAGAATCCAGAAAGGGGTTTTAAAAAACTGCTTAGCTTCTCAGTCACCAATGCAGTCAAAAACAGGCTTGGAGACAAAGCTTGGTTAAATTTTTGTTGGTTTAAACTTTAAAGGACTACCACCTAGAAGTGAGTGGGCACCTCACTGGCTGGCCGGCTGCTTGCCCCTAGTAAAGCACCATTTTTTTAGAACAAGCATTATAAACAGCAACGAAAAGTCGACCATACAGGATTTTCATACAAAAAAACATCGATTTTGAGTTAATGTAATGTTTCCCGTGTTCCAAAACAGAGTCTTAGAATTTCTCGATCATCTCCAACTTCCGACTCATTTTTTTATGGTAGGCATCACCTGGATGCTTTTTTTCTAACTATTATCCAAATTTGTGACCCTTGAATTAGAGATTAAGATTCCCCTTATTTTTGAAGGGGGGAGATTTTTTTAAAAGGGGAGAGGATAAAATTCAAGGGAGAGAGGGAGAATTCATGGCCATTGGATCTCTAATTCAACGGTCCTAAATCTGGATGATAGTTAGGAAGAAAACATCCGGATGATATTTAACAAAACCCTTTTTTTATATGTACTAGTATGATAACCACACTTAATGTAAATGGTGCACATGGAAAAGAAAGCCTTACAAAGGGACAGGGATGAGGGAATGGCAGTTGGAATGTGTACAGCTGCGAGTCTCAACTGAAAGCCTGAAACAAAGATGGCCTGCTTGCATCAATGGCAGGGTGTGGCCCTAAGCTAGCTCACAGGCAGCACTGCACTGCAGAAGCAGACCAAGTATTTGCTGGGGCGGTGGTCTAAAGACTACAAACAGGCCTGCACCAAAGACAAAGAAGCCAACACAAAGATATCTTCCCATGCACCACACAACACACAGTAGCAACACAGGCACACACACACAGCCCCTGATCTGGTCAAAGAAACATATATGGTTTTGTTTTCTACTGCTTGTTTTGGTCTTTTATGCTGGCACTGCTGGTGAATGTGATGAACTGTCTCCTGTGTGTAGCTGGGAAATCTTGTATTATGCATGCAGAGATGGGGAAAATATTGTGTGTGTGTGAGCTTTGTCCCATTCTCAATCACCCTACCCTGATGTTAAATGTGTGCATAATTATTCGTAGGTTCTTTTCTCATGTACTTTTCATCTTGGCCAGTTCATGGTGAGTTCCAGTCGAGGGAAGTGCTCCAATGTTCTTCCTGAGTGTGAAAAGGCACAGATTTTATATCACGTCAAGGGCAGGAGATTTGAGATTTGCAACTGCAGCACTACTGCAGCACTAACTATACTGCTTTGAGATTTGTGGTTTGTTTTTCTCAGTCAAGCATGGAAGCACTACTCTAAATTACAAGGGCCTTGGAATTACAAGACCAGCCTTTTAATTTCTGATCAAATTGTAAGGTAGAGGCACATTAAGCAACATCCTTTGTCACTCGAACCAACCATGGAGGATTAACTATGGGCGTTTATAATGGCTATAATTGATGTCTTTTGGTTGTGGCCGATGGTTTTTGACTAAAAGAAGTGGTTTCTAGAAAGAGAAGACGAATAGTGCAAAAAAATGAGTGAGAGATACATGCACGAAATAATAGCAAGATGAGTAGGGTGTACGATGCATCCATGACCCTCCTGTCTTATCCCTGAAGTGAGACAGGAGTGAATAAAGTAAGAAAACTGTTTTATAAAGCCAGAATGTTCATACAACTTTTCTAAACAAAAAACCAAAATTAAACTAATATCAACGTACCCTTAGCATTAATTTTCAGCATCATACGGAAATCACCAGACTGCAAAAAGGTGAATTGGTCTGAAGCTAGCAACAGTGAAGCTAGACAAGAGAGTAAATTAAATACAGAGGAAAGTGTCACATGCTAGCTCGCAGAGGAGGCTAAGTTAGAGCGCGTGGGTATTTGATTTTTGCTATGGTTTTTATTAAAAATAAATAGTAGTGATCAGAAGAAATAGCTTTTAAAAAGAAGGGTTGATAGTGAAAAAAATAATAAAGAGATATATGCACATAATAAGAGCGAGAGAAGTGGTATGGGTGATATACCCGTTGTTGGCCCAGTCTATTTCAAATGTACGCTTTCACGGTGTACTGACGCACACAAGTCATTTGCTGGAGTTGGAAACAAGATGACAGAACTAATAACAAGATTGAACAAAAAAGAACTAAGGCATGGGATTACGATGCTACCCGCTTGCACCTTTTCTGTGTTTACTCTATTATTCTCTGACTGAAATGCTCAGCAAATTACATGGTTTAAATAGATATAAACCGGCCACACATGCGGGCCACTCAACTACGACTACCTCTGATCCGGTTTTCCCAGCCACAATCACTACTATTCGCGCACACTGCGCATTACCCGCTAGATTCGGTCTCGCTGAGACCAACTCAGATACCTACGACCACACAAACAGGCTTCAAATCCTTTGAGCGTGGCACTTCAACCACATAGATCTTCCGAGCACCGATCGCTTTAGTAGGCCTCCGACTGCTATAGAGATCAAACGACCATGACGCTACGACTGCTACAGTGACTCTACGACCATAACACTACGACTACTACAATGACCTTACGACCATGACGTCTACAGTACTCCTCTGAGTATGATGTCTACAGTCCTCCTTTAAGTATGACGTCTACAGTATTCCTTTAAGTATGACGTCTTCAGTACTGCTCCAAGTATAACGTCTATAGTACTTACGACTATGGCCGTTGCGACTACTTCGACCACGACTATGACCGCTGCGACTACTTCGACCACGACCACGACTGCTTTTTCGACCACGCCTTCGACAGCAGCTTCGATCACGCTGCCACAACTTCTACACATACTCGTACACACGAGTACTCGACACACACTTCTACCATACACACATGCAACAAGATTAATCCAACACACATGACCCCCTGCCTTATCTCTGGAGTGAGATGGTAGTGAAGGAATGGAGAAGCTGCTTCGAGAAATTGAGTGTTTATATCAACTTTTCGTTTTTCTAAGTAGAAATTAGAAATAGAACCCAATATAAGCATAGCTTTAATCAATTGAGATGAGTACATGTAGAACCAATCATGTAGTAAGCATGCGTGCAGCAATGGAGATTCAGAACGATGAGTTGGAACACTAAGTGGTCGTCAGGTCAATCAACTAAAGGTAGCTTCTTGGAATTCTTTGGTAGGGTACAGGCTACAGAGAAGATAGATAGAATGATAGAAGAGCACACGCTACCAACTGTTGGTGAAATGCTAGTGAGTGACTAGTCGTGTCCCATGCAATGGTGTGTGCTATACTAGTGATTCAGTACTGGTACTGGTACTAAATCAATGTGCACGGCATGTATGTGAACTGTGTGTGTGCATAACTGTTGTTTTCATGGAGAAGGCGTCCCTTCTTGATCGGGCGTTCTGCAACAGCGTATATCTTAGCTTATGCTCTCGCTTGCATTGGAACATACCGCAAACTTCTAAATCATAGTACTCCCTCTCAGCACAAACACATACCATTTTAGGCATCTACATAGTCTCTAAAAGCACATTTGACCACTAATTTATATTATAATATATTTATAAAACCTAATGGAATTAAAATATTGGAAAAGAATTTCTCAAGATAAATTTATACATATAATTTTCATATAGACAATCTAAAAATTTAAAAAGATATCGATTGTTAAAGTTTTAAAATTTTGACTGAACACCTTCCAAACGATATGTATTGTGACTGAAGAGAGGCCTCTTCTTTTCAGTTTCTAAAAATTGTTTTTCTGCTTTTCTATAATAACTAGCTTTCAAACGGAGTGTTTTTTCAAGACGGGATTTACAAGTTAGTTATTATAATGACTTCATTTATAATGGCCAAAACTGCACGTAAATTTCTGTTACTTTATACTCTCTCTCTTACGAATAGTCTAAAAATCATAAACCGCAAGTAATAAACTATAAGCTAAATCCGAAAAGAACAAACCTAAATATATATGATATAGATGTGAGGAAAGAGGTTCAATGCTGTGTTTTAATGTTTTGTTCGTTCGTCAGTTCAGCTGCATCCTCTTTCTTTTCCTCTTGTTTGTGAGCGTCTTGTCCAACGGAAATCCGTAGGCCCATGGGCCATTTGGTCGCCCAGGCCATGACCATGGTCCATCCCGATGGATCACATACCGTACGGACCCTATTTCTCTTGAGCTCAATCATAAATGCGATGATACATGGACTCAATAATTAAGCCGATGAAACATTGGTACGAGTTCTGCCGGATGGATCCATACGTATAGCAGTGGTAACTTGTAGGATCGAAATGTAACAGGGAGTGGAATGGTGCCGATCAATTTTTTCTAAATATCCTTGATTATTTACTTAATTAACTACAAAGTTACTGAGATTAAGATTAACAGCCAAAATCTAAATAAAATTGCTCAAGTGATCAAACTCCAGAAAAATCCCAAACCCTAGAGTTATGACCGGTTACTTGGGCAGTCTGAACTCTTTGGTAGTCAGACCACTAGCTCAAAGCCAATCAGACTGGTGGAGGCGGTTGGACCGGCCTCCCTGTCTAGAACAGTCCAACATGATCCAATTTTGATGCAACTCATAAAATACAAGTCCAAATGATATGAAATTTCACACGTACCTTACTTAAGATCTCAGAAACCTATTCCAACCAAGGGTCATAAGAATCTATGTCAAAGTTCATATCCTTTTCAAGATTAAGTAAGATTGCACCAAAACCAAGCCAAAATTGAAAACGGTGAATATATCTTGCTTGTGGGTAGAAGATGGCTCTAGATGATTTTTTTTATATGTCACAGCAAGTAAGAATAACAAAGAAATCTAGCAAAAAAACACTTGGATCAAGAAATCACTCTTGATAATCAAATCCAAGCAAAACCAGATTTCTTCAAGAAGTTGCTGACCAGGTGTTTAGATGGATGAGGATTGGTTTACAAGAGTCATCTATATCTCTTCTACGTCTTTGGCACAACAAGATCAAGAAGGAGGGAGAGAAAAGCAAAAACCAACTAAATCAAAAGCAAATCAATCAGCACAAGATGAATCCATGTGAGATAAACAAATATTTGTATTACTACTTGAGGTTAATGGTTTTATAGCAACTCCACTTAGAGAATAAGAGAGCATACCACAATACTCAACTTTTCTCAAACCCTAACCCTAGAACACTTAGTCTTAATGTAAGAGAGAGCAGTTAAATGGTTAACTAGCAAATCTTCATCCCAACCTGTTAAATAGATAAAATAACTAGCACTAATCTAAATATTAGTGGATACTATCCACTTAGCATATAAAGGAGAAATCTGATAACCACACACATGGGTTAGCTTCTCCTTGATCTAAACCACTCTCCCAAATGCCGTAGTTTTCTTCCAAGTTAATTTCCAATATTTTAGTCAACTTACCAAAATAACTTTTCTTGACAAAATTGCATTTCAAATTTTTCATTCTCAAATTGCAATGGTTCTCAAACTGTTCAAAGTCAAACAAAACATGAGCAGACAGGGTCATAGGGCAGCAAAAGAAAAGGAAAAAAGAACGATTGTATTGGATTTCATTGAATATACACCATACAAATGGGTCAACAGATACAACATCGTCAATGGAGATTGCTGGATTCCCATCCTCGCAATTCGACTATACTAGGATATGCATGAAACCTATAGATAGGTGTTAGCTGATGACTAACGAGTAACAAACTACAGGTATTATGTACACTTGTTTCGCCTGCATCGACTCAGCTGTGTCATCGGAAAGACGAAATGCTCGGAGACCTGCACCGACTTGGCGATCTGGAGCCCTCCTTAACCCCTGAGCTCAGAGAGGACGAATCGCTCCGGAGCTCGGATAATCGGGCTTTCTCATGCAACAGTTTGCACTGCAGAAGTTGCATATTTCAGCATCAGTAAGATGAAAGTTGAAAACACAAATTACATATATTTGCCACTTTGATGAAATAGCAAAAAAGCAACGGTTACTTGAAACTACATATGCTGCTGTGTTCGTATCAAGTGGATCAGAACACGAAGCGGATAATTCATCAAAAAAAAAAAGAGAGCTGATTTCTCATCCTAGTAAATAAGAAGATTCAGTTAGCTCAATTTAAAAATGGCTTCCGCACGTTGTTACCTTTAACTTAAGATCATCAACTTCACTCTCCAAAGAAGCGATACGACGTTGGAGTTGATTCAAGGCTTCCAATGCTTTCAGAAGACTCGCATCAGACCCATGGTTTCCAACTCCAGCTACCTGTAGCAGCAGTAGGATTCATGTTTGGTCAATTAATCTGGCAAACTCACATCAACCACCACATGATAATGTTGCTTCCAAGTAAAAATATGCATACCTTCAGAACGCTGGTACATAAATTCGATAGATTTTCTGCGAGCTTGCTTCTATCTTGTTCGCTTGCCTGTTGATACGTAAACAAACAAAATATCAATGCCTTCGTACCTGCCATAACTCTTGACGGATAGTGTTATGGTCGGTGGTGGTTGGCTACGGATCCGAGGACTGAGGGTACGAGTCCGAGGGCTAAGGGTAGGACACTCGCCCTTGAACGGCCATCCATGCCGCCGCCAAGGCTCTTAGGCTTGTTGGAGAAGAGAGGAAGACTAGAGAATTTTATTTCTTTTTTTCTGATGATAATAGGTACAATGATGTCTCTTTTATAGGATGACTAAACTTGACCCCAACGAAACATATCTCTATATTGAGAAAACTAATCCCTAATAATAGGAAACTTATCTCGAATATATGAAAATAATATAGAAGGAAATAAGCCTAAATAATAAGAAAACTAATTATTATATTCCTAATTCGCGATATACTAGCGAACCACCCAATTTCGCATGTGCTACAGTACCCACAGATACTGTTTGCGTGTTGCTACAGTACCTGCGTCGTACCATTCATGGTTGCTGCAGTGTTGGTGGTACTGCTGTATGTACGCTGAGATCTTAAGCCATAACATTACACCCCTCGTGGCGAGACAGCTCGTCCTCAAGCTGTTAGGTGGCAGCCATGGTTGAAGTCCTCCGTAACTCTATGTCGACGAAAGGGCACGATGACATCATGTCGCATGGAAGAAGATCCGTGAAGCCTCGGTGAGCAACAATGAGGATAGCAACCCTTCAACGTCGGTTGACGTCGTAGTAGTGCCGGTGGCAAGGTCAACCGGCACGAGGTAACAACATCCTTCTTGCCCCCGGATGCAGCGGCTGTGGGAGGGATATGACGACATCGCTGAGCCCCACCTGGCAACCATTGTGCTCCACACTTGGGGAGGCACGGTGTTGGCCGGTCACGTGGAGATGACCGCCACTGGATAGCGACAACTTTCTTTTTTGGCAAAGGCACCAAAGACGAAGACTAAATACGAGTCATCGTTGGTGACATGGCCATTACCAACACCAGCGCCGAGGAAAGTGGTGGCAGCGCAACCATTGCAATGGTACGCAACGCCTCTTCCTGTTCCTTCAGTTTGTTCACCAACTCCATAGCGTTCTCCAAGTTGGCCATCATATTATCAAGTAAGGATCCTATTTTCTCGTTGCTAGCCATCAACATGTCCAAAGGAGATAATTCAGCATCAGAAGCCGTGATGAGTGGCTCTAATACCAAGTGTTGTGGTCAGTGGTGGTTGGGTACGGGTCCGAGGACCGAGGGTAGGACACTTGCTCTTGAACGGCCAGCCATGCCGCCGCTAAGGCTCTGAGGCCTGTTGAAGAAGAGAGGAAAACTGGAGAACTTTGTTTTTTTCCCTGATGATAATAGGTACAATGTTGTCCCTTTTATAGGGATGGCTAAACTTGACCCCTAGGAAACATATCTCTATATTGAGGAAACTAATCTTTAACTAGTTGAGTTCCCGTGCATAACTACGGAACAAAAACATTCAACAGACATAGATATGTAGGGAAAACACATGTCTGATAGTTCATGAAATATTAACAAAGGAAAACATTTGATGATGGACCGGTTTTTAAGACACAAAAAAAACATTGTTGTAGCCTCCTAATTTTTTTATTAAAAGAAGATAGAGGTAAGTCATCACTTCAGTATGTTCATCCTAACTCTTTTAACATGTATGCCTTGCTCTGAAATACCAGTTCACAGCATACTCCAGAGGAAACAAAACAAATATAGATAGTAACAACAGCAGCAACAAAAAACTGAAGGTGCTCAGCATATTATGATACGAATAAATGTCATATCATCATCATACGTAGCAATATTCACTTAACAGGAAGCTGTCATTGCCAATACAGAGATTCTGAGTACTTTAGTGTACGTGTATATGCATGCATGTGTGAGAGCAGCATATCGTCTTGCACATAAACCAATGGAGAGAGGCAGTCCTTGTAAAAGTATTCAGATTTGATAGAATCATCACAGCAGCCTCCAGTTCCTATATGTGCACATATGAACATATGAATAGACGTACTGTTTCCTAGTAGACAGGTGGGAATCGCATCAAGAAACAAAAAAAAACATTGTTGTAGCCTAGGCTACGACCACTATCTTCGACCACTAGCATATAAGAACGCTGACTCAAACCATGTACTGGTCTGATCGTGAGCGTGGTCGTATAAGCCGTGGTCGTAAGCCGTGTTTGTGAGCGTGATCGTAAGCCGTGGTCGTGGTCGTAAGCCATGGTTTACGACCACGCTCACAACCACGGTTTGAGTCATGCGTCCCCCCAACCACAAGGTTTGAGTCATTCACTCCCCAACCGCACCACTACACACGTGTCACACTCACATAGTCGCGCGCTCGAGGAGAGGACTAAAAATAGAATTACAGTGATTCGGGGCTACATTTGGTATTCGTGTGACAAACAGTGCTACGACCACAGTGTTCGAGCACTGGCTATAACCATCGTCTTCGACCACAGGCTACGACCAAAGTGTTCGACCATCGACTACGACCACCATCTTGAACCACTGGCTACGACCACGAGCTATGATCATCGTCTTCGACCACCGGTTACGACCACGGGCTACGACCATGAGCTACGACCACCGTCTTCGACCACAGGCTATGACCACGGGTTACGACCACAGGCTAAGACCACGGGCTACGACCACTAGCTATGACTGCAGTGTTCGACCACTGGTTATGACCACCGGTTACGACCACAGGCTACGACCGCAGGCTACGACGACTGGCTACAACCACGGGCCACGACCACCGTCTTCGACCACGGGCTACGACCACGATGTTCCACCACTGGGTACAACCACAGGCTACCACCACAAGTTACGACCACAGTGTTTGACCACTGGCTACGACCACGGTATACGACCACTAGCTACGATCATGGGGTAGGATCATAGTGTTCGACCATAACCTACGACCACTGGCTACAACCACCGACTACAACTACGAGCTACGACCACTGGCTACAACCATTGTCTACGACCACTGCCTATGATCACATGCTACGACCACTGGCTATGACCACGGTGTTCAACCACTGGCTACGACCACAGGTTACGGCCACCCTCTTGGACCATAGCCTACGACCACTGACTATGACCACGGGCTACGACCACCATCTTCGACCATAAGCTATGACCACAGGGTACGACCACAATCTGGGACCACAGGCTACGACCACGAACTACATCCACCATCTTGGACCACAGGCTACGACCACTGGATACGACCACAGGCTACGACCATGGGCTAGGACCACGGGCTACGACCACTGATTACGACTACAGTGTTCGACCACTAGTTACGACCACGCGCTACGACCACTGCCTACGACCACTTGCTACAACCACAGGCTACAACCACGGGCTACGACCACTGGCTACAACCGTAGTGTTCGACCACTGGTTACGAGCACAAACTAGAACCACCATCTATGACCACTGGCTACGACCACAAGCTATGATATAGTCTTCGACCACTCACTATGACCACAGTCTTCGACCATTGGCTACGACCACGGGCAACGATCACTGGCTACGACCACAGTGTACGACCACTGGTTACCACCACAGGCTATGACCACAGTGTTCGACCACTGGCTACGACCACAAGCTACCACCACAGGCTACGACCACTGGCTATGACCACGGGCTACGACCACCGTCTTCGAACACAGGTTACAACCACAGGCTACGACCACGAGCTATGACCACGGTGTTCGACCACAAGCTACGACCTGGACAAAGAAGCACTGGAATCAAGCCCCATCTGGTGGTTGCCGCACTGGTCACAGGTGGCACAGGGCACGTAGGTGAGGGTGCTCCTAGAGTCCACGATCAACGCGAACTCCTACGGTGGCGTCCCGATGTACAGCCTTATCATGTAATACCTAACCAACACGACAACAAGTGCAAACCTCCCCGCCTCAGATCCAATAGAGCAACAGATCAACAGAAGGGAGGGTTGAGCTGTACCGACCTGTTGGTGAGGAGATTATCATGGAGGCGCATGCAAGTGTTAGGGCGAACGCAGTCGCCGATTCCACGCCGAGCAGAGGCGAGCTGGCTGGCGTTGGGGTAGGAGAGCGTGAGTGGGAGCACCAGCGGCGGCCGCTGCGTTGGCGGCGAGGAGGAGGATGACGGTAGCGAGGGCCAGGAGTGAGCCGAGCCCACGACTCCAACGACGACTCCCCATGGTCACGCCGTGCAAGGAATGGGAGGGTGGAGCCATGGAGGCCGTCGTGCCGAGGGGAGGGCTCCAGTGGTGACTCACGCTTCTTGTGGTGACGCGGCGCCGTCGTGGAAGCATCACTCGGCGGGGAGTGGTCATGTCAGAGAGAAAGAGGGGGATTGGGATTTTGGAGGAAAGAGGAGCGTGTCTAAGAGGGAGGGGAGTTGAGACGGGGGAGATTCTTTGGCCATGGGGAGCTATTGGGGAGCCGTGTACGTGTGGAAAGGAAGATCGTGAGATCCAACGACTATGGAAAGTCGAGGAAGAACGGACGGCTATTGAGAATCAAGGGAGAATGGACCAACTACCACCAACTCAATTTTTTTAGTAGGATAATAGGAAATTTATCTCTAATACATAGAAATAATCTAAAAAGAAATAAGCCCAAATAATAAGAAATCTAATTATTATATTCCTAATCCGTGATACACCGGCGAACCATCCAATTTCGCATGTGCTACAGTACCCACGGATACTGTTTGCACGGTTGCTGCAGTGTTGGTAGTACTGTTCGCTTGCCTGCTGCATGTACGCTGAGATCCTAGGCCATAACAGATGGAAAGGAAGTAGACGCACCTCTAATTTCTTCCTCAAAAGTTCTTCCTCTTCTATCTGTTCATATGGATCTTTTCCATCTGAGACCCTGTAGCGGGCAAGCTCTTCCTTCGTACGGGCAACAATGGCCCCTAGCTGCTGCAGCTTTGCACTTAGCTCTTCGTTTTGCTTTTTCAGCAGGATATTCTCTTCCTATTGATTAGTGGAAAATGCATGAAAGATGATCTGACAAGAAAACACTAATATTCAGAAACACCAAGGAAGTTTGAGAAGTAACCAATACCTTTGTTTTGACGTGGTGATTAATTCGCAGCTGAAGATTCTGTTGCCTGGTAAGCTTCTTTACTTCATTTTCAAGATTAAGAATGATTGTTTTGTAGTTTGCATTCTCAGCCTACAATATTTTAGATGATTAATATAAGAAAACTAATATTTACCATAAAAAGTGGGAAAGAAACATGCTGTTTCTTTTCCAACAGAAAAGTGATTTGACATACCTTCAGCAAGTCAATTTCAGCTACCACGAAATGTTCTTTTTGTCGTAATTTTTCTATAGTTATGCGAGCAGCTCCAAGTTCTGATTGTCTGTGGTTTATCTCATCAAGCCAGCTGTAGAACAAAAACATTGTTGTGCATGTCATATCACCTATTATTGAGATTTTAAAGATGTCATAGAAGGCAAAGTATCTACCTCTGCCTCTCTTCAATGAATTCATCAAGCTGCTTCTTCATCAGCTCATTGGACTGCCGAACACTTGGGGTATTAAATGCAATCCGAGAGGAAAGATAAATTGCAGAAAAACTGTCACTACTGTGGAACTTGCCTCTTTAGATTCTTGAGCTTGAGAAATAGCTGGCTCTTTTGTGTCCATCTTTTGCTGGTTGTCAACTAGTGCCTACAAAATGATACAATAGGCAAATTTTCACAAAAATATTATTGGCCTAGACACATAATTGGCAATATTTATGAATGCGTGAAGTAAGGGAGTTTGTATTAATACCGCCCAAGTTGTCATGTTCATCTTAACCCCTAACATATCACGAATCACATCGTGTGTCATACTCTCTGTTGTAGCTAATCTCGCATTCAACATGAATATCTTCAAACATAAGAGAAAAGATAGGTTGGTAAAATTATGAACAGATGAAACAAAAATATGGAAAGTTTTGAAAAATCATACCTCCCTTTGCCGACTAGCTGCTATGCCCTCGAGTTCCACAATACGTTGCTTTGCAGCACTAAGTTCCTCATCTTTCTCAGAATTCATTTGTTGGACAAAACCCAATCCAATACATTTGAATGGGGAACCTGAACCCCGGGGTTTCAAGCTAATCTTCTCTGGTTTTGTGGAGCAAGCATTTGTGGATATATTGTCAGTCTTAACCTGTTGTGCCATGGCCTCTAGCTCCATGAACTAGTCAGATCATATTTCATTAGTGTTCTTGAAAACTGTTGATAACTTCAGCTTTTGAAAATAAATCACAAAAGAAAATTTGCTTACCTTCTGCTTATATTCTTGTGCTGCTGCCTCAGCATGTATGTTTAGCTCTGAGATATGCACCTTGCACTGAACAATCTATAGAGAAAAGACAGGTAATACTGAAACCAACAATATTTGGATAAAACTTTTACAACAGTAAAATTACAGTCAGAACAATTGAACAATTAAGCACTTGTATTTGAAGTGACAAATGGTTAGAAAATATATCGTTACCTCTGAATCCTTCTCAGCAACCTCCTTTTGAAGTATTCTTATACTCTCCTGAGCAGCCAGTAGCTCATTACGTATCTCTCTTGAGTGCCTGCAAGAGAAAGTCAAGGTGAGTGCTATTCTTACAGCTGTGAATTTGATAACTGGCAGTGGTAACAAAATTCATAACCATGCAAACCTGGATGAGTCAGTTAAATCAACCATTCCATCTTCCACGGAGCTCCTTGCTTTCCCAGAGGATGGTACAGCTAGCATTTGTTGCCTAACTTTCTGCAGCTCCACTTCTAATTCTTCTCTTTGCATTCTTTGCCGTTCTGCTTCTTCCTTGATGATGTCCACCTTGTTTTCCAAAGCACATACAGTACTTTCGAGCTCCTCAATTGACCTCTCCAATAGCTTCACTTCTTCATCCTTCTCTTCAGCATATGACTTCCTTTCCTCTGCTATCTGTAAAAGAGCAATAGAAGGGTTATACATGAAATATAACGCAAGCAGTATTAAGGGAGCAAAACAATAATCAAGTAAGTTCCAGAGCAGGTTTCAGAAAAAAAAAAGGTTTCTGAGCACCTGTCGGGCTTCTGTAGCAATTACTTCACTTTCTTCTGCCAGTGCCTGAGCCATCTCCAGCTTCTCGTTCAAGATAAACACCTGAGAGTCACAGCATTGCTTTTCATCTGAAAGCTTGGAGAAGTCATCTTGCAAACGTTGAAAATAGCTATTCTTATCATCAAGTAAACTTCTCAGCTCAATCAACTCTTCTTCCAATCTTTCAGTGGCTTCAATTTTATCAGCTAACTCCTCCTCCATAGCATAACTGATTTCTTCAACATGGTTCAGCTGAGATTTCATTTCAGTATTTTGCATATAAAGTACCTTTAGTTCATCAATCTTATTTGCTAGCTGCTCCTCTAGGGCAAAAACCTTTTCATTACTCTTCAAGATTTCAGCCTCTACTAGTTGCCTTCCAGAAACTGCATCATCAAGTTCATGCGATTTAGAAGTAAGCGCTTGTTCTAATGATTCTATTGCTTCAGCCAACTTAATAAGTTCATCTGCTCGATCTTTTGCAACAGATGCTGACTCCTGTAATAGGCTAATATCAAATGACAAGCCCTTTGCCAATTCATCTTTCCTAGCTAATTCAGACTTTAGAAAAGAATTATGGGTGCTTAACTCCTCAACGGACATTTGAATGGAATCGAACTCATAGGAGAACTTCATCACCATGTTTAATTGATCATTAATGCACTTTTGTACTTTATCAGTAACTTGTTCCAAACGACCTTGAATGGTGACAAATAACTTCTCAGCGTCAATATTAGCTACCAGTTCAACCATCCTCTGTTCTTTGCACACAATATCCAGATTTTCACGTCTCAGTGAATCATTCTCGGACCTCAAATCATTTTCTCTTGAGATTCCGAGCTCAACAGCTTCGGCTTTCAACTCAAGCTCCTTACATACGGCTGCATGGGAGCATTGCAACTCCATCAAAGCTTTGTTTTTTCCATCTAGATCTGTTTGCAAGGATCTAATGTTGGATTCCAAGGAGCCAACTACATATCGAAGTTTTGGGGTTTCCTCACTCATTACATGTAGACTTTCCATAACTTCATCCTTGTTCCGCTTTAAGTCCTCCAAATCAATCCTTATCTTATTGTTCTCCTCATGTAAAACATAAATTGCAACACTATCCAAATCTTGGTCAACTTTCCACAAAGTTGCTTCTGTCTTCAATCCTTCAAGGACTTCAGTAAATATAAGTCTTTGTTTTTGCAGATGTACTTTGTAGTGCTCCAATTCTGAAGCCAAAACAATAGACTCGATATCCTTTGCAAATGTATTGATCATAACCAATTCATTGTGACAATCTGCAAGCCAACTGCACAACTCAAATTCATTGCAACCTTTCATATCATTTAGAGGTATGGCATGGTTCACTTGAAGCAGACTCAAATCTTCAAGCATTGTGTCCTTTAACATTCCGTTGAGAAGCAAAGCTTCGTCCAATTGGTGGCGCAGCTCTTCCTTTTCTTTGGATTCAGCTGCCAAGGCACTCCTGTTGGTAGCATCAATCTCTTCAATCAAAACGGATAGTTCACTATACATGGAATTTGACCGTGCCAGCATTGCTTCTTCTTGTGCTTGTAAATGCAGAATAGTCTTCTCGAAAGAATCTAATCTTGAGTTCAATTCAGTTGCTTCTTGTTCCTTCTTTGCAATATGACTGAAACTGTGGTTGATGTCGAGTAGTAACTTTCCTTTGAGAATACTACATATTTCCAGTTCATTCTTTGCTTTATCATTGTGCTCTCGCAGCTTAGATATCAAAGAATTAGATTCGCAGAGGCCACGCTGAAGGAAACCATTTTCTGCATTCAGCCCAGTAATTCTCTCTAATAAAATCCCCATATGGCAAAGGTGCAACACTGAAACAGCACAATCTTTTCCGATTATCTCTAACCAGTTCTCCTCTAACCAGGTTCTTGCCAACTCTGCAAACTGCTGAAGCTTTGACTTCATCCATTCAACATCAGAAGAAACAAACTCAAGCTTCTCCAATAGCAAATTCTGCAGATGTCTAATGCCATCTTCCAGTTCAAGAGCTAGCTCATTTGCTTCAAGCAGGCTTGACCAGAAATTCTTTTCCATAACTTCGTGACTTTGTTCCTTCATATCCAGCAGCATCTTCAAACTACTGATCTCACTTAGCAAGCCATCCTTTTCAGCAATAAACGAAGCTTCCTTTTCTTTGTACCTTTCTACTTGAAGTTTTGCACTTTCATTCACTTCCACCAGTGCCTTGACCGTAGTGTCCGCGTCACTTATGGTTGCCTGCGCTTCTTCAAACTTGGTTATAAGAGTAGAAGCCTCAAATGATTTCTGGACTGCAAGATCTTTTGCCTCTGAAACCTCAAGTTCTAGTGCCTGAAAGAATAACATGGTTATGATGTTTAAACATCTAGACTTTCATTCTTGCATCAAATATGTAAAGGTAATTGGCACAAAAGATAGCAAAGAATCAAGATCAACCAACTCGAGAAAATGAATATAATTTTCCGTCCTCAAAGGCGAACTTTTCGCAGTTGTTATATACACAATAAAACAACAAAAATAATTGACCCCATCAGTCTTACAGGGCCAAAGCATAGTAGTGCATTATGTCAACCAGACCCACATCTACATAATCCACTTTTGTCATTGGGTAAAAAATTATTGGAACTCAGGGAAAGTCACCAAAGAAAGCTGAACTACGCCATAGGTCCCCATAGGTTCTTTAATATTTTTTTAATATGTTTATATAAACATCTAAATAATAAACCAAAATTTCTTGAAAGATACACCTGGCAATGGTGAGATATAGCTAAGTTTTAGTATCAAGCGACAATGCCATCAAAAGAAGGCAGGCAGCACTTTACTACAAATTCTGTAAAGCACCATAAATCAGTCTCCTATTAACTATTACTTCTTGCTCATCAGAACCACATCCCTACATGTGAAAGATAAGTATACAGCACTATAGATTTTTTTTTCTAGTGAAACCCTTCTTACTGGAAAGAGAAGCAAGTCTACTTTATTCTAGGACAAGGACAAACAAGTCTAACGTGAATATTCTAAGTTACAAATCCAATTAAAAAAATAAGAATAAGATAGTTTGTTGTTCAGAACAAAAATAATAAAAAAAACGCCAAAACATTCGGGGGGAAAAACTTCAACGGAACCCAATGGCCTTTCAAATGTTACCTCTTTTTCTTTATGCCATGAAATAAGTGATGCTGAAGCATCATTATCCTGTTGTTGCATCTTTATCTCCAATTCCTTCAATCTAGCTTCATAGCATTTTTCTTTATCGATTATCTCTGACTTCAATTGAAGGACCTCAGCACTTAGATCTTTAATGGTTCTTTCACTCTGGAAGTGGTATTCTTGCGCATTTTCTTTTTCTTGCAGAAGCTTGGCAATTTGAGACTGCAGCATCTGCAATCCGTGAACTGCAGACTCCATTTCCTTGCTAAGTTGGCAAAGGACCCCAGCATTGCGCTGGTCACCAGCTTCAAAGGCTCCAAGCGTTTTAAGGTCAGCCTGCAGCATGCAGTAAAATATGGTCATGCCATGAATGTTTTAAAAACGCCACTCTTAATTGATACAGATTGATTTCTGTAAGGAACTTACTGACATAAAGAGTGGACTGTACGGTTCACCTTGATACCAAATAACAAGAGCATTAGCTTACCCGATCCTCCAAGTTCAAGTCTGAATTTTGACAAACGACCTCATCAGGGTCCACAGAAAGGCTTGACTGCAATGTATTGAATCCAACTCCAAACTCATGTATAATACCCTTTGCCTTCAGAACATCTGACAACATTCTTAACAAAACAGTACTTTCTTCATTTTTCAGCTTCTCAAAAGCCTGCTCCTTGTCCTGGGTTTGACTCAATAAATGAGCTAAATGTCTCTTTGACTGGCCTAATTGTGACTCCAGCTGATGAATCTCTTCTTGCATCCCCCTTTGTAAAGATACATAGTTTTGTTCAAGAACCTCCTTGTGCACAAATGTTT
This sequence comes from Dendrocalamus latiflorus, assembly GCA_017311315.1. Taxonomy (NCBI): domain Eukaryota; kingdom Viridiplantae; phylum Streptophyta; class Magnoliopsida; order Poales; family Poaceae; genus Dendrocalamus; species Dendrocalamus latiflorus. Next base: position 2,971,301 of record CM029636.1, on the reverse strand, counting down.
CAATGGATTCATCCAACAGAAGTTCTAATCTATGAAGTTCTTCAAGTTGTTGCTGGTTCACATGCCCCTGATCAGATACTTGTGATCTTAAAAGAGAAATATCTTTTTCTTGATCATTCTTTTCCTGTTGATGCACTTCATTTATGGCCTGCATTGCTCCTCTTAAGGACCTCAACTTCAAGTCCAAGTCATATCTTATATCATCTGCCACTTTTAGCCGGCTTTTAAGCTCCCCAAGTAACTCATCTCTTTCAGATATACCCCGGCACATCCTCTGGAATTGATCCTCAATCCATCTTCTTTGAGAAAAGGACTCAGAGATAAATGCAACCTGGTCAGAAGCTTCCTCAAGAGCTGCATTCCCATCCACAAGAAAGCTTCCAATGTCACTAGCTAGTCTGTCCCAGTCATTGGTCAAGAGCCCAATTTCCTTTTCTTTTTCCACAATTAGTGCAGAAATGGTTTCATTCTTTTTCATCACCTCAATTAGCCTATCATTCAACTGTTCTCTTTCCAGTTGACACTCATCTAGGCTTTGTTTGGCCAACAACTCATTTTTGTTACTAGCATCTAACTGCTGTTGGAGTGATATAAGTTCTTCTTGTAAGCACATAATCACCTCAGCTGTTTCAACCTCAACCTGTCTACGGACTTCATCCATTTCTTGTGCAGCAGAACTGTGAGATGCCTGATCTCTCTGGTACCTTGTATTTAAGTTGTGTGCCTTCTCAAGTGAAGCTTGCATTCTTTTCATCTTTATCTGCAAGGGTGAATCTTCATTTTCAAAACACTTCAAGAGTTGCATTTTGGGCTCTTCATTAGCCAAGCATTCCTGTCTACGGTGGAGGTCAAGCTCATTATTTAGCCTTGAGATTTCCACATCCCTCTTCTTTAGAAGCTCTATGTTCTGTTGATTATTCTCCTTAAGCCCATTTAGTTCATTTATCAACATAATCTGCTGCGAGTCAAGAGCTTCAATAACAGATCTAGCATCATTTGGCTCATTTTCTATGGCCTCACTCTGACTACAAGCTTGAAGGATACGTAAATTTGCTGCTTTCAGCTCATCACCTAAACCGGTAGCTCTTTCCTCAACTTCTGCACGGGCTGTCCTCTCTTCCACAAGAATTGTTTTAAGTATGTCCAACTCCAGCTGCAGATTTAATATATCTTCTGTGTTCCTCATGAAAACCTCATCAGAACAATCTTCTTTCATTGCAGGTGCATGGGAAACACGTTGGTGCAATGTTGATGAAAAATTCTGTCCATATGATACAAAGCATAATGTCAGATTATCATTTTCTCCATTGCCGCAATGGATAGCCTGATTGATGTGGAACATAAGAACATAGATCATTTCAGAAGCTATTGTACATACCTCAAATACATTAGAATATTCCTCCCTTTTTGAGCTTTTGATGGTACTTAATGCTTTTTGTAGATCAGCTATTTCCCTGTGAAAGTAACGTCCTTGCTTAAAGAACAGAATTTTCAACAGAGAAAAACTCATGTTAATGCTATTTATGCAATTACCTTGTTAGTTTTTTATTTGATTCTAAGCAAACTTGCAGCTCAGTCCGACAGGTTTCCAATTCTTGGTTGGCCCTTTTCAACTGGAGGGGGTGAGCAACATCAGTTAGTAAATGACACCCACATGGCGTGGTTGGTGGTCGTTATTTTAGTCGATATAACTATACTCAACAGGATAAAACGATTCTCTGGAGGGCAACAAGATACCTCCACACGTAAAGTTTCAGCATCACTTGCTAAACCAGAGCAGTGCTGTTCTGTGTCCTGTAAATATCAAAAAAAATAACAGAGTTGTAGGAAAAATAAAAGTGGGCAAAAAAATAAACAGGAATTCAACCTCAAACTTGGCCGAAACAGTATTTTTTTGCACATTTTCTATCCTCCCTTCAAGAATTTGCGAGACCTGTCAGCGCAAGGAATGCTGATTAAACCAAACCGGGGAGACTAGATTTATTGGAATTACAAAATGAAAGTTAATTACCTGATTTCGAAGGTTGGAAACTTCGTTCAACAGAAGCTCCCTCTCCCCTTCATTATAAAAGTGGTGGTACCTATAAATACACCAAAAACATTTTACTACAGTGCAACATATATTTGTACATGTTGACCTAGACTAGATATACCTCTTGAGTTCGTTTGAAAGACGAATATTTTCTAGCGCAAAACGAATTACTTCTGGATTTTTGTCAGCTCTTGCATGAAGCAACTCAATTTCTTGTGACAACGTTTTGTTTTCTTCCAGTAGATATGATTCTGCTGGCAATTTATCTCGAACAAGAGCCTCCATTCGGTGAATCTTCTCATCTCGAAACTTCAGTGTCATCTTAGCGCACCTTGTATCCTCCTCTCTTTGACAAACCTAAGAATACATACCAAAAATCATTGCAGGATGTTCTCTTATAAAATTTTACAGATAGGTTTTACAGAAGTTGTTTGTTATCCACAGAAAGTTACCAGTCGTTTCAACTGCTCAATTTCAGCTTCAAGTTGCTTGATAGTAGTTTCTGCCATCGATTCTCTCCGCAATGCTCCTGCTAGTGTTTCTTCCAGTGACCTCAGCTGCAAAAAAAAAAAGGAAACAGACAGACAGAGTCAGTTTTTAGTCTAATCGATGACTTCAAATATGGAAACAAACTTCCCTGATATTTAAAAACAATTGAACAAAGTCATGCAATCAAAGATGTTTGTCTTCATGTTGAACAATATTGAAAACTGATTTGTATTTGGTAAATGTTGATAATTTAACTGTCTAAAAAATAAATAGGTTAACTTGATGGGCATATAACGTGTGAAACTACATGTTATGGGGTAACATTTGAAGAAATCCCAATGAAGACGGGTTACCTGCTTATTTGAAATTCTTAAATCTTGCAGAGATCTGTTCTCAGCATTATTATCATTCTCTTCATCCACACTCATGTTTTCAGTACAATCGTCGACATCACCTCCAGATCTTTCAAACATGCCACCAGTGAATGATAAAGATCTAGTAACATGCTGACGCTTGAGAACAGCGAGCTCCTCCTGATATAAGGACATTCTTTTAGTTTAGGATGATGTTACAGAACGAAAAGTAGGACTAAAATTCTGCATGCATCACCTTTAGGAGACATATCTGATGTTGCAAAGCTAGCACATCTCCTGAAGCGTCTTCATTCACAACCGCCTTTGAATTTCAAGAGGCAAGAATTGCAAGTGGTTAGCAGCCTAAGATATTTTGTAAAGAAAACAAACTGACTTAAGAGGTAAATACTTACATTGTTCTGAATGAGCCTTGCACGCTGAACAAACTTGAGGGTACTAAGTGTTTCATTAGCGGAACTATGTAAAACAAATAGAAAGGAAATATTAGGATACCTAACAAGATCCCATGCTCTGTTCAAGTTAGAGTGTATATAACTCCAGAAAATCATTACCACATCGAAGGGCTGACATTTGCAATGATCATTGTTTTTGAGTTTCCACCAAGTGAATCCTGTATGTAAAAAAGGAAGTAAGATGAATACTAGACATCAAGGGAACACAGTAAGAACACAATAATATGATATTTCAAGGTTGTTACTTGGAGAAGAAACGTCAATCTTGAATCCCTATAAGGAACATGCCTTTGCTTCCCATGCGTTAGATCAACTAAACTCATTATCACAAGACTGCAATGCACAATTCAGGAAAGTACTCATGGCTGAGCAATAGCACAGAGTAAACTATTGTCATATAAAATGAAGTCATCTAAAGTGTTAGATACGAACCCCAGTGTTGATAATGATTTGTTAATATTAGCAGCTTCCTTCAGACGCTCACCTTCAGCACCAGATGTCCTCTGCCTGTTTCAGGTGGATGTCTCAAGGAATTGGGATTTCACTAGGCACAATGAACTGTGAGACAAGTGAAAAATATTGTATATCTACCTTTCTGAACCAGCAAGATCGACTAGATTCAGTCTTGCAAACCGAAAGTTAGAAGTCGAATCTTTCTCCCAACTACTCTCAATGATACATGTGAAAACGCTGTGGGAGCGGCTGCTCTCACGATTCATATGTGTAGCAGCCACTTTCCTATTTGCAGAACCCTGAAGTATGTTTCAGGAAGCATGATTGGTTAAACTACGATAACAGTCTGCCAGAGGATATTCACAAGAAAAATGATCCTAGAGCAAATGTGTTTACCTGCATCAAAAGTTTTATGATGTCACTGACACAGCCAACTTCGAGTTCAGTCAAATTTTCTACGTAGACTCCCTTCCTTATATCTTCCCGGAGCTGCACATTAGTTCTTTCATGCTTAGTATAAATAATGGTATCGCGCTGAAAAGTTGTATTCACTTGAAGCAACAGCATCAAAGCTTACTGGAAGATTTGTGTATGAAGGATCCAGAAGATCTGTAATTTGTTCATTGTAAATCTCCAGGAAAGAACACTTGCATTTGTACTTAAGCTTCTCATCCCTCCTGCTCTCTTCTTCCTGCAATTTTGGGTTGCACACATACAAATTTGAGATTTGTAGCATTATGAGATACTTGATCATCTAATCAGCAAGAACTAATGTGTTATGTACGTAATAAAAAACTAAAAAAGAGCAAAATAGTTTTTGCTTTTTACCGCTCTGATTCTCGCAAACAAGAACTCAAAAATACGTGGTGTCATCCCACGGTCTGGACTAGGCCTCACTTCCAGCTCACTGATTTCACCGAGCATTGTGTATGTCTTTCCACTTCCAGTCTGCAAACAATTAAGGAGTTCAAGAGCATGAAAATAGTTCTTCATGATGAACTAGTAAAACAAAAATGAAGTTGAAAAAAAATACCTGTCCATAAGCAAAGATGCAGCTGTTGTATCCAGCCATACAGTTCTCAACCATTGGTAAACCAGCAACTCGGAAAAGCACTTCCTGCAAATGCAAATTCAGCAGTTAATCACAAGACAAGAATTAGAATCAGGTCATGAATCAAATTGTTTTCAAGCTGACCTGATTCACTGCTTCACAAGCAACATGGTCGAATGTAAAACGGGTTTCTGGCTGTCCAATCCATGTGATACTCTGCGCACCTTCTTGTTTCAAGCATCGATTATAACCATTCAGGTTTTTCTCGGTGTTATTTAGAGGGCGCACACGGATAACAACCTGGAGAATAAATCAACCGCAAATGTAAAGAATGTGTATGATGTATTTGACGCTCCAACTTGTGCATCGATTCAAAATTCAAAGCTTAAATGCATCCTGACCTAGTTATAAATGCAAAAGGAAATAAATGAAAAGGAAAAAAACTCAACCAACTCATGTCTACATAATCATTAACTGAAGAACATTTCTAGTGATACACTACCTTACCAGAATAAAATTAGCACAAGAGCCCATTTCCCATTTGATACTATGATAACTACTATTTAGTGTGCAAGATGAAATTCTGGAATGGTCAGTCATTACCCACAAACCTGTGATCTGTCACCAGAGTAAACTATATACTCATGCTTTACATTTTTCACCGTTTCATACGACGATATTTTCTATTTCCCAAACAATCAAAAATTTCACAAAACAGCAGCAAAATTGGCAGTAGATCCAATTCACACCTGCACATTGTTCTCCATCCAGAACGAGGGGTCCTCCCGGAGCTCAAAATGCGGCACCTCCGCGGAATTCACCACCGTCGCCGGCATAAACGACACCGGCGTCCCCCTCGCCGCCATCGAGAAGCCCAACCCCAACCCTGCTCCCCGGACACCACCGCTCATCGGCGGCCTCGACCCGCTCATCCCGAGGCTGTACGCCGGCTTCGTCACGCTCTTCGTCGGCGTGCTCTGCGTGGATCCACCCTCGGAGGAGACCGCCGCCGCGGCCTTCGCGCGATGCGCACGGGGAGTAGTCACCATGCTGCAGGGGGTCGCGCCGCTCACCCGTGGCGGCAGCTCCTCGCCGCGGGGCGGGACCCACCCGAACCGGCTTCGCGCCGCCGCCTTCTCGGGAGTCCGGAACGGGAGCTTCGAGGGCGTCGGCGCCGGCGACTCCGGCTTCCTCTTCAACCCGGACGCCGGCGGCTGGATGGCGAGGAGAGGAGACCGGGAGGCCGCCGCGTCAGAGCCCGCGGCGGCGGCATTGATGACTGCGGCATCCGAGGAGTCGGCCGGCGCGTTCTCGTCGTTGCCGGCTTCCGAGGCGGAAGCCCTCGCCCGAGTACGGCGCAGAGCGCTGAGATCCCTCACCATTCTGCACAGACACCAAAACCTCAAAATTTCGAACCAAAAAAAAAGGTCCCAAAAAACGAAGCTTTTCAGGGAGCCGGAGGAGGCACCTGAGCGCGGAGGGGGTGGAGGTGGAGGTGGTGGTGGCGGTGAGGAGGAGGATGGCGAGGCGGCTAATGGTGTGATGCTGCCGCCGCCGCTTCTAGAAGCTTCTTCAGGAGCACAGATCTGTGTCAAGACAGCAAAACATTTCATATTTCCAGGAGAAGATTTTAAAAATCGATACTTCTGCGCAGATCGGGTCGCATCCGAATCACCTGGTGGAGGAGCAGGGGGATCGAACCTAGGGTAGCCCGGCGAGCAGGCGGATCGCCCGAGCTGCTTCCGGTAGTATTAGTTCTAGAAGGTTCTAGAACTCTCGCTCAGCCTCTCTCTCTCTCACTCTCTCACTGGAGGAGGAAGCTAGGGGGAGAAGGGAGGGAGGGCTATGTCCCGTTCGGTGCTCGAGGGTGTGGGGCAGCAAGTTTTAACGGGATTTGAATCGGGGCGGAGGCATTCGAAATGGACGGCTAGGATCGGATCGATCACGGCGGGGGGCGGCCCCGCGAGGACGGTTCGAATTTTGGAGGGCGTTCCGGGGAGCAGTGCACTCGATGCCGCCGCCGGTCGCCCGTCTTGGACGCTTGAGGTGCCTCTTCTCGCCGGACCGGAACAGTTGAATCGCAGTACTTCATTTTTTTTTTAGGTGGGAGTCGTTGCAAACGATTGGTAGAAAGATCCGTACCAGTCGAGCATCTCTAGCGTGTGGTTTTAACCGGCACCAAAATGAGAGAATAAGGTGGTGATCGGTTCGGCTGAGGTGGTGATCGGTTCGGCTGAAAGCCTCATGGCTTATGGCTGAAAACACTGTAGCTAGCTGAAAAAAGTATTGTAGCTGACAGAGGCTTATTTACCATAATTAAATTTAAAAAATTTATAAATAGAAAAAACATATTAGCCCATCACGTATAATGTAAACAAATACGAGGAAAAAAAGAACCGGTAAAAAAACTCAAAAAAAAGCCAAAAGTTCAGAAAAAGACGAAATTTATGAATAGTGCAAAAATAAGCTGAAGCCATATTGATCAGCCTCGTGGCTTATGGCTGAAAACACTATAGCTGGCTGAAAAAAGCACTGTAGCTGATAGAGCTTTATTTAGCATAATTAAATTTAAAAAAATTTAAAAATAAAAAAAATATGTTAGCCCATTACGTATAATACAAACAAATACGGGAAAAAAAAGAACCGGCAAAAAAGCTCAACAAAAAGCCAAAAGTTCAGAAAAAGACGAAACTTATGAATAGTGAAAAATAAGCCAGAAGTCGAAGCCGAGTTGATCAGGGCCAAGTTGGTACTGCCCACGGGTACCACACATTCAAGCAAAATTTGGTACCAATACCAGGAGAGGTATCGACGTCTAGCAAAAAAACTCAGGTGCACCCACTTGTCAGCGCGCACCAGTCATTGTCGCCCATGCCCGTGGTCGTCGTCTCATTCGATCGCTTCCTCCACTCCTGCCACCGCCGCCTCCTTAATCTCTTCGCCCGCTCGTCATCTGCTGCTCAAGTTGAAGATGAAGTCCATTCAACGATGGCTTCCGGATTATTTTTCACTATTCATAAATTTCGTCTTGTTCTGAACTTTTGGCTTTTTGTTGAGCTTTTCTGCCGGTTCTTTTTTCCATATGTATTTGTATTATACGTAATGGGCTAACATATTTTTTATTTTTTTATAATTTAATTATGATAAACAAGTCTCTGTCAGCTACAGTGTTTTTTTCGGTCAGCTACAGTGTTTTCAGCCATAAGCCACCCAAAAAAAACCCCAACTGATCACCACATAAATCTGTCCGACGATTCGTCCCCAACCCTCATATCCCATTTTCTATGCCCCCGAAGTGAAATTTAGGCCAGCAAGATTGTTGTATGTACTATGTATGAGTGGGAAGGTTTTTTTGGGAGTGTTGTACTATCCTTCTTTTTTTGGTTGCAAGGATGCCTTGTGTAGTTTTCGATATGGTGTTGTTGGTGCTGCTGTGGTACTATTCATTTCTACAACCGAGCAATGATTTTGTGACTGCTTGTTTCTTGAATGAATTCAAGTGTTTTGTAGCACTTGCAGCTAGTTTTTTTTCAATGGTGCTTATTTTATCAATGCTAGCACGCAATGATTTTGTGACACAATCTCAGTTCCTGGAAGCAAGCAATAATTTTGTCAATGCTGCTTATTTTGTGAATGCTAGCAGGCAATGACTTTGTGACACAATCTCAGCTCTTGGAAGCAAGCAATAGTTTTATCAATGCTGCTTATTTTGTCAATGCTAGTAGGCAATGATTTTGTGACTGCTTGTTTCTTGAATGAAGCAAGCATGGTGATTCATAACCAAAAAAAAAGCTCATGGGAATCATGAAGTACTAACAAAAGCTCCTGAGAATCATTGCATACATAACACATGCATATCATGAAGTAGTAACAAAAGGTCTTGGGCACTGGACTAACGAAAGCAATAGCTGCTGCTTATTTTGTCATTACTATTGTCACATTGATATTTTGTTCAAACATTCTCAGCTAACTGAATTTGACTGATAGTGCCACAACAGCCAACCACAAGCAGCATGCAGGCAAGGCAATTGATAACACAAAAATGCTCCTGGGAATCATGAAGTACTAACAAAAGCTCCTAGGCACTGGAGTAACGGAAGTAGGACTCTAAATAATGTTTTTCCTTTTGTTATGTCCTCACCACACTGATTAGAACTTTGAGAAACCCCACGATGTTTGACAAGTCATTGGGTTAGTGAATTACCAGCTTCCAAATCCAATGTATCTATAGCTTTCTCCAAATTTTCAAGAGGTTCTTTCGAAACTGAACACTTCAGTGCAACAGTTGTTGCCTTTCGAGACATATTTTATCCATCTATGTAGTATACCAAGATGGCAAGTGAAAACTTTGTTGATATTGAAGACTCGGATAGCACACTTGCAAAGCAGACTATAAGATAGAAAAAGCACTTTTAAAACCAATTTGTATCATGAAGCATGAACAAGTGTAATGTTAAAATGTTATTTTGTACCTATAGATTCATACTTTCTGCAAGAACATAATATGCTAACATCCTCATGGTTAAAGACAACTACTGCCTCATTTTTAAATTACTTTGCCATCACCTTGTAAGTTGTGATTGACCCCTCACTACATAACAACTTGTACGATAAAGAAAACTTCTCTTTAAACTGCTCTTCAAAATCAGAATAAAGCCTCCTTTTGTATGATTGACCTGCAGTCTTCAACATAGCTAAATCTGGGATATAAGTAATTGTGTCCACGTGTCATGACTTGTAGTCTACATCCAATTCATTTTCACACAGACCAGTGGCACACTTCTCATATTCTTATGGGAGTTCCGAAAGAGAGAGTTTCCTGCGAAACCTTTTCTTGAACGCATTGTTCATACCTTCGCTTCTTTGAGTAGAGGTCATGTCTGCAGAAAAATGGATCATGGTGGAACACAACAACCCACTTCTCACACAAATCATATAGGCTTTTTAGACATGAGTTCCCCTCAAGATGGTAAGCACTCAACAATTCATCCCATTTCCTGTCAAAGTATGCTATTGACCGTTCTTCGTACACACATCTCTTAAAGTCAGAAAGAAATTGAGGATGGTTAGAAATTACATGACTAAGATGTTTAGCAATATTTTGATAAATGTGCCACAAGCAAAGACAATGTCTTGTACTTGGGAATGCAATGCTAATTGCTTTTGACATGGCGGCACATTGATCTATAAAAATTATATCAGGTTGCTTGCCACGCATTACTATTAGAAACATGTTAAAAAGCCAAACAAATGATTTAATCATATAACAATGCAGATTTGAAAAGAATTGTCTGTTTATGATGGTTGGTTCCAAGGAGTGAGGCAAAAGGCATTTCAAACTTATTCGTTTGAAACATGATGTCAAATAACACAGCATCACCAAAGCAACCATAATCCACGATAGCTTGACCATCTGCCCAAAAGAAATTAGCTATCCGGCCATCCTCCTCATCTAATTGTATGGCATAAAAAAAGAAGGATCCTCTTTCTGCTTATTTTTTAAGTATTCCAACAGTGTTTGCGCATCATTGACTTCCAAATAGTTTTTGCGCTCACAACCGACATGATTTCTACAATCCACCCACAAGAAGGTACATTCTCAGCTCCTCCATACCATTGCTTGAAAAAGTTGTACATTTCAGCAGGCTTTATTCTAGCTTCACGCATCTAGATAATCATAAGTTTATCAACCTTTACCGGACAATGTTGTGACCTCAGCATGTGTTTTTTATCCGGACTTACAAGATAATGATTTTGTTCAAATACAACCTTTTTACACTCTCCAAATGCCCTTTCAATAAATGCTAAACTGAACACGGGCATCGCAAGATGACCTTGTAGTAGCAATTTCCTTCATGGTGTCATGTGATGAATGAGTACCTCATTCTCCTTCATTAATGCAAACTATATGTTTTTGGTACACAGTCCCATCTCGTCGCAACTTTGAGTGGCTCTTTTGAATACTAAACCTAGTCTTTCCAGCATAGAAGTTATAAAAATCGTATGCGTCTTTCTCTGATTTGAAAGTCATTCCAAATTTAGAAACAAGTATAGATTCATCATTTTTATCCTCCACCTATGGTACAAATGACATAAATTGAATTGGTCTAACTACACTAAGGAAATTTTATTACACTAGACGTATAGATTGTACAAGCATCAATTTCATATCCCGTATTACCTCCACAAGGGGTGTTGATGTACTTGAAGCCGACAATTGTTGAAGGAGGCTGTGCTACCACCACTTACGACATTTCTAAAGTCGGCAGCCATGTGCTTTGCTTCGCTCCACCTCGCTCCAAGCCAGGGCCGATGCCAGCTTCAAGTCCGACATCTACGACTCTTGACGGCAAGGCCGGAGAGGGAGAGGGCGTCGACCACCTACTCCAGCTCCTTCCTCTTGATCGGATTGGGAGCGTGGCGGGAAGACGAGACGAGGGAATGCACATAGCGATACAATGGCTATACGCTTTGAGATCGGAGGAGTGCGAAGGATGGGATAGGTGTCAGCAATCGGGACGGGGTCCTAGAAGGTGGGTTTCAAGGCCCAGTCCCATATAAGGGCCTGTTTGGAACAGAGGAATTTCACAGGAATTTTGCAGGAAACAGTTCAATTCCCGCAGGAATCGAGAAAAATTCTCGCATTCCAAACAGTGCCTAAATGTTTCTCCTTGCTAAGGACCCACCTTAGTATTCCAAGTGGTACTCCATACTGGTAATGCCCCTATATTCATGCCTCAACAAACCAAGGTGCAGTGTCACGCATTGTTAATGACTTAATATCCAAAGGGCCTATACTAAGAATTTTGGCGAGAACTCCACATGGAAATCCATCCCTTATCAAAGTCCCGTGCCCAAACAAGCCCTAAATGTGTTGTTTAACCCAAAGCATCACAATTTTGACGGTGGATCGGACGAACTAGGAGGGGGAATGTATAGCAAAGTTTACTTAACGACGAGCAAGGACTGTCGAAAGTTTCTTACACCTATATATTCTGCCTGCAATTACTCAAACGTAGTATTAGGTCTCGTTCTAAACGATTTCAACTTCTGACTTTTTAATTTCGTCTTTTTTTTTGTTTTTAGCTTTTTTTGGGCCTTTTGTTTTTCCCTTTATTCCTTTGTATTATTCGTGATGATATAAATTTTTTTATTTTTTTAAATTTAATTACTTATAAAAACTAACAATAGCTATAGTATATTTTAGCCGTTACAAGTAAAAAAGCCAGAAGTCATAAAAGAGGTTGAAACACACATTGGTATGACCTTAGCGCAATGGCGCGCCCCTTCCTAAGCTAGCTTAACCGCCACATATGGGTTCCGATCTCACCACCTGCGAGAGTACTCTGCGTTCAGTTCTTGGCTGTAGCAGTGCTGGTTGGTGTTACATTCTTATTGATATGATGAGAGAAGAATATACATGTGCGTCATCATGGATGCTGCGTTGGTCCTATGTGTTGAGCCGAGCGGAGATCATCCGAGGGAGTTGAGCAATGGCCTTGTTTTTTTTACTATGACTGATAGTTTTTCACTATGACTAATGTTTTTGTCTATATTTTTTGAAACATCAGTTGATGGTGGAGACGTCCATACAGATGTCACCCATGATTTTAGGTCCAAAAAACCGTTAAGGGAATTTACTTTTAGAAACTGTCTTATTTATTTTGAATTTTAGAAACTGTCTGTAGCCCCTACGTCCCTAGCAGCACGAGGAGATGGTGCTGCCGCTGCTGTTTGAAAATTCAATGGTGCCAAGCCCAACGGATACGTCCCGTGGATTTGAACTTCTGCTTGGGTGGGCCTCGGCCACTCGTGATGGTTTTCAACTCATCTTCGTATCGTTTCTCTCTTTTTTTTTTTTTTTTTTTTTGCCTGAGGAACTTTCCCCCCCTTCTTTTCATACGGATTTCCTTTTGATTCCATGGTCCATGGCCCATGAGACGGGCGTTAATTCTTCCTTTCTCGAATATATAGAGAAATAATTTCATACTCCTGAAAGTACATACTATCAATTCTCATTATCGCTTTAATGGTGTTATTATATCTCTTTATCTATTTAAGTATATTCTAATAATAATTATAAAATACTCCAAAGTGAGTTTTATGAAAAATCTCATAAAAATCTATTTTTATATCATGATTTGTGTATATACTTCTTTTATGTATGAAAAAGGATATATATATATATATAGCAAAATGAAGAGTTCTAATATATATATACACGCGCGCGCGGGGTAGCGCTATTCTGCGCCTGCGTGTTCTGTGTGAGTAAAGTTATCACCGGCCGTGAGAAAAGCTACCATCGGTTGTGTACTGCGAGCGTTTGGCAGTAACTTCACTCGCTACTGTTGGTAACTTTCCGACACTTTGAAGGTTTGGCAACAACTTCATTCAGAACCGACATTCAGAAATGTCAGTAACTTCCCCGCGTATTTTACACCTGCGCGCTGGTTAGTATATATATACATACATACATACATACATACATACATACATACATACATACATACATACATACACGCGCTAACGAGTGTGTGCGCGCACGCTACGCACGTTTCGCAGGGCGCGCGCAACCTGGCTTGCAGTAGCGATTCATGCGTAACTGTGGGATCGGTAGTAAATTTTCATAGCATTGCAATATGAAAGGTATCCTCCAAATTTTCATGCCCATAATTTTGGGATTCCGTATTGTGAATTGATTGGGGCACGTTTCTTTCGGTTAGAACTACTGATTATGTATCATCGGCAGTAGCTTTCATAGGTCCAGTGAATATGCATCTTATTATCATTGCCATAACCTGTATGGGACGATTGAGTTGTAGATGATAAATTTGTGAGTGACTTCATGAATTATAGATGATAACTTATTGTATACATGATAGTAACTTTAATAGATGATAACTTCATTACTTATAGATGATAACTTTTTGAGCTACCGAAAATAACTTTGACCACGGCTGCTAATGAGGTAGCATTCGATAATGGCAACTGAGAGGGAGTGAATGATGCATTTTTAAAATTTTCTCTAAATATCTAAAATCTTTTCACTTCTGTAGCTAAAGAGTTAAGAAAATCGGATTTGGCAGCCTAAATCCAAACAAAACAAAACAGCAAGGTCTTATAGATTTAGCACCTAACCGGTCTGACCATCACTGGAGGTGCGGTCTGACCGGTGGTCGGTCAACAAGCAGCACCGTTTGTTTGATAGGGGCTAGGAGTAGTCTGACCACTACCCTGTTCCTAAAGCAGAAAATCAACTCGTGTCAAAACTAAATTTGGTGCAAAATTCAAAATCCATGACCAAAGATATGAAACTTTGCACATACCTTGTTGAGGGTCTCAGGAACTCCAACATTTCCTCAAAACAAGCAAAGTTGCAACAAAAATAGAACAAATATAAAAAAAACTTGACATACAACTAATTAATTTGGGTCAACCTCACACATGCATACTGAAGTTGACCGGCAACTAATTAATTCCTTAATGATTTTAGCAATACCATTTCAGGCAGCAGACCCGGATAATATACTAGTAAATTAATCGCACGTCTACTCCATATCGACCAAACAGTTTTGTGATCATTTTTTTTTTGTTTGCACTCGAGCTTGAAATTTCACAGATCTGTTGTAGTATGCTATGCGGCTGGCACATGCATGGGTTTAATTTCTTGGCACCAGCATATATGTCACGTCGTCTTGGAGTCTCTGATACGAATCTTATCTATCATGCCTCCCTCATCCTGAATAATTTTGCTTGTTGTAAATGGGAGCGTTAAGTTGCTACTTTCGTCCCGTTTATTTCGGCTTGAGCTTCTGGCTTGTTTTTCACTATTTATATATTTCGTCTTTTTCTGAACTTTTAGCTTTTTTTGCTTTTTTGCCTGTTCTTTTTTCCTGTATTTGTTTGCGTTGTCCGTGATGAGCTAATATATTTTTTTATTTTTAAAATTTTTAAATTTAATTACGTCAAATAAGCCACCTTCAGTTACAGTATAATTTCAACCATAAGCCACTATTTTTCAGCCCAACCGAACGGGTCGTTTATATCAGAACAATTGTGGATGCCTCCCTCGTTTGGGAACTTTTTAAGGCTTATAGATTATTTTTCACTATTTGGTACTGTAGCTGAGTTATTTTACACTATAGTTGCTAGTGTTTTTTAACATAATTAAAATTAAAAAAATTAAAATAAAAGACATGTTAGTCCATCACAGACAATGCAAAAAAATACAGAAAAAGGCAAAAAAAAAGAAGCCTAACAACAAAAAAAGACGAAATTAAGAAACTATAAATTAGAAGCTAAAAACCCAACGAAGAAGCCGAAATTAGCAGGGTTACTGAAACCAAGCAAAGTTCTTTTAGCTGTAACCACGCTCATTACGACGTCTCGCGTGATGCATACACTCACTCAAAAATAACACATAGAAAAAAAAACTAACGATCCATATAGTAGTGACTAGTGACCACTAAATCTCAAGTAATTTTCCTGTATTTCTACTATGTGTTGTTTGTTGTTTATACCCCTTCACTTCACCTCTTCGTGTAAATTGTAAGGGCAGTCCCAACCCTCCAACTAGGATAGTTTCTATAGCATTAAATACCTTGCCACGTAGGCAAAAAAATTTGATGTGGCATCTTATTTAATGAGGAAAGAGGAGAAAAACACAAGAAACCGTTTCTCATATGAGAAACGAAGTCTACGCGTAAACCAACGCACGAGGAAACCACGGATTTCGCGATGGGGAGAAACGGGTAGTTTCTTCCTCCGACCTCCGCCGTGCCATCAACGCCCTCGCCGCCTCCGCTCGCCGCGCGAAGCCCGTAGACCAGGCCGCGCCGCCGTCGCCCAGGCCGCTCGCGTCCGCGCAAGCTGCGCCGCCGTCGCCCAGGCCGTGCCGCCGTAGACCCAGACGACGCGACGGAGGCACGCGGCGGTGGGGGTGGCTGCGGGGGAGTGGGCGGCGGTGTCGGGCGCGGGGGCGTGGCGGGTGGAGGAGGTCGGGAAGCAACAGCTGATGTGGCGGACGGGGCTCCCGCCGCGCGACCTGCGCGCGTTGGACCCGGCGCTGTCCTGCCCGTCGGGGATCCCCGGCGTCGAGCCGCTCGTCCGCGAGCTCCGCTCCCGCCTCGCCTCCACCCACGCCGCGCGGCCGCCCACACGCGCTGCCCCCGCCGCACCACGCGCCCATTAGCACCGCCGCCGCCTGGCCAAGCTCGCACCTGCGTGCTACGCGCCGCCCGCAGCCGTGACGCGGGCCTCGCCGGCCACCACGCTGCACTCCCGAGTTCCGGCTCGACGCGGTCTGGCAGAGCGGAGAGGCGACTCGACGCGGAGGCAGAGCGGAGGGGCCGAGGGGGAGGCTGTCGGCCACTCGGTGGCGGTCAGGCGCGGGCGCGACTGCGCAGGCGAGGCCGAGCGGTGGAGCGAAGCGACGGACAAGGCGACATCGACGAGCGACGACGCCGATGAGACGATGAGGCAGTATTCCCCATTCGCTCGGGCACCCGCGATTCCCCGTTCGCCGAATGGAAGTGGTACTCATGAGGTGTGTGCTGTGAGCACCGAGGCACTGAGCACTTGATGTCTTGATGACTTGAGGTCTTGACTCTTGAGCACTTGAGCACATCTGCAGACTGTAGGTGGCGTGAAGGAGAGAGAAGATGCATCAGAAGATTTAATGAGGATGACCAGAGGAAACTAGTGGCGTTGGGAGAGATGGTTTCTTTTAGCAGTGTCTTGCTGATATGACATCTATGAAAACTATCTCATAGTTTCTGGGTTGGGACTGCCCTAATGGCTTTTGCTTTTATTTACTGTCAGATTCAGACATTTGGCTTTGGTACAACTCCGATCCTTTTGAATGCTGCATGTAGTATTAATTCGAGGGAATGGATAATATACTAATCTAGTATATACCCCTCTTCCCAAGGTAATTGATAATATACCCCTTTTAGATGGAACCCTCGATTGTACCCCTTTGGATTTTTAATCAATTTACTTGCTTTTCCCAGGTGAAGGGACGAAATTGCCCCTCTCCTCGTTGACATGAGGCAGCCTGTGCTCTGTGGCGATAAAACGACTTGCAGGAGGTACCGAGGTACCCCTAGTAGGGCACAGGGACAAAACAGCGTGCGTTGATGCAAGTGTGGCGGTGACATGGGGATGAAGATAGGGGCTGTTTGGTTGCCTGCATGCGGGTGGTTTGCACCCGCGCATGCAGTGAGATGGTGTTTGGTTGTCTGCATGGAGGAGAGAGCCTGCACGAGTGGATGCAAAAAATCAACTGGAGCCAGACTGAGGAGAAACGTGGCTGAGGAGCTTCCCTCCTCAGTCTGACCACGCTCATGCAGCTGCATGAGCACATGCAGGCAACCAAACAGCCCCATATTGATGGAGAGGGAGGAGTTGGGGTCGATGTGGATGTCTTTGGAGGTGACGCCATTGACCACGGAGAAGGCTAGGTTGGTCGACGTGACTGCCTCGTCCTGGCAATAGGAGACCTTGAGTGTATGCAGTGAGGGAATGGAGGTGACGACAGAGTAGGAGCTTGAAGAAGACACTGTAGATCTTCACGCTGATGCCCGACATGGCTTACCAACCCCACCCTCTCCTGGATCTGCACTTTACACGACCAAATCCTTCCGACGCAACCACCGCTTGGATCTAGAAATCCTAGCATGATTGCATCCTCCCTTCCTCAATCCGACCATTTGGCACGAGTGGTTGCGTGGACGGTAGCTCAAAGCGTATCATGGAGGTGAGCATGGCGTAGGAGGGCCTTGACGAGGAGGCTTGAGAGTGTGGGACGGGACTTGGTGGTGGATGATAGGAGGAGCATGGGGAGTACGTCATGAATGGGATGGAGGCGGAGGATGTGGGAGAGTGCGTCGAGTGCGTGGGAGAAGAGGTAGAAAGGAAGCGAGGGAGTGCGTGAAGAAGGCGAGGTGGGGAGGCAAGGGCTGGAATAGGTGCGGGAGCAGGAGAAGGAAGCGGAGGGTGGGAAGCCGGTGGGAGTCACTACTACAGAAAAGGTCATCACAGACGGTTCGAAAACGTCATCACAGACGGTTTTGTGAACCGTCTGTATTTATGGGTCAGTGATAATCGAAGGTCATCACAGACGATTTTTAACTAAAAACAGTATGTGAATATCAGCTATCACAGACGGTTTTTGAGTAAAAACCGTCTATGATAGTTGATAATCACAGACTATTTTTAGTTAAAAACCGTCTGTGATACTGATCATCACAGACGGTTTTTGAGTAAAAACCGTCTGTGCTATTCTCTTCTACCCCTAAATCTATTTCTGTTTATTGGCTAGCCTCAGGAAATGCTAGTCATGCTCTCTGAAATAAGCAGATCAACATGTACATGTATACATCCTCACATCTCAATTCATTTCATAAACATAAAACATCCATTTTGCAAATCAATTAATTGAAATGAGAACAAGCAAATACAGTATGAAACACAGTACACATTTTAAGATTAGAGTCTACCATTACAAATTACAAGAATAGACAGACAAACAACAAAAAATAAAGAGGAGGAGAACAACAAACAGGTTGCTCATCTAGCTAACACAACAAGAACAGAGAAAAGCAAAGATCCTCTATG
This sequence comes from Dendrocalamus latiflorus, assembly GCA_017311315.1. Lineage (NCBI taxonomy): Eukaryota > Viridiplantae > Streptophyta > Magnoliopsida > Poales > Poaceae > Dendrocalamus > Dendrocalamus latiflorus. The sequence goes on along the minus strand of CM029636.1, from coordinate 2,952,833 downwards.
CCTAGGCCTTCTCGCCCCTGATGCAGCGCGCGAGCTGGATGTCTTTGACGCCCGCCATCGTCGGTGTTGATTGAGCGCTGCCTTGGCACGAGCTAGTTGCTTCTGCGGTGTCTTGCCTCCCGTTGACGTGTGCGTCGTCTGCAAGGAGGAGGACAGCAAGGAGGAGGAGAACAGCAAGGAGGAGGATAGCAAGTAGGAGACGAACAACAAGAGGAGGAGAATAAGGACAGCAAGGAGAGGAGGAAACTAGCAAGGAGGCTGGGTTTTGGTAATATTTATAGGGGAGGGAGAGGGAGGGAGAGGCGGGAGTTCGAAATTTTGGGCGCGGGAAAAGAGAGGCGGAGCTACGATCCGTGGGGTGAGGAGGATTGACGGGCCCAGTGGTCAGATTATCACAGACGGTTCTATTGGCTAGAACCGTCTGTGATGAATGAATATCACAGACGGTTCTATATATAGAACCGTCTGTGAATTAGAGCACAGAATTGTATATACCGATACAATATAAACAACTAGTATGAAAAGATAAAATATCAAAGTTTTATATAACTTATATATACTCATTTGAAAGGTTTCGATGAGATCTACAACTTTGCAGTTGAAGCAAAATCCAAATTCCGAAAGGAAGACCAAGAAAAAGGGCAAAAACAGACACCAAAAACTTGCGACGCAAGTTTAGGTCCAAAGATGGCCGATTTTCGGGGTCTTGGAGGGCGACTGGCACAAACGGGTCGTTTTTTTGGATCGGGCTCGTCGTTAGCTTTCCAACGAGTACAAGAACGTCGAAAACGGACACCGTATGCAAAAGTTATGCCCGTTTTACTAAAGGTGTGTCAAAACTGAATCCTACTCGGACTCAGGCGGGAAATTATGAAATTTTGGGGAATTACAAGGCGGGAAACATATCACAGACGGTTTTTAATAAAAAAACTGTCTGTGATATTCCAGTATCACAGACGGTTTTATAATAAAATCCGTCTGTGATAATCCGGAATATCACAGACGGTTTTTAATAAAAAACCGTCTGTGATATTCCAGTATCACAGACGGTTTTATAATAAAAACCGTCTGTGATATTCCAGATTATCACAGACGGTTTTTATTATAAAACCGTCTGTGATATTCCAGTATCACAGATGGTTCAGAGGTAAGAACCGTCTGTGATACTCCTTTTTCCCGCCACAAATACCACAGACGACCTTCAAATTAAAATCGTCTGTAATAGTGTACATCACAGACGGTTTCACAAAACCGTCTGTGATTTGGCGTCTACTATTAGCCTTTCTGTAGTAGTGAGTGGTGGCATGGAGCACGATGGAGGTGAGCTTGTCATGGCTAGTGGGAGAGGTCGAGAGGCTTGGCCGCATCGTCACCACCTGAATCATATGGATGCATCAAGTTGCGCTAGATTAGGGTAAGGGCAAAAATCATGCCTTCGCTTTGCTAAAACGGAATAAAACAAAGGAAGATGGCAAAATAATGCAAATGTGGTATTTAATCAAGGGTTCCATCTAAAGAGGGGGTATATTATCAATTACCTCATGAAGAAAGATATATGCTAGATTTCAAGTGTATACAATCGATTTCTTCTATTAATTCTAGGAAAAAAGATTAAAAAAACTGAAAAGAAAAGTGCCAGACAGACTCAGCATATTGTACACACGCTGATCACTGGGCCTAAGGCTTCGGTCACTGTGTCTCCCTCTTTGAGCGGGCCTGTATTGGGCAAGTGACTAACACAAGGAATATCTGCCCGGTCCAATAATCCAATGGACATGACAAGTCAAGGCCGAATTGCCGAACTTTTTCTCGGCAGAGCTGGTCAGCTGGGATAGATTCGTGTCGCCGTCTCTCTACTTCAACTCCGGCAACATAGGCCGCACTTGGACGCCGCGGACGTGCCCAGTGAAGCCAAGCGCGAGCGCTAGCACTGCCATCCAAGCCGTGTGAGAGCGTCGCTGCCTGCCCCCTCCGACGAGCAGGTGCTCCGTCGTATGCCCCTTCTTTTCCTTGTATCAAGGCGATACGCATGAGCCGCCGTATCCTGCCGTCGGAGGCGACGATAAGGAAGAGGAGAAGGTGTGGAGAAGGACGCCAGAGGTGGAGTGGAGAAGAAGACGCGTAGGAGGAGAGGCGGTGCTGGGGGGAGCTCCCGGTGGTCCTCGCCGGCCGGTGGCCGCGCGCTTGGTGGCGACGCTTGCCAGGGTTGGCATTGGGTGTTGCACTGATGTCGGCTTCTAAAGCAGTCTGGGGGACGAGAATGGACGCTCAAAAAATCGACTGATTTTGGTTGAAACAAACCTCCATTCGTGGATAGTCATTCCCAACAAAAATATTCGACAATCCTGCTCAACTTAGCCTTTTTTTTAGCTTATATTTTTTCACTGTAATGTAACTGACTTATTTTGTACTATAGTTGCTGATAGTTTTTTTTTGCATAATTAAAATTAAAATTTAAAAATAAAATAACATGTTAATCCATTACAGTCAATGCAAAGGAATACGGAAAAAAGGCAAAGAGACAAAAAAGCTAAAAATAAAAAAATATGAAATTAAGAAATAGTAAAATAGAAACCAAATTTTAGAAGCTGAATCCGAAACGAACAAAGCATGTTTTGGTTGATGACCTCGTGGAAGTACGATAATCATATATGTTTTCATGGGAAGTAAGACATTGCCTAGATGGCGACCTTACATGTCTTGTCCCCGTTTTTTTTTTTTATCAAAATATGCCTCGTGCAAAGCTTAGGATAGCCCCATGAAAATTTTGTTAGAAAGTCTTGGACGTAAAGAAAGAAAGAAAGAAAAAACTTCATTTTTCCTATGCGAGGCATTCTCAAAATTGGACGGAATCGAGGCGAATCGAGTCGTGCCTACTGCCTAGTTAGTTTTCACGCCAAGCTAACCAACCAGACAACGCAGCAACTCCATGAAGTATTACGAAACATTGATTTGATTAAAGGGATAACTAAATATATGGATTATGATTTTTGGGCAATAAAAGGAGATGAATGAAACAACCCACACTAATAACTAACATATAATCAGGGTATAATTAAGCTAATTACAACACAGTGAATACAATGCAGTAGATACAACTCATTTGAGGAAGATCAAATTATTTCAACAACTAAATAATTACAGGACATGAATTTACAACCTAAAGACAGTAGCATTAATTGCAACCATTTCAAAATAGCAGAAACAACAAAATTACATTTTGCATCATCCTTCATATTACATTTTCCCTGTCATATGCATACATGAGTAGTTACGCTCGGGTAGTCAAGTCGAAGCCATAGTTATCACCAATAGAGCAACGCCGAAAGCCCTGCAATGTCCTTTATAATACACTGCCTAGACCAAAAACAACCTAAGGATAATAAAAAGAGAGAAATTCAGTTGCCGTTAGATCTCATTCGACCTTAGAATGCCGAATCCAATAGTGCTTATTGAGATTTCCAGACCATCTTGGGCTGGCCAACGCCTCTCGCATAAGTGAGCCTCATCATTTGGCGAAAAAAAGAAACCCAACGCACACATTTTTATCTACTTACTTTCCACCATAGAAAATCCAAAGCATAGTGCCAAGCTCACCCTATGAACCACCTATCCAAGAGCAAACAACAAGCCAAGAGAGCCAAGAAGATAAGAGAGGGGCAGCATCGGCAATAAACAGGCCAAGAAAGAGGCATTAGCCAAGCACCCCCTCCCTCAAAGCAAATGCTAGCATCCACCCCCACCTCACTTCATTTCTTAGCTAAGAGACCACCCAAGACCAAGCCAAAGCAAAAGACCAACCTCATTGCCGCACTCGGCAAACCCCAAAGCCCAAGCCAACCACCGCCATCCCCCGCAAGACAATCACAAAGGGGAGACAAGGAAGAGAGAAACGAAGAAATAGAGTTAAGGAAGTAGAGGAAGATGAAGAACAGGAGCAAGGGCCTTGGACGACACCTTCGGGCCAACCACAACAAGGAAATGTACCATCGATAATGACACGAAAAGGTCATCCCCATCACCGAGCACGTGCGGACCACACCACGACCATCACAGAAGCCACCCATAGCTCGATTGTCGTTTTCAGCCTGGCAATAAGTAGGCCCCCATAAATCCCCCTAATCTTTTTTTCTTCTTTTCTTAGCACAACAACACCACACGACCCACACATCACACACAAGCACGACTGGCTGAGCAAGGTGGCCAATAAAGAGGAGACCACCCAACCACAGGCAACACAGCTACCATGCCACCGGCGGTAAGCCCGTAGACACCGCCGTGCACCCTTGAAGAGGAAGACGTACTCCCTAGCGCACACATTCCCTAGCGAGTTCTATCACGACGATGATCGTGGGCATTCCCAAAATTGTTCATGGTAAAGGATTGAGCAAGGCAAAAATAGTAGCTAAAACAAAATGTGTAGGGGAAAGCGAAAAAGGGAGTGGACAGTCTCGGATAGGAAAGGAAGTATAGGTGAACTGGTGGAGCCGAGAAGCCATGGAAGGAGTAACAGAGCCGATTACATGGCGCTCGCCCATAACCAAGCTAAACCCTAAGGCCCAAATCGCTAGAGATAGAGGCCAAGAGCCAAGGTAGAGCCGAAGCCCAGAGTCGAAGGGGGAGAGTTCGAGTCCATCAGCAAGCAACCACCAGTAGTGCATCCCCAAAGACTCACCTACATGACCAAACCGAGCCACAAACAAAGCCGAAGAAATAGAGGGGAGGAACCTAGTTGAAAACAGCTGCAAGACTCACCAGAGGCCATCCAAAGCCGGCGCGCTCACCGCACACCACCTCAAGCCAAACCCTAGTCCCCAACTAGTGGGAACGAGTAGGCAAAGTCAAGGGTGAAACGAGGGGCGGCGCGTAGATCTAGCAAGAAGGAACCTAGGGAGGCAAGCCAAGCAGCCGTAGTACACCCAAGGGCAGCTAGGGCGATGGTGGCAGTGCCAAATTAGAGGGAAAGGAGCGTACCCGAAGGCCGGAGAGAGGAGCCCAGGGGAAGAGCGGTGTAACATCCCAAAAATCTGAGTTTGAAAATGTGAAGCTTTTAAATTATTTTTGCAATATATTCTATTGGAATTTGGATTTCATGGAGTTTTCCTGAATTTGATTGAGGTTCTAAAAATGGGAGAAATTCATAAAAGACAAAGACAAACATTAGTAATACCAAAAAGGTGAATATGCAAAGAATGAAAACTCAATATTATAAATTCGAATCTGAAAAGATGATCCAGTATAAGGAACGAGAAATATGAATTAAAATGCAAAATCTTACTTTGGGAATAATAGCATAATTAGCAATTTAGGGAAATGATTATATGGAAGTATTTGGAAATATATGTATAAATATATCAGAAAAATTGTGCACATGCAAGGATTAATCCAGTGATATGAATATGAAAATTTTGGGAGTTAGTAAAAGTGAATAAAATACAAATGCTATATATAAAAATACACAGCAAAAAAAAAAGGGAATGAAGCCAGGCCGGCCGAGCAGCCCGGCCCAGCTCCACCTCTCCCCTCCCGATTTCTTCCTCTGGCCAGCGGGCCCGCACCGCCGCACTCCTCCTTCACCTTCTCCCTGTCTCCCTTCGCTCCGCGCTCGCGCTTTTCTTCCCCGTGGCGCGCGAACTCTGCCGACGCCCGTGGCCTGCCTCCGGTCTCCCTGAGCTGTCGCATCGCGCGAGCAGCGCGCCAGCACACCGCCCCCAGTCTCACCCTCACCGCCCACAGCTCAGCGCCATCGCTCTGGTTTTCTTCTCGCCCAGTCACCTCGCTCGGCCACGCGGCGAAAACCTTCTGCCGGCCGGCTCGCGCGGCGCAAAGCTGCAGCCACTGTGCCGAGGTGTCACAAGCAATATCGCACCGAATCCTACTGCCCGGTCCCTTCCGCGCTGTCACCTCCGCCTGCTCGACGCGACCGCACAAGCAGCCACCGCTGCTAGCTCCGCTCGGTCCACCATAAGAGCGACCGAAGCCACTGTTACCTTCCCCACACGCCACACTCCATTCTCCTCTAGGCAATCGAGTTCTAATGCTCCCTCCTCGCCGAAATCCCCATTTTCCCCAACACCGGTCGCCACCGTGCGCCCGAGCGAATCCGGCCGACCATTGAGGCTCCGGCCGATTCCGCCGCCGTGAAGCATCCCGGTGGCGTCACGACCCCACCTGCACCGCCAATTGGAACGGAGGTCCACCCCAACTCGCCGGCCGCGGTGACCTCCCCCGCGCCACCGCCCGTGCTCGCCGCCGGCCCGCTCCAGCGCCTCTCGGCCTGAGCTGCCACCTCCGAAGACTTCTCCACCTCCCCATGTGCCTATTTCGGTGGTTTCTACCGACTCCCCGGTGGACCCTCGCCGGCGACGCCGCTCAGTCCGTGCGCCACCGAAGATGCTCTATTCTGGGCTCCTGTGGCTTGCTTCATTTATTACCTCCTCCCCTCATCGTCAGGTAACGCCGAGAGTCCACTTGGTCAGCCGAGCGCTCGCAATCACCCCTTTGCCTTCAGGTTCTGGGTTCGATCCCATCCTCCTCCCCTTACACATTTTTTTTATTTTTTTATTTCATTTGGGAAAATTTATAAAGAAAATCTGGGAAAACTCAGAATGTTGACCATGGGAACTAATAAGTTTAACTGATATATAAATGAGATTATTTAGGATTTAATCTTTGGTTAATTGCACTATGAATAGCTAATGTACCTTTATTACTTATCCTAAAATAATTATTAAACAAAAGCATTAGTAAAGAAAAGTGGCTTGATTAAAGATCTGAGTTTAATTAAGATAACTTTAATTATAGTTAGCATAGATGCATTATCATTTAGCATGCTATCCTTAAATAAATCCCGGTAGTGGTTTAATTTAAATAGCAATATTAAAGTATGACCTCGTATGATAACCCTTGCCTAGGTAATGGTATAGAGAAGCTAATAAAATTTATTAGAATATAAATGAGCTTAATAAATATTTAATCATGGATTAATCATTATGTACTAGTAACTGATGTACCGTTGATGTTTATTTTAAAATCTTAAATATTAATCAAGGGCATAGTAAGAAATTTAAAAAGGGTGTTGTTTAGGTTTAAGCTCTCATGGAGTGATGATTTAGCCATAAAAATTCTCTAAGGAATAAATCATAAATCCTTGCAAGTTAGCCAGATTGCAGAATTAGCCACCACATGGGTTAAACCATAACTATTATTTCTATGTCCTAAAAGTTAGGAGAATTCTTCTTGACTATTAAATGACTTTGTTTAAATGACCAAGCTTAATATCAAGGCACCCTTAAATTATAATTAAATATATGCCATAACATTTGGTATGCAGCCATAAAATAAATCTTAAGAGTAGATTCGATTAAATGATAACTCCAGCAGTTTCACAAAAATAAACGATGTGCCAAAACCATTTAAAATGAAATACTTATTTTAGAAAGCCATGATTTATAATATAAACCCCCCTCATTAGTACATTGCCGATAAATAAATCTCAAAAGTAGATTTAGTTAATAATGGTAGAAAAATAAGAATCGGCATTTGGATTAACATTCCACATAAAATGACTATGGTTAGATACTCAAAACTTAATAAAGATATCCAAATATTATAATACCTTTGACTAAAAGATTTATAGAATAAGTACAAATCTCATCCATCAGTCCAGTTTGCCTTTATCATAACCTGAGTTGCAAGGAATACATACCCAGTCAGACTCATACTTCGATACATAGGTCTAACCCGACTCATGGAACTTCCTTGATAAATACAAAAATAATAAAAGAGGTTAGTAATAAAAAGATCGAACATCGCCTTTCTCCAATCGGCTACGCTGGGCCACTTCTTTTCCAAAGCAAATAACTCATGTAGATACTTCCTCCCTTTTGATCTCTTATTATCCTAGAATTTTCCCTCACGGTAAAGCTATTCAGATAACTCGTCCTCTCACTCAAATCCAGCTGCCGCTGTGTTTGCAAAACACTAAACCGAATCATCCTTCTATTATCAAATCGTAATAAATGAATAAATTAAATTAAATCGGCAATTTGAATTAATCGAATTTATTTGGATCTTTTGAGTTATTTGCTTTTATCTGGGTCAGTTGTTCGTCGCGTAGTTAGAAACTGGAGTCCCGAAGAATGAATGGATCAAGCGAGATCGAGATCAAGTTGAAGATAAAGACTGGAAGCTCAAGACCATCAAATGATATAGCTTTGAGTGAGCTCAAGACCGCGGTAAACCGCGCCAGGCGAGTCAATACTTTGATCATGTTGAACCTACGTTTTCTGCAAATTACTTTTGTTTAAATTATCAAATTGCATGCTGTTATGTTATATGCAAATACATGTTAATTTAAGATTCTAGTTATATCCCAATTGTGTACTTGGTTAATATTACCCCTCCTTTGAAATATTTGAACATGTGAACATTGTCGCCCTAGCACAAATTATAATAGTAACCTTTCAAAAATAAGTCTGTAATTATGCCATGCGTAGTATTGTTTAGATACTCATGGGCGCGAGAGCGCCCAAGCATCACTTTTAATCCTGAGAAAAATTGGTTGGGCAGTCATGGTGGTAATGACTGGTGTATGTTGGATATGATTATTTTATGCTCTCAAAAATCCCAACTTGCTTAAATACCTGGATGGATGGTTTGGGGGCTGGTATGTGGTGCAGTGGATGCACAGAATGTGAAATGTGGTAGAACCATCCGGGTAACCTTAAGGACTGAATCTTGTCATGTCAGCCCGTGTAAAACAGTACAACCACAAGTCTGTAAAATACAACTTGGCTAAGTAGACTTATCGAAATCCCGGACTCATCTCACTGGTAGTGGATTGATGGGGTTATGCTATGGCAAGGGGGCCTGAAGGGACACTAGTGGAGGGTGAAGTTTTCCCGCTTTCCTAACGTTGCGGGAAGTAGAAGCCCGAGCTGCGTTAGAGTCTGGGGAAAACATCCCGCGCACAGATGGGACCCATCGCAAATGGGCGGTCACCCATAATGTAAGATGGGAGAAAGGACTAGATATTTTGAAAAGTCACTGTGATGATCTGCTCAACCACATGACTAAGGAATCGTGTGGGGCAACGAGTTGATCATCTCTTGTGGTGAAAGTGTACAAACTCTGCAGAGTCAAAACTATTCGAATAGCCGTGCCCACGGTCAAGGGCAGACATAGGAACTTAACTGGATATAGTTCTGTTTTAAAAACATTGGAAACTGGGAATGGGAAACTTGAAGGGCGAAGGACTGCCCTGGTTTGGAATTGTCCTGGGTGTCGTCCCAGTGGTAAGTTAAGCGGCTATAACGCTGAAGAAATTGCTATATGGTGCAGATGCCATGTAACGGTGGATGGAATCTGAATCGATATTAATAATGCATTTCCTTGTACATTATGATTTGTACCAAAATTGCTAAGTCACAGGACTTTTTAATTAATTGTATTCAAAAGCACTCTACGCAAAATAAAATAGCCCGAGCCTCTCCTTTGTTAAGCCATGCATATTATTTATTTGCATTCTGTGTATTGGCTCGCGGAGCACGGGGTCGGAGTGCTCATGCTCGCTTTTGCGACAAAATTCAGAATCAGGAAATCAAATCACCTCGCCTCAGCAACAAGATTGGATAAGCTGGCCAAGAAGATGAAGATGTCAAGGGCTAGGTCGCGAACCTCCAGTTGGCTGCCTGTGGGCATGTCCTGAAGGTCCCACCTGTGTGCTTCGTTCTTCCGCTGCTGCAATTTAATGATTTCGGCCTAATCGGCCCATGAGTAAGTCTACTATTAAATTTTACGCTTCCGCATGATATGTATTTTGATATTCATTACTGTAACTGTGAGCACTATCTACTGATCCAGGGAATAGTGCAGTAATCACAGAGGATTCCGGATTGTAAAATCTGGGGTCTGACAAGCGGCCCAAGTAGATCCGTCAAGGGGGAGTCACCAAAATCGACACTAGCGCATACATCGGGAAGGAGACATCGGAGACGAGCGATGACGTCCAAATCAGGAGGAGCAAGAGAAGGAGCCCCAGGGAGAAGAGGAAAGGTGAAGGGGCAGTGCGAGCATGTGGGTGTGTTGTGTGTTGCGGCGTGTGGGAGTTATGTGCGTTGTGGCCGTGTGTGTTGTGTGTTGTGTTCGAGTGTGTGTTGTGCATGCATGCTTGTAGGTGGGCTATGCATGTGAGTTGGGCTAGCCAGCATGAAAATTAATATCGGGGAAACACTGACTTAGCAGGCAACCAAAAAGTTTAAAACAAAATCTACCAAAGCCCTCAAGATTAGCAAAGGTTGACTTTATAGATTTATAGATTACCCGAATAATTACATATTTCCCTAATTCGTGTGTCTGCTTATTAAATGCAAAAAATGAACTGGCACAGACAGAGGCCAGTAGTAGATCCAGTCACAGTTGATGACGAGAGTTACTATGCCTACGCAAACAAGATTGTTCTTGATCATTCATATAGTTATATTAAATGATAAAAACTACATTCTTGTACCATTTATATTGTATGTGCATCAAAACTGTATTTTAAAATCAAATCTGATAAAAGAAATGAAAGAAAGAGACATGAGAACAGAGCAATCCAGCTGAGAGGAGCAGTTAAGCTGCAAGAGTAACTATTAGGATAGTAAGGGGGCACTGGTCAGGAAAGAGAGGGAAGGTGGGATCCTTTACATATGGTTAGAATATAAGGACCAACAAACTTTCACTCGGAAAGGAGGCAATATTTAAGTGCCATCCATATTTCTGTTTCTGACAGGCAGAAAATGCTACCTTGTTACGTTACTATTCTCTCCGCAATGGGTAAGTAATATAATGAGTGGAGGAACCCAAGATCGGTAGCTCAAGTCCAGAAGTGGGGGATCCGAGGCGCATATATTAGCACAGTTGGAGTGTTGGGTGAAGGGATAACCGACGCAACCAACATCTATTTGAGGTCGGTGGGTGCCGAATGAGGGTGAGAAACTGCCCTGGGTCTCTGACAGAAAATATTTGGGTGGAGATTTACTAACATAACATGAGAAAACGTTCTGTACTCTGAACTTGGTACCGCATCTAAGGAAATCTGGGATACCTGATTTCAAGGGAGCTCAGAATAGCTATGGGTACAGTGGCACAAGCCTACGCAATGCTATATATAAAATAATGAATTCACGTCTGTCTCCTGGATTGGATGCTGCAGAGACCACTGGAGTCTTTCTTCTCACCGGGTGACTGGTAGTCTCTTTATTAATTAAAATTTGTAACTTCCAAAACCTGTGATAAAGAAATAGAGAGGAGACATACAATGTATCTTTGCTATTTATTGCTTGCTGAGTACACTAATATTCATTATTACTATTACTTTTCTTTGTTAGACCCTAATCCAACTGGAGAGTAGCCCGAGTGGGATACGGGATACGCGGATGCAGATGAGGCTGCGTGGGATGAGAGCGATCACGTCGAGGACTAGGGTGAGGTAAACACCTTATACGACGGTTGGGACGAGTAGACATCTCGTGGAGTAATGTCGTCAGGGGATAGGGTATAAACCCTGTCTTTCCTTTGTAATTAAATAACCTTCGTGGCTAGCAATTCTATGAGTGCATAATTTCTATTTATTGCTCCGCTGCGTAACTCTGATAAAATTTACTATTTATTAAAACGATATTCTACGAAATAAATAAATAGTACTTTATTGCTTAAATGTTATTACTCTCGAGTTAATGGCCACACGAGACGCCACAATGAACCATATCATGGTACGCTCCATCGATCACAGAATATGGCATGACATGCATGGACACCACCATGCATATGCATGCACTGATCGATGCGCGTGAGTACGAACAAATCACACGTACGTACACAGACGCAGAGAATAGACGACGCGCGCAGATGGCAAACGCCTCCACCGATCGATCGGCTCGGCTCCGGCATATATGTCACAGCAGCTGTGGGGCCCCGTGGTGCAGCCCGCCGGCCTCCACCGGCGCCGCCGCAGCGAGCTCCTGCCACACCGAGGCCGGGGACACGCCCGCGCCCTTCCACGTGTCTGCGTTGTCGCCCTCTAGGATCCTAGCAGGCCACAGCAGCGGCGCGGCACCGAAGCAGAGTGGCCCCAGCTCGCCGGCGCCGGGCTGCCCGAGGCCGAGGTCGAACCCGAGCATCCCGTCCAGCAACGGCGCCGAGCCGAGCGCGAGCAGCGGCGCCGAGCCGAGCAGCGAGCCGAGTAGGGCGCTCTGGGCCGGCGCTGCCACCGGCGAGGAGGCGAAGGGGCTGCAGGAGGACGTCGTCGTCGTCGTCGTAACGGCACCGGCGGCGACGACGACGGCGCGGGTGGGACGCGAGGGGCGCGGCCGCTTGCGGGTGGAGCCGCCTATGGGGACGTTGCGGAGGGAGCCCCCGAGCGTCCAGTAGCGGCGGCACGCGCGGCAGAAGTGCCGCGGCTGCGCCGTGTTGTAGTTGTTGTAGTAGCAGAACTTGGTGTCGCGCGACGCGCACCGCGGGCACTGCTCCCTCCCCGCCGCCACCGCCACCTGCTGCTGCGGCTGCTGCAGGCCGGCCACGTCCGCCGCCGCGGCGCCGTGCGGCGGCGGGGGCAGCGGCAGGTGCGACTGGTGCAGCGGCGCCTCCATGATCGAGGTCGCTTATCGCTAGCTTCTCGATTTGGTCGCGTCGGTGGTATGCTTGGGTTGGTGTTGGTGAGGCCGATCGATCGAGAGGTTTGGTTATATAAAAGCGGGCGGGGGTAATTAAGCTGGTGGATGGCTGCGCTGCTGCATATACGACGCGTACACTAGCTTTTGTCGAGAGGCTGGCTGCGCTGCAGAGAGGGACTTTTCGAACCGCCGGTGATGGTACGGAGGCGACACTAGTGTCACGTAGCTTTCTTTTGCAGGGCAGAGGAATTCCAGTGCTACTGCCTGACTGGCTCGATCTACTCGTATCCATCGATGCATGGAGACGTGATGCCGTTGCCGTTTGATGGTGTGAACAATTTACCAAAATAAAATTTATTAAGAAAGCGGTCGGTCCACGAGGTTTATTAGCTAGTTTAGTCATATATTAAAAGGTCACTCACCTTGTTCTATATAAAGAGGGGCAGAAACTACACACAAGCCTGTGGATAAAAAATTAATAAGGAGAGAGACTGTCTAGGACTACATATTTGTGTATTTATTCATACTAAATATTTATTGTACGCCAGTATCGTGGCAATTATCACGGAGTGCTAATATGCAATACGTCATTAGCATGAGTTTGCATGTATGACGTTGGTCTGAATATGTCGTTCTATATTCTTTGTAATTAGATCAATCTTGCTTTTCTGATTCTAATGACAGATTGATCTGTTACCTGTTCCCGTGGCACACGGACGATTCCTTCGCCCAGCTCGCGCGTCAACAGCGAGCCTATGGAAAAGAAGGGATCGCACATGGCTTCCAACATCGATCATGCGCGGCAAGGAGGCTTAGATCAAACGATATTTTCTTTTACTGAGTAGCATGCACTATCTAATTAGTAGATTAACTTTACATGCTTTAGAGTAGATTGACTTGTAAATCAATCTACCATTCTCTCTACCAGAGGGCTTCGCCTGCGTGATGCTTTTCTCGATCGGTCGCTCCGCGTCCGTACTCGGTACCGTCCGTATTGTTATTGGAACTGAACCAACTGAACCCATCAGTTCCGATCACTCTTTTTTAAAAGAAAATATACACATGTGTTCTCACTTTGAACTAGGGGTGCAATCGGAGCGGATACGGTCAGTAATTGCTCATCCTGTATCCTATACCATATTTTTTCTCGGAGTCGGAGTCGGACACGGATAGTGCCGGATACGAATACGAACGCGGATAGTATCGGTCACGAATACGGAGCGGATTCGATACGGTAACTATATTTCATCGGATAACACGCAAAAACAAAGATCCTAAATAATTAAATATAGATCATGCATATCAGGATAAATAATTAAATATAATATAGAAATATCATGCATTTGACAGTTAAGTACAGAGAGCAACTTGTATACATACCAACAATAATGAACAGACTAGTCATCTGGAATCACTTCCTGAGGAGTATTACTGTGGCATCCCAAAATTTTGGTTTTCTTTCTTACTTATTTATTTAATTGGTTTAATCGGATTTTCTCTAGAAACTAATTTCCTTTTTCTCAAATCCTTTAATTAAAGCCTAGAGAGCAAGTTATTAATTTAGTTGAGTAATTTTGCCTAAAACAAGTTGAACTTATTTTATTTAGATTCCTTACATTTTTCTGAATTTATGGGAATTGTCTGGGATTTATTTGGATTTTCCTACTATTTTCTAGCTTTTATTTTAATTTCTGGGATTTTCTGAAAATCAAAACCCAAAATAAAAATTTAAATAATTTTCCAATTCGGATATTACCGAATTACTAGCATAGGATATTACCGATTATATATCCGGATATTCTCCTATCCGGCGGAAACTACTCTCCCGTATCCGAATCCGATTCCGACAATGACTATCCGATTCCAATACCATATCCGGTAAAACCATCTGGTTACCGACTATTTTTCCGAAATACCATCCGAACAGACTCGGTCGGGCGGTCGGTCGGGAACTATCCGAACCGATTGCACCCCTACTTGGAACAACACACGCATACAAGTAGTGGTGGAATTAGAATTTAGCTACGCCCTAGACTCAATAGAAAAATGATCTAGGCTAGACCATAAGAATATTACCTTATACTGGACTGAATTTAACTAGCTAGGCTATGCACTAACTATTTTTTCATACCCCGGGCTGAAGCCTACTCTGCCCAGGGTCTAGTTTTGCCCCTGCACACGAGTAGGGAGGACAAACAAACACAAGAAAGACTTAGGTGGTGATCGGTTCGGCTGAAAAGCTCGTGGCTTATGGCTGAAAACACTGTAGCTGGCTGAAAAAAGCACTGTAGCTGACAGAGGCTTATTTAGCATAATTAATTTAAAAAAATTTAAAAATAAAAAAATATGTTAGCCCATTACGTATAATACAAACAAATACGGGAAAAAAGAACCGGCAAAAAAGCTCAACGAAAAGCCAAAAGTTCAGAAAAAGACGAAACTTATGAATAGTGAAAAATAAGCCAGAAGCCGAAGCCGAGTTGATCAGGGCTCCCAACAACGTATGCCTTTTCTTCTTCTCTGTTATTCACTCATAAACCTCTAATTGCTTGCAAGAAGTATATGGCTTAAATAAGCCTTATGCACACACACGACTCTCTGTGATCTGGTTTGGCCGCCACGATTCCTTACGACTCGGTGCACACCACACACTAACCGAAAGACTCGCTCCACTAATCAACTAATACAGCTGCGAATTGTGTGGCCACATACACTATTCCACAAATAATAGGCACCAATAAGAAGATGCGAGTTGTGTGGAGAGAATTTTAGGCCCCATATGAAACGCATTCTTGACGTACTGCTGCGCAAATCGGAAAGTCCTGCGAAATTGTTGAGTTGCAAAGGCGATAAATACTCCACGGGGCCAAATTAACTGGCAAAAACAAGACAAGCAGGCGCTCCAACCGAGGAGGAGAGGAACCAAATATCATGCACACCCTGCATGACGTGTAGCTCTCTCACAGCACCCCGGCCAAGCATGCTCTGCAGCCTGCACATATAGCAGCACATGCCGTCGTCGCGCGCCCGGCCGCATCTCCTCTCCCACGCCACGCCGTCGCCAATGCCGATGCGGCGCGCAGGCAGGCAGACAAGGCGCGCTGTTGCCATCGGCCTCGCGCCTCCTGCCGCGGCGCCAGCGCCGCGCGCGTTCGTCCAACGCGCGCTGCCTAGCTTGCCCCTCCCGCCCGCGCGCGGCCCGGCCGCCGGCCGGCGACGACGACGCAACTATATATTCCGCCTCGCGCGCGCTGCATGCGTATGTCATGTCTGCATCTACGCAGGCATGCGTCCACGGCGCCGCTTTGGATGCTTGCGCTTGGAACTGCATTGCACCACTGCATATGCCTCCTCTCCGCCAGGCTCAACGCGCGGCCTGATCGACGGATCCATTATGCGTTAGGAGCTAACGACGATTGGGCATCCATTGATCGGTCCCTAGCTAGCTTGTTTGAGTACATCGATCCATGCAGCATGCATGTATATGTGTGCCATACTACTGCCATGCGCCGTGCACTGAGACAAATATTAACCGCCGTCGAACTACGTGACCACATGCGAGCCACAGGAACACCAACGTACGTTGCAAATCAACAGGTTTTTTTTCTTCTTCAAAAAAGACTAAATTTCAAGTATATATGCAACAAATCAGCAGACTCTAGCTATTAGCTTGTCGTTAGAATAGACATACCAACAAATCAACAAAAGACAGCCGTTGGATTTTGATCCAACATACCAAAAATCGACTAATTTGAAAAAGGAAAAACATGTGACTGTTAAATAGTGCTGATCCATCCCATAGGCGCGCTGTTGCAGACATCTAAATAATAATGGCAAGTAGTCCTGGGCCTGTTTGATATAGCTGCGATTTATGACTTTTGGTTGAAAATTTTAAATTTTAGCTGTTTGCCATAGAGTTTACAGAGAGAGATATACTCGCTTGCAATTTTGGTTGATATAAATATTGGGCTTTTAACGTGTACTATAATTAACTTGTAGACTCTGTTTTGAGAAAATACTCCGTTTAAAAGTTAGGTACTGTAGTAAAAATCAAAAGTTGTTTTTAAAAGCAGTTAAAAAAACATGCTCCTTATGTGAAAAGCCGTACTTCTACGTAGTAAAAATGTTAGGTGTTGATAAATCTTTCCTCATCTTTTCCAGCAACATCGATCAATCTAAAACCGATGGACTATCGAACTCATGGTTAATTAGCAATATTACACACAGCTAACAGTTAGGGCCTGTTTGGTTCATGACCACAAGTTGCCTAGCCACAAGTTAGGCGTGCCACAGTTTTTAGGTAGCTGTTTGGTTCACTGACGTAACTGTGGCATGCCACACTTTCTTAGCACCCGGCCCCACACGTCATAGACTCAGTTTCTTGCCAAACTTTGCCACAAGTGTGGCTTCGATTTTGTTAGCCACACTTTCTGTGGCAGCCACATATTGTCTAAGTTTAGGCATGGCAAGCTTAGGCACCAACCAAACAGATCCTTATTCTTTCGTTGCTAAACTAACGACCTTTATTGTACGTGACGTGCATTATACTCTCTCGGCCATCGAACAAAACTGTTGCTGCCAGATTTTACCGGAGAAAATAGTCGGTAAAAATATTTTTGACAATTGATATGATTTTTAGAAAAGGTTATGATTTATCAAAAATCAGGAATATGTCAACTAAGAAAAGTTAGATGCAAGAAAGAAAATCATCAATAGGAGATTGAAAACTAAAAACTTTGAAGATGGACAAGAACTCTATTTAAGAAAAGGTTAAGCCAGAACAAAGAAGGCTTGAAACATTGAGTCGGTTATTTTAGAATATAAACACTCGGTACGGTTGATGGAAAAACTCTCAGACGCCAACTATTACTACCTTTTGCATCTACTTTTTCTGTACCCTAGAAGTATGTTGTAGTTAGTATAATCTTATCTTCGTAATTTGACTTTGATCAATATTACTTCACATCAACGTGTTGATCAATCTGTAAGTTACACCTATCATCTATTTTGAGATTTCGTTCATATTTGTTATTGCTTCGCATCAACGCTTCGTCCATCATCAAATTTTGTCTAGATTTACCTTTCGTCTACTTTGCCAATTTGCTAGAAAAATTAGCTAGTATCAAATTTCATTTAGATTTATCTTTCATCGACATTGCCGATTTACTAAAAAATCAGATGACACATCACATACACTGCTACAAAGCATCTTTCGTAGGACACGGTGCAACCGTCAGAAATTTTTCGACGGCAAAAGAAAACATGCATATATGCGTGTTAACGTGTATTCATATCATGGATGACACATCGCTTTAGAGCACTCCGTTCGATCAATTCGTCTGCAGATAGCAGCTGGTGGCGACCGCTCGACAGTGAGCCTTCTCTTTCTTTGTCCCTCTTTCTGAAACATTCCTAGCTATACCACCTGCGCGCGTCCGACGCTAGCTTTTTTTCCATATGGAAAATTTGTCCCTCATTTTGGCAGGGCAATTATATTTTGATTCGTAATTGAGCCGTATCGCAGTCATACATATAGGATCATGAAATTAATATCCCAGCTGGTAATTAATCCCACTCTATCGTACGTAATAGTGTAATTCATTGGGTAGGTTCTTTTTTAACGGACGATGGTTAATGGTTGTGAATGATGATTTTTGGTTCAAGTCGTTTTGAAAAAATGACGAAGAGACTGTTTCGTTTATTTATTCGAGAAAAACTATAATCTGAAAAGAAGAAGCTTGCTCGGAGCATAATATACCTAGTTATACTCATCTTAGGTGTCAACTTAATTAATACATATCTTAGGCCCCGCTCGTTTGGACTGAAATGCAGTGGCTTATAGCTAAAATTGCACTGTAGCGGCTGAAATTTTACTGTATCTGAAAGTGATTTTTTTGGCGTAATTAAATCTAAAAAATTACAAAAAAAATAGAAAAAATATGCTAGCTCATCACGGACAACGCAAAAGGAATACGAGAAAAAAGAATCAGCAAAAAGCTCAAAAAATAGCTAAAAGTTCAGAAAAAGACGAAATTTATAAATAGTAAAAAATATGTCAGAAAACTAGAAACTAAAACTGAAATGAGTGGGGTGAGCCGCTGGGTAAGATTTGGATTTTGGATCACGCTCTGCGGGTTCTACTTACACAGCGATCTATCTCGTTAAGTTGTTTTCAGAATTCAGATGGACCCATGATCTGATCTGTTGACTGCCTGATCCGACGGTCCGAGACATGTGATGTGCGTACCGTCTGGTGCGATTGGATTATTAGGGCATCGTACGTGTATAAAAAGAGGAGGTCTTAAGCCACCTTAAGGTCAACCTTATACATTACAGAGGTGACCTTAAGCAGACCCTAAGCAAAAAAAAGCTTAAGGCTGGTCCTCAAGCTAAAGACCTGGCCATAAGTATTAAAATACAATTTTTCTTTATCTGCCATGTGGGACCGTCTTAAGGCCCTTTGGGTTATATACACTATGGAGTTGATCTTAAGGTTTAGATGGGACCCACCTTAAGACACTTTGGGTTATATACACTACAGATGCCCTTAGCTAGACATCTACAGTGCATGCGATCCTATTCATGGACATGGACAGTTCAATGTGTGGTCAGTTCCCGTGTAGCTGACTAGCTGCATGCACCTATGCGCTGCACGTACGTACTTGGCTTTGCTTGTTTGCTGGATGCATCGTCTTGCATGGGTCCTACATGTTAGCTAGCTTGCTTGAAGTCTTATTTTACACTATTTATAATTTTGTTTTTTCCTATATTTTTGGGTTTTTGAGATTTTTTGCCGGTTCTTTTTTCTCATATTAGTTTGCATTATATGTGATGGGCTAACATATTTTTTTCTATTTTTAAAATTTTTAAAATTTAATTATGCTAAATAAGTCTTCGTCAGCTATAATGTTTTTTCAGTCAGCTACAATGCTTTTCAGCCATAAGCCACTAAAAAAAGCTCTTTTGAGCAGGGCCTCAAAGCTTGGTACTATATGTTGACGTACTAGCATATTTTTAGTATTTTTCATCGGTTTAAGTTAAAAGAAATAAAAGATTTCAAATTCAAAGTCCCAACCAACGAAAAATAATTATACCTTATTTCTATTCTATATCTTACATATGAGAGAACCCAGATGTGACAGAGAGTGGGTGCAAATACATTACCCATCTTTTTTTATCAACTTACGTATCTAGTGCTAATGCACTATTCGGTGCTAACATGTGAACTCTGGATTTGGACCATCGGATGTACCTCAAACGGCCTGGATCTTTGAAGGTGGAAACACCCAAGCCACTTAAACGTTTTTGCAAAAAAAACCCTACCGGTTCGGTACTTTTTTTTTCGGCCCACGCCTCCCCGTCTGCCTCGCATCCCAATCGCCCCCGCATCATTGTTCTCCCCGCGCCGTTCCCAATCGCCCCCGCACCCTTCGCTGCCGCATGCTAGGGTTAGGGTTAGGCGATGGCGGCTTCGTAGCGGCGGCGGCTGCGGCCCTCCTCCACCCAGCAGCGACGGCGGCTTCGTAGCAGCGGCCTCTGAGCTAGCCTCCGCGCCCCTCCTCCGCGTCGTGCCCCTCCGCCGCTGCCCTCCTCCGCGCTCCACCGGCTGGCTCCGTTGGCGCTCCCCCGGCTGGCTCCCTCCCCGGCGCCGCCCTCCCCCCTGGCGGCACCTTCCCCGGCCCCCGCCGCTGCCCTCCTCCGCGCTCCACCGGCCGGCTCCGTCGGCGCTCCCCCAGCTGGCTCCCTCCCCGGCGCCGCCCTCCCCCCTGGCGGCACCTTCCCCGGCCCCCGGCTCCCTCCCCGGCCCTTGGCGACGCCCCCCTCTTGAATCAGGCCTCCTCCCCGAACTCCATTTGCGCAATTGTGAAATTGTTTGTGAGAGGGATGTGTACTGAGAGAGATGTGAATGAATTTGCAATTGTGAAATTGTTTGTGAGAGGGATGTGTACTGAGAGGGATGTGAATGAATTTGCAATTGTGAAATTGTTTGTTGAATGAATTTGTTGATGAAACCTGACAATTCTTTGGTGTGAAAGCTTTGTGATATGCAAGCTGAGAATGGTTTGGCAGTTGCTAACTGATATGTTGTGATGATTGTTTGTTTGTGTTATTGGTGTTAAGTCTTGTTTATGGCAGCAAACATAGAATGTGCATTATCAACGTATGCCTTGTAGCAACATACAGTTCCAGTGCTGCATAAGACATAATGAAACTGATTCTACCAGATCTGAAGAAACATTCATCAGTCATCAGTATTGGGGATCACATGCAGGATCCAATCAAAGGTGCCAAAGGTAAATTTCTTCATTTGGATACAGATCAAAGCAGACATGACATCATCAGAGGCAAATGTGCACAACATATAAAGCTTGAACTTCTTTCACTAACAGAGTAACAGTATATGTTATTTAGCAAAGTAACACAAAGGAAAACAGTCGGCTGGTGCAGCAAACAAAGGCTGAATTCAGGTACAGCAAACAATTGTGCTGGCTGGCTGGTGCAGCAAACAAAGGCACCAGTGCAGCAAACAAAGCAAACTTTTCTAGCCTCATGTCTAAACTAAATCTTTTGATGCTCTCATGAACAACTTATACGGCACAATTCCAGCACAATTTGGTGACTTCTCCACGGCACACTTGGATAGAAGTGGAAGCTGCATAAGTTAAGAAGATTTTTGTTAAGTAAATCAGAAAAGAAACAATAATAAAGTGTCAGAGGAAACAATAAAAAAACCTAATATAAATCTCATATGATGAAGATAATTGACTGCATCCCATCTGAAAGTACAACAAATTAGCAGAAAAGAAAATCCTGTAGGCTTTCAAATATAGACTACAAACTAGATTACTAACAGTCCGACACTGTCTCTGTATGAACTACTGCGCATCATAATATAGTAGTCTAGTTTTTCATCCATTATTTAACACTAAAGGAGTCAATATGAACTATTGCGCATTGGAAATAATCACCCTGTGCAAACTGCATTAGCACTGATTAGTTATTCATCCACAAATCAACGCTAAAGAGATCAAATGTCCATAAGTGCTGTACCCAATCTGGATCGGATTCCACAAAGTCCATACGCTAAAGAGATCAATTCCACAATTCTTATCTAAATCGGAATGAGTTGAAGATCAGCAAAAACGGAGCAAAAAACGTAAGTGCTGTACCCAATCTGGATGCAATGCACACAGACATATCAGATCCGATCTCCACGGAACATGCAAAACGGAGAAATTACCATGCATGCAAAAAACAAAAGTGCTGTACCTGAATCAGCTTTATCTCCACGGAACAGATCCGATGTGATTGCCCTCACGTAGCTCGCGCGGGGAGAGGAGGAACAGCGCGGAGAAATGGCGCGGAACAGGCGCCGTCGTGCGAGGAGGTTCAGGCGACGAGGGAGGTCAGCGTCACGCGAGGCAGACGGGAGCGACAAGGAAGTTCAGGCGTCGCGCGAGGTAGACGGGGAGGCGTGTGCCGAAAAAAAAAGTACCGAATCGGTAGGGTTTTTTTTGCAAAAACGTTTAAGTGGCTTGGGTGTTTCCACCTTCAAAGATCCAGGCCGTTTGAAGTACATCCGATGGTCCAAATCCAGAGTTCACATGTTAGCACCGAATAGTGCATTAGCACTAGATACGTTCCCTTTAAATAAATTAATCGATTGATGATACATGTAACTAAATACTCGATATCATCTACGCCTCTCTCCCCTCTTATGTACGTCGGGTCGGGACACAATGCAGAGAGAGATGTACAGACATGGTAAGGCAGGGTTGCAACAGGGTGCAGCTAGCTAGCTACCTTTACACAGTGACATAGCTGCAGACTGCAGTGGCCTCTCTGTGTGTCGTGTCACTCCCTGGATCAACCGACGTCGCAGTGGGGCATGTATGCATCGCACGAGCTAGCCATGCACTAGGAGAGAGTGCGATTGTACATGCACAACAATGCAAACATGAATAAGTTTGAAAATATCATTCTACCCATATTTTTTCAAATTTAAATAGTGCTCTAAACGGTTTAGGCCTTGTTCCAAATGACTTCACTTTCTGCTTTTTTTGGCTTTCGGCTTATTTCGATCAGAAGATATTTATGGCACGTCGGCTTCTAATTTCGACTTATTTTGGCGTTTTTAGTTTTCTTTTTCGTCTTTTTTCTTTATATTGTCCGTGATGATATAATGGTTTTTTTCTCTTCTTATTTTTTATTTTCTTTTAATTGAATGATTCAGAAAAAAACTAACAACTATTCAATTTTTGTCAAAAGCCAAAGCCAGAAATCAGAAACTTAAACTCTTTGTAGTCCCTTAAAAGCCATTGCTTTTTAGCTTTTGCTATAGACTTTTGGCTGCAATTGTATTGTAGCGACAGGTAGCCTTTTCTGGGTCAAAAAAGGAAAAATGATAAAAATTGAAAAACGTCAAGATATCTTTTGGGACAAAGCAAAAGAATAAAGGGGAAAAAACAAGAAGTCAATGCGTTTCAAGTGGCTTCTGGCCAGAAGCTAAAGCCGTTTGGAGTAGGGCCTAGCACATGAACACCTCCACACCAACTTGCACATGCAAAAACCAAAGAATATTTTCACCGTCACAAGTTCTTCACAACTTGACCGACAACAGCACACAACTACTCGAAACACAACTTTAACCATCCACCAGCAACACACAGGTCGTCCATGACCACACATCCCATTGCTATCCAAAAATCACCCTCAAATTACTCATTATGACTGCTAGCTCATTGAGTACTCGAAAACCATAAGTACTCGTGAATTTCCATTGCTCCACTCAAAATACTCAGGAATAGCAAGTGATACCACTGGCCAAACACGAGTACTCAAGGTACTCGAAGATAGCAAGAATTAAAGTACTCGTACCGACCATGAAGTCTACGAGTACGGATCGTGAATTCTACGACAATCGATCACAAAGTCTTCGACTTCTGACCACAAAGTCTACGATTACCGATCACAAAGTCTAAGACCACTGACCAGAAAATTTTGAAAATTGCACCATCAATCTTCAAATAAAAAAAAGAAAATTGTGTCGTCTGACTGAGATGCACTGTAGGGGCCTTCACCGGTATGTTAACGGTTCAAAACTCTAGTTGGATGATCCATTCATTGTCCGGTCCCTTGTACCAAATGCCCTAATGAATCCTCAACCAAAGGGCCAGGATTGGAAGAGAAACAATGGGATGAATATAAGTAGTGTGGAGGATGTGGTCGGTATAATGGTCATATTCTTTTTGACTTTTAACTTCGTCTTCTCTAGAAACTAAAATAAATGGAATGGCTTTTCCAATCGGCTTTTGTCATCTGCGTTAATGTCTCTGCCGTCTACCATCGTCTCAAAAAGTATGACCAAAAGTCATTAGTTATAGCCAAAAGTCATCAACCACACCTCAAAAAACAGGCCAATAGTGGGCAGAGGCAGAAGACGGGTAGCTGGTGCTGGGGCTGCTGTAGCCCAACGGTGCTCCAACTCGGTCTCTGCTGCAATCCGCTCTTGCTCAAAGAAAGTGAGGGCAGTCTCCACCCCAACTAGCCAAGCCCAGAGGATGTTCGAGTGCTGGTAACTAGAAGTCAACAACAACCGAAGCTGCCCTATCTCCTGAAGAGCTTCGGAGTAGGAGTCCACCAGGACCTGTGTAAGTTGTACTTGGTGGGAATGTCGAGGGTTGTCCACTGGAGCGGTCTAGAGATCGGGGTAGGGAGCTCTGGTACGGACGATGGGGAAAAAGCAATAGGGAGACTGCAGTACCTCACTCCTGTGCAATCAACAAAGCTGAACTGAAGCAAAGTGTGCTGCGTCCAATACGGCATCAGAACGGTCACTTCTAGTGTGTGTGATAGGGATGGTGAGGGGATCAAATCCTCCATCCCTAGCATACACAAAGGCCTCCATGGTCATGACATCACGGTCCAGGACCCTCGTCCCCCACCCCCTAAAGATGGGCGGTTGGCTATAACCGAGATACTACATCAGCTGATGCAGTAGTCCCATAAACTTGCCCTCTGCCTCAGCATGAGCGAAGTAGTCCCAGGAACACCCACTGGTGGGTGAGCATGGTGCTCCCACTGGGTGCCTTATGTGCACGGCGTGCTCCGTCGAATAGCCATAGCTCTAGTTGTCCACTATTTTTTAGCTTGCTTTAGGATGTACTTCAAAGAATACTGCAGGGTCGGTGGTATGTCCAGGCTATTGATGACAGTCTCGGATGCACTTGCGATGCGCTGCGCCTGCTCCAACGGAAGTGACATATGAAATAGGTTTATTAATGACCACTATGAATTTTGTCAATGAAACAACCAGAAATTGCAACGGTCTTACGCTATCATGGCGCCACGAAGCACAGTGGCGATCGATCGAGCGTTGTAGACTATCATCCTGTGTGACCTGCTCGGGCTGATCTGATGGAGGAACGGTAAGTCTGCTACGCGATGGGGTATGTACCACTGTAGGTACTCATCGTTCGTCCGGACGTCATACAGACACTGCTCCATGATGACATCTACTAGCGCCCTGTCTATTCATGTCGTCGTCCACTCCTCCTACGGTGGCTGCCAGTCCGTACCACGCCAGCCCGCCCTCGATTGCCTACATTTTCGGAATCATCAATATTACAGAGCCAGACATGCAAGGTGTAAACATTACTTAGATGGAGTTTGACTCACCAGTGTACGATTCACAGTAGGAACTTACAGTCTGGAGGGGGCACAAACGGGTGCAAACCGAACTGTCGCATTATGTGCTACGGTGCGTAAGCCTACGAGAACACCAGATGGCATATCATCGCCCACAGCTCCGCGTCTTGTAGGCATTGCAGGGACAACCCGTATGGTGATACACACTCCACAAAGTCTACAGTCTATGGACCTAGATAATATCACTGTCGTGCAACGACTCAAACTTGTTGTGCCACAACAAGTAGCACCTCGACGGTCTACTCTTGGCCCAGCGCAGACAGGCACCAGTCCACCAGAAGCCCATAGTAGGCCCATCTATCAAGTCGGTAAACTCACTAAACGGGTGCACTGGCATAAGGAGGTGCTCCCAACTCCACAGCTGCAGGAGCACATAGTAGACGGGCAGGCTGGGGGTATCACCAGTATCGCGTTGGCAAGCGTCACATAACCCCCGATATGTGATGCATAGGACGGCTGATCCCCAGCTGTACTGAGGCATCGCCCCAACCTCCGTGTTAGTCAAAGACTCGGCGAGGCCGATGAACTCAATGTTGCAAATATCGTTATGTGTGGTTGGAAACATAGTCCAACCAAAGAGCTGAATGAGGTACACGATGAGGTGTGTCCTGACGACCTTGACCAGTGTATTCTTCAGGCACACACTGAAATTCCTCAGCCAAGTGCATGGGACGCCACGAGCACCCTCCGAGATAGCCATGCCAAACCGGTACATCAACCTCTCCTTCCAGTTCACCGGTACAGGGGCTGAAACAAGTGTGTAACCCGGAGAGGGAGACCGGTGTTGGACCCCGAGCAATAACTCTCATATCCTATGTGTAGATCACACAAATCTAGGATCAGCTAGTGCACACAGTGGGAAATAAAAATAAATATCAACCATAATGATATTTATTAACTAAATATGGACCTGATAGCCAAAATTTACATCATGGCCCATAGTCCAAATTTAAATAATAGCAACGAAAGAAAAAACTGAAATGAAAGAAACCCAACAAGTCTGCCCATAGGCAAACGAAAGGCAAATTTAAAAACGGAAGGCTGCATATGAAATT
The DNA here is from genome assembly GCA_017311315.1 of Dendrocalamus latiflorus. Taxonomy (NCBI): domain Eukaryota; kingdom Viridiplantae; phylum Streptophyta; class Magnoliopsida; order Poales; family Poaceae; genus Dendrocalamus; species Dendrocalamus latiflorus. The sequence continues at coordinate 2,926,414 of CM029636.1, read as the reverse complement.
TTGTAATTTTTCAAGCTATTTTGTTATATTTAAAAATTTGAACAAACAGTAGGCAAAAAAATTTTAGGCATGTAGTTAAGTCGGCTAACATGCCTCTTGGTGGAGGGGCGGCAGGCCTTGGCCGCCAGATGGCCGGGCGACAGGTTGCCGACCGCCCGGCGGCCGGTCTCCAAGTCACACGCGTTAGTTCTCCAGCGTCGCCGCCCGGTTATTGGGTGGCAAAAATGCTATTTTTGCTAATACGGCACGTATACTATTATTTTCGTAATTATGATGTAAACAATGCTATATATGCTAAAAATTTCTGAATCCCTGTAGTACCAATAGTGTATTTACGCCCATGCATGCGTGCGTGCGTAGGTTTCCATTATCACGATAGAAATGGATGATCATGCATGGATCAACCTTTTGTTTATTTATTTATTGAGAAGTAGATGGATGATCGACTAACCCCATGCATCATGATGATGACTTAATTCTTAGTAGGCCGACAAGCTCTTGTTGGGCCTTGGCAGACAGGGAGGCCATCTTGCCGGCCGGCCCGATTCCTTCTGCTATAAAACGGGCCGAAAAGCCCAGCATACCCCCGGCTAGCCTCGAGTCTAGTCGGCCCATGATGGATTCTACTCACTGCCTCCCGAGTCCTGACACGTGACAAGTAGGAACAACCATGCATCCTAACGCATTCATGGCACGTGCACCAGTAGTACGCAAAAGAGGAAGAAGAAATTGCATTTGCAGGCAATCTTCACGTGCCCTAACCACGTATGGATGGGTCATTTCAAACGGAACGTAAAAGGAGAGATCTTGGTAGGTATATCGTTGACGCTTTTGTACCATTTACACGGAGCCATATAGATGGAGAAAAAAATACCATCCTTTTCACATAATCTAAATACAGAAGATATGAAATACAATTTATATCTAACTCTCTCACGTATTTATCAAATTGCAATGATGTACAAAATCAGGTAAAATCTATAGCTAGGAAGGGTATATATATAATTTTCAAACCTTTCGAGGATACCTATGCATACCAGGCATCATAGCCGGCTCCGCCCTGCGGTGCGGCAGAGGGTAAATTGGCTATTTACAAGATGCTTTGCAGGCGAAGGTAAATGCAGGGCTGGTCCTGGGATTTTGCCCCCCTCAGGGCCGGCCCTGGGTAAATGGCAAGTGTGCAGGCTCGCTCTCATCTTAGCTCGTGGTATAAGCAGAGTGATTCTAAAAGGGGATGCAATTAATCTCCGATCTGCACTGAAAGATAAACAAGACAATGCACCGAATGGTGTTGTCTTCAGAGAAGCTAATTACGGAGCTCGTTCGGTTGATTTTTCATAACGTTTTGGTCCATTTTTGTTGTAGGGAATGTAACTAATATAACTATGTCCCACTGGAATCCTCGGATTTGCGTATTTTGTTCGAGAAATTCCCAGGGTTTAATTGTGAGCTCCTGTGCATGGAGCGATTTGCGCGCCTTCGGCGTCTACGCATGGTCCGGCTCCGGCGAGGCCGTCCAGATTCTCTGACGTAAGTCAGGTGACGTTGGGTCACTGACGCGTGGGCCCCACGAGCCGTGGGCCCACACGTCAGTGACCCAACGTCACCTGACGTTACGTCAGAGAATCTGCGCCCCCGGCGAGGTATCTCTTCCTCTCCCTCCGTATGTAGATGTATTTCTTTCTCATTTGTGTTGTAGTTGGCGCCGGAGATGGCGAGTCGGCGAGCCGTTAGACGGGCGCGGTGTCGGGCCAGACCCGCGGTGATCATGCTGATTGCCACCATGTCCACGGCGCTCCACGCCGGCGCCGACTACGGCGTCCCACACCGTGGGCACGTCTCCTGGTTACACGAGGCGAGCATGTCCATCGACTAGGAACAGATGGGCGACTCGGCGGGCAAGGGCGGGACTGCCATTGGTTATGGATGTTCAGCTGAACACTTACCAGAGTTGCACAATAGAGCAATAAATAGAAACTATGCACTCATACTGGTTAAGCTATGATCTTAATTACAATTTATTTAAATACGAATAAGATACGGGAATCTATACCTTATCTCCTAACAACCCTACTCCACTGCATGTCTATTCGTCCCAACTGTTGTATAGGGTGTCCATCTCACCTTGATCCTTGGCGCGATCGCCCTCGTCCAATGTGGCCTTATCAGCGCCTGCGTATTCCATGTCCCACTCAGGGTACTTTCCGATCGGACTAAGATCTAACGGAGCAAAGTAATAGTAAGGGTGAGTACTAGTGTGCTTAGCAAGCAATAATACCAAAAATGCATTGTATGACTTTTTTCTTTTTCTTTATCACAGGTTCTAGATTCACCTCTTTTCTGAAAACTAATTTATCAAATTAAGTTGTAGATTTTAATTAATGAAAAGACTACTAGCCATCTGGTGAGAATAAATATTCTTAGTGGTCTCCGTAGCCTCCAATCCATGAGATAGATATGAATTCATGACTTTTCATTTAGCATTGCACATACTTGTGCCACCGTACCTATAGCTACTCTGAGCTCTCTTGAAACTAGGAATCCCATATTTCCTTAGATGTGATGCCAAATTTAGAGTGCGGAACGTTTTTCTATGTTACATTATTAAATCTTCACACAAATATTTTCCGTCGGTGATCCAGGGCGGTTTCTCACCCTCATCTGGCATCCTCTGACATCAAATGTTGGTTGGATCGATTATCCTTTCACCCAACACTCCACCTATATTGGAGAAGGGACTTGTTCTTGATCACTTGCGCTCCCTATTGAACCCTGACGGCTCCTCCGACCATACTCTTCTCTCCTGCACCGACATGTAGCAAATCACTGCGACGTTGCCCAGGGCGTCATCCCCACCGGTCGCGCCAATGACGACGCGTGTGCCTAGGCTCTCTAGAAGGCCGTGAAGACCATGTCAGAGTGGGATAAGACCTTCACCGACCGACAACGCTTCATCCACTGGAAGCTCCGCCAGATGCTTGTGTTGGATTAATCTTGTTGCATGTGTGTTTTACTAGTGTGTGTGTTTGTGCGAGTACTCTGTATCTGTGGTCAATACGACCACTCTTTGTGTTGTCGTTACGACTAGTACTAAAGCTACACCTAGCATTGTAGCTCCGAGTACTTTGTGGTCTTAACGTCGTGGTCGTGGTTGATAGTCGATGGTCAATAGTCTATAGTCGTAGTCGATAGTCGATGGTTGTAGTCGATAGTTGATGGTCGTGGTCGGTAGTCGTCAGTGCATACTCATAGGAGTACTGTGGATGTCATACTCGGAGGAGTACTGTGCACGTCATACTCGGAGGAGTACCGAAGCACCCGGTGGACTCGAAGCCTGTGTGTGGTCTTAGCGCCGTGGTCGTGACGCCTATATGCGTGGTCGGTTACGACCACATTATGTGTGGTCGTAATGACCAAGGTCGTAGTGCCTGTGTGCATGGTCAGTTACGACCACATTGTGTGTGGTCGTAATGTGGTCGTAACGATCAGAGTCGTAGTGGTTGGCGTTACGGTCGTAGCTCCCGCGTGTCCGTGGTTGAAGCTCCAGTGCATTGGTCGAAGATAAGCCAAGGATGAAGCCAGCGGTTGTGGTCGTACGTCGATCATTGTAGCAGTTGGTAGCAGGTGTCAGCATGAGTGGTCGTTAGTGACGCAGGTTGTCCTCGGTAAGTGTCTGGCCACTATAGCAGTCAATATGGGCTGATCACTGAAGCACTCTCAGGTAGCTAAGCGAAGCGGCATAGGCAGACAGCTGGTCCCTACAGCAGTTCTGGGAGGATGAGCTGAGCGACAGAGACAGGAGTTGTAGTGAGTGAGTAGCCTGAGTGGCCGGCTGTGTCTGTATATACTCTGTAAGACGTTGAGAGAATCGACCAAGTGTATAACAGAGAAAATACAAAGGAAAAGGCGCGTTAGTTTGCATCGTATAATCGTGCCTTAGTTCTTGTGTCGAGTCCTGTTATCAGCTCCATCTTGTCATTCCCATCTCCAGCAAGTTGTCCACGACCATGTGTATTAGAGTCCACAGCCAAAGCGTACGTTTGAAAGAGCCAGAACCAACCTCATGTGAGCAGTCGTAAACTAGTTACGTCTACTAATAGCGAACGGGTTACAACCACTGAGAGTGATGCTTCGAGTAGTCAAAATACACCACTCCCAATATCTGATGACTACTAAGATCAGTATTCCGAGTGGTGGTGTCCCCTCCCACAGCTTCTTGGCTACGCCGCGCGCCACCCCGAGGAGCCAGATACGAGCTGGACGGTGTCTGCGGCGTGACAAGCAACGCGGACACGTCGCGACGCACAACGCTCTACCAAGTCAACTTCATGGCGAGCACGTACGTACTACTACGACGGCGCCGGCACCGGCGCCAACGACGGCAGGTTACCTCGGCGCAGCCTCTTCTTCGCGGAGTTCTGGGCTTACCACAAGATCGACGAGACGAGACGAGACTGGCAATCTGCTTCCCGGTGCGACTGCCTTCAGACCTTGATCGTTGCTCCATGTGCAAGGGTCGTGCGGGCGGGATTGTGCACCCGGCCGGCGAGAAGTTCCTCGGGCACGGCGGCGGCAAATCCGTGGACTCCCTATGCCGCTCCGCTGTGCACGACGCGGTTGACCTTACGCTGGAGTCGGACCTCGTCTACTTCGACGCCGCGTGGGGCGCCGACCTCGGCAAGTCCCTGAACGAGAGCTGCGCCGCGGCGAGAAGTCGGCATGGTCCCATGTTCAACTAGGCGCCGGCCGCTGCGGAACTCGCAGTTCACGACGTCGTCATCATCTTGTGCTCGCTTCTCTCATCAGTGTTGCATGCCATTGATCGACGAACATGTGTGGCTGTGCCGTCGCTGCGCAATCTTAGATGGTCTGATGGTCAAGTATTCATTCATGATCATATAGCCGAAGCATGAATCTTCAAGGAAATCACAAGGTCATAAATTCGATTATTTTCCTAAAAAAAGGCAGCTGTTTACCAATTCCGTTCATTCATTAGGGATTCAAGAAAACTAGATAATTTGAAGCACTACCTGAAAGCAGCACTGCCTGAAACTCAGAGTTCAGTCTTTCAGAAAAAAAAAGGGAGGGGAAAAAATGGAATTCAGAGCTATAGCTATCCTATCATCGTTCTCAGACGTTGAATCTCTTGCACTTACTTGCCAACTGCCATGGATTCTTACTAGAAACATTATGGGAAATTTAGCTTGTAATGCAGGAGTGTGAATTAAGGTTCGTTCAGACTTTAGACTGTCCTTGGTTCAAGGACATACCTCCAGTCATCACATTCTTGCAGTCTGCAGACTGCAGACGGCAGCTACTGCTGCATCTTCAGTTTGCTGTAAGGGCATCAACGGTGGAGACTATCATAAGATGGTGATCTTGGAAGGAGAATGATGTTGTTAACTTTATTTTAGGAGAAAACACACACATTGTAAATAAACTGAGAGAACACAGGAGAATTTTTAAATTTCTCTATCCTCTTACTTGCTCTCTTTTTTCCTTGCAAAACTGGCTACAAGCCTCTTCAATATATAGGCTAATAATCTCCTACTAGTATACGTATTCATACTTCAAGTTGGACACAACTTTAACTTGAGTTACACACGGAGACGGACTCTACTACGTTTTGAACTCTAAGTCAAGATTATTTCTAACAATCTCTCTCTTAATCTTGACTTGACATACTCTAGTTTTATTCTCAATGTATTATGAGCCACCAGTCACACTTCCACATGAAACATTCTACATGTAGGAACTCAACTTAACCGGTACAGGTCATCCAGATGCAAAGATTCTAAAACATTAAGACAGTCAGTCTAAACTACGACTTGCTAAACTCATACTTGACACAGAACGGTGACACATCTCCTCAACATTCTGATTTCTTTTCACCTTACTCGAGTTTGGACGACGACAGATCTTCTCAACGTCCCTCTCTGCTGTCCTTGCTCGTGAAAGCAATTCTTCTCAGGACGAGATGGGACGACACAAGAACGAGGCCAAGCCTACTGCGTTCTTTGACTTTTTGACGGACTGAGCGCCGTGCGTTGGGAGCGCCGCGCGAGACGAGCAAACGAAATCGTAGAGACAATTTTTTCAGCGACTCGGTTCTCGCCTATGCTCTGATATTACATGTTAACTTTATTCTAGGAGAAAACGCACACATCACAAATAAACTGAGAGAACACAAGAGAATTTCTGAATTTCTCTATTCTCTTGCTCCCCCTTTTTTCTTGCAAAACTGGCTACAAGCCTACTCACTATATAGGCTAATAATTTTCTACTGGCATACGTATTTGAACTTCAAGTTGGACACAACTTCAACTTGAGTTACACATAGAGAAGGACTCAACTACGTCTTGAACTCTAAGTCAAGATTATTTCTAACAGATGCTATGTCAGTTTATGTCATCACATAAAAATTTATCCTCCCACAATTCATGATAGCTACAGGTAGCAGCTTCAACTATTTGTAGTCGGCCCTCTACCTTTTCTTTTCGAGCCTTTGTTTTGTTCTAATTTAGAGCCTAAAAATTTACATGTGAAACCCTTAAAGACACATCAACTCCCATAAAAGACTAGACCACGAAGCAGCCTCTCTACATAGATCTATTACTTTTCCACTAGGTCCCCTCCTCCCTTCTCTTTTCCTTGCTAGCCCGAGCTCTCTCTCGGCAACAATCGCTACCACCACCATGCAAATCTCGTCGCCTCTCGCTGGGCGGAGGCCACTGGCATTCAGATTCGACCGACATCCTCTCCCACCTTGACTTCTCCTCTCCCACGTTGTCGCCGAGTAACCACGATGCGATTCCATTGTCGCCACTCCTCTCTGGCTAGACCATCTGGATTTGATCGCCCTCGAGCATTATCGCCACCCTCAAGTGTCCAGATTTGGTCTCCTCCACTAGCCTTGAGCATCATCACTGACACCTTTGTCCGACCGGATCCACTTGTAGCGAACCTCGCTCCACCCGAATCCAGCCACGGCATGGCTCCAATGCCACCTTTGTCGCTGCCGCCCTCGCTTGTCCAGTTCCAACTGCCACCAACCTCGCCTCGCCACCTTTATCACCCAACGTGGCTGTTGTCTTCCTAGCCACACGTGGACTTGCCCTGTTGCATCACAAGGTGCTCTAATCTCTCTCTTCTTTTCTCCACCAGGACCATACATTCTCTCCTCTAAGCACCCGTAGCTTCTGCAGGCAAATCTGACACCCTTAGAGGCAACATCTCGCCTTCACGGTGGCATCTAAGCCTAGGTGGCTCTGCGGGGCATTCGACTGGACCACCGTGCTGTGGATGCTCTAACATTTTGTATCTTCGGGATTCTGTGGATGGTTTGCCCTAAGATGTTTTTAGGGGGGGGGGGGACGTGTGGTATGAAAGAATTCATGTACATAATGCTAATTACTATATTTTAACGAAATCCTACCGGTATACTTAAGAGGCGAGAAAAAAAGAATTAAATGTAGGAGAGAGAAAAAAAGAAACGAACACCAATTGCTGCAACTAAATGGTTGTATATGCGATAACTTTGTGAATGATGTTGAGGCCAGTGTTTGGTTTGGTTCTTTAGCAGGCTAGCACCAGATTGTTCAAAGTAGAAGCGGCCAGATCCTGGAATTCTGAACTATGCGGCTTGCACTGGCACCACAGGCTGTACTATGTGTATGTTCAGAACTCGCAACTTCTGCTCTTGACATTTGGTTTCTATTTCTACTGCTTCCACTGTTGCCTGGACAGTAAACTCAGAACTACAGATGTGACGCTGATGAAAATTTTGGCCTGCAAAATGGTGATTAAAAACATGTTGTTCATGGTAAAATAAAACTACAATGATCAGAAAAAAGGCATCTTGCTTTTTCATTCACTGATCAGAGATTTGCAGGAACTAAAAAGATGCTTTTAATTTAGTGCTTAACCCAACATCAGACTGAGGCCGAGGGCATCGGGAGGCTAAAATAACTGCTGCAAATTACACCACATGGCAACAGTATAAACAACAGATTTCAAACCCTTGCTTCTTCAACGCTTGTAACCAAACGCTCACGCCACCTCTGGACCTCGAGGCGTGCAAAGCTGAAGAATCTGCTGAAAATGCTACCATTCCAAGACGACAGGTAACGAGCAAGCACTAAAGAAAACGCTTGCATGGTGGACACGGACTATGAGCAAACACAAGGCAACAAAAACAAGGGAGCACACACAGCTACACTTAGGCATGGTCAAACATAGAAATACTACTTTAACTGTAAACTACTGTTATTACTGTAGAACTTGGAGTTGAAATCAACAATCTATTAGATCAAAATATGCAGAATCCACCAATCCAATACCCCTAACCTTTTAAGTAAGGAGCAGGCAGAAACTTGTATGAAAAGATTAGACTCATGAGGTTGCAGTACGCAGTGACTACAACCTTCTTCAAGTTGTTATTTGTGCTATGCTGTAAAAGTTTTCTCTTACGGACACAGCTTTTTTTTACTCGTAGAAAACCAAGGACTCATAATTTAAGAGCTTGCAGCATGGAGGGGGAAAACACCCTAAATCCGGCCTCTTCTCCGGACATGCTCTCTTAACTCAAACTACAAAACCTTGGTGTTTGGAGACCTGTGAGCTGAGCTGTGACACGCCAAGGGACAAGGGGGTGGTCGCCCCAAGCTAGGGTTCTCTAGCTTAGCTTACCTTGTTTTCACATGTTCTGTGGCTTTGCCCATGTCTTCATCCCAAGTGGGCATAGAAAAACAAAAAAACTAGTACAAGATTGGGAGCAACTAATGCTACTAGCTAGCTTGTATTAAGAAAAGGAACACTACTTTTTATTGGAGCTTTCTAGCCAACAAAACCTGGCTGTAAACTTGTACGTAAGTTTTCAAGCATGGTTGGTTCAGAGTTCAGATCATGAATATAATTTGTAAATGATTAGGTTAGTAAGCAACATCAATTGGCAATACAATTTGCAGCTAATCTTGTACTAGGGAGGGAATGGAATCTCAACCTATGTTGCTAGGGACAATTTTTTACATGGGTATCTGGAAATGAGATCTGCGCCATGGCACTGCATGAGCTGACTTAGGGAGTCCTGTCTGCTCAGCAAGTGATCAAGCAGTGCTATCTATCCTGATCTATAGCTTCTAAAAGCTAGAAGCTATTTGAAATATGTCAGTTTCTTAATTTTGGCCTTTCTTTTTTTCTTCTTTGCATTGTCCCAAAAGATATAACGATGTTTTTCAATTTTTCTTAATTTTTCTTTTTATTTTTTGACTCCAAAAGATTAACAGATACTATAGCGTATTTACAGTCAAAATCTAATAGTCAAAGTTAGAATCTAGGACTTTTTAGCCGGCTGGAGCGGCCCTTAACTTCTTGTTCCAGTACAAATTTAATTCGGGTATAGTAAAGGCATAAATAATTGGAAGATAAAGCACATGTACTAGGCTTTATTTATCTTAGTCCCTTGTCCTTGCCCCATCTTTGCAGTGAGTGGTCCTACTTTTGTCACCACAATAATTAGACAAACCAAGGGGGTGCAGTTAATAAAATATGGGAATTTCACTTCAAGGCTGAAGCAAGAACAGTAGCAACCTTACCCCACTAACCAAATGCTTGGAGATGGCTAGGCAGACAAGATCGATCAATCCTGAAAAATAGTACCTCTAAATTCAGAATAGATATTGGAATCCTGAAAAGTAGTACCACTTCTCAATTTAAAATATATACTATGGAGTTCTCAATTCAGAACATCTGTTTTTAGCACAATGCTATCTTGGCAGAATTAGACGAATTGTCCACATAATCCAGGCAGGTTTCGGCACTTAATAAGTATATATATCTGTGCTGATGTGCCTGCGCACCTCGATTTTTTTAACAAATATAAATCTTTTGCACACCAATAAATCTATAAAACTAAAACAAAATTTACATCTGCAACATTAGTTGATCGGGCTGACTGTTCTACCTTAATTGCGCAGAACTGTCGCTAGCATTTCACAATTTCTCTATAGAAATCTCGCCGAGATATATATTCGGTTCTTTCAGCTAATGGCTATCTTTGAATAAACAAATGGAACAATTTCTTCGCTGTCGTTTTGAAGTGGTTTATCGGTATTCGATTCATTCGCGTAAACGCTCGTGTTAGAGCTAAAAAGCCATCAGATGCAGGCGAAAAGAACACACTCATATACACTTCTATGGAGATTGCATCATTCTACATGCCATTGATTGGACAAGGGCCTTGTTTTTTTAATTTATAGTTTATGGCTTTTCAAATACATAAAAAACATAGTTTTTTCGTAATATTTTTGAAATAGATTATCCACATTAAATTTATTTATATAAATACTTATACTAAAACTAAAAACTATTAGATATAGATAAAAATCATCCATTTCAGCCGAAAAAGAATACACCCAAGCGCTGATGAGGCCGACAGAATTGTTGCCATCATTCACACTAGTCACTAGTCAGCGGCAGCAGTGCAGCATGGATAGGGAAACAAAAAGTTGCAGCCTTTTTGCCACAGCTCACAGTTTCACAAGGCTTTGGCCATTTGACTTTGTTCTGTCCATTGACACGCTGGATTCTTTATGCATGAGCATGATGCACACTAGATCGAGTGATCATGAGTCTTAGTCATGACAAGTTTACAAGAGCAACAATCATAAATAGGTCCATTCCATAGCATGATGCACTTCAATTCATACAGCATGGCTAGATTTGGTTTCTTTGCCCAATAATTCAAGTATATATATGAAATGGGAATAGTAAACAATAGTAGATTCGTTTATTGAGTTAAGAAAACAATACAATATCAAAATATAATTGAAATGCAAATATCATACAGTTATCATTAAGGAGGGTCAGTATCAGTTATTCAATATTTATCAACATTTAAATTTGCAACTAAAATAGAAAGAACTTGTTTCCTTTGGGGCCTATCCAAAATTTAGTTATCAATCTGGTGGCAATGAAGTACGTAGATTATCATAAAAAATAAAATACATAAAATAACATGAGTTTGTTTAATTATAAAAAATATCATGCTCCCTAATTATAAAAAATATCATGCTCCCTCAAAAAAGTATCATCCAATGAAAAAGAGTGAAAATAAATACTATTTTTTTTAAAAACGCATGAGGGCAGAGAGACAAGCCCATGAAACTCTCTCTACTCCTATGAAACTTTTATCATCTCTCTTCATCAATACAGTGCTATGTCAGCGTATTTAATACCCATAAAATTTTATGAAATCCCTACTGAGACTGGCCTAACACTGCATTTAAATGGGAAAAAAGTCAATGCCCAAACACTTGCTTGCGTCTAGTACTTTACAGCCCACTGTCCCAGCCCAGGGAGGAAAAAATAATAGTAAAGCCAATAATTAGGTACCAAACACTTGGTGGATAGTACTAAAGCACAGCTACATGAAAATAGTGCCAGTACTTTACTCCAAAGTGAAAGGAACAAAAACCAAAGGAATAAAAAAGTTGGTGTTATTGCTGCTAGTAGTTCTTGGAAATGAAGGCAGCCTCCTCATGATGCCATGCATTTAGTGGCATTGAAACCACTTGCAAGGAGTTAGGTGACAGGAGGGAGTGATTTCTTCAACTGAGCTTCATCCATTCCCACCTTCAAGCTGGCCTGTTCTTGCTAGATTTCAAGAGCCATTCCGTTTCTCCACTGGTTTGTTTGTGCATTGTTCTTGCTTCAAAGCAAAAAAGTGGAGTCAAATCTTAAATGTTTTCTTTGCTCTTTCCTTTAATTTGAGTTCTTGATCCTGCCAAAAGCAAAAACCCTCAACTTTTTGCTAGGAGGAGAGAGTCCAAAAGGAAAAGGTAAAGGGTGTCCTTGCATTTCATACCCCCACCAATCCCTCCCCCTCCATTCCGCTTCAAAGAAAGCTCCAATTTTTACCCCAAAAATCTGCGATTTCCCCGCCTCCAAATCCACTTCTTCCCCATTTCCCTCCCAAGAAAACCTAGAGTTCTGCACCCAGAGCTCCACAGCCACAGTTCTTGATGATTCAAGGAATGCTCAGTTTCTCACACTTCTGATCCATACTGCGCCCAGTTCTCCAAACCAAAGATCCAATTTTCCACCCGAAGCTGCGATTTTTACGCCATTCCCGACGAAAATCTCGGATTTTCCCGCTCCATCAACTTCACTCCATGCCTCACTCCACTCGTTGATCCAAACCGCCACCGAAAAGCTGCGATTTCTCCGCCCGCGACCGCCGGTTTCTCGATCCAAGAACTCACGGGAGGTCCATGCATCTCTCCCTATGGAAGCCGCTCTCCCACTGCGCCGCCATCCTCCTCGCCAAGAACCACAGGCGCCGTGGCGGCGGGGGAGACGGCCATGGCAGCCACGGCCACCGTGACGACCCGTCATCGTTCCTACGGCAGCTGCGCGACGCGCTCGACGCCGCGTCGGAGGACGGCTCCCTTTGCCCGCCGCCTGACACCGCGGGCGCCGACGCCGCCGTCTCCCGCTCCCGCTCCCTCGCACGCCTGCGCGCGCAGCGTGACTTCCTCCGCGCCACCGCCCTTGCCGCCGCCGCCGGCCCCTTCCGCTTCCTCTCAGACCTCCCCCTCCTCCCCCACGCGATAGCCAGCTTCCTATCCATGTACCCGGACTACGCCTCCACCTCCGACGTTGACCGCCTCCGCTTGGACCATTACTCCCACCTCGACGCCCCCGGCGCCGGCAGGGTCTGCCTAGACTACTGCGGCTTCGGCCTCTTCGACTCCAGCTGGGACTCCTCCTCGTCGTCGTTCACATTGTCCGAGCTCAATGCCAATTTGAGCAACCACGCGCTCTATGGTGGCGCAGAGCCCGGCACGGCCGAGAACGACATCAAGGAACGGATCTTGGAGTACTTGAATGTGCCGGCCAGTGAATATGCGCTGGTGTTCACGGTGAGCCGAGGGTCAGCGTTTCGGCTGCTTGCTGAGTGCTACCCGTTCGAGAGCAACCGGAGGCTGCTGACCATGTTCGACCATGAGAGCCAGTCAGTGAGCTGGATGGCGCAGAGTGCACGGGCAAAGGGAGCCAAGACGCGCACCGCATGGTTCCGGTGGCCCACACTGAAGCTCTGCTCAACGGAGTTGCGGAAGGAGATTGTAGGTAAGAGGAGGGCGCGACGACGGGATGCTGCCGTTGGGTTATTTGTGTTCCCTGCACAATCTCGGGTGACTGGCGCTAAGTACTCCTACCAGTGGATGGCGCTGGCGCAGCAGAGTGGCTGGCATGTGATGCTTGATGCCGGTGCACTTGGTCCCAAGGACATGGACTCGCTTGGGCTCTCGCTGTTCCGACCGGACTTCATTATAACCTCGTTCTACCGGGTGTTTGGCACAGACCCAACTGGGTTTGGTTGCCTTCTGATCAAGAAGTCAGTTATTGGGAGCTTGCAGGGGAGGAATGGGTGTAATGCTTCTGGGATGGTGAGGATTGCTCCAGTGTTTCCACAGTATCTGAGTGACTCCATTGATGGATTTGATGCATTGGACAGGCTCGAAGATGACTCTGGCATCCACAAAGATGAAAAACCAGCTGATGCGCAGAATGGCTCCCAGCTGCCAGCATTTTCGGGTGTATACACTTCTGCTCAGGTCAGAGAGGCGTTTGAGACTGACACTGGTCGTGACAGCAGCTCGGATAGGGATGGGGCGAGCACCATCTTTGAAGAGACTGAAAGCATATCTGTCGGTGAGGTCATGAGGAGCCCAGCATTCAGTGAGGACTGCTCATCAGAGAATTCTTTCTGGGTTGATGTTGGCCAGAGCCCATTGGGGTCAGAGAAGTCTGGTCAGTTCAAGAAAGGGAAGCTGGGATCACCATTACCATCTTCTTGGTTCACTGGCAGAAAGAGTAACAAGAGGATGTCGCCAAACCTAGCATCCAGGATATCAAGAAGCCCACTTTATGATGGTCATGTGATTTCCTTTGATGCAGCAGTCCTATCAGTCTCGCAAGATGTAGACTGCCTCAAGGAAGACCCTGAAGAAGAAATATTTGAGAATGGCCGGAGAAATCATTTCAGGCAAGTTAGCGAAATCCAAGAGGAGCCAGAGGTTGAAGAGGTCGCATGCCGATGTGCTATCAATGGCAGTGCAGATCATAAAGAAAGTGCGATAAGGAGGGAGACTGAAGGGGAATTTCGGCTGCTTGGGGGGAGGGATGGAAACAACAGGTTTGCTGGTGGTCGGCTTTTTGGTGTTGAAGAGATTGACAGAACTATAAGCATGGGGCGTAGGGTTTCATTCAGCACTGAAGCGAATATGATTGCTGACAGGCTACATCGGGCCTCAGATGCTGCTGAAGCTTCTGGATATGCATTTCGTGATGATGATGGTTGTGTAAGTGATGGGTATGATGATACTCAGGACTGGGGCAGGAGGGAACCAGAGATATTTTGCAGGCACATTGATCATGTTGATATGATGGGGCTCAACAGAACAACTCTTAGGTTAAGATACCTGATCAATTGGCTAGTAACATCGCTGTTGCAGTTGAAGTTGCCAGACTCAAAAGATGGTGATGGAGTCCCTCTTGTCCACATTTATGGTCCAAAGATTAAGTACGAAAGGGGTGCGGCTGTTGCTTTCAATGTGAAGCAAAGTGATGGCACTTCCATTAATGCCGAAGTTGTTCAGAAGATTGCTGAGAAAAATGGCATATCTCTTGGCATTGGTTTTCTTAGTCATATAAAGGTAGATATGAACCAAAAACAATTAAATGGAGCACTAGATATACCTGAGGCTTCCTTTTATAAGAATGGTCGCAGAGACAGTAAAAATGTGACTGTAAGAGTTGAAGTTGTTACTGCTTCTCTTGGCTTCCTCACCAATTTTGAAGATGTGTACAAGATGTGGGCATTTGTTGCCAAGTTTCTAGATCCTTCATTTCTGGAAAGTGAGGACCTCACCATTGGTGCTGACCACTCAGAAGAACAAACTTGAGCTTGATGTGTAATTTAGCAACCAGTGAAGGAGAGGAAGGTGATTTTTCTCCTTTTGTTGAAGCATATATTTTCTTGTATGTTTTCAAGGGTAATTGGTAGTGGATTTAGCAGATTTGTTTATTCTTTGCCTAGTTCCTCGACATGTGACTTGCTTTTGTTCCATGTAGAGTTTGCTCAAATATGTACCAGCAGCTCATCAGTAGAGCTCCTTTCCACTGAACAATGTTTGTAAAGCAGCTCACTGGAAATGAAGTAGTTTTGAGTGCTTTGTAATACAACTCGGTTAGGAATGTGCTTATAATGCAGTTTTTACATCTTCAGTTACTATTGTCTTTTGATGTATTCTCATCTGCGGTTCTTGCTTAAACCTGCTACTTTATTTGTAGATCCTTGATAATTAATCGATGTTGCTTCATACTTCTTTTTTGTTCATGAGGTAAACATAGAAGCCGCAGATAACATGGAGCATTTTTAGGTTTCAATTTTTCTTGGCATTTTATTCTAGTCAGTCTGTTCAACCTGTTTATGTCTTTTTAGAAGTAGAACAATCCAGTTGGATTTGAAGTTTGTGAGTACCTTTTTTTTCGGTGAACATCAATCATGCAGTGTCGGTGTCTTCACTGGCCTAACAGCGCTAACTGATTTCAGTTCAAGTCTATTCCTCTCCTCTCCCTTATTAATCAGTCCTACTCTTTTGTTCATAGTGGGTTTTAATTCATATAGGTATTTATATCTTGGAAGTGTTAAATGTGGGCACAATGGAAAAAAAAAAACTGTAACTTTTGGGTTCCCCCAAATAGCTGAAACATTTGCACTACTACTATTGCCATTGCTTTGGAGTTGTGGCAACTGATATCTTGCAAAAATCCTGGTAATCTCTTGTTTTGGTCTGTGTTATTGTTTTTGCTATTCAGGTGTCAGCTGCACCACACGATAATGACAAAATCCCCTACAGCATTCTTTAAGTATTGCTGTTCTTCCTTATCTCCGTGGACTTACTATAAGAAGGAAATGACTTGGTGCTCAAAAGTAAAAAAGTTTCCAACAGTAAGCCTGCTTATATGTATCATGTATGACCGTGGCTTGGACAGCCCTTTGAGGCTGCCTTTTCTCTTCAGAAGCATTGTTGGCTTGTGAAGCTTCTTGGCAAAGGTTAGACCGTAAGAGTCTTGTCTTTCTAGATCTTTAGATCATGCAATGAGGACTGTCCTGCATGCAGGCATCCTTAAGTGCATAGCTTACTTCCTGTTGTCCTGGTAGGCTAATGCATGATTTATTGGATATTGTAAGTATGCATTTTGAGAAGACATATGATTGAATGACAATACTTTCTACTTTTAGAAAAGTGGCTATAGTTCTTTGAAGTACTTGTTACTTTTGGGCTCCCTTCTTTGAATTATTTGTTTGAAAAAACATGAGTGCTGCACTTGGCGGATCACTTGCAGTGCTAAAACAATTTTCGTTCTAGTCGAGGCTAGCACCACCCTAGAAATTCGATTGGACCTTTGCCTGTTCTTTTTATTTTTTCTCTCTTTTGGGGACAAAAGGGTAGCACCTGCCCCACAAACACCGAATCCTAAACATGGCTGATGTTGGTGTTGAAATTTGTTCAACCTATCAATCCCCTGTCACCCCTGTTTGTATCAGAAAATGGACACAGTTTGATAAAGGTATTTTTCACATCTTTATTTCTTTCATAAGTGAGAACCCCCAGCTATCAAGCTATGTATTGGTGTGCTTATAAATAAGGCTAGGTTGTGTCTCAGTTCTCTCAAGATTCACCCTTTGTGGTCCAACAAACAGAGTTTTGTAGACTTGTACCATATTTGCTATATACTTGCCTACCTAGCAGTACAAATGACACGAGATGTGAAGTTTATGGTCATGACCAATTGACCACCACTCTAGTACTTGGAATTAGTATTTTCAGTTCGCATTTAAGCTAAACAAGGTCGGCAACATATCCTATCCACTCACATCTAGGGCAGCAAAGTTGTCTTTTTTATTATAAAATTTTAACTCTACATATATATAAAAATTTCAAGTTTAAATTCATTCTATATTAAGAGTAGCACAAATGAGAAAAATCTCACAAATGATAAATCAAAAATAAAAGGAAAAAAAAAAGAAAAAATGATGAATACTACTACTCACAGCAAACTTGTCTTTTTTTTGTTTCTTCTAACACATTTTGAATTTGAACTTGAAATTTTAAAGGGTGCTAGAACATTCTATAGACTACATCAAATTTTTTGAATTTTTTTAATGATGATTTGGTGCCAAAAACAAAGGGTGAGTGCATAGGTTATGTTGCCCTGAACCAATCTTACTCTGCTTCTCCACTTCAGTCGACACAAATATCTTCAGAAATTGCCCTGCTACCTTAGGTCCCCATGGAATCACTACCATCTCTTTGCTCAAACCCAGGTCAGCCTTCGACCTTCCTCATCTTCACTTCTAGCTGGTCAGAGTAGAAATTCATCTCCTGTAACTTCAAGCCCAGGCCTAACCAATGTATAGTGAGGAACTTTTGCAAATTCGTATGACACTATATGCAAAACTTTATTCTATGTTTGATCCTGGATTAAATCTTGTGTTTCTAAGAGTCAATGAGTATTCTATTACTGGCCATGGTTCTTCGTCTCTAGAACAATATCTAGTGCAGCACACACAAGTGGAACTTTCAACTATTTGTACTGTCCTTTGTTGCAGCAATGTAGAGTTCCTGGCAAAATTACTGAAGTTTTAGGGTTGCCTGTCACATACTTGCCTACGTACCGTTATAATCAAAATTTGGTTATTTATCATGTACTTCCAAGTGTGTTTGCCATTGCATGAATTAGATTTGAAGTTTGTGGGTGTATCAAGTGGAACTTTCAACTATTTGTACTGTCCTTTGTTGCAGCAATGTAGAGTTCCTGGCAAAATTACTGAAGTTTTAGGGTTGCCTGTCACATACTTGCCTACGTACTGTTATAATCAAAATTTGGTTATTTATCATGTACTTCCAAGTGTGTTTGCCATTGCATGAATTAGATTTGAAGTTTGTGGGTGTATCTAGGAGAACCACTGCTTTTGCGTAAACCAGTGGGAGCTTTGTGTACAAGCTTTCAAAAATTCTAAAAATATTAGTGGCCATAGGGGGAGATAGTTTCTATGGCCTTGCAAAATTTTATGATCAAGCTCATGTACATCTGGGAGAAACAAAAATGCGAAGCAGCTGAAACAGAAAATCACTATGCAGACCTACATTTGTCATTTTTGTTTCTCCCAAATGCAGTCGAGTTTGATCATGAAAACTTGCAAGGTCATAAAACATCTTGCTATCTTGACATTTTTTTTGGAAGCCTGCACACAAAGTTCCCATGGGTTCTCACTTGATATATCTGCTAGTGCTAAAGTTTCTCTAACAACTTGATCTCAATTAACACTTGCAGGACCATCCACACATGACGTAAATGCTTGACCCAAGAGAAGCTGTAAATCAAAATATCATCAAAGAAGACAAGGGCGAAGTGACAAAGGAATGGTTTAAGTATGTCATTCATGAGCGCCTAGAATGTTGTCGGTGTGTTTGTTAAGCCAAATGGCATAACCAAGAACTCGTAGAGATCACCGTGGATGCCGAAAGCGGTTTTGTCCATGTCTGTGGAGTGCATGCGCACTTGGTGGTACACGCTGCAAAGATCGAGTTTGGTGAAGAAATGAGCTCCCTTTAATTCATCCAATAATTCATCCACTTCTAGGATTGGAAACTTATCTTTAACTATCTGGGCATTGAGGGCGCAGTAGTCAATGCAAAACCGCCAAGAATTATCCTGCTTCTTGACCAGGAGACCGGTGAGGAAAATGCTGATGTGCTGGTCCAGATGATTCCTTATTGGAACATGTCTTCACATTGTCGTTCAATCTTGTCCTTCAGGAGTTGGGGGTAACAATATGGTCGAACCGCTACTGGGGCAGTGCTAGGCAGAAGGTGGATATGGTGATCAAAGCGGCGCTCTGGTGGAAGACCGTGGGGTTCCTTGAAGATGTCCGCAAATTCTTCCAGGAGCTCAGACAGCAGGTCACGGTCCTTGGCGGCACTAGTATGTGGTGCACACCTTGGCTCATTCATGTTGTGCCAAGTGATGCGATGGTCATCCCACCAGAATGACATGACGAGCTTGTTGAAGTCCCGGAGAATCAGCCCCAATGTGCAAAGCCACTACATGCCTAACACGATGTCATAGCCATCCAGAGGAATGGCATATCCATCCAACAAGAACTCCTTGTCGATCATCATGCGGATGTTGGTGCAGAGTCCCGTGCTGGACACGTGGTCCCCATTGGCAACCATGACGCTCATGCCCAGCCGTGGCTCAGGCGCCAGGCCCAGCCAAGAGCCCAAGACACCATTCATGGTTGACATTGTGCAGCTGAAAAAGATGTCCCATCTTCTAAAGGCATTCAAGAGCCCATAAGTTCGAGGGAACTCCAGACACCCATCAAGTCTCGCTACATCTCAGCCACAAGTTGCAATCTGACTAGAATGCAGAAGGCGAGACTTGACACTCTTCAGCAGAAAATTAGGCCCAACATTCCACTGTATGTCACAATCTTCAACCAGACTAGTCAGACTGATGGATCTCTGGTATGTTTGCAATTGCGTTTGCATAGTCAATGGCTCAGGCTGTGATTTTGTTGCTTCATGTTCATATTCACTTGTTAGAACCTCAAACTTGGTTGAACCTCGTTAAAAAATTAGCACTCTCCTTTGGACTTGCTTAACTGTTGCAAGTTACAGTCTTCAGGTGTGTTAAGGGAAGCTATCTATATAAATATAAACAATAGGTGGGAATGGGATTCATGGTACCTCTTTTAGTCTAAGAACTAGAAATTTCCACATTAATCTGAAACAAAACCAAGAAAACCTCTCATTAATCCAGAGAAAAAGAAAGGATCTACACCACTTATTTTTTGTAGGACCTATAACGTGTGGATTACAGTTGTATAACAAATACAAAAATTTTTAGTAATATGTATTAGAGTTGTACAGCAAATACAACTGTATTTGCCGCTAGTTGACATAATTTGACCGCTAAATCATTTGTAATAGGTCATATGTAAGGATTACGCTGTCCCACACCTTTCACATAAAGATCAAACCATCACGCTTTGTCATCCCAGCAATAGCAAGACATGGTATGCTGATTCCAAGACCAGCACTGATGGTACATACACCCTTACTGCTTGCTGGTCGGGCTTTGTTCATGACAACAAGTTGCAGGAAGGTGACATTTGCGTATTTGAAGTATCAAAGAGCCAGAGAAGAGACACAATGACAGTTTATCTGCTTAAAGAAAGCTATCATCCACCAGGTAACACCTGCATATATGCATACATGTAGTCTGAGAGGAACCATCCTTTAGGTGTAGCCCCGTGGAGCACACTTCACACTTCTGTGACGATAATACTTAAAACTTGTATGCAGATGCCATTACATCCTCGAAAAGTTATATGCATGGAGATACTCGGCCTGGATATATGGTCTCACAAAAAACTCATCTACATGGTTGGCAGCTGATGAAAGTACAAAGAGAAGTGGAAGATATTCAGTCTGAAATCCCCATTTTCGTGTTTGTAAAGGTTCCTGCAGGCAAGGATTACAGGCTGGTAAGTTCGCATCGTTTTTCCAGCGCAGTATCTGAAGAGCATGTGGTTCTTGAACAATAAACTGGATAATATACATCAATATGTCTGATTGCAAGTAAAAAGCATTAACCTCCATTTGTTTCCTGCATTGTACCTACCATCGTATATAACTCTTGCCGTGCACATCGACCAGACCTTCAAGAAGGACTATGCTGTTAAGTATCTCCCAGATAAAGATCAAGATGTGTGGCTTCGACGGCCAGAAATGAACACTACTTATTGGGAAGCTAAATTCGAGATCAGGAACGACACGTCAGCTTTGTGGCTGGAGCGAATTCATCAATGACAACCGGTTGCTACCCGGTGACATCTGCCTGTTTGAGCTGCCGAAGAAGGAGCTTACCATGAATGTCCATATCATTCGCGGATATGGAGAAGAGTATCTAGCTGATCAGTCTCGCCATGGCGGTGCCACTCTTGTAATAATGCTAGCGCTTTTGTATTAAAAATTCTCACGATTGTGGTCCCTCTATTATCCAATCTCTTACAAGAAATACTGCAAATGAGACAGTTTCGACTTTCTGATAACTTTTGCAAGTATGATTTGTTTCCTCGGCTGTTTCGGACTTTCAGTCTCTATCTGGCTGCATTGCTGCATGCAATAGGTCGACTTTGATAATGTTGTGGTTTTATCCTCGGGAAATGGCAAGTTCTTAATGTGAACAGTGCGTGCACTATTCATTCGCAATACTGGCAGGAGTGGTCACAAGATCAGCAAGTCCTGTAGAAAATGTGAACACTGCGGTGCGCATTACTAGTGGCATCACTTGGAGCTCATGGTAATAAGCTGTTCGTTCCGTTTTTTTACAGAGTTTTTTTCCTGTTTTTTGACAGAGGTTATTTCTTCAGTTGAGCATCCGAATCAAGATAACAGGCCAAATGGTTCTTGAACAATGAACTATGTAAGCCATTTGCATGATGCACATTCGGTTGCAATTAGCGTGGTGTATACTTGCCACTGCATTGCCTGAAAGCTCTGAAGCACTAGTCACCTTCCCAGCACTGTCAACATTTACCTTCTGCGTGCAGCAGGCAAAATCAGCTCTTGTTGTGTACCTTGGTACACAACGGGATAACTACAGCTAGATGAGCCAAACGGCATGGCTTGAGGAGAAGGTGCTCTGAGAATGAGGGTGCTCGATGGAGGAGGGAGGAACTCGGATAGAGACGATTAGATGCACTCGGTAGGGATAGATTTCTTTGATTCATTATTTTTTTTACTTGAGAATAAGTATTATAATAAGCCCTTTTATATAGAGGGATCTCCTAACAATTAATTAATAAAATTAATCTAAATAATATCTTTCCTAACTAACAGATATGATACCAAACAACAAATCTTTATCTTAGAAAACTAATAAAACTATTTAAGAAATAGGTAACTTGGTAGAGAAGAAATATTCCTCCTCGTAAACATGCTACTACGGTACCTGTAAGTACTATTCATGTGTAATAATTTCTTTCCTCCTTTGCATATAGCTTGTCCTTGAGCTATAGTGGTGGCCATAGTAACCATCCTTGGTAGTCCCACCACAACAAGCGGCCGCGATGCCTTGTGCTAGTGCGTAGCTGGTAGTCAATGGCGGTTGACAAACGAAGGCACATAAATTTTAACATTGTTGATGAAAACGCCACCGAACTATTCAACCACGTAGGATGACTAGAGAGAGTAAAGCACTAGTTCCAGCTTAGGTGCTGCTCATGTTCCTGCACAGTCGTCAATGACTAGAAGGCATATCATAGTCAGATTCACCTCTAATTTAGTCAGTGTATTTTACAATAATATATTTTTTTAATTTGTATGGTTAGTTTGAGGATTGGCTCGACGGAGCATTATATTTGAAAAGGCTTTTATCAACTCAGGTAGCTGCAGATTTAGAATAATGAGGTTTTGGTAGGGGATCGGTTTGAGCAGTGAAACGGTGTTCGATTTGGCTGAAGACTTGAGACCTTGGGACCCGTGGATGTATAGATCTGCAACGTTTCCTGTAATGTGGACTTGTTATTTACTTGGTTTGTCCTGAACTCCGAATGAGACAGAAGTGTGGCTCTTTGTGTTTGCCGAAAGTGTCACCTCTTTGCCAGATATTGCGTTGGCGGTTGTTTTTATTGCTGCCGTATCAACGTGGGACCTTTTAATTACGCCAAATAAGTCATCTTCAGGTACAGTGCAATTTCAGCCATAAGCCACAACTTTTCAGCCCAACCGAGCGGGGCTACTTCACTGCATATCATAGTTGCCATCGAACGGGTGATCGGAAAATGCGTTTCTTCAAGATTATGGTTGGTGATTTCAAAAATGAGATCCTGTCATTTGCTTTGTTCTTGTGCATTCCATGCAGTTTTCTCCATTGTGCGCATAACCAGTGACGGAGCCAGAATTTATCGGAGCCTCGGGCCCAAAACTAAGAAGGAGATAAGTCTATAACTAATATAAAATACTATCAGTACTGAACTACTGAAGTATAATAAAAGTACAATACAAATACATAATCAAAATAAAATTTGAATTCCATGTTGAACGATACGACAAAATAGATAAAACATAACAACTCAGTAACTAAAAGCTCCACATAGGAAGCATGGTGAATAATGAGAACTCAGTAACTACATGCCTGCACTAACAGCGTTCAACTAGATCTACTATAACCATTTGATTGAATCTAGCTACCTAAAGTTCATATGATATTTGATAACAGTCGAGGTAGAAAGATTGTGTGAAAGATCAGTATCAGGGTTCGCAGTCTATACTTGCTTCAAATGGCTATTTTCAAAGTTACATATCTATAGGATTGGAACCAAGCATCATCAAAACACACCTAAATTCAGAGAACATTTCTACATAACCAAATAGAAAGGCAATTTATCATTTTCTTTCTTCAATCCAAGATAAAACATAGCACACACTATCTTATTTTCTCATTTCGCCAATGTTGTGCTAAGTTGCTACTATGTTACAACCTAATGCCAGACAACCCAAATAGTCTCTATGTTACAATGAACAATCAGTCAATCACAATTCAGTCACAGAAGCTCACCGGGAGAGCCAGCACCGGCGGACGGTGGTGAGCAGTGGGGCCGGCGTCGCGGCGGACTGGCGGAGTCGCAGAGAGGAGGCGCCGGCGGAGTCGCGGAGAGGAGGCAGGCGGGGGGCGGTGCCGCGCCGCCACGGGCCGAGGCGGAGAGGAGGCCGGGGGGGGGGGGGCGGTGCCTCGGCGGAGAGGAGGCGCGGCGGAAATCGACGGAGAGGAGGCGCCGAAGCGGAGGGGGGCTGGGGGCGGCGCGTCGCGCGCGGAGGCGGCGGAGATGCGGCTGCTGGAGCGGGGTCGCGACGCCGAAACTGGGGAGACGGGAGGGCGCCTGCGGTTAGGGTAGGCCGGAGGGATTGGGCCGCGGGGGCGCGAATGCGAGATGGACGCTCACCGCTGCTGGGCTGGCTGCTCCGACGGCTGGTAGCGGGCCGGCGGGGAATAGTCTCGAGCCGGCCGAAAAGCCTCGGGCCCAATTACTATACACCATTTTTTTTGGGTATACTATCAAAAATTTTACACTGTTATTTTTCCTGGGCCTCGGGCCGTTGCCCAACCGGCCCGAGGCCCAGCTCCGCCCCTGCGCATAACATTCATTTGGTTACTGTTACATTCTTCAACTTACCTTTACTTAGTACTCGGCTGATTTTTCTTGTCCTGCAAATTAAATGGAATTTTATCGTATCTAACAAAGCAGTTATGTGCAATACTCTTGATATCCCTTTTCAGGAACTTGTCTTTCTTAAGTAACTAGTTGAATGGCTGTACTTTGCTATGGATAAAAAATCATATTATCTCAGCACATCGAGCAGCTGTACTGCGTCATACCGTACTTCGCTAGGTCCTGCATAGTTCATCCACATGCTATGTTTAGCCAATATTGCGCCCTCGTCTCCACATGTTGGCACCACCACTTTGCGAGGAGAGATGGGAGAGAAAAGAATGTGCTACTTACCAGCTCTCTCTTTTAACCATTAGATAAAAAGGTCTCATTCGCTTATTTGTTCCTGCAGATCTTACCAAAAAACTTTGCAAACTATGTCAGAGGGAAGATATATGAAGTGGTCAAGAAGTGCCAGATGGTAACATGTATAATGTTCAAGTTAGGCCCAGTTCTTTTTTTTGTTTTTGGCCTCTTCCTCAGAAGCAGAAACAAACGGTGTGGTTTCTCCAAACGGCTTTTCGAGCCTAAAATTTTATGCGTCATCTACATCGACACCTCCGCTATCCGCCACCATATCGAAAAGTATAGCTAAAGTCATCATCTGCAGCTGCAACCCAAAAGAACATGGCTATACTCGGCTTTTCGCATGATATGGACGATCATCGTCAGCTTCTTCTCGTTCTTCGTCAGCTGGAAAAGGCAGATATCATCTAGTTCCCAATCTGTATCGTCCCTGCTGGGCAGCTGAAGCTTCATTTTCTGCTCGTCTCTTGGGAGACGCTTTGCGGCAAAGTCGACACCGAAAACCTGATTGCATATGCAAAATGTAAGGCTGACGTTACAAGCGAAGAAACAAGTTGCAGCAATTAATCCAAGGATATCTTTTTTTAGGGGCAAAAAAAAAAAAAAGTCCAAGGATGGCTTGGCTGCTCTGATTTTTGTGTTCTGACTTCCAAATCAACAAGGAATAAACTCCCTCCATCAACTGTACCTTTCCTTTTTCTTGCAGTACTGAACAAAAGCAGTGATGACTTACCTGAAGGCACTTTTTGCCTCATACATTGCTAGCACGCATGATGGCCACGAAAATGGGGGCTTCAGACCGAAGAGCTCGAGCTCTATTTCACTTTCTTCTTCAGCTGGCCAATAAGAGTGGTGGATTGTGATAACATGTATTAAGGCTCGGCTGTCTTCAAAATGTCTTCAGAAGTTGATGGGGGCAACTTCAGCTACACAACGTTAGCAACCATGAACATACACGAAGACAATGTAACTAAGCAGTGTTGCAAATGTA
The DNA here is from genome assembly GCA_017311315.1 of Dendrocalamus latiflorus. Taxonomy (NCBI): domain Eukaryota; kingdom Viridiplantae; phylum Streptophyta; class Magnoliopsida; order Poales; family Poaceae; genus Dendrocalamus; species Dendrocalamus latiflorus. The sequence continues at coordinate 2,900,765 of CM029636.1, read as the reverse complement.
AAGTTAAAAACTCTTCAAATTATTTTTACCTGGTTTCTGTGGAGGAGCGTCTGTTGGATTCATCTTTGAGTTAGCACTGCAATGTTTTTTTTCTGCCACTCTCTCACTCCTTGACTGCATATGATTATCAGGAAAAATGCTCCTTGCATTATGGACATCAGGAGTGCTGTTCATCACAGCACAGGATAATTCTTTCCCACAAGCACTAAAATCATAGATATGAACTTTGAGGTGGGAGTTTCCTTTGTATTTAAACACCAAGAAGTTACCCAGATCAAGTTCATAAGCACGGGCATGTGTCGTCCATCCAGACCGAAGGACTAGCTGATTCTGTTCATGGTAATAGCTCTTTTTTTTTCTTTTGATTTCTTTGAAAGTCAAAATAAATGGAGCAATCTTTTAAAGTGGAATTTTCAAATGGTTTTTCTATTTTAAAATTGTATGTGCCGTCCACACCGGTGTCTCAATTATCTACTGCTATATTAAAAAATATAGATAAAAATTATTAGTCGCAGCCAAAACCCTTAATCACATAAAGAACCAGAGCCATAGTTGCTCGGTCTGTCGCTGATGTAGATGCTTTTGTAGTAATGGCAGTGCTTTAATTTTGTGTTAGAAGTTCCAGTGCTCGTGGCTAGCTCCTATCCAACACCTTCATTACGAGAGAGGTTAGTTGTGTTTTCTTCATTACGAGAGACTCCCTGAACAAACTCCCTGAACGTGAGTCAAATGAGGCTAACTTAAGTAGGGCAAAATATGGCACCAACTAAACACGCCTAAACTCCTAACCCACCTTTTAAGCCCAAACAAAAATATGGTTTAAAGCCTACCATTAGGCGTGCCATATTTTTGAAAGGAAGGATTTTGTTAAACATCATCCAGATATTTCCTTCCTAACTATCATCCAGATTTAAGACTATTGGATTAGAGATCCAATGGTCATAAATTATCCCCCACCCCTCTTGAATTCTACGTCCTCTTCCTGAAAAAAAATCTCCCCATTTAAAAACAAGGAGCATTTGATCTCTAATTCAAAGATTATAAATTTAGATGATAATTAAAAAGAAAACATCTAAATGATATCTAGACACTCCCTTTTTAAAAGTGTTGCTTGCCACGTATTATCGGCACCATGACCTGCACAGCAACGAACATATCATCCCCTTCTTATTCCCGGGGGGATTCCCCGCAGGAGGCACGGGCCACGTCGCCCCTTTGCCTCCCTCGGCCGGCGCGTGGCGGGCGGATTCCCGTACGGCCGGGGGAGGCACTTTCCCTGTATTTTTTTTAAATTACGTAGAGGTCCTTTTTCTCGCGAAAAGGTCCCTGTTAATTTTTTTAGGCCCCTCCATTTTGCAGGATAGCGCCCCGCGTTTTCTAAATTATGTACGGGTCCTCATTTATTACGTACAGGCCCTCGGTTTTTTACTGTTTTTTACGAAAAAGCCCTTCGACTTTTCTGAAAATTACACATGTGCCCTCGATTTTTTACAAAAAAACCCTTTGACTTTTTAAAAATTACATATATGCGCTCAATTTTTTTAAGTTTTTTTAGACTCCTCACGAATTATAGCCTTTTTTAGTTCGGTACACACGGTGACTGGCGCGGCGTGGCGCCGCGCCTGTGAGGCTAGTAGATGGATTCATGGATGATCCATGCGCCTCCGTAAAACATACGTCGCTTCCAACTGCTCCAACGCAAGTAAATAGCACCCAGTACATACCGTACTCTTTTAAAATACTCTAGAAAAGTACTCCAGTATTTATTTAGTGCTGTTTTGCAATGCACGTGGGACCAATCCTTATTTGCATTTCATTTACTTCTCTCTCAGAAAACTAGCCGTTATAGGGCCTGTTCGGCTGGCCTCCAGCCGGTCGGCTTTTCGCAGCTGCTACAGTACCTAACTTTTAAACGGAGTATTTTCTCAAGACGGGGTCTACAAGTTAAACGTAGTACACGTTAAAAGCCCAACATCTGTACCAACCAAAATTGTAAGTAAGTATCGATCTCTCCGTAATCTGTACCGTAAACAGCCAAAATTCAAACATTTCAGCCAAAAGGCATAAGCCGCAGCCAAAAAGAACAGGCCCATAGCTTGCTTTTGGTAGTATCACTCACATAACCCGATACTACGCACAGTGGTAGTACCGTTCTACATATACAGAACTACCGATGCCCTTGAAAGAGAAAACCTTCCAAAAGATGTCTTTCTGAAAAAATGTACCGTAGATAAATTGATCATATTGCAACTCCGGTCGTACTGCAGCACACAGGTTGGTAGTACTGCAAATCGGTCTAACCACTCATACAGGCCGGTACTACCGATCTTTGACCATATAGTCATCGAACACGTCGGTCTTCAACCATACCGATCTTCGACAACACAGGTCTTCCACCACGTTAGATTTTGACCACGTCGATCTTCGATTACACAGGTCCGACCACATCGATCTTGGACCACGTCAGTCTTCGACCACGTGGATCTTTGACGACACTAGTCTTCGACCACCGACATGGTAGTATCGTGCATTACAAGTCAGTAGTTCCACACAGCGGTAGTTCCACAAGACTCACAGTGGTAGTTTTGATTTTTCTAAAAAGTGCATATACTTTAACAAATTTTATAAAATACATTTGTAAATTATAGTATCATGCATACAAGGGTCAAACCATGATTCCCAATAAGTTGTAAAACATATTTGCACACTTTTAAAATCATGATACAAGGAATAGATACGTGGACTCAATGCACTTGCAAAACACATTCACAAACCTAAGCCACATGCTACAAAGATTATGTGTGAGCTTCAACCATTAGCAAAATATATTTGCAAATATAAACCTCATACCACAAGGAGTAGAAAATATGGACTTCAAACACATGCAAAACACATTTGCAATGTATAGTTTCATGTTACAAGGATTTAACGCATGAACTTCAACTATTTACAAAATACATTCACAAATAATAGCATCATACCACGGAGAGCTAGTGCAAGTGAGATTGAGATATCAATAAATGATGAGACTCAAGCTATTAGACAAGACCCCTCTTAATAGTACAACTTATACTATCAATCCGGTTTTTCAACTAAGTACCAAGACCAGTAAAAGATTAGGAATACATTCTTAGACCGAGCTAGTCATACTTTTGTCTTAAGCATCCTCTTGAAGTTTGATGATGCACATCTTCACTTTAAGTCTGGGTCATTGTCTTGTTATGCATCAACTCATAATGTATCCTTTATTTTAACTCCATCAACACATGATGGGTCTTCACTTGATTTGATGATCAATATATTGGGGTGTATGATATATCCGTAGCCTCCTGTTTTATCTCTAAAATGAGATGATAATAAGAGGAGTAAAGAAACCACTTTAAAAAGCGGAATATTCTATTTTCATTTAGTTTTTATAATCAGAAACCAATACAAATTACTGCAAGCAGCTGAACAGATGATGTGTTCAGTATCTTCAGTTCACAAGTCAACGAAAGGAACTAAATGTTATGCACTGTTCAATCCACTTACTACCAACTTTACCTCCCTCCAAGATGAGCCGTAAACCATCCTAATGCATGAGCCAGAGTAACCCTACCTCTCAGTGACTAATGGTCTATTCTTTCTTGCTGTGACTTATAACCTATAGTTGTGACTTATAAATTTTGGACTATTTGTGAGAGAAAGTATATAGTAACAGAAACTCACATGCGGTTTTGGCTGATATAAATGAAGTCGCTACAGTGTGTATTACAATCAACTTGTAAATCTCATCTTGAAAAGATACTTCGTTTGAAACTTAGTTACTGTAGAAAAACTAAAAACAATTTTTAAAAGGTGAAAAAAACAGATCCAATATCTATGAACACTTGTCCACTGGTCTCTAGTGAACTTCTAGGTGAAACCTCCATGAAGTTTGTAACCACTCTTCTCACCCTCGTCACAATACACCCACTCATTTAACACCAAGGAGATCACCTTCACCTCAGAGAATGCAAGAAGAGCAAGGCTAGAACTCTCTCTCTCTCTCTCTCTCTCTCTCTCTCTCCAAATCATCAAGTGTATGTACTCTAAAATTTTTGTGCTGTAACAATGCTGTGTGGCTGCATGGCAGATGGCTCGGCAGGGATGTGAAAGTTGCAGGAAGTGGCAAGAGCACTACTACTGGGAGCACATGGATGTGAGCAAGATTCGTTTCTTCAGGCTCATGACTGGAGATTTTGCTCAGGGCATTGTAAGTATCAACTGCCCTGCCAAGTGAACAAGTCTTCAACTTGCGCATTAGTTGTTAAAACCTGTGACATATTGTGACGGTGATCAGTTCTGCTAGTTCTGTAACGCCAATAAAAGAGCACTCCTTTTGTCCTAAAATTATGGACTTACACAAGTGTCATGGGGATTTTTTTTATTATAGAATTAGAAAAGGTGTCTCACAGAGAAGTATGACAAAAAAGAAAAAAAATGCAAGCACCTAGCACCATGATATTTTGCTGTAAATCAAGTTTAAGTTACTGACTGGTCACATAATTCTTTCTATGAGCAAAATAATCAGTATAGCTACACTATGATCGAGTGAAGTTAGCTTAACCAAATGAGTCGTCTGTTGTCATCTTAGAGCATACCAGAAAAGTTTGTGAACAATTTCAAGGGGCAGGTCACTAATGGGTTCAACCTGAAAGTGCCCAGCGGTGAAACATGGCACGTCGGTGTAAACAAGATTGCAGATGAGATTTACCTCATGTCAGGATGGGATGATTTTGCCAAGGCTCATGAATTGAAGGAGAATGACCTCCTGCTGTTCACATGCAGTGACAGCTCTTCCTTTGAGGTCCTAATCTTTGATGCGAATGGCTATGAGAAACTGTCTTCTCTATTTGCCAGCAAAACTGGTCCTAAAATGCGCAAACATTTCGGCAATATGGTGGGTCAACAAGTTGAACAATACTCTCTGAGTGATTCTCTTGATACTGGTATGCCGTCGCAGCTGGTTGGCTCCCCTCACAAGGCCTCTACTTCAAAGAAATTTAGTGGGAAAACTAAACCAAGTAAGTCGTAGTGCAAGTTTTCCTCTCTTGAGATCTTGGCGTAGTCAGCTAACACATACACCTGAAACTATGCATCATCAAAAATGTGCTTTTCTTGATAATTTCAATATATCTAAGTTGACGCACACACTGTACATTTTCCACAGGGAAAGAGCCTGAATCTCCAAACAGTAGCAGCTGTCATGTTAAGCATGAGGCAATTGAGGAGGAGAGTGATGACAGATATGCTTACTCTCACTACTACTACTCGAGGGTTGCCACTCGACTAATCGAGGAGGAAAAGGAGGAAATAGTCGGTTTGGCTTCGGTCCGACCGGACAATCCTGCATTTGTGACTGTTCTGCAGATGAGCCACGTTCGAAGCAGGAACAACTTTCTGGTCAGTTTATTCATTTGGGTAGAGTAATTGGCATGATTTAATACAATACATATATTAAATTCATGTTTTTATTAACTTAGGCCTGTATAAGATTTGCATTTAGTTGAGCATTTTGATTTGTTGATAGGAGACAGACGGCAAGCGTTCCTCAGGGAAAAAACATATTCTTTGTCTGAATTCTGAAACATTGTGGAAATCATCACCAATTTGGCTCTGATTGTCAAGATTGCTATCTGATATAATCTCTAATACAAGCCTATGACTAAGGATTGGATTGTTGCCAACCGTAGTGTACTTATGCCCGACTGCTACTACAAAATTTTTAGCTAACAACAACTTTTTGAGCATGGATACACAATAGGTAGTGCAATATCTTTATCTACACTGTAATCGTGTGAATTTTGTAGATCTGACCCTGTTTCTGGGTACAATACTGACACAACCGATGTTCTTGCGCAGGTCATCCTCAGTAGATTTGCTGCTGATCACATTGACAGCAGAACACGTGAGATCGCACTTCGCAGGCCAAATAGGAAAGACAAGTGGTGCGTCAGATACTATCACAACAGCACCACCCGAGGCCTCCAAAGCTACCAGTTTTTCAAGTTTGTGCGCGACAACAAGCTTCGCGAGGGCTACATCTGCGTCTTCGAGCTGATGAAAGGCGCGAGCAGGGTAACGATGATCGTCCATGTCATCAGGAGGGTTGACGACCGGTTTGTTCTGGTGGGTTAAGTCCTTGTATCCTCATAAGAGTTGGCATGTAATATGTAAATGTGCAATTGTGGTTTCTGCTGTTAGAGATATATGTATAGTTTGTTATTCCCCATTGTTATGAGGGGTTCTTTGCATATTTGCCACCTGTACTTTGTGTATATATACCGGCCCATTGGCCTCATATGAATACAAGCGCTATTCATAACATGGTATCAGAGCCAAAACTAGGGTTTTGGCTTACCTAGGGTTCCGCCTCCCGCGCCCCGTCGGCCCCGCCGACTCGCCTCCGCCTTCCGCTCCGCCCGGTGGTGTCTGCTCTGCCCGGTGGTCGCCGCCTCCCGCGCTCCGTCGGCCCCGCCGACTCGCCTCGCCGCCGCCGCCGCCGGCGTCTCCCCCGTTTGGCCTCGGCGCTCGGCCGCTTCTCTCCGCCGCCGCCACCGGCTGCTCCTCGCCGCTCTGCCGGCGTCGCAGTCTCAGCCCGAGGTCGCCGCCTCCGCCTCCCGTCCGGCGCCTGCGCCGCCCGGCCCCGGCCGCGTGTGCCCGGTGTCCGCCCGCCCGGCCCCGGCCGCCCTCCGACCGGTGCCGCCTCCGCCGTCGCCGGCCTCGGTGCCGCCCGGCCACCGCCCGCCTCCAGCCCGGCGCTCGCCGTCGCCGCGCGCCTCCGCTCCGCCCGCGCCGGGCCGCCGCCGTGCGCAGGGCCGCCTCCCGATCTAGTTCGGCTCGGTCGGTTTTGTAAACCGACCGAAGAAAAGAAAAAAAAAGCAAAAAAAAAAGCAAAAAAAAAACGTCGTTCTAACCGCCGCGCCGTCCAGCGCCGCCTGTTAGACTTCGTTGTCTTGGTCGCCGCGCCGTCCAGCGCCGCCTACCAATGGACACCGTTTCCCTCCCTCGCTGCCCGGTGATCTTTGATGGTGTTAATTACACCGACTTCGTGTCTCACATGCGCATCCACATGCGTGGTCTTCGTCTCTGGGGCGTTCTCTCTGGCGATGTCACCTGCCCGCCTTGCCCTATTCCTCCGACGGAGCCTACGCCTGTTGCATTGCCTTCGACAGCCGATAAGGCTGCTACTGAGGCCGCTCGCCTTGCTGCTGATGACGCTGCCTCTACCTACCAGGAGGATCTGGATTCCTACAAGGATCGTCTGACCGTCTACACTCAGTGGTACGATGACGACGCTCGGGCTGCTGCTGTCTTCATCGCCAGTGTCCAGCCTCAGTTTTCTTCTGAGGTTGTGGGACTCCCTTCGGCTTTCCAGATGTGGACTCATCTTCGTCAGCGCTACGAGCCCTCTGGTGATGCCCTGTACCTGTCCGTGGTCCGCCAGGAGCACTCTCTTCAGCAGGGTGATGCTACTGTTGATGCCTTTTACGCTCAGAGTTCTGCTGTCTGGCATCAGTTGGACTCACTTCGCACTGCTGGCTGTCGTACCTGTCCGTGCTGCCTGGAGGTACGTGCTGATCTGCAGTTTCAGCGGGTTTACGAGTTCCTTACTCGCCTTCGACCTGAGTTCGAGCAAAGGCGTGCCCAGCTTCTTGCACGCCACCCTCGTGTCACTCTCCTGGAGGCTCTTACCGAGATACGCGCAGAGGAGACTCGTTTGAGTGGTGCTGGTCTGATGCCACTCCCCTCTGTGCTCGCCGCTCGTCCGCCTGCTACACTGCCTCCTCCAGCGGCTACCACAGGTGGTGGTGGCCGTCCTCAGTCTGGAGGTGGCCGTCCTCACTGTTCCTACTGCGACAAGGATGGCCACACTGAGTCCCAGTGCTACAAGAAGAAGCGGCATCTTTCACGCCGTTCTTCTACTGGCACTAGTGCTTCTACGACGACGTCTGCCTCGACTTCTTCAGCAGCTTCTCTCACCGAGCAGGAGATAGCCAGACTTCGACGCCTACTTGCCGCTTCAGGTTCTCCCTCGACAGGTTCTGCAGGTTCTGCCACTGACTCTTCAGGCACTGAGAGACCACCTCCTACACAGTCAGGTACCTCCCCGTGGATTCTTGATTCTGGAGCATCTTTTCACATGACTCCTGATTCTTCCACTCTGTCTTCTATTACACCTCTTGATTCTCCTGTCAGTGTTCTTACTGCTGATGGTACATCCCTTTCTGTCTCTGGTCGAGGATCTCTTAGCAACTCATCTTTTCATGTTCCTTCTGTTGCTCATGTTCCTCGCCTTACCTTGCAGCTTCTTTCTGCTGGGCAGATTACTGACCTTGGTTATCGAGTTATTCTAGACTCTGACTCTTGTTGTGTTCAGGACTGCCACACGGGAGCTCTGGTTGGTTCTGGCCCTCGGCGCCGTGACTCACAGCGTCTCTGGGAGCTTGACTGGCTTCATCTTCCTTCCGCTGCCACCACCGCCGCCAGTCTCTCCGCTTCTGCCGCTTCGTCTACCGGCTCTTTCCAGCAGTGGCATCACCGTCTTGGCCATCTATGTGGATCTCGTCTGTCGTCCTTAGTTCGTCGTGGTCTTCTGGGGTCTGTCTCAGGAGACGTGTCTTTAGATTGTCAGGGCTGTAAGTTAGGTAAACAGATTCAGCTTCCTTATTCTCATAGTGAGACTGTGTCTCAGCGTCCTTTTGATCTTGTTCATTCAGATGTTTGGGGTCCGGCTCCCTTCGTTTCGAAAGGGGGTCATCGTTATTATATTATTTTTATAGATGATTTCTCTCGCCACACTTGGATATATTTCATGTCTTCTCGTAGTGAGGCCTTGCCTATCTATAAACAATTTGCCACTATGATACACACACAGTTCTCCACTCCTATTCGTGTCTTTCGTGCTGATTCTGCTGGCGAGTACCTCTCTCGTCACCTGCGCAGCTTCCTTACTGAGCAGGGCACTCTCGCTCAGTTTTCTTGTCCTGGTGCTCATGCTCAGAATGGTGTCGCTGAGCGCAAGCATCGTCACCTCCTTGAGACGGCTCGTGCTCTGATGATCGCCGCCTCTATTCCACCTCACTTTTGGGCCGAGGCTGTTTCCACTGCCACCTATCTCGTCAACATTCAGCCCTCTTCTGCTCTTAAGGGTGCGATCCCTGTTGAGCGTCTCTGTGGTCTTCTTCCTGACTACTCTGCCCTTCATCTGTTTGGCTGCGTTTGCTATGTTCTCCTCGCCTCTCGAGAACGTACCAAACTGACCGCTCAGTCTGTTGAGTGTGTCTTTCTGGGGTACAGTGCCGAGCACAAGGGCTATCGGTGCTGGGATCCTGTTGGTCGTCGGATACGGGTTTCTCGGGATGTGACTTTCGACGAGTCTCGTCCATTTTACCCACGTCCTGCCTCTCCTTCGGCCTCCTCTGTGGAGTCTCTGTCTTTCTTGACCTTTCCAGATACTCCTATATCTGTTTTGCCCTCGTCCACCTGTCCTACTGAGTCTCCACATATTCCCCCTGTGGCCTCTCCGCCGTTGTCGCCGCCTGTGTCGTCTCCTACGACTCCCCAGGCTCCTCCCACTATTGTCTACACTCGTCGACCTCGTATTGAGGATCTTCCAGATGAGTCATCTCCTTCTGATGATCCATCTTCTTCTGATGCTCCATCTTCCCCTGATGGGTCATCTTCTCCTCGCTACGCTCTCCGCGATCGCCAGTCGATTCGGCCTCCTGTCCGTTTTGCCTTTGCTGGCGCAGCTACTCGTGAGCCTGTCTCCTACCGGGATGCTGTTACTCACCCTGAGTGGCAGCTTGCCATGGCCGAGGAGATTGCTGCTCTCGAGCGTACTGGTACTTGGGATCTTGTTCCTTTTCCATCCCATTCTCATCCCATCACATGTAAGTGGGTCTATAAGATTAAGACTCGCTCTGATGGCTCTCTTGAGCGCTATAAGGCGCGTCTTGTTGCTCGTGGTTTCCAGCAGGAGCATGGTGTTGACTACGACGAGACTTTTGCTCCTGTGGCTCACATGACCACTGTTCGCACTCTTCTTTCGGTGGCGTCTGTTCGTCACTGGTCTGTTTCTCAGCTTGATGTCAAGAATGCCTTTCTTAATGGCGAGTTGCGCGAGGAGGTCTACATGCATCCGCCACCTGGGTACTCTGTTCCTGAGGGCATGGTCTGTCGCCTTCGTCGCTCTCTCTATGGTCTTAAGCAAGCCCCTCGTGCTTGGTTTGAGCGCTTCTCCTCTGTGGTCACTGCTGCTGGCTTTTCAGCTAGTGATCATGATCCTGCGCTCTTTGTCCACACTTCGTCTCGTGGTCGGACTCTTCTTCTCCTGTATGTTGACGATATGATCATTACGGGGGATGATTCTGAGTACATTGCCTTTGTCAAGGCTCGTCTTAGTGAGCAGTTCCTTATGTCGGATCTTGGTCCTCTTAGTTACTTCCTTGGGATTGAGGTTACTTCCACTCCAGATGGTTTCTTTATGTCCCAAGAGAAATATATTCAGGATCTTCTTGATCGCGCCTCTCTCACTGATCAGCGTACTGTTGAGACTCCCATGGAGCTCAATGTTCACCTCCGACTCTCTGATGGCGAGCCTCTTTCTGATCCGACTCGCTATCGTCATCTTGTTGGGAGTCTTGTCTACCTTGCTGTTACTCGTCCGGATATCACTTATCCAGTTCATATTCTGAGTCAGTTTGTTTCAGCTCCCACTCAGGTCCACTACAGCCACCTTCTTCGAGTTCTGCGATACCTTCGTGGGACTATCTCTCGCCGTCTCTTCTTTCCACGTTCCAGTTCGTTACAGCTTCAGGCCTATTCGGATGCTACTTGGGCTAGCGATCCCTCTGATCGCCGGTCTATCTCTGCTTACTGTGTTTTTCTTGGTGGTTCTCTTATTGCCTGGAAGACGAAGAAACAGACTGCAGTGTCCCGTTCGAGTGCAGAGGCTGAGTTGCGAGCTATGGCCCTCTTGACAGCAGAGATTACTTGGCTACGGTGGTTACTTGAGGATTTTGGTGTTTCTGTAACTACACCGACCCCTCTCTTGTCAGACAGTACAGGTGCTATCAGTATTGCTCGTGATCCTGTGAAGCATGAGCTAACCAAGCATATTGGTGTTGATGCTTCTTTCATGAGGTCTTGAGTGCATGATCAGGTGATTACTCTTCAGTATGTGCCTTCAGAGCTTCAGATAGCGGATTTCTTCACGAAGGCCCAGACTCGAGCACAGCATAACTTCTACCTCTCCAAACTCAGTGTTGTTGATCCACCATGAGTTTGAGGGGGGGTGTTAGAGATATATGTATAGTTTGTTATTTCCCATTGTTATGAGGGGTTCTTTGCATATTTGCCACCTGTACTTTGTGTATATATACCGGCCCATTGGCCTCATATGAATACAAGCGCTATTCATAACATCTGCATCATGCACTATGTAGCACTGAAAACTGAACTGGAAGTGCCTAGTGATGCCTTGCATGCAAGAGCTTACCCTATAGGTAGCTTCTTGATGCAGTATGGCTGCTAGAACAAGGTGCGAGCATTGTGAATGTTTCTAAGCAAAATGGAAGGTACCCTAAGATGGTGGCTTGTGCTTTTTTTGCCTTGTTTTGTTCTCTTTGCAGGTTCAGTGTTCTGATACTCTGCCCACTTGCCCAGGACTGGTTTCAGTGGCAGTTTCCAAGTTTAGTGGTAACCTTGTAAATTGCGTAGACATGGTGATACTAGTCGCAGTAATCTGCTCTCTTATGCATTTCTGTGAATTTTGTAGCATGTGTGGTGATATAATATGATGTCTATTATTAAAAAAGTTCTGAAATGGTTCATGCTGCCAGCCTGCCACTGTAAAGTTTTAGCTAAGCTGGTGTGTTTCAGCTGATTTTGTGGAGCCTAATATTCTCTGTTCTGTTGGTTAAGTAATAACAGGTGTCAATCCGAAGCAGCTATAATTAGGCAATTAGCTGAGATCACACTAATTTTACTTGAATACAAACATCTTCTAACAGCACAGTTCTTGAGACAGCTTGGTCTGTTCAGTAACTTCAGTTCGCAAGTGAAGAGGTGGAAGCAAGTCTTTTGTGTTAAACAACTAGGATAGTTGTGTTTTTTATTGTTGTTTAGTACTTTCATTAGTATGTGTTTTCACTGTAATTTAGTATTTTCATTAGTGCTGATGTTTCTACTAGTAGTAGTGCTTAGTATTGACACGTGAGTGTTCACACTCATATACTTGTATATAAATAGATGATCAATAGAAAGTAAATGTGTGCCAGTTACAAACTATTTTCTTGATATCTTCTAACATGATATCAAAACCTACTCTTCTCATCCAATGACAACCTCTGCAAATACATCTGCTAGCCTAGGATCATCAATCTCAGGATCGTTCGACACTCAAGTCGTCGGCATGATATCCACTGGTCACCCATCCTTTGGTAATCCTATCAATGTGAAGATGTCTTATGACACCTACTTGCTATGGAAGGCGTAGGTTTTTTCTGTCCTTCGCGGCGCACAGGGGTTTGATCTCGTAAAAGGAATCAAACCAGCACCACCCCAGTTAATCGTGGCATCGACAGAAGATGGAGCTGCACAGGTTCCTAATCCTGCATATATCGTTAGACTCCAACGACATCAGACGTGTCTAAGCCTACTACTACTACTATCCACCCTCTCGCCGAAGGCGTTGAGGCAGGTGTTATTTCTGCCATCATCGGCTGCAGTCTGGAATGCCTTCGAGCGTAAGTTTGCGACGCAATCTAGAGCGCATATTATGCAAATCCGACAACAATTGGCTATGCTTCAAAAGCGGGGCATGATAATGTCGACTACTTCAATAAACTCAAGAGCCTTATCAATGGACTCGCCGCCGCTGGCAAACCACTCGAAGAGTAAGAGGTTATCATTTATCTTCTCACCGGCCTCTACAACTCTTACGATGTACTAGTGACATCCATTACCACCCGAACGAAGCTGATCGCCCTCACTGATCTCTACTAACACATGCTAGACTATGAGATGCGTCACGAACAAAACAACCTCATGTTCCAGCCCTTCATGAATATGGTGTCTCGGGGCAATCAAAGAAGGCATGGGCAAGGCAGCGGTGGTGGACGTGGACGCGGCTGAGGTGGTGGCCGCAGATAGTACCAGTACTAGGGTACCAGCAGTGGGGAGATAGCAGAGGGGCGTCGACAGACGTGGATAAGGATGAGGGTGGTGTTCACGCCATCACAGACGGGGGCGATGAGATCTGAGGAGTGATTAGGAAGTAGGAGAGGTGGCTATTGGTGGCGAATCCCGCAGTGCCATCATCTCCGGAGTCAAGAAGGGAGGTGTATAGGGGGGAGGTAGGGTCAAGGAGAACGGGGCAGCCGCGTGGGAGACAGAAGCGATGACAGGATATGGTCGCTGGTGGTCCTCGCCGACGCTAGGGGGCGACGCCGATGAAAAGGAGGGTGGTGGCGCATGGAGGGGGTGGGGTGGCGACGGCAGCTAGGAAGGAGAGAGGGAGGTGAAGGATGTTAGGGTAGATTTATATAGGATTCGATTACTTGATCTAGAACGTTAGATCTTCATCGGACAGTGTACAATTTTGACAACTTTCTTGAACATCGGTTAAAGGATTTAATGACTCAATCTGGAACATTGGGTCTCTATCGGATGGTCTACGCATTGTCGATTTAATTTACTATTAGACTAGGTTATGATGTGTGTATGACATCATCCCACTACACGCCATAAGTGATATTGTGGTGTGAAAGTGGTGTCGCTGCAACTCGCTAATAACCTTGTGATGAACGACAGCAATGCACAGTCGTTTGTTTTGAATTTGTGTCATCGGTAACGAATCCCCCAAACTATAAGCTTGAATGACAAGGCATATTACATGAACATCTCATGCACAGATTCATCAAACAAAGAGACGTCATATAATTCATGTCAACTGAAACATGGCACGACTGCATCTCAGCAAACAGTAGCACGGTATTGTGCAACAAACGCAGATGCTAAATCCATAGGCATGCCATGTCATATAATTGCAAAACTATCTATCAGTCTTGGGAAACTTTAAGGGGGGAGGGGGGCGAGCTACTGCTGGAGAAATTCTTCTAAGTTTGCAGTTAAAAGGATGAAACGCCAGAATAGCTTTCCAAAAGACGGATCCAAGAAGAGTTGTATCCATTTCCAAAGGGCAATGAATCTACATGGTAACTTCAAGTACCTGCAAAATAATGGCACGGTATGGTCAGTAAGGCACGGTATGGTCCTTAGGTGTCAAACGGTCTACACAGTGTCGATTTAATTTACACATTGTCAATTCAATTTACTACTAGACTAGGTTATGACATGTGTATGGTGTCGTCACACTACACACCATAAGTGATATTGTGGTGTGAAAGTGGTGTGTTGCTGCAACTCGCTAATAACCTTGTGAAGAACGACAGCAATGCACAATCGTTTATTTTGAATTCGTGTCATCGGTAACGAATCCACCCAAAATATAAGCTTGAATGACAAGGCATATTACATGAACATCTCATGCACAGATTCATCAAACAAAGAGACGTCATATAATTCATGTCAACTGAAACATGACACGAATGCATGTCAGCAAACTGTAGTACGGTATTGTGCAACAAACGCAGATGCTAAATCCATAGGCAGGCCATGTCATATAATTGCAAAATTATCTATCAGTCTTGGGAAACTTAAAGAGGGGGACGAGCTACTGCTGGAGAAATTCTTCTAACTTTGCAGTTAAAAGGATGAATCGCCAGAATAGCTTTCCAAAAGACGGATCCAAGAAGAGTTGTATCCTTTTCCAAAAGACAATGAATCTACATGGTAACTTCAAGTACCTGCAAAATAATGGCACGGTATGGTCAGTAAGGCTTGGAAAATTTTACAGCTTATAGTAACATGCGACAACCAAGAATCACAAATGGACAAATTCAGACAAGCAGCTATTCTCCAAAATAAAAGGTTTAAAACGGCAAAGCACAAAAAAGGTCACCAAGATAACGTACTGCTGCTCAACTTCAACAATCAAGACAAGATATCATAGGGACAGCAGAATTTCATAGATAGGTACCAAATCCTCACACAAACAACAGAAGTTACAGAAAATGTACAGTACTGCCAAGGAAAATATGAAATCCATATCATTGTTGACAGTTGACATAATCACAACATGAAATGTTTGGCATCAACAAGGGAAGATAGACTTTTTTTGGGGGTACGAAAAAGACTACAACTGCAAGTATCCAGGAAAGGAAAAGGGCACAAGCACCAGCTTGCCTAGGTTACATTGTTCTATTCTTATAGGGGTTAAGTACTGCATGAACTGTGGCTCATCATTTAAATGTGCTAAATGTTTCAAATTGAAGTACTAACTAACGGCTGCAATTGTGACAACTATTTAACCTAGTTAAGTTTTTATTGCCCATGCCTTGAGATCTTATCAAGCTTCCAGGTTAGGATGATTGAGAAAATCAAGATTACCAGAAGAGTACATGCTTCAAAATCAGCACCTTATGCTCTATACTGGCCTCTCTTGCATCACCCATCTTTTCCATTCCCTAACAAATCCCGATTGTTCATTCCTCAATCAACTGAAATTTCATTATTGTAAAAACAATTGTTTCTAGCTAGTATACACGAGTACAAATAGAGAGGACTGAGTGCACAAAGTAGACAATTCAAATTTAGTTAAAAAGTGTTGTAGAGAAACTGTACTGTAGTTAAATATACATACTATATCATTAGAAGATGTGTAGACACGAACACACAAAGGTTAATCAAGAATACAAAAAAGGAGACAAAAAAACTATTTCTTGACAGCAAGGCAAGTAGGCAACCAAGTCATAGTGCGACAAAACAACCAAGATGGCACTCAATATTTACCCATTTTCTTACTTTTCCAAGGTAATTCCTAATTTACACTTTCTCAAAAATACTTTTATAAAAGAAGTACAACACTGGGAAAAGGAGGAGACCTATACCATTCTAGGACATAAGGTTCCCGTCATGCTATCCAGCCTCCAACATCAACCATCTTTCCCACTTTTCCCTATCAAATCCCAATTTTAATCTCCTTACATCAGTCCTCACTCAACTTTATTACAATTCACAAAAGTAGAAAATGAAGCATGCATTGCATATAGCCCCTATACATTGCTTGAAATTTCAATTTGGCGAGAGTGGCCATCAATAACACCCAGTGCAAGAATTTTTATTCAATGCTTCTTTCAAATACTTCTCATTCCACGATCCTAGAGTTCTTTATAATGCACCAACTAGCTTAAATTCACACAAAATGCGCATATCCATCCATTTCAAACTAAAGCGAGTTTCAATCTGAGATCCCAAGAGAAACGATCAATTCCCAACACATTCCAGGGCAATGAGTCTGCAAGAACTACCGCAGACATCAAAATTATAATACGAAATACATCGTGCACCATCTACCTAGGTACTTAGTTTGAAAGATGCAATCTTCAACTCAGAATGATCACTGATCCCCTAGGCGGCCGCCTAGCCCGCCTAGGCGCTAGACAGGAGGGTGGCGCCTTACCCGCCTAGCCAATTGTTCCCGCCTAGGTGGTCGCCTAGGCGGTGATGAGGCGCTAGGCACCGGTGTGGCACCCGACTAGCGCCAAGCGCCACGACCACTAACTTAGATAGCATTAGCGATCCTGACAAGTGCGGCGGAAGGAGGTACCCTGGGAGAGCTCGCAGCACGCCCGCGCGCTGGCCGCCGGGTGCGCCGTCAGCCGCGCCAGCACCGCCGCCGCCATCACCGGCGACCCCATCATCGCCGCCAGCGGCCTGCGCACAAACCACACAACAACCCCATCAGGAGATCGGATCGCCACCTCAGGGTTCCATCTTCAACAGGCGGATCTACACGGGCGTTCGCTTACCGTGCGGCCGCGAACCGGGAGCACGAGGGGTTGGCGAAGGCGGACGGGAGGCGGGGGCGCGGGGCGGCGATGGGAGGAGGGCCGCGGAAGGCGCGCGCGGCAGAGGGCGCCGGGCGGCGGACGGCGGCGAGGACGGTGCGGGAGGCGGCGCCGCGCCACGCCATGGCTAGGGTTTCGAGGCTGAGGTGGGGTGGGGAAGCGGCGGCAGCGGCGGGTGGGTTTAGGGTTTTAGAGAGGGGAGGACGTGGTGGACCGGGCTCATGTACAATTATGTGTACGCCCAATTAAGTTGGGCCATTCCGATGTCCCAATAGAGGCTACTCAATAGTTGGGCTCACGAATACAAGTTGTAAAGCCCATGAATGAATAGCCCATCCGTTCCAGAAGAATCTAGTACCGCTTGTTCCCAATATACTCGGCACTTTTGGATTTTACGAGGTAAAGCGTAGTCGAAACTTTTGGTAAAAAGTGTCAGAATATTTGAGAGCAGAGTGCAGAGTGCTACTTGGAATGTACTAGTGGATCTCTTCTTTTAAAAAAAAAATCTGTTTTTTGTTTTTTATAGTAACTAGATTTTAAATTGAGTATCTTTTTGATATAGAGTCTACAAGTTGATTGTAGTACACACTATAGCAACTTCATTTATATCAGTTAAACTATAAGCCGTAGTCGTAAGTTATAAGTAAAAGCTAAAAAGAACATGCCCAGTATCACTAGAATACATGTCCAATAGTCTATAGAGAGCAACAATAATACAATGATTCCTCGTAGATTGATTCTTTTGCAATGCAACACATAACATAACCTCTCCAAGGGACATTTCTGCAAGTGCTATCCAGAGAAACCGTTGTCCGGTCATTTTACAGAGGCCCAGCTTGCATCCTCCATTTGTGCAACAGGCAAATCCAACACCAACAAGGACAGTTCAACATCACCATGCAGGCTCCAAAAGTAAGCTTCCAAGCAAGATGGAGCAGCCTGTCTGGTGCCATTGCTCCCAGCCATTTGTTCCTAGCTTAGCTGCAACTGTTTGGGTTGTAATCTGCCTCTCCTCCATTTGCTATCATCTGATGAAGCCTCTCCCTTTCCTTATCTCCCCATTCATCTTTGCCCCACACGGGGGTTAGCACATCTTTTTCTTCTTTTATTCCTTGTATGTGATGCAATAGACCAAAAGCCCCAGCTAGCTTAGCTAGAGTGGCATTTTCAATCAAACCCACATTACTAGTTATTCACCCATATGTATAGTGCATCTTAAGAACTTGTCCCCTACTCCCTCTTCTTCCCAATTGTTGGATTTGCTTGTTCCTTCCTCTCACCGTATGAATATATGGCCCTGATCAACTCGGCTTCGGCTTCTGGCTTATTTTTCACTATTCATAAGTTTCGTCTTTTTCTGAACTTTTGACTTTTTGTTGAGCTTTTTTGCCGGTTCTTTTTTTCCCGTATTTGTTTGTATTATACGTAATGGGCTAACATATTTTTATATTTTTAAAATTTTTAAATTTAATTATGCTTAATAAGCCTCTGTCAGCTACAGTGCTTTTTTTAGCCAGCTACAGTGTTTTCAGCCATAAGCCATGAGCTTTTCAGCCGAACCGATCACCACCATATATATAGAGGCAGCAGAAGAGCTTGGAGTTATGACATGTGTCCCTAATAAAGTTATGGCGTGTGCTTAATTAATTGTTACTTGATGGGAATTTGCGGCTGCTTAATTGGTACTATGTATGGATTATATGCCTGTTCTTTTTCAATTTTTGGCTTTATCTTTTGGTTTTTCTACAGTAATTAGCTTTTAAACGGAATATCTTTTCAAGATGAGGTCTACTAGTTAATTATAGTATATATTGTACCGACTTCATTTATATTGGCAAAAATCGCACGTGAGTTTTTGTTACTCTGTAATCTCTCACACGAACAACCCAAAAGCCACAAGCCGCAGCCAAAAGCCACAAACCTCAACAAAAAAGAACAGGCCATATATATGTCCTAAAAACGTTCTTATCAAACTAGCTATTGGCGTGTGACTGGCCTAACGCAGCCAATCGTCAACAAATAGTTGAAATTCTAAATACTGAACTGGTTATATATCAACACAGTTAACTCTTTTATGTAAAGTGAGGATGGCGCCTTGAGGCAATGCATAGTCCCTAGGTGTCGCTCAGTTGAGCTAAAATAAGCTGGCTTATGACTAAAATTGCACTGTAACTGGTTGAAATTACATTGTAGCTGATAGTGGCTTATTTGACATAATTAAATTTTAAAAAATTAAAAATAGGAATATATGTTAGCCCATCATAAACAATGCAAACGAATACGGGAAAAAGAACCGGCAAAAAAGTTTTAAAAAGCCAAAAACCACAAAAGGACAAAAATTAGGAATAGTTATAGCCCCGCTCGGTTGGGCTGAAAAGCTAAGGCTTATGGTTGAAATTGCACTGTAGCGGCTGAAATTTCATTGTAGCTAAAGGTGGCTTATTTAGTGTAATTAAATCTAAAAAAATTTAAAAATAAAAAATATGCTAGCTCATCACGAACAACGCAAACGAATACGGGAAAAAAGAACGAGCAAAAAAGCTCAAAAATGGCCAAAAGTTCAAAAAAAAGATAAAATTTTATGAATAATGAAAAATAAGTCAGAAGCTGAAACTGAAATAAGCGGGGCAACCGAATTGAATGGCTTCAATTCTGCAGTGCCACATGTTTACGATCTTAGATCAAGCACCAAACCTAAGTAGCTAGCTAGCTAGGACACCTAGCAAAGATGCTGCCTAGATCAAATCCAAGCGTACGCAAGGTTCTGAGCAAAAATCCTTCCATCTCAATCATGCGATTCCTCTCTACATCACTACATGCTCCTGTCCCATAAAATACAAGCCTAGCTAGCGGGCTAAAATATTCTTTGATAGGTAACCACTCCCTGTACACGTCCTTCTCCCCAGGGATAGACACTTTTGGACTGGAAATCCCAATGCCTGCCCTTGTCGCTATTTCTACGAATAAAACTTTGACTATTAATTATGATAATATATATTACACACACTATTAGAACCTGATCTTTCGTGATGGCTAAAAACTGTCAGGGGAAAAAAAAAGGAAAACTTGTCAGAAAAAAATCTGAAGGTTTCCCATCAGGCAAATACCCTCGGGAGTAGGCTGACGCGGAAATAAAAAATGCCTAACGGGTGACGGTTAGAAATACTTTCCTGACAGTTAACGCTGCCAATGAACCACTAGGAAAATTTTCCTTGGTACGTCTATGGACCGACAGACAAACGTATTACCGACGGTCAACACCATCGGGAATTCACCGTGAAAAGAGGATGCAATAAGAAAAAAAAAAGTAAAAGAAGCACATATATGCTCACATTATTAGGGGGCGTGCATATTGGCTTTTGCTGATGTCTTTTGATTTTAGCTGATAAATAGTAACAACTTTTAGAGAAACTTATAGAGATACACTCATATATAATTTTTGACTATATAAATGAAGTCACTACAGTGTCTATTATAATTGACTAGTAGACATCACCTTGAAAATGCACTTTATTTGAAAGCTAGATATTGTAGAAAAGCCATTTATTATAGAAAAGCTACTTTTAGAAGCCAATATGAGCATGATTAATCCATTATCATGCATATTTAGCCCCACATACACATATTTGCACCAATAGTTTACCTCACTCAAAGGCCTACAAATTTACAAATAAATGTTTGCACACAACAATAAAAGGTCCAAAAAAATGTGTGTCAAGTGAACATTCATAAAAAAAACTCTGAAAAATCCCAATTCCACATGTGCACGCGATGGACAAACGACGTGCACACCCATAGGGGCTATCCGACAGAAGTAGCATCATTGCGAGCCGTCGGCGTGTGGTGAGGCATGGAAAGCGGCAGGGTTAACAATTTCGCCGAAATTTCCCTGAATCTTTAGTTTTTCAGTTGTTTCGTTGCCCACCGAAAGGAACACTGTTCATTCAAATTAATTTGGCCTCATTTAAATTTAGGGGCCCAGCCGCCTAACTACATACGACCCAAGTCTTCGACAATCCCATAGCGCAGCTGGCCCACACCCAAAGCCCAGCAACTACCTTCATCCGGTCACTCTACTCCACCAAACCAACCGTCCTACCCTAAATCCCCAATCCCTAATCGTCTCCTCCCCGTCGGCCGTCGCCTCCCAAGAACCCCACCTCGTCGCCTCCAGTGTCCTCCTCGGCCGCTGCGCTCGAGCACCTCTTCGACAAGACGGTGACCCGGGCCTCCCCTCGCTCCCACTTCACATCTCGCAGTACACGGCTTCAAGCTCTTCTACACAGCCTAACTCTTCTTCTATAAAGCTTAACTCAGTCTCCCCACCAACACCAACGCAATGGCTCGCTTCGTCATGGTCACTGCCATCGTCACCCCCCTCATTGTCACTGCCGCCAAGCAAGCCTTGGGCGCGGCCCCCATCTCAGCACCGAAGCCGGCACCCACCACCCCACCCAAGATGGCCCCGCTGCCCCCACCCTCGGCGAGGTCCCCACCCACCGCTGCGGTGCCGCCCCCATGGCCTCTCCCCCGGCCACCGAGATGAAGGCCCCTGATTTTCAAGTAGAGGAGTCTAGGCCATTGGCAACTTGGCATATAGCAGTGGGGTTGATCTCCACATGCTCCAATTTTTTCTTCCGTCCTTTTTTTATTCATTCAGGAAGCAGGACAAGCATCACAAAAGGGACTCCCTTGTCTACTTGCTCCCTCCGTTTCTGTCTTTTTTGTTATGTTGTATGAAATTTGAATTTTTAGGTGAAATTTCAGCAAAATTTCAAATAGCGTTTGAAAATTTCGTTCAAAATTTTGAATGAAATTATGAAATTTTGTCAAATTCACTTGTGCGTGCGAGCAGTATTAGAAGGGGTAGTTATTTTGTACTCCATTAATAGTGCATTAGCATTGTCTAATGTAGTCAACTTAGTATTTTCTCTTCAAAAGCACGCTTCCGCATTGCTGAAGTATAAGTGAATTGCCTGTCTTTTCTCATTAGCTTAAATTTTTGGATAAACTGGCTAGTATATGAATCTCAATATGGTATTAAAGCCATAAGGTTTTGGGTTCAAGACTCGATCGGTGCAATTAAAAAAATAATTACAGCCCACTTCTTTTCCACGGCTTAGACCTGAGGAAGCCTACACGTGAGGGGAGTGTTGAAAGTATAAGTGAATTGCCCGTCTTTCCTCATCAGCCAAGCTTTTGGGTGAACTGGCTAGTGCATGAAACTCAATATATAATTATTCTGGCTATTGTATTTTCTCACATGGTATTAGAGCGGCACCACTCCTGAGCCGCTGCCTCCATAGCTTCCGTTGCGCCGCCTCTGAGAGATGATCTCGTCTCTATGATCTCTATTGGGGACTGCGCAAACTATAGTTTAAGTCATGATGCCAATCACCCGATCGGCTACCAATTATAGTTTTTCTCAGTTATCTTTAGATCGAGTTTTCTCTACTTTTTTCGATCATAGATCGGTTTGCATCTCCCTACCGACCTGTCGACATTCCTCAACTCCGGACTTCACCGCCTTGGCTTTGACTTCTCCGGCGCCTCATATCCTCCGATGACGTCGTGGCATGACACAGCGCACTCGTCGACACGGCCTTCCCTCCACGGCCTTCCAAGCGCCCCGTCTACCATCGTTATCATGTCGGATCATCATCGCCGGCCCGTCGTCCGCGAGCACGAGCCGTCGCACCACTAGGAGCCCGCACTTGTGGTCATGCCATCGACATGCACGGGCTGCCACTGCATCGCCACTTCGGGCCGCAGTGTCGCAGCCCATGGTCACCATTGCCATCGTCGACTCCACCATCTTCATCAACGCTGATCAAGTCCTTCTCCGCCCAGATCTAGAGCCAGCTCTCTCCGCCACTCGTCTCTATTGGCTCTAGCACCGTAGAGCTCCACACTGGGTTTGAATCTGACCAGATCTGAACTCCACTGCTCCATATCCGGGCTCCTCGACGAGCAACCCCTCCTCCCGGCCCCAGTCGCCGCTGCCCCCCAACTGTCGACCATGTCTGCCATTGTGATTGACTGTCACTTCTCATCTCTTCTCATATCTCCCAGCCGCTGCGCACTTTGCCAGTGTCCACCACACCAAGCCGATCATTTGCTTCTATTTCTTCCTCTAGCTTACAAGTTGCTGCCTTTCCCACTGCGTCGGCGTCCCATGCCTACCGACTTGCTCTTCGGTACCTTCCCCCTCTGCCGCTGGTGACGCAAGCTGTTCCACTGGCATCTTCCCCTCTGCCACCAGCGATGTTAGCTGTTCCGTTAGCATCTTCTCCTCCCCCTCAGCAGGTCCACAACAGTAGGTCAACCATGGCCGATGATCACGGCAGGTCGACCACGACCGAACGACCATGGCAGGTCAACCACAGCCGATTGACCATGCTGCCCTCCTTTCCTCACCTTCTCCCTCCAACAGCGTGGCTCCCCAACTCCGTCACCTCTCTGCTCCTTTCTCTCATCTTCGCTAACGACCACAGCCGGTCGACCATAGCAGAATGACCATGGCAGATCGACCATGGTAGCTATGACCGGTTCCTTATAGCTACAACCGGTTCCCTGACCAGTCCTTTGTATCTACAACTGGTTCCCTGTAGCTATAACCGGTTTACTGTACACCTACCATAATCGATGGTCATATGCACCTCGGCAACGACCTCTTCTGCATCAACTCCACTACCCCGACCACAGCGACGACCTCAACACCAGCTACCTCGACATGGCTCCCTCCTTCACAGCTACAACCATGGTCACCTCGCTCTCGGCTACCTCAACAACAAAGGGCTATCATTAACTTGAGTAAACTCATCAGTTTCCTCTACGGTCACCATGTCCGCGATGCCACAGCTGTCCTCAACGCTCCCACTGTGATTGCGGAGGGATATCAGTCCGACATTTCCCCACCTTCGGCTTTCTCTCTAGTTTGACCGTCTGCGATGCTCCTATTTGTCCGCAACGCTACCGCTACGACTGCGGGGGATGTTAGAGTATATGGCATATTTTTATATTTGGTAGTTTAGGATTTGTAATTCCGTGATATCAGTCTTATCTCTAGGAGATGTTTCTTGCACTTCAAGCCTTGTAATTGTTCAGAAGCTCCGATAATTATTCCAGCTATTCTATTTTCCCACACGTATAAATTAAGTAGTAGCACGTTCGTGCATATATACGCTGCCGACCTGATTATATATAATTGTTCAGAAATTATGCTTGATCGAATGGAGAGCACTAGTCTACTGGCACTGCTACATGCATGCATGCAGACAGTGTATATACAGTGGGTTACAGCGTCTTGTGTGATCAGAAACAAGAAACAGTGCATCATGTTTCTGTTAGCTGTGTGGTGGCGACTGGCGAGGACAAATTTTGGTTTGAGTCCCTTTTATTTCTGAATCAAGGATTGCTTGCGTCGGATGGATCAATCATGCATGTTTGTTGACTGATCCTATGGCAGCAGCCATGGAAGGAGCGAAATGCGCGGGTTTTAATAACGAGTACAATTCCATGCAAGACAATCTTAGCACCATTCGGCATGAAGGCGCTCTGTCAGGAGCTTCTGGTCTTCATTTTAGGGTTGAGTCTCTTGTCAAAGCGTTGGTATTTCTGCCAAACCATAGCTCATGGTTTTACGTACCCAGACAACCGGAATGTTCGTACACTATTGTTATGAGCATGGCTAGACGCATATTAATTAATGCGTTTTGGAGCTAATCTAGAGCAAAGCATGTTCTCCCATCAATTAGTGTCGTATGTTCATATATGCATGTGTTTGCTAGCTAGTGTCTTCTAGTTTGGCCCATATATTTATGCACGATGATGGTCCTGTCCTGCTTGTCCTTCTCGATCTCCCTTTTTATTCGAACAACAAAAAAAGCGTCCATGAATGGTGTTTTCGATCAAACGATGCCTGCTAATTCTTCATGCTAGGACAATGTTAACGAATGTTTCCATCCTCTTTTTGCAGAAAGGTGCATGGTAGCTAGATAGACACCAACGGGGCCCTGCCAAAATTACTTTGATCAAATTGTTGTAGTGCCAATACATTGTAGTTTTGCAAGATAACTAGCATGTTAATTACTCCAAAAAAACTCTATTACATATCATTCCCGTCCTGGAAATTTTCATCTCATCTATATATTTCAATTTTTTAATTCTAATTAAGCCTATTTCAACATAGCCAGTGCTAGGATCGGATACTACATGTTATTGAATCGACAAGACAATGCATGAAACAATGAAGAACACGAGTCAAAGATTTAATCTGGAAAACCCTTTCAGGTGAAAAACCACAGATGTATAATCAACAAAATCACTATATGAGGAAAAGTTACAAGCATGAAAAACTTCAGCGTGTGTCAACCGTGCTACTACAAAGGTACATATATTAGCTAGGGATCAGAGTCCCTAACGAAAAAAAGAACAGTGTCCTAGTTGGCAACAAAACAAAGACCTATCGAAAACTAGAATAGTAACCTTCTCGGAGACGGGACAACACGCCGCTCAGAGAGTATCAAAAGATTATGGTAAAGATTGTAGTCAAAAGATGCCTCGAGTAGCCACGTTTGACTCCAATGGACGCACACATGTTAGAGCATCACATCTGTTGCAGGTCGATGCAGAGTCCATCACGGACACGAAGATAGTCCTAATCATAACCTTTGATCAATTCGCATTGCTTCCTGATCAAACTCTTCAAGCTGTCAAAAAGATCTCACTACTATAAAACAAAGCTATACTGGACGCCTCACACAGATGGTTCATCTGGAGCCGTCTGTGCTTTGATTATTACAGACGGTTGATGGCTAAAACCGTCTCTAAAACTATCACAGATGGTTAAGTTTAAAAGCTGTCTGTGATATACGCATTATCACAGACGGTTTTTAATTAGAACCATCTATGAAAATATCACAGACAGCTTTTATTTACAACCGTCTGTGTTTTGTCCTTTTCTACAGAAGCTACTGAGATGAGAGATAAATTCAAGGCAAATTTATTAGAAAGTCCCCAAAAAAGATATTCCCAGATCTTAGTCTTCTGGGCTTCATATGCTCCTTCTTCAACTTTTGGAGTTGGAGGATCAGCCGCTGAGTTCTCGAATGCCATAAAGATTGTTCTTGCCTTCTCCACTTCCTCCTCTAGCCTGGCCAAATCATTAGCATGGCCTATAATCTCAAAGAGGATGTTATGATAAGCTTCCTCAGAATCGACTGCTTCTGCTTGATCGGCAATGTTATTCATGTGTCTCTCCACTGCTGTAAGAGCTGCTTCTGCTTTGTGCACATTGCAGAGAATGAACAAGGATGAGGGTGGTTTCCCTTTCCTATACGGCAATGAGACACCTCTGTCGATGGCGGATGCTGAGGTCCAGCTGATGGATGGAAGCGAGTCGAGGAAGGAGAGCAGGGCGTGAGCGGAGGAGCTGCTCTAAACGTAAATTGTTGGCCGCCTGTGTAAGGTTGCGGCCAAATAACTCATGATGGATAGATGAGAGGAAGGATATCAAAAGAATATTAGATGCCATTATTAAGAAATCTAGTGAAGAAGATGAGGGAGAGGACAATTTAGAAAAGCTGGATTAGGGCGCGCATATTTAAGCGTTATCACAGACGATTCATATACCAAATCGTCTCTAATATTAATATCATAGGTAGTTCGTATAACAAACCGTCTCTGATATGTGCCTTATCACAGACAGTTCGTATAACAAACCGTCTTTGATATGTGCCTTATCACAGACGGTTCGTATAACAAACCATCTCTGATAATAACACGTCACCGATCCGTGTCGTATCACCCAGGATTTCGATCTCGCCAGTCTATTCTCTCCACATCAAATGGCAGGCACCGGTTCCTCCCACCGCTCGACCCTTATTAATTACCCCCCTCTACCTTTCTACCGGCAGTCACATGTAAGTTCATTCACTAGCTAACTAGCTTCCTGCATCCTCCCCTCGACGACGCCAACTACTACCGTGAGCTAGCAACTTCGTTGTGACACCACGGTTGACTGTACAACACACTCTTATCGTAAGTGTCACAAGAGTGTCTTGTGCAGTCTCACCGTCGTGCCACAAAGGTGGCGCTACTACCGCCTCTCTAGCGCATCCAGCTTGTTCCTCGACGACGCCGACTACCGCCGTGAGCTAGCGCCTCCGTTGTGACACCACAGTTGACTGCATGACACACTCTTGCCCTAAGTGTCGTAAGAGTGTCTTATGCAAACTCACTGTTGTGACACAAAGGTGACACTACCGCCACCTCTCCAGCTTCTACTGTCTGCTAGGATCTCTACTTCTTATATATTCTTGCCGTATTAAAGAGTTGGGTTCGTTATCATGTTATGCTGTAATGGTGAATTCTAATCTTAATGGAAATGAATGTGTTGTTGTGTTTGCCACTGTATTTACTTATTTTTAAAGGGCATAGGTAACATTATTTCTTGAGGCTAGTCAATAAACAGAAAAAAAATTAGGTATAGAATCAACTATCACAGACGGTTTGTGATATAAACCGTCTGGGAAGGACTATCACAGACAGTTCTCTATACCAACCGTTTGTGATACTCGCCAATCACAGATGGTTGGTAACTAGAACCGTCTGTGATGTGTGAGTATCACAAATGGTTTTTGTTTCAAGTCATCTGTAATAGTTTTCTTCATAGACGGTTTTAGTTACAAACCGTCTGTGTTGTTTTTATCACATACGGTTCACAAACCGTCTACAATGGTCGAACCCAACCAGATTCAGATCACAAAATACAACAATCTCCACCTTGAGCCAAATTCTTTCTATAGTGAAAAAAGAAGCAAAGAACTTCTCAATGGAATTGTAGAATACCTCTTGTGCATGAAGTGTCTGAAAGGACTAATGAATAATACCAACTAAGTCTGAGTAGAGCTCATACTTAACGGTAGAAACTGGCTTTATCATCATATCATTTGGATTCTTATGAGTACTAATCTTGCAAACTTTGATATCACCTTGTGTAGTAACTTCTTAGATGAAATGATATCTAACTTCGATGTGATTTATTCTCTTATGAAGCATTTGGTCTTTTTATGAGACAAATAGCAGTTTGATTGTCACAAAAATATTGGTGCAAGATGTACTTTCACAAAGCTCGCTGTAAAGACATCTTAGCCAAACAACTTCTTTACATAAAATAGCCATATACTCGGTTTCAGTGGTTGAGAGAGCAACAGTAGCTTGTAAACTGGATTTTCAACTCACGGCACAGCCTCCGACGTGAAAATGTAACCAGTAAGAGATATTTGCTTATCTAGATCTCCTACAAAGTCTGAAGCAACATATCTAAAATGCAAACAAGCATCATAAGTGCCCCTTAAATACATGAAGATCCATTGAACAACTCTCTAGTTGTTTTTGCCAATATTGTCTATATATTTGCTGACAACACTCAAAGCATGAGATAGGTAAAGGCGAGAGCAAACCATCACGAAAATAAGTGATCTGACTGTACTTGCATACGGAATACTTGACATGTATTCATCTTCTTCAATTGTTTGTAGACTTGATACTAAAGAGAGTTTAAAATATACAGTTAGTGGTGTACTAGTTGGTTTGGCCTTGTTCATATTGAAGCGATGAAGAACTTTTTCAATATACATTTTCTGACTTATGTATAATTTTCCAAATTGCCAGTTTGTAATGATTTTCATACCAAGAACCTTCCTTGCACACCGAGATCTTTCATCTCAAATTCACTACTTAATTGTATTTTCAGCTTTGAAATTTCAGACTTTTCTTTTGCCACGATCAACATATCATCGACATATAGGAGCAAATAGATAGCTGAACAGTTAATTGTCTTCAAATAAACACAGCTATCATAGTCAGATCTATTGAGCACTTAAGACATCATAAGGGAGTCAAATCTCTTGTACCGTCGTTTAGGTGATTGCTTCAACCCATAAAAGAACTTCTTCAATTTGCAACAAAAAAACTCCTTTCCCAGAATGACAAAACCTTCCAGCTATTCCATATAGATGTCTTCTTCTAATTCCCCATGTAAGAACTTGGTCTTAACATCCAGTTGCTTAAGCTTAAAATCACACATAGCCACTATAGGGAAAAACGTCTGTGAAATTGATACACGAGATTTGGCTATATCCTTTTGCAATGAGCCTCGCCTTATACCTGACCTAGTCGGTCGGTGATATGCCTTCTTTCTTCTTGTAAATCTACTTACAATGTATGTGTTTTTTCAATTGGGAACTCGACCAGCTCCTAAGTGGAGATCTTCTCGAGAGACTTTATCTCCTCGTGCATAGCAGTTATCCACCTCTTTGGCTCATTAGAAAAGATGGTTTCTAAGTAGGTTGAAGGCTCAGCAGTCCTTTCAATACCAGAACAGATGACTTCTGAGTAGGTTGAAGACTCAGTAGTCCCTACAATATCTTTTGCTATTTTTAAACAATAAGACACAATATTGGCTTCTTCAATTATCTTCCTCGGAGGCTAAATAGTCCTCCTTATCCGATCAACTACAATTGATTGTTAGTTTTGACCAGTTCCTGTTGGATGACCACTGGTCAGATCTTGAACATGAACTTCCTATGAATTCTATTTGTTGGCATCTGGTGAGAAACCTAAATCAATAACGTGCTCTACCTGCATGCTAGTCTTCTGTTGCTTCTTAGGAGCAACACTGATCGTATTTTCTTT
The DNA here is from genome assembly GCA_017311315.1 of Dendrocalamus latiflorus. Lineage (NCBI taxonomy): Eukaryota > Viridiplantae > Streptophyta > Magnoliopsida > Poales > Poaceae > Dendrocalamus > Dendrocalamus latiflorus. The sequence continues at coordinate 2,871,069 of CM029636.1, read as the reverse complement.
CATCATAGCAAACTCATCAAATGTCATACTTCTGCTCATGGCCACCTTTGTAGTTTCAGGATTCCACAACTTCCAACCATTCACTCTAGATTTATAGCCTAGGAATATGCACTTAATAGCTCTTGGCTCCAATTTCCCATTATTACATGGGCATAAATAGGATAGCCAAAAAAATCTTCAAATTCGAGTAGCTGAAGGGAGAATCCAACCACTTCTCAATTGGAGTATTTCTATCTATGGCAACGTTCAGTGATCGGTTGATCAAATGATATACAGTGAAAGCGACTTTAGCCTAAAAACTCATTGAGATACCTGATGTTGATAGCATACAACTCACATTTGCCATGATAATTCTATTCATGTGCTTGGCCATACCATTTTGTTGTTGTGTACCTAGAACATTATAGTGCCTCACGATCCCTTCCAATTGGCACAATGTTTCATATTCTTCTGAGCAAAACTCCAAGCTATTATCTGTTCCGACAAATGGGAAACAAGCTCTATCACTGTCTTTTCCTTCTTGTTATGCGAAAACAATTTATGCCCTTAATTGGCCATTTCCTATACCCATAAACTAAAGCTTCAGTACTTCCTGCCCAACACACATGCATACATGGTCGATCCTCCATTCTCAAACCTGCAAGAGCCGCATTCAAACAAGCTATATATTTTACGTTAATTGACAAGACCATTTTAAGTTAATTGACAAGACAATTCAGCTGCCATCTGTCCAAATACAATATACATGGGCGTTTTTCTTTATGTCAAAAGATATATAAACCTGCAAGCCAGACAGAAACTTGTCCTGGGCACTTGCTATGGTCCTGCTTCGTTTTGGGACCATTCAAGTAATAAAAGGTGTTCAAACAAGCCATCATTGTGCATACCACGTACATGTACACGTATATATATGTCGTTTTGCTGTTGCTGGTGGTTGGTGCAGCCCTCGAATTACATGCACGCATCCGTATGTTGCAACGGCCTGTTCTTTTTGGTTGCGGCTTGTGATTTTTGATTGAAAATTTTGAATTTTGGCTGTTTACGATACAGATTACGGAGAGATAAATATTCACTTGTGATTTTGACTGGTATAGATGTTGAGTTTTTAATGTGTAGATCGTTTAACTTGTAGACCCCATCTTGAGAAAATACTCCGTTTGAAAGTTAAGTACTGTAGCAAAAGCTAAAAGTCGGCCGGCTTTTGACTTGCCGAACAGGTCCGAAATAGCTAGCTCTGACAATATATATAGGCATCAACAAATTTGTGGTAGAGAAGTGCATATGCAACTAAAGTTGTTACATCGTTTTTCTTTACGGGGGATTTTTTTAGACCCAGAGGCTTTTAACCTAGTTTGGTTCCGAGTTTCGTATAGCCCCGAAGGTTTACATTCGAAGAATTAGGCTTCTTTTATAACGCAAGAATTTTATAAGAATTTTACGGAAACTAGTACAAATACTATAAGATTCTTTTGAAGTTCATTCGTTTCGAACGGAGCCTTAGGCTGATTTTTAGACCCTATTTGAAATGCAAGAATCAGTACAATCCTATGTTCCATATGAAGCCTTACCAATGGGAACATGATCGTTACCGGAGCCGGTTTTAAGAAGCCTGCATTCCAGCAAGCACTCACTTGCAAAATAAGCAAGTTATGCGACAGCAGTACCGGTACATATATATTTGTCTTCCAACATATGATTACATGTACAAACCTGCAAGTTTCTTTCGTTGGTCGATTAGTGCAGTGTTCACACTTGTGTAGCACGCATCGTATCACGCACACGCATTGGTTGCGCAAGCGGCAGGACAAAAGCTGCATGCATGTATACGTACACGTATGCATACATTACGATTGTGCAGGAATCAAAGCCAGTTACGACATTGTTTCATATTGTATTTATAAAAATGACAGTATACAAGACGTGTGATAAAAATATCGGTTTTGCCGTTCGCAGGCCGACAAAAAATGATATTTTTATCAAAACGTCTCATACACTATTATTTTTATAAATATGGTGTAAAACAATGCCAAAACTGGCTTTGATTCCTCCCTCCGGGACACTGTTTCGTATCGTATTTACAAAAATAACAGTATACGAGACGTATCGATAAAAAATATCGTTTTTGCCGTTCACAGGCCGACAAAAAATGACATTTTTATCAATACGTCTCATATACTACTACGTTTTTTATAAATACAGTGTAAAATAATACCAAAACTGGTTTTGATTCCTCCTCCGGATCAATTGCTTCCATCCATGCTCGCAGCCGAGCCGACCTACTTATCTGCACCTTTTCTTCTTCCTGGGAAAAGTATTCAAGAGACGATTATTACAGCTTTTACCTCCGGGCAGCCATGCATGTGGCGGCCGGCGTATGGTGCGATGGCAACCTGAGATCAAGAGGCATATGCAGTTCGTGGATGCCATTATGGCGTTATTGCTCCGTAAAGAGAGAGAAAAAAAGGGAGAGAAATGCACACGTTAATTCTTGACCATTTTGTTCGTTGCATGAGAGGATATATGTGACAGCTTCGCTCATTTTAGCTTCTGGTTTATTTTTTACTATTTATAAATTTTTTTTGAACTTTTACCTTTTTTTGAGCTTTTTTGCCGGTTCTTTTTTTCCCGTATTTGTTTACGTTGTCCATATTGAGTTAGCATATTTTTTATTTTTAAATTTTTTTAGATTTAATTACACCAAATAAGTCACCTTCAACTACAGTGAAATTTCAGCCGCTATAGTGCAATTTCAGCTATAAGTCACAGCTTTTCAGCCCAACCGAGCGGGGGCTAATTTGTGGCTATTAATTATTATGTATGGATTTCAAGTTCTTCTAGCTCTAATTTTTTTTTCGGAAAACGAGGCATTGTTGGTGCAGGGTGGCCAGGTGTACATCGACGGCCGGTGGCATCACCAAATGGAGGTGGTGGCTACAGGGCACGATACATAGGAGCAAATTGAGGTGACGATACTGTAGCTGATCAGAGGGGTCGGTGAGCCTAGCAGAGCAAATGTGCCACAAAGCAAGCATATATAAGTAGTGGTTTGAATAGATATATGCTTCGCTTTCTATTGGAAGTCTAGATGGGAGGGGTGATAGAGGGCTTCAAGAAAAGGACAAGACTAGAGCATAAGAGGGTGTTTGGGACTGCTCCACAAACTCTGTTCCACAAATTCTACCGTGGAGCAACTCCACAAAAAACCTGGAGTTTGTGGAGCACCCCTTTAGGTGCTCTCACAACTCCACCTTTTTTTTCCTCGAACAGAGTGCGTGGAGCTGAACCTGTTTGGCTGAAAAACGTGGAGTGGAGCAGTCCCAAACACCCCCTAAATCTCGTAGCAAACCCAACTATCAAAAAAATGCATTGTTTTATATGTACTTCCATTTTCATTTTGCAATTGGATGCAACTTGTTACGTACTCTTTCCCTCCATGTTTATAAGGCATATTTTTTGAATAATTTTATCCATAAATATAATACATATTTTATATTCTAATGGAAAATTAGTGAGATGTTCACTTTATACTCCTAATAAATATATATCTTTACTTACTATTCTCTATATGCATGCATTGGATACAGTGTTTAGATATAACAATTATGGGTAATCTAATCATTTTTACTGTCTTCTTGGTCTATATGCCACGAGAAAATATGCTTTATAAACATGGACAGAGAGAGTATATGCATGGGGATAAGGCTGTAAACGAGCCGACATCGAGCAAGCCTAAGTTGGGGTCCGAGTCTGGACTTAGGCTCGACCTCGGCTCAAATAAGCTTGATAACAGTTAAAATAATTTAATATGCATTAATTTTCAATAATAAGAAAAGCTCGGGCTAAGCTAGAATAAGCTTGATAACAGTAAAAAAATAATTCAACATACACTAATTTTCAACAATAAAAAAGCTCGAGTAAGCTCGATAAAAATTAGTATGCATCAATATTCAAGCTTGAATTGAGCCCTAACGAACTATTCGAGCTCGGCTCGTTGAAGCTCATGAGCTCAGGATCAAGCTCAAGCTCGGTTTGTTTGGAGTTCAAGAGTATTTTGGTAGTTGGCCAAATACTGGGTTGGTGCCTTGATCAAACTTATGGCGTGGAGAGGCACAAAGGAGAAGTGGTTTAGGTCAAGAAGAGCTAGAATTGATAAGTGGATCAATCACTAAGGAGTTAGCGGGTTAAGCCTTGTAAATGCTTTGAGAAGCATGCATGAATGTGTAAAAACCTGTTAGTAGGGTTGACGGGTTTCCCTGGTAAACCTAATGGGTTAGGGTTGTGCTGATTATTTAGAAAGAAGGAGAGGACGTGGTAGAGTCAAAGATTCTAGAGTTTAGTTTTTGCTCTACCACCTTGTCTCCTTCGATGGTTGTGTAAGAGAGAACTTGAGAGAGGAAAGGGTGTTGTTTTGGCTATACTTTGTAATCATCCATAAGTATGTAAACTTCACTCTATACTAAAATAGATCAGAACTTTATCTCAATCATATTCTTGCTTGTTCTTGCTTAGCTTTGTTTGTTCTTGAGCTAGATTTGTGATTTTGGGTTTGTAGGAGTTCTAGTCCAATCTCTTGCTTAAATGACCTTGTCAGGACATATAAAAATAGATTTGGAAGACCTCATATCTTAGATTCTCATGAGCAAAAAGTAATTTGAGATTTTATGGTTTTTGATGTTCTTGTATTCTAAATTCGATTCTCTTCAATTTGGTGAACTCAAGCCCAAGGACCTCATGATTCTTGATTGGTTTAGGTTCTTATTATCTTGAACAAATTTCATACAAAATCTAGATGTGTTTGGATAAAAATTGGACAAGTTATTGAGATTTGAGCTTTTGACCTGAGAGGTTTTTAGGTCTAGAAATAGAGCTCCGATTGGATCGACCCCAATCCTATGGTCAGACTAGCCTGCCTGTGTGATCGGTCACAGGTTGATAGTCAGACCGACCCATCAACAGCGATCTGATCGGCCCTATGCAGAAGGATGTTAATCTTGTTGACTTTTATTTCTAGGTTTGGTTTGCATAGCTGTGTTAGTGTGATCAGAACTTAGTGACTACTATAGTCATTTGAGTGAAGATTTTGAGAACCTTACAAAAGAAAGTTTCAAAAATCATTCACCTCTTTTAATTGTCGGCATTAGTCCTATGGCTTCATCTCCCTCTCTGCGTGTTCCTAGCTACTTATATATAACTACTAAGCTCATGTTAACCAGTCAATAGACCTGCTCTCAGCTTATTAGCTACTGTTGTAGCTCAATCAGTGTGCAACAAAAACATAAGGCGCGTTAATATGTCCTGGGGTACTGACTAGCTAGTGCTTCTTGATGTGGCTTTGTCTGATTAGTTAGGCGTTGATTCGTACATAAAGCTACATAAAAAACAATACAGTTCTACAAATAACTGCATATTTGATCATGCAAATGTTGTACTGTATATCAATTTCGTATTTGACCATGCATATGTAATTCCAGTTAACTCTAGCTCTACCCTTAATTTTATATCCAAATCGATCGATGCAGCCATGTATTTGCAATGCTCTGATATCATCTGTAGAACTCTAAATTCACTATAATCGATTTTGGTCGGCAACTCTCGTACACACACGCCACACGTCACTACTACAGAAATCGACATTACAGACGGTTCAGAAACGTCATCACAGACGGTTTTCTGAACCGTCTGAATTTATGGGTCAGTGATGATCGAAGGTTATCACAGACGGTTTTCGAACCGTCTGTGATTATTAGATATCACAGACAGTTTTTAATTAAAAACCGTCTGTGATTATCAGATATCACAGACGGTTTTTAATTAAAAACCGTCTGTGATAACCGATAATCACAGACGGTTTTTAATGAAAAACCGTCTGTGATACATATCACAGACGGTTTTTACTTAAAAACCGTCTGTGATATTCCTTCCTCCTAAACCAAAATCTATTTCTGTTTATTGGCTAGCCTCAGGAAATGCTAGCCATGCCCTCTGAAACAAGCAGATAATCACAGACAAAAAACATACAATTCACACATCTCATTTGCTTTCAGGTACATTTCGCAGACATAAAACATCCAATTGACATCGCACTTCATCTCACAGACATAAAGCATGCATCCATTTCGCAAATCAATTAATTGAATTGAACTGAAATATCCATTAACAAATGCACAGTTACAAAAGATCTACACTGCATTTACACTTAGTGATAAGACCAATAAGAAATCAGTGTGCGCAGTGGAACCGTCCTTCTGGCTGTATGACTTGAGTCAGCAAAAAGAACGCCAACTCTGATTGAACCTCTCGAAGCTCAGACTGTTTCAATGCAGTTGACGGGATTGATACAGCCTGTCGATAGGAATATCAATGTACATATATATGTAACGTGATAAGTATGAAGTAATTATGGGAAGAGTGACAAACCTTGCGATTGGTGACCCTCGAGGAATCGAGGAGTAGTTCCATATGTTGGCAAACGTAGTATCCACATGTGTTGCCCGGTTGCTGCTGGTGGCACTGCAAAAAATGGAATGTGTTAGTTCAAAAGGCATTAGTACCATCTGTTGCATAGGATTAATTAATGTGAAATAGCGAATACCTTAAAATCTCGAACATGTGTCAGCAGGCCGTTGGTCCCGCGCTTCGAGTCACCTCCCTTTTCAATGTACATCGCGAACGCCCTACGTAATTCGAAAAGGTTAACCTTAATCATTCGGAAGGAAAGAAAGAGTACAATGTAGATATGTATGGGGAATATGTGCTTACCTATCGATTACTTGGCTGACAACTGTGAAGTCCATTTTATTCTTACTTAGGGAATCAAGGTAATATACCTTGTTCCATTTTGGTACAATTACTATTAAAATCCAATGAAAGCTCTGATTGAAGGGCATAAGTACATAGTCCTTATTGCGGCAACTCAGCAGGCCTGATGCAATGTACCTCTCGACGAGGGATGCCTCCACGTCGATGGTAGTCTTGGCGACCAATTGTGGGTCCAAGAAACCAGCTGATGAGTTCGATACTCTAGCTTTAATCAGCATGTGTCTGTATATATACACACGAAAGCAAAAAATTAGATATGGCATTTATCGGTATGACATTAACGGAGACTGTGATTGTACACACTTACAGCGTCCAGCATCGAACGATTGAGACGTCAAGAGCGTTGAGCATGAACAGCTCGAATAAATCCTCAAAGGCGACCACGAATGTACACTCTTGAAGATTGTGGTGTAAATCTTCCTCGGAGAATTTGACAGTGATACTTGAAGTCCGTTCTCCCTCTGGCTTATTGGACTGCTGCATATACCACGTGTGCAATTGCATGCAACTATATGGTAGCTTTTGGAGGGCTTTTTGCTCGAGCAACGGCTCGCCAAGCACGAATTTGCGGGCCAAAGGGTGGTACGGAAGATCATCATTGGTCTTCTTTGCTTTGCCCTTGCTGGCCTTGCTGCCTCGGCTATAGGTCGACTTCACGGAAGTCAACTTTGAAGGTAGCAGCGGTGCAAGTTGCTCTGGCGAGAATAGGGCCCGTGGAGATAGCATCGTTGTAGTATCCGGTGGTGGAACCGACTGGTCTTGTACTGGAGATGGCACCAGTGCATGTTGCTCTGGTCCTGCCACCGGTGAAGAAGCCTCCAGGAAGATGTCGCTTTTGGGCCACTGGATGAATGTTCCAATGGCCTGTCCTAGAGTCACGATCTCGTCGTTGGGGGGCTTCGGTAGCGGGACCACCTCAAAATTGACATACACACCATCCACATTAACTTTTGCAAAGCCTGGCGCTAAAGCTTGGCCGTGCACCATGGCCCCGTTACCAGACGAATATGCCTGGCCCCAAGCAGCGTACAAGGGAATGGCGTCATATCTCACTTGGAGCTTGCAGTTCGTAGGCTCCTACATAACGATACAAAATTAGCTACTCGAATAGGCCTACCAATGGAGCAAGCATTCGAGAGGTAATAATTATTACCAGGATGTCGTCCACAGGAAATTTGGACTGGGTATGCGTCGGATTGGACGCGCAGCTACTCGGACGGTTGTGCGGGCTACCTAGCATAGCAGCGACGGTGGCGGCCTGCTGACTTTCTGTCTGTTTCCGCACCTCTTCTCTGATTACTTCACCCATCTGAGCAAATAGCTCCTCTCGAAGAGATTCCTTGATCTCTTCTCGTAGCTGCTCCTCACGCTCGGCTTTGTTTCTCTTCCTACGCCGATACATTCCGGAGTCATCTTGGAAACCATGTTTCCAAGGAACGTAAAGCCCAAGGCCTCTCGTACGACCCGGGTGCTCCTTGTTTCCCAGGGCCACGGAGAGCATATCATTCTCCCTTGTTCCCTGGAATGATCCCAGGGTAGATTCAAAACTCAGCTCTTCCTGCAAGAGCACGACATGTCATTTCAATTCGTACGAAGTTGTGGAGTAATTACAAGCTACGTAGTTCGATCGAAATCTTACCAGGCGCTGGGACACTTGCTGGTCTGCAGGGTTTCGAAAGGAGACGTCCCCCGATGTCGTTGTAGATGACCTTGCTCTAAGCCAATTTCGAGCGCGGTCATCCGGGATATTGGAAAACGGCGGGGCGATGTCCTCTGCAGCTGCCAGCTCATCCTCCAACCTCCACTGCGGGATTTTACCCGCATACCCAGCTGTGCCAAGTCTGTGGGGGTGCGTGTTTTTTGCCTGGAGGGCCTGGTGCGCCACACTTGTACTTTTGAATTCTTCGGTCGTTTTCATCGCCTTGAACTCTTCCCATTGTGGTTCCAGGAATGGGTATTTAGTAAAAGGCGTTTCGTCCGTCTCCACGTATTTCCTGACAAGCGTGCTCTTGAAGTTCTTCCATGCTTTGCACGCCGCTTGGTAGGTTTGTCGTTCCACAGCGTGTAAGTGTTCTTCTGGGAACTCGAACGATGCCAAGATTTCGGTCCACAGCTCACGTTTCCGAGTGTCAGGCACGTTCTTCCACGAATTGTATGTGATCTCAATTCGTTGTCGTGCAACTATTCCGACCATGGTTCGGAATGCGTTTACCGCTTGGTTAGGAAGGATAGGGACCCCAGCTGCGTTTACCGCTGTGATGGTCTGTCGGCTCTGAGGCTTCTTTGATAGCCCTCTTCCTTGGCGTCTTGATGTTGGAGCGGACGCCTCCGGCGATGATGATGAAGAATGCGCGGGTGACATGTTGCTCATTTTGTGGGTCTATTAAGATAAGATGAGAATGTTCAAAGTGAGGAAGCACGAAAAGTGAAACATGATGCTCAATGTTCGGAAGAGAGGAGAGGAGTAGAGGGAAGGGGGAGAAGGGAGGGGGTGATGTGGACACAGAGAGGGGTTATGTGCCTATACTATATACTACATACTATATGTGTATATACATACATATACATATACATACCTACATATATACATATACATACCTACATATATACATATATAATGGTAGCAATATGAAGCAACAAGCAACAAGCATCAATAATAGAATCAATAACAGTCTCAACATGAATATGTGCTCTCAAATTGTAGGGTTGCACAAGATTAATCTTGGCCGTCCCGCTACTAAATCATATACTCTTCCTTGATTGGTTATGCCAAATAATGAATTCAGTATTTTGAGCTCTAGATACAAACTCTAAAATCTCAAGATCAAGATATATTCAGCATGCATATATTCAAACAGCAGTATTCATACAGATCAAGACCACACAAGTTAACTTTGCCCAATAATTCAGTCTTTTAACTTGTCAAGATTAAATCCTAACAGAACAATTTAATAACATGCTATAACCTGAAAACTGCATGAACCGACAGCTATTAGAGCTCAAGCACTGAATGAACCAATCTCAGTATATGATTTTATCATCATCGAGCAACTGTAGTAAACAATTAATGTACCAAATAGCAATATGTACCAAATAGCAAACTAATTAAGCTACTGCAGTAAACAATGCTCACAATGCTCAAAACCCTAGTCCATCACAGAAAGTGCTCACAATGCAGTCGGTAATCTAGGGTAGGTGGCCGGCGAGGGGCTCGGGGAGGCGGTCGACGAGGGTTCGGGGAGGCGGAGGCGACGAGGGGCTCGACGGAGGCGGTCGACGAGGGGCTCGGGGAGGCCAAGGCGACGAGGGGCTCGACGAAGGCGGCCGGCGAGGGGCTCGGGGAGGCGGTCGACGAGGGTTCGGGGAGGCGGAGGCGACGAGGGGCTCGACGGAGGCGGCCGGCGAGGGGCTCGAGGAGGCGGCCGACGAGGGTTCGGGGAGGCGGAGGCGACGACGGGCTCGGGATTTACTTGGATCTAGATCGAATAACTGCGCAGCGCACAGGGAAAACCCTAGCCAGAGGGTATATATAGGGAGGTTATCACAGACGGTTCTAACTCAAAAACCGTCTGTGATATTAATATCACAGACGGTTCCAAGTCTAAAACCGCCTGTGATAGTATAAATATCTCAGACGGTTCTAAGTGTATAACCGTCTGTGATAGTCATATTATCACAGACGGTTTTAAACTTAGAACCGTCTGTTTTATTGATATCACAGACGGTTCTAAGTTTAAAACCGTCTGTGATAAGCCTTTGCGACTGTAGTTATTAAGACAACACCAATAAGCACAGCTGCATTCATATCCACCACCAAACAGCTGCATTCATATACAACACCAACCAGCTGCATTCATATCAACCATCACATGTGCATCACACATATACATTCTTATTGTACTTGCTTATTTCCTTTAAAAATTAGCCCTTCATCATGATCAATGCGTACGTAACTAGTTTCGTCACGTTGTTCATCGTCGACCCTTATGCCATTTCCAAAAGGAGGTAACTCGTCAAATTGATTGTATTCCTCCTCGTCCACTACATTCTCCACTCCGACAATTCTCCTTTTTCCATGAAGAACTACATGGCGTTTCTTATTTGTCGGGTCGGTTACATAGAAAACTTGAACAACTTGATTGGCGAGTACGAATGGTTCGTCTTTGTACCCGACACGTTGGAGGTGCACGGTCGTGACACCGTACTTGTCAACCTTCACCTGTGGGAGATGCACCCACCGGCAGCGAAATAAGGGGATCTTGAAAACCACATAGTCGAGCTCCCAAATCTCTTCTATTAAGCCATAGTACGAGTTTCTCGACCCATCGGTACTGAATGCATCTATGCGGACTCCGCTGTTCTGGTTAGTGCTCTTGACATCCTGAGACTGCGTATAGAATGTGTACCCATTTATGTCATATCCTTGCCATGTCACAACTGTAAATGTCGGCCCTTTTGCCAACCATCTCAGTGTCTCACTCGGCGAGCTCCTAGCAATTTGCTCCTTCAACTATTGGTTGAACCAACGGTTGTGTTGCCTCATGATCCAAACATCCGGCCGCTCTGGATTCTGTTGCCGAAGCACATCCTTGTGCTGGTCCACATAAGGCGCCACTTCAGTCATGTGTTGCAACACCGTGAAATGGGCTTGAGTATACGTGTCCATATCTGGAGTGATTGCTTTCCTTCCGATAGTTCCGAGACCCTTCAGCCTCCCTTCATGACGAGATTGAGGGACACCTATCGGTTGAATCTGAGCCATATAATCGACACAAAACTCAATCACCTCTTCGCTTGCATAACCTTCGACGATGCTGCCCTCCGGCCGAGAACGATTCCGTACGTAGGACTTGAGAATTCCCATGAACCTCTCAAATGGGTACATGCTGCGTAGGAATACGGGCCCGCACATTTTTATCTCCCACACAACGTGAACAATGAGATGGACCATGATATCGAAAAACGAAGGAGGGAAATACATTTCAAGGTGACATAGAGTCATCACCACCTCGTCCTGCATAGCATCTAGTCCTTCGGGATCAATGACCTTCTGAGCAATTGTGTTAAAGAAATAACATAGCCTCATGATTGTCTCTCGGACTTTGATCGGCAAAATATTTCTAATTGCAATAGGGAGCATCTGTGTCATCAGCACATGACAATCATGAGACTTCATGCCATTTAACTTCAAATCTTGCATCGAAACAAGTTTCTTCACGTTGCCGGAGTAACCAGACGGAACTTTCACACCATGCAAGCACTGGCACAGTTCTGTTTTCTCAGCCTTGGACAGAGTGTAACACGCAGGGGGAAGGTACATTCGTCCATTATCAGTGCTTGTCGGTGCTAACTCAGGCCTGATGTCCATGTCAGCCAAGTCAAGCCGTGCGTTGACACCGTCCTTTGTTTTATCACGGATGTTCAGTAAGAGACCAATCAAGCTGTCGCACACATTCTTTTCTACGTGCATGACGTCGATGCAGTGCCGAACATCTAGGTACTCCCAATAAGGTAAGTCCCAAAATATTGATCTCTTCTTCCAGGTGTTCTTCTCATGAGCCCTCAATTTACGTCCCTTTCCGAGGACAACATCTAAATCCTTAACCATATCATAAACCTCGCGTCCCCTTAAATGCCTTGGAGCTGAACCATCTTCCTTCTCTCCGTCAAATTGTTTCTTCATCTTGCGGTATGGGTGAGCCCTCCGAAGGAACCGGCGGTGACGCATGTAGACGGTTTTGCGTGAGTGTCTCAGCCACACACTCTCGGTACCATCTAAACAGTGAGTACAAGCTTTGGCACCTTTTGTACTATGGCCCGATAGGTTACCAAGGGCAGGATAATCATTTATGGTGCAGAACAATAAGGAGCGCAGAGTGAAGTTCTCTCGTTTGTACGCATCCCATACCTGTACCCCTTCGTTCCACATTACTTTTAGATCTTCCACCAACGGTGCTAGGAACACATCGATATCATTCCCAGGTTGTTTTGGCCCTTGGATAAGTATCGACAGCAAAATATACTTTCGCTTCATACACAACCAAGGAGGAAGGTTATAGATGCAGAGAGTCACGGGCCATGTGCTATGTCGGCTGCTCATGCTACTGAAAGGATTCATTCCATCTGTACTCAGTCCAAACCTTATATTCCTTGGTTCTGCACCGAACTCTGCAAAACTCCTATCGATGTTTCTCCACTGCGCGGAATCAGCAAGGTGTCTTATCATTCCATCCTTCTTGCGCTCCTCCGAGTGCCAACGCAGCAGTTTTGCCTCCTTTGGATTTGCAAAAAACCTTTTCAAACGGGGAATTATAGGAAAATACCATGTCACCTTAGCAGGAGGTCCTTTCTTCGCCTCTGTTCCCTCGCCATCAATTGATTGATTGTTACGTTTGTATCGGGATGCGTTGCACACCGGACATACATGCATGTTTGCATACTCTTTACGGTAGAGGATACAATCGTTCGGGCATGCATGTATTCTTTCTACTTCCATTCCCAACGGACAAAGAACCTTCTTGGCTTTATACGTGGTTTTAGGCAACTCATTTCCCTCCGGAAGCATGTCCGCTAAAAGACCTAGCAGCGCCGTGAAACTCTTGTCCGACCAACTGTTGCTTGCCTTCAATTTCAACAGTTCAAGCACGGCCGACAACCTCGTGTACTTGCATCCCGTGTACAAAGGTTTCTCTGAGTCCTCCATCAAGCCACGGAATTTAACATACTCTCTCTCATCATAGTTCTCTTCAACATCGCGAAGCATCTGATCCAGATTATCATCGTGCAACCTATCCGAATCCGACCCACAATCGACATCAGCCGGCGGCATGTCATTCAGTTCACAGGCGATGTCATCCGGGGGCATATCATTCACTTCACCGGCGATGTCATCCGGCGGCATATGATCATTCACTTCGCCATGACTGGTCCAACACGTATAATCCTTTTTGAAACCCCTCCGAATCAAGTGCGATTCAATTTGCCCTCGGTTCTAAAACATCTTCACATTCTCGCAGTCAGTGCATGGACAGCACATATATATCGCCCCCTTATTCAACATATCCTCCTCGGCAGCTCTTATAAAAGCAGAAACGTCATTAATGTACTCTTCACTCACACGGCTCGCGGCATACATCCAGCTTCGGTCCTACGTTACGTACATATATAACAACTTAGTATTAAAATCTAGATTAACTAATTATAACTACATATATACCGGCCACATTTATTATATTGAGACTTTATTTGCTAGATTCATATTACAAACACAACAGCTATTATATAACCAACAATTTTGCAAATTAACCATCTTCAATAACCACTCATGGATTACTTAGACCTAAATTGTAATGCAATTAAAGAAAAAATAAATTACATTACTAACCATATCTAAAGCAACCAGGAAAGACTGAATATTCAAAGCTCAATCTCTGCCTCTTCCCACCAAATGAACTGGCCTGAAATCGCCTAGCTTCCTCCCGAGTGAAAAAGTGCGCAGCAGTGGATAGATCTGGATCGAAATGAAGACAGATGCGGTCTGAGCAGCGCAATAAATGCCTTAGCCATTATCACAGACGGTTTTTAACTAAAAACCGTCTGTGAATTATCACAGACGGTTTTCTATTAAAAACCGTCTGTGATAACAAGGTTATCACAGACGGTTTTTATTTAAAAACCGTCTGTGATAATCTGGGATTATCACAGACGGTTTTTAATACAGACCGTCTGTGATACTTCGGTAATAACCGCCTGTGATAATCCATTTTCCCGCCACAAATACCACAGACGGCCTCCTAATTACAACCGTCTGTAATAGTGTTCATCACAGACGGTTTCACAAAACCGTCTGTGATGAGGCGTCTACTATGAGGCTTTCTGTAGTAGTGCGTCAGTTCGCTGATAAACATACCATGCTAGAAATGCGTTTTCCCCCTTGTCAATGTGACTTTTTCTATGTGCGTAATCCATTACATGAAAGAAAGAATCCAAGGAAAGTTAATGACAGAAAGAAAAGAATCCTGAGTGAGAGTACAAAAAGAGACGGCATCTCCGTAGAGTTGAGAGCCAAATATAAACACTTAGGGCATCTTTGGAACGCAGAAATCTAAAGACGTATGAACAGAAAAAAATACATGATTGGAATGCCATGACATATTGAATACCGTAGGAAACAAGAGCCAAATATACACACTTAGGATATCTTTGGAACGTAGAAATCTAAAAACGCAGGAATAGGGAAAAAAGTATGATTGGAATTCCATGACATGTTGAATCCCACAGGAAACAAAATCACAAGAATTGCTCGAAAGAGGTGTTTGGATACGTCACAGGAAAATGCAGGAATTTTGATATTATATGTTACTTGATTAGAGAGAGTGGACAGAGAAAGAAAGAATAAATTGGACTTCTCAAAGGAAAAATAACATGAGGTTTGAGCTCATAGTCATTTTCCTATGGAATTAAGGTATAGAAATGCATTCCATAGGAATTTGACAACACAAATCCTATGTTCCAAACAATCTTTGTAGGAAAAAAACCCTAAGGATTAGAATCTTTCAAATTATCTATGAAAATCCTATGAACCAAAGAGAGCCTTAATCGTGATGGTCTCCTCCCCCACCTGAAAGGAAAATAATTAATGGTGAGTAGTGTTTTTCACTCAAGGTCCTAATCAAAGATCCCCAGATAGAGATGGCAACGGGCACAAAACCGCTGGGTTTTGCTATCTCAAACCCGTGCCCATGAAAGTTGGACGTGCCCGCTAAAAAACCCATGCCCGTGACGGGAGATTTTTGCCCAGACCCATGCCCACTGGGTTAACGGGTACCCACGGGTTGCCCGTGGGTTCAGTAATGCGAGATGCAACAATGGTTAATGGAGAGGAGGAAGAAGTTCACCGGCCATCTTCGTTGGAGCCGGAGGGCAGCGCCATGGCCAAGAGCCTACTGTTGCAATGCGCGTTGGCTGCGGCGTGGGGGCGGCGGGCTGAACTGGAAGGTGAGGCGACAGCGAGGGCATGCGGGAGGACGAGCGTGCGGCGAGAGTGGCGGGAGCAGGAGCGGGAGCTGCGGGACGGGAGGGCGAGCGTGGAGACTGCCGGAGACTGAGCGCGGAGCGCCAGATGCGCCGCCGCTGCGGCGGCTGTTGAATCGGGGTGGGGACTGGGGAGGAGTGAGTAGTGACCGTGCCCGAGTGCTAGTTAGGGCTAGCCGTATGGGTAATGGGGCATTGCCACATTGGATTTGGGGGCTGGGGCTAAATGGCTAATGGGCTATGGGCTGGGCTGGTTTGCCTGGGAGCCTGGATTTATAACTCCTATGGATCGGGTTTATATTAGCCATGGGTTTACGGGTTTGGGTACTATAGGAACGTACCTGAACCCGGCAGACCCGATGGGTTGGGCTTTTTGCCCATTAAGAGACCCATGGGTTAGGAAATTGACTTAGACCCATGCCCTAATAGAGTAAAAACCCACCGGGTATCGGGTTTCGGGTACCCATTGCCATCTCTATCCCCAGATCGATCAGTTGAAGGGGAGGAGCTAGGGATCTTCGAAACCAGTGAGATAGAGAGAGCTTTGGTGGATCAGAGAGATTTCAATGAGTTGGAGAGAAGCAAACCACTTTGCCATCATGACTAACTTGAAGATACTGTCCCATAAAAGTCGAACTCCCAAGCTCATCTGCTGGCCGACTGCGTACTGAGGCTATGGAGTATCAAACGAATAATCCATTAGGGTGTGTTTGGTTGCCTGAATCTCCTTCGTCCTGGCTGAGTGGATCCGTATAATTTGAGAAAGAGCCTGTTTGGTTGCCTGTATGAGTGGATGCAGCCTGCATGAGCGGATGCAAAAATACGCCCTTATCCTGGATGGGTGGATACGCTCAAAATGAGCTTCACTGGCCATTCTGGATGGGTTGATGCAGTGTATCTTATGCGGTCCCACGTGTCAGCCTCTCAGGTTTGGTAAACTGCATCCGCTCATACATGCAACCAAACAGCATCTCAGTTTTTTTGCATCTGCTCATGCAACCTCACCAAACATCTTCTTTTTCTCAAATACGATTCCACTCAGTCAGGATATACGATACAACCTGCATCTACGAACCAAACACACCCTAACTAATCTATTGCCAAATTTTGTAGCAAAGTTAACACGCGTTCACCCTTAATTATTAGATTCTTGGTTTCTACGAAATTCCTATGAAAACCCTACGCTCCAAAAGGGGTTTCAGAAAAAAATTTCCTACTCCTGTTTGGCTACTTGTATATGACATACATGTCAATGAAATAAAATTTCAGAGTTTCAGAGAGAGACTCACTAGCTACGATTAAGCTCGATGGAAGGGGCACCTTGGTACAGATCTAGAGAGAGAGAGAGTATCAAATGATCACTCCTGTTTGGCTACTTGTATATGACATACATGTCAATGAAATAAAATTTCAGAGTTTCAGAGAGAGACTCACTAGCTACGATTAAGCTCTATGGAAGGGGCACCTTGGTACAGATCTAGAGAGAGAGAGTATCAAATGATGGTACTCCAGTCGCGAGCATCGATCATCTCAAGCAGCAATTCCGAGGCATGTATATTGTCAGTTAGTTAGGCTTGGATATGAATGCCTTTCCATGTTTCTTCTTGTTGTTCTGTAGTTCTTCTCGGTTCTTGGCCCCTTTTCCACTCAAATAATTTACCTTTCGCGTCAAAGCCCACTTCCCCAGCTCACACACACTACTAGGAATCGCACCTTTCACGAGGGGGAAAAACCCACAGGAAAGGGGGAAACCCACAGGAATATTTTTTGTGACGGTGAACCGTCAAGCATGAACACACGGGATAATTAGCACAGGGAAATTGCATTTGCCTGGGTGTCAACCGACAGAACAATATTCGCGTCGGCTATCAGCGACGGTTACCGACAGAAAATTTTTGGGCACGTCAGGTTTTTAGTTCTTATTTTGCGTGTTTACTCCGTCAGAAAAATCCGCGAGAAAATTTATTCGCGACGTTCACCGACAGAAAAAAGTCATCGTGCATGGCCCAAATCTTCATATTCCTGTAACTAGTACCGGCACAAATCCCCATCAGGAAAATTAATAGTGTAGGTGACCGACAGAAAAATGCAGTCATTCTAAATATGCCTAGAACCCCTTTCTCTGAAGTTGGCCCGTCACAAAATAATCTCAGTAAATCGATAGCAAAACTGCAGTAAAAAATCTAATTTCAGGCACAAATTATACATCCAGAATTCAGAACAAAACCATACATATACATTGCAGTTTATAGCACATCCAAAATAATCCATATCAACAAATGGACAACACATCCAGAATCATACGTGTGACACATCCACAAAGGGACAAAACTTCCAGAAATCAGCCATACATCATAAAGGCATTAAACCATTGTCTACTTGTCACAACCAGCAGCACAACCATCAGTTTTAGCAAGTCAATTTCAGGCATTTCACAAATTAACACAGCCATGCATCTACCATCAGCCAAAAGGTAAGTTCATACTTCTTACTATATGCAAGTAGCATCAGCCAAAAGTTAGTCTAACTGCTGTTGCAACCAAAAGTTAAGTTGATCAGTACTAAGGTCATCTTGGTGAGCAAGTTCAACATCCTAGGATGCCCCATTGTTGCTCCTGTCCTCGCAGCTGATGTTCCCCTCCCTGCCCTTGCAGCTGATGTTCCCCTCGTTTCCCTCGCAGCCGATGTTCGCATCACCATCCCCATTGCCGAAACTTGCCGGATCTGGTTGTGAGCCCACATGTGAAGAGCCAGTTCGCTACAACAAACCATATAGCACAACGAGTAAGAGGAATAATCAACTTATTAATATGAATTAAGTAAGCAAAGGTAAGGATTATTAATTGATTACTAAAATGTCCAATATCATTGCTTTTAGCACAGTTAGCTATGATTATTTTCCTTTTCATGAATGTTGTAAGATCTGTACCTATCTTAACTCCTAGAAATATTACTGATGTGCACAATTTAATGCTAGAATGAAGATGTTAAACTTATATGCAAAGTAACTCTGTACAACTGATCAGATTGTATTACTCATGACTATAGGTGTGACAAAATTTCAAAAATGTCTATCATCAACAAGGTACTGAACAATTAAATTCTGAGAAATAGATTATATAAAAATGGAATATGTCAATATGGTAGTAAGCTTACAACATATATCATACTGTTGTAACATACCTCCACATTTGATCTAAATAACAAAAACAGGTGGACTGTGTGGGAAATAGTATACATAGGGACAAAATTGGAAGAGGAGCATTAAGTACAGAACAAGGCCCACAATCTACAGACCTAAAATTTTTAGTTTAAGCAATGAGGGTCATCTATAACAAGGTGGCATTCCTTGCTACCTTACCATCAAGTTAGATCTAATAATGAGGTTATGCTCAGATGTTACAAATATCAACATGAAGCCTGTGAACTGCTGCATTTGTTGGCATTCTGCCATACCCAAAAGCCATTAGATCTCATATTATGTAATAGAAAAATCAACAGATTGAAAATTGATATCAATATAGTTGATATGATATTTTTCCATAGACAATAAATGATCTGACCTGGCCATGCAAAGGTGACATTAAATCTTCATCTAGTGGTGGTTCTTCTCCTATCTTCTCAAAGAGCATCTGTAGTTGGAAAGAAAAGAATGGAATTACTGGACCAGTGAAATAATCAGCAAAAACATATGTGCAATTTGATTTGTTACCCTGATCTGTCTTGATTGAACATGTAATTGACGACGAAGCATTGCATTTTCACGTAGGACACTTCGGACTGACGGAGTGTTGGATGGCCTAATATTTGTTGCTTTAGCAGCTGATATAACATCAGCCTTCCTCACTGCTCCATTACCTCTTTGAATGGTAGAAGTCCTCCTCTAACTTAGACCCCGGGGGAAGTAATTCATGGATCAATTGTAAGGTATCATTGTAGTGGGCTATTGACATATTGTACTCTGATTTTAAAGCTAGCAGCCGTGCCACAGCAGACAACCTTGAGTGTAAAGTGTTTTCATGGACCAATTCATCAGCACTATTGACCATTTTATAGAAAGCACTACTAGAAGGTGTTGGCTCTTCATCAACTATTGGTGCTTGGACAACACCAAGATCAACCAACATATCATCCATATGATCAGTATCATCAAACCCCTCATGGACACCTAAAGAAGCAGGTTCATCAGACCTAACAAATGTCTCCCCGTGTGCTGTCCATGTTGTATAATTTTCTTTAAACCCATACTTGCACAAGTGCAACTCAATAACATTCCTTTTGTGCATTAAATAGTTGCGGCACATAGCACATGGACATTTAACAGTACCAGATTTAACTAAAGTGCTTATGGAGGAGGCGCGATCTAGAAACGATTGGTTTGTTCAATCCAATCACTAGAGAGTGTAGAGCCTTGACCCCAACCACTGTACATCCACTCTCGGTCTGCCATTAATTTTTTTTCTGTGTTTAAAACATGTTAAGATTAACTTTTAGCACATAATCATATTCAATACGCGAGTAAAATACTTGTACTAACATTTTTATGAATATATGCAGAGAACAACATAGTAGAGGGATGCTTGAACTTACCAAGAACTTGTTGAAGCTAGTAAACCAGCAAGTCACGAGCTTTCTTTAGGAATCATTATTCTTGCACGGTCACTTCAGCACTTTGTATTGATATTTAACAACTTTGAAGCTGCTGCCAAGATCAGTAGAAAAAAGGACATGTCAATGAAGCTAAACTATATATGTGTGATGTCTATTTTTAATAAACATGATTAGTCCCTATGGCTTGGAAGGTGGTTTGAAAGACTTACATAACTATACATGCCTCACAAAAAAAACATAGTAAGATTTACGAACACACTATTTCAGATCCTAACATAAGCATCATTATCATTGCAAGAACATTTTTCAGCAGCTTCAAACATAGAGGGCATAAAAGACCTGAAACATAATCTATTTCAGACTAGAGAAATTTAGCGCAACAATTTCATCAATGAATCAATTAGTACCATACAAAGAAATAAAAATGTTAACTCATAGAGTTACTGAGGAAATTGTATTGAACCTAACCACATCAACAAAAATACATGCTGAGGCAAGGGGAGGAAGGCCAGAGGGGAGGGAGGCAGGAGGGGACGCCGGAGGAACACGGCGTCGGCGGCGGCCTGACTTGCGGAGGACGAACACGGCGTCGGCGGCGGCCTGCCTTGCGGAGGACGAACACGGCAGCAGATCTGGGCGGAGGCGGTCGACGGGTGGGAGGAGAGGAGGGGCGGAGGTGGCCGACGTCGGGGGGGGCGAGGAGGGGCTATGAGCGGCAGATCTGGGCGGAGGCGGTCGGCGGGTGGGAGGAGAGGAGGGGCGGATGCCGGCGTCGGGGGGGAGACGAGGAGGGGCTTCGAGCGGCGGATCTGGGCGGAGGCGGCCGGTGTCGGGGGGCGAGGAGGGGCTGCGAGCGGCAAATCTGGGCGGAGGCGGTCGGCGGGTGGGAGGAAAGGAGGGGCGGATGCCGGCGTCGGGGGGGAGACGAGGAGGGGCTTCGAGCGGCGGATCTGGGCGGAGGCGGCTGGCGGGTGGGAGGAGAGGAGGGGCGGAGGCGGCCGGCGTCGGGGGGGGGGGGGCGAGGAGGGGCTGCGAGCGGCAGATCAGGGCGGAGGCGGTCGGCGGGTGGGAGGAGAGGAGGGGCAGATGCCGGCGTCGGGGGGAGACGAGGAGGGGCTTCGAGCGGCGGATCTGGGCGGAGGCGACCGGCGGGTGGGAGGAGAGGAGGGGCGGAGGCGGCTGGCGTCGGGGGGGGGGATGAGGAGGGTCGGCCACGAGCGGCGGATTTGGGCAGAGGCGGAGGCGGTGTGGGGGGAACCGGGGAGCGGCCAAGCGGGGAAGGATTTAGGGTTAGGGATTGCGGTGCGGAGTGCGGAGAGCGGACAGGGAGGGCGGGTTGTGTGACTGCACAATTTAGGGTTTTACAATATTTTCCAACATAAACGGGCACACGTGGCAAAAAAAATATTCCCGCGTCTTCGAAATTGCCGCGGGAGACCAAAAGTTAGGCGCGGGTGACTATTTGTTTGGTAGGTTTTTCTCAAATCGTCACTAAATTTTGATTTTTTGAAGGTTTTCTTGAAACCGTCACCGTAATTAGCATTTTTCTGAAGGTTTGCCTCAAACCGTCACAAAAAATTAGAATTTTTATGTAGGTTTAAGTGATCCCGACACTTAAATATATTTTTATGTGGGTTCCTTGCGGGCCCGTCACAAAAATGCAAAATCCTCACTAAAGGTTTGTAGTCTGGTAGTGACACTGTTGCTACTACTACAACAACTTTTAATCCTCCCAGCTCATTGATCCTGCTGTACTGTGGTACCCTACTGGCTATACACGCTGCATATCTGACAGGCTCAGCGTGAGTGCTGTACATGTAGCTGCTACTGTTTGATTAGGGGCACATAGCACATGTGTGCGCGCACTGCATGTTGGGTAACTAGCTAGCTGGCTACGGTGGTAGCGTTTCCTTTCTTTTTCTTCTTCTTCATTTTTGCACGCTTTTTAGCAAGTGACAATATGAGTATTGCAAGTTTGTAACAAATAGTGCGGTGGACCCAGAAGTATTTTATATATATATATATATATATATATATATATATATATATATATATATATATATATATATGTGTGTGTGTGTGTGTGTGTGTGTGTGTGTGTGTGTGTATAGACATCATTCGGATGTTTTCTTTCTAATTATCATTCAAATTTGTGACCTTTGAATTAGAAATCAAAGGGCCCCTTGTTTTTAAAGGGGGGAGATTTTTTCAAAAGGGATGGGGTAGAATTCAAGGAGAGGGAGGAGAATTCATATCCATTAGATCTCTAATCCAATGGGAGATCCAATGGTCCTAAATCTGGATAATAGTTAGAAAAAAAACATTCGGATAACGTTTAACAAAACCCTATAATTATTATTCTACGTGCAGGTGTAGAATGTGCACTGAAAAGTTAACTGCCGTGCATGAGTGAAGTTACTGCCAAACACATGTTGAGTTACTGTCAATTATAATAATACACAACTGACAGTAAATCTACATGTATTTGACAGTAACTTCATTTACATGCGACAGTAAATTTCTGACGCGTATAGTGTGCACAGACACAAAATAGTATAGCCGTATGTGTATATATTGCGAGCGTGCACTATTTCATTTTTTGCATATATCTCTGTGCGGAAAAGCTAAAGCCCACCAACTGCAACTTCTCAGTGAAGTACAGTTTCTAAGAGAAACTAAGCTACCCGTGCACACAGAGGATAACTTAATTAGAATTGGTGCAATGTGCAAGTTTGTGGAAACTCACTGTACAAAAACAAAATCAACAAAATGGAATGAAACAAAGCTAAGTATATATGTGTAAATATAAAAAAAATTATATACAACTACTTATCCAAAAACACATCACTCGTAATGAGAGTATAAGTATCACATCATATTACATACCCCAAAAAAATCAAGCCACGGTAGACTTAACACATGCTATATGTCAACATGTGTTAGCTTAGCTTACTAGCTACAGTATGGTCACCAATTATAAATATCAAGACTCAACCAGCTAGTGTGTTAGAGGAACAAACAAACATATTTATTAGTGGTGAGGCCCCTCGGTCAACTCTATGGAAATGCACAGTTAATTAAAGCTCCGTTTCAAACAATTTCTACCATTTCGTTTTTAGAAGTCAGTTTTTAAATAGAGTGACCGTTTCAAACAGTTTCTGTCATTTCGTTTTTAGAAGTCAGCTTTTAAATAGAATGATTTCTTAAGCCGTTTGTAGACGATACTGCAGGAGCCAGTTTAAATTAAATGGCTCCTAAACGTAAGTATCTCTTACTCTCTCTTAATCTCTCGTAATCAATCAAAAGCCATAGATAAAAACTAAAAATTACAACACTTTCGTACAAGGCCTCATAGCTAGTGAGACCATGCATGCCGTCCACGGTCAGATCCGTTAGAGCATGTCACACTCCAACCGCTCTCTGTCTCCTCTTTCCCAAATCATCAGGCACCAATATTTCGTCCCACACATATTATTCTCTCTCCCTCCCTATCTCGATCTCTCTAGGCATTATTCTTCTGATTTCTTTAACTCCACACACATCTCTTTCTCTCTCCCATTTTATTCTCTCCAACCTGGTACATTGCCTTCATAGTAGCATAGCATCAAACCCCTCCTCCCTCTCTCCTTCTTTCTTCTCTCTCGGACACAAACCCCCATACAGGAATGATATGCCACTCATGACCTAATCACCCAATCCCACTTCGTCTCCTCCCTTTCTTGAAACCAACAACAAACCTCTCACCTTTCTCACAGTCGTTACAGGAAGAGATTGCATTGCTACTTGCTACGATGAGCACTACTGCTAGTGTGGCGAATACTCCTCAGACTTGTACTGCAACGGCAAGGGCTCCTGATCTCTCGCTCCACATCAGCCCTCCGTCGCCGGACGCCGGCGGCGGAGAGATGACGGAGCCGAGGCTGCGGCTGTGGCTCGTTGACGACACGGCGGTGGCGAAGAGGGTCGACGCGGTGCAGCACCACAGCCTCCAGGTGCAGCAGCGTCTGCACCAGCCGAACCAGACCCACGGATTCAAGAAGGCATCCGCCGCCAGCGCCGGCGGCGGCTCCGCGAGGTCGGCAGGCGGTGGTGGCGGGAAGAGGAGCTCGAGGGCTCCGAGGATGCGGTGGACCACCGCGCTGCACGCGCACTTCGTGCATGCCGTGGAGCTCCTTGGTGGCCATGAAAGTATGTTCGTATAAAACTCATGTATATATGCGCGCGCTCTCGTATAAATATGTGTGAATAATTGCATACATATACACACACACACACTAGTAGATGTGAAGTCTTTGATGGGATGGGCTTGCCTTGTTGTTTTCCTGGAGTTTTTCTTTTCGTTCAAGAAGTGTTCTTGATTAATTCTAAATGAATAAATGCTATTATATTTTTAATGGTATATACATGATCACACACGAAGTGATTCTTGCCATTAGGTAGTCGCACGGTATTTCTTTCTGTGTTTCTCTTTCATTTTTCTTTTTCTTTTCGAAACAAATGTATGAAGCATGCATTTCCCCCCTTCTACATCGATCTCTGCAGGGATTTCAAGGGCAATTCTATTACATATAATGGCTTAGATATTTTTCTTTCCTGTCCCAAGAAGCTAGGTTTCATCCTCTAGCTAGTTCCTTTCTTTCATTCTAAAGTGTGGCGTACCATGCAATTAATCACATGGGTTTATACAAGCTTGTGAGTTTATTATTAGTTACTCTATTTCATTTCCACCCATGCATGCATGTGCACACACTTGGTTCTATAACTTTCTTGCCTTGTTTCTTGATACATCTTCTAGGAGCAACACCAAAGTCAGTCTTGGAACTGATGAACGTCAAGGATCTTACACTGGCTCATGTTAAGAGCCACCTGCAGGCAAGTTATAACTAGAGAGATGCTTCTCTCCTTTTTCACCTGCATCTGAATGCATGTATATGCTAGCTCCACACAAAACATAGTTTCTGATCACTCAAAAACAAAAGGATGTAGCTAGCTTATTGACATGTTTGATACCGGCCTTCTTGTTGTTAGTTGATAGCAAGTACGTCTTGCCCTTTTTTGTCCATCTTGCCTAAACACATGTACATCCCATAGTTAATTAGTTGTATCTTCTAAGACTAAACCAAATGGCAACACAAAGAGCTAGACTAGCTAATCTGATATCTTAATTTCCCTTTCTTATCTTTTTTTTTCTACTTTTGTTCTTGCGTGCAGATGTATAGAACAGTGAAGGGCACAGACAGATCATATGTTGCGGGTAAAATACATATTGCCTAGATCTTAATATTTTGATCCCTTTTGGAATTCCATGGCCTGAGTTGATTCAAGGTCATGTCGCATACAGTGCTGAATTATTGGCATGGGATGTGTATGTGACGTCGCTCCTAGCCTGTGTGCCCCATAAAGCACAGCCATATATCTTGTACCCTAGTGCTGTGTGTGGAATGTATCATATATACACATATGTTTGTATTTTGTAGTGTGATGAGACATATGCATATATGGTGTGTTTGCAGGCCATGGCCAGACCAAAGATATGGTCTTTCTGATGAGAGGTGGTGTTGCTGGTGAAGTGGATGGCTTTGATGTGTTGAACAACAACATGGTCAACACCACTTCCAATAATACTACTGCTGCTAGGTGTGTACATTTGTGATCAAACTGAATCTAGTACTTAAATATTACTAGTGTTAATGGGGTATATATGTGAGAATTGATGATGGTGTTTTGTTTCTCACCTCTTGGTCTTTGTGTCTGCATGTCTACAACTTTGCTGCATTTGGAGGGTATGGATGCTTGTGTTGTACAAGCATTTACATCATTGTCTTATTTTATAGTACTCCTACATGTAGATGCATGCCTTGTGTGATATAGGGATATGTGTTGAAATTAAAATTGTAATGGCAGGATCTAGAGGAATTTGACTGCATTATTTTAGTTGATGTGGTCGGTTTGGACTATATGTAATCCAGATTCCAGCTTTATCCTTTAGTCTAAGGTTTTGGGTTTTAATAGTGTACATTTGAATAGTTAATTCTAAGTCAAGGAAAGGGTATGCATCATGCTTTGCGAAATCTTGGAAGTGTCTGTGAATATTAATGTAGCATTTTGGAGTTTGTGACTTCTTTGAAGTTGGGGAGTTTCAGTTCATGAAACATGCAGATCTAGTTTTAGAGATTTGGCAGCTCTTTAATTTTAAATTTCTTGACTAGAAAGTTTTTTTACTAGGAAATTAAGGAATTGAAATTTTAGTTTATAATTGTATAGTGAGTTAACTGCATTAGTCTTGGGTACTTGACATAAAATTACAGCATAAATATATCTGCAGATTAAAGTGCATGTAACTTCAGAAGTTTTCAGCCATCTGACAGGTTGCTTATATGTAGCATGCAGCCTTTTTCTGCCTTTCGATCATTTTTTCAGCTCATAAGGAAATTTTTATCAACACTTCAGTGAGTCATCACTCATCAGCATCTTTCTCTCTCTAGCTACCTATCTCTCTCTATCTTTATTTCGGCCTCGCATCTCAGAGAGCAAGCATGCCTAGGTGACAGTTCTGCATGTCTGCTGCAGTGCTCCTGATTCAAACTCCCATGCATGCATGCAAAAACACTTATTATAGTACTCACTCTCGCTCTCTGTAAAATAAGAACAAAGCAAAGACACTGACACAATGTCTAATTAACCAGCAAGAACAAAATTGAGCATGCATGCATATTGAAAGAACAAGTAAAGCCTTGCATGCAAACATTGTACTGGATGAGGGGTCACGATGCACAGGAAGAATCTTTTTTAGATCGAAGGTGGCAATAGAGGCGATAAATGATGTCTTAAAAATTTTTAAATATTTATCAACACTCTTTTACTCTAATAGCTACAAAGTTATAAAGATTAGGATGAGAAAACACCAAAAGACAGCAAGGGACGCTGCTGAAATTTTGGAGAAAAATCAGTAGAATCCAAAGTACCTTTGATTACACTGCGGTACTTCCTGATTTTCGAAAGTATCTTTGTTTACACCATGGTACTTCCGATTCCTAGTTGAACAGAAATTTCAGTACGAGTTCCAAAATGAAAATCGATGAAACTTTTGTCTCGTAGATCCAAATGACATGAAATTTGGCAAGAATCTACTCTAGGGTATTATGAGTCTATTCCAACAAACAACCATGAAAATCATGACTAAAGTCGAGACCTTTCTCAATTTTGTTGGAAGGTTGCACTAAAAATAGAGTCAAACCAAAATCGATGAATACAACTTGCCCGTAGGTGAGTGATGACCAAGATGAGTTTAGATATGTTTCCATATGTCCCAGCAAGCAAGAACACCGAAGAAATTACTCCAAAAACCCTTAGATTGAGAAACCACTTGGAAGGTCAAGAACGTGCAAAAACCGAATTTCGTGATGAACTTGCTACCAATGTGTCTAGATGGGTGGAGCATGATTCCTAGACGATCTCTCCATCTCTTATACGTCTTTGACACAGCAAGATCAAGAAAAGGGAAGAGAGGAGATCAAAACTAACCAAAACAAGAGCAAATCAATTAAAGCAAGAGATAGACAAAGAGATGATCAAAGATTGATGTATTACTTCTTTAGGAGGTAGGTTTTTATAGCCAGTCCCTTAGAATAGTAGAGGTCTAAGCCTAGAGCACACATATAAGAGTCTAACCCAAGGAACTCTAATCTCCCCCATGGGATTACCTTCTCAATCTCTAACTCTTGCCTCCACTCTCCTTATATAGGCTCACAACCTGAACCAAAATCTAATGTATCCACTCATTAAGTCAAATCGGAGATAACATGTTAACCCAACCTAACACCGAATTTTACTCATGTATGTTTCTCAAAGCATTTTACAACCATTGACCCATTAGTAAATCAACGCTTGATCCACTTCACATTTTCAGCACATACATGATCTAAACAACTTAGGCCAACGTCGTGGTTTCACACACTGCCACTTTTTCAGTATTGGGCAATTTACCAAAATGCCCCTCTACCGCCTTCCTCGAAACTTCCCGCTTCCTTTGCCATGAAGCATTGCCCATGTTTTACCATCTTTCATGTGGCCCTAATGACTTTTCGTCAAGCCTCTCACGCGTCCGGATCCCACCGAACCGTCTTCGCTTGCAAACGACCCAAATCACTTGGCGCACCACATGCTTCTTCTTGCACATAACGGCACCCAGTTTCCTCGACTGCTTCAACCTCGACTTCTCCTTGAGTCTAGTCCTAACCCACCTCGCCATTTTCCGTCATGTCCACCACCGGTAACTCCCGCTCTGGTTCCTCATCATCCCAACTCGCAAGTACCCCACAAGTTTCTATCATCTTCGGCGTCTCTCTAACCATTCTAGACATCATCACCACCTTGTGCCTAACCCCGGTCCTCGTACGCCTCACCATAACCTAGCTCCGAAGTCCTGCAACCAAAAATAACAAGTAAACCATCACGTAGCACCGCACGATACATAAAATCATCAATTTGCACAATTAAACCATACAAATGCACCACGCAAAATGTATGCAACAAAATAGTGATCTTAAATTTAGGACCAAATAATAAACCCATGTGCACAAAGCAACATCACGCATGCCATGACCACATGGTCATCCCAACTCAAAAGCCAAAGTCCAGTTTGTCTACCAAAATCGGTAGTACCGCTCTTAACACGCCGGTACTACCGCGTTGCAATACTACCGCGCCCCAAAGCTG
Source organism: Dendrocalamus latiflorus (assembly GCA_017311315.1). Lineage (NCBI taxonomy): Eukaryota > Viridiplantae > Streptophyta > Magnoliopsida > Poales > Poaceae > Dendrocalamus > Dendrocalamus latiflorus. Next base: position 2,841,888 of record CM029636.1, on the reverse strand, counting down.
TACTTCCGCACCATGCAAACCCGAATTAGACATCTCTAGAAAAACGTTCTGCAGCTATGACCGGAACTACCGTTCTGCGGTATTACTGTGCTCACAACACCGATACTACCTCTCTGCGGTACTACCGCATAAACACCTGCAGTAGTTCCGATTTTCCTAACACTTCCAGAAAAACAGCTCAAATCAAATACAATCTTTGTAAAACCAATTGACCATTTCACAACCATTACAATAATTCATCACAACAGTATTATAGCGTTTCTCACATAATCCTTCACTCTCTCTCTCTCCTCCTCCTCTTAACTTGCAGTGTTCTGCTTCTGCATGGTTTTTTCTCAGGGAGTGAGATCCTGAATTAGAGGTCCCTCCCTACCAGACCAGCCAGCCAGCCACAGCAGCAGCTGCTGCTTGTGTTGTGGTTGATCATCCATATCAATTGTCCCTCTGCTGGGACCATCATTCAGGGTTGCACCAAATGCTGGCTGATGGAATCTTTGCATAAAACAACCAGAACAAGACAAAGGCAACTCCATTGGCCTTGACCAGAAAAAGCCTGCCCTTAGCTTAATAGTGGCGAGCATGGACAAGCCACTTGGCAGCACTATCACTGTTCGACTGATGTCTAGCCACCTCCTCCATTAGCTACCCTTGCTAGAACCCCACAGTTTAATTAATTAGGATTCAATCATTTAACCATGTCAACCACTCCGTTTTTTTAGTAACGTTTTGTTCTCAATATATAACTTTAACCATTACTTTTTGTAATATTGTCTTATTATACACTAATAAAATTATAATATTACAAGAGTATTTTTAATGACAAATATAATGACATAGTTTTAATGTAGATAATCTATACGGTTTTAAACATATTAAAAGTTATATATTAGAGAGTTTGACAGCACGGATTGTATGTGTGTTAAATTAAAAAAAGGGAGGAGTTCATCTTATATGATCTTAGTAATTATTTACTACATTAGTGCACAGTACATGCCAAATTAATTCTAGTTATTGTATGCAACGGCTAGAAGGTACTGTTACATGGATAACCGTCAGTAAAGGTACTGAACATGGTACCTCGTCTCTTAAATAAAGACCGGAAAGCCGCCCTTAACATAGTACTAGTTACAGTGTTTGTACTAATTCCCAGTAGTAACTACTCACAAAGTATGATATATGTGCATTGATTTGTACCGCAGGAGGTCGCAGTCACCAGGAGAGCATCTGCAGGATCATCGCCATCGCCATAACGCTTGGAGCCAGCAGCAAGCAGCTGCTGCCGCCGCTGCAAGGCTGCCATTGCCTTACCTCTCGCTATCTGAATCTGATCGCGTCTTGATGGAGCAAAGCATGCAGGTACGTACGAACGCTTCTAACGGTTTAAGCAATAACTGGCGCCACAATTTTGTTCATTAATTCAGACTGAGAGATCTAGGAGTTAATATTTTGCCTGCCATAGATCGCGAGATCATGCATTTATATGGATCACGACCGCACATTTAGTAGTACATTAATATGACTGCATGATCAGAGGCGGTTTAATTAGCGGTGTTGTTAAATGGTCCTGCTAGTACCAGTAGTACTACTAAATCCTCTTCCTCTTTGCTTTGGGGGCAAAGAGGATATCTTAAATGTTGCTAGGTACTGTAGCTACTGACAGGTTCTGTTGAATCTTGAGCACACGTACAGATACTTATGTGCCGTTCAACCAGCTCCTTGTGCTTAATTTGACTCTTAGCCTCCTCATCTCACTCACTCATAAATCACATGCTTATGCATAAAAATTAAATAGGAAGTTTTCTATAGTCGTTAGCACATAGAGAGCTCAGAAGTTCACTGGTACTATAAAAGATTAAGAGAAGGGTCTTTACTGTAAATTTGCGTATTATACTATTTGATTTGTGACAAGCTCGATGTACATAATTTACAAATGCATGCAGGGATGGATCAAGGGAGGAGAACAAGATCATCATGAGGCCGAAACCATTGTTCATCTTGGACAGGAGGACCATATCATGCAGGAGAAAGGATCAGCGGCGGCGGCACGCCATGACCATGTTGACGTCGCCACCAGAAGGCCGTCATCCAACACAAGCAGCAGCGACGACGGCACGATCGCAAGCTCTGACTGGCTGGCGTTGCCGCAGCAGCACTACAGCGACGGCGACGGCTGCACGGCAGATCATCGCCACCGTCGCCAGTACGACCAAGCTGCAGCAGCCATGGTGGCGAGCGCCATGAAGCCTCCGAGCCTGGAGATGAGCCTGGGGAGGCAGGGGTGGCAGATGGAGCAGTGCAGCGCTGAGTCCTCGGCGTCCGTCTCCAAAGAGCTAACCCTCCTCGGCGTCCAGCACTTTCTAGCTAATAGGTGATTGTTCAATTTAAGGGAATGGTAAAAGGATTTTATCTAGATTAAAAGGGATTTATTTTCGAAAAGGGCTTGGTTAATTAACTGGATTAGATTATATTTTTCAGGGGAAAACTAGATTAGATTAGTTGCTGGCTCGTGATGTCGCACGCGCGAAGTCTAATTATGGGCCATGCAAGGGTAATGGGATAGGCAGTTCACCATATGCAGTAATGGGCCGCGACGCAACCGGTTCGTCGGTTAATTCACCCAACAAAAATAGGTTGGATACGTGGGCTTGTACCAAGGGCTCCCTAAAAAATATGACAGAGGACGCCTAATTTACTGCTCCCTCCGGTCACAAATATACGGTATTTTGAAATGCATGCAGTCAAAGTTTTGAAATTTTGATGAATAATTGTTGGTGTTTTAATACCGATCATACATATCATTATGTAGATTCGAGGGATCTCTCGAAGACCTGACCATATAGAAAAAGACACATGGATTTTATACAAATTCAGGCCTTCTCTGGAGAGAATAATAACCCTACTTCTTTACTGTAATTGGGAAAAAGCCATTCAAGCCAACTGGTCAGTGAGAAAATTATCATTTTGAGAGATATATTGCATCTCGAAACTGAAAAAAAAATGCTTGTCAAGCTTTCTGACTTCTGATAAATACTGAGACATAGTTGAATTAGAGCATTGGTACTTTTTTCTGAAATGATTCACGACCAGTTAAGAGTCTCCTCTTATGAGTAGTCGTTGAATCCCAGCTGCTTTCGCTGCTCGTATGCCAGTCAATAAACCTTCGTATTCTGCCACGTTGTTTGTGGCTGAAAAGTTTAATTGAACGGCACACTCTAAGGTCTCTCCCGTAAGAGATTACAAGACTACCCCAGACCCCAACCACTAAGTGTACGTGACCTGTCAAAGTACATCGTCAACTGGTCGTGGAAATTGTACTAAGGATACTGAATAGGTTCAGAATTTGTCTCTTCGGCGACAAAGTCTGCCAAGATTCGGGATTTAATGGCCGTTCGAGACATGAAATGGAGGTCAAACTCCTCAAGTTCGACCAACAATTTTGCCATGCGTCCCGCTGCTTCCCTATTCTAGAGGACCATTCCTAAGGGAAATTCAGACGGCATAATAATTTTGTGTACCTGAAAATAATGCCTTAATTTTCTCGAAGACAATGCCTTAATTTCCTCGAAGACATGAGAAGGGCATATAAAAGTTTTTGAACTTGAGAGTAGCACTCCTTAACCCTGTGTAAAACTTCGCTTACTTAGTAAACTGATCGTTGAACGCCTTCGCATTCTGCGACCAGTACTGCGCTCACTGCCTGTGGTGTGGTAGCTAGATATATTAAGAGCGTCTCTTCTGGTTTCAAAGAAATTAGAATAAGAGCACTCATAAGATACCGTTTGACATCCTTCAACGCATCATTGGCCTGCTTTGACCACTCGAAACCCTCGTGCTTTCTTAAAAGTTTAAAAAAATGGAGTCATTTTTCTCCCAGTTGTGCGATGAAATGATTTAAAGTCAGCATGCACCCTGTGACCTTCTGTACTTCTTTCTTAGAGGTTAGAGGGCACATTTGATCAATGGCCTTTATCTTTTCAGGATTTGCTTCGATACCTCTTGCAAAAACAAGGAACCCGAGCAATTTTCTTAAAGAAACTTCAAATACACACTTATCAGGATTGAGTTTTAAATGGTGTTTTCTGAGGTTGTCAAATGTTTCTTACAGGTCAGAAATATGATCAAGTCGTTTGATGCTTTTTATGACTAGATCGTCACATAGGCTTCCAAATTTCGGCCTAGTTAAGGTGAAAAAGTCAATTGCATCAAATGTTGAAAAGTAGGACCAACATTTTTCAAACAAAATGGTATTTTGACATAATAAGATATCCCAAATGGCATAATAAATGTGGTCTTCTCTTCATCTTCTTGACACATACTAATCTGATGATAACCAGAATATGCATCTAGAAAACTTAATACTTCACAACCAGTAGTACAATCAACTAATTGTTCGATACGAGCAAAAAGAAAATCATCTTTTAGACAAGTTTTATTAATATCAGTATAGTCTATACACATACGCTACTTACTATTAGAGTTTTTGACCATTGCAAGATTAGCCAGCCACTCTGAGTGATTGACTTCTCTTATAAAGCCTGCTTTCAGTAGTTTATCCAAATCTAAGTTAATGGCATCCCATCGATTAGGTGCAAATCTCTGTAACTTTTGTTTTACGGATTTCTTGTCAGGCCGTAAAGGTAGCTTGTGCTCAATCATCTCCCTGCGGACTTCGGACACATCGGATGGTTGTCACACGAAGACATCTGCGTTTGCCCAGAGAAAGGCGATGAGGGTGTCTTCCTATGTGGGATCGAGAAAGATCCCGATGTGAACAATCTTCGAAGGTTCCTTTGAATCCAGGGGAACTTCTTTCACTTGTTCGTTTTGCTTTGATATAGCTTTAGGCTTCGAATTCCTAGTCAAAGGCTGCGCCACCGTTGCCGGCCATGGCCCTGTGCCAGCCCCAAATGAGAGAGAGAGAGAGAGAGAGGAAGATTCATTTACCTGTTGAGAGAAAAAAAGGATGTGCGTATTGGGAAAATGATGGGCTCCTAAATAGCCCCTCAACCCAGGTTAGTAAGGTAACAATTGATTTAAGACTAATTAGGGTTTTGCCTTTTTTGTGACCCCTTCCAGATGTCAGGGTACTACACATTTTTTTAAATATTTATATTGTATACATGAAAAATCATATGTATTTATCTTAAAAAATACTTTCATAATATTATAATTTTATTAGGTTTTATAAATATATTACAATACTTCCTCTGTCCAAATTTATAAGGCATATTTTCTCTGGTACATAAACCAAGGAGATAATAAAAATAGCTAGATTACTGAGAGACCATGTGGAGGTCCTCCCGTGTGTATGATGAGTTATTGACATTGGGTTAGCTAAGTCGAGTTTGGCTTGGTTGGTTGGACCCTGACGTTGCGTGGTGCAACGGGCTCGGTCGGACTTTGGTCAAACTTGGTCGTATGGGATTAGGTTGCATATTCTGCTGATTCGACAGGTTTGGATTTCATCATGGTGACTATGATGTTATTTACGCTTTCATGTATCGAGCGGTGCTATTTGACGTGTTTCTTGTCTGTGTGACTGCAGGACATCGAGACAGGACATCGAGACAGAGTTGTGGTGAGACACGAAGGACTGGACTAGGCGCAGGTGGCGCTGAGGTCAGAACAGTCAGGAGGTGTCGAAGACGACGTGGACTCGAGGTGGTTGCGAGGCGTGCGAGACAAGGAGCGCGGAAGCTTCCTGGAAGGTGCAGAGGGGCGAATCGGGAATTTCGCAAGACTGCACAAGTGGGAGCGGGCTTCGTTGGAAATAGCGGGCGTAACGGGGCGGAGACCCGTTAGCCGTAGGCTATAAATAGGTGGAGAGGGCTGCATGCCCACTTGAGCACTTGAGGAGAATTAGGGTTTGCTAGAGTCAAAAGAGGCTTTGGGAGTTTGTTTTGGCTTTAGGCTTTAGTGGGTGAGAGTGGTTGGAGAGGCAGAGTGTGTTCCCTCTGTCCCCTTCGATGGGTTCTAGATAGAACAGAGTGTTCTTCTCCCTTCCTAAGCATGTATGGGTTGTGTTCTTGAGGTCTAAGGAGAGAGAGAGGATGAGTTGATGATCTTGTAATCATTCCTCTTGTATCAATCATGTATCTCCTTTCCTCTCTATCAATATAAGATGGTTTTGGCTAAATTTGATCAAGTCTCAGGCTCTCTGTGGTTTTTGCCCTTCGATGGTTTCTAGGCTTGATTTTTGACCTTTTTGAGGTTCTTGTTCTTTCTTGCTGGGAAGGCCCAAAATGGGTTGCTCTATGTTGGGATGATGCCTCGAGATCATTTGATCAAGTTTCCCAAGAGCAAACTTCATTTTAATTTCAGTTTTTGGTTTTTGAGCCTCCCCTGTTCATGTTTTACCTTTCTAGGGTTTTGGTGCTGCTCTTGATTCCCTTGTTGAGATGACTTGAAATTTGGCATGCAGAGTCCAGAGGCTATTGAGTAGCTATCCTCAAAATTTTATGGCTAAAGGATCAGTGGTTAGTCGGGAATTTAAGTTTTTGCGCAGCTCTCTGAATATTTTCGGTTTTGGGCATGAATCTGAAATCCTTTTATTTTTCTAGTGGATTCTTTGTTTTGGCTCTTGTCTTATTCTTCTAGGAGTGTTCCCTAGCTATCCTCAAAGTTTCCCAAGCCAAGAATCTAAGAATCTTGCGAATTTCTCAGTTTTTCTGAAAATCCTGTTTGCTGATTTTCTCGAGAGGTACTACCGCTCGTCTCAGCGGTACTACCGGTTTTGTTCGGACCAGTCTGATCGGCAGCGACAAAACGTTCGGACAAGTCCGATCTTCGTGCGGTACTACCGCTCCTCGAGAGGTACTACCGCTCGTCTCAGCGGTACTACCGCTTGCAGTCAGATTTGCTCTGAATTTATTTTTCTTGATTGTTTCTTTCTGGATCTGATTTTTCCTTGTTGCCTTGTCTTCCAGTAGTGTATATCTTCTACCTTCATAGCTTCCATAGCTATTGGAGAAGAAGTATAAGTGTGGATACTTGAAGGGCGAATTTAATTTTTTAGAGATCGACATTCACCCCCCCTCTGTCGCCATTTCGGTCCTACAATTACCCATAATTATTATCTTTAAGTACTATATTCAATGCATAAATATAGAGAACAACAAATAAAGATGTATATTTATTAAGGTTATAAAAAGAATATCACACTAATTTTGTATTAGAATATAAAATATACCTTATATTTATGAACAAGGTCATTAAAAAATACGCACTATAAATATGGACGGAGGGAGTATAGATTAGTGGTTAAAGTTGTGTTTTAGAGACCATATTAATATTCAAAACCACATGTATTTGTGACTATAGGGAGTATTACCCCATCCTAGCGTGTGCCAAGGCAGTGAGTCTTTTGTTGAACAATGCGTACGCTTCTAACATGAAAGTATTGCTTATTCCATATCCTATTTCATATGTTTTGTTCGAAACTGAAGTCGGACACGGATAGTACTAGGTATCCATTCTCCCTTCCATATTTACTCTCAAAGCCTTCAATCGGATGGAACTTATCTGCCTGTTATAAAACGCACTGATCGGATGGAACTTATCTGCCGGTTATAAAACGCACTGCGGAAAATAAATGATCGAAAGAACGGAAAACAGGAATTTAAATGCACTCTTTTTGCAGATTAAATCGACCCTGGTGTGAATGCGACAGCTCCTAGACGGATAGGGCGTACCAGTACCAAGCTACGTTTGCTGTATCTATGTATACGACCGTTGTCTAAAATACTCTGGGAACGTATGATCGAAGCTAAGGTACCACAATTAATGTATTTTTGCATAGCAACACAAGCACCTAACACAGGGAGACGGAGTACATCGCATGGAAGAAGTAAGTATGCCCTGAAAATTAGTAGCGATCTATCTATCTTGCGGTGGCAATAAGAAGATAAGATCAATCTTAGTCTGGTCAGGAGAAAGGTCATGATGAGGACTGAGATCCGATGACGCGCCACCAGCTGATCGCTAGCTTGTTGTGGCGCCCAGACGACAAACTAGGCCGCCGGTTTCGGTTTTCACAAGGGCGGAGGATTGTCAGTTCCTGGGTCCTCTGATGGCGACCGCTGCCGGTAGAAGCAAATTCAGAGTTCAGATCTGATCCCAAACAACGGGCGCGCGCGCCTGAATCATCGTCCTCGTCGTCATTTAGAAAGAGAGCCGACCCAATCCTCTCCGGCTTGGCACCCTATATAAAGCGTAGCCAAGATCCAGGCTGCTCGCTCATCCAATCCAGATCAATTGCATTGCCTCCACATCAGCATCCATCTTATTCGTGCATCGGTTGAGCTGACTTGGGTTCGATTCATCCAGTCCAAAGAATTAACTGGGATCAAGTCATCGCCATGTCATCGTCGACGACGACGGCGTCCAACGTGGGCAGCATCTGGTTCGGCGAGCTCTCCGCCGAGCTGCAGGGCAAGTGGGAGGTCATGGTGAACCGTGACCGGCAGCAGCGGCAGATGGGAGCGGCCATTCATGGCAAGGAGAAGGCGGCGATGACGGAAGAAAGAGCGGCCGGCGCCGGGAAGAGGAAGGAGGAGACCGGAGGGTGCGGCGGCGGCGCGATGTCCGACACGACGGTCTACCTGCTGCTCGACCGGTTCGCGCCCAGCTGATCCCATCCATCGTGCATCGCGCGTGTACATAGCTACATATGCATACATGCATGTACACACACGAAACAAATGTTGCGCTGTACTATATGACCATGTAGCTACTTTCCCATGTGAGCCATCTTGCCTTCCAAACAATTCCTCTCTCTCTCTCTCTCTCTCGTCCTTTTTATCTTGATTCTTTCCTGCTGCTTTTGTACTCGATCGGCATCCGATCATATGCCGAGCTAGCTACTGAACGATGCTTCATGTTCGCATGTAGCGGCATACCGTCCTGAAATCGACAGTTTTGGTTACTCACGTGATCAGATAACCCATCGTCTTCACAACGACGGAGTCAGTCACGCGTAGTAACATCGTGCAGTTGCAATGGCGTCCAACAAACAGATAAGCAACCATCTCACTTGCGCCCTTTCCGGAGGCCAGCAAAAATGCATCAAACACGACACAACTTGTACAGGAAATCGAGCATGTTGGTGATCACCATGTAAGATAGAGAGTAATACATACAAGAATCAGAATCAGCCAGCCCTCTTGCATCTCATTCTACTTGTAAGAAACTAAAAAACCAATACAAGCCGATGATCAGCTAGGAAATAAAGAAAATAAATGGACACCGGTCACAGCCCTAACAAAGGTTGTCGCGGGAGGGGAAATGCACAGCTATTTACACTTCTTCACACGACGAAGGTGACGACTAATTAAAGACGTCAGTGAGAGTAGGAGCTCGGCTCCTCGCTGTATATCGACTCGCTGGACCCGAACACGGGCTTCTCCTCTTCCCACTTGACGATCTCCCGGCCGTAGCGGATTGCCGAACGGACCGACTCCTGCTCCAGGGCGTTCACGTAGGATACGTAGAGCTTCCGCTTTGTGAGCGAGTGGAACAACCTCTTGAACTTCACCGCGATGTAGTGCGCAGCCATCTGCGCCAGAGTTGCGCCATTGCGACGGCTGGGCGCGCTTCTGTTGCTGCAGCTAACCAAGTTGCGGCTAAGCAGGGGCGTGAAGTCATCGAACCAGTCGCATGAAGTTAGCGGGGATTTGTCAATCTTCTGCTCTAGGAGATCAAACTTGGTGAGAAGTAGAAGGAAATCCATTTGCTCAAATGTTGGATGAAGGGCAATGCTCTCGAATAGCTGCCTGCTCTCTGTCATCTTGTTGACAACGGTGCCATTTGCATCCTCGTAGTACTCATCATAGTCGCAAACCGCAACACAGAAGATAACAAGCCTTACATCATCGAACATTTGCAACCATTTACAGTTCTCACGCAATCCTTTATTGTTTATTCTGATCAGCTGGTACCTGAAAACAAAATGAAATGTTTCATTGTTAGTAAGACTCACACAGATCCTAATAGTAATATAGGAATTAAACCTAGAAGATAAATATAAGGTGCCTTAGATCAAACAAGATACTAAATGTACATGTGAGTTTTCCATCTTTGGAGGCTTCTAAAAAAGTACATGGAAAATCAAAAATGCCTCATGAGGTCATGCCCATACATCAAAAAGGAAAACTAAAATCTTAATCACACAGAGATATGTAAATCTTGTCAGACAAACTCCACAAAACAGATGCATTGAAAGCTATAGAGAGACTTAAGTAATGTAGGTAATATCAGACTACCACTGCACTGAAAGAACTGACCTTAGCAAGGTGTCTTGTGGATCAGGCTCATCAACACCTCGTCCATCCGAAGCCAACTGCGGGAAAGAGAACTCTGTGGATGCTAACCCGTCCGAGGATGTTATCCCATCAGCATAAAGGATATCTGTCTCAGAAAGCTCATATTCTGTTCGAGAAATATCAACAACCTGATCATCCCAAACAACGAAATTAAAGAATGAACAATTACAATTGCGCAACTCAGTAACTACTTAAAGAATCCCATCCGACATTAAATAGGAGTAGAAATGAAACATCAAACCAAGTAAACAAACTCAAGAACAGGACAATAGAACGACAATAGTACCCTGTCAAGAAAATAACTGGCAGCAGATGGAAGGAATGGCAGTTCACTTCTTCGTCTATATGTAGCTTGAATAGCAGGATCTTTCCATAGTTCCTCAACCAGTGGCGCATATTCACGACTAGCTGCTGGGAAAATGTCAAGATTACCTAAAGCCATGGCTTTTAGAATCCAATCAGAGAATGCTTTCAAGCGCGGAACAATGGAGTACTCGGTAACTTCATCACAGAACCCTGATCCACAATGGCCTGCAAAAACACACAGAGGTCATTTCCAGCCGATACAGTTAGGAATATAGGAGTCTTTAGCTTGGTTCCATTGCTCTAGAAAAAGTAAACAAGTAGATGTCTCCTGAGTCCTGAGACACTGGATATGTGAATTACGCAGCAAAACAAATGGCGGATAGCCTATAGAATGTAACTGTAAGAGTATGAACATACCAGAGCTAGAAGGATCATTTTCGCAGATTTTTCTTCTATCAGCTAAAACTTCCTCTTCAAACCTTTCATGGCCCTCAAGCAATATGCCAAGGTAGTTGTATATGTTACTTTGTATGATAAGTTTGAGATCTTCACACTCATCCAGAGAAAATGGGTTGCTCTTGTTCAAGAACTTGGCCTGTGTTTCGATAGATTCAATATCAATTGCTACATCAATATTCCAATGCAAACAATGGTAATTGGATGGTGATCTTAATGCAGCTGATCAACGTATCTATTCGCACACATCAATATAATATTGTCAGTAAAAATTTGTACCTGCTTGAGGATGGTGCTTGTCCCTGATCCAACCAATAAAAATTTCTGGATTGTCCTTTGCTCCAAGTAGTCAGGGATGATTCGATTTACCACGTGAACAGGTTCTTCACCACATTGATTAGTTGCTTTATTAGGTGTTGGCAGTGACAAGACAGGACTAAGTAGCTTCACTATAGGCTGGCGAAGAATGAAGATAAATTTAACTTTGGTAAGTTTCCTCCCAATAAATTACAGGGCAACTACAAAAGAAGAATCCCAGAGTCACCTTATCCCAAATCTTCCCTTTAACCGTTTTTTGGCCTTCCTCTTGGTATGTCCCATCAGCATTCACCCAAAAGTGAGGTTTCCCAGCACACTGAACTCCTGCCAACTGAAACCAAAGAGTTAAATAAAAAATAACTCATGTATCTCAAATTAGATAGGAGCATATATCATTCCAAACCTTAAGCATTTGCAGCTCAGATTTTGTAATCTCTCTGCCATTTATCAAGATTCCGGTGTTCCCATTGCTCGCCTTTTGCTCTAGAACACCTCCAACATTTAGATTTGGGCTTATTATGCAATGGGGCTTGTGTCCCTCCTGGAACATTTTCCAAGAAAAAGTTTGTAAGCAGAGTTGTCGATGATATATCATTAAGCATTTGTAAGAAGAAGCAAGCAAAATGAATCATGTAGCAACTAAAATTGTGAACATTTTCTATTTTGCAGCCCATCTTCCCCAAACATCTCATTCCAACCCAAACTATGGCACACATACACCCACACTATCTCCTATCTACTATGTTTTAATTATTTTATATATGTAATGTCATGCTGTCATGTTGGTGCTTTCAGAAAGATTCCCAGTAATGGTTTCAGGATAATGTCATGCACATGCCATGTGCCAGCCCTGATATGCACCTTTGTGCTGTTCTGAACCAGCATAATCAAAAGTAGCAACTTCTCCATCCACCAGGATTCCTTGGACTTTGATAAATCACTCGAACCATGATAAGACACCGCAATTGTGCTAATTCATCAAAGACAGTCCCATCAATATTCTAAACAGACAACTAACAATTCAAAAATATCAAGTTCAACAGCACTATCCCCCAGACCTTGCATCATGATTCCCACCAAAAATATGCAATAACATGATTTTCATCAAATGCAGAACCTACATATCCTGTAAAAACACAACAAAAGAACCTAAATAAGTAATCTTTCACTTTCAAATGTGCGCATTGCCAAGAGTAATGAACTATGTTCCACCATTAATAACCATAAATGTAAAACTAAGCATTCAGCAAAATATACCAAATAACACCGATTCTACTGCCAGAAACATAGTTAGAATTATGCACTTGCAAAGCCAATGCTCCCCTGAAGGCCATAAATGCAAAAATCAGAACTCATGAAAATGCATGATCACCAAATATAACCGAAACCATAACCAATTGCCTAAAGTCAATATTTATATCAGATCAACCAATATACTCTCCTTAATCGTGGACGAGTCTGGTAACGAAATCAAACGATCAGATTAATTCTCCTATCGAACTCAATGGGCAAGCACCGTAAAAATAAAATCTTTACAACTCACGTACCTTGCCCCAGAAGCCGGAGACCTTGTCGTACCAATAGAAGCCTGGTCGGAGCCTGGAAGGAGGGCACGGGCACCCCTGCAGCACCACAAGCTCCTCCGGCGACATCTTAGCCCCATTCACGTACACGTCCTCCGGCCGCAACTGGTTCGCGGCGCACTCCCGCTCGCTCCTCATGACGAGCTCCACCTCCGGCGCGCTTAGCAGCCGCCGCAGCACGCGGGAGCCTCGCCCCAGAACGTCCCGCCTCGACTCGGCCACCGGACGGCCGATGCAGCCCAGGCACTTGCGCCCCTCTGGCATGGATCCCATCGCCCGGAGCACGCACCCTGAGCAATACCGCGCGCCGCAGGCGAGGCACGCCGCCTTATGCCCGCGGCCCCAAAAGCCACCTCCCTTCCCGCATCTGCAGCAACCCCGGGACTTGGCTCCCCTCCGATGGTACGCGGATTTGAAGTGCGCGGGGGAGAAGGAGCCGCTCGATCGGGCGGCGGCAGCGTGGGGCAGGGCCTCGTCAGCGGCTTCCTCCTCCTCATCCTCTTCGCTGTCGTCAGAGGATTCGAGGAGGGAACCGCTGGTCTCGGCGAAGGTGACAATGGGCTGGTGGGGCTTCGGGGGCAGCGGTTGGTGATGGCGGCCGCCGCCGTCGTCGTCAACCGCGTCCTCGGCGTCGGAGGGGAAGGAGGGGAGCTCGGCGGAGTTGTGCGCGGCGACGTGGTGGTTCTCGATGACGGACGTGGGGGAATCCACCGCCGCGGCGCAGGGAGCGGGGGCCGGCGCGGCAGGGTGGGCGTGGATGGCGGAGCAGAGGGAGGAGGGGGTGAGCGGGCGGGCGACGGGGAGCGGCGAGGCGGTCGGGGAGGAGGAGGAGAGCGAGGCGAGCGGGATGCGGGAGAGGTCGAGCGGGATGGCGCGCGGGAGCGAGTAGGGGAGCGGCGGGCCGTCGTACTCCGCCGCGAAGGAGTAGTCGCCGGTGCCGGAGGCCATGGCCGGAGGCGGCAGTGGGCAGGATGAGGGGAACTAGGGTCTGGGGGGAGGCATGGAGGTGGGAAACCCTAGGCGAGGGGAGAGGGGAGTGCTGGGTTTTTGGAGCATGCGCGAGGGGAGGGGAGGAGACGAGACGTGACGAAAGGGAGCGAGGTGGAGTCATGGAGAAGGTGACCGACGGCTTTTCCCCTGCGCCGTGTCCATGGCCCAGTAGAGCTTTTAGGCTGTCACCAGTAACTTTTTGATTATACTTTTTATAAGACGGGGAAGACATAGTTGTGCATATGATAAAAAAAACCACGTAAAAAAACCGTACTATTTATTCTAGTTTAAAAAAAGTAAAAAACCAAAAAAAGAACAAAGCCGAAAACCAGTGGCTGCTTCCTCTGGAGTGGAGTGATTTTACTCTTCATGGCACATGCTAGTATTAGGGATGCAATCGGAGTGGATACGGATAGATATTGTTTATTCTGTATCGTATTCTATATTTTTTTTCCTCGGAGTCGGAGTCGGACACGAATAATATCGGATATCCATTTCTTTATTCCGTATCTGTTCTATAATCTTTCGGACGGTCGATCGGACGGAAATTATCTGTTTCTTTGCGCAGGACATTGGACAGTATGATACAATCAAAGCGAATATGAAGAGGCTAATTACTGAGACGTTGAAGGAAGAACACTTAGTACTCTCGTCTGTTTAGATGTGACAATTTGTCTATATGTTATCTTGTTCCTAGGTGAAGTCGCAACGGACTTTCTCATATCACTTAACATACGAATATATACAAACGGATATCACTTATTCTGTATCCTATTCTATATTTTCTTCCTCAGAGTCGGAGTCGGATACGGATAGTGCTGAATATCCATCTACCTTTTATGTATTCATTCCGCAAACCTTCAGTTAGTCGGACGAATGAAAATTATTCGCTCCATTTACACTCCTAGCTATTATACTTGCCTAATCTCGTATTGTAGAACTGATATCGTGAAGGTATGTATGGATTTTATTGGGCTTTGTTCATCTCACTTTCTAAATGTTTTGCCGACAAGAAAAAGAATGACCTTACGCTACCATAGTATCCACAGCTCGTAGTAGTGCTTTGGGCTGGTGAATATGCACATGTAAAGAGTACTCCGTCTGTGCAAATGTTAAAAATACCAACTGGACAGTGGATTTTGTTGGTGTGTGCATGGCGCATCGCCCGTTTCATTCAATAATACATAAACACTAGCCTCGAAGGCGCGGCGACACGCCGCACCAGCCACCGTATGTACTAAAGTAAAAGAGGCGATAATTCGCGAGGAGTTTTAAAAAAAAATCGAGGACAAACACGTATTTTCGGGAGAATTAAAGGGTTTTTTTGTAAAAAAACCGAGGACCTGTAAGGACTTGTACGTAAGTAAATAAGGACATATACGTAATATTGGAAACCGCGGGGCGCTATCAAAAAAAATTTTTTCTTAAAAAAACTTGCAGGGACCTATTCGCGAGGAAAAAGGACCTTTACGTAATTTTTAAAAAACCGGAGGAAAATGCCTCTCCCGGCCGTACGGGAAACTCCCCGCCACGCGCCGGCCGGGCAACGCGGGCGGGGCGACGTGGGTCGCTGGGGGGGCCGGAATCCCCCCAGGTTTAATGTTGGTATTATTTATAAGGAACTAATCCTTTTGTAACGGTAATGGTATAGTAAGCTTTGTGAGACCAGGCACTGTGCAAGAGACCGTTTTACGTTACCCGATCCGTTTGTGTATCAACTTGCTGTTAAATTAGTTTAACTATAAGCAGCGGCGGATCCAGCGGTGGGGCGGGGGGCTCGAGCCCCCCTACCGCTACCGGACCCTTAGAGCCCCCCTAAATTTTTAGCCATGGATGCATAATGTAGAAGGGGCTGAGGTCGAGCTGAAGGTACTTCAGCCCCTCCAAAAAAATTCCTAGATCCGCCACTGACTACAAGTGGCTCAGAGACATTAGAGAAATGGTTCTTATAATAGAAAAGTTTTAGTGCGATGGTTGCTAGACTAAAGGACTAAGAATCATGGTATTTAAAATCCCTCTCCTCTCCCTTCAAAATATAATTATGTGCTAATTGTAAATTAGTGTTACTAAGTATAATGGTATAAGAGGAATTACTTCTAATCATTAATATAATATTTTCCGGCCACACCTGCATGTATTTAAGCAGAGCATTACTTCTTAGCCAGTTACGTGCATGTATTAAAGTAGAGCATGTAGTAGAGAATTGATGCTTAGTAATGGTCATCAGTTTCAAGCCACACCTACATGCATTTTCTTGGCTGGTTAGGCCAGTCTCAGGGCATCTCCAATGGTTATAGCTAGCAACTAACTATAAGACTTCCACATCATTTATATAGTATACACTAAAGCTAGCATTCTAAAGAACTATCTATAAGGATAGCTATTTGATGCTTACATGCACACACCGAATTTATAGAGGCTGTCTCGTTTGGCGTTATAGACTAGTGCTTAAGGAAGAGCTGGCTCGATTTTTTTTTTTGCATACTCGCTTTCCTCCACATAGGATATATGCTGATGTGTACATGCATATAGCTAGCTGACTCAGACCATTGGAGATGCCCTCAGTGGGGGTTTTATGGAGTTTTATGGGCATTAAATACGCTGACATGGCACTGTATTGATGAAGAGAGAGATGATAAAAGTTTCATGGGAGTAGAGAGAGTTTCATGTCTGCACTGTTTCCAAAATATGAGTGTATTGGAAACTGGGATATGAAAGCTCCACTGAAACTGGCCTTACGTGCATGTATTAAAGCAGAGCATGTAGTATAGAATTGATGCTTAGCAATAGCCATCTGTTTCAACAACACTTAAATTTGATGAGTCATTTCATTTGCTGTCGAATAGACGGGCGTCAAGCGGAGATGACTCACCTGCTCCTCAAGTCCTTGGTTATATATTGTAACATCCTGGAAAGTATAAATGTTAAGTTGCGGAGCTTTTGGATTATTTTATTTTCTTTTTATTTGAATTGGAGTTTATGGACTTTCTTGTAAATATAAAGGAATTTCAAAAGTAAAAAAGAGGGAAGAAATCCGCACATAAAATGATACAACATGAGCATCAAATAAAGAATCTGAAAAGATGATCCATAAAATAACAAAGGAGAAATGTAAATGAGCATGAGATATTATCCCTAGAAATTTTGGCAAGCAAATTAAATGAGGTTAACATTTATACATATATGCAAACACCCATGAATAACAACGTATATAAATATATATATATATACACATATATACTATGTGAAAGAATAAATAAATAAACATACATGTACATACACAAAAATCAGAGAAAAATGAAAATATGTATATGTGTAATTACCCCAAAATATATGTGGAAATATAGATACACATACTCAAGGATAAAAATAAAATGAAATTAAAAGAAGATACAGCCGGGCCGGCCATCACCCCGGCCCAGCCGTTCCCTCCACGCGCGCCCGCGCGGGCCAGCGCTTCGCGGCCCAGCCGTCGCCACTCGCGCCCCGCCCTCATTGCGTCGCGGGCCCACGCCTTACGCCTCGCTGCCGCGCGACCCCACTCGCCAGGCGCTCCCCGCTGCGCGGTGGCCCCGACCGCCCCCGCTCTCTTCTTCCTCTGCGAGCGGGCCCGACCGCCCCCGCTCTCTTCTTCCTCCACGCGCCCGCAACGCCGAGCTCTCCCTCGCGCTCTCTCTCCCGCAATGGCCGCAGCAAATCTCCCTCTCTCTCCCTTACACCTCAAGGCCAGGTTCAAAGCATCTCCGGCCACCTCTCTCCTACGAGATCTCGGCGAAGATTGCCTCCATCCCCCCTCGCCAGCGTGCACAGGGCGGAGCCAGGTGCCACCCTCGCCATGTGCGCCTCTCCCGGCTATAAAAGCTTCGCCTGGGAGTCGCAAACGCGCCGCAACCCCTCTCTCATTCCCTCCCCTGCCGCAATTGGACCGTAAAGCCTCAATTCCCCGCTGGCCCCCTCCTTCTTCCCCAGCTCCGGCGATCGCCGAGCAGCCAAGCCAAGCCACCAGAGCCCAATTTCTCGCTCTGGAACCATCTCTGGAGCGTCGCCAACACAATCCCGGTCTCCCCCGCACCTCCCGAAACCCGTACCTCGCCGGCGTCGACCACTTCCCCAAGCCGCCGCCACCGCACGCCGCCGGCCCACCACCGTGCCCCTTCACCGTCGCGCCGGGGTTATATTCCACGCAACTCCCGACCACCGCTCGCCGCCGGCCACCGTCGCCCCGACTTCCTCTGCCGGACCCCTCCGCGAGCTACCTCAAAAGGGTAAGCTACCCTTACTGGGTAGGCAAAGCCTCCCCCGCTCACTTGGCTATCAGCGCGCGTCTCTCCCCTCCCCTTGCTCCCGCGGCGTGCGTTCGAGCCCCCGGCTCCGCGCCTGCGGTCGAGCATTTCTTTTAAAACTCCCCGCTGACAGCTGGGCCCCGCCGGTCAGTGACCCAGCACACCCGTGGCCACTGACAGAGGGGTCCCACATGTCAGTGACCGGACACGCTGACATGTGGGCCCTACCGGCCATAGAGACCGAGAAGAAATAATAAAGGAAAAAGATAAAAATTAAGGAAATGACATGTGGGACCCACTGTCAGAAATTTCATATTTTATGGAATTAATTCAATCTGAGAACTTCAAATAATCATAACTTTTTCATTCTAACTCCAAATTGAGTGAGACAAATTTCTAAATTCATCTAAATTCAAGATCTATCCAATGGAACTAAAATCATAATTTTTAGAGTTCATTTGAATTTTTGATAATATTTTGTTGATATGATGTTTTCTTTTTATCCAAATTTTCGCGCACGATTAAAATAGCCTACGAAGCTCAAGAGGAAGAGTTCGAGGCAGCAGCCCTAGAAGCTCCGGATAATCAAGCACCCGACCACTGTGACCAAGGCGAGTCAATACTTTGATCATGTTGAACCTACATTTTCTGCAAATTATTTTAGTTTAAATTATCAAATTGCATGCTGTTATGTTACATGCAAATACATGTTAATTTAAGATTCTAGTTACATGCCTATCGTTTGTCTTGAATAATATTACACCTCCTTTGAAATATTTGAATGTGTGAACCTTGTTGCCCTAGCAAAATTATAATAGTAACATTTCGAAAATAAGTCTCTAAATATATGTCATGCTTAGTATTGTTTAGATACTCATGGGCGCGAGAGCGCCAAGCATCACTGTTAATCCTGAGAAAAATTGGCTGCCAAGCATCAGTATCTTGTCGTGTCAACCTGTGTAAAACAGTACAACCACAAGTCTGTAAAGTACAACTTGGCTTAGTAGATTTACCGGACCCTGAAAGTCATCCTTCCAGGAGGAGGTGTGGGATAGTGCAAGCGGCAGTCTGTGTGACGGCTTGAATGGGACACTCGCGGAGGGTGAAGTTCTGCTGTGGCGGGCTAGCAGGGGACGTAGCCAGCTGCTAGACGTTCAGAAGGAGAACATCCCGCACAACGTATGGGACCCACCGCAAGTGGGAGCGACCCATAGGGTGAAATGATGGAAGGGGCAAGATACTTTGAAAAGTCACTGTGATGGTCTGATCAACCACATGACTAAGGAATCGTGTGGGGCAACGAGTTGATTGTCTCTTGTGGTGAAAGTGTACAAACTCTGCAGAGTCAAAACTATTCGAATAGCCGTGCCCATGGTCAAGGGCGGACATGGGAACTTAACTAGATATAGTTCTGTTTTAAAATATTGAAAAACTGGGAATGGAAAAGTGGAAGGGGGATGGACTGCCCTGGTTTGGAATTGTCCTGGGTGTCGTCCCAGTGGTAAGTTAAGCGACTATAACGCTGAAGAATTGCTATATGGTACAGATGCCATGTAACGGTGGATGTAATCTGAATCACTATTAATATTGCATATTCCTGAACATTATGCTTTTGTTCAAAATGCTAGGTCTTAGAAATTTTTATATAATTGTATTCAAAAGCACTCTCCGCAAAAATAAAATAAACCTAAGCCATCCTTTGGTTAGCTATACATGTTACATATTGCATTCTGTGTATTGGCTTGCTGAGCACGGGGTCGGAGTGCTCATACTCGCTTTTGCGACAAAAATTTAGAAACAGGAACCCAAGACCACTATGCCTACGAGGAAGCTCCCGCTACGGAGGAGAAGAATGGCGAAAGAGACTAAGGCGTAGGTCTCGTTGATTAGACATGGACAAGTGGACATCCGGCGTTGTGTGCACGTATGTTACTAGTTAGCTGGTGACATATAATGCACACAATACCCTTCCAGTCGCTTGCTTGTGAATTTGAGTTTGCTTTTGCTATGATTTCACTGTGCGTGTTTGTATTAAAGACAATCGGCCTAATCGGCCCCTTTTGTAAACTATCACCCGACGTGGTGTATTTCAATTTATGTAATATAATAGATGATTATGCGATGTATGAAAATGATTCAGCAATGTAACTGTGTGCACTAGCTACTGATCCAGAGAATAGTGCAGTAAACACAGCAGATTCTGGATTGAAAAATCCGGGTCTGACATATATATGTAGTCCTCATGTACAGCTTGAGTAAGAAACAGAGAATATAGCGCACACACTTGAAAGTAATCATTGTTCCTTAACCATCAAGGGAACTATTCTAGTAGAAGGAAGAGATGTGAGAAAACTCGACATGCAAGGAGTTAACATATCGCAAGGTGGGTTTGTGCGTTAAAGCACATATAAAGATTACTTCCTGGTTAAATCAAATTGTGCTAAATGACCTTATAGTTTTCAGTCTCTTTTTTTTTTGCTAACTTTTGTGTTCTAATCACCACCCCAACTCTCAACTGTGGCGCGTTATTAGTCAACCCACGATCTATAAAAATCTAGCTTTGATCCCTGCAAACCGGTAATGCCATTTGTGTCCTAGTTGCATGGATTAATCCTTTGCATACAATTTTGTACAATTGAACTATTTTCTATCATGTTTGTGAAATTTTTGTGTTCCAAAGAAGTCATACGAAGTGAGCGTAAACTTAAATGCATATTGTTGAATTTTCCCTATATCACACCCCAGGCGAATTCGCCTCAGCAGGCACGCCACGTCAGATTTTTGCGAATAGGCACTCTAAATTTTCTGAAATCTCATGTAGGTCCTCTGTTTTTGCCGAAAGACCCTTGACACATCATTTTTGTGAAAAAACCATCCGCTTTTCCGAAATACCGTATGGGTCCTCGGCTTTTTCATGGAGGCCCTTCTTTTGCTGGATAACACCACGTGGTTCTCCCAAAATTGCGCACGGGTCCTTGGTTTTATGTAGAAAAACCCTTCACTTTCTGAAAAAAAAACGCATGGGTCCTTGATTTTTTCAGAGAAGCCCCTCTTTAGGCCCTCCTTTTGCTGGATAAAACCTACGATTTCCTGAAATTATGCACAAGTCCTTAGTTTTATGTGAAAAACCATTCGCTTCCTCCGAAAATACGTACGAGTCTTTGATTTTTTCAGAGAAGTCCCTCTTAAAAATTTTCGTCTTCTTAGTTTAATCCATGTGGTAGCTAGCGCAGCCTAGCGGCACGTTTTCACTGCTAGTTTATTTCAAAATAGAAAAATTTCTTGTTGCGGCGAGCAGCCAATGCTAGGATTTCCACAGCCAACGCAAACGAGCTGCGCCTCTTCACCTTTTGCTAGCCTCGATTTCGAGCTCCGGATTTTTACCTTTTAAAAGAGGAAAAGAGCTGTACGGTCCCGGGCCTCCCTGGACCGCGTCCAGCCAAACAGCAGGAGTGCATGACGGGGCACGTATAGGAAGGGGACACAGGGATGGATCGGTCGTAGGGTGGATATCGAGCCAACTGCTCGTCTTATCAAGCTTTTTCTAAAATTGGCATATTTTAATTTAATATCATTTTACGGATAATTTAAAAGTATTTTTAGAAACGAGCTAACGAGCCGAGCCGAGCCGAGCCGAGCTTGAGCAAAATTCAAATTCATTTAAAATCAACTCATTTTAATGTTTAACCAATTAACAAGTATAATTGAAGCAATTTTGAACCGAACCAACGAGCCCACTAACGAGCTTTTTTTCCACCCCTTTTATCGGTCGCCACAGCTCCAGAGAGGAGATTGACCGGTGGGCCCTCCTCCAGAAAATCTTCCAGGTGGGCCCCGCAAAAGACTGACCAGACCAGGCCAGCCCACCCCAACCGACCCGTTCCAACCTAACCCGACGATACTAGCGGGCCCACCGTCGCTGTACTGCTTAGGGGCAGCAGTACGCTGTACGCACGAGAATTTTTTCTGGTTTCTTTTCTCTTTTTTTTTTGGTAGCCTCAACGCTGGGCACTGGACAAATCTACATGCATATTTGTTCTTTTCGACTAAGATTTATGATTTTGACTGAAATTTTTAAATTTTAGTTGTTTACGGTACAGATTACGAAGAGACAGATACTCACTTGCGATTTTGGCTGATACAGATATTGGGCTTTTAACGTGTAGATCGTTTAACTTGTAGATCTCGTCTTGAGAAAATACTCCGTTTGAAAGTTAGGTACTGTAGCAAAAGCCAAAAGCCGTCAGCTTGTGAGGTAAAGAACATGCCCTTATTCTGAGTGGCTTATGTCTAAAAAGCACTGTAACTGACTGAAAAAAAAAATATTGTACCTGACGGTGGCTTATTTGGCGTAATTAAATTTAAAAAATTAAAAATAAAAATAGGTTAGCCCGTCATGGACAATACAAACGAATACGAAAAAAAAGAACCAACAAAAAATCTAAAAAAGCAAAAAGAAAAAAGAAAAATACGAAATTGTTGAATAGTGAAAAATAAACCAGAATCTCAAGCTAAAATGAGCGGGGGCTAAGGCTCCGCTCATTTTAACTTAAATTTCTGTTTTTAGCTTACTTGTTATTATTTCTAAATTTCATTTTTTGGGCTTTTTAGCTTTTTTTAGTTTTTTGCTGGTCCATTTTTTTCTCGTATTTATTTGTATTGTCCATGATTGACTAACTTGTTTTTTATTTTTAAATTTAGTTATGCCAAATAAGTCACCATCAGTTACATTATAATTTCAGTCAGTTACATTGTAATTTTAGCTATAAACTAGTTTATTTCAGCCCAACCGAGCGGCACCTAAATTTGGTTCAAGATTTGTATGATTTATTAGATGTCATTTTTAGCCACGTTTTCTGTCGATTGGATTGAAACTGAACGACAGAGTAAATGTGGTGATCAGCCCTCTTATGATAAATTTTATACGCAACTTCGACATGTAAAGATAAAATTATACAACTGGTTTGGAGAAATAAAAACTCTCTTATCTATATAACATGCAGAGGCGGATGTATAGGACAAGCTCTTTGCTTAGATATTTATTTCACGGAACTGATCTCTCTTGGCAAAGAGTAACATGGACTAGTAAGGAACTGTGTAAGTAGTTTTCCGTTCCTTTTTATTTGGCGTTTCTAATTTTTATAGTTTCCAAGATTTAACTTTGACCGATGATTTTTATAACTTTATATCAGTACACATTAACAAAACTATAATAGTGAAAATATTTTTAGTGGTAAATCTAATAACATAGTTTTTATATAACCAATCTAAACAGTTTTAAATATATTGATGATAAAATTTTAGAAAGATTGACGTCACACATACTACGATATCAATAAAGAACGGAGGAAATACACACACGTGTGTGTCTAAATTGTTATATTTAACCTACCATTAGTACCAACGGAAGCTGCAATCCCAACCTCCCAAGCTTGTGAGTAGTGGTGGAAAACGGTAACGGATAATTTGTTTTATCCGATATTCGTATCCGAGAAAACGCAAATATGGTAAGCAAAATTCGTATTCGAGAATATTCGTATCCGTATTTGAGAATATTCATATTCGCATTCTTATTCAAGAATATTCGTATCCGTATTCGTATTCGAGATTATTTGATTCGTTTCTAGAACCCATGAAAAATCCGTATGAATTTTGTACTTCAAAATTTGAATTTAGGCGGTTTAAAGCTGGTAACCGGTCAACAACCGATGAAAAATCGACAAAACCGCTATAAATCCATTTTATCCGCTATTCAAATCCGAGAAAATCCGTATTCGAAAATATCCATATTTGTATTAAAAAATATTCATATCCATATTTAAAAATATTTAAATTCATATTTATATTTATTTTAAAAATATAAATTCATATTCGTATTTTAAACTATTAAATCATATCAGATCCGTTCCCACCCTACCAGTGAGCACGGGGAGCAAGCGTGTCGTGTTCCCTCGTTTTGCCGGCAAAGTCCGCATCAGGCGCCACCGGAACCCGATCACGGGGGCGCCCAGCCGTCCCCGTTTCCCGTCCTATTTGGCGTTTGGCACCTGCTCGCTGCCGCGCTTGCCGCGTCCCTCGCGCTGTCGTCACCTCCTCCTCCACCAAATTCCGAATTGATCCGAGATAATTCGATGCTCCTCTGTCCTCGCGGCAGTAATCTGGTAATGTGCTTGGCGCTCGTCCTGATCGCAAGGTCAGCGCCAGCGCGCGTCCTCGCCGTCTGGTCTCATTTGCCGCGCCTCGTCATCGGCGACCTCGCCGCCGGCTAGCCTCCTCCTTACGCGAGAGGCGTCTTCTTGGATTGGTTCCTTCTTTTCTTGGTAAGGAACCCTAGCTTGATTGGATGGATTTGGTTGTTCTTGAGAGTAATCCGTTTTGTTATTGTTCTGGGGGGATCTTTTCTTGATTTGCTGTGGCTGTGAGCAATCGAATCCTAGTAGTCTAATCCATCCATGTTCCGTGGCTCGTTCAATTCGGTTCTTCTTCTTCTACTACTGCAGCGCGCGCAAGATCGATGAATCGATCCCCCACGTTAAGTCCGCCCCTGTTCTCATCTGTGGAAATGGTAGTCCCATATGAATATTGTGCATAGTGAGAAACTTCACAGCTCGATTCAACCCCTATTCGCTCTTGTCTTTGTTGTTACAGGGACCATAGATGGATAGATATTCATTGTGTTTTCTTGATTTATCACAGCTATCCGCTTTGCGCGGTTATATCAAGAACACATGGAGCCAGGGTCTCGATTAGGCGACTAAGCACTGCTTTTGTCCAAAGAGATGAATGATTCAACATTTCAAGGTACTATTTCTTTAGCAATTAGCATTTCAAAGCCAAGTGGAAGGGTCTTCAAGTCTGTGCTACTGAAGGAGGAGTTTCCAGCGCAACCATCATTCCTTTGCTTTGCGTCAATTGAATAACCAAGTTGGGCCCAACAACCAGAAGAACCTGAATGTGGTCTATCAAGATCTGACTAAAATTCTTGGTCTTAGTAGATTTGACTCCGAGAACCCTTCTGATGTCTCAAGTACTGGTTTGCCAATGAAATGTGCTATGGATACGACAAATTTGATGCATATGAGGACCATACCCTCTGAGAATGGACTCAAACCAGCTGAAAATTCAAGTGATAATCTGCAAGATATGTCTTCTACCTGTGAAAGTCCACATGCTGGAAAAGTCAAGTTCATGTGTAGCTTTGGTGGGAAACTCTTGCCTAGGCCGAGTGATGGGAAGCTCAGATATGTAGGCGGGGAAACACGTCTCATCTCGGTACCCAGAAACTTCTCATGGACGGAATTTGTGCAGAAAACTCTGACAATATACAATCAGCCTCATATCATCAAGTATCAGCTTCCTGATGAGGACCTTGATGCACTGATATCTCTTTCGTGTGATGAGGATCTTCAGAATATGATGGAAGAATACTACAGCCTTGAAAATGCAAATGGCTTACCTAGACTTCGGATATTTCTTGTCTCCCCAACTGAATGTGAGGATTCATCGTTAGATTCAAGAAGCTTAGAAAGTAAACCAGAATATAATTTTGTTGTTGCTGTGAACAATCTGGCACAACTGAAGCAGAGCATCAGCGGCAACAGTTTGATGAGCCAATTGAGCCATCAGTTGGATAACTCTCCACTCCCTCACAGAGACTCACCTGTATGTCAAACAGAGATAGAAAGTGGAGCTAAAGCTTTGGCTGGAACAACCCTAAATGAATCTTCCTCTCGGTTTTTTCTAGCTCCATATGTGCAACAAATGGTGGCTGAGTCGTCAGCAACTTCCTTCCCAAGCTTAAGTTGGCAGAGGACCATGAAACAGTCTAGGATGCAACTCTCTTCAGATAAATGTACAATGAATCAAGAACGTGAGAACATAAGTGAAGTTTGCAATGGATCAAATCTGAAAATCATGCCTCCGGACCATCAAGATATGAAGCAAAATCATGCAGACACAGGTATTGGAATTGGAATTTCCGTGCACCATTTTCACATTCAAAGGCAGTTGAAAGATTTCGCTATACCTCGAAATGAGAGTGACTTGAGTTCACATACCAACTATGGTATGTCTACTCCAATGGAAACACCATTTTATTCTAAAAAGGTCTCCAGGCATCCAGAGAATGCAAGACGGGTATCTGGAATGCATGAGTACACTGGTAAAATTCAAGGCATGCCTCATACCTTCTCTGATCCTTTGCTGAAAGATCGCACCAAAGTACTTGCATCCAATTTGTCACTAAATGTTGATTCCTACATAGCCCCATCATTTTCCCAGAAAATATGTCAAACTAATGAGCTAGAGAGAACAATAAGTGGAACCAGGCCAGATTTTGTATTCGTTAAGCCACCTGAGTTTGCTCGAACAGATGAACCAAATTACCTTGTTACTAATCATATTGATGAGCGGTACGATCAAGGAATTACTGGTGCAGCCAGTTCGGAACCAGCAATATATTACAAACAAGACAGTTTATCTAGAAATGTGACTCAAAAAGGTCATGATGGTGGTCCTGTTGTTCAGCAGCAGGGTAAGCTTTATCATCAGGAGAACAGCGCAGGTCCAAGTGTTGCCCCCTCAGTGCATTTTCATTGATACAAGGTTCAATTCGTACCGCGCACATGGTGCAAGGATGTCTTCAGATGATTTAGATGCTCTAGAAAGCTCAGTTCCAACATTGATGCTTGCTACTGATCATTCCCGTTCAAATCTTCTTAGTGGATGTTCTAATGGATCCCAAGCAGAGAATTCAGATTGTGGATCTCATGCAGAGAAACTGAACTCAGGACGTGTTGTTACAGATTATGGAACTGCTGGCTGTTTGCATGGGATTGATAAAGTTGCTCCAGGGACCCATACACTGTTGCCTATAAACTCTTTTGAAGCTCTTGCTTCCCAAAGATCAGCGGCAAATGGAAAATCTGGCGTATATCAGAACGGAAATCTGGACCAATCATCAGTGCATAACTCTGGTTTGGCTACCTCTCCACTTATTGGACCAAGTGATGCTGATCTGAGCGTAAACTTGCATGGCAATGGCACCCTCTCCTTGCCCTCATCTCAGAATCCAGTTCTGGAAGATGTTTTGAGGAGAGAGATTCCTCTTCTTGATCAGCGCAATATCGCCTGCAGTGATGTAGGAGTAATTGGAATTGATCATGCTACCATCAATAATGAAAGCATGAAGCTAAATGACAGAATGCATAGTAATGTTCAAATGGAGGCACCTGTTATAGTTGAGGATGTGACTGATAATGTGCCTTCAGGCATTCCATCATGCAGACCAGTTGTTCCTCAGGTTGAAGTGGCAACTGAAGAACGGCAACAAGTTATTATTTCATCACAGAAGGATGATGATGATGCTAAGAGCAATGGGCTAGAGTTAGCTAATGAGGTATAACCTATATTATATGTTGAGCATGTTATTCATCCCATATGAATGGTTGAGCATATCATGTTTGTTGTTCCAAATGTTAGGATCATGATGGTGGAGCTGCAAATGGATCCATAAGTGATACTGCAATTGCTGAACTTGAAGCCAGTATGTATGGCTTGCAGGTGCAGTTGTCGCACTCTACATTTGTTTAGCAATTACAGTACTCTTCTGAGCAAGATGGCTATTTGCTTCATAAAAGAACATATTCATGTATTTTATCTATAACATGCAAGTCATAGAAGCATGTGGTTGTTTTGATTCTGATGATCAGATCATAAGAAATGCTGACCTTGAGGAGCTACGTGATTTGGGATCCGGCACGTTCGGAACAGTATATCATGGAAAATGGCGAGGAACGGATGTTGCTATCAAACGTATTAAGAAGGATTTATTCATCATATACCCTCCTCATAGATGGAAATTTAGGATTTACCCTCCTGACCCACGTGTCAGTGACTTATGATGACCCCATATGTCATTGAGGTGGGAGGGTAAATCCTGAAATCCCCAATTCAAGCCACTTGTTTGCTTTTGCATGTTGCTACATGTTTAAGCACCCTGACTACTAATACGAATGTTGGAATTGAAGCCTTCTTGATAGAATGCGTGAATTATTATTTTCTTTTTCTGGATGTGAAGCCAGCCTTTTTTTACTGCAGACCAAAGACTTTTGGAGGGAGGCGCAAATTCTTTCAAAGTTGCACCATCCAAATGTTCTTGCTTTCTATGGTGTGGTTCCCGATGGAACTGGAGGAACATTGGCAACTGTGACGGAATTCATGGTGAATGGATCTCTAAGGAATGTTCTTTTAAGGAAGGACAGGTGAGTCGCGTATGTTTCTGTTTAGTGCTTTCCACTCTGCACAATGATGTAATTGTTTACTAGATCTCTGCAGAACGCTTGATCATCGGAAAAAGCTCATCATTGCTATGGATGCAGCATTTGGGATGGAAAATTTGCACCCCAAAAGCATAGTCCATTTTGATTTGAAATGCGACAACTTACTCGTTAATTTGAGAGATCCTCAGAGGCCAATCTGCAAGGTAGTTTTCGATCCACATCAAGCGCTGGGGCAAGTAATCAGGAAGTTGTGTTTATTGCCAATAAACAGAAAAATTTTATTTTGGTTTTGGCCTTTTAATTGTGATGTCATTGGACTGTTCCATTAATAATTCGTAACTAATTATTCTCAGGTCGGAGACTTCGGATTGTCAAGAATTAAGCGCAACACCTTTGTTTCTGGTGGTGTACGGGGCACTCTTCCGTGGATGGCACCAGAGCTGTTGAATGGGAGCAGCAGCCGAGTGTCTGAGAAGGTAAAGTCTTTCATGACTTCAGATCATTGTTTGCGTGTACAAGCATGATGTGCCTGATCTGTAACAAACTAACAACTGGACACATGTAGGTGGATGTGTTCTCCTTTGGAATGGCTTTGTGGGAGATCTTGACTGGTGAAGAACCATACGCAAATATGCATTGTGGCGCTATCATAGGTATGTTAAGGGTATTTAGATCATTTCCTATTATCTAAGGTTTGAATCCTTATGTCTCATCTACTATTATATTCCGATGGGCCGCTATTGCAATTCACTCAGCATTCACATTTCCATTCTTCCTCACCTTGTAACATGGTATCAAAACCCTAGAGCTCGATCCACAATCCACTGCTACTACTGCCCCCGGGAGGAGCGATCTTCACTCCCGGGAGCGTCCACCGACGCCAACCACCGGATTCAGCTGACCTCCTTGTCCTCTCCCGCCCATCTCCAGCCTTCTCCATGCCGTCGGCCCGCGCTCGCGTCAGTGCCCTGTGCCACTGTAAGATCGAGAAGGCCGACTAGAGGAGGGGTGAATAGGCGGTTTAAAAATTCTCTACAAATTAATATTAGCAATTCAAAACCTTTTCTATTTGTCTAAACCAAGTATACAATGCGGAAGCTAAATTCAAGTTGGTTTAGCTCAAATAGCGCCTACAACAATTAAATTCGCCTAAGTGCACTAATAGTTCTAGCCTAGGTCAAAGTTTGCAATTCTAAATATACAAGCAATCAATTTAATTCTATGAATGTAAATTGCTTGAATATAAATGGAACACAAGAAAACAAACCACAATTGACACAATGATGTTTTACCGTGGTGTTCGGAAACTTGTCGGTTTCCCCTAGTCCACGTTGAGGTTAGCCCGAACGAATCGGACCGGCTCCACGAATTAAGCCGAAACACCTCGTATCTACTAGTGGTAGCTCTTTCCCGCTCCGGGTAGGTGAGCTCCAACCTTCACAACTTCGCCGGGTCTTCTCACAACCTTCTTGAGAAAATCACCGCGCACGACGCCTCCTACGCCGTCTAGGAGTCGGCAAACTCCAAGAGTAACAAGCCAAGCCTCTCGCTTGACTCTCACCACGTGCAACGAATGCACAAGCTCAATCGGGACACAAAGTCCTCCTCTAGATGCAACACATGCACTCTAGATCACTTCTCCTCTCTCACAAAGTGCAACACATGCACAATTGAGTGGAGAGCCTCACTCTAGCTCAAGACAACAGAAATGGATCAAGCAACAACATCTCCAACCGGCCATAAGGGGGTATTTATACCCCACACAAGAAAACTAGCCGTTAGAGCCAAACCCCTGAAAAAATCAGGAAAAACGGAACTACCGCAGTACAAATTGCGGTACTTCCGTTTTCCTCGCCAACGGTCAGAAAACTAGCCGTTTCTCAGCGAAAACGGAACTATCGCAGTTCAAATTGCGGTACTTCCGTTTTTCCCGAGGCTAAGTCATTCAGAAAGTCGCTCTCTGGAAAAAATGTTCCGCTCAGAAAACGGAACTACCGGAAAAACCGGAACTACCGGAAAAATCGGAACTACCGCAGTACAAATTGCGGTACTTCCGCAAAAAACGGAACTACCGCAGTACAAATCGCGGTACTTCCGTTTTTGGTTTTTCAGCACAGGCGACACTCGGAAAAACGGCCATAACTTTTGACTCCGATGTCGGAATGAGTGATCTTGGACTCTATGGAAAGCTTATTCAGAGGGCTACACAATCCATCTATTTGCATGACCTCAAACACATTAGATCAATGCACAAATCACAAGACATCCAAGAGTCTCTACCGTGGTCTAATGTCAAAAGAAATAACAACAAACAATTTTTGGACAATGCCAAGGGATAATGCATGATCTCCAACTTTTGCAAAACATATTTGCAAACTTAGATCATGCTACAAGGATTAGGTACATGGACTTCTCACATTTGCGAAACACATTTGCAAACCTAAGTCACATGGCACAAGGATTATATATGAGCTTCAACCATTTGCAAAACACATTTGCAAATATAAGCCTCATATCACAAAAAAAATGAAAACATGGACTTCAAGCACTTGCAAAACGCATTCGCAATGCATAGTCCCATGTTGCAAAGATTCACTACATGAGCTTCAACTATTTGCAAAACACATTCGCAAATATAAACCTCATGTCGAGATGAGCTAGAGCAAGTGAGGTTTGAGCTATCAACACATGGTGAGACTCAAACTACTAGACATGACCCCTCTTAATAGTACGGCAACCTACACTAGCAATCCGGTCTTTCAACCAAACACCAAGACCGGTAAAAGACTAGGAACACATCCTTAGCCCTAGCTAGTCATACCTTTGTCTTGGGTCATCGTCTCGATATGCATCAACTCATGATGCACCCTTTCATCAACTCCATCAACACATGATGGTCTTCCTTAACTTGATGATCAACACATGATCATCTCCTCATGCATCAACTCATGATGCGTCTTCTTCTTTGATGGCCTTCAACACATGAATATATCTTCTTCTCAATCTTGACTTGATGACCTTCAACACATAAAGTCATCCCAAGTCGTTCTCATTTGTGGAACCTAACCTCTGCATCCAACTCATGGAAACCGTTAGTCCACAAAACAATTGTCATCGATTACCAAACTTCACAATTTTGGTAATTCGTGACAATCTCAACAAATAATGAGATATGAAATTGATTTGCGAGTATACAATATGTACACAACAAATGTATACTCCAAGATAAGCTTTAAACAAAGCTTACTTATCCGGTTGTTATTAGTCATCCAACCATTAACACATAATGGAGAAGTTAGATGACAACCCGATTGCACATGAGTATATATATATATATTGCACAAGCTATATATACTCAAGTATGTATTTTAAAGTAAAGATCCCAAATATGCATATGAAAGAAGCATGGATCAATACTTATGAAACTCCAAAATATAGAGAGCTCCCCCTAAATGTGTGCATACAAGTGTATATAGTGAAGACATATGCACATATTCATTTTAGACTAATTGAGGAGTTCAATCTATATTTTGGATCTAAGAAATGCATTTGTAAATGAGAAAGCGATTTCGAATGCATACCTCTTTGATTTCACCTTTTCATCCAAATGAGACTAACCAAAGATAAACTCAAATAGACATGTTAGTCTCATAAATTCATTTATCATTTTCACCAAAATATTATAAAGTATATGTCATTAATATCATAATGTCATATTGGCATTTGTCATTAACACCAAAACCAACTTAAATGGAGCTTGATCTTTCAGCCACTGGCCCATGCCTGCCCGCGCCACGCCGATGCCCGCCCAGGCCTGCGCTCGAGCATGCCTCTGTGTCGCGCCACCGTCGGGCTTCCTTCCGACCGCCACCAAGCTGGATCCGGCCGGATACACCGCCTCCCAGCTGCCGTCTTGGATCTAGCCGCCGCCGCCTCAAATCCAGCCGACCATCGCCTTGGATCCAGCCGCCGCCTCGGATCCGGCTGCCGCCAATCTTCCTCCGCCCGGAATCGACTGCCTCCAACCCTCTTTGCGCTCCATGCCGCCAGACTGCACAAGATCCAGCCGTCCGTGTCGATGCTCTACACTACCGACGGCCCATGCCAGATCCAGCTTGCATCTGAATGCCTCCTCCAGCCAGATCCGACCAGATCTAGCTCTTTCCCATCTCCACCGCCGCCGAATCCGGTGGCTCTAGGCCCTCTACCGCCTGCCTTGGCCCCCGCCGCTCCGGCAGACTCCGTCGTCGCCTCAGCCCTCCTGGCTGCCGCCGGCTCCCGCGCCTCCATGCATCGGCAGGAGAGGGAGGGGCAAAGCGAGAGAGACGGGAGGGAGAGAGAGGGGGTGAAGAGAGGGAGTGGAATTTGAAGGCAGAGTATTATTGTTGCTGCTGCTATCTATCCTTAAGTCTTTTTCATTTTACGTCTTCTGTTGTGTCGATTCAAGTTTGTAGTATTTCTCTTTGAGTTCATCAAAACCGTGCAAGTACACAAATTCCCTATCAATCAGTCGATTGATTTGCTAGCTACATTCAATCCTTTTGGATGAGTGTGGTCCTCTTCTTCCTTTCGCATAGTCGCAGCCGCCGCTGCAAATCATAGAAGTCTTTATGATGCCACTGCTTCTCTTTAAGCAGCCGTCCTAAGCTTTTAAGGCCGCCGCACTTCTTTTGCACCGCACCTCCGTTGCGCTTTTTGTGCATTGCTCCGCCGTCGTCTTGAGCTTCAATCTGCACTGCTATGCTTCTATTTATCCTTCTTCGACTTGATTTGACAATTCTCTCTATTTGTGTCACCTTTCACATCCTTTTTATCATGTTGTTGTGGTCTACTTTGCTCCTGCTTACCTCTACTTTCCCAGCCCCTGCACTTTGTACTTTTTGGGCTGTTACACGATTACGGATGGTTGGTACTCGACACAATTTTCCAAGAACTGCACGCTATGACGACAACTTCAAGACTCGGACTATGGTTTTTCCCTGTTTTAGTGTCAACCCTTTTCAAATGTAATACTATTGCATACGCTTTACATTTGAGGGGGTTGTTAAAGGTATTTAGGTCATTTCCTATTGTTTAGAGTTTAGATCCTTGCATGTCTCATGCACTATATATAGTCCTATGGGTTGCTATTGAAATTCACTCAACATTCTGTAGGATTGTAAGGGCCTTCTCACCACAAAAGCTAGCCAATGAGGTGAGGAACTCCCCCACTTTTAAGTTGGGTCCCTTGCTCTTCCACAACCAATACGGGACTATTCCAACACATTCACATTTCCATTCTTCCTCACCTTGTAACAAGGTATACCCAAACTACCCGCATCTTGTTCCGATTACCTTTCAGTATTGATCCATTATCAAAAGACAATCCTTCATCAATTCACGTTCTGAAATAATCTAAAATTTTCTTTAACATTTGCTTTGTTGACTCTTCGAAGTAACTTGCATGCTCTGTTGTGACAAGGGGGTATCGTCAACAACACACTCCGGCCTCCGATACCTGAAAAATGTGAGCCTGAATGCCGAAAACTGATGGAGCAATGCTGGTCGTCCGATCCTGATGCCCGCCCCTCATTTACCGAGGTCACAGACAGGTTACGAGCCATGTCAGCAACTAGCCACACAGGCGTGGCGCAACGCCACGCCAGCTACCATGTGGACCGAAGTAAAAGAGGGAAAAATTCACAGAAAAAAGAAAGCGAAGGGGGTTTTTCGCAAAAAATCGTGGGCCTTTTCGTAATAAAAGGAGACCAGAGGGGTTTTTCGCAAAAAACCAAGGGCTTTTTTGGAAGAAGTAAGGGCCTGTTCGTAATTACGGGAAACCTCGGGTCGCTACCCAGCAAAAAAAAATATGCAGGGGTTTATTCAAAAAAATGTAGGGACCTTTTTGCGATAACGGAGGACCTTTACGTAATTTTCCAAAAACCCAGGAAAACAGCCTCGGTCGGCCGTACGAAAATTTCCTTCGCCACGCGCCGGCCGGCCGAAGCGCAGGGGCGACGTGGCTGCTCTCGCCATCCAGGAACTCCCCCGCTAATGTATAGGTTATGATTCTTCAGTCAAGGGTACAGACTCTGTGTAACAGATGAAGTTTATGCCATGGACCGGCAAAATATTTCCCCTCTGACCTGCCGTACTCCTATATGAAGCATAGATAAGAGTCTATACTATACAAGTATATACATACATGTATGCATTGGTCATGGTAAGTATTATATCCTGATGTACTCTTGCTTATTTTTAACCCATTTTTTGATGGCTTCTGAAGTAATTACATGTACCTATCTGAGTTGACATGTACTGCAGGCTTCTTCTGGCCTCAGTCACGTGTTTTACTTTTTTGTGTGTGTATAGGTCTTGATGGTCTGCCAGACCACTCAAGCTTTTTTTTTTTTTTTGCCTCTTGGTTGTAAAAACATGGGCCTTGTAATTATATAGCAGATTTACTGGCAAAAACATATTGACATGTTACTTTTGGAACTGAGTTTATAGATGGAAATTTTTGCTTAACCGAACCATTGACTTATCTTGTGTAGTAAAGTCTTGTGCAGAACATGGATTTGAGAGCATTTTAGCATGGCGGAAATATGATGGCGAAACCAAGTGGCACATGTGTAGCAGCAGCTACGAACAGGGCCATCTCCTCATGCCGTCTTTCCAACTGGTACATACATCAGTGGTAAACATTTAATTCAAATTTGCGTTTTTGCTGTGCAAGCCAAGAAGTACATACTCTGCATCAATATAATGCCATTTTAAATTTAATTCCATAAGGTCTCGTTTGGAATTGGAGAATTTTTCCTAATTTCAACAAAAACTGAAATATTTGCTATGAAATTCGTGCATCCTGGACGGGGTCACCCTCGAAAAACCCTTTTGATACTGTGCCTGATTTTTGGCTCAATACAAGCCCTGTTTTTTGCTTTTTAACGTTTTTAACTTTTTTAATAACTATTATTTATTAGATTAATAAGTTTTAGTCAAAACAACGGCCCGCGTACTGTCCCTAGCCTGGCCTGTGTCTGGAGTTGCCATTTTTCACTGGCAGCCCACAGGTTCGTGTCACTCGTCAGTACCCTGAAGGCGACACTTGGGGCGTGGCTAAACCACCACCAGCTGCAGCACACAGACTACCATGCAGACAAGGCATTCATATTCATTTCATTATTTCATAGTTAGTCATCAGAGATCACTGCCGACAAGTGTCAGTCAGAACGGATAAGCTAGGCGCATCGAATTGTATACACTGCATACATATGCACTTGATTCGATTTTACTGTATCATCTCCTGTAAGTTTGCTTTACTCCTGCACTACTTTATTGCTAAGCCTGGGTCTAATACGAGTATTTTCACTTCTCTCGCTTTCTCACTTCTTTTTACTCCTATCTCACGTATAAATTTCTCTACCACTTTTTATATCTTTTACCTCTTTTTAGAGGTCATTTCTTTCAACTAGTATTTTCTATTTTTAACTAAAAACCATCGTTCACAGTTAAAAAGTATTGAACATAGCTAATATGAACAAGGTCTATGTTTCTGGCCCTGTTCTTTTCAGTTTCTAAAAACTGATTTTCGACTTTTCTACAGTTTCTAGCTTTTAAACGGAGTATTTTTTTTTCAAGATAGGGTCTACTAGTTAATTGTAGTACATACTTTACCGACTTTAATTATATCGTTAAAAACTGCACGTGAGTTTCTATTACTCTATAATTTCTTATATAAACAGTCTAGAAGCCACAAACCACAGTCAAAAAGAACATGCCCTCTGGAGCTGATGATCCATGCGTGTTTTGGATCATAGGTTACCATTTTAGTTTTTGCTGTCTGCAACGTTTACCTAGGTTACTGTAAGTGCGAATCCTTTATGTGCTTTGGCCGGTGGGTTACTACTGCCAATTACTGCCTGTGCTACGTGTCCACGTCAGTGGCGTAGCCAGGATTTGTAGCTATGGTGGTCCATTGTCTAAAATTTTTTTTAACCGCTATAAATTTAACATGTCGGTATACAAGTATATGAATTACAAAACGCAATTAAGAAAAAAAAGGACATACAGAGTTCATAAAATAGACGAGTATAGCTTTCTTAACATAGAATTGAAATATTACATACCCATAATAGTTGAAGAACAATATGTCACACGTGTCGCCGATTGCAAGTCAAGGGTTCGATTAGTAGATTGGTTTGTCGGCGGTAATTTTCCATTGTGATTTCGGACACTGCAGGAGCATAATTTGATAATGTTATCTACTAAGTAGTTGTAGAGAACATTGCTAGAATTTTGTAGAATATTTAATTATGTCAATTGGATGTTAAAATTTTGAGTTATGATTTTTGTGAGCTTGCTATCTGGGGAATTATAGTCAATTAGCAGCACTGGAATAAACGGTTGATTAAAAAAATTAAATGGAGTAATTAGGGTATTTCGTCTACATTAAAAGTATAGGTAATTTCTTAAAGATTCCAGAAAATTCAAGAACACAAATTTTAGACAAGTAGAATAGAAGTTATGAATTTTAAAAGGCTACTGTCCAAAATCGGTTGTTATTGGATGCAATCGTGGGAAATTATTAGTTTGACTTATTAGATGGCAGAATTGATTTTTTGCCATAACTATAAAGAGATATAAAACTTTCTGTAGTTTTTGAAAATACCATGATTATTGAACTCTGCAAATAGTCCAAAATAAATATGTGTATATGTCTTCATTACACATACTTGTATGCACATATTTAGGGGAAGTTTCCTCTATATTTTGAGGTTTCATAAATATTGATCTATATTTTTTAATACACATATTTAGGATCTTTACTTTGAAACACATCCTTTGAGTATATATAGCCTGTGTAGTTCATGTATACTCATTTGCAATCGAGTTATCATCTAACTTCTCCATTATGTGTTAATGATTGGATGATTAATGACAACCGGATAAGTAAAATTTGTTTTATCTTAAAGTATACAAGTATTGTGTACATATTGTATACTCGTAAATACAATCTTTATCTCATTATTTGTTCAGATTGTCATGAATTACTAAAAAGGAAAGATTGTAGAATTTAATCCCTCCATTATGTGTTAATGGTGATGTTTGGTAATTGATGACAATTAGTTTGTGGACTAATATTTTCTATAAGTTGGATGAATATGTTAAGTTCCACAAATGAGGAAGATTGGAATGACTTCATATATTGAAGATCTTCAAGTCATGTGGTGGATGTATCATGAGTTAATGTATGTCTAAGAGGAGATGATCATGTATTGATTATCAAGTTAAGTAAAGACCCATCATGTGCAGATAGAATTAAAGTAATGGATACATCATAAGTTGATGCATGTCAAGACTATGACTCAGGGCAAAGGTATGGCTAGTTAGGGCTAAGGATGTATTCCTAATCTTTTACCGGTCTTGGTGTTTGATTTGAAGACCGAATTGCTAGTATAGGTTATGGTACTATTAAGAGAGATCATATCTAGTAGCTTGAGTCTTATCATATGTTGATAGCTCAACCTCACTTGCTCTAGCTCTTGTTGGTATGAGACTTGTATTTGCGAATGTGTTTTGCAAATAGTTGAAGCTCACGTAGTGAATCTTTGTAACATGGGACTATACATTGCAAATGTGTTTTGCAAGTGTTTGAAGTCCATATTTTTATTCTTTGTAGTATGAGGCTTATATTTGCAAATAGTTAAAGCTCATATATAATCTTTGTGTTATGATTCTAAAAGTGTGCAAATGTGTCTTGCAACTTATTGGGAATCATG
Organism: Dendrocalamus latiflorus; assembly: GCA_017311315.1. NCBI lineage: Eukaryota > Viridiplantae > Streptophyta > Magnoliopsida > Poales > Poaceae > Dendrocalamus > Dendrocalamus latiflorus. The sequence goes on along the minus strand of CM029636.1, from coordinate 2,803,592 downwards.
TTTGATCCTTGTGTGAAAGATACTATTGTTTACAAATGTGTTTTGCAAAATCTGTTGAAGTATCTGCACTTCTCAGGAAAATCAGAATTACCGCAATGTACTGTGGTACTACGGCCGACTGGAACTATCAGCATTGTAATCACGAAATTAGAACTTAGTATTTCTCTCTTTCGCTTAGTGATCACTTGTTCATTATTAGAAATAATCTTGCTATGTCTGAATTCCATAGATAATTAATAATTTCTATTTAGCACATAATAATTTATATTTTTGCTACTTGTCAATTCTCTTTAGTTAAATTTATTATTGATTTATATTATCGTTAATTGGTTCATCTTATTGTCAATCAATGTTTTTTGTATTGCTGGAATTTGAAGGTTCAGGGTCATGTTGAGAATTTATATTTAATGCCTAGTAGTTGGTAATGTGCTACTAATATTTTAAACTGATAGTAACTGCAGTTATGGGTGCTATGGTAAGATTTTGTTATGTGAGGCATTCCAACTTTACGATGATTTGTAGGTAATTAAAAATTATAAAAGTCGTCACTCGAATGTGCTCGACAAGTCATCTTCACCATCAAGGAAGAGAATAAATAAACAAACAAACAAACAGCCCTGACGTGAAACCATGTCCTGCAGCTACCTGTTTCAAGCATTAACTAGTGGTAGTTTTTGTTTAATTTATTACTATATTGATAGTATTACTATTAATGATAATTGAGCCCCTCCAAAACCATCTATAAAGACACTCCACCTTGCGACCTCTCTCTCCTCGCTTGCTAATTTCTCTCACTCCACACACACCCAAGGAGAAGAAACAAGCAGCAGCCTAGCTTGTCACGCTTGCCAACCATGGCGTCCATGGTGTCCAAGAGCCCCCCGTCGCCGCCGCCGGCGCACGAAGACGGCGACGGCGGCGCGGCGGCCGCCACGGCGCAGGTCACGAGGCGCCTGTACCTGCACAGGCCGGAGCCCGGCGCGGGGGCGCTGGAGAAGGACGCCGTGCTCCGCCGCATCCGGCACCGGAGGCGCGCCAACCGCCTCCGGGACGCGCTGCACTCGCTGCTCCTGCAGGCTGCGCCGGAGCTGGAGAAGGACGGCGAGCGCCCGGCCTCGGCCTGGCTCGACGACGCCTTCTCGTCGCCGTAGATGTGATGTCCAAGCTCTGTACCCCGTGGTGTACATTGTTGTGTACGTAGATCGACCATGGTGGAAGCGTACATGATACATCACGTTGAAGCGTGCATGGATGGTGCAAATTAATATAAGAATGCTTTGTTCTAGTATGCAGTACTGGCTAATTCAGTAGATGCAATAAAACTCTCCGCTTGCCTGTGTTCAAATGAGTTGGTGTGATATGATAAAAGAGTACGAATTAAGGCATGTTTGGGATGATTTTCATAGAAACAGTTCAATTTCCGCAAACTTTCGAAAAAATTCCACCGTTCCAAACAAAAGGTGTCTGAATTAATGACTCCATTTTGTTTTGGAGACTAGGATTATTTTTTCAGGCTGCAGAATCGTTGCTTAAAACATGCATGATCTGTGGGTGGATACACTGCTTGGAAATAATCGTAACCATTAAACTAAGCTTCTTTTTGGATGCTTCTTGGGCGGCATCCGTTAATTATATGATGTTATTACTTCGTCCGGCCCCAGCCATTTATCTGGTAGTATGGAATACTATGCTCACATAAGCAGTTTGTCGCTTCAGAGGGCACTCACCAACGATAAGATATGATTGATAAACAAGGCGAAAAGATGTTTCGTGAGCATGTGATCTGCAGCTGAAACACAGAGTAGACTATTCTGGTTGGGATGGTGCATATACAGTCAAACACAGCTTGTGCAAATGGCACATTAATTTGTTATAACTGTGCAGTGAAATTGGAAATGGAAAAAAAAACCATTCGCCCCTACTGGCACAGTTGCAACGCAAAGAGAAGAAACCAAAGCCCTCCCAATCAGTATGCAAATCAATCAGATACACAGATAATCGGATTAACGATGTAAAATTTTCGGCATTACTATTAGAAGTAAGTCTACTCAACCCCCTAAACTATTACACTCGTCTAACTTTCAATCAAGAAGTGCAAAACCGGACACTTTACTCTTCCAATTATCAATATCGTTTATTTTATCAGGCTGATGGAAGGCAGTTTTAGCTAACGTAGCACTAATATGGCAATGGTTTACATATAAGTCGTTTTTTCGATGACATGGAAACCAATTAGCATAATTAAAAAAAGATTATGGGGCCCATTTGTCATGCTCCATCTCCTTTCCCCCTTTCGCCTCTCTCCGGCTTCCCTCCCCCAGACCGACTTTTGCTCCTGCTGCCCTCCCCCACTGTCGTTATCAACCTCCCCCATAATGCAGCCTGCACTGGCACGGCCATCCTCCTCCTCGTTGATGGCCTCTCCAGCTTGCTGTTGCCAGTCACAACATCCAACCCTAGGGAGTACACCATGCATGACCTGCGGCTGGCCGGGCCATCGTGTCCCACGCCAAAGCTTGCATATAGGAAGGAGAAGGACGAAAAACACAAAGCTCACACTGGTGAACTCGTGCCCTTCTTCCGCCGCACACGAGGTCAACTCTCTCAAGTTCCCTCAAGCCATGGATGGAAGAAAGAAAGAGATAGAGAGAAGGAAGAAGACAACGGTCAATAGGGCTACACCTAGACCGCCGCATCGCCAGCGGCCTAGGGCTGGCACTGATGGCCCTGCAGACGTTAGGGCCAGCAATTTCCTTCCCAAGCTTTACTCATCCACCACGTCAATGAACTCGTCGTCCTCACTGACTACCGCGCCATCATCTTCTTCCTCAAGTCCGGCCATCGCGCCCTCGATCCGATCTCCCTCTTTGGTGAGCTTCTTGCAAATTCATTTTGTGTCACTTTGTGTTCCCGAGCCTCATCAATCTTCCCCTCAATTAATTTCATTTCCTTGTAGTCCTTTGTCGGGATTGAGAGTAACTTCATCACCTCTGTTCGAGCACCGCCATAAGTCCCTGTTATCATCAACTTCACCATCTTGTTCCCTGTGCTACATCCTACCTTGTGCTCTCCTCGCATTCGCTAGAACCTCATAGTAGCACGCTGCCACCGCCGCCACCTTCTTCCCCGAAGACGGCCACCATTGTCCTACCGCAGCTGATTATCTCTGGTCGCGCAACTTGCACTAGTGAGCTCCCCTTGATGTCGTGTTGCTTGTCCGCACGCCATTTTTCAAAGAGTTGTCGCCATCCTTCTTACTTTGCCCCAGCCATAGGCTCATTGAAGCTATCAAGCGCCCTCTCTTCTGAGCAGAGAGAGGGATGGAGGGAGAAAGGGAGGAGAAGATGGTCGATAGTGAGCTCTGGCATGTGGCGGTAGGCGTGAACCTTAACAAGTGGCAGTTGACGGTGAGCAAAGCCCAACACGACGAGCTTGAGCAAAGGAGAGGAGAGGAAGAAGATTAGGAGAAAGGTGTTGGTTTACGAGGAGGACACATGGGGCCATCAATATTTGAGGATGACTAGGAGGTGATTTAATACTTACGTGTGAGTACACTTCTCCACGTAGACGCCATATAAGCTAAAATCACTTCAATCGGGCTTAGGTGGTAAAATAAATGATACTGATGTTTAAGGAGAGACAAAACATCCAGTTTTATAGTTAGAGGTTAAAACTTAAACTATTACGAGAGTTTAAGAGGATAAAGTAACTTATTCCTTACTATTATTCTTTCGTGTGTCAACAAACACCTCCTGTTGCATTCAAGAGGATTACAGATAGTATATATCTCCGAGAGGATTACATACATAGCGCCAACAATTTCAATTTTTATAGAAACCTATCTTGTATCCCAGACCTTTTGAGCTCTACAGACAAAACAGAACCGTCGACGTAAAATGGGCTATAAGGGTCACACTAAAAGAATATGATGAGTCAGTATCACAAAATATGATGCTCCGCGGTTCAAACTGTATGACTACTAGAATCCAGTAGCCTGTCTCCTTCTGAAGGCATATCAGATGACAATTCCAGATTTTGCTTGGCTGTCATCTTGTTCCACTCGTTCTCAACACGGAAAAAGACCCACTGAAACCGCCTCACTATTTCCAAAGCTGTTATCGTAAATAATGTCAGGTAGTTGTGCCGAAGATGCGCAGAAAGCTTGTATGTCCATGTACAGCGGAGAACGAGATTGCTGCCTAACACCCAGTAATATACCTGTAGAGCAATCATAAAAGGACTAATGACAAAAGTGTCAACGTGGGAAACTAAAACCATGTAAATGTTCGAGTTTATACCCAGATCTGCCCATAAAGAAGATTAGTCCATGTACTTGGGTTTTTGAACATGAAAATCCTGGTTAAAATGCTGCAGGGATAGAGAGAAGCTCATTAGCAGCAACTAAACACATGTTGAAAAAGTAGAAAAGAAATCATGTAAAGACACCACACCTCAAATCCCAATCTCGCTTTATATCCCAGTAGAAGGAATACAACGAATTTATAACACTAGAAATAAGCCAGAGGGGGCGGTAAAAGCTAATCCACTTGTCAGGGAATACATGATACTTGAGAGCTGATAAGAAAATCACCGGGACTGCTGTCGAGTACTTGAGTGCTGGATTTGGAGAAAATGCTCGTAAATTATTACAGAAACAGGTATCAAACACACAATCACAAAACTTAAGTAGTACTACTGTTTTCTAACATTTTAAACATGCAAGTCATGTACAAAATAAATAAAGAATCAGAGCTGCTCCGTGGTGAGTAAATACCATTCAGAAGACAAGTCTTTTCCTTTGTATCCTTGTATTGTCGAAGACATTGGAAGAAACGCCACAAATAAGGGAATACGAGAACTAGAGGAATAGCTACAGAATGGCTACCACAAATTGAATCTGCTTCAAACCAAGCGATTGTTGCAACCTGTAGGGTATTAAAATAACAAGACATTATGGAGGAACGAGATGAGCTCTACCTAACAGTCAAACTAAGCCATTAGCATGTTATTTGCCAGTAAACGGAGACTGCTAAGGACATTATGGACATAGCAAAAGGCAAATATAGCAAAAGGCAAATATAAGTTAACCTGACGATTGACCATGCGACAAACTGAACGTTCCAAATCTGAGAACACCTGTCAAGAAACGAAACAATTAAGCAAAATGGTAGAAAAACTAGAAATATCAAGTGTCAGCTCAGGGCGACACACAAGGTAGAACAGTTTTCTAAAGAGTAACTCGTGTTGACATAGTTAGGAGATTTTTTTTCTTACAATAAGTATATTACACTAAAGCCAAGATGAGAAACAGAGGATCGTATAATATTAAACAAAAAGCCATGTCCTACTATCTCCAAACAGTGATAATGTACACAAAACAATCTACAACCCATACTTTTAAATAAATCAATGCATACCTTTGACATGGATGTAAAAATATCAGCCAAAAAGAAGTCAGGGAATGTAATAGCCTGCAGAACAAGGGCACAGGAAACCATTATAAATTTGATTTGATCTAATTGCTAGCTCCACAGCAAGGACAAACAGGTATATGTTCGCCACAGCAGACCATAATATATTGTTTGTAGCATAGCTAAAAGCAAAACATTTTGTACTCATTACTAACAAATTGTACCAACTTACTTGTAATGGAAGTATTATACGCCACACTGTCCTCAGAAAGTAAAAGCGTGATGACAAGTAAAACATATCAAAAGGAGAAAGGAGGATCATCAGAAGGATAGCATACAAAAGAACCTGCAAAGAGGCAGAAAGATATGCCAATTTCATCACCGTGGATTTGAAAAAACAGTACATCAGTACAGAAAACACATCATGATATTTTTGCTTTCAACGTGGGGAAGGAAGGAAGAAGTGGATCATACATTGTCCAGAACTTCAGATTCTCTTTAAAATTACAAGCAGCCATCAGTATGTGTACATGCATAATTGTTTGTCTTGCGCATACAGTAATACTGCACTAAGATGCACCTTTCCACTGATTGATTGAGGAAAATAGATTTGACTTTGAGAAAAATAATAGGGCAAGTGCAGTAACATTTTTGCCAACAATATTTTCTCATTATTATACTGTTCCTTGTGAGAACTCTGGAAATAATATTTTTGCATGCAGTTGATTATTGGTAAGCACTACCACAAATATAACCAAACATATGATAAAACCCAAAAGGTCTCATGAGCACAAGCAGACAAGAAAAACAAAGCATGGAATGAAATACTTAATGGGCTAGATATTACACTGGTTGAGATGCAGCAAGAGACACTTCCCCATGTGAATACAGATACAGGTAAGCTGTCATACTTGTGGGAACAATTAAAGTCAGCCAAGTCGCACACTGTCAATGAAACAAAAAAAATGTGAGCATTACTTAAGCAGAATAATATGTCAAGCACAAGTAATCTGAGAAGTTATACAACATAATGCCAACAGAAAAGAGCATGGATACATGCAGAAACAACAAAAATAAAATGCATCTAACCCAAGAAATACTGATACAAGCTACAAAAAAGAGAGGCCGGTTCAAAAGAGAACTGCTTATCATTTGGATTTAGAAAATGCAACGGGCACATTCTATTCTCAAGAAGAATTATCCTAATGAGGCATGTTTGTTGAGAAACTACAGTACACACTATATATTACATAGGAAAGCAAGATAAACACGCTTGTTCTTAGGAATTTATCAAGTGTAATTGCACTGCGCAATAACTAAATAAAGGGATAGACTATTGCACAGGAGACTGAAATTTTTTTATCTTTCAGTTACCTAAAATTGCACTTTGAATCACCTGAAATTGCACATGTTTTTTTGGAGGGGGGCTGCAATTTTAGTTGATTGAGACATGAAATTGCACTCTGAATCATCTAAAGTTGTAGTTGTTTTTTTAGGGGTGCTGCAATTTTAGTTCATTGAGAGTGCAATTTCAGGTGACTGAAACATAAAAAAATTTCAGTCGCCTGTGCAATAGTAAAACCGCTAAATAAAATATTGCGAACTTAGCACTCAACATCAGCATGAATGTGGTCAGGAAAAATTTTAAAATTTTCAGACATTGCCATAACAGCAACTGTATGCCACATGCATACTTTAGGAATGTATGCAGTAGTATCTTATTGAATGACTACTCCACATTGCCTATGGCTAGCCATGTCAGTACAAATGCATTTCAAAAGGAAAAAAAGAACTTCAACAAATCCAAAATCAAGCAAGTTTAGAAACGGAAAATGCAACCCAGAGTCAGATAGGCATACCCTCCATATTTCTCGGTGTGATAAATGTGTTTGCGCAAGATCAAACACTCTTGCATAATTCACTGATGATTGCGCAAAGACACACAAATTTACTCCCCATAACCAAATCATCAGGGCCTATAATGAAAACATGAAGCAAAATTACATAGATGCACGGGGAGGGCCTTAATTTGTTGTCTTTTCTACAGGTAATGACCCTTGAGCATGTCACATGTACAGAAACAAAATAAACTCACCACAAGAAGAAGAGGATTATAGTATAAGAAAGCCTCATAAAGAAATAAGTCCCGCAGGTCAGCACTCATTCTCATCACAGAGTCCCAACCTATCTGTAACCCCATGAGAATAATCAAATAACCACACAAGAGGCTCAGATCATACATAAGAAAAGGTCATGGATAGATCATAGGCTCATAGCAAGACTGACCTTGCAACAGCATAAGCCCCATAGGAGAAACAATATAGCCTGAAAAAAGGGTAGGTTCGTCAGCAGTTTGAGAAGTAAATTTCAAATCAAACAGATGTGGAATCAAGAGAACAGGATATTTTAGGCACAATCAGTTACAGTACAATGAGGGAGCAACGGAATATATAAACATCGTGTAGAATTGTATAATCACATGCAAATATACTTGCACCTCTTAGAGGAAATTCAAGTGTAAATCAATGAAGAAAACAAGCAGCAGCTCCAACAGGAAAATGGCAATGCTAAAAGGGCGTTCCATCATCTGTAACAAAATTGGCAGGCATTTCGAGCAACATGTTTCGTGAAATGTCAACACTATCATCATAGTTCTGCCGTGGGCTAAGGCGCGTCCGAGACTAGCAGAGTTAGACATGGCATGTCATGGACAAAGGGAAGGTATGGAAGCAGTCAGTTTTATGCATTATGTGTAGGACTACCAGGCTATCACTTCTGCCACAATTCTCGAGAAAATTGCTATAATGGGACTCCAAACAACGTGTTTCGCTATAATAGGACTTCTAACATTGACATCGCTAAAATGACACCCGAAACATTGGCTTCTCGTAATACATGACATTTGGCTAATGTTTCGAAATACCCGAACATTGGAATTAAAAGAGCCAAATGTCATGTATTACGAGAAGCCAATGTTTCGGGTCTCATTTTAGCGATGTCAACGTTAGAAGTCCCATTATAGCGAAACACGTTGTTTGGAGTCCCATTATAGCAATTTTCTCACAATTCTCGACTTCCCTTAATAGCTATGATCAACACAACGTGCAGTATATTACTATCCGAAAGACGGTACTAATTCACTCCTTTACAGGAACAGGGTACAGCACTTACAGACAATGCATGTAATGCCCCACGAATTGCAGTGCCTCAGAAGGTGAATCAAGCACGGGCTCATGTGAATGGGACTTGCACTTCAAATTCATTCACGCGGTAGCAATGGGGATTAGGGAAAACGAACGGGTTCAAAAGGCTAGCCTACCTTAAACCGCCAAAGAAAGAGCGGCGAAGGCATGATTGCCACCGCGGGGATGGACGCGGCCTTCATGTCGCCGCCGGCCCCGGGCCTCTGCGCGCGCCTTCGTCTCCGTACGAACCCTACGCACAGATTAATCACACCACATTAGCAACAGGCAACGAAATCCGCGCCAACCCAAACATGGGCGCGCACGAAGCAGAGCGGTTCTGGACTGGGGGATTGACGCAGAGCGAACCCAGTCAACCATCCACCAAGGCGAGCGATGGCTTTCCGAGAAACACCAGCCCGGATCTCCACCTGGACACGGGAGAAGCCGTCGAGGAGGGGGAGCGCTCGAGGTAGGCAAGCCCCTCGGGTTCTTCAGAGAGACGGGCAGAGACCCACTCCCGTCGGGACGGAGCGCGCGGCCCTGCGCTGCGGCGGGCGGCGGCGGGGGAGGAGAACGGCGAGGGAGCTGGGCCGGATCCGATTGGGGGAGGAGGGGAAGCCGTGTGAATGGGAGAAAGGGAGCGGAAGGGAGAGCCCGACGGCGAGTTTGATTCGATGTGTAAACAAACAGGAGACCAAGTTTTCTTCCATCTATGTTTTTTTTTCTTTTTGAGTAAAGTTTTTTTGGTCAACCTAGCACTTTCCCAGAACCATGGTGTATTTTTGAAGCGAATTATCTTGAACAGTCTTTCTAAAATATTTTATTGATATTTCATTCGTCCATGTAAATACTCGTGCTAGAGTCAAAAGCCACAAGTCGTAACAATATTGCCTACTGCAAATGGCTTATAAGCCGAAGCTTATGACTTATCTTGCAATGTGGCTGACGTTGGTTTATTCTGCGTAATTAAATGTAAAAAACAAAAAATTATATTAACACGGATAATAAAAAATAAAAGAAAAACAAAAACAAAAAAAAAGAAAAGAAAAGCTAAAAAGGCTAAGAAAAGACAAAAAAAAAACTATGTTTGGAGCTGGGCCAACAAGTCGTCAGCGACGGGTGGAAAAGTACTACTAATAAAAACTGTTTTTCCCGTTTCTTTCCTTGCAACGTGGAAATGCCACGGCACGGTGGTGTACGGCTAGGAAATGCATTCGCTCCAACGGATACACGCACTGAGGCCGTTTGAAAGTGACGTATTGGATGTGAATTCTGTATACTTAGGTGTGGCCGCTCGATTTAACTAAAATAAATTGATTTATAGTTAAAAATATACTGTAACTGATTGAAATTATACTGTACCTGATAGTGAGTTATTTGGCGTAACCAAATTGAAAAAAATTAAAATAGAAAAAACAGGTAAACCTATCACGGGTAACGCAAACGAATACGGGAAAAAAGAACTGGAAAAAACTCAACAAAAGCTAAAAAGTTAAAAAAAAAAGATAAAATTTAGGAATAGTAAAAAATAAATCAGAAGTTCAAGCCAAAATAAACGAGATCTTAATTACCCTCTTCTCTGCTAACCCATACTTAATTATAGCTTTCTTAAACGGTTTCTTCCCTCTAAACCTCATGCCCAAAGACAAAGCAGGTTCCTTGGACTTGCCATCATGCATCACAATTAGTCCACACATGACAAAAGTAAACCTAATTCGCATTCGCCATCTCTTCCCATACATTTCACCACACGCACAGGAGGGAAGACAGCAAAGTCAACGACACAAACTTCTGCGCTAAGCCTCAAAATTAAAATCACCGGCCAGTACTAATTGAATAATTCTCTGCAGGAATCAAATTAACATAACTGCTCACTCTTTAGCTTCTGCCATCCTACATGCAAATCGACAAACAGCACTCCTCGTAGACGGATTGTGGATGCAGTTCATGTTCTTAACTCTTAATAACAAATGATAACACAATACCACTTCTAGTAGTTCTTAACGATATATGACTTGCATTCCGTTCAGCAATGCCTCTTTCGCCATCAATGGGTTAAATTAGCTAGCTCCAGTCCACAACACAGTGCAGCTCATGATCTTAGAACAAATGATGCTTACAACTCTGGTAATTTCCAACAACATCTCAACACCTACCTTCTGTTCAGCCAAAAGACGCGTTCAATTTCATAAAATTCAACCCAAAACAAAAGACACAAGAACATGACCTGGTACGCCAGACCATGGATCCATTTCTGGATAAGGGCATTTTATACAAAGAAACAGGCATGCAAGCAAGACATCAAACCAGCTGCCCTAATAATTCTTTTAATTTGACTCCTGAACTTGAGTTTGGTTTCATAATCATTTCCAGCTGCCCTAATAATTCTTTTAATTTTGGAAAATTTGTGCGTGGCAAAATTTCATCCGTCAAATTAAATGGGATTCTATGTAGTTTCTTGGTAGTTTTGCCATCTAGTTCTACGGAATTTACTGTATGATTAAATATGGGTTGTCCGATCAATGAATAATGATGTATTTCCCTGCTAGTTTTGCCATCAAATACGAAATTTTCTGTGTGATCAAATATGAGCTGTCTGATCAGTGAAACATGATTACCATCTTCTTGATCTTATAAGAGAACATGCTATTACTTTTGTGTGTGTGTTTGTATGTGTGTGGTTTTTAAAACGGTGAACATTCAGCCTTAACCATATAACAAACGATCTAGTTGGTTAATTTACAAGGCAGAACAGAGGTGTGAGCATGACAATCCAAATCCTTGCAACCTGCAAGTGAGCACTCTATTACAAAAAGTTCAACATGATTCTGATGAGCTAAACTGCATGTCGGATAATGCTGTTCAGTGAGTTTCATTGAAGGATCCACGTCATCGCCGGCCCTATATCCAAAATGAGGATGATTTGCTGAAGTCCTATCTCCTCGAGCACCTCGGCCATCCTTCGGTGGCACAGCGCCAGCAGATCGTTCATGTTCAGTTCCATTGCAGCCTGTGAAAATGAAGATAATATTGTTAATTAATAGTTACACACTGTCATTCCGTTTCAGAAACACACAGTCAGTTGAGATTTATATAGAACTAGTGCAGCCTGTGAAAACGAATGAATGCCAGAACATTGTCAATTACACATTGAGATGTCAATGGAACAAACAGAGTAAAGTAGAAGGTAAAATCAGAGTAGAAAGACATAATTTTGCCTAAGCAGAGAAATGAAGTAGCCCTAATTGTTACATTCTGAAGAGAGAGTCAGTGCATGGAGCCATGGTTAGTTGGACACACTATCAAAGGGGTAGGTCCAGATGCAACAGTAAATATAATGTTTCCAAAGCGGCACTCATTGATGGCATTGGTAAAATCACAGCTTGTAACATAGCTCTTATCAGAGCATACATTTGATCTCTGCATATATACCTATTGTTGTAACCCGTCTGAAGATTATGTGATCACATACTCACATCGCATTACTTGCTAGCGATTTTGTGATAAGTACACGGCCTAAGCATCTTATCACCTTCTTATTCCCACCCACAGCAACATGGGAAGTAAACATAATCCATGGAATGGAGTAATAAACAATAAGTAATATAGCATGCCGGAAGCAGGGGCGGAGCTACAGGGTGGTCCCTGTGGGTCGCGGACCACCCTGTGCTCGGTCCAACCAAATCCCAGAGTCCTGAGTCCGCACTGGAGTTCGCGTGAGACCGAGAGTTCGCGTGGCGTGGCCGCGTATTCGCGTCAGACTGCGCCCGACGCCCGTTCATATTCTTCTCCGTGCGGGCGTGCGGTGCAGCCGTGGGGGCAGGCGACGCTACGACAGCAAGCGCGGGCGCGGCCATCGAGCATCGGCGCGGCGACTCCATGAGGAATTGAGGACCACAACGGCAAACGCTGAGCACTCGACTTGCAACTTGAAACCTTTATTGATGACATGAGAAAAGATAAAATGTTCAAAGGCCTAAACAATCTTGTTGACCTCTCAGTAAAACTTGTTGAAACAAAGAGGGATAAAGTTTATCATTGGGTCTATTTACTTATCAAATTGGTATTGCTTCTACCGGTGGCTACCGCAAGTGTTGAAAGAATATTTTCTGCAATGCCCTTTATCAAGAATAAGTTGAGAAATAAGATGGGTGATAGCCTTCTGGATGATTGTCTAGTCACTTTTATTGAGCGGGATATCTTCTTACAATTGAGTGAAGAAGAGATCATCAACACTTTCATGGCTATTAGAAGGCGCAGGCCTGACAAGAAGAAGAAATAGTGACGTACTGTTCTTCAACTACTATGGGTATGTAATATTTTCAATTCTATGTTAAGAAAGCTATATTCGTCTATTTTATGAAGTTCGTATGTCCTTTTTACCTTAATTGCATTTCGTAATTCATATACTTGTGTACCGATATGTTAAATTTATAGCGGTTAAATAAATTTTAGACAATGGACCACCATAACTACAAATCCTGGCTACGCCACTGGCCGGAAGAAAGTAAATCTCAAGACCAAACTGCAAACTCTGATACAGGCTTGCCAAATTTTTGGCAACACCCCCAATAATTGGCTCTTGTTTGGATAGTTGCCAAATTTTGGCATACCTAACGATCTTTGGTCACATCCTATACATTTTCTTACCAATTCTTGGTCAAACCTTGGGCAACCAAAACCTTGGCCAAAATTTTGGCTAGTCAAATTTTGGTAGGGCTTGTCGGGGCATAAACCAAACATACCCTTAGGGTACCTATTGCAGCCCAGGACAGGAACTATTGCAGCCCAAGTTGCTGGATGAGCTCTGCCAAAGTATATAATCAGGCGACCTTACGATACAAATTTTAGTAAGTGGCACCAAGCAGGCAGTCAAGCAGCCTGAATAGCTAGCTCATCGTCCCTGAACAAGAACCTCATAGGATCATAATAGCTTACCAACCTGGTCGTACTCGTACCTAGCTAACTGTATATAATAGAATCCACTATTCAAATTAACTATAACCTATGACTGTTTTCAGTGCTTATCAAACTGCAGTTGATCAAAGTAATGTTTTGCCTAAGCTCACCTTTGACATGCTGTTCCTCAAATTTTGCATCTAGAAGCAGGGATACCCCTGCTTCTAACCAGTGGTCTAGCAATATCTAGTATCTACATCCAAGTAGACAAACCTATACATCCCAAGGATAGTGGTCTTTCTTAGTAAGTTACTGCTATTCTAGGCTCAAGCTTCAAGATATCTATCCCAATGGTGGAAATGAGCTTAGGCTGTGCTCAATATGGCTTTTTTTTAGTGGCTTATGGCTGGAAAGCACTGTAGCTGGCTGAAAAAACATTGTAGCTGTCAGAGACTTATTTAGCATAATTAAATTTAAAAAATTTAAAAATAGAAAAACATATTAGCCCATCACGTATAATGCAAACAAATACGGGGAAAAAGAACCGGTAAAAAAGCTAAAAAAACCAAAAGTTCAGAAAAAGATGAAATTTATGAATAGTGAAATATAAGCTAGAAACCAGAAGCTGAAGCCGAAACGAGCGGGGTTAGTCAATACCACATCAAGAACATTGATGAATTGATGGCTGAATGCTGATCTGCAAGGATTCTTAGCTAGACAGCAACAGAGCCGCGGCATGCATTAACTAGTTAAACACAACCACATCCTAAACCTCACCATATAACTCGCTGATGACCAAAAGGTTAATTAGAGCATCGTAAACCTCAACAACTGATCAAAGTACTCGTTCATCGATCCCATGCAGCATCAGTTTACCACATCAGGGCAGAACAGAACAAAAGAAGCAAATCCCTCAGAAACAGAATCTGTGTACACCTGACATGCAAGAATCTCAGCATGTGATAAACTGAATACGGGAAAAAAAGGCAAAAAAAAGCTCAAAAAAATTAAAAAGTTAGAAAAGACAAAATTTAGAAATAATGAAAAATAAGTCAGAACAGAAACTCAAGCCGAAATGAGTGGAGCCTTAAGTCATCGTTGTTTAAAATGCCCCGTTTAACAGTCCATTCCGCTGACGACCATTTTTTGGCTGGCATGGACTCGTGACATTGGTTCATGGTGTTCTAGTGTACCAAAGGGATGAAATTTCGTTCAAATTCGGTCAAATTTTAGTCGAATAAAATTTGTTTTGAAGGGTACCAAAAGGGATGAAATTTCGTCCGTTTTGCAAAATTTCGAACGAAATTTGTAAACCTGCTCTAGTGTGGCCCATGGGGTTAAACACATAAGTTGCGCAGATCGGATCAGGATAGGTGGGAGGATGAAGCATTTATGTTTTGATTCACTATCAAGTCGGGACAAAAGGAAGGCAACAAATGAGGGCTGAACTGATTGGAGGGATTTGACGGAAGTCCAATTAACCACACTGCACTAGTCCATGGCTGAGGTGAGGTGACATATGTCCACACCAACAAAACTCAGTGGCCGAGCCAGTGGGAAGACGATACCATGGAGCCATTTCAAATAACCATGCATTTGTAGAGGGCATCTACCTCAAAGGTATTTTTTTTAAGACGGAAAAACATACTTTTCAGTTATACGCTACTTTAAGAATTTTTAGATATAGCAAATAGTTGTGAAAAATTATGAATTTTTTTTTATGGAGCTTCCGTATATAGTGTGCTATGTTGTATAATTTTTACGTAATTTTTTGCACCACTTTACTACTTCTAAAAATTATTTAAATAGTATATAATTAAATAGGTAATTAAGAACTAATGGTCAGGGCTAATGACCTGCCGCCTGGCCACTGGACGGCACGCCATTAGCCCTGGCCATTAGTGCTTAATCATCTATTTAATTACGCATGCTGTTTAAATAATTTTTAGAGATAGTAGAGTGGTGCAAAAAATTACATAAAAATTATACAACATAGCACACTGTATCAGAAAGTTCCATAAAAAATTTCGTAATTTTTCATGACTATTTACTACCTCTAAAAATTCTTAGAGCGGCGTATAACTGTTTAATCGTTTGGTTAATGATGCGTCGTTCCGAGAATTTTTAGAGGTATCAAATGACCTTAAAAAATTGCAAACAAATTACACAATATATCATGATGCCTCAGAAAGCTCCACAAAAAATGTCACAATTTTTAAGCTCATTTGCTATATTTATAAATTTAAAAAATTATAAATTACGAATTAGGCAAGCAATCAAGCCGACTAATCAACCATTTAATCACCTACCGTCCTGTGGGCGGGTGGCAGGCGCCTGCCGTTTGTTCACCGGGTGATAGGTGTCACATGTCGTTTGCTCCGCGCTGCCGTCCGCCCACCAAATAATATAAACGATATTTTTATCAATATATAACATATATAACTATTTTTGTAAATATGATACGGAATTATGCCAAAAGTGACTTTGAGTCGGCAAAAAGGCCAATCTGCTCGAGACGGCGGTGCGATTCCGCGGGGCCCATCTCTCGCTCTTCTGCCGATCCCCTCCTTCCCCCACGATCACACGAGTCGCCTTCTACCTCGCGCGGGCTGCGGCGCCGCGGCTTCCTGCGCGCCGCCTTGTCGGGACCGGCTCTTGGTGAGCAGTCTCGCCACAGCCTCCTCCCTCCCCCCATCCTTTTCCAAGCAAACCAACCCCCTTCTCTCCTCACCCAAGCCCTTACTCCTGCTAGCCCCAAATCTGACGATCTTTACCCGGTTCGGGAGCTCTTTGGTGAATTTCCGTAATCTTTTTTTTTATTTTCACACCGGTTCTTTTCATTCGTCTAGTCGATTGATTTGGGTTTAACGATGACTAGTAGGATGCTAGCATACGTGGACTGGGATCATGTGTTGCCCTGTGATGCTTAGCAATATTAACTTTTCTTTGTAGGAATGTTTAGGACATTACCTTGCCTGGCTAATTGAGTAACCACTGAGGGAGATCCATTCTCCAACTTTACTTCTTGGTTGAAGCTGATGGAACCAATAAGCGAAACTTTCTTCTGTTCATGCCGATTGTAATTTGAACTAGACAACTTTTAGGTCCTGCATAATCTACCATAGCCGAGTGCAGACGCAAAGCTTCTGCTTTCAGAGCTAGACAACTTGTGTCTTGATCCTAGCACTTCCAGAGCTCCAGCTCTGCATGTGTGAGCTAGAGGTTTGACCAGACAGAGCCTAAGCAGTAATGGATCGATGCCAGTGTCGCGTATGGAATCATATAGAAACACGCTGCTGAGAAAACTTCATATTAGATGACATGCTTAAACTCTTTTGGTGAGTTGCTTTTGCTTCTGCTAAAAGGATGCAGGCATGTTTGCGCTTCTTTGTTGAGGTTGTGGTTTTTTCTCGAACACGCAGGAGGACTGCGTATCTTTGCATTAAGAAAGGAAGACAAAACAGGGGTTTAAAAAAACCCTTACAGACCCAAACACACACACCCAACAAACCTACTCTAGCCTATGGTACAGGAAACAAAAAACGACCTCGACCAAGGAGGATCTAGACCAAATCCTGAGGTGGGGCAGTTAGGTATGAAATACCCTTTGCTCCGGCCAGACCCCAAATCCTCATCTCCTCACTGTCAGCAGCCAAGAGAGCCCTAAAGTCCAGAGCAGCCTCATCAAATACACAGCGATTGCGGAGATTCTAAAGAGACCATGCCCCTAAAATGATGATTGAGGTTGTGGTTGGTGTGTTTCGTGGAAGATTGAACCTTTTGTTTCTTTGGGTCCAGTATTCTGTTCCTTGGTGTGATAACAAGAAAAAAGTTCTTTAGTTGTGCTCCTTCGCAGTTTCAATTATGAAAAAAAAAATCCTGATGTTTGTTAAATGGAATCTCAACAAAAAAAATTTCTGTTTGAGATCTATATATGACAGAAGTACTGTTAGGCTAGATAGATAATTCAGGATGTCATTTTCTGTCTTCCTTATTGTATTCTAAGGTTAAAGTGCATTTCTTGAAGAAGTTGTCGCTATGTAAAAAGAATGAGCATCCATACTCTCGAAACTTTTCGCTCACCAATGTCTTTCTACTTTCAAAGACAAGCAGAACTGAAGTCAATATGGCTGCCTTGCCGTTGGCCACCGCTGAAGTATGCGATGCACATCCGCATTCAATCATGAATGGCGAGCTTCGCGCCCTCCAGCCCGTCTTCCAAATATACGGAAAGAGGCAGATCTTTGCTGGCCCTGTCGTGACACTGAAGGTATATGAGGACAACGTTCTGGTCCGTGAATTCCTCGAGGAGAGAGGCCATGGCAGGGTCCTGGTAGTTGACGGCGGTGGGAGCATGCGCTGCGCCATCTTGGGAGGCAACACCGTCCAGCAGGCGCAGAACAACGGGTGGGCTGGTATCGTGGTCAATGGCTGCATCAGGGACGTCGACGAGATCAATGGCTGCGACATTGGCGTGCGAGCTCTGAACTCGCATCCGATGAAGGCGAACAAGAAGGGCATAGGCGAGAAGCATGTCCCCGTGGCCGTCGCAGGGGCCAGGATCTGCGACGGCGAGTGGCTCTACGCCGACACTGATGGCGTTCTCATCTCCGGGACTGAATTGACCGTGTAAACCTATCTATCCCCTCTCTGTATGTCTGTATCCGAACTGAAATAACGTACCACCTGGTGTTATATCTGAAACTAGTTACATATGTATGAGTTGTAACGGAACTCATTGAATATATAGAGGATCGTGCTAAAGAAGAGAGTTACTCTAATCAGTTGATAAATGAAGAATGGTGAGAAGTTAAGAGAATAGAGTGGTTGAAGGAGAATGGACCTACAACCACCAACTTATTCTTTTATAATAGTAAGGATAACGTACGATCGTATTCTTGTTGTCGTTTTCTTTTTCTGAATTTGTCGTTCTGCAATTTCTACCAAGTGTCAACTCGTTGGTTAAAAGGTGAATGTTCACTGCCGTAGCATTTGCCTGATTTCTTGAGTGATTTTCTGGTTATAAAAGTTGGGATATTGCGAGGTTTGCTGGTCCTTATCGGTTGTTTGCTTCGTGGGGCAAAGAAAACAAGCAACTTGGGCTAAATGTAGAAGATGATTGCAAAAACAGCTTGAGCTCTGAAGGTCCCTTTCTTAAAAAAAAGAAGAAGAAGAAGAATGATTGAAGTGATATTATTGGCCCGCTAATTATGGGTTAACGGTGACCCAACACGCAGCGAGAAGATGGCCTAGCAGCTAGCATAGATGGTGCAGGCCAGGTGGTCGTGGGCTCAATGAGCAGAACGGGTGTGTTTGGGTCTATTTAGGGTACTTTTGATTGTGATTTATGGGTTTTGGATTATTTGTACTAGATATTACTATTTAGGACCTGTTCTTTTTCACTGAAACTTATGACTTTTGGCTGTAGTTTATAGCTTTTGGGTTGTTTGTACGAGATATTACAGAGTAACAGAAACTCACGTGCGGTTTTTGCTGATATAAATGAAGTCGGTACAATATATACTACAATTAATTAGTAGATCTTGTTTTAAAAAAGATATTCCGTTTAAAAGTTAGTTAATGTAGAAAAGCTGAAAAGCAGTTTTTAGAAGCTGAAAATAACAGTGTCTTATATAGCCAGTATGAACATCTAGTTTTTTTAAAAGGACTTCTCTATTTTTTTTTTGTTTTTGTCTTGCTCCAGAGATAAAACAGAGAGTCATATACACATTACACATCCATTTCTCTTGCATCCGTCTCGCGCACGTATCTCTTTACCTTTTCTCACTGGTCGTCTCTCTTTTCTAAAAGCCGTTTCTTTCATCTACTGCAATTTATTTTCAACTAAAAACCACCAACCACAACTAAAAGTCATCAGACACAGCTAATACGAACATGAACAGTCCCTTTGTTAACTTTGTTTCCTTCGCATCATCACGCTCATAATAGCAAGTGATCGATGCGGATTAAAGGGGGAAGTGATCTATATATGCAAACGCAACACGCGGGCGCGGAGATTGCGCAGTTGCTTGATTCTTGTAGTTTCAAGTCTGAACATGCATATACGGAGTAGGTGCAGACATGCATACATGGATGATAGAACAGTCGTCGTTGCCAGAGCAGAGTCCTCACGCAACACAACGCAAACTGAATCAGCAATGCAAGCTCCGAAACTGACAGATCGGCCGGTGACGGATGCTCCCAGCGAGCTCCGGTCCGAACACGACGACGGCGTGGCCCCCTCTCGCGCTGGGAACATGTAGACATATACACCGATCGATCGAGAATATATAATAATAAATCTTGCATTGTGATACTGATACAGTAGGGAGCATCTGGCAATGATTCGTTCGAAGTGAATCAAAACCACCGTCGATTGATTAAATAAGCCATCCAGCAAAATTAGTTTACAGATCCACGGTGCAGTAAGTACTCTTGTTTCAGATGCAGCTAGCTAGCCATCGATCTGGGTTAGTTTGAGGGGAAATTTTGATATATGCCATCGCTTAGTTCCGCTTTCTAAATATGCCATTGCTCAGTGATCTTGTTCACAGAGATGCTATTATGGGGGATTTTAGACCAATTGCACCAAATACCGCCTTTCGTATTTCATTACGCATTTTCATTGGGCTGGGGACTGGACGGTTTAATTTAGAGGCCAAGGACAGATTGGTCCATATGAAAATACGACATTATCTTCATTGGAACACCGTTATTTCCATTATCTTTACCGGAACACTATGTTATTTTTAGTTTTTCAGTAGCTTTTACTATTTATTATATTAATAAACCACAATAAAAAAATCCTAAGCCGCACCATCAAAACAGCCTCTCTGATTGTTTCCATGTAATCGATGACGGCATCTAGCAAGTCTAGTGCCTACTGTCGTAAAAGAATAATGACGCAAATTAGTTCATGTGGAATGTAGCTAGATATAGGGTGTGATCAAAATGGCTTGAGCTTTTGGCTTCAGCTTATTTTTGCACTATTCATAAATTTCGTCTTTTTCTGAACTTTTGGCTTTTTTTTGAGTTTTTTTACCGGTTCTTTTTTTCCTCGTATTTGTTTACATTATACGTGATGGGCTAATATGTTTTTTCTATTTTTAAATTTTTTTAAATTTAATTATGGTAAATAAGCCTCTGTCAGCTACAGTGCATGTATCATAGGAGTGTGTGGCAAGTACCAGCAACTGGCTAGCTAGCGAGATGATCCCTCACGCAACACGGGTTTGGTGTGGTGACTGGTGAAGGGGTTCCATCACGGACGGAGATATGTCGAATGTGCTCGAGCCAAGAAGCAATCAATCCTTAGGATAAACAAAGCACGAAAGGTGGGTTTTTTTTACTATGATTTATATCTTTTAAATTCTGATTGTTCGCAAAAGAGATTATGAAGGATAGACAGCTGTACGCGATTTTTGTCGGTACAACTGAAGTCGATACATTATCTGTTACAATCAACCTATAAACCTTATCTTAAAAAGCACACCATTTAAAATAAGTTATTGTAGCGTCACACACAAAAGCAAACAAGTCTAAGCTTAACCGAACGCGGCTAAAATAAGTTGAATGGGGCATGTATGTATGTTTGTGTGCATTATTCTCTCGACCTTCTCATGTCATGCAAACTGCCGATTGATGGGTGCGGGAGGGCTAGCTACAAGAGGAGCTATGTATGAGTGCGACATGCAATGCATGCTCTATCATTGCTAGCTATGTGTCATTTATTTTTATTTTTATTTTTTGTTAAGAAACCAAAGGCAAAAGCGCTGCTATTTATTTTAAGAAGAGAAAATCAACACCGGTTTACCGGCCCAAAAGACTTTAAGGCCTACAACACCTGTTTCAAAAAACACACCAAGGAGAAAAACACCAAACAACCACAGCTACACTACCTCCTACACACTAAGATACCGAATAACACATCAAACTACACTACCTGCTACTGCAACAAGCTACAGTAAAATAGACTCTAAAAGAGAAGAAGGCCTAGAAAACCACCAAACAAACACCAGCAACAAGATCCCGCAAAGCACCATCCGAACACGTAAGCGACTCTAAGTAACCCTACAGAAACATCCCTTGTAATTGCTTCGCATAGCCCTCTATCATATCTTCATCAAGTTCACCATTGTTCCTAGTAATGCTCAACTTCTTCAACAGCTTAACATTGGATTTACTTGCTCTGGCTTTGGGAGATGGACAAACAAACCTGCAAGGGGTGAACTCCTGCGATAGATGGCTTTGACTTGGAAGAGGGATTAGGCTTAAAGCCTAATAGTTGCTTGAAAGGTTGCTCCTTTGTGCTAAAGAATGATTAGCATCTCAAGATGACTTGGGGGCGGGAGAGGCTGAGAAGGGTCATCCACCTCAATACCACACTCCACATTCTTTACCTTGTTCAAAACTTGCTCTGTGACACCCAAAAGGACCTCCAATTTAGTATCCTCGAAGGAATCCAAGGCAATCAAAGGACAAAGAATCTCCAACGGGGTAGCAACCTCCTAGAGCCTCTGGCCACCTACGCTTGAATCCCCAAGAAAAGCCTCATCTTGTGACTGTGAGTGCTTGCAAGGAATGCCCAAAGGTATGGCCAACCCTGCTTGTTGAATGGATGATGGTGCTACTATAGCACCCTCCACGTATAACGAAGCTAGGCCATCTAGTTGAGGATAAGGATTGGCAAGAACATGCGGCGACTTAGGGGTCGGCTCACTAGCATCGATGTGGGAACAAGATACCAATGTGACGAGATCGACATTACTTTCACAAAAACCTTGACTGGATAAGACCTCTACGGTGAGTGTGTTAAGTGGGATGTGAAGCTTGTCACAAACAACCTGAAGCAACCCCCGACACGGAGATTGGTTACCAAAGTCTATCAAAGGACATAAGCATCAAGTATCTCCTCGAGAGGGAGACTTCCTTCTTCCCCAGAAAGGAGATACCCCACATGCCTGTACTTTGCTTCAAAGGAGGAAAGGAAGCTTCGCACGATGGAGGCGGGGGCGGAGCACAAAGCATTGGTGTAGGAGCAGTGATTTGTGACTATGAAGAACTGGGGCGACCACTTTGGGGACACAAACAAAGAGAGTTTTGGCAAACTACCACTCTATGCTCCTTGGAGAGGCAATTGAAACACCTGGCAATAAGCTAGGAAGGTGGTGGAGGAGACTTGGAGGCCATCATGTGCACTGGCAAGAGCTGTAGAGGAGGAGATGAAACAGTGTTCGACGTCCCTTCCTATAAACTGAATCCAACCACTATCTTCACCCTCCGGCATCGCTCCGCCCATGCTGCTCATGATGAAGAAGTTGTCACCTCTATGAAGAGGTCGGTAAAGGCAGTGATGGCCTCTCGGGACGAAGATGAGTAGGGTGAAGCCTTGAGTGTCAGTGAACTTGAATAAGCAAAGAGGGCGAAGGCCTCCGGAGATGCCATCTGCGGTGGCTGGCACAGTGAAGAGAAAGACGGCGGAGATGATGGCCTCTCAAAGGTGAAGATGAGCAATAGAGGGTAGCCTTAGGCACTAGTGACTAGCTCTGAAAGATGGTGATGGAGGAGCCAGGAAGACATTAGCATTTAGTGAGGCCTCCCAGCGGCCATATGAGGCAGCGACACAGGAGGGCCGGAGACAACGATGGCGGAGGTGATATCTCGGAGGTGAAGATGAGCAGCGCAATGGCCTCAAGCGATGATGGGTTGGGGGCGCCAGGTCAAGGAAGGTTGTTGGTGGCCTGATCCGGTGACGATGGGGTGGGGGCAGCCTGCATCCGACTATAGCAGGTGATAGGGAGGTGCACAAGGCAACGACGGGTCTTCGGGCGGTGGTGGAGTGGAGAAGGAGCCTGCAAGAGCGCCAGGCAGACAAAGGGCGCGAGAGGGGGTGGCTAGGTCGGGAGGCAGTGGACGCCGGAGTGGTGGCCGGCGGCGGGTTTCGAGCTAGGTTGCCCCGAGCTTCGCTAGTTGCCCATTGGAGGGGCTCATGACTATCCATCTCTCTATGCCATTTAAATTAGGTCAAGTGTTGCTACTACTATTGCTAGCTGTAGCAAAGAGAAGTACATGCTTAGGCTAGGTCATTGATACCCGTCAAGCATGTCTAGTTAAAAAACAGGATGTGTTGATGGAATTAACTATTTGCCGAGGATTTATCACTGCAATGCCACTTGATATCTTATTAACATGTAGGTCCTATGACCACATGCCAATAAGATAATTGAGTGGCAAATTCTCAATTTTCCACGGCAATACCTTAATTTCAGAGAGAGGGAGAAAAATGAGCTACATTCTATGTCCGAAATGCTCGCTCCAATGATGCGATTAGAGCCAGTTGTTAATATCGAATCACCAATATATTCAAATCAAAGTTAGATATGGGTGGTGATCAGTTGGGCTTTTTTTTGTGGCTTTTGGCTGAAATCACTGTAGCTGGCTGAAAAAAATACTGTAGATGACAGAGGCTTATTTAGCATAATTAAATTTAAAAAAAATTTAAAAATATAAAAAATATGTTAGCCCAATATGTATAATACAAACGAATACGGGAAAAAAAGAACCGGCAAAAAAGCTCAACAAAAAGCCAAAAGTTCAGAAAATGATGAAATTTATGAATAGTAAAAAATAAACCAGAAGCTCAAGCCGAACCGATCAGGGCCCTCGGTGATTTGATGAGAATCGAAATCATTACAAGGACTTGCCTTCTTTTTTTTTCGCTGGTTCTACACTTCTTTTCCGTGGACTACTCTTTGACTAGGAAACTGACGCGTCCTGTACTTTTCTTGATTTCCACAGTCACCTGCATTTGGGCACAATTAGGGCCGGGTTCGAGTGTCTGTCGACTCATGGCTGTTCGAGTTCGGAGCAATATGGAAGAAGAAGAAGTGATCGAGGGGGCGAGACGACATGAAGTCATAGTCAAGCGTAGTTTGTATGAATGAGTGTAGACGCAAAAGAACCATGACAAAATTAATTAAGCTTTATGAATCCCCTAACTGCGAATTAAACAAGCCTACATCTACTACTATCTTGTACGCATGGCAACAAAAATATCATTTTGGGCAGTGTCCCTAAAACGGCCACTGATTAATATTATAAATTTATAAAATCTAATAAAATTATACTATAGTGAAAGGTTTTTAGACAAATCTATACATTAATACATCTCAATTTAAATATTAAAAACGATATCAATAACCAAAGTTTACAAATTTGACCTTACGTACCCTAAAACCATATTTTTTTGTTACTGTAGTGAGCAGCACATGTTCTGTCGGTAATTGATCATGGGGACTTGCAAAACCAAATTGAAAACTTCATATTTGATTATGGCAAAAAACAATTAGTGCTAGAATTTTCACATACTCCCAGTTAATAACCCAAGGGACTGTCTATACAATAATTTGAGTGTTTTCTATTTGCAAAAAATCAACTGAATTTTTCACTGTTAGATCAAGATCTAACCATTTCCATTCACACTGTATATTCTCTCACTCACCACACCCTAACTCCTTTCCCTTCCCTCTTCAGCTGCCACATACACCGCCCCTGCCACCCCGACGTCGGCGAGGCCCACCCGTTTCCGCTACCACCTCCTCCCTACATAGTCACCTCAACCTCTCTTGCCAACCTCCCTCTCTGGCTCTGGTGGCGCCACCACTGCTATCGACCACCTCCCTCTCCATAATTCCATCGGTTTTTGTCGCTCCCGCTAGCCAACCACCAGCCACCATCCGCCTCCAACCCGTGGCGAACGGCACCACCACCACCTTGTCACCCTTTGCCCACCACCATACCTCCGCCACCCCTCCCACCCTCCAAAATTGGCCTTGGTGAATCCGAAATCTTAGCTCGGTGAACCCGAGCCCTAACCCGATGACGGTGGGAGACGTCGGCGCCGGAGAGGAGGGTGACGAGCTTGCAACAGAACGAATCGTTAAACCTATCTAAAGGTTAGAAATTTAAGTGATTTTGCAGGAGTTCTAGTCAACTGATATATAGCAAATCCAAAAAATTAATCGAGTTGCAGCACTACAACATGAATAAATGCAACTCATAGCCGGCAGATGAGGTACACACGAGATACAGTCACGCAGATATGGAGCGGTAGCTAGTAATAGTCAAAAGAGTAACAAGAACAAACTTATAGAAAAAGTGAGGAAAAAGTATGCATATTCAGGGTTGTTTCCTTGACCAAACTTACATGGCACGCCACCCGTTCAACAATCAACTGCACTAATCAACTCTCTCTTATAGTGCAGGCAAGGCAGGCAGCACACAGGACACAGCTAGTGGTACAAACCCCCAAGTAAAGTCTAGTGCTTGCACCGAGAGATGCAGCTTCCCTTCTTCCTACTCCTTTTCTTGCTCCCCCATGAAGCCTTCTCCGCCGCCGCCGGCGGCGGGTGCAACCGGAGGTGCGGCAGCAGCCCCGTCGTGCCCTACCCCTTCGGTTTCTCCGCCGGTTGCCCCATCCAGTTATCCTGCAACGCCACCGCCTCCACCCCGTTCCTCGTAAACACCACGGCGGCCATGGTACCCGTTCAGTCGTTCAACTCCACCAACTCCACCCTTCGCGTCGCCCTCCAGCCCTCGTGCAGCCGCAACGTCAACGACACCAAGAGGTCACTCTCCGGCGCCAACTACGGCGTCTCAAACCGCACCGGCCTGTTCCTCCGCGGAAACTGCCACAACGCTTCGAGCTCCGTCTGCAGCGTCCCCGCCGACGTCATGTCCAGGATGCTCCGCACGGCTCAGTGCGCCGGCAACAACGACACCGCCGTGACGTGCATCGCGTCGACGCCGGCGAAACTGTTTCTGCAGTGGAAGAATGTGGAGAATTCTCGCTGTGACGAAGTGCTGACGGCGGCGGTGTACGGCGACACGCAGGAGGCGGTGGTATCGCTGGAGTTCGGGGTGGCGGAGCTGGTTTGGTGGCTCAACGGGACGTGCGACGGCGGCGAGAGAAGGCAGTGCGCGGCCAACGCAACGTGCAGCAACGTGGAGACGCCGAGCGGGTCTCCGGGCTACCGGTGTGCGTGCCCGGACGGGATGGACGGCGACGGGTTCGCCGCCGGCGACGGATGCAAGCCTGGTGAGTGCTTCTAATTAACACGTTTTGTACTACCACTACCACAGAAGATCTGGCGTGGTGTTGGTGGGCGGGGCCAGATGTGCCACGTCAGCACCACTCACAAGCCGTTCCCGCGGTCAACACGCGCGAGTGAACAGAGTCGACTATCTTTCACACTTGGCGCCTTTAAGCCGGCTAAAGTGGAGTGCTATACGGAGTACTTTTATAATAAATTAAAAGAATTTTAATCAAAATTAAATTAAAGATTTTGTTAAATATTATTCGGCTGTTTTCTTTAACTATCATTTAGAACCATTATATTAGAGATCCAATGGCTATGAATTCTCCCTCCTCCCCCTTGAATTCTACCTCCTCCCCTTAGAAAAAAATCCCCCTTTCAAAAACAAAGGGTCTCTTGATCTCTAATTCAAAGGTCACAAATTTAGATGATAATTAAAAAGAAAACATCCAGGAGATGCCTAAACACTCTCTTAAATTAAAGCCATTTTACAGAAAAGTATATATTCAATTCCACTCGGTGTCTCTCATTTCAAAAAAAAAGAAAAGAAAAAAAATCCACGCGTTTCCAAAAAAAGGTGAGAAAAATTCCACGTTCTAAATTGATTCTAAATCCTGGAACTCGCCGGCGTCGCAGGGTGGCATCGTCCGTCGGGTCTTGTTTTCACATCCATAGACTTTGCAGAGCTTTAAAGCTTGAGATTTTCAAAGATGGTGACGGCCACGTAAAGGTGCCAGCCATATTTCGAGTTGATGATATTGATGCCTATGGCAATAAATGGCTGCATCAAACTCTTTGACCCCTGAATAAGCTGTTCTTGTGAAAATAAACCACGATTTTTCTAGCACTATATCATTGAATTCAACCGGCCGGCATAGGCTGTCACATATGACTACGATATCTTTCCAAGTCACTCCTCTGATCCGGCTTTGGCTACGATTAATAGCTTTTAACTAAAAATAGTTTTTCGAAAGAGGAAACGAGCGGTGGTAAAAGTAAGGAATATGGTAAAAGTGAAGAAGAGATGTGTTTACGAGACAGGAGCGAGATAAGTGATGTGCGTAATGCGTCTGTGGCATCTGTCTTATCCCAGAAACGAGATAAATATACGATAGGTGAGGAAACCATTTCAGAAAACAAAAAACTAATATGAACAAACCGTTAGTTAACAGATATTATAAATGAACCATTTTTACTCCTGGTCAGAAAACCTACCAACTGCCACCAGCAAGCTACCCCAGTTTATGAGACTGGACTACTGGTCATGTACTGATACATCATGCTAATTAGATAACTGATGCAGCGTTTTTTTTACCATTTTTGCAGCTAGACAGGGCTCTAATAAGAAGAATGTCCCCTTCATAGTTGGAGGTAAAACTAAAATTCTTCTGGTTGACTTTTACTTTTTACTGTTGTTTTGGCATGTAGTAATGTGTTAAACACTCCTATAACGTAAACGCCATGGTAAAGTCAGATACTTCCGGTCAAGTCAGTTTCTCGCATGGATGTTTTTCTGCCACCTACGTGGAATTGCATGCTGACTGCTGACCTGGCATCTGAAATTGAAAAAATGAAGAACTTTTTTTTAGGGGAAAGAAAATTCATCCTCCATTTACATGGAAGAATTCTACTGCTTTGTTTGACCAGGAGAAGATTCACTACTAGGCAATTGGATTCGAGGAGAATAAGATTAACTTGAGTTTGTGGAATAATCTAATCAAAAAAATTTGTTTAAACCAAAAGAATTCACATAATTAATCTTGGCCAAGTAACTTAAGTAACTGTCGCTGTGAATGGCAGGTGTTTTGGTGGGCGTGGCGGTGGCGGCCGGCGTGCTCCTGCTCTGCTGGGTTCAGTGCCGGCGCTACGCCGCAGGCCACTCCGGCTCCGACGCGGCGATGCGGCTCCTGTCGGAGGCGGCGTCGTCGAGCGGCGTGCCGGTGTACTCGTACCACGAGGTGGCGCGCGCGACCAACTCATTCTCCCACACGCACCGCCTCGGCACGGGCGCGTACGGCACCGTCTACGTCGGCAAGCTCCCGGCGAGCTCGCAGTCGCTCGTGGCCATCAAGCGCCTACGGTACCGCCACGACGACGACGACAACACGGCCGTGGCGTTGCTCCTCAACGAGATCAAGCTCATCTCGTCGCTGAGCCACCCCAACTTGGTCCGCCTCCTCGGCTGCTGCCTCGACCGCGGCGAGCAGATCCTCGTCTACGAGTTCATGCCCAACGGCACGCTCTCCCACCACCTCAACGGCGGCGGGCTCTCGTGGCGGGCGCGGCTCGGCGTCGCGGCGGAGACGGCGGCCGCCATCGCGTACCTGCACGCCATGCAGCCCCCCATCTTCCACCGCGACGTCAAGTCCACCAACATCCTCCTCGACGTCGACCTCCGGCCGAAGCTCGCCGACTTCGGCCTGTCCCGCTCCGTCCGGCTCGAGGCGTCGCACATCTCCACCGCGCCGCAGGGCACACCGGGGTACGTCGACCCGGAGTACCACCAGAACTTCCACCTCTCCGACAAGAGCGACGTGTACAGCTTCGGCGTCGTGCTGCTCGAGCTCATCACCGCCATGAAAGTCGTCGACTTCGGCCGCAAGGCGAGCGAGGTCAACCTCGCCTCCCTGGGGCTCGACCGCATCGGCAAGGGGAGGGTCAACGAGATCGTTGATCCGGCGCTCGTTGACCACGGCGAGGAGTGGGTCATGGACTCCGTCCGGCATGTCAGCGAGCTCGCCTTCCGGTGCCTGGCGTTCCAGAAGGACGTCCGGCCGTGCATGAGCGAGGTGGCCGCCGAGCTGCGCCGGATCAGGGACGCCGCCCCGGGTTCCAAGCCCGAGCCCATGTCTAGGCTCGGGACTATGATGGGCCTCGAGATCGACGTGGGCTTCCATGGCCCAGACATGGTAGCGAAGAAGGCCGGGTCGCCGGTGTCGATTCAGGAGCCGTGGGTCAGCGAGCAGAGCTCGCCGTCGACCAACGGCTCCATGCTGCGCTTCGCTTAGCTAAGCTGGTTCTTGTACTGCTGTACACAGAGGAAGTGAAATTTTGTGTGTGTGTGTAGTTAAACATACTCTGAAGTCTTAAGAGATAAGTGGTCCATTCCATCATGTCAGAGACTGCTGTACATTTACATGTAAAATATGGTAACATTATCTTACAATTAGCACAAGAACAACTCATGGCTCTTAAAAAATAATGGCATATCGATAGCATCATAAGATGCAACTTTGTTTTCTTCGCTGTTCAGCATACAAGCAACTAAGCAAGGAATGTGGTATCGTGGTTTGATCATTGCAACAAGAACACAAGAGCACAACACTTGTTTGCTTCTGCAGCATATTTCTCCATTGCCAGATACCAAGCATCAGCATCGGGAATAGCTATGTGGTTTGATCATTGCAACAAGAACACAAGAGCACAACACTTGTTTGCTTCTGCAGCATATCTCTCCATTGCCAGATACCAAGCATCAGCATCGGGAATAGCTATGCTTTCCCAAAAGCAAAATTTTACCAATTATCCACACTTCGTTTCCTTCACCAATAGCATTGGACCACATGGAACAGCATTGGAGTAGCCTGCTACTACATTATTCATTACAAGAACACAGGAGCAGTGCACGATGAAGCTATAAAATGCAGGAGTCCATGAAGACCGAAGGAACCACTCCAGAACAGCATCCTAAATTTGCTACCAGGGACTCAGGGAGCATCTCAAGAAGAATAAAGGATGTGCTACAAGGTGGAGTGCAACAAATGCGGCAAGTTCACCTGGAATGGCTGCGGCAAACATGTCGCATCTGTTTATGAAAGTATCGAAAAGGGGAAGCACTGCACCTGCAAAGCATGGCCAGGTGTCAACACAAAGGTGGAAGGATACACTTCGACCACGAAAGAAGGTTGAATGTCTTACTTGAACTTGTCAGATCTCCTACATCTCAACTCCATCCTGCTGAACTGATTCTTGTGGCTGATTTGCAGGTGAAACAAAGGCTTGAATTCGTGCACAAGCATCATTAGTACGGCCACTATTGAATTGCAAGAGGCTTGCACTTTTAAATAATGTTTGACTCAGCTATCAGTTGTACTGGTTTCTGGCTTCTTAATGGAGCTGTAGTTTTAAAAATCCAATAAAATATTCTGTTGTTGATTGAAATTGTTGTTTTCCCAAAGATTCCAATCAGGTCTGAGGTCTAAGGAGAGCTGGAAAATTTCAGCAAACTCTTTGATCAAGGATTTATATGCTATATCCATCAGTACTGTTTCATCGATTTCTCTTTTGTTGGATGCCTTTTGTAATATTCCCTTAATGCTCCCAAGACCACGATCCTTTATGCCACAGGGAACAATGAGTTGAAATGGGGCTAAATCAGTTGTCATATTTAATGCTAGACCATGATAAGCTATCCATCGTGAGACATGAATTCCTATTGCTGCAACTTTCTGATCCCCTACGAAGGAAATACAGGGGATATATTACAACATGTGTTTGTATATCACTTTACCGTTAAAACATGATAAAGCACAATTTCCAAAGGATAGTAACGTACCAACCCAGACATCAGTGAGACCTTCTATCCTTGATTCCTTGATAGAAAATGCTGACTGAACGGCACAATGACCACTTCTCGTTCATTCACAATAGCTACAAAGAATATGCCGAATGAAGACAATCAGGATCTTTATTCCGACTTCAAATGTCCAATGCTGGATCTAAAACTAGACAACAAAATTGGAAACAGTAAGCAAATAATCAAGAAACATATCACTAGTATGCAAGCACAAAAATGTGAACTACCAGTCTACCCTTCTTGATTAGTGGATATGCAGTACAAAAAAATGCATCTGATGGAGATACCTGTCCAGGGCCATGATATGATATGTCACTTCACCACCACGGTCAATACGGTGAACCTCAAAAGGGGCATCTTTAACATCGAAATGGAGGTAGTCCTCCGTGCTGTCAGTGCCCAATGTACAAACCGGTGGATGATGCAAAGCGATTAAGGTGTCCGAATGATCTTCGTCTCTGTCCACCAACCCTTTCCTCCTCGTAATAGTGGACTGCTGCATAGGCCATGATTCCTTAAAAGGAACTATCTGCTGATGGAGATCAAAGCACTCGCACCTGTTGAGCACAGGCAGTGTCGTCACCATGACCAACGCCAGAAAAGCAATATGGTAGCACAATTTTACTGCCCATTAGCTTCAATTCAGTTGCCTCCTCCTGTCGACGGCGGCGACACCGGCCACCAGAGACGCGTTTCTTGGCGCGGCGGTAGGACCGGAGCAGCATCCGGTAGCGAGGCCAGACCTTGCCCTCCGGGAGCGCGGCGAGAAGGCCTTGGAGGCGGCGGGGAAGGGTAGCACGTGAAACGAGCAACAGGAGGAGGAAGCGAAGGCGACCATGGCGCCGCGGAGGCCAGCGCTCGACTGGAACTGGGTGGAGTCGCTCGTCGCTTGCGTGGGATTGGGTTTCAGTGCTCCTGCGCGCCGGCGGCGGCGGCGGCGGCGGAGGAACTGAGGAAGACAGGACCCGGCGCCGGCGACAGGAACGATAGGTGGGCTGGGCCTATATGCCCGGGTCTAGGCTATTTTCCTCTCTTTTTTTGGGTTAGAAGAGTGACTGGATTTCCCTTAGAAAACACCAAAAAGAATAATTGATCATTTGCCCTGAAATTGAAGCGTCATTGATAAAAATATGTTTCATTATGTTGTAACAGAAGTTTTGTCCCCAACTTAATGTGTTATTTGTTAGTTTATCCTTTTTTAATTTTAGCCTTTTTTTTGTTGAATTGAGACTAAAATCAGAGAGGAAATGACCGTAATACTCCTCGGCCACTGCTATGTGACTTGGTCGGCCCCGACGCTGAACCCAATCAAGCCACTCTCTTCATCTCGCTCTCCCCCTCCCCTTTCCTATATCGACCCCGATGACCGAGCAGGCGACACGGTGACAATGTCCAACATCAGATCTTCCGCACGCCCTAGTGGAGATGCGGTTGCCTTATCGGGCCGTGGCAAAAGCGTGTTGCCCCTCTTGGCAAGAGTGGCAATGTCTAACATCCCTTGCTTCCTTTCATTCTTCTGTTGGCTTGGTAAAAATGAGGGTTTATCCTCATGGACTGAAGGTTCTTGAGGTAGGTTTGGCACTGTGACTTGGTTTTCTACTAGTTAAGGTAAGGGTGGTGAATTCTAAAGTGGGTGTTGGCTTGGTTTTCGTTGGATAATGAAGCCCACTAAAGCGAGAGTGTGGATCGGCCTCGGATGGTCCTAGAATCTCAACGAGCTCTAAGGTTTAGTATTTTAAACTAGAAGGGTTCTGACGTTAATTTGACATTCGTTTATTTATTTTGTTCCATCTTTTTCAGTCTCCTATAAATGATTTTTTATGCAATTAACAGCGTCAGTTATTTTAGCTTAGTAATATTGATATAATTGCAATTGTGATGTAATTATTTATTTTTTGTAGATGATGGTCATGATTGAGTTCGAGACTTGTAAATTTATATTATTTGAATTGTAAAATGATGTAATATGGACTGTTAATATTTTTATTTGATTTGAAGAAAAAATTAATTATCGCTTGACTTGTGTAAATATTTGTTGTAATTGGACTGTGAATATTTATAACTGACATGTGTTAATTGAAATCATGCTGAGATGTATTTATAACTGAAATTTGTTCATGTGTGTATTGTTCATGGATGGATAATTTATTTCATTTTAGTTAATTGATTTGTGAAATAGATATTCTTGTTTCTGAAATGAATGAATATGAATTGGATGTATATATACTATGTTGGTCTGCTTATTTCAGAGGACCTGACTAGCATTTTCTGAGGCTAGCCAACAATAGAAATAGATTTAGGAATATAAAATAATAAATCGTCTGTGATAGTCAACTATCACAGACAGTTTTTAGTAGAAACCGTCTGGGATATATGATTTATCATTAATGGTTTCCACGACAAACCGCCTATGATAGTTTTAATATCACAGATGGTTCATAGTGGAAACTGTCTGTGATAAATCATATAAACTGTCTGTGATAGTCTACATCATAGACAGTTCTAAAGCCGTCTGTGATGACTTCATATCATTACTGCCCTCAAATGGCTCACGAAATTGTTTATGATGATATTTTTGAACCGTCTATGATGACATTTTCTCCAATAATGCCAGAAAGTTGTAGTAGAGCCTGCTTGATTATGCATGTACTCAATCATCTTATGAGCTGGTAATAATTCTAGATTCTATGGGCAGTGGTTTGCAAGTGGAATGTATTTCATGTTTTTATGCTATATTTTCCACGTTCTTGATGTTCTTCCCTCTGTTAACGTTAATCTTGGTATAAAACATTCTGCCACTTGACATGTGTAATAACAGGTATGTAACTATGCTGTATGCAAGTTTGCAACTTATGTTTGTGGTTTGTGCTTGCATGCTTATAGTTCTTTTCTATTATTGTATGCAAGAGTGATTATACTTGTTTTATTAAGGTGGTGATCAGTTGGGCTTAAAAGCTCATGGCTGAAAACACTGTAGCTGGCTGATGCTTATTTAGCATAATTAAATTTAAAAAATCTAAAAATATAAAAATATGTTAGCCCATTACGTATAGTACAAAAAAATACGGGAAAAAAGACCGGCAAAAAAGCTCAACAAAAAGTCAAAAGTTCAGAAAAAGACGAAATTTATGAATTGTGAAAAATAAGCTGGAAGCCAAAAATTTAAGCCCAACCGATCACTGCCTAAAGTGTTGTACAAAGTACAAGGTATGAAGTGATGAATTATCCTATGGGATCTTGTTCTGAGCTGGTGAAGCTACCAAGTACTCTCTATTTAAGAATTTATGACTTGTGAAAATGGACACGGAAACATGGACACGGTCTCTAACATCTAACTTTGGTAACATATAACTTCGATCATCACTTTCTATACGAAAAAGGTTGTTACAAAATTATAAAATTAACAAACCATGAAAATAATTTCCATAACAAATCTAGTGGGGTATCATGTTTACATGACTAATCTACGGTCATGTTCTTTTGAGCTATAGCTGATAACTTTTAGTTACGGTTGATGACTTTTGTCTGTATTTTTAGAGACGATAGTAGACGGTAGATACGCTAACACGGATGGCGCACACGGTTTTGAGCTCGATAAACATTTTGGAGAATTCGCTTTAAGAAGCCATCTTATTTGTTTCGACTTTTCAAAAAAACAAAAGGCCAAAAAAGTAGGGCCTAAATAGTCTTTAATTAGCACTCCCCATCTATTTAAAGAACCAAACCATTTGATTTTCCACAGGCCATATGATAAACTAGGTGGTTTAAGGCTACTTGTTGTAGAGGAAGTCGTGTTCAAATTGGTTGGTAACACATGCATTATTTTCACACTGATTGAGCATATTGCTTCTTTGTCGATAAATACTTCAAACAAAATTCTCGAAAATATTTGTGTATGATGCGCACTTGGAAAATCAAAATAGTCATTAACTTTTTGAATCATATATATCTTAAAACGCAAATCCCAACTGATTACATTGATTTAGAAATGAGGAATACGCAGATCCGTTCAGTCTCCCTATAATCCCCTTTTGATCTGATTAGTGTCAACTAAAACGCCTATAACCTCTTATACAACACTGTAAACGACATGCATTTGGTGCATCAGGAAATACATTTGATAAGCTTTTTCAACCATATATAACACTGGCATTAAAATACTTTTCACATTCGTACGGCAAAATTGGCTCTAAATTAATTAGAGATTTTCTTTTTAGCTGCAGCTTATAACTTTTAACTACAGTTTATTAATTTAATAAAAAATAATTGTTACAAGAAACAGTAAGTCAAAAAGCGGCCGAAAACCAAAAATCATTACTATTATAAAAGAATAAGTTAGTGGTTGTACGTTTATTCTTATCTCAACTTCTTACTATTCTTCACTTTTCAATTGATTAGAACAACTCTCTTCTATAACACAATTCTCTATATATTTAATAAATTTTGTTCTAACGCGCAGATAGGTTGGTGAAAAAATCCCGGATGAAATCAACGTCGACCAGCAACGTCCCGAATACGTCCAAAAGCCGTTGACTAGTCAACGACTCGCGGACTCCTCCCCCGCCTCTTTCCCTCCTACTACCACACACCACTCCGCGGCTCTCCGCCGTCTCGCCCGCCCGCCGCGAATAATTTCCTCGACGCCCGCGAGGCGTTCCACGAGATGGGCGCTCGGCGTGGCGCGGCGACGCGCACCGCCCATGGCGGGGCCTCCTCCGCCTCCCGTGCCACCCGCCGCGCGCGCGAGTGAGACGTCGCTGTGCCAGCTGCGCGCGCGCACGTCACCTTCCACTCCTTTTTGACCCGGCGACATCCTCCCCCCGCTTCCTTCAAGTCCATGTCACGCCTTCGCTTTCGCGGCTTGTCCTCTTTCCCCTCCCCCTGGATGCCTACTTCGAGACGTCGCCTTCTTCTCCCTTTATCCTGTGGGCGTTCTTAAGCCGGGAGATCAAGAAGTCGAGCTGTCCGGGGCCGGGGGTTCGCCTGTCGCTCGCGTAGTTGCCCCTTGTCTCGGTTGGTCAATCGGGGTCACAGAATTCGAGGCTCTTTTGGGGTTTCCGGGGCCATTTCTAGGCGAAAGGTTTGCTGAACTGTGAAGTTTTTCTTTTGATGCTATCTTGGGATTGGGCTCAGTGATTGATTGATTTGGTTCTGTTTGATCACTTCACAGGGGAGAGATTGAGCGGAAGGTGATCGCCCGTGAGCTCAACTCATAGTTTGTTAGTTGTCAGTGTTCCTCTAGGAGTTAGGCGCTAATCGGGTGGTAGACTAGCGCTTAGCGCCTAATTAAGCTAGGCGGGTAAAATCGGCTAGACGGCCAAGGTGGGAGGCTGGCGTCTACCGCCTAGGGGAACACTGTTAGTTGTTACGGACTCAAGGTTTGATGCAAGTGCTTCTTGATTTGTTTGATGGAAGGTCAATTCCAATTGCTTTATGTTCGGTTCATAACCTTTCGTTGCTGTGCTAATTTGCTTTTGCTTCCATTCGGATGAGGTGTTTAGAACATGCTGGTTCCATAGAATTTTCAGTGAGGTGAGGGATTAAAAAGTGTTGAACTCCTGAGGGTATTTCGGTAATTTCCTAATTTGAAAATAAAATAAAAGAGAGAGGGGCCCACCTGTCAGTGGGCCGGACGAAGAGATAAGGGGAGGAGACTGCATCTCCTCCTGTTCCCATGCGCGTGCGCGATCGACTGGCTTCTCACTGGCGGCGCGGGGCGGCTTCGACCGCGTCGTTCGGGGCAGCCGAGTCAAG
Source organism: Dendrocalamus latiflorus (assembly GCA_017311315.1). NCBI lineage: Eukaryota > Viridiplantae > Streptophyta > Magnoliopsida > Poales > Poaceae > Dendrocalamus > Dendrocalamus latiflorus. The sequence continues at coordinate 2,766,673 of CM029636.1, read as the reverse complement.
CGACGGCGGCGACGATGGAGGCATCACCGGCGTGGGCACTTCGGCGCCAGCCGTGGCTGCAGCCCGCCAGCCTCCGCCTTGCTCCCCTATATATATTGCAGCTCCCCTCTCTTTGGTGACCCAATGAAGCAGTGAGTTCTCTCCTCTCTTGATCTCAAATCTCCCTCAATATTTCTTCGATCTTGAGCCTTGAGAGCCGTCGGCCGGGTTTCTTCCTGTCGGTGTCGGCTGAGGAGCTCGAATCGCCGTTCTAGGGTTTTCCCCGTGCAATTTCCTTGAGCCTTTTCAATGCACTTGTTTACATGAGGTTAGCGTTTCAATGCACTTGTTTACAAGTTCTCAATCCAGTTGGTCATATTTGTTAAGCTTTTGTTGAGATTAGCGTTTCAATGCACTTATTTATATGAGGTTATGCTAATCTTGAACTCTTATATGGCATTTATATTGGGCATATATTTCTTTTGCAGTGACTTAAAAGATTCATATGTTTATATGTTGACTAAGTCATTTCTATGCCATGTATGTCATGCTTGTGTATTTATCTTTTATGCTGGAATTAAAAATGAATATTTGCTAATTCCGCACTATTTAAACAAAAGGCTCCCCTTTTTCTAATCATGCCATGCCTTTTGTCACTAATATAGAACTATGGGTTCACTGGTTCATAGGAATCTTGCCTGATAATTTGGTTGCCACTTGCCAGTGTGTAGTGACCTGGATTTGGCAATCTGGACTTTCTATGTATTATGAGCTAGTCACGTGACTGAATCATTACCTAGCTCACAAAGTGCAACAATGACGAACACCACATCCTTATATGCGAATAAATAAAGTAGTAATGAAGCGTAAATGGGCCAGATGGCCGAGGTCTTACATCATAGGCAAATACAAACGAAGTCTTGCAGCAAAAAAGAAACATAGTATGTGAGACCCTTAGGATATGCTCACAATCAATCGATTAGGCGTCGTCTTTAACCTTCAATGGATGGTGACAAATGTTCACCGACAAATCATTTCTTGAGCACTAAATTCATATAGTTGAATAACAATGAGTACAAAGTACTCCACAAGTCCTTATATCAAAATGCAAGTGTATATGTATATATCTACATGCAAAGTTTAACCAAGAAAAGATCTTATGTTTCTTTTAGCATAAAACCAGTTTGTCAAATATCACACTATAGCTAGTTTCTAAACATATGACTTAGCTTTTTCAACTTAAAACCAAAGAGTCCAGTTTAATTAAGTTTATGAGAGTGAACTTTCTTCACAGTTGCCCACCATATCCATTCCATAAGCACCATTCTATATCTGTTTCCATACCAAGATACAATATCCATTCCATAAGCAACATTCTATATAAATTTCCATACCAAGATGCCATATCCATTCCATGAGCACCACTCCATATCTATTATTTTGTGAAAACTAACCAAGTGTAGAATTTCTACACAATGTCCGTAACTAGGGGCATGGCTATTCGAATGGATTATAACACTTTGCAGAGATTGTACAGTTTTATCCACATGATATGATTAACTCATAATGTCGGCTATGACACGCTTCCATAGACGTGCGGCTGAGAAAATCAAAACAAAGCTTTTACAATGCTTAGCCTTGATGCTTTCTCCCACTCCGAAAGTGAGACCCCTCAACACTGGGACAATGACCGTTACGAGTCACCGCAGAATGCAACTGTTACGAGAAACGTTTTCAATGAGGGACCACCATTGTTAGGGAGTTTACGACCCTTCGCGTTAAAAGAAATTCACATTGTGCAGTGACTGGCGTGGGTCACTCCCAGAATAATCACAATGGAAATCCTGAAATCCACCTACCAATCTAATGCTTGGGAGTCACATCAAAACTGAGCAAATTAGTTGGCCAGGTCAATTCCATACTTGACTTATGGTTGTACGGTTGGGGTGTAGAAAAGAGCGGCACAAGATTCGGCCCTTAATCAACTTAGGCAAGACAACCAACAAACCTAGATCTCGTACGATATGGCACCGGTCTCATCCAAAACACTCACCCAAGTCTTCACCAATTTATAAAACATTATCACCGATCCCTTAGTCCTGAGGTTGAAGAAGGCATCTGTCAAGTTCTATCACACATGTGGCTCGAATCAGATATCATCTCTGGTTCTGGTGGTAATGCCGTGTCCACCTCGGTAGCGTCGTCGTCGTCGTCGTCATCTTCAACTCCTACCTCGTCGAAGAAGGGCGCGAAGACCGAATTTGAGAAGCAGCTTGGAGCATTCATCAAGCATCAGATTGAAACGGATCCTTCCGTGCCATATGGAGAAGGTTTTCGAGCAGCCAATTGGGCTGTCGAATGTTATGGCCTGAGAAGCACCCTTGATCATGTTAGGATGACAGGGTCTTTTCCATATTGATCATTGAAGTAAAGAAAGGTCTTTCTACAATGAGTAAACTTTATAAAACCCAATGTTTTGAGGCAAAGTTAACACAAAACTCCAAGTTTTTGCAAAATTTTTTTCAAGGAACCCAAGTTTTTAGAGCAAAAGTTCCAAAAAAAAAAACCCCAGGTAGACCACCTGGCCGTCTATTTTGCTATAAGATTTATGCAGTCTATCAATACGTCATAAAATACATTGTATTTTCAAGTATACACACACAAGGATGGACGCCATAGACCACAGTACACCCCCTATACGCTGCTCTCTCTTCTCTCATTCTCACTCTCCCTGACTTCTCTCTCCAACTGGTGACGGCAGAGGCGGCGGTGACGATGCCATCGACCAAGGAGGAGGCGGCACCGCAGCTGGCTACATAGATAGTGAGGTCTATAGTTGTTCCGCACAGGGTACACATCCTTGAAAGATAGAGTAATCAGAAGCTACTTTGCTGAGTTACGTAATACCTTTGCATCTGGATGCTTTGCAAATCCCTTGTTTTCCTCTCATTCACAGCTGTTGCAATGTTTCATCTATGACATTTTCGCATGCAGTACCAGGGGCGGGCCCAGCGGGTAGTCCATATAGGCCCAGGACTACCCTGCAACAGTGTAACTTGGCCCAAAAACACCCGGTGCCCCTAACCCAAAAACTTTCCACCAGGGGCGAAGCGCCGAAGCCAAGGGGGAGCTTGAAGCCAGATCTGGGCATCGGGCGACTGGCGGCGGCGCGGCGACCCGGCGGCGGGAGGGAGGAGTCGGAGCGGGGCGCACTCCGAGCGAGCCAGCGTCCAGCGAGGCGAGGCGGCGCCCGGCGCCCAGCGGGAGGACTGGAGCCTGGAGGAGTTGGCTGGCGCTGACCCGCGCTGAGGGAGTTGCGGCCTTGCGCCCTTGCGGGAGTCGGCCAGACCGCCAGAAGAAATCAAGAAAAGGAGCCGGCGGCCGGCCAGCCGGGTCCCGAGAGGATTTCTTGCGGGGGTCTTCGCCTCGCTTCGGGCCTCTGCTGGCGCCTGCCGCCTGGCGCTGCAGCTGCGCTAGTGCGCTGAGGCCTGACCGCCTGAGGGAGTTGCGGCGAGGGAGGGACCGAGGGAGAGGCCGAGATTGAGGAGTCACCGAGGCACCTCACCAGTGCTGCACTGCTGCCGAAGCAAAGGACTGGCTCTGTGGCTCAATAGCTCATCTACTGCCGAAGCAAATAAGAAATCAAGTAAAGGAGCCGGCCAGCCGGGTCCCGAGCGGATTATAAAAGAAGTGCTGTGGGAATCGAAGAAAAGGGGAGCCTGCCGACAGCTCATCTCCTCAACCTCAGTCCTCAACTCAAGTGCCGACCAGTGTCTTGAACAGTGAACAGAAAACTGTATAATTGAGCAGAGGGGCAGCCGACAGCTAAGCTTCATTGCTTAAGGGTAATTTTTCTCTACTTTTTTTTATCAATTTAGTAATTTAGACTTTAGATTTTAGACTAATAATTTATTTATAGATTTTGCTATAATGGAGAAAAGAACTTTGTCAATTTGGTCTGCATTAATTTGGGCTATAGTCTTGCATTGTTAGACTAAATATTTTACATGATCATTTGTTTATTTTAGATCTACAACACACATTAGCACTGAATTGAGACTTGAGATGCATGAAGAAGAAGAATATTGGATAATAATTTTTTAGTTAGGCATACCCTGGATTCAAATCCTTATCTCTAAAAAAGTTTACATGGCCGTGATCCAAGCGGATTTTAGTGCTCGAGGAGAACATCTACTGAAACAAATACATCGCATCGGCAGGATTAATGAAAGAGAAAAAATTGCATTAAAGGTCCTTGGGTCCTTGAACTTCAAAATTAGTCGAGCATGTCTCTAAGCTAGCAAAATTTTCAAAACTGTGCCATCTAGGCCACTAGCACAGTACACGTACGTTACGACAATCTCAAATAAATATACCATAAGTTCTAAACTTAGAGATGCAAAGATAATTATCCTCAAATTTTAAAGATTGCATACGTAATTCACATCAAATCATCAGGCCACTTGCATATACATCTTTGTAGACCATGCTGTACATGTGTAGACGATGCAATCTTCTACAAAATATACTACAGATAACACGCATGTCTTCGCAGACATATCCACATAACATGTTGTGAAGCGAGGAGATCAGAGAAGGGGTGATTAGATCCTACCATCACGACCACCTACTCCTCCTTTTTATATGGGTGAAGATTATGAGCTTTTTAATTTGCTAACATTGCTTACACGACAATTGAATAGAGATGTGAAACTAAGGGGGTGTTTGGGACTGCTTCACAAACTCTGCTCCACGAATTCTACCGTGGAGCAGCTCCACAAAAAACCTAGAGTTTGTGGAGCACCCCTTTAGGTGCTCTCACAACTCCACCTTTTTTTCTCGAACAGAGTGCGTGGAGCTGAACCTGTTTGGCTAAAAAACATAGAGCGGAGCTGAAAAACGTGAAGTGGAGCAGTCCCAAGCACCCCCTAATACATGTAATTTTAGATAGATTATCCATGTCCCCAAATTGGGAGTACTGCGACTAAGGCCCCACTCGGTTGGGCTGAAAAGATGTGGCTTATGGCTGAAATTGCACTGTAGCGGCTGAAATTTTACTATAGCTGAAGGTGACTTATTTGGCGTAATTAAATTTAAAAAAAATTAAAAATAGAAAAATATGCTAACTCATCACGGACAATGCAAACGAATACGGGAAAAAAAGAAACAGCAAAAAAGCTAAAAAAACCAAAAATTCAGAAAAAGAACGAAATTTATGAATTGAAAAATAAGCCAGAAACTAAAACTGAAACGAACGGGACCTTAAAAGCAGCAATTGAAGAGATGAGCAATGCTACGAGGGGTGGATCACACACAGCACAGGTACAACTCGCTACAAGTTGATTTTTAAGCTTTGAGATCCTAATGCTACCGGTTGAGGGATTCCTTCGAAAAAAATATTTCTATAACTTTTTTAAGAAATGTTTATATGTTTTCTTCTTTGACAAGAGTAATATTAATATCAAAGTATATAAAAAATAAATATTTATTGTGCTTTTTAAATTATATAAATCGCTCTGGAGAAAAAGCATAGAATTTTTTTTTTAACGGATGGAATATTTTTGCAGCTCGTGGGCCAATCGAAGGGAGGCCCATTAGACTAGCGTTGGGGGGAGTGGGGCGCCGGCGAGTCGGCGACAGGCGTCTCCGCCGGCCACCGCGCTCTCCGGCACCGGCTGACTCGGCGGGCTGCGTCCCCATGGAACCCCTCGCCGCCTCGTCCTATGCGAGGTACGCGCCTAGGCGGTTGTGGTTTCGTGCCTGTGAATGGCAGGCGTCGCTAAGAGAGCAGAAGTGTACACCCCCTCCTCCTTTTACTGCAGGGACTGCTGCGCTGCTGTTGGGAGAAAAGCCATGGCCGTGGGGATCAGGCCGTGGTTGCTCGCCGTGGCGGCGCTTGTCGCCGCTTGGATCTCCGACGTTGCCGCCGCTTCGCCGTCGTCTAAGCAGGTACGTGGGGGATGGGTGTTCTTGGCCTATGCGATTTTTTTTCCGTGCGATTCTCTGCAGGATTTACGATGCCCGCTGTTGATTCGGGGTTAGAGCACGCACTTGAAAGATGAATGCTTTGCTAAATCCCTTTGTTTACTGTCAATGGGTCGCCCGTTCGTCCCATCGAGTTATTCCTTGTTTAGCGAAATGTTGCTTCCCGTGCATGAGTAATGCAGATAGAATACAGAAAGCCATCATGCAAGTGGTAGAATTTACTTTAGAGAATAGATGCGTCATCTCCTCACTATTCCGTTTGTCGTGCTGCCGTGCCGTTGATAATGTAGTTTAGTCACAAAGCTCAGCAGGAATTGTGCAGCCATCCCATGTTTGATTTAGGTTATTGTTTGTGAGTTGAGTGGTCTGTGGCAATTATACCTTGTTTGCAAATTAAGATACGTCGTACTTTTGACTATGTAACTGCTAGTTTGAATTTTAGTGCATTTTTGTTCCAAGTTCATGTTCGATGTTCCCGTCAATAAGTTTTAATTCTAGTACTGAACAGGCAGGTACCGGCCAGAAATCCATCAATTGTTTTCCCTGCTCAAGGACATATGTTGCTGATGCATATCTCGGTGCCTTGACGGGCCAGCTTGCTCACCATCGTGCCTTAACTGAAGTATCTGATTCTGCTGGTTTGTGCAAAGGACTTGCTGATGACCTTGATGTGCCTGCACTTTCAGAATTGCACCGGCAACTGGTTGGTGAAGGTTCTCACCGCCGTTTAGTCTATTCTGTGAAATTTGGTAACTGTCAAGATGCTATGGTTAATTTCCTTGATGCCTATGGTGCCAATCTGGTGATAATTGAAAAGCTCCCGAATGGGGTATTTGCTGACCTATTTGAGCTACAGCATTTTGTTGAGCGGAAAGGTGAAATCAAACTGAGCTAGGCAGTCAACTACAGTACTACTCATTTACATTATGTTAAGAAGAATTCTTTTTAATCTTGCAGTTTTTCTTGATGTTGCTGTTTTTGGGGACACCAACCTTGAACTACCCTCAGCTCTGTCCAACCGGTCAGCTGTTGAGATTCATTTTGATCTCAGGCCAAGCACATCAATGAACTGTAACCTTGTAGTAGAGCTTCCTCTCCATGCTAGATACCCGGTAAGGTTCTAAATAAACTATATGTGCTAACAAACTATCAACTTAATTTATTTGGTTCATGCTATCTGCAAATTCATATGCTTCTTATATGGAAAATGGTAATAGAAGAGGCATTGTTCAGGTTTGCCTTATTACCTCCCTGATGGGCATCGAACAATGCGTCCTCACAATATAGGAAACATTTTTTGTTAGGACATGTTAACGCACAATAATGGCAAATAGTATATGCTTGGCATTATCTTTGACATGTTTTGTGCAGAACATGGACCTAATAAATATTGAATAGAGATCAGAAAAATCTTGCGACTTCAGTCATTTCTGTTTAGATTTGCTTTAGATCACAAGTCACATCTCACCAATGTCCTTGGATTGATGCAAATGTTATGTATCGCCCCTTGAGCATCCCCACCCTAAAAATGTTCCAAAATTTTCAGAAGAATATTGAATCCAGTGAGGGAGATGAACTACATCTGGCAAAAGTTTAATTTACGATGAACTACATCCTGGCAAAATCTTAACTTGAACTGTATAGTCAATCAAGAGACAGAGAAATGAGAAAACAGACCAGAAGATGGATGCCAGTAACTAAGTGGTGAAAATCACTATTCGTTGTATACTTGTGAGTTTTGGCTTCCATATATCTAGATTGGGTTTAAATTTTGCCAGCTTGTAGATCCCTATTTACCTAAATTTCACATATATTTGGGAAATTTTGGTAACTTCCAATGGTATCAAGGGATTGAGTGAAACAAGGGACACTGCAGTGTGAGATCAGACAACCTATATTGTGAAATGGGAAGTTGTAGTAGCTCATCTGATTTACTTTTTTTCTACAGAATGGTACTTTAATATGTAATGAATACTTGCATCTGAAATTGCTCAACATGCATAGGGGAAATCAGTGGATGGTCCAGGAAATATCGAAAGAGAAAAATGTAGAAAGCAAGGTTCTATGTGTTAGGTATGTCTATACCTTAGGGTGCTATTTGTAGCATGCACATGTACATATGGGATGAGTTCTTTTGGACTGATGGCTTATGACTTATGGTTTAAATATTTGAATTTTGACTGTTCGCGAGAGGCAGTACGTAGAGTGAAATAATCGCATGTGATTTTGACCGATACAGCTAAACTCAGTACACTTTTTAATACAATTTTCCTATTGACCTTGCCTTGAAAAAACACACCGTTTAAAAGTTAGTTACTGTAGGCAGTACAACCATAAGTCAATTTTGAGCCCAAAAGAATTTGGCCATGGCCTTTGGCCATGGCCTTTGGCCCATTGGAATGAATACACAAAGCCTCTTTCAACATGTCATTAGAGCCAACTTAGCTTAGGTTAGAGTTTGCTGCTACCGCTGCCCTCACATTCCTCTCCACCTTCCGCTCCCCCCTCGTCTTTCGCCACGCTTGCTGCACCACCTCTTGCGCGCCCGGCGTTCTCCTCGCAGCAGGCTCCCGGTCACCGCCGCTGGTCACAGCCGGCCGTCGCCGTTATCTCTGCGTCGACGCCGCCCGCGATCTTAACGCCACCACCCACGCCGACGCCGCCTGCGGCCTTCCCTAAGCCCGACCGCCTCCTTGTGCGTCGACCTGTGCCAATGACAGCACCAACAGCCCTCAGCCTCCCTCCTGCTCACCAGCCTCCTTGCCGTTAGCCAGCTTGGCCAACTTGACCAGATCCGGCCTCCCTCCCTATGCGCCTTCGGCTAGCCCTGCTCCTTTAGCCTAGCCCTGCTCCAACAGCCTGGCCGACCCCCTCCAAGCCACCCTGGCTCCAGATCCAGTCCGATCTGCTACAGCTGACCCTCCGGATCGTTCCATTGCACGGGATGGTTACCGTTAGTGACTTCTTCGCCATCCCGCTCTCCTTGGTTTGTTTCGACGGGACGAACTTCTGGGAGTGGGCTGTTCACTTGAGGATTCACCTCAACAGCCAGCGCTATGGGTCATCTCACTAGTGAGCACCCCTATCCGCCTCGGCCGAAGTCACCAGTTCCGTCCACTCTTCTTACTATTGCAGATCAGGTGACTCAGGAGAAGGCCACTGCTACACTGGAGAAGGCCCATCACTTTTGTCGCTCTCTCCATGGGTTAAAACAAACCCCTCGTGCTTGGTTCGCCCACTTCTCCTCTGTTGTCACTGCAGTTGGCTTCTCCGTTAGTGATCACAACCCTGCCCTCTTTGTTCACACCTCTTTTCGGGGTTGGACGCTCCTCCTATATGTCGATGATATGATCACTACTGGTGATGACTCTCAGTACATTGCTTTTGTGAAGGAGAACCTCAGTGAGCAGTTCCTGGTGTCTGATTTGGGTTCTCTTTGTTAATTTCTTAGGATTGAAATCACTTCTACGCCCGAGGGCTACTATCTGGATACTCTCATAGAGCTTGGTGTTCACCTTCAGCCTACCAATGGTGAGCCTTTCGAGAATCCTACTCACTACCGCAATCTGGTCGGTAGCCTTGTTTACCTTGGGATCACTCGTCTGACATCTCTTACCCAGTTCACATCCTAAGTCAGTTTGTCTCTGCTCCCACTCAGCTCCACTGCAGTCATCTTCTTCGTATTATGCAATTTGTTCGCGGGACCATCACTCGTCGCCTTTTCTTTTCTCGCTCCAGTTCTTTGCAACTTCAGACATACTCTAATACAACCTAGGCTAGCGATCATTCTAATCGTCGGTATCTTTCTGCCTATTGTGTTTTCCTTGGTTCCTCTTTGATTGTCTGGAAGACCAAGAAGCAGATGTCATTTGCCGCTCGAGTGCTGAGGTTGAGTTGAGAGCCATGGCATCGTTGACAGCTGAGATCACCTGACTTTGGTGGCTACTTGAGGATTTCGGTGTTTCCGCTTCTGCACCGACTCCTTTCTTGTCAGACAGTACTACAACAACAACAACAAAGCCTTTTGTCCCAAATAAGTTGGGGTAGGTTCGGAATGAAACCTTCTCAAGATCTTTTAATTTGGGTTTCATTCCATGTAAGGACAAAAAAGCTCGAGGCTCACGAGCCGCTCGGGCATGAAGTCAGCTCGGCTCTAGCTCGGAATATCAACCTATGATCCAAGCCTCACTTTCGGCTCGGCGCATTAATGAGCCGAACCTGAGTGGCTCGGGTTCATCACGACTTCGCGGGACCACGATCGAGCCAGGACGCCGCCACTCCGTCTCCCTTCTTCCCACTGCCATCGCTCTTCCCCCACCGTCGTCGCTTCGTCTCCCTTCTCACCGCCGCCGCTCCTCCCCCACCGCTGCTGCTCTGTCTCCCCCACCGCCACCTCTCCTCCCCCACCGTCGTCCCCCCTTCTTCCCGGTGCCGCCGCTCCGTCTCCCCCACCACCGCCCCTTCTCCCAGCAGCCCAACATTTGTTCTCCCCAATCGACGCCTGCCGATCTGCCGCCGTCCCCCATATCTCTCTTGATCCGCCACCATCGCCTGATCTAGCCATGCCTGTCCCCGCGGTATCTGGATCCAGCGTCCCTCTGTCTTCCTCCGCCCCCCACATATCTCCGCGTCCGCTGGCCGCCGCCCCCCACATCTCCCCGCTCGCTCCACGTCCCCTCTCCTATGCTTGCTACGCCATCACTGTATAGTGGTATATGTATTGTCCTTTTTTGTGCATGTTGTAAGTTTTCTTCATTTATGGTTAAGGAAATTTCATGATTACTACTTATCTAAAGAACTGAATGAGAGCTAGATAACTTATGTCCTTTATTGTATTGGGTCTGTCCCTGTGTATTCAGTTCTTCATTGCTGACAAGATTTTCATGTTCTGTCTCGTTGCAGACATGCCTGAAATGCCCGTGGTGTTATGAAAAAATTGCATTACTCCCCTCTTTTATCTTTTTTGCTCATTGGTTTTGGAAGTTGGATGCACACAGCAGTTGGACTTGCAATTTAACATTCTAAATCCAGTCCTATTTTAGGCCTTATCATGGTCAACTTCTCAAGTATATATTTAGCATAAACGAGTGTCAAACTTGTAAAAAAATATGTGGCTTTTACTTATTTGCTTCTTTGTCAGAATATTTCTGAAATAAGTACTTATTTTCGAGAAACACACTCCTAGCAGATTACTGACTATCATGTTTAAGATTCTAATCTAGTCCTATTTTAGGTCTTATCATGGTCAGCTTCTCATATGGGATTCAGTATAAAGTATAAACAATTTTCAAGCGTGTCAGACAACATGTGGGCTTTTGGTTATTTGCTTCTTTATCAGAATATTTTGGAACAAACTCCTAGCAGACTACTGATTGTTATGTTTATTTGTAGCCTCTTGATACCAGCGGTTACGCAACGGTTGACTTCAATAGCCCAGATCTGCTCCTACGTTACAGAAAAAAGGAAATCCATTCTGATTCCTGCTTGTGGGTGCTTAAGAATCTTGACGCTGCACCTGTGGAGAAAGCTTCATATCGCATACCCTGTGGAGACGAGGCACACATAGGGTTTGTATCTAGTATCACTTTTCTTTCAGCCCTAGTTTGCTCCATGTCCATAGTCCTAGCTGCCCTAATTTTTTGATGCAAGCACTGAAATTCAAGACAGGGTTGATGTTCTATATAATCCAAAATTCAATTTTTCCGCATGCTTTTTACACACGTTACCGTCTACCAAGGACAACTCTGTTCTCTGTTTCATTTGTCTTAGAACACGATTGAATGTAACATGTATGAGTTACGTAAAATGAAGTCGCAATTGCGTCTAATGATCAGGGTTTTCTCGCTGCAACATAAAAAAGAATTCCGAAAGAAAATCTTTTCCTTCAAGGAAGGTACACTTTTCATATTCCTAAGATAATCTGGATCATGAGCAGGTGAAGCATCAGTTGCAAGCTTGTGTAAACAATTCTACTCGCCTTTTGTCTTGGCACGCTTCACTTACTGGCAGAACAATCATACAGACTTTCCTATATATAAAATCCATGCGACCACCATATCTGGTGAGCAGTTCTGTTCTGTCTCGACAGACTGGATCTGCTGGAGAAAAACCTTATTCTTTTGTGTTGATAACATGATCGCAGAGCCCCTGGTTGATCGGCGAAGCACAATTATGATATATCATTTCCCTATTTTTACTATATTTTTTTGTTTTTATCTAAAAAAATTTTTGAGCTAGGAGATCTGGTGTGATGATGTAATAATTCCGTGCTGCTTCTCTTTTTGTTATAAGATGTAACAAGCGGTATCGGAGCTACTTCGTTGTAACAAAATTACTGTGGCTGGCTCTACCTCGAGCATCGGTTGAGCATGGCACTGATGCGAACATGGATCGATAATACGAAATTGGACTCGTGATCACTCACGAAACAATGAGTGGTCTCGTTCTTGCCTTGACGAATTCGGCACCGTTTATTTGGGTTTTTAAGGCTCCGCTCGGTAGAGCTGAAAAGCTGTAGTTTATGGCTGAAATTACACTGTAGCTGACTGAAATTACACTGTATCTGAAGATAGCTTATTTGGTGTAATTAAATTTACAAAAAAATTTAAAATAGAAAAAATGTGTTAGCTCATCACGGACAACGCGAACGAATACGGGAAAAAAAGAAGCGGCAAAAAAGCTCAAAAAAACCAAAAGTTCAGAAAAAGATAAAATTTATGAATAGTGAAAAATAAGCCAGAAGCCAAGCTGAAATGAGCGGGATTTATGGTTTATTTTGCATTATAATTGATAGTAGCTTTTCAAAGTAATTAAATTAAAAAATAAAAAAAAGGTTATGTCAGCATGTACAATACAACGAAATAACAAAACAAAAAACTAGAAAAAGATAAAATTAAGAAGCTGAAGTTCTAATAAACGGAAAGTCGTAGATCACAGCAAGCTCCACGTCAGGCTCGTCCATCGCTGTGTGGTCTACATGGCTGATGGAGACCTTGCTGCCATGGCTTATCCTTGCTGTGTGGTCTAGAGTTAGGCCCCTTTGCCGCGGCCAACATCAAACTCGCCTGAGTGGACAATGGTGCAGGCTTTGACAACGAAAGGGGTGTAAACTTGTCCGCTGCAGAGCGGTGACGAAACGTTGCTCGGTGAGGAGAGCGGTGACGAAACTGTACATATTAATTTTTAAAATCTGATTTTTTTTATAGTAAACAAATTTTTTGTAGCATTTAGCTTTTAAACATATGCTTTTTAAGACAGAGTCTACTAATCGATTGTAGTATATACTGTAGTGACTATTTATATCAACTAAAATCATACGTGAGTTTCTCTCTCTCTGTATGACTCTCTACAAGTTATTACTATTTATAAACTAAAATTAAAAGTTATCAGTAAAAGTTAATTAAATACATGGGACGAAAATCATAACCCACCGGTGATATCGGTTATGTGACATGTAATTAGGCCTGCCACAACTCCATGACACCTAATGAAGGGAAAAAATTATTTGAGAACCAAGTGTCTGTGTGTGCGTGCATCATTTACGATAGCACACTTTGTCATCGGCACCAAAAAATTCAAGGAATATGAATGGAATTCCGAAAGAACTATACAATTTACCTTTCGTGTGCTCGGGGAACTTGTGACAGAATTAGAGATGCCGCTACAATGTCGTCCAGTCTAGATGACACTTACGTAACGTCGGTCGTCGCAACACCACCTAACGCATCTCTCATTGTAACTTCACCATTTTCGTCCTCCCTAGAACTGGCTATCTCCACATCTTCCTCCTTCTCGCTCTCACTTTCTTCCACCTGGTCTGTAAGGTACTCGTGATGATCAACACGGGCGGCCCATTACCTCTCCACACCTTCGTTCGGCTGGAAATTCTCCACACGCCTCCTGAGGTCTCCATCACCCACTTCTTCGCTAACATCTCCGCTCACACCAACGTTTTTATGAGTGCCAGAGATCAACCAGGCATTTCATCTCCACCAACGCCACCAGAACCACCCATAGCGAACAATCTCGTCTTCTCCACAAAGTCAACATACACCATTGGCCTGGTATATATCGCTGCGGCATGGTTGCACATCACCACTATGTAGTTTACCCATGAAGCATCACCGCTCACCTTTAGAAGTTGCCACAGGGTCTCCCCTGCAGCACCCATCAGTGAGGCTTACACTGCCTCGATCCATAACTTCTTTCTTGCGGTGTCCCGATCGAACATGGAACGCTAACACCTCCATAGCTCGGACAGACTCATGACATTAAGACTGGGTGCCCGGATCACGGTCTGATCGCAATTTGACGAGTCCGTTCCACATAACCTGTCGTGTATGAGACCATTCCCGTAGAACACGAACAAGTCTTGAATGTCACACATGGCATACCTAACACAAGTGCATACAGAACACACTTAGTAGACAGCATGCAACAATCGTACCATCAGACAGCCACTATCATACTGTAAGATTTACATGTTAATTTTGTTGTTCTTCCTATCATCTACAAATCATGCTCTCGTAATGAGGGATTTCTACTTTCAGGTATAATTCTCTATCTAATCAATTTACCACGCTATTCCTTAAGAATTATTCATAAATAGTGTCCTAAAACTTCATTACTCATTAGATGATGGTACTTGCAACTACTACTGTGTGTGTCCGAACCAATACAGTTGGGCGGCGCACAATTAGACTGGTACTGTGTGCGACAATAACATGCATGACTATTTTTTGTTTATTTTTTACTTCCAAATTATATTTATTTAGAGATTTTGCTTACGAATTCTTATATAAATCAAATTGCTAATTCTATTTAATTTTATTTTGACTCTGTTATTTACAGATCTTGTTTTGGAATTCGTATGGAAATTAAATTATAAATTTTCTTTTATTTTTACTTCGAATTTGTATTATTTTTGTGGAAATTCATGTAAAAATTCAATACTATTTTTTGTTTATTTTTACTTCAAAATTATATTTATTTAGGAATTTTACTTACAAATTCTTATATAAATCAAATTGCTAATTCTATTTAATTTATTTCGAATTTTGTTGTTTACTGATCTTACTTTGGAATTCGTATGAAAATTAAATTACAATTTTTAATTTGTATTATTTTTGCTGAAATTCTTGTAAAATTTCAATTACTAATATTTGTTTATTTTAGTTCTAAATGTTATTTATTTAGGGATTTTACTTATGAATTCTTATATAAATCAAATTACTATTTATTTAATTTTATTTTGAATTCTGTTATTTATGGATCTTACTTTGGAATTCGTATGAAAATTAAATTACAAATTTCCTTTTATTTTTACTCTGAATTTGTATTATTTATGTTGGAATTAATGCAAAAATTCAATATGCCTAACCATTTACACAACGGGACCTAGGGCGCCCTTTTACTCAGGCAAATTTATTTGCAAATTATTTTTAGCATCCAACACATTGTGTCCACTTTTTCCTAAGCCCATTAACTATAACATTCTTGTTTCTAATCCGGGTACTCTTGCTATCACCTATAAATGCTCACACATAAATACTTAATTTTTGGATGCCAACACGATCTGCATCTCTCAATAGTACAACTAAATGTGTTTAGAAAAATAAACTACAACATATTCTCTACACCATAATACACCATGCTTGATATATAGAAGGTTTCATACAAATAAACCTTGTATCAAAGATTGACACACAACAACATTCATAAAAGACGGTTTTGCTAATTACGTGCTAATCACATTGATAAAACTATAGTTGCATGGGGACGATAATTACCTTTTATTGAAGCTCACGAGGCAATCTACAACTTCCACAATGCAAAAACTTTTGATTCGAAATGCAAATCACTCAAAAATCCGCGTTTACACGGCTTTCTTCCTTTGCTTCACTTCCTTTCTCACTTTGTCGTGGCTCCAACCATAGATAAGGAATTCGTTGCTGGAAAGCCACCGCAGATAAGGGCTTCATTGCTGGAAATGCAAGTCGTCTAAATGAATTTATCGTGGGATTGCACGGGCGTAACAGCTGATCACGGGGGCCTATTGTAACATCCTGAAAAATCTGAATTTGAAAATATAAATTTCTTGAATTATTTTTGCCATACGTTTTATTTGAAATTGGATTTTATGGTGTTTTTCTGAAATTTTGGTTGAAGTTCCAAAGAGTTAAAAGGTTCCAGAAGGAAACAAACATGTTTACTAATAGAAAACTAAAATTTTAAATTTCAAAAGTTGTGCAAATATTTAAATCAATAATCTTAATTGAGAAATAGAAATGTAAATTAAAAATCCGATTTTTTTTTAAAGTAATGTGTAAGCCCTCTTTTCCCCTTTTTCTTCCATTCTCCTCTTTTCTCTCTCTTCCATGTGGGCCATCCTTTTTCCTTTCTCCTCCCATTTCTCCCCTCCTTTTCTCCCACTGGCCGCTGGGCCCGACCACCCCGCGCCTCTTCTCCCTCCTTCCTTCTTTCGTTCTCCTTCCCGTGCGACCGGGCCCCCTCCTCCCTGCCTTCCCCTGCTCTGCATCACGCGGCGCGCGTGGCGGGAAAGCCGCAGCACTGCCACCCACGCGCAGCGCGAATCCCGTCGGCCTGCAGATCGCGACACCTGTGCCCCGCTCCGCCCGCGCCTCTCCTTCCTCCTCCCTAGGCGCCGGACCCCCACCCCTCCTCTCCGCCTCGGCAAAAGCCGGCCGACACGGCCTCTCCCGTGCTCTGCGCCGCCCTATGGAGGAATCAGGCGCAAGGAATCTCCATCATCACAGCACGTCTGCCCCGTCCCATTGACTCGCACGCCCTGCATCCGCCGCGCACAACCTGCACCCGCCGCTCGCCGATGTGACCGCACGGGTGCCTTCCCGAGGCTAGCCTCGCCCGCGTGCCTTTAAGAACTGCCGAAGGCCCCAGCTGAACCGCCCTGCTCCACTGACCCTCCTCCCCAAAGGAATTGGGTCCTCCGTGCCTCTAATGCCGCCGGCAAACCCTTCTCCCCCAACTCCGGCCCCGCGCCCCGCCGCCGATTGGAGTGAAGCCGAGTCGATTCCTTCCGCCGACACCCTCCTCGGAGCAAGGTGAAGCTCCTCCGGACCTCGCCCGAGCCTCTCCGAGCCTGTACCTCGCCGGCGTCGAGCGCTCCCCGAGCTCGCTGCCGCCGCACGCCGCCGGCTCGCCGTGGTGTCCCTACAGCTCGGCCAGAACCATGGTGAGCATCCTCTTACCCCCCTTGTGCTCCTACGGCCGCCCAATTCTCTCCTCTTCTTCCCAGTCGCCAGCGCTTGCTTCACCTTCACCTCCAGCCGCTGAGCCTCGCCGCCGCCCCGGCCGTGGTGCCGACTCCGGTAGCTTCCCCTCACTCCCAGCTCTCCATTTGCCCCCTCGCCCTGACCTCCCGAGCCACCGGTCTCCGCCGGCGATGCCAGCTCCCAGCGCCGCCCGAGCCTCCTCCGTTTGCTCTGTTTTGGAGCCGCTCCCAACACTCACTTCTTTTAAATTGCTGCCCCATTAAGACAGCCCAGGCACTGCGCCCACTTGGCTAGCCCGAGCGCGCTTAAGGCTCATCTCTCCCTCAGGTTATGTGTTCAAATCCGGCCAGCAGCACCCCTTTTTCCCCATTTTTGCCCTACTTTTTACAGCTATTTAAAATTAGCAAAAATCATGGAAAATTAGGGAATAGTTTAGAGAAGCAAATAAAAGTTTAATTAGAATATAAGTGAGTTATTTAAAACTTAAATCTGGATTAACCCATATATATAAAATTAATAATATGGTTTGAATAATTATCAAAAAGATTTGTTATTGAAGATATTGATAAAAACATTATGATTTTGAGTATATACCCAAGTTTAATAAAGATGGCTCATAATTAAAACTAAGACTTATACGCAATATTTAAGATGTTGCCATTAAATAAATCCCAATGGAAGGTTTTACTAATTAGCAAGTGTTGAAAATATAACTTTGTAAAACGAGCTTGCTATATAAACAGATTTTTACATGAAGCTGATAACAACTAAAGTGTAGAGACTTTTTAAATGAATGTATATATATAAGCACCTTTACGTATATGCAAATAAGTGGTTAGCGAAATGCGAGTGGTATGTATATGGCTTACTAGTACATACAACAATGCAACCTTGCGTTCACCATAGACCCCACTAAAATATATAAATGCTATCAGTAATACACTGCCGTCATAAAATCCTAAATGGTAACTTTAGTTAACAATAATAATAAGATGTACTCTGTATAGCAGGCTCGACTAATAAAAGAATAAAGTATCAGTAACAGTAGTTTTCAGAGAACACCCAAAACAAGAGGTCATAGTAATATACATATGTTACAATAAAGAAACCCTAGGTCATCAAATACCAAAATAATCTCATAAATACATGAATACTCTAACGTAAACATTTAGCCATTAACACAAGTAATTAGAGTCACATAAAATGATACGTGGCAAGCCCTACTCCGGTTGCTAAGTTTAAATTAAATTTTGAAGTAAAATTAGGGCCGCATAAAATGATACATATCAAATTATTAGTAATATGAATTAATTCGATAAGCTAAGAATTGTATACCCGTACACCAATTTGTAGGTCCAACCTAACTCATGGAACTTCCTTGATAAATACAAAAATAATAAAAGAGATTATAAATAAAAAGATCAAGTCATCGTATTCTACCACCGCCCTTGTCTCAAATCACACGAATCACCCAGTAACTCATAGTAAAACTAAATTGAGTTTATTCGGATTTATTTGGATCTTTTGAGTTACTTGCTTTTATTTGGATTCAGTTGTTTATCACGTAATTAGAAACTGGAGTCCTGAAGGTTCCGCAAATCAAGCGTGGTCAGAGCAAAGTGAAGACAAAGAATAAAAGCTCCAGAGAAAGCATCGTGTGAGCTCAAGTCCGCGGTAAACCACGCCAGGCGAGTCAATACTTTGATCATGTTGAACCTACATTTTCTGCAAATTACTTTATTTTAAATTAACAAAATGCATGCTGTTATTTTTATGCAAATACATGCTAAACTTGATATTCTAGTTAAATGCCAATGTTTACCTTGAATAATATTACCCCTCCTTTGGAATGATTGAATGTGTAAACCTTGTCGCCCTAGCAAAAATATAATACTAATATTTCGAAAATAAGTCCCCAATGATATGCTATGCTTAGTGTTGCATTAATACTCAGGGGGCGCTGAAATGCCCCATACATCATGATCGCTTTTTATGATAAGAAAATGGTTTGGGCAGTCATGGTGGGAATGACTGGTATATTTGACATGACTATTTTATACCCTCAAAATCCCTAACTTGCTTAAATATCTGAGCGGATTGGTTGGATGGTGTGAGTGTGGTGCAGTGGATGCACAAAATAGGTTAGTGATAGACCGCCCAGCTACCACTAAGGACTGAATCTTGTCATGACCTCCCAGGTAAAACAGTACAACCACAAGTCTGTAAATTACAACTTGGTTAAGTAAATTTATCGAAACTCCGGACTCATCTCACTGGTAGGGGGGTGAAGGGGCTACGCTATGGCAAGGGGGCCTGAAGGGACACCAGTGGAGGGTGAAGTTTCCCAGCTGTCCTACGTTGCGGAGAGGTAGAAGTCCGGCTGCGTAGTGGCTGGGGGAAACATCCCGCGCACAGATGGGACCCACCGCAAGTGGGCAGTTTCCCATAAAAGTGAGATGACAAAAGGGTCTAGATACTTTGAAAAGTCACTGTGATGGTCTGCTCAACCACATGTCTAAGGAATCGTGTGGGGCAACGAGTTGAATGTCTCTTGTGGTGAAAGTGTACAAGCTCTGCAGAGTTTAAAACTATTCGAATAGCCGTGCCCACGGTCAAGGGCGGACATGGGAACTTAACTAGATATAGTTCTGTTTTAAAATATTGAAAAACTGGGAATGCAAAAGTGGAAGGGCGATGGACTGCCCTGATTTGGAATTGTCCTGGGTGTCGTCCCAGTGGTAAGTTAAGCGGCTATAACGCTGAAGAATTGCTATATGGTGCAGATGCCATGTAATGGTGGATGGAATCTGAATCACTATTAATATTGCATGTAATCACAACATATACTTGTGTTCAAAATGCTTGGTCTTAAGGATTTTTATATAATTGTATTCAAAAGCACTCTTTGCAAAACAAAATAACCCGAGCCTCTTCTTTGTTAAGCCATGCATACTATTTATTTGCATTCTGTGTATTGGTTCGCCGAGCACGGGGTCGGAGTGCTCACGCTCGCTTTTGCGGCAAAATTCAGAATCAGGAGTCAAATCACCTCGCCTCCGCAACAAGAGTGGACAAGCTGGCAGATAAGATGAAGATGTCAAGAGCTAGGTTGCGAACCTCTAGTTGGCTGCCTGTGGGCATGTCCTGAAGGTCCCACCTGTGTGCTTCGTTCTTCCGCTGCTGCAATTTAATGATTTCGGCATCATCGGTCCATGTGTAAGTTTGCTATTATATTTACGTTTTCGCATGATATGTACTTTGATATTCAGAACTGTAACTGTGTGCACTATCTACTGATCCAGGGAATAGTGCAATTAAACACAATAGATTTCGGATTATAAAATCTGGGTCTGACACCTATCACACCAACACACAACACACGGCGCGTGGAAATCATTTACATGCGAAGGACGGTCACAGTTGGTGTTTTCGATCTACCTGAGAAATGATGTGGTCCGGGAGTGCATGATGCTACAGTTGTAAACATGCACTCCCCGGGCGTATGTTCTGAACAGTGACCGAGTCGTGCGGTCCTCGGCCACATGACTCCAGTGCTGCGCTCTTGGACCACATCACTGCATACGCGTCAGCTTTGTGAAGTCTCACGTTTGAAGAGAGGGCTGGAAGTGGAATTGCGATGATGTATACAAATAATGCAAAAAAAAAAAAGACCAGATTGCGTGCTCGGGCGGCACGAATATCCAACGTCCCAAATATGGCCTGAAGAGAGGGAAAAGGAAGAAAGAAAAAGTGGATAGTGAAGTAGACAGTGGATGGACAATTGGACGCCTCCCTCCTTCCGGCCAGCGGTGGCTCGCCGTGGGGCGGTGGGGCCCACCCCGGCGACCCAATCATGAGCCCGAAATGGTAAATGACGAGCCGGGGATCGGCATAGCCCAAAAAGTGGAAACCCAGACAAACGACGAGGCGAGCGCATACATTACATATACGCGATCGCTCAACCACCTCGTCCTCCTCCTCCGACTCGAATCCCACCGTGCCCTAACCCCAATCCACCATCGGCGGCGCCAGCGAGATCGGAGCCCGCCGCTCTTCCCAAACCCCGAGGTGCGCCCGCCCTCCCCTCCCGCAGCGATCCGATCGCCGCCCGGTGGCCTCGGATTCGGCGACGAGCCCTAGCTCGCCGGTTGATTCGGTGATCGCTTTTCGCAGGATCGAACAGGCGGGCCGCGGAATGGGCGGCCGCGATGAATAGCGAGGTTCCGCGGCGGCGTTGGCGGGGGCGGAGGTCGTGATAGCGACTATCATGGTGCAGTGCCTCGACGGTGTGAAGCAGCTGCTCGCGGTCCTGTTCAAGTGCTGCGACCTCGAGCTCAAGCAGCCACGGGGGCTCGAGGATCCCCAGGTCCTGGCGCGGGAGACCGTCTGTACGTCCGCCCGCCCATTCGATTTGCTTTCGCTGTTGTTCTGTGCCCCGTGCTGCGTTTGTTCCACGGGGAATTGATTGACCTGTTTGGGTTGGGTTTGTGTGCGTGGTGCAGTTAGCGTGAGCGAGGTCGAGGCGCTGTACGAGCTGTTCAAGAAGATAAGCAGCGCCGTGATCGATGACGGGTTGATTAATAAGGTCAGTGATGACTCATGAGTGTTGGATTCACAGCTCAGTTTTGTATGTAGTCGCTGTAGTTTGTATTTTGAGGATGGTATTCAGGTATGGAGAATATGTGTGTCTGTGTGTGTCTGATAATTCATGCTAGGCTTTGGTTCTTGTTCGTTGGCATTGTGCAGGAGGAGTTTCAGTTGGCGCTCTTCAAGACTAGCAAGAAGGAGAGCCTGTTTGCTGATCGTGTAAGTCTGCATTATGTGCTGCTGCTTGTTTTGGCCCTATCGTTACAGATTTGGTATATTATGCAGTTCGCATTATTGGAAATTTTGTGAATCAATGAGAATCAGGGGTGCTCAATAGTTAATGCCACATGGGCAATTGAACGCTTTGGAATACTCATGGGTAGCAATACAGGAGATAATTCACTCCTACAAATTGCATGGAAATAGTGTTAGTTATCCAGGATTCTATTGTCCTATGCTTCGGATATCTATGCTATTTCTATATAATGTGTTACTTTTGAATTAGGAATTATGGATTTACCCTTTCCGTCTTGTTTTCTGCCATCAACTTTCTAAATAATCTCAACAGCTGGTTAGTCATGTAAGGGTGATACCTACCCATTATCTAACTTCGGTCAAGACGATCCAATCCAACAGCGAATATTTCAAGGATTTGCCTCACGTGGTCCATGTAGCGCTCTTTGGCCCCACTTATGCGTTGCTTCCCACACTATTTTTTGGGTCCTAGCTCAGAATTTTCTAGGCTTCTCTCACATTTTATCTGAGTACTTTTTTTTAATGTAAATCATCATACATGCTTGTTTCAATTCTAAAAATTGTAGCATTACATTTGAGATGGTCCTTTTCTTACATATTGTACTTATTGGATGTCATAACATAGTACCTAATATTCTGTCGTGCAACACATGTACCGGTTAGTACTTTCCTTAATTCATCATGCTCATGTCTTGCAAATGCAGTGTTGTTGTATGTCTAATTGGAAGCTGAATATGTACATCGCTTAACTTATCGTCCTGTGTTTTGACTACTTGTTTTCTGGCTGTCATCCATCATTTGGTAGTTCCTTTCATGGTTCCTACATGTTGGTGCTAAACGCATGATCTGTAAATATCTTTTGGTACTTAAAACTTATTCAAACCAATTGGTGCTGTTGAATGACTAACACACTGTATGGAAAGTTATCATGATGCATCTATCAGTTGAAGCCACTGACATTGAGAACCATATTCTATATAAAAAAATAGTTGCATGAAAATTGTTGGTGAATAATTTTTCTTTTGTTTACTAATACCTGGCTTCATCATTTCCTTAATATTTTCCCTGCCCTTACAGGTATTTGATTTGTTTGACACAAAGCACAATGGAATTTTAGGATTTGAAGAATTTGCTCGTGCACTCTCAGTATTTCATCCCAATGCTTCCCTTGATGAGAAAATTGACTGTGAGTTCAGTCATCTTGTAGCTAGAGAATTTGGTTCTCAACTATGCAAGTTATATCCAGGCTCTAAATTATATTATCACAATAATGACTTGGAGCTTATTTGAAACACCTGTTAAAATTTGTATATATGCAAGGACTCACCAATCCAAAGTCTAATCAACAAGTTCTAAATAGTGTATGTGTATTTATTGTAAAGTAATATTTTAATGATCTAATTTTTATGCTATGCTGACTTTACTTTCTTTTTTAAAACAAAAAATTCTGAAGAAGCTCATGTAATCTGTGCAGTTTCATTCCAGCTATATGATCTCAAGCAACAAGGCTTCATTGAGAGACAAGAGGTATTAATACTATTTGCACAGTGTGCTCCAGCAAGCTAGCATGTTGGCTAAATATATGGCTTACACCGAGTGTAAATAATTAAAAATCTTTTTTGATTGTCTCTGATACATGAAATCATGGTTTATTCAAGTTAATGTTTTTGTACTTGATGGCCCTTATTGGTTATTTTGGTTGGTTGTGGTGACCATGTATGCTACGCTAATGGTGAAAGAAAGGCTCGGTCTTCCATAAATAAATCTGGATCACTGGTTAAGTAAGGGTTTACAAGAGTTAAGTAGTGGAACTGTTGTGCTTACGCACCAACAGCGGATATAGGGGCTTCGGAAGGAACGAGAAGGGTATAGGGAGGCTAAACTCAAGAGAGGGGAGTGGTGTAGAATGTGGCTGGTGCTTATTCTCAGTTCAAGTCTATTACATATATCCAAAATGTTCTTCCCCTCTCCCATGGTGCCCTAAGGGTCATATTTAGGGCCTGTTCTTTTTGGCTGCGGCTTGTAACTTTTGGACTGTTTGTACAAGAGATTACAGAGTAACAGAAACTCACATACGATTTTTGCCGATATAAATGAAGTCAATAAAGTATATACTACAATTAACTAATAGACTCTATCTTAAAAAAATATTCTGTTTAAAAGTTAGTTACTGTAGAAAAGCCGAAAAACAGCTTTTAGAAACTGAAAAGAACAGGGCCTTACACCTATGGGAGAGGTTGTTTACATAAATGTCCCTCTTAGGGGCTTTACTAGCAAGGGCCACTCCCCCAACAGGAACAATTCTCTGAGTATAGAGGCAGCCTCTGGGTAGTGCTGTTGAAGACTTATGCAAATCGGGAGTTAGCTTTTACATAGAAAGGTAGACCTCAAGGTGCCAACATCATTGAGGGACCTACAGTTTTAGATCATGGGGGAGCAATGATAGCTTAATCATGCTAGTTGGGTTTTTGACAAAATATAGGTGAATTCTCGGTTTTGTTCCCAACATATTGAACTGGGCCTTATTGCTGGGAAATAAGTATTTATATCTGTTGAGCTTTCAAGAACTGCTATGCTATTTTTGAAGTTAAATAATTTTGCTGAGAATGTCATTCTTTTGGTTGGACTCTTTCCTTTTTCTTCATAATAGTTTATATATTTGGTTATCAGGTTAAGCAGATGGTTGTTGCCACACTTGCTGAGTCGGGAATGAATCTTTCTGATGACATTATAGAGAGCATAATTGATAAGGTGCGTTAAAATTGCCCACTTTATCTTTTATTTATCCTTGGTTATAGCTTATGTTCTGTAGTAATTCTCTTTGTTGTATTATGTAGTAATTCTCAACCCCTTTTTTTATAACAGACTGCTACATAGCATCCTATTATTGAACTACATAAATACTTTTTTTTTGTTTTGGTTTTCCATTTTCAATAGAAGCATTCTTTCTTACTTCCTTGTTCCCTGCTATTGGGATGGCTTTTATGGAGTTAGCATAAGACATAATCAGACTGTTGTCTTGTTGCTTGCTCCTTGTAAGTTCCCATGTTAAAATTATTTTGTTTTCTTATTTTAAGACGTTTGAGGAGGCAGACACAAAGCATGATGGAAGAATTGACAAAGAAGAGTGGCGCAATCTGGTTCTTCAGCATCCCTCTTTGCTGAAGAACATGACTCTCCAGTACCTCAAGTAAGATATGTTTATTGTAATTAACATATTTTTTCTACAGTTTGGTTCTTTTATGTGTGTATTTTACATGTGGACACAGTGCTCTTCACTTAATTTCCATACCGGATATTTTTAACCTGGTGGTTGAGATAACTGAAAGGTTTAATGCTGCTCTCGAATAAAGAGTGATAGGATTTTAATTCCCCATTTAGTGCTAAGTTGCCATTGCAATATCTTGCAAAGCAAAAGAATGTTGTGGAGAGAGACACAGACTTGAAATGTGGTAAATCAAACTTCCACTATTTAAACTGCACAGGCACATAAAGCCATAGAGGAGAGCGTGTTGGCTCAACTCTTGGGGTTCTCTGTCAATGGTTCATTTAAATTCATGCCTTGATGATGCACTACACCGAATTTTTTCTGTTTCTCGAAGCAAATGTGCTGAATGAGTTAGTGATTTAGTGGTTCAGCTTCAAGCAAGCCACTTCATATCGGGACTTCTCAGTGAAGTGTGAGGCTTTAAGTCTTTTTTTTTATCAGAACACATTTTTCTGGTCTCTCTTTTGGGCCACTAAGGTCACTATCTCAGACATGTTCAGTTTATACTTTGTAACATATTTCCTATATCTATGTTGTTCTTTAGATATTTCACTTCACAAGCTGATCTTGCCTTCTTTGAGCAGGGACATCACCACTACATTTCCAAGCTTTGTCTTCCATTCTCAGGTTGATGATACCTGAGATTCTTGAAGTTCTTTCGAATCGAAACATCAGAATATAAGCTCATGGTGGTGCATTATTTTCAGTATCGGATTTTTGGATTGACAGAGACTGCAGTGCTCTGAAGGATGTTACATGTCGGATTTGAGAACTCAAATCTTTGTTGTTAATAACCTTGTTTCTTTCATTTGGAAGTTATTAGCATGGGCCATGGCTGGAAGACCTTTCGGCAAAAGATGTAATCGCTGGCTGAAGTTCCCATTTTCTCCTTTCCTCCCCCTTGGTTTTTAGCTGGTTAGCAATCAGATCCAGTTCTCTGAAGCCTCTGTCTTGTGTACAAAATGGAAACTTAATTTTTTTAAATCTTTTCTGGGAATTTTTCTGTACGGCTGGGCTGTGCATTGTAGTAACTGGAGCAGAAAAAAAAAGGTTGGAGGTGCCTACTTCTGCATCTTCCGAATGATAACAAATATCATTCTCTTTTTTTTTTACAAAAAACAAGTGTTACAAAATATTTTATCTACGTTGCATGCTCTCGTCAGGTTGAGTTGCATATTTGACTCTCGAGTACTATGTTGATGCATAATATATTCATGCAAAATGGGGCAGAACGGAGGGTGTGATTCTTTAAACATATTGTTTCATATGAATTAGATAGCCAGAGTGCAGATTGGGATAACTGCAATATTCTGAAAATAATCCTCTTGAGAGTCTATTCGTAAATAGAGAAAATGGCATGTGTAAAAACGGGATGCTTTGAAATTCCAAAGAGAAGTTGCTTTTCTAGAGCTAGTCTATGGGAGGAGTTGAAGCTTAAACCGAATCCGTGGCGTGATGAAAGGGATGTGGGGGGAGAGGAAGACCGAAGCCCAGAAAACCCTAGCCGCCCTGTTTTATTTCTCCTGGCGCCGCACGCTGTAGCGTTTTTTTTTCTTCCCTTTCCATCGCTCTTTGCCAACGTGGCCACTTTGCCATCAATGGCTGGTGGAAAAAAGCTCGTTAGTGGGGCTCGTTGGCTTGGTTCAAAATTACTTCAATTATACTTGTTAATTGGTTAAACATTAAAATAAGTCGATTTCAAATGAATTTGAATTTTGCTCAAGCTCGACTCGGCTCGGCTCGTTAGCTCGTTTCTAAAAATATTTTTAAATTATATGTAAAATGATATTAAATCAAACTATACCATTTTTAGAAAAAGCTCGATAAGACGAGGAGTTAGCTCGATATCCACCCCTAATCGCTGCACATCAGAGTTTGCCCGTCGCCTTCCATCACAGCACGCCAAGCCGCCACGGGCGTCGTCGAGTGCCGACGCGCGTTGCCGCCTGAAATCAAGGCGACTGCATGGCTAGCGGGGTGGAATTTGAATCTTACTCGATCAAGGTGGTCTTGAGGAAGAGTCACAAGCAAAGGCAAATATAGTACGGTGCGCCGACTTGGAAAAAACAGAGAGGAAAGGAAGAGCAGCCGGAAAAAACTCTGGAAGGAGGGAGAAGAGAAGAAAAAGGAGAGAAAGGCATCTTGATTTTAGCGTTCTTCATCGAAGTAACGATGGACTTTCCTTCTCTAGTTTATCATTTTTAGTAGAGATTAGAGAGAGAGGATTAGCACGTTTCGCGTTAGAGGTTCGATTAGCAGATTAGGGGTGGGTTTTTGGGCTGATAGCTTATGGTCCCGCTCATTTCAGCTTCAGCTTCTGGCTTATTTTTCATTATTAATAAATTTCGCCTTTTTCTAAACTTTTGTCTTTTTTTGAGCTTTTTTGCCGGTTCTTTTTTCCCGTATTCGTTTGCGTTGTCCGTGATGAGCTAGCATATTTTTTCTATTTTTATTTTTTTAAATTTAATTATGCCAAATAAGCCACCTTCAGCTACAGTGAAATTTCAGCCGCTACAGTGCACTTTCAGCCATAAGTCACAGTTTTTCAACCCAATTGGTTTAAATATTTGAATTCTGGCTGTTCGCGAGAGGTAGAACACACATGAAATAGTCGCATGTGATTTTGGCTGATACAACTGAACTCGGTATACTTTTTACTACAATCTTCCTGTTGACCTTGCTTTGAAAACGCACCGTTTAAAAGCTAGTTACTGTATACAGTACAAGCATAAGCTAGCTGAAAGTCGAAAAGAACTCGGCCTGGGTTATCTACCATAATTTTCAATTATGATTTCGGGTGCTGTATGGGCATAATATGAAAATATCGTCTACTAGTTATAGAGAATTTCGTTAACATTTTGTAGAATGCTTAATCACATCTATTGATGGATTAGATTAAGAGTTATGAGTTTTGTAAGCCTACTATCTGAAAAGTTGTCGACTTTTGGCAACACTATGGTAAACTGTAGATTAAAATTACTAAATGAATTAATTAGGGCTTTTGCTCTACATGAAAAGTGTAGATAAGTGTCTAAGGATTTCAGAGAGTCTAAAAACATGGATTTTGGTTGGGTAAATTAGAATTTATGGTTTTAGGAATTCTATTGTCCAAAAATGATTGCTGTTGGACACAACTGTAAAAAACTATTAGTTTGACTTAGCAGATGACAGAATTGAATTTTAGGCATAACTAGAAAGAGGTAGTTAACTTTTTGTAGATTCTGAGAATTCTATGGTTTACTATATTTGCATGTATAGATTAATAATATGAAAATATTAGTAAATGGTAGAATTGTCTTCTAAGTTAAAACGAAGGTTTAAATGGTCTAATCAGGGAATGTAGCTGACTAAGAAATTATAGGAAATTTTGTGTAGATTCTAGAAGCATTATTTTTAGTACCGGGATAGCATGGGATGACTGTCCGGTGAAGGGGAGTATTGCGGAATTGGAAAGTGTATAGGTGTGATGTCGTTAAATTGTTATTCTTGTACTGCTACGGTTTATATTGAGATTGGATGATTATTGTAGGAGGAGTGGCGCCAGATTTGTTGTCATCTTTAAATCAATTTGTTCCTCACAACTCGAAAAGACAAGTGCATGATAGAATGGTATTCAAGTGTTTGAATTTGTTGGTATAAATATTTTTCATAATGATTCACATGATTATATTTGTTCTTATAATGCTTACATGTTTATAGTAGAATGACGATGATGCTTATGGTAAAATGATGATGGAGATGATCATGGTTACAATCATGTTTATGTCAATTGATTAATATTGATAATAAACCAAGAAAATATATAATTATTGTATTACATGGGAGAATTCATGCTACAAATAAGTGACATATGTGTCCCTCTAGAGCCTATTTTGTGTGCTAAAAGTGACCTATATGGCCCTTTAGATCCTACTTTATGTAAGCGTCCCAATGGAGTGGGTAGACAAAGGCCTACCTCGATAGACACCCCCACAAAAGTAGGGAAGGATCTACTTCGGTAGGCACTCTATGGGAGTGAGATCATTGTATGAAAAAGGATGGGCTTGAGGTCCTCGCATGAAAAAAGGCGGGCTTGAGTGGATATCAATGGGTGTAACACTCCTCTATACCAGTATAAGCAAGAAAAGTGAAGACATGTTCATTGCATTCATGAAAAAAATAAAAGAGATAATAAGACATGTGTGTGAAACTTGATGATAATGAATATGTGAAATTGAGATGATTATGAATAGGTATGAATTGTTAATGTGATGTTGGCCTCGTTTATTATTCTATTGTGTACTTGCTGAATAGTGGATTCACCATTGCTGCGTTGTTGTTTTTAGATGCTCGTTGATGATGACATGTATGGGTAGGATATAACATAAGTTGATCTTGCATAACAATTTCTTCTTTCACTTAGTGATCACTTATTCATTGGTAGAAATAAATCTTATTATCCATGAATTTTTAGACGATTAAAGACTCTCTTTAGCACTTAATGGTTTTATATTGATGCTACTTGTTAATTCTCTTTGGTTTGATTTATTATTGATTTAGCTTAATGTCATTCGGTTTATTTTAATGTCAATTAATGATTTTCATATTTCTGAAATTTATGTGTTCATGGTTATTTTGAGAAATTATATTTGAAGCCTAGTTGTGGTAATGTGCAATTAATGGTTTAAATTGGCAACAATTGTAATTGTGGGTGACATTCTGGACTTTCGTTAAGCCGGGGTATTACAATAAGTAGATCTTTTTTTCTAAAATACTTTTATAGGTTCTAAATATTATCTGAATATGATGACAAGCTATCTACACGTGAGTCAAATATAGTCTAGTACTCCCTCTGTCGTACAATATAGGTCTCCATTCTTGAAAAGTGGCATCCCATAATGGGCTTAGACTTACATTATAGGACGGAAGGAGTAGTATCTTTCGCAGCATTTATGGTGAAAATTTCACAGTAACAATTGATCTAGAATTCCCATGAAATTTTGATGTCTGAATCTGAGTAAACTTGGCTTCACAAACCTAAAAAGCTATACATTTAATCTCTCAGTTGTATGTACAATAAAATTAGCAACTATACCATGAGCATAAATGAAGAGCCGATTCAAATAGAGAAAAATTT
Source organism: Dendrocalamus latiflorus (assembly GCA_017311315.1). Classification (NCBI taxonomy): domain Eukaryota; kingdom Viridiplantae; phylum Streptophyta; class Magnoliopsida; order Poales; family Poaceae; genus Dendrocalamus; species Dendrocalamus latiflorus. The sequence goes on along the minus strand of CM029636.1, from coordinate 2,736,231 downwards.
GATTTATCATGTAAGTCAAATCTACATCTAAATACCCAAATTCCTATGAGTTTATTTATCTACTAGGAAATATCAGCCCAATTTAGATAAAATAGCATGATTAAATGCATAATTACAATAATATAGCCGATGTACAGTATACGACGTCGTTGTTAATCTCTACTACTTAAAAAAATAGAGAGTTGATGATGGTGTTTCATCTGCCTCTCCTCTCATGCATGAGTCGATCAGTGTCCCCTACTTTCTCTCCTCACTAGTGATTCATCTAATCTTTTCCCTTCTGTTAGTGCATCCTCGTCTGGTCTTGCATGTTCGCTGGCCATGCATGCATGCCATCTCTCTAACCTATACGACTTCATCTCCAACAGCTAGCGCAACACATCTAAGCTCTCGGTCTCTTTTGTAACTAGAACCATTTACTCTACTTGCGTCGCTATCTCTACCCTCATGGCTCGCACCACACTCTCTCTCGGTGCCGTCGTGTTCAACAACACCGTTTCTTGCAGCACTCACCCTCCTTTGCCTGCGTCCTGGGCTCCGATTGGTTACCTTGAGCCCAAGGGCTACAAGGACCCACCATGATAGAGCAACCTGAGGAGAGAGGCGACACATTCTGCGGCCTCGGCGATGGACCACGGGTGGAGGTGGGTACATGGACAAGCAGTGGAAGAGCATGCCAAACTTCCCTATGGAGAGCAAACATCAGTGAGGCAAGTAATAGACGCTACGAGTGTTGGACGGAACATGGAATTGGCGAGGTGGATCCATGGAGGATGAAGATGCCAACTTGGCTCACTCGTAGTGGTCAGTGTTCCATGCGGCGTTGTTTCTTCTCTCATCTCAACTGTATCTGTATCTGAGCTTGCATGCTCTTGTTTTGCGTATAGATTGGACACTAAGAGGGTTTGTGGTGCACTTTCTCAACTTTGAACAAACATTGTTATGAGGTATCAATTTGTTGCTTGTGCGGATATATGTCGAGTTTTTTTTTCTTTTTTGAAATAGAATATATGTGGAGGTATACCTACTAAATTCAATCATGGTTAGGCGCACACCTTGCGCTCGACGATGCCATGCACTCAGCGCCCATGAAGCGATAGCTTGTACAATGGCACCGGCCGGCCTGGTAGCCGGCACACTACAATCGTCTCATCTATTTGTGTAGAGAATATATTTGTATGTTCATATCGATCCTAGCCATAAAGTATACATGGAACACACGTCCGTCTTTTCCGTGTCCATGCCACCAGCATCCATGGCTATAGTCCATTTTTATTGAGCTCCCTTCAACCTCAAGTTAATATGGTTCTATGGGATGACAGAGTTGCAAATAACATTGAGCTCTCTTGAATAATTTAGTGCTCTTTTCTTGATTCTTGAAGAATTTTAGTGCTATATGTTGCCAATTTTTCCATACGATTGTTGCTTGAATAATTTAGCGCACTTTTCTTGATTCTTGAAGAAATTTAATGCTATATGTTCATGCTTAATTCCTTCAAGACTATAGTGCCAAAATCTAAATACTAAGCCTAAATAAATAACCCATTTATGGTTTAGCACGTGGTCTTGCCATATGATTTTTGCATGCTTGCTAATAAGAGTTTTTTTCACCGGTATCAATTAAGGGTTTGATTAAATTCGTAGCCTACATTTCTAAAAATTATTTTGTACCAAAATGGTATCCATATCACTAATTTAACTAATCTAGATGTTCCTTTATCATGAATGCCCTATTCTAATAGATGGAACAACATCCAAGCCAACAAGTTAGTTTTAGGAAAAGAAGGTCACGGTGTTATCCATTGAAATTATGTATAACAAGTATATTTTAGCTAAATGAATATATATAAACATTCATATTTAATTCAAGAGTAAAATGCATCACAAGTACAACAACTTGTAAAGTGAGTACAAGCAGGTCACACAACTGTAAATATGTTTGTTTATGTCACTGATTTTGTTTAAGTGATATAACGAGGTACAAAAGAGACATGGTGTTCTCAACGTCGTGTGGTTCATGCATGAAGTTGCCCATTTTTTTTTGTAACAATTGCCAACAAAATAAAATCACTTTTTGGATAATTACTCATAGAACAAGATCACTTTTAGTCCATGTTTTTAGCGAAGGATGGCTGTGTTGTCAAAAACTCTGTATCTTGGCTAGGCGTAACTCCTGAGTTCATTGTATCAATGCTTCTGAACGATTGTAATATGAGTTTGCGTTATTATTGAAATAGCTAGTTTTTCTCAAAAAGTTATGGTGGGAAGAACTTCCAGTGGAGTTACCAATCCCTTAATTGATTTCGTGGAGTTTCGACGGTATTATACTATCCCTCGATTAATTCCCTGCACCATCGTTGCCCATTTGGTTTGTGCCCGCACTACCACCGTTGTAAGTTCAAGTTCTATTAAGTTGATTTTGATAATAATGACAAATGCAATTGTGTAATTTGTTTATTAACTATGATATTGTCTAATCTCATTTGGATGTGATAAATAACAAATACAATTGTGAGACTAACATATTTACTGATTATGATATTATTTAGTCTCATTTGGATGAAAAGGTAAAAATCATATAGATATGCATTCGGCATCACATACTTATAACTTAGTGCATTCGTCAGATCTAATATATATATTGGACTTCATAAATAGTCAAACTTGAATATGTGCGTTTGTCTGTATTACATATTCTTGTATGCACACATTTAGCAGGAGTTCACTCTATATTTTGTGATTTTATTAGTATTGATCCATATTTTCTTTTTTTACATATTAACAATCTTTACTTTGAAACATATCCCTTGAGTATATATAGCTTATGTAGTTCATATATACTCATAATCGGGTTGTCATCTAGTCATCCATTATATGTTAATGGTTGGATGATTAATAACAACCGGATGTGTAAGCTTTCCTAAAATTAATCTCAAAGATAAATACTCACTTTCAAATGAGTTAATTGCTTAAGAAGTTTACTCTAGAGTATACAATTGTTATGTATATGTTGTATACTCGCAAATTAATTTTTATCTTATTATTTATTGAGATTGTTATGAATTACCAAAAAGGGAAGACTGTAGAATCAAGTCCATCTATTATGATTTAATGGTGAAGTTTGGTAATTAATGGCAATTGATTTGTGGACTAATATTTTTTATGAGTTGAATGAATATGTTAGCTTTTATAAATAAGTATGACTTAGGATGACTTTATTGTTGAAGATCACCAAGTCAAGATGCAAGATGGAACATGACTTCATAAGTTGAAGGCCATCAAAAAGAGAATGCATCATGAGTTGATGCGTGTTCGAGAGGAGATGATCATAAGTTGATCACCAAGTCAAGTGAAGACCCATCATGTGTTGACGGAGTTCAAGTGAAGGATGCATTATGGGTTGATGTATATCAAGAAAATGACCCAAGACAAAAGTATGACTAACTAAGGCTAAGTTTGTGTTTCTAACCTTTTACCAATCTTAGTGCTTGATTGGAAAACTGGATTGTTAGTATAGGTTACCATACTATTAAAGGGGTTATGTCTAGTAGCTTAAGTCTTATCATGTATTGATAGTTCAACCTCATTTGCTCTACCTTCCTGTAGCATGATGCTTATATTTGCGAATGTGTTTTGCAAATAGTTGTAGTTCATGTGTTGAATCTTTGTAACATGGGACTACACATTGCAAATGTGTTTTGCATGTGTTTGAAATCTACGTTTCCTATCTTGTGTCATGATTTCAATAGTGTGAAAATGTGTTTTGCAACTTATTAGGAATCTTGGTTAACCCTTGTGTGTATGATACTATAGTTTGCAAATGTGTTTTGCAAGATCTGTTGAAGTGTATGCACTTGTTAGGAAAATCAGAACTACTATAGTGTGTCGTGCGGTACTACCGTTGGGCGAAACTATCAGCGTTGTGCTCACGGTACTACCGCATTCGTTGGTAGTCAGAAGACTAGAGTGGTTGAACCAACGTGGTCGGTGACCAACGAGGTTGAACCAACATGGTCAGAGTCCACTGTAGTCGAACCAAGGTGGTCGAAGACCTGTGTGGTCGAAGACCAGAGTGGTTGAAGCAACGTGGTCAGAGACTAGTGCGGTCGAACCAAGGTGATCGAAGACCTGTGTGGTCAAAGACCAAAGTGCTCGAAACAACATGGTCAGAGATCAATGTGGTCGAGAACCAACGTGGTTGAACCGACTTGATTGAACCAATGAGGTCGAAGATCAATGTGGTCGATGACCTGTATAGTTGAAGATCGACGTGGTCGAAGATCAACGTGGTCCAAACAGCGTGGTCGAACCAACGTGGTCGAAACCGACGTGGTCAAAATGACATGATCGAATAACGTTGTCGAAGATCGACATGGTGGTCGGAGATTAGTGCGATCGAAGTTTGAAGTGATCGAAGATCGACATAGTTGACGTGGTCGAGACCTGTGTAGTCGAAACCAACGTGGTCAAAGATTGTCATGGTTGGTGACCTGCGTGGTCAAACCAGGCAACGTGGTCAAGGACCAGTGTGGTCGATGATTGGTAGTACCGGTTCTGTGTGAGTGATTCGACCAACTTATGGTACTACCGGTTCTGTGCGAGCGATACTATCGAAGATGTTAGATCGAGAAGGCCAACTAGAGGGGGTGAATATGCAGTCTAAAAAAAATCTTCTCCTATTAATTATCAATTTCTATTTGGCTAAACCAAGTATAAGATGTAAAAGCTTAACTCAAATTGGTTTAGCACAAATATTGCCTAAATTAATTATGTTCACTTAAGTGCACCAACACTCTAAAGCATATGATAAAGTTTACAATTCTAGAATCATATCAGTTATAGTAAAAAATAAACCAATTATAATAAAACAAGCTATAAGCTATAGCCACGCTGAGCATCAGCCGGAGAGAGGCACTGACACAAGGAGAGAGAGAGAGAGCCCCTAAGAGCAACTCTAGCAGGAGCCCTCAAATCAGAGCCCCTACTTTTGATTTGAGGGCTTCCCCTACTTTTGAGGGTCCTGTTTTTTGAGTTGAACTCCAGCAGAAGCCCTCAAATCAGGGCCCTCAAATTCAATCCAAGTGAGAATGACATGTAGGGCCCACTCGTCATTCTCAAAATTCTCTACTGCTCAGCCGCCGCTTCGCTGCACTGCACCTGCCGCCGCTCCCCCTCGCACGCCACCGCCGCCGCATCTCCCGCCTCCTCCACCACGCACCTCCTCGCCGCCGCGCGATCCCACTTCGCCGCCGCGTTCTCCCCCTCCACCCCCGCCGCAGCCGCCGACGACCAGCAGCCCTGGCGGGAGGCGGCGGGCGTGCGCGAGGTGCAGCAAGGGGGGGTCGGGAGGGGAACCTGGGGGAATGGGATGGGGATCCTGGAGGCGGACGCCCGTAGCCGGTGTCTCGCCGCGCCGCCCCGAGCACACCCGCGCCTCGGCCCCGGCCGCTTGCGTCGCGCCGACGCCACCCGCTCGCCCTCCCACGCCCGCTCGCTCTCCCACGCCGCCCGCTCGCCCTCCCACGCCGACGGCCTGAAGCCGCATCGTGCCTGGGCCCGCTGCTCCTTGCGCTCGGGTCGCCGCCGGCAGGTGCAGCCCCGCGCGGGCCGCCCGCTCCCGAGAGAGGAGCCGCCGAAGAGGAGCCGCCGAGGAGGGGGCGAAGGCGCCGGGGAAGGGGGCGGAGGCGCCGGGGAAGGGGGCGGTGGGGAAGGCGGGGAGTCGGGGACGGCGGGGAAGGGGGCGGAGGCGGCGGGGGAGGGGGCGGAGGTGGCGGTGGAGGGGGCGGAGGCGCCGGGGAAGGGGAAGGGGGCGGTGGGGAAGGCGGGGAGTCAGGGACGGCGGGGAAGGGGGCGGAGGCGGCGGTGGAGGGGGTGGAGGCGCCGGGGAAGGGGAAGGGGGCAGCGGGGAAGGGGGCGGAGGCGGCGGTGGAGGGGGTGGAGGCGCCGGGGAAGGGGAAGGGGGCGGCGGGGAAGGGGGCGGAGGCGGCGGTGGAGGGGGTGGAGGCGCCGGGGAAGGGGGCGGCGGGGGAGGCGGGGACGGCAGGGGAGGGGGCGGCGGCGGGGGAAGGAGCAAGGAGGGAGGCGGGGACGGCGGGGAAGGGGGCGGAGGCGGCGGTGGAGGGGGTGGAGGCGCCGAGGAAGGGGAAGGGGGCGGCGGGGGAGGCGGGGACGGCAGGGGAGGGGGCGGCGGCGGGGGAAGGAGCAAGGAGGGAGGCGGGGACGGCAGGCGAGGGAGGTGGGCGGGTGAGGGAGGCGGCGGGGAAGGATGGAGGCGGGGGGGGGGAGCGGGAGAAGTTTCACGGTGCGGGAAAAAAACAGGAAAATGAGGGGTGGAGGGGGAGCCCCTAGGAATGAGGGGTGGGAGGGGGATTTGAGGGGCTCCTCAAATTTGAAGGCTCTAGTAGGGACCCTGCTGGACCTCTATTTTTGCCTCAAGCCCTCAAATATGAGGGTTGAGGGCTCAAGTAGGGGCCCTGCTGGAGTTGCTCTAAGCCTAGCTAGCTAGCCTCCCCAAACCCGATCCGATTACTCAGCACGAAACAACAGAAGCAGCCAAATCCCTCGGCTCGGCTAGGGCGCACACGCTGCACCGTTCCCCTCATCTCTTCTCCTCCACCGAAGCCGCCCACTTCGTCACCGCCGCCTACCGCGAGGGGGAGGGAGCTCTCGATCTCCCCCGCAGGGACGACGACGCGCGCGATTGGAGGGAAGGGGAGGTGAGGCCAGATCCGGACTACCCGAATCGGAGGAGATTTCTATTCGAGGCGAGCATTGGCGCGCTCGTGGTCCGCTCCCCCCCGATCTAGTCTCGACTTGGTCTCTCTTCCGTTCGCCCCGGGGAGGTTGGGTTGGGTTCCGCCCAAGAACGAGTTCTTACGCCCTGTCCGCGTCGCGCGCGCTTAGATAGGGTTGGGTTGGGTGCTTGGGTTAGCTGCCAATCTTTTCGTTTGTTCCGTGTTGGTCCGCGCGGTAATTTCTACTAGCTGTTGCAAGTCAGTTGATTGTGTAGCAGCAAAAAAAATTCAGCTTTGACGTAGATTATTTAATGCTGCTGAGCTTTACAGTCATTGCGGCCTCGGCCCTGAGATTCTAGCTTTGGGATGGGTGTCTTCAGTTCAGCTGGGAATTATATGCTTTCTAGACTAACCATGGTGCTTCTGGGATCTGGACAGAATTTTTTTATGCCATGTAATAGGAATTCGTTGTTCTTGGATGGGCTTGTGCTCCGATGTTACCCCGAATTTCATATGTGATCGCTTGCAGCTAGCGCTTTGATTGCCCTGCTCTTTTGTTCTCTGCAACGCCTGCTTGGTAGCCAACACATTTTTGCAATTGCTCGATAGATGGCATTGCGGCATAGGTTTTACGGACAGACTAGTAAACAGTTATTCCTACTTGCTTTGAAATTTGGTGTCTTGGAGAGCTAGAGGTTTAGGTTTACTTTTTTTATTGCTCTTTTTTTTTTAATTTCAGCGTCTACTGTACTGAAGCTGAGATTTGATTACTATAGGTTCTCCTTATTGTAGGAAGGAAAAGGGTGCGGTTGACACTGCAGCTGCACGTCCTCAGAGGATATATTAATGGCTGGCATTTTGATCGAAGACTATACAGGGGATGGCAGATGCTCATCAACCGAGGAGTTGCCAAGTGATCAGCAAAGCCATTCTGGGGAATCTTTAGCAGAGTGGAGGTCGAGCGAGCAAGTTGAGAATGGAACACCATCCACTTCACCAGCTTATTCGGACACTGACGACGATGATTGCGGTGTGTTGTGTAACTCACCTTGCATTTGTGTTCATAATTTCGTATTACCTGTTGCGGCTTTGTCTGTGCATAATTGTTTTAATGTATCTTTTTCGAGTTGCCATCTTGCCTGGGCAACCTCGATCTCTTAATATTTATTAAATTATTGTAAAAAAAAAATCACAACTGACTTGGTTGTGGTGCTACTTAGTACGTAGAGGACTAATTCAATGAAGTCCAAATCACTGTTCATGCACTATGATGGAATGGTGAATAAGATTGCCTTTTCTGAGCTTATTTGGTCATTGCAGTTATGCAATTCTGCGTTGATTATATTGGGCTTAGGATAACTAAACACAGTCTAGTTGTCTGTAGACTTTGTTCTGAACAAGTTAGGCCATGTAAGTTCTGTTCTCCATTGAGTCTTTAATTTTTTGTGCTCTGATGAATTAGGAGCTGGAAGCAGTGACAAATAGTTGCATTTGAATCCCTCGAAACATGTGCTCATTGGACACAATTAGCTGATTATGCCATGGCAAGGTATCCTGTACAAGCTTGACAAATCTTCAAGTTTTGCTAAGTGCAATAAGATTCTAGTGCTGAACCGATCCTAGGTATCTGATATTGATTCAAATGTATCAGTTGTTGCACTATCAGGTGGCTGAAGAATTTAAGTGATGGATGTGCTCATGAGACATGCAGTATCATTCATAATTCATATCAGAATGCTAATTGATATTTCATTCAAAAGTACAATTGGATGGTGGAGATGTGCACCACGCTAGGCATCCCTTAAAAGTCCCGAGTCTTGGAGCTATTTGTACGATGCTCGACCAGTTTTGCTGAACCTGGACCTTGAAACTAAGCTCAAACATTTGTTAGTTTATGATGGAAATAGTACATACAAGGTAATGGTGATATACTAAATATCACCCAATTTCATCTGTCATACTAGCAAATGGTTCTGACATGTTCAAGAATATTTAGCATTGTAGTAATATCATAAACTCTTATGTGTGCGGTCGTGTTTTAACGTCATGGTGTTGGATACATAAATTTCCTAGAAGATTATTGCTTAATTACCATTGCTTTTGAAACCTGACTGCACCGGTGGTTTAACTGGAACAAGGCAACTGAAACCTGATCTGGTCTGGTTCTACAGATCACTGGGGGAAAAAACCACCAGAGTACATAATTTTTTAATTAGCTTACAGCAGCGGGAATCGAACTACCCACCTCATGCTTCCAAACCAGGTGCACCACCAACCCACCTACGCTCCATCACGTGCCATAGTTGGCAACAGGGCTTTATGTTACCTTGTTTCAATATGCTCCATCACATGCCATTGTTAGCAAGAGGGTTCTATATTACCTTGTTTCAATAATTACTTGGCATTTTTAACAATAGTTTTTTGAATTAAGAATCAACAAAAATGTTACAACATAAATTCTTAGAACCATCGGTTTGACCAGTAACCGGTGGCGGTTCACTGGCTGGTCCGGCTTTAAAAACTGTGGTAATTACAAAAGGGACATAGTTACTACCTTAGCTATTTGACAATTCTAGTGGATTACATGTCTGAGATAATTGGGCGTTCTGAGAAGTTGATTTGGTTTCTACTTTCCTTATATTTTCATTTCTAGTCTTTATCGTTTTTAAGATTTTAGCATCAATTGTTCTTTGACCTGTTGCTTTTATTTTTCATGTATTAGGGCAAAGGCCTTCTGAACTGTATGGAAAGTTTACATGGAGGATTGATAATTTTTCCCAAATTAACAAGAGGGAGCTACGGAGTAATTCCTTTGATGTTGGCAGTTTTAAATGGTATGATCTTCATACTTATTTTTATTGTGCTGCATTTGGGCTTCTTACTTCCCTGCTGCTGTGCTGCATGTGATTTGTCTGCTAGTTTTGAATGATATTGCCTGAATTGTTGTAAGTTGTAACAAGACGAAGGTGACAGTACAACCAATTATTTTATGCATTTATCGTGAAAGCTCAGAGTAGATCCACTATTCGCATGTTTACTTTGGACTGCAGCATGCAAATGCTAGGGCCTCTTTGATTCGCAGGATTCTAAAATTGCAGGAATAGGAAAAACGTAGGAATAGGATAGGAATGCATATGTAAAACAGAGAATTGGAAAACACAAGAATTTTGTAGGATCGGGTGTTTGATTCACAGGAAGAGGAAGAACACAGGAAGTTTGGAGTGAATAGTAATCTCTTTTGCTTAATCAGTAAAATACAAAAATTTTATTTGCAGACTAATGACATATGGGGTCATTAGGCAAAAGAACCCACCCATCAGTGCTTATCAAGGATTATTGGACTACACGTCCTTATCCATTCATCTCGTTGACTCGTTCCTCGTTCCTTCATCTTCCTGTCATGTGCTCTCACACAAAGAAAAAAGCAGATCCATGCATAGCGTTGGGCGAGGGCTTCTTGCGGCGGCGCAGACAAGGGCTTCGAGCGGCGGCGGTGGTGCTGGTGGCACAGAGCAGCACCGTGAGCCGCGGGAGCTCGTCCACTAGTGGGCTGCGGATGGCAGCCTTGAGGTTGTTCAGCGCGTGCAGTGGCGCTGGTGAGGCGAACATGGAGGCGACCAGAGCACTGACGGTGGGGCCTTACTCCGGTGACGACTACAACTGTAATATTCTTTGTCTTTTCTTCCTCTCTCTATGTCGTGCGCGCTCAGTTGCGAAGGAAAATTTCCATCAATTCCAAGTGGATGTCTAATTTCCTGTGAAATTCCTCCAAAACCATAGGGAGTGAACAGTGTTACTATGGAATTCCTTCATCAATTCCTGCGAATCAAACGGCTGTACAGTACTCATTCCAGAGGATCGTGGATTCCTACATTTTTCCATTGGAAATCCTTTGAATCTGTTGTGGTCGGTGGTTGGGTACGGGTCCGAAGACCAGGATAGGGCACTCGCCCTTGTCTAACCGCCAGCAAGGCTCTTCTCTGATGAGGTAGAGAGGCTCTGAGGCTTATTTGAAGAACCTTTGTTTATTCATTGCTTGATTATGAATGGTGCAGCTTCTCTCTTTATATAGATGAGGTTAGCCTTTAACAATATAGAAACTAACACAATCTAATACAACCAATCAAATGAAGATAATATCATACTCATACTATTTAAATATAAAGATATACATCTATCTATTCCTAATATGAATATATGTATTTAATTATTCTTAATATGAAAATATGCATCTAACTGTTCCTAATATGAAAATATGTATCTAACAATTCCTAACCCCGTGCTACAATACCGCATACCGTTCATGGCTACAGTGCCGTGCACTGTTTATGCCATGCTGCATGCCTTGCTGGGATCATAGACCATAGCAGAATCAAAGAGGGCCTAAAGGGTAACCGTTAGTCAACAGTGAATTAGTGATTGAAGGACTTAGGCCAGACCAGTTACAATACTCAAGTGCACGGCTGAGACCAGATCCTGTGGATAGGTAGGGTTTTTAAAATGGATGTGCGTCAGGTATCACAGTAGCCTTGTACCCTTGCAGAGGCATACTAGCACACAAGCACACATAAGCAACTTTGCTGGTAGCAGCTCAATTGAGCAGTAGTTGATTTCTGGCCATCTCAATTTTTGGTTAACAGCCAATAGTTCTAGCATGTATTGCCATGGAGAAGAAATGCTAATGTATATTATGAAATATGAAAAATCACAAGTAGTAAAAGTATCTCTGGCTTTTATATCCAATTCACTTGATATGCTTCTTATGTAAATACTTTTATCTTCAATTAAGCAGCACTTGTTTCTTATGTAAAACCAAGCTTATTTTCGCTGGAGTCTGGAGCATACTGTATCAAGTGCCCTTCTCTTTTCTTTTCCTATTTACAAAACGCTATTTATATCTTATTTACATACCAAAGAAGGAAAGTGTTACTCTTTCACCTTTTCACTTTATTTTCATATACATAGAATTAGGACATGATCTTTTATTTATGTAATTTGGTTATTGTTTTCTGTTTGTTATGTACTTTGCAGTCTGATATATAGCCTGCTAACTTTCAAATATCTATGAGTACCATGTTTGCTTTAGATTTATAGGCTCAAGCTTTTCTTCTGCATCACATGTTGAGATCTACTGGTTAATTTTCAGGTACATCTTGATTTATCCACAAGGATGTGATGTTTGCAATCACTTATCTCTCTTTCTTTGTGTTGCCAACCATGATAAACTGCTCCCAGGTAGATGAACTGTTCTATGTATTGCCAACCATGACACATTTCTTGATAGCCCAATTGTGATATTCAATATGGTATTATTGTTTGCTTTGTTTTTAGGATGGAGTCACTTTGCACAGTTTACAATAGCTGTTATTAATAGAGATCCTAAGAAATCCAAGTATTCTGGTGAGTTTGATATACCACTATTTGGTTTGGCTAATAATTTTGCTTGTCTTCTGCATCCGAAGTTTAAAGAAAGTAGTATTTCAGATACACTGCACCGATTTTGGAAGAAAGAGCATGATTGGGGGTGGAAAAAATTTATGGAGCTATCAAAATTACATGATGGCTTTGTTGTCGAGGATGTTCTTACCATCAAAGCTCAAGTTCAAGTTATTAGGTATCTGTTTTCCACAGGTCTTTAGCTTCCATTTTGCATCTGTTGGTGATACTGACTCCGGCTGGACTCTAGTGCTGGCATCAGTTATTTTTGGAGTTGAGAGTATGTGTTTACTTTGCATAACCATGTTTGCTTCTGCATTGTAATATTTGAGGGAGAAGGTGGACCGCCCATTTCGTTGCCTTGATGCCCAGTACCGAAGGGAACTAGTTAGGGTGTATCTATCAAATGTGGAACAAATTTGCCGACGTTTTATTGATGAAAGAAGAAGCAAGCTTAGCAGGTTGATTGAGGATAAACTGAGATGGTCCAGGTTAGATAACTCTATTTTTGGTGCATTTAGTGTTTTGTGACTAAGCACATTTTAAATATAGTCACGCCAGTCTATTATCAAAATATTTCTTTTGGCAAGTTGCAGTTTCAATGCATTCTGGCTAGGAATGGATTCAAGTGTGCGGCGGTACATGACAAGCGAAAAAACTGATAATATATTGAAAGTTCTAGTGAAACACTTTTTTATAGAGAAGGAAGTTACATCAACCTTAGTAATGGATTCACTATATAGTGGACTGAAGGCTCTCGAATATCAGAGCAAGAACAAAAAGGGGGTGGCCAAACTAACAGAGATGGATGCTCGAAGCACTCCTATGGTGCTTGTTGATCAGGGCATGTTTGTTTTGGCGGATGATGTGATACTTTTGCTTGAAAGAGCTGCATTAGACGCACTGCCACACCAACCATTGCCTACAAAGGATGATAAAAGTTCACAGAACCGTACAAAGGTATGGATGTTTCTCTTTGACTAGTTCGTATAGTTAGTTTATTAGGGTTACATCCATCCTACAATATTTCATCTTAGTACAGTTTACTGGATATAACTAACTGTGGATGCTATTATTTCGTGTTCAAGCTTCAAATCAGAAGAAGCTTTCTTCATGCTACCCAACTTTTTTATGCAAAGATCTATAATTTTGAGGTTGTATTCATATTGGATGCAAAATTTTACTTGCTCTCAACAATACTAAGCAGTCCTATATAATACTGTTATACAAGTAGTCATTGACTTACGGAGTAATGGGTTACAAACTGGAAAAAGGTTCTCTTTATGATTTTTGTCTTTGTGAATTTTTATTCTACGTCTATGTAAGAAGCCCTAACGAATTATGTAATTGTAGGATGGCAGCTCGGGTGACGATTTCAACGAAGATTCTATTGAGCGCGATGATAGACGACTTATAGAGCTAGGTTGGAAGACACTAGAATTTTTTACCTTGGCTCATATATTCAGGTGAGAAGTTTCTTCCAGTTCAACATGCCCATCTAGTATTGGTATTTTGCTCCACAAATGTGTAACAAGAGTCAGTAACGTAATGTCGATTCCCAGCCCATGGTGCTAACTTGACATGTTTGATTTTTCTGTTACTTTGATACTTTAGTGCATGACTGTGCAGGTGCTAGTTGCCATTTGTGGCAAGACGTGTACTGCTGTTATCAGATATTTGATAAGTCTGTTTCCAGATTCTTTTTCTTGGGGGAAGCAGAAATATCCTGATGAAATCTGCACATCTTACTTAAAAGTATTGAGTCAATTATGGCATGCATGCACATCTTACTTAAGTCTTGAATCAGCCGAATTGAAGTGGCATACCAAGAGGCGGTAGCTTTGAAGCGCCAAGAGGAGCTTATACGTGAAGAGGAAGCTGCTGGGTTTGCAGAAATTGAACTTAAGGTAAAACGTAGCGCTGCTGAGAAGGAAAAACGTATCAGGAAAAAACAGGTTTGTTTCTTTCACTAGTGCAATAATGCCATCTTATTTTGTCTCAATAGGATTTTCTTCACTGTCTCAATAGGATTTTCTTCATCTTAATAATTATGATATAAACATCTGGGATCTCGTGGTTTATAGTTTCCTGGGATCTCGAGGTTTATAGTTTCCTGCATGTTTTTTCCTTAATTTGGATATTTTTTTTGTATGTGCAATAGGATAATTGGAGATTGTAGTGTTGTCACCGCATTTATTTAGTATTTTTCACGTGTATTATAATAAGTGGGCATTATTCTGTTGTCCTCTTTGTATTTGTTGAGGGCAGTTTTTATAATTTTCTGTTTCTATCTTGCCCAGGCCAAACAGAAGAAAAACAGTCAAAAAGATAATAAAGGGAAAAACAAGAAGGTTGACATAAAGGAAATAGTTATACAGAGCAGTCCATCAGATGATAGAATCCTGGATGATTTCTCAAGTCAAGCGGAGGAAATGACCTCAAATGCTGACAACCCTGAAGAGGTGTCTGATATCTCTGATAACAGAGATGATAATTCAGAGGTGCTTCATATTGATCTTGAAGACCGTGAATCCAGTCCTGTTAATTGGGAAACAGATGCTTCAGAAACTCAAGCGACAGTTCCTGAAGGTGGTGAGGTGCAAAATGGGCAAGCAGGAAAGAGGACTTCTTTTGTGGATGATAGCTCATCTACTTGTTCATCTGACTCAGTTCCTTCAGTTATCTTGAATGGGTCGTATATGGGAGGTGCCTGGACAAATGTCAAATCCTCATCCAATAGGTATATTTTGATATTAGTGTTTTCTCCATTTTTCTGTGACTTGAAATTTATCATGCTGTATTTTGTGATTCAGGGGAAACAACCGGAGGAATAAGGACACTGATACAAGGACAGGGCTTGCACAAGGTGGATCAAATTTAGTACCTAATGGTATTCTTGGATCTGGCAGCAATACTTCTGGCAACTTGAATAGACATGAACCCGAGGTACATTCGCTCTCCTGAATGTCTCAGATAGTACAGGCCCATTGGCCTTTTGCTTTATGATGTGCATGTCTTCATTGAAAAATATGCCATAGAGCAGCTCATTTCAGGACGATAAAGTTGTGTTACAGAAGGGTGTTCCTCTCTCTCTCTCTCTCTCTCTCTCTCTCTCTCTGGCATCAATCTGTTAATGTGTTCCAATTGGTTGAATAAACATCAAAATCAACTCATTTCAGGATGACAAAGTTGTGTTTCAGAAGAAGCAAAATGCACAACGGCATGTTGATGTCACAAGCCCCTCCAAGTTAAGAATGACAGAGTCTTCCTTTTCTTCTGTGAGCCCTGTTAAGAAGCAACCTACCTTCTCCCAGCAGCCAAAATCTTCATTAGAAAGCACCAATAATATGAGTTCCCGTGCCAGCAGAGTTTCAGGTGCTGTGACTGCCTCTACAACAACGGGTGTCACTTGCAACCCAACAGCTCAGCTAATTTCAAATAAAGGACCTCTGTCCACGCCTGCTACCCATAATGAGAGGTCAGTTCCGGTTGTAAGTAGACCTCTGCAGGTGCCTGCACCCTCCAAATCTGAAGCTCAGAAACAGGCTTCCTTTATAAGCAGTGCTACTACAAACCAGGTCATTGCAGTATCAAGGCCCTTGAGTGCCCCGCAAGTCCCTGCAGCAAAACAAATGGCACCTGTTGTTTCAACAGTTCAGACTGCACCACTTCTGTCTCGTTCCATGAGTGCAGTTGGACGGTTGGGCAATGAGCCCTCTGCCAGTGCTCCTAGCTACATTCCCCGGTCGTATCGTAATGCCATGATGGAGAAAAGTTCTGTTGGTGCAAGTGGTCTCACTCATCAGACAAGTTCAACGGAGCAAGGAGTTGCACAATCACAATCAATGTTTGCATCATCACCTTCCATTCTGTCACCGGAGAACTCAGCTAGGAAAGACAAATCATCTTTGAGATCTGGATTTACGTTTGGAACCGTTAAGCCTGAGTCACTCAACCAGTACCAGTGGAGAGAAGAGAGCTCACAGCAGGCAAGCAGCAGCAACAGTAACCATAATGGGCCATTGAGTTCAAGCATGAGAAATGAGTTTGAAAAGCTCAATTTGAATGGAAGACAACGAAGCAAGCAACTGTTGTCAGAAATTTCTACTAGATTTACTCCATACCAACCGCAAGGCCTGGTCGGTGATGAGTTCCCGCACCTCGACATAATCAACGACTTGCTGGACGAGGAGCAGAGCGACAGAAGGGCAGCAAAGGTTCTACAGCAGCGCCAGCAGGGATTTGCGCGGCAGTTCTCTGTGCCCAGTAACGCCAGCACACCTGATTGTAGTATGTTTGGTGATCCACACCTGTTTGATCAGTCCGAGCAATACTATGACGAACTCCCAAGGTTATGTGGTTCTTTGAACGGTGCTCCTCGGGGGCTAAGGGACAGGAGTTACTCACAATTTGATCTCCCTTCATACTCCAACGGCCAGTTTGATGATGTTATGATGAGCCGGTGGCCATACAGACGCACCGACCCCTCTATGCCGAATTTCAGGGCAGACATAAATGGTTACTCCTATCAGTCGAGGGATTTCCCAAATTCAGCGAACGGAGTAGGCCGATATCCATCCTATCGCCCTGCCAATGGGCATTGAGCCCCATAGAGATGAATGATTCGTAATAACGTGTTGTAATCCATGCTGTTTGCTTCTGAGCTGAGTGTAATTGTAATCCTTCCCTATAGCATCAGTGTTATAAAGAATGGCACCTCGGTTCCTTATTCAATAGTTATATTTCCTTGCTTACTACAGTTCAGTCAGTTTTGCCTTGTGGTAAAGAATCAAAAGCAGTTTATACATATATACATACAATCTGGGTTAGCTACGCTTGCCTGCGTGGTTAGGTTATGGAATAATTGCTTGAGTCGAGTCGATCTCATGGTGAAGTTGTCGTTGATGCAATGGAAGGGAAGCGTTTAATATTACCGGTGCTTTTGTTGATGCGCTGTATCTCATGCTAAATAATCGATGACTTCTTGTAAGTAGCAAGGTATTATTCAGTGAAGGTTTTTTTTTAAAAATAAATGTATTATTCTGTGAAACAACACTGGTGTACAGCCAAAATTCTGATATTGTCTGGCTGCCTCAGGTTTGCAAGCTACAGCTTACAACTCCGGCATATACATTCCCCGCAAACTGAAGAGAGCAGCACCTACAATCCTATCGACACTGCAATACTGCAAAGGTTTCAAAGAATATCAATCGTACTTGTAGTGGATCTACTGAAACACTCCATACAACATAAGAGACCATCGATTTATTTGATTTCAAACCTACCCACAAGAGAAATATGATACACTCATCAAATTGCTTCTCAATGCATTACAAAGCTCGGTACATGCACTACGATATACCTACTAAAAAACTTTGTCGTCAGTTCAATTGATACAAACATACAATCGTTAGTCTTGTAGAATGAAATGAATCAAACATGTCTCAGCTCACTCGGTCCATGACTTATTGATGAAATGCATCAACAAAATGGAGGGGCTTCTGCCCTATTATCAAGTGTTGTTTAAAATTATGTGCTGTGCTGCCTCTGCCCTGCCAACAGAAAAGGTTTGATACATCAGAATTAGCTCTCATGCTGATAAGCTAGAGGAGATCCAAGTATCCAACTCTCAACACTATATCAACTTATAATCTTTCCAAAGTTATCAAAGGAAACCTTGCAAAAGAGAAAGAAGTAGCATAAGATGGTAATAAAATGATCATGTGGATGAGTACCTTCCACAGCCACTTTCGGGTTTTGTCCAAAACAAACTTTGCACGCTTGACCTTCAGTAAGAATCCTATGACCTGATCCAGAAAAATGTCCAGAGGCGGGCCTGTTCTTTACCTCACAAGCTGGCGGCTTTTGGCTTTTGCTATAGTACCTAACTTTCAAACGGAGTATTTTCTCAAGACGGGGTCTATAAGTTAAACAATCTACACGTTAAAAGCTCAACATCTGTACCAGCCAAAATTGCAAGTGAATATCTGTCTCTCTGTAGTCTGTACCGTAAACAGCTAAAATTCAAAAATTTCAGCCAAAAGCCGCAGCCGAAAAGAACATGCATATACATGGAACTCGCTTAAATACTTACTGTATAAAGTAAGTAATTACCTGATTATACTCCTTCAGAGCCTCGGTATTAGCAATTAGATCCGAGAGGCCAAGACACCTGCCACCACCAAAATAAATGAACAGAGTCACACACAGCAAAGAACACATATGAACCTTGTCATTATTTGGTGCATACCTTATACGTAAAGTTAAGCACATCAAGTGCATCAATGCTGAAACCTTGTGCACGACTTTTTCTGGAAGTTGATGCACTTTCCTCGTCATTTTGTCAATGAAACAACCAAAGAATCTGGTGCAGTTAGGAGCATTTTGTCAGCTGAATTTCTTATGGATTCCTGCAAGCAAGTATTAACATAAGAGTACTGATGGAACATAAATAAAAATCACAGTAGAATCGCAAAATAAATCACCTGCACCAAAGTATTCAAGCCAAAACGTCATCCCAAGAATTCCCTTTATCAAGCTTATCGAAAATTGTTATTAGAAGCTGCTGCAGAATGTCACCTGAAGGCTCAAGTTGAAGTTGGATCATTAGAATCATATTTATTTATTTACTCATTTTCAAAAGAATATTTATGTATTAAGTGAAAAAGTACTGTTCTGTGCAGTAAAAAGTTTTTGAGGGAAAAACACTAGTAAAAAGTTAAAAACCAAAGGATGATTACACACCTGATCCTAGCAAATAAATAGCGCGTAATACAAAGAGTTCGTCCATTAATCTCCATTCACCCATTAGCTTGGACCAGGGTTTAAAGTTTCGTTTTTGAAAAAATCTCGGAGGGCAGCGAGATGAACGAAAGACCAAAATTTCGTTCAAAATTCGGATGAACAATTCACACTATTTGAATTTTGAAACTTAAAACTAAGGATAAATGGCAAGTAAAGTGAACATTTAATATAGTCTGTGCTTTGGTCCGGTGGTGGGGGGCTATCCTCGTGAATGAGAGGTCACGTGTTCGATTCTTGGGTTGGCTCCCTTTTATTTTTCGTATGATAGAACTGATGTGGGACCCACATGTCAGATTGCACATCCGTAAAAACACGAAAAATGGGCATAGGACGTGGGATTCGATCCAGGACCTGAGGGTCAAGCGTGGGGAGACTTAGCCGTTGGGTTAGAAGGAAAGTTGTGCTCAATGAGGGATTTTATGGTTCTTTAACCCTTCATAATTCGAACTTAAATGAAAATATTTGGCCGAAATATTTTTTTCTTTTATGGTTCTTTAACCCTTCATAATTCGAACTTAAACGAAAATATTTGGCCGAAATATTTTTTTTCTTGTTGGGTAGCGAAACAAACGAAATTTTTGAAATTTCGACGAGATTTCGCCGAAATTGTGAACCCTGGCTTGGACAGGATTTGCTTGCCAATGTGATCCACCTAACAAGGGAGAAAGCACAAACCTGTTACACAGATGGATTAACAAGAAATATAATGTACATATAACTTTTGAGAAGACCTGTCTCTTTATACATTTCAAAAGGCATTCTTGGATGATACCCGCTGGTTGAAGAGTATCTTTCAAACCCATGTTCTGAATAAACTTCTGAGCTCTTGATGCAAGTGTACTGTCTTTCTGCAAAGCTGAAGGCATCTAGCCCCTAAAAATGGTTTTGGTAATTAATGAATTTATATGAATATGGAATTGACATGTTTATTAAGTATTTAAAAGGCTTAGTCCTTAAAATGATGATAAGACGTATGCTAAGGATCAACATGAAGATTAAAGTGGCTCAAGGCAAAGGTATATGTAGATTATGATCTCCTTTTTATTTTTACCGGTCTTAGGAGAAAGATGGAAGACCGGATTACAGGTTAAATGTTGTACCATAAAGAGGGATCATGGCAAGTAGCTTGATAGCATACTCTTGTGATATTTGGATCAATTTAAGATCATGCATTCATCGAAAATTAAAATTAATAGCCAAATCTGTGCTCTGTCTGGAAAAACAGAAGTATCGGAGTTTTAACTGCGGAACTACCGTAGAGCGAAAGTTCCGCAGTCTTAAACGGTACTTCCGGTGCTCGAAAGCTCCGAAAAACTGAGCGGAGTCTTTTTTTCAGAGAGCATAGTTGTCACAGCGACCTTGGTGACCATGGCGCCTAAGGGGTGCCAGGACGCCTAGTCGTCCTCTAGGCGATGTTAAGAGAGCTAAGGCGGTTCACTTGATAAGTACCTGACTACTTAACTAAAACAACAAATTAGAGAGGTCAGTAACAAATTAGCAACACTATCATACATGTAATGCAGTACACAATCAGTAGCAGGCTAGCAACACATCAATCATCAATACAAGTAAGTAATGCGATAGCGGAATAGCCAGCAGAGGACTGAGCCGAGTGGCTTATAAGTTATTAGCAGCACTGCAGCAGAGCAGACAGCAGAGGGAGGCTGTGTGCGGGGGAAGCAGAGCGCGGGAGGCGGCACAGCGAGAGAGAGGCTGTCGGAGCGTGGGAGTCGGCGCGGCGGGAGGGAGGCGGCCGAAGCGCGCTAGGGAGGGAGGTGGCCACACCATCTCCACTCGAGAAGCCAAGCTATACACGACCAGTTGAACAATCACGTTGGGGGTCAGCTGCGCAAGCTCCAACCCATACATCCGAAGGACCTCGCCAACAAAGGCTGTCGTAGGAATGCGGAGCCCAGCGATGAAGTAAGTGACGAAGACGATAGTTTTTGAGTCTGTCGATCGGGGCTTCGTCTCACCAGTGGGGGCAGGCGAACTGCCTCACATCCTGAAATCTTCTCGTCGTACACCAGCGGTCGAATTAGCTCTTCGGTCACTAGAGTCAGCCCCAGCACGTTTGTGCAGATGTCATTCACCTTCTTCGCAGCCTTCCACCGCTTGTTGGTGGTTGATGCGTCATGCTCCACCAGCTCGTACCCCACCTTGGTTGTCGATGAACTCTCATGACTGGATGAGCCACTGCGACTAGATGAAGTGCCTACGACGCTGCGCCAAGAACGTTGGTCACCATCACGAGCCATCCTTACTCCTGACAGCCTGACGGAGCAGACGAGGCACACACGCTTTGAGGCACGACATAAACAGCACAACAGAAAGCACAGTAGCGGCTAAAGCAGTAGCTACAAGGAAGGGTAACATCGATGATAGCAACTGCACACACACACAAGGACGACAAGAAGAAGACCAACTAGAGGGCCACCACGCCAAGCACTACGGTTTGAAAGACGCATGACTTTTTTGGGATGTATTGGGAACCTGCGAAGTGCCCAACAATGCTGCACGATGTGCCAACCGCAGTCGCACACATGTCCCGCACTATAGCATGACCAGATGACTGCGATCGCCATGACTCAACCCATGGCCTAACTACTCAACAGGCCGAAGGGACGGAGGGGGCCAAATGACCTGGTGACATAGTTTTGGCCTGCAGGAGATGAAACCCTTTACCATAAGAGGCTACTGTTGTAGGAGTGATCCTCGCCTAAATCTATTCGGCCTGCTGGGCCAAAAGGCCCAATAATACATGTAAAAGGCACCTATATCCCTGGCATAATACACCACTTGGGGGTATTACTGTAATCATGCCTTATGCCCATGCATACATACAGCCTGGGCAAAAGAGAGAGCTAGGCCAATCCATTTTTCTATACTCACTCTACCAATCCACTTATTTACTATTTAGTCAGTAGCCACAACAACAAGTGAAATTTAGTGTGCATATAATTAAACATATATATACTTACAAGTATGTATTATTATATTAAACTCAAAATAAGTTCATATAATACCCTAAACTTTGCTTTAAAGTTCGTTTAGAACTATGAAATTAGACATTTGACTCCCCGAACTTTGCAATCTCAGTTCAAATAATACCATGACCCGGTTTCGTATGGTGGTATTACTGGCATGACGTGATAAGTGGGTGGTTTTGCCATGTAGGATGACACGCTGGTCAAGTTAGGTCAGTGACATGTGTGGGCCATAAGGGCTTCTCCCCCACCGAGCTCTTAGCCATGCTTCCATGGCCACCGCCCCCTGTAGTTCCCTCCCACTATATTTCGATTAGGGAGAGAAGGCTCTATGGGGCTCACCTGTCATTCATCTAAATTTAACTATCGTGTTATTCTACGTGGTAAAACCGTTCACTTATCGCGCCATACGGGCAATACCACCATCTAAAACCGAGTTAGGATGTTATTTGAACTGGATTGCAAAGTTCAGAGGGTCAAATATCCAATTTTATAGTTCGAGTATTGGACAAATTTTCAAGCAAAGTTCAAGGTGTTATATGAACTTTTTCCTATTAAACTCCAAAACGGTACACCCGTGTTGACCGGTACTAAAATGTACCATTACAAAAGCCAAATCAGTATGGCCTCCGGAACAATTACGACAAGTATGGATAAGATTTTTTTTACTTAGACTACTACAGAATTCTTGTGCTCAAAACACGCTAATAATGTTTATAGATATTACCATTTGAAACCGAGTCAGAGTGTTATGAAATTCCTGTGTTTAAAACACGCCGCTAATGTTTATATAGACCAGCATAGAAAAAATCACGGTAGCTATTGGCTGAGTTAGTTAGTGCTTAGGACTTATGGTTTATATACGAATAAACAGTAACACACTGTTAAACTGTGCGTTTTTTCAAGACGGGGTCTACAAGTAAATTGTAGTACAAACTGTACCTAGTTCAGTTATACTGGCCAAATCGCATACGACTATTTCTCTCTGCGTACTACCTCTCATAAACAGACCAGAATTCAAAAATCATAACCATAAATCGTAAGTTTCAGTCCAAAAGAATCCATCCATTGACTCTGATGTTAGATTACCTAGTATAACAACCACTCCAAATATTGCTCAACCAATCCTTCCTATACAGTACTTTGAATTTTTTTTGGCTACACCTAAAAAACCATAACTACTGCCAGAGCGGCGCAAAATTATTACCATTGTTGAGACCAATTCAATAAAACTTTACATATGGATAGGGAATAACACGTTCAATCAATATACATTATGACACATTTGCGCATACACTTTTCTTAGTGATTAGATTTTTCATACAACTACAGCACTATGTTATGTATGACATACTAATACAATTGTTCGTCCAAGCCCCGTTTGCATCAGGATGTTTGGAGGGGATTTAACTGTTTCATGTCAAAATCATACATACAGGATAATTTTCTCGTGCCATTATAAACGACAGTAGCACGAAGGAGAACCGATAAGACTCAACCACATGAAATAGTTAAAAAGCTAACTTAAAATCCTATGCAGTTATCCATGTAATCTTTTAAATGACCTTCAAAACTAACAATGTAGCATCAATTCAAAAATAAAAAAGTCCAAAAACCCAACCTAAAAGTCTTTAATGTGGTTTATGGCTTGATTTTCTATAGTAACTAGATTTCAAACGGATCTACAAATTGATTATAATAGATACTGTCTTGACTTTGACTCCGCTCGGTTGGGCTAAAAAACCGTGGCTTATGGCTGAAATTATACTGTAGCTGAAAGTGACTTATTTGACGTAATTAAATCTAAAAAATTTAAAAATAGAAAAAATATGCTAGCTCATTACGGACAACGCAAACGAATACGGGAAAAAAGAATCGGCAAAAAAGCTAAAAAAACCAAAAGTTCAGAAAAAGACAAAATTTATGAATAGTGAAAATAAGTCAGAAGCTGAAGCCGAAATGAGCGGGCCATATCAATCAAAATCATATACGAATATCTCTTACATAAATGATTAAAATTTAAAATTTTAGACCAAAATTTATAAGCCGACGAGCCAAAAGAACACGGAGTCCTAGATCCAACAGCACCTTCAAGAAAGAGTTGATGCTACCCAAGACAAATTGGGTTGCCAAAAAGGCCCAAATCACCCAATGGCAAATTGGGGAATTGGCCCCAGGAGTGTCCTGGCAGGAACCCTAACTTTGACCCAAATGCCCCTCCTCCTCCGCTCTCTCTCGTCTGCACGCCCTCCTCCGTCCTCCCCTCTCCCCCCGTTGCCCCTCCCCCAATTTCTCTCCCCGTCCTCTCTTTGCCCTTGGCCTCCATACACTGCCCCTGCTCGCCCCGTTCAAATCCGGCCCGGCTTTGCGCGCGCCCCTTCGTGCCCAGCTCCTCCGCCGGAGCGGGGGCGGGGCTTCTTGGATCTCGGCGTTGGTTGGTTCGTTTTCCGGCGTTTTCTTGGCGATTCATTGCTGGGCTCTGCGATTCCGGGGGTGATGGCTCGTCTGGTGCGATAAAGGTTTGATTTTGGTGGGTCTGCCGGCGGGGAAGATTGGATCTTGGTGACCGGATTGCGCCGCCGTTGGAGCTTCTGGGGAGGTCGTCGTTCTTGCAATTTACGGTGAGCTTGAGCCGTTCTTGGTCTCATGTGCGATTTGGGCTTTGTTCTTCAATCTTGTTTGTTTGTGAGAGTCGTTGTCGAGTCGTGGTAAAGGGCAGTAAATTTCATTTTTTTTTACCTTACTTCACTGTTTGTGTATACATCTCAGTCTCATGGCTGATTCGATTGCTTCGTTGTCAGGAGATACTCGGAGCTGGGAGTTTATTGGTGATTGCTGATGGCCAGCCACGAATTGGTTCTTGGGCATGGGCAGGACGCCGAGCTGGCGCTGGGGCAGAACCCCCATGACTTTGGGCAGGACCATGGACTGGGCCTTGGGCACAGCCACGACCTCGGCCTCGGCCATGCTCACGACCACGATCTTGTTCTCGGGCAATCGCACGAGCACGGGCATGACCATGATCTGGGCCTTGGACACCATCATGACAACCAGCTGGTCCTCGGGCATGATCACCATGGCCACACCAGTGATCTTGCTTTGAGACAAGGGCATGGCGAGGACCCAGACTCGCTGGATGGGCAAGGCCATCATGACCTTGGCTTGTCGGAGAACCATGAGTTGGCGCTTGCCGAGACGCATCACCTTGGTGTCGACCAGAATCTTGATCAGCTCTCGCTTGAGCAAGCCCACGAGCTCGCCCTCCAGCCGGCCCATGACCTCTCTCAGGCCCCTCTTGCTGTTGCTCCTGTTGTCCAGTCACGGACGATGGTTGTGAGCCCTGAGTTTCAGCTCGCGGTGGGGCAGGAATTTCCAGATGTCATGAGCTGCCGCAGGGCCATCCGCAACACTGCCATTGCCTGCCACTTTGAGATGCAGACGGTGAAGTCTGACAAGACGCGCTTCACTGCGAAGTGCGCTGCTGAGGGCTGCCCGTGGCGCATCCATGCTGCAAAGCTCCCTGGTGTGCCCACATTCACCATCAGAACTATACATGACAACCATAGTTGTGTGGGGATAAACCATCTCGGCCACCAGCAGGCGTCTGTTCAGTGGGTTGCAACTACTGTCAAAGAGAGGTTGCGTGAGAACCCGCACTGCAAGCCCAAGGAGATTTTGGAAGAAATCCACAAGTCACACGGGATCACACTATCGTACAAGCAAGCTTGGAGAGGGAAGGAGCGGATCATGGCAGCAGTTCGAGGCTCTTTCGAAGAAGGATATCGCCTCCTGCCTGAGTACTGTAGACAGGTGGAAAGAACAAACCCTGGAAGCATTGCTCGTGTCTACGGGAATCCAGATGACAACTGCTTCCGGCGACTCTTCATATCGTTCTATGCATCGATATATGGATTTGTGAATGCGTGCCGTCCACTCATTGGGCTCGATAGAACCATTCTGAAGAACAAGTATCTTGGTACCTTGCTTCTCGCCACTGGTTTCGATGGTGATGGCGCTCTCTTTCCCCTGGCATTTGGTGTTGTTGATGAGGAAACTGATGAGAACTGGGTATGGTTTTTGTCTGAGCTGCATGAATTGCTGGAGAAGAACACAGAGAACGTGCCAAGGCTCACCATCTTGTCAGACAGACGCAAGGGGATTATTGATGGTGTTGACTTCAACTTCCCAACTGCATTCCACGGGTACTGTATGCGCAATCTCAGTGAAACTTTCCGAAAAGATTTCAACAACTCAGTGCTTGTCAACCTTCTCTGGGAAGCTGCCAATGCGCTTACTGTGATAGAATTCGAGACTAAGCTGCTAGAGATAGAGGATACGTCACCAGAAGCTGTTTGTTGGATAAGGCGCCTACCTCCTCGTCTTTGGGCCACAGCTTACTTTGAGGGGACACGGTACGGTCACCTGACAGCGAACATCACGGAGTCACTGAATTCTTGGATATTGGATGCCTCTGGCCTCCCTATAATTCAGATGGTGGAGTGCATCCGTCGCCAGCTAATGACATGGTTCAACGAACGGCGTGAAGCAAGCATGCAGTGGACAACTATCCTTGTGCCTGCAGCCGAGCGCCGTGTGCAGGAGGCCATTGAGCGTGCGCGGGGCTACCAGGTTGCCCGAGCCAATGAGGCGGAATTCGAGGTCATCTCGGCTCACGAGGGAACAAACATCGTGGACATCCGCAACAGGTGCTGTCTGTGCCGTGGGTGGCAGCTCTACGGCGTGCCCTGTGCTCATGGCGTGGCAGCGCTCCTCTCCTGCAGACAGAACGTCCACCGCTACACGGAGAGCTGCTTCACCGTCGCGACGTACCGCAAGACATACTCGCAGACCATACACCCTATCCCGGACAAAGCCCTCTGGACCACCGAGGTGTCAGATCAAGGCCAAGCTGAAGAGAGCAAGGTGGAGGTGATCATCAACCCTCCGAAATCGCTGAGGCCTCCAGGGAGGCCGAGGAAGAAGAGAATCCGCGCAGAGGACCATGGGCGAATCAAGAGAGTTGTGCACTGCAGCCGCTGCAACCAAACGGGCCATTTCAGAACTACATGTGCTGCTCCCATATGAACGCCATAAGATACGCAATTGTTGGAATTCTGGAGTAGCTGCAGTGTTCCTGTGGGAAGAAAAAACATTGGAAGTTGGTGTAAATCATGCAAATTTTCCGCTTGCAGATGGGCTCCTTCGGTTGTATACTGCTGTTGGTTTAGCTGTAATTTGATGATGTTATTTCACTTATGTATGCCCTGCTAAACAGAGGGAAATATAATAGGAATTATGCGCTTAAGTTGTTGGATACACCATGAATTATGTGGTACGCTTGATGTTATATCCCCAAGGATGAGGCCTAGCTTGCTCTGGTATTTATATCAGCAGTTCTCTCAGTACCTTGATGGTCTTTCGTGTAGCTGTGGTTTGCTGTGATGCTGCATTTTTTTTCATCGTTTCGTTGATTTAATCGCTTATTGTTTGGGATGAAGTCACGTATCCGCAGGAATTTTCAAACAGGACAGATTCCTACAATAATCCTCAGAAATTCCTGCATTCCAAACATCTGGACGCAAGATCCATCAACCAGATGAAAATTCTGAAGAGTAACGTACTAGCACATCTGCTTATGTAAAAAGAAAAAAACAAATTTGTTCAATACCATGAAAGATTTGCTACTAAAAAAATACCGTCATAAAAAAGAAAAGCTACAAAATACCATCACGAAGACAAATATTCTTAAAAATACTATCACCGTGACATTTTCCATCCAAAGAATACAAAATGATCATTTTACTCCTTTATTCTTTCTTCTTTTCTTTCTATTTCTATTTTATTACTCCATCATCAATCATGCATGCCTTCGCTTCCGCCAAACACTTCCAGTCCCATACGCCTGTCTTCAACCTCCCTTCTCCCTCCAAAATTCTCTCTCCAGATTAGAGGCAACAATTTCATTTCTAAATTTTTCTCTCTCCAAATTGGATGTTGACAGTAGCTTTGGACAGAAAATGTCCCGGCGATATTATTTCTAGTAATTTTTGTTTTTGCATTGATATTTTGCAGCTTTTCTCTTTTACAATGGTATTTTTCAAATTGCGAATATTTATGATGGTATTGGACAAATTTACTCAAAAAAAATTCCTACATGTAGATTCTGCAGGTTACAACATCGAGTTGCTTGCAACAAAAGATTCTGCTCATCATTTACAAGCTACAGCAACTATCAGTATAAAATCATCAAATCGACGTTCATATGCTCGGTGTCAGCTGAACTTCAGCTACTTGTGGCTTCTGAGTGTCCAAACTCCAAACCGGGGAACTGACCAATATCATGACCTTCAAAGCCAATTGCAAACTCCTCAGGTCGTTCACCGAGGCTTGTGAAGTAGTCAGCAACCTGCATTAACAATTTTGAACCAAGAACATAACATTAAACTGATAGGTTTTGTATAGCGTGAGCTAGTTTTTTTTGTTTTTTTTTTGTAAACTGCAAAAAGTGAGATGTGCTGTAGAGTGTAGAATGTTCTAAGAAAGAGCAAAGAGTGGTGGGATTTACATGATTTGCAAGAGACATTCCGCTTAATACCGCCTCTTCTATACCTGAAGCCATAAGCCAGTCACCACAAATGCCTGCTCGCACATGGGGATCAAATATGCATCGCACTCCTGGAGTGTTCATCGGTATAGCTGCACCCCTGTGTTTCCGACATGAATTCATCATTGTGTTCTAACATAATGAAACATGAGGAGAAGAAGAAGGCACGGACAGCTGTTGCTGTGCGATATGCGTCGGCACCACCTCCGCTGCCACTGACAACGCTTCTCTCAACCTTGTTGCTTGTGATTGTCCTAATGACGCCCTCGTCGAGGAAGAAGAAGGCCGCTATCCAGCAGCCAACCTCTCTACGTGGGTGACTGAGACCGTGCCTTTAGAGGTGTGAAATATGGTGGGTCATACGTAGGAGTTTGTAACGTTGTCGTGCCTCTCACCCATCCGTTGCACCTCATGATGGAAAGGGAAACAACATTGCCTTGTGCTCGCTCTCTTCGTCGGCAACGCCTTCGTCAATGTCAGGCAACGCTAAGGTTCACGCAGTGGCGGAGCTAGAACAAAACAAAGGGGGGTGCAACGGGCCGCGCGTGGGAGCATAGGACGGTGGGAGAATGGGCAGGACAGGGCGAGTGAGGGTGTTTGTTGGGCTAGGGGTACACCATATTGGACCAAGGGGGTGCACAAAGGGTGAATGTTTACTAGTAATAACTAAAAAAATTTTTGGACCCGGGTTCCTAGGAACCCCCTCTGGCCCATTGGGCTCCGCCCCTGGGTTCACGTGCCTTCGCTGTCAACAACCATCAGTTGCCTACTATGCACTGGTTCAAGGCGTTGCAGCCGCTCGTCTCAATGGGGCTTCCAAGGGTTGCTACTATAACCACCATCATAGTTCAAGGATGAGCTGTCGTGAAAAGAGGCTAACGTGTTAGAGATGTGGGCTAGGGGGACCATGATCCATTAGGGGCTGCACACAAGGAGGGGTAGCAACATATCTTCATATTAGAAATAGGAGTCTATAGAAAAGCAATGCTTTTATGCTTTCCTCTCTAACAAGAGTAGCACTAATCTCAAAGCAAATAAAGAGATAAATAATATCTATCTACCATTCACCATGCTTTAAAAATTGTGCAAGTCACTATTAAGAAAAGCATGAAATCACCTCTATGGAAAATAGTATATCTTTATATTAGAAATGATTAGATATATATCTTCATATTCAAATAGTATAGATATTATCCTACTCTTAGTGATTGGTTGCATTATATAACATAGTTTTCATATTGTTAGTGGCTAACCTCATCTATATAAAGAGAAGAATCACACCATTCTAATAAAACAATAAGAAGAAAAAAGTTATTCTAGTCTCTCCCCTACGTTCTTCTCCCTAGTTCATGATCTTCCCTTTCTCCTAAAGCCTTACCCTTCAGCCGTGCCGTCCCGGCCATCTTCTGTACCCCATTTACCTCGTTATGAACTAAGATTTATAGCATACACCATCAACTATGTAAAAAGAACTATATGGTACTAGTGCTACTTAAAACACTAAGGCCCCGTTTGGCCAGGTTTAGCTTCAATTTTTTTTTTGGGCTTTGAGGCCATTTTTCTAACCAAATGCACAGGTTTTGAAGCCTAAAAATGAACTAAGAATTTAAAGCTGAGTCTAAAATAAACTATAAATTTTTCGAAGTTAAAAAGAGAGAAGCCAAGCCTGCCAAACGGGACGAAATAGGAAACCTATCGATCGCAAATCACGAAACAACACACCTTCTTCTACTTCTTCTCCATTCCTATCTCTTCCTCTAGAATTGCTGCTGCCGCCCATGAACTCACCGATGGCTCCACGCTATAATTAAATGCCTGATACCAAGGCAAAGCCCTTTTCAGATGTCATCGCCGTCGTCTTCCCTGCACCAATGTCCCTCTACCTTGTTTACATCCTTTGTTGACATGTCTAGGACATTCTTGCGGTGACGCGTGTGATATTCTTTGCAAGGTGCTTGGCTAGCTTGGTATCCATGAGTTCATACACCATGGAGCAATCCTAGCTGCACCCACGCCAATTCCGTTCAACCTTAGAAATATCCGAGCAAGCCGTGGAACTTCTTCAGCTCAAGGCAACCAGATATCTCAGAGCGTTGTAAGGGGAAGCCTGAACAATGTCATCTCCCATATCGTACCTGGTAACCTATTCCTTTAGTGAGCCCGAATCTCGGAGTTGAGATTCCATTTAAGGGGGGAGGTTTGTAACATCCTGATTTTCATAGCCTTTTTGAAACTTTTAAAATAAAATTCACTATTTAGATTTTTCTGAAATTAATTAAAGTTTAAAATATATTTTTTATTAAATAAAAGGATTTAATGTTACTAAATTAAACTTGAACATTTGTTGGAAGTATTTTATTCGGGTTCCTTGTGTCTCAAGGATTCTTTTGGAATTTTCTATGATTTTTTGGATTTATTTGCTATTTTCTAAGCTTAAGAGATTTTATTTGAATTTTTGAAAAAAGGAAAATCCCTAAAAGTCTCTAAAGGTTAAATGGCCAAAGCCCATTTCAGCCCAGCCTGGTCCAACCCACCTTGCCAGCCCACCCTTAGCCCAGTCCAGCCTGACCCGCGCCCCACCACGCGTCGGCCATCCACGCCGTCTTCTCACCGTGCCCTTGCATTCTGGCCGTTGGTTCGTTTTGTGCCACTGACAGGTGGGGTCCACATGTCAGATCCGTCATCTCTGCTCAGGACTCCTCCGTCTCCGAGCCCCCTCCGTCCACGCCACCCGTGTTTGACTTGGCATTGGCATCCATGTCATGTGCCCCTTGGTCACATCAGCGTCCACGCCTATAAGACTCGGCCGCGACCCTTGGTTTTCGCATCGCCATGCGTCGCTCGTCGTTCTCACCGGGATTCGCTGTTGAGTTTGACATTTTCACCTTCTTCTCCGGCGTTGACCGACGTTGTTGTCGACCTCGCTGGTGAGCGCCGCCGCCCACCGTTTGCTTCACCGTGCGTCATCTCACCATCGGTCAACCGCCGCTGTTGAGCCTCCCTAGCGTCCCCTCGACCTCCCCCAGCGCCGCTCCCTCGGCCTCACTGTTGCTTTCCCTGGCTTCCCTAGACGTCGCCCCCTCCGGCCTCCCTGATGCTTCCCCTGGCTTTCCCAGACACCACCCCCTCTGGCCTCCCTCGGTGCTGCTCGCCACCCCCCGGCCTCCCTAGCGTAGCCACCCCGATCTCCCCCGGCACTACCCCCTTCAGCCTCCCCTGGCACCTCCCCTCCCATCTGGTGGCTGGCACCTCCCCGACCACGGCGGCTTCGACCAAGCACCATGGTCGAAATCGTCGTGGTTGAAATCGTTGTGGTCGAAACCGCCATGATCGAAATCACCATGGTCAAAGCTGATGTGGTCGAAACTATCGTGGTCAAAGCCTACGTGGTCGAAATCGTCGTAGTCGAAACCACCGTGGTTGAAGCAGTGCGTGGTCGGGGAGGGGAGGTGCGGATGGAGGAGGGGGCGACGCTGGGGGAAGCTAGGGAGGGAGCTGGGGGAGCCCGGGGGGTGGCGCTGGAGGAGGCCAAGGGCAGCGCCGAGGGAGGTCGGAGGGGGTGAAGGGAGACAGGTGGGCGGCGCCGGTGGTGGAGGGATGCCGAGGGCAGTGGTGGGGCGGCACCTGGGGAGGACGGGGATGGTGACACTTGGGGAGGATGGGGAAGGCAGCGCCAGGGGAGGGCGGCGCCCGGGGAGGACGAGGAGGGTGACGCCGGGGATGGCTCAGGTGTACTGCTCTTAAGAAAGTATTGCCGCACGGGGGGTTTCCAAAAAATTGCTTAAGTGAGCTGAGGGATTCCGCCCGCCTTGATCATGGCCTCCCGCCTTGAAAAAAATAAAGGAAAAATGCGTACGTGACTGAAGCGAGAGGAGTAGGGTGCGTGATGCACTCGTGACCCTCCGCCTTATCTCCGGAGCGAGACAGTAGCTTTTGTTTTTTTAAGTAGAAACTACTAACTAAAAGCAGGAACTAATACGAATATGGCCTATATCTATTTAGTCCCTAAGGGAGAATATACTTTGTACAGTGACAATTTGATCCAATTTTCTGTATTTTCTACTCGATGTCTCGTTGATATGTGTATTGTAACTTTAATAACTGTAATCTCATGACGTTATTTTGTTCTTGTAATATTCATGTCATTGATAACTTACCGAAAGGCATATGGAGCTTAATACGCGCGATCTATCTCATGATTAGCGCTAACTAACTTTATAGTTAGCGCTAATTATATTAGTACTAAATTAAACGAGTTTTATACTACACTAAATAGATATACAGAGTGGCCGGTCGGTTTGCTGCCGTGCCTGAGGGGTTCACAGAGGGTCCCGCTCGTTTCGGCTTGAGCTTCTGGCTTATTTTGCACTATTCATAAATTTCGTCTTGTTCTATACTTTTGGCTTTTTTAAGTTTTTTGCCGGTTCTTTTTTCTCGTATTTGTTTGCATTATACGTGATGGGCTAACATGTTTTTTTTCTATTTTTAAATTTTTTAAATTTAATTATGCTAAATAAGCCTCTGTCAGCTACAATATTTTTTCAGCCAGCTACAGTGCTTTTCAGGGCCTGTTTTTTTTGGCTGCGGCTTGTGACTTTTTAGCTGTTTGTACGAGAGATTACAGAGTAACAGAAATTCACGTGCGGTTTTTGCCGATATAAATGAACTCAGTAAAATATGTATTACAATTAACTAGTAGACTCTATCTTAAAAAAAATACTCTATTTAAAAGCTAATTACTGTAGAAAAGCTGAAAAAACAGTTTTTAGAAGCTGAAAAGAATAAGGCGTCAGCTATAAACCACTTAACAAAGCTCTTTTGAGCAGGGCCGATCGGAGGGCTAAATTTGAAAAAAAAAGAAGCTAGTTACATTCGTGTGAACGTTCGCGCAGCCAAGGCCCAACAACTCATACGGACCCTTAAATCAAACCGACACGCACACGCCACGAGCACATACGGCAACCTCCTCCCAAATCCGCACCCCTCGTGCTCTTCCCTCCCCTCAAAACCCTCCCGCCACCTCTCCGCCGGCGGCGGCCGCGCTTCATCTCCGGCGAGGCCTGCTCCTCCTTCCCCCCTTAAGGTTCGCGCCCTCTTCTCTCCCTCCCCCCCCTCTACCACCCGTAACTCCGTAGCTTTGCTGGCGCGGCCGACCGAGCGTAGGCGACGAGCTCGCTGGCCCCCGGGATCCGGACCGTGTCGCCTTGCACTCGGGCGTGTGTGATAGCCTACCTCGATGGCTGGCTTGGATTGGATGCTCGCGATTCGGGGCGTAGTTGTGTGAGCGCGCTGCTCTGCTCTCGATTTAGGGTTTGGAGGCCGTGGCGTTCCCCCGTCGCTCCTCACCGAGGCGTTAGGGTTTGCGTTGCTCCGATTTGTGCCTAGGTGGGATCCGCGCTAAAAGCGGGCTGTTCAGTTGGTATTGTCCCATGCAAGCCTTGCCTCGCGCAAACCTTTACACAGACTGCTAGCCTCTGTAGAGTTTATGCTACTTGACATGTGATTTTTTGTGTGTTTCCAGAAGATATGGATGGACCTGCCGAGAACCCTGTGGAGCATGACATGAGTGGGATCCCTATTAATCTGAACAATGAGGAGCCAGCCAATCTTTACAGTGATGTGCCAGAGCAGTACAAGGAAGAACCGGAAAAAACATATGATGAGGAACCCAAAGACCTAGGCTATGAAGAATCGGGGAACCCATACAAGGAAGAGCAGGCGAATTTGAGCGATGGAAATGTGGGGGATCAGCATAAAGAAGACCAATCTATCCTTCCACAGGAAGAGGCAATGAATGTCTACAGCGGGGAAGCTGAGGCAGTGCAACAGGCCAATGAAGAGGCTGATGACAAGAAATGGCCTGGGTGGCCTGGGGAGAGTGTGTTCCGTATACTGGTTCCTGTCCAAAAGGTGGGTGCAGTCATTGGCCGCAAAGGGGAGTGTATCAAAAGAATGTGTGAGGAATCCAGAGCTCGCATAAAGGTGCTCGATGGCCCACCAGGTGTTCCAGAAAGAGCTGTAAGTTTTTCACTCTCTTCTTTCAGGTTGAGCTGCTATTATCATTGATTTGGTCAGTTTGTTCAATAATGTTGTAGGCTTGTTGCCTTGTAGCCATCCCGAGTGCAGGTGCAAAGCCATGCTTGATCTGTCGCCTATGGGCCTGTTTGGCAACGGCTGCGACTTATGGCTTTTGGCTGTTTACGGTACAGATTACGGAGAGACAAATACTCACTTGCGATTTTGGCTGGTACAGATGTTGGGCTTTTAACGTGTAGATCGTTTAACTTGTTAGACCCCGTTTTGAAAAAATATTCTGTTTGAAAGTTAGGTACTGTAGCAAAAGCCAAAAGCCGTCAGCTTCGGAAGAAAAGAACAGGCCCTATATCATTAGATGTTTGTGTTTTGTAGTTGCTTTAGATAACCAGGTGTGTAGATAATTCTGTAGTACATTGGTTAATGTTTTCATTTTTTATGGTTATCTTGGAGAATGAATCCCCTGGGAAGCCTTACAATTACAGGTAGCTATAGTACTGTACGATTCTCTGATCTCCCATACCGTGCATTCTATTCACATTCAATTTGGATGCTTTGTGCACATGGTCATTTCCCCCGATTTCTCAGATAATTTGGTGTGTTGTCTGGAAGTGCAGGGGTTGAGTTGACTGTAGTAGGTGCTAATTGTAATTGACAAATGAAACCGTACCGGCTGACTTATGAAAACCATAGAAATGAAAATGGGAACTGGTTATTGACATTTTATTTGTAGAATGTCATTTTTTAACGTTCATTTGCAGTTGCAGATTGATGTTTCTCTAATTTGGAATCAAGTGCTTGAGTAGGTTGCTTGCTTTCTTCGAGTCCTTCAGAAGGAGATATTACTTTGTTCAGATTGTTTTGAATGTTTAAAAATGGTTTAGGCTAGTACTCTGGTGCTTATAGTGCTCCTGATAATTACTACTCTGCTCTCACTACTAAATCCATTGGAAGATTCATATTTTGTAAGATTGGTTCATCTAAAATATTATAGTGAACTTCTATATATCATTAATAAAAATAATGCATCAAGAACCACCTTCCTATATAGAATGGCTATATGCTTGTGTTGCAGCAAGCATAAAAAAATATTTCAATGTAGCTTGAGTGGCTAAGTAAAATCATGACCCAGATTTAAAATCTAGTCTGGAAGCAACCATGGATAATTTTAGATTTGTACATGGATCATGTAATTATTGCATGCAAAAATACCATTTCTACAAAAGCTATGATAACTATATGATGGGAATACTTAATTTGGCCAATTTATGAACATGGACGTGAAAATCTTAACCCAGCTTTTAAAATTGAGTCTGGAAACAAATGTGTACAATTTTGGATCTGTACATGGATAAAGAAATTATTGCATACATAAATGCTCTTTCTCATTTTTTTTAAAAAAACTGATCAATTATCAGATGGGAATACTGATATTTGGCCACTTCAGGAGCTGTATGTATGTGAATGCAAATTGAAATCAAACTTGGGGCATTTGTTTCTGGCGGTGTACTTAATTGTATATAACAATTCCACTTAAGAAATATTCATGCTACTAGTCGCAGAAGTTTCTGGCTTTTTGCACAAGTAAATAAACACTAAAGCTAACAAGGAGCAAATTATCAGCAGAATGGCATTCAAGTACAAAACTTAACAGTGTCGATAACAATAACAAACTAATCTTTGCAGGTTCTCACTGCAGTCTAAGGCCTCAAGTTGAATCATTTGTGTATCCAAAATAGACAAACAGTCATGGTTACCAAAGTTCAGTTTTGTGCTCCTCTGCTGCAAATATGATTTTAAGTCTTTTTGAGTATTGGATGAAGATACCTGTCAAGAAGCTCCACATATTGTCTGGTAATTCCATGACCCTTTTTTAACCAAATAGAAATGAGTTGGCAAAATGTTACAGTGCTAAAATAGCGCCAAAAAACTTAAACTAACCATTTCCTAAATAATGGTCTTGATCCTTTCAGAAAATGATCATATGTGCAAAATCAAATTATGCAAGTGCATACCCTTTAAATGTAAGTACGGATGCCACATATAACACTTTTTGCAATATCTTGGGGATTGTTTTGCTGAAACAGTGTTCCCAGTTCACTATCATAATTTATTAAATGATGAACAAACTATACATCCAAATGACTTAAAGCAACTGTGCATTTCCTTTTTGTTTTCTTTATTGGGATTTAAGATTGAGCACACATGATAGACATGATATATTTCCATATATGTTAGGGTTTGGATTACTATACAAAAAATCAGCTGTCTCAAATATACCCTATGAGACAACAGTCTTGATCCATGTACAATATTAAGGAAAATAATGGCTGTGGTTAAGGATGATGAATAAGATAAACATGCTAACAGCAAAGCAAGGAATGGGAAACTTTCTGGTCATATAAATGTATTGCTCCTTGAAACGAGAACAAACTATTCTATAGCTGTGCGTAACCATTTCAGCAGCTTAACAATCTTATTTACAATCCTGAAGTTCTGCAATCACAATGTAACACATGGTTTGGCATTGGCGCAGCTTTTGATCTGCAATTTCATCTTACTGTTTTTTAGGATTTATTAACTAATTTGATAGATTCTTTTTAGAGGCATCACAGAAATATTTACCAGAATTGTAAAGATT
The DNA here is from genome assembly GCA_017311315.1 of Dendrocalamus latiflorus. NCBI lineage: Eukaryota > Viridiplantae > Streptophyta > Magnoliopsida > Poales > Poaceae > Dendrocalamus > Dendrocalamus latiflorus. The sequence goes on along the minus strand of CM029636.1, from coordinate 2,698,992 downwards.
CTGTTTACTAGATTCTACAGTGCAGACATATCTTGGATAAGTTGTGTAAAATAGAAAAGAAATGGTAATCTGGAGTCTGGAACCTTCTCTACTGAACATGATCTATTCATGTGATCATGTCTTGGCCGCATCAGTTGCTGAAGATGTACAAATCTTGGTGCCCTTCAATAGGTTCAGCAGCATGCAACATGTTGATAGTGTATATGCATTGGTTCAAGTAAAGGCTATGACACCATGCAGAAATTTATAGGAAACGAGAAAATGCAGTTGAAACCCATCTATATTCATAGATATAACCATGCCATCATTTCATTCAACTAACGTAGGATGCAAATATATGCTCTATCCTTGTATTGTCATTTCGTTTCCTCAGTGCCTGTGCATATTGATACTATTTATTTATTCTCCGGTATTATCCATCTGTATGTAACATATTTGTGTACCTGCTTGCTGACATCTTGATGTTGTTTTCCTGTTTAAAGGTAATGATTTCAGCAAAGGATGAACCAGATACAGCGGTATCTCCAGCTGTTGATGGATTGCTTAGAGTTCATAAAAGAATATCAGATGGTTTAGATGGTGAACCTGATCAGCCTCAACGAGGTGCTGGTACTGTAGGGCCAACACGACTACTGGTGCCAGCTTCCCAAGCTGGCAGCCTGATTGGCAAGCAAGGAGCAACAATTAAATCCATACAGGATGCTTCAAAGTGTGTTCTCCGCATTCTTGGTAAGGTTCACATTTTTCCTCATATTGTTGTTATAGTATGGTAAAGCTTCACCATATTGTTATAGTATGACAAGTCTTATTCTGTTTTTGATACTAATTTTTGTAGTCCCTTGCAAGTATTTGGTTAGCCAAGGATCTATCCATAGTTTTGTTCGTTGTAGTTTTTTTTGTGTCATTGAACCAATAAGGTGTATACATTGCGACTCATGTATTGCATGGTTCTTTCTTTCGTATGAATCAGGAAATAGGTGTCTTTTTTTGCAGTCTGCTTTCAAATTTTCAAATGCCAAATTTCCATAGTTTATTTAGTGACTGATTTGTGCCCATGCAATGATTTATGATTAGCAGACTTTGTAGGATCAACCATTTTCCTTGTATGTATTCAGTCTATTTGCTCAAAGGTAAAAACATTTGAAAAATACAGATATTTTGAGCACGCTTGCATATTTGGGGGGGGGGGACCCACCATTTGAGAACCCAAGTCTGCTAGACGGACACATGCCGTACAGAATCTAATTCAACCATATATACAAGGGTGTAGCTAGCATCTACCATCCCATTTGCTTGATGTGTTGATTATTCTAGCTTGTTCCTTTCTTTACCCTTCTGTTTGGTTTGCTGGATCATGGTTGATCATTTGTACTGAAATTTCGTTAGCCTCTCCTGACAACTGTAATTAGTTTCACATAAAGTCACACATGATGTATATGTAAAGCACCACTAATTTAACATTTTCCTTAACAGAAAATGTGCCACCTGTGGCATTAAATGATGACCGAGTTGTAGAGATACAAGGTGAACCTCTTGATGTTCACAAAGCAGTTGAACTCATTGCAAGTCATCTAAGAAAATTTCTTGTTGACCGCAGCGTTCTCCCATTGTTCGAAACTCAGGTAAGTGAATTCTGTTGTTTGGCAGTTTATTGTTTGCTCGCATGCAGTGTTCAGTAAACATAAATTGCCTTCTTGACAGATGAAAGTGCACAATGTGCCTAGAGAGCAACCTATGCCAGCTCCTCAGCAGTGGGGTCCTCCTCCACCCTGGGGTCATCCATCAAGCCTTCCTCCTGGTGGCCCAGGTTATGGCGGGAATCCACAGTTCATGCCTCCACGGCCACAAGACAACTATTATCCTCCTCCTGATGTGCCCCCTGTAGAAAAGCAACCACACTATGGAATTTCTTCATATGGACGTGATGCACCTCCGAGTGGCGCTCCTGCCTCAGGGAATCAACACCCACCACATGGGTCTTCTCAAGTTAGTTGCTATAAATTTGACCGTTCTGAAGTCTGAACATGATGGATTGTTTGCATGCCTATTATTATGATTACTTACACCCCCATATTTGTTTGTTTTATTTGACAGGTGACGCACAGCATGCAAGTTCCTCTTTCGTATGCTGATGCTGTGATTGGGGCAGCTGGTGCCAGTATCAGCTACATCCGCAGGCATAGTGGTGCAACAATAAGTATTCAAGAAGGTGTTCCTGGAGAGATGACAGTGGAGATAACAGGAAGTGCCTCACAGGTTCAAACTGCTCAGCAGCTGATCAAGGTATTTTTTTCTTTGTCCTCTTAACTTGCATCAGTATTCTCGCTCTCTCATCATCTGCATTTTGACTAAAATTCATGTGATATAGTGATGACAATATGAGAGACTAGGAAATAGATCATCACAATATGAGAGACTAAAATTCATGTGATATGTCATGTGATATTGCCAAGTACAACCATCACTAAAATGTGCAAACTGCAATGCATTTGTCTGAGTCCACCTCATCTGCCAAGTACAAACTGGATGCACCAGTGGGACATTTTCTACTTGCTACATTAGATAGAAGGTAGCTGCACAGCTTCATCCCATTTGATTTATATTATCTGTACACACAACTAATTCTAAAAAAAAAATCAGAGAGAAAAAGATGTACGCACAAGACAACTCTTCCATCAATAGTACACATACACTTAAATATGCACGAAGTGGACAGAGGAAAAAACCCTCACCATGGCTTGATACTGTAAGTCTGTAATCAGTGTGTAGATGGTTGTGCCCATTTTCCAAGGTTGGTCGCTGCTAATCAAAATCACAAGTTAACAATTTCCCATTTCAGAAGCTACCATACTGCCACTATAGCTATCGAAATCTACAAGAACATCATATCATACGCTGAAACTTTTCATCTTAGCTGACATGTTCGCCGTCCTTTTCTTGCAGAATTTCATGGCGGAAGCTTCTCCCCAAGTTCCCCCACCAGCTCCCGCCGCTCCTCCTCAACCGGTTGACGCGAGTTACAACTCTTACCCACCGTACGGAGGAGCATCATACGGATCCCCTCCAGGCGGCGCAGGTCCTGGCCCCGACAATGGAGGAAGCTACGGTGGTGCACCCTACCCACCGAACTACGGATACTAGTTGGAAGGGAAGGGTCTAGGCTCTAGAGAGAGGGATTTCGGTTTTGTTGGTCAGTCTGTTCATCTGTTTGCGATCTTGAGATTATTAGGATCTCTGAACTTTTTGGTGGTGTAAACTGCTTTCTGATTCCAGTAACAACTGTTCTCTGATACGCTCTTTTGGTGCTGTAAACCATCAACCTAATATCGCCTCCATACTCCCCATCTAATTCAGCTTTTGCCTAGCTGAAACATTAGAAAGAAACAGAGGTTGCTAGTGGTGTAACAGGGCTCTTGTGTCACAGGGACCCATGTTCCGTGAGCACGTCAAGATTCAAGCACCCATGATGGGAAAGGGAATAAAGGATGATGAACAGCAAACGGGCTAAGCAATCAAGACCTCAATGTCCAATCGACCAGAGCATCTTGGAGCGGCAAGATTTACCGCTCCCAGTCCATCATTTGGTCTGGAGAAACTGCAACTCTACAAAGACGGTTTGATCCGGTTCTTCTTATCCTCTATGCCTATGGTCAATACAATCCCGATTGGTTCACTGAATCGTGTCACTACCAAACGCCAACTAGAGAAAAAAAAAATCTGATGAAACTAGGTAGAGACTTCAGAAGAACAGGACAAGATATAGCCAAGGAAGCTCAGCAGACTTCAGAAGAACAGGACGAGATAGCCTAAGGAGCTAAGCAGGAAAGAAAATCTTGGGTCTCCCTCTTGCCAATTAAGGAATTAAAGCTTAGCTTAGTTGATGGGAGGTGTGGATTAATACCCCTACCATTTGAGTTCCAAGTCCTCTTGTGTATTTTTTCTTAATTAAAAAAATAGCCAGTTGCTCATTGATTAGCTTGGATGCAACCAGTGTGCTAATCTAGGATCGCAGAGACATTCCATATGTTGCGGCAGGCCAACGTGCACAGATTTGGGCCATTCTTATTTTCTACAAGTTTGCACGCAATCCTTGACTTGTAGCAAACCACCAGCAATTGACTTGATTCCTTCGCCGTGTGCTGTGGGTCCGTGTTTTTAGACTTAGGCGGCACGTTTTTGGAAGCCAAGGACAAGTAATGATGCCCCGCTAATTTGGACTTGGGCTTCTAGGTTCCGACTTATTTTTCACTATTTCTAAATTTCGTCTTTTTCTGACTTTTTTAGCTTTTTTGCCGGTTCTTTTTTCCCGTATTCGTATGCATTATACGTGTTGGGCTAACCCGTTTTTTTCCTTCTATTTTTAACTTTTTAAATTTAATTATGCCAAATAAGCCACTATCAGCTGCAGTGTAATTTCAGCCAGCTACAGAAAAATTTCAGCTATAAGCTACAAAAATTCAGTCCATCTGAGCACCAGATCACTTGGTTGGATGCAATGCACAAAAAGCACACTTGGTTTCTTGCTATAGATGAGAAATTTGAGTGGCTTTTTTAATGACAAAAGATAAGTTCTCCTGTGTCAAATCTACATACATTCCTTTTTCTATTTGTTAGTGGTTAACAAGATCATGATTCAGGAGTTAAGCAAAATAAAAAATTTGAGATAGCCATAGACTCAAGTTGGCGACCATTTATCATTTTGTTAAATGTCATGTCACTGGATAAGCTGCATCGGAGCAAGATGTGCCAACCATTTCATCTCATTTTGTTTTCTGAAGGAATTATGTGATAAAAGTACAGAAATATCGGTGTCAAAAGACTTTATGTCAAACATCAAATTCTCTGTCAGACATACATAGCTGTTCAAGGATCCAACCTTCCATTCTTCCCTGTACATGCTGCTATGATGTACCAATCGATCAAGCTCTTTTTGCTTGCTGATCAAATTCTTAATCATTAGCAAGCTAATGATAGCCCAGAGGATGGCAAGTTAGCCCGTCCTGTCCCTCACCAAAAGCTTTGGTGGATTATTTTGAACTGTATTTTTGTTACTTTTTGAATTCTGTTTATTCATAAAAAAAAGAGTACAGAGAGAAACCATGTGTGATTTTAGTCGATATAGATAAATTCGATACAGTATCTACTACAATCAACTTATAAACTTCACATTAAAAAGACACACTATTTAAAAGTCAGTTACTGTAGCATAAATAAAAACCATAAAAAGAGGAGCTGCATTTCCTGGACGCTTAGATTGTACGCTTCAATCGGACAGAGAGGACATGGCATGGTTACACAAAAAGAAAAAGAAAAGCGAAAAGAAAAAAAAAGAAAAAGGGAGAGATGAAAAAAAATAGTAGCTTTCCATGATGTTACATCCTTGCTTGAAAGTCAGAATACATCGAAGTGATGTTGAACTAAATCTCCTTGACCTCTAGACACAGTACTATCTACTATGTTAGCCTAATTGAAGGTTTTTAAGAAAATCTGTTTACCAAGACACTTAGACAGTACTAGAATATTTAATTCCTTGTCTCTTATATGAAATGGTAGATACTAGATAGCCCAAATTAAGGCTGTACGTATGGATCGTTTTAAGACTTTAGAAGTGTAGTTGACCATGCAATAAATCATCGGTCGGTGAGGCATTTTTGTCCACTGAGCTACTCCAATAGTAGTTTTTTTTTTTGCCTATTTTAGGTTTTTTTAATTCTATTTTCAAAAAAAAACAATCATAAAATGACCTGTTTCTCAGTGGTAGCGCAAATGGTGCCGAGGTTTAACGTCTCAACAGCAGACCTTATCGTGCTGACGTATATACTTGAGCATATCTCTATATATAATGCACCATTATATCTCTACGGATAATACAAAGAAAAGAAGAGGGAAAAAAGTCACGTTGAGAAGCTAATACATTCCAAACAACTTTCAGCCTCTGGAAACTAGAATCTATCACTGTTTGGAATATTATCTTAGCCACATGGTAAAAGCTAGACAAACTGTAACTCATTATTTAATTAGTATAGCTTGCCCTTATGAATTAGTTGCATAATATGACCATGTTGGATTTAATTAGGATCTAATGCGGAGTTAATCTCAAAAATATATTTAGTACTTTAATTGGTCGGATTACACAGATGTTCTGGCCGAAGTATGTAAATAAATTCACTGCTTTGGAGTAAACAAAAAAACATCGGTGTGTTGACTCGATTAGTGAAATAAAGCTAATCTTATTAGTATAATAACTTAAAAATACCAGAATGTATAATCGGGTGTCAATTTTTTTGTGGTAGTGGTATTCCTCGGGTGTGCGTCATGGATAGAAGCTGATTTGGAGCTAAATCTCACTAATTAGCTAATTACTAGCTAGTGGCTAGTTTAAGTCATGTATGGGTGTATGCACCCATAAGTACACAATCACTGGAATTACTGAATTAGTACTAACCAGCAAGGTGCATGTTTAATCTGTTGTTAGCACTGCTTTACATATTATTAGTTGTTTATGATATTTGTCTCCTAGAAAAATATGAAATTAAAGTATTACCCATATTTTTTACATTCCAAAAATCTTATTGTGAAGTTTGTGGTAACACAACAATGGTCGGTGCTTCTGATGCTATAAAACCTGAGAGGTTTTCTGATTAGAATTTCCGTAGATGATAGATTAGAGCCAAGTTTTGACTATGTCTTTGGGATTATGGTGGGTTATTCACCCATAGTATCCATTTACGATTGAGCAGTTCATGTAGTTTGAAAATATGAACAACACTACAGTAAAAAGAGAGTACATATTCATTGTACCCATGTTCTAATAAACAAAGTACTCTCAACTATATGGAATGTTGGCGTATAGTCTTAATCTATTGTCCAAATGAGGAAAGGGTAATAACCTGTAAGATACCTAGAAAGAATACATCTACTTGAGCTTAACTGTGTGGTCGTAGTTTACGAGAATAGGGCATTCTCTAGAAAGCTCATGAGCAGATAAGGGAGCATGATCATATTCTAGGTGCAATTTCAATCCGTACGGGACTTACACTAAAAGATTGGTATATTAACAGTATTTTAGCACAATATTTTTGATATCTTTTTGCTTCTTGATTTAGAATTGGTGGGGGGTTGTTAGAATAGGCCTATATGAGTGAGACACATTTCTTATAATTTCAAATTATGCATGATTTAGTACCATATTGCTAAGTTAAGGTGGAGGAGACTAATTTATAAGGTGGAATTCTCGCCACTCCTTGAATATGGATGGTGATGGCATGAGGAGGGATTTGGCTAATCACACATGTGTGCACGCACGCGCACGTGTATTCGTGTATTTTCACGTAAAAATCGTGTGACTTGTGACTTACAACGCGTAACTATGTTGTGACGTGACACGCCATTTGGCAGACCAAGTCCACTTTATTTTTTCTGAATTGTGCATCACTCTCTCTCTCTCTCTCTGTTTGAATGACATTCAAACATTTGAATTTGAGACTTTATTGGGTTTGATGACATGCAGTTGTTAGTGGGTAAATGGTTGGTTAAATGTGTCAGTTTCCAATGGGTAAATGGCTACTTAGTTATGTCAGTTTACAGTTTGTCTATATATATATGAAGATGTCCAAAGTGTATGTAAAAGAATCATTGCCTCTTATTTCTTCCTCATGTAAATCTGTGTTGTTGTTCTACGCCGTTTGAACTTCGTTGACTCTTCTTCCCGGCATGTACCGTGAAGGGGAGCGGTATCTCCAAATTGTTGCTACCGTGAAGACTAGCATGAGGGCAGAAATAAGGTTTCTGGGTAGCGCACATCTGCGCTACCGCTCGCTTTACTACGACGTCTATGTTCTGCACGCGCTTCCTGTTCTTCCTCATACCCAACTGTAAGTCATTCGTATGACCGATTGACTTGTTTAAATTCTATTTCCATATATATTTGAATTATAATGAGTTGCCTGTTGTTAACACTGCTTTAACTTATCACTTCCCGTTGAGTTTTTTTTGTTTTGGTTTTGGCATTTAACTTCCTGCCAAAGTCACAACCTAAAAAGAACCCACCCATGATAAAACGAGTTGAGGTGGCTCCGAGGGTCAGCACCAATGACACCGGCGCTGAGTTGTTAACCTCAGCACCATTTGCGCTGGCGCTGAGAAAAAAAGACCATTTCTAGAATTAGTTTCCAGCAGACTATTTTTAGAAATAGAATTAAAAAGGCTAAAATGGGCAAAAAAAATCCCAATAATAGTGGTTCAGTCGTTTGCCCCACACAGCAACCAGGGACTTTCGTTCCACGATAATATCCAAAAGACCCCATGTTGTAAGCATCATCAAGTAACGTGCTCAATTGTCAACCTCTCGTTAGGGGCATTGAAAGGGAAGAATAAACAAGCATATATTCCTTAAAAAAACAAGCATATATTAGGAATACCAACACAAATTTATTATGAACACTTGATGACATAGGTCCCCTTGAATATTCCTAAAAAACGTGTTCTAGAGTCTAGACTTCCATAACAACGCCAAAAAAAAAAAATCCTGAAGAATGAATCTTAAGATAAAATTGTCTTGTGAGGTTTCATTTCTTATGTATATTCCAGACCACTCAAGAACCCTGGAGAGCACAAGTTGATGTCAAAATCATTATAACATGAAACGCTTTACACAAAATCAGCGGTATGATTGAGTCATTGAGAAATCACATCAACAACTTACACCTGGAAAAACCAGATGGTCCAAATGTGCGAGTATGTTAGCAAGGACACCTTTAATTCTAGAAGAATTTGATCTTTCAACAAAGCAAAAGCAACATACAGAGGCAAGCCATTGCAAGTAAACCTGTGCACGCTAAAATCCAATCCTGCCATCCTTTGCCAAGCCTACACGATGTTCAGTTGTTCACTTCCTCTCCTCAGTCTTCCTTTCAACTCTTCAAAGTTCAGACTCCCCTTCTTGAGCAAAGCTCAGCAGCCACTACCTAAACACATGATCTTTCCTCCATCATCTCTTAACTGAATGCGGCACAACTCAAAAGAGAGAGAAGAACATCTTGTATGCCCCCACTTCAGACATTGAAACCAGAACAAGCTCCTATTGCGCCAAGCAGCTCATCGGATTCCCAAACGGCTCCATGCTTGTTACTGGTACTTCCGCAATTAGTGAGGCCTAGTTTCACGAACGCGGCTTTCCTGTTCCCTTCTCCGTGTTCCTATTGACGTGACAAACATCCAGAACACCAGGGGAACATGAGGGGGATAGGAAGGGTGCTCTGGATGTTTGCCACATCGACGGGAACACGGAGAAGGGAACAGGGAAGCCGTTTTCTAGTTTCACACGACCAGTGCAGCCATCCTTCACCAAAGGCTTGGGCCTCGTTGTTTCCTGAATGGAGCGCGACGATCTACGGGTTTCCTAGGTCTGGGCAGACTGTGTTGGCAGCTGGGTGTGGTTGTGCTCGCCTTCGTATGCGACAATGAGCATCGCCGGGTCATCCACACACCGTTCAACATGCTTTCTGGCCGGGCAGCCCCTGACGCTGCTGCATTTGTAGTAACCCCTGCATTGGATCCAAGAGACGGGGCACAGTTAGTCTTCTGTGGTGCCAAAGAAAAGATGTGGAAAGAGGAACAGTCAACAGCATGTGCTTGCTTTCATGGGATAGCTACAGGCACTAAAGCTTGAGACGAGGTTGGGGGAATGAGAGCAATCAAGATTAGGATGAGCAGAGACAAGCATGGCAATCCAATACGAGTTGCATTAACAATTTACCTACTTTAGGTCCCCCATGACTGATCCCTTTTTCCACAGATGAGTGCAAGAAAGAGTGAGAGACCGACATGATCCACTAAGTTGGTTATAATTAATTGCTAGCAACTAAGGTACCAACACGTCTTGGTTGCAGAAGCAATTGGGGGTTAGGAAATGGTAAGAGTGGAGTGGAGGATCCACAAACAAATATTCCACACGACTAAAGTGGATTTGATGCATATTTTAGTGTTAGTTGACCACTGCCATTATCTAAACAGCAGTTCGAATCTTCTGCTAAGCAAACTGTTGAAATCCTTTTTGTTCATACCTCGGATGAGGGGAACCCTTAATCGGTTTCTGCCCATACTTGCGCCATGAGTATTCATCCGGGGGTATATCGGCTATCTTGTTGCTAATGGCTGGCACTTTAATCGACCTCTTAATTCGCAATTTCCTGCAGGAAATAGCAGCATAAATCAGGCTAAAGTCCATAAGACCCAACCCGACAACAGAAAAGCATGGCATCAAGAACACAGTTTACCTCCTCTTTGAGCAATGGCACCGGCCGGTCGTGGCACACTTGACGCTGCCATCCTCCCCCCTGCCCGTGCACCGCCGCTTGGGCGCATGGTGCGCATTCGCCGGGTCGCTGGCCGCTGGCCCGCCGATCAAATGGAACGGCGGCTTCCCGTCCAAGCTAGCCACACTGCCATCCATACTCAGGGATGACAGGAAGGACGTCGCCGGCGACATCGTCCCGGTGCCGCTGGGGCTATCAAACTTCAGGCTGATCCCACTGTTGCTCCTCTTGAACACCTCAGCCTGCAACTTCTGCTGCTGCTGCTGCTGGAATGGGTGCCTATGTGCAGTAGCACCAAATTGGAACTGCAACGACAGAGGCTGGGCCAGCTTCGGAGCACGGAACTGATGAGCGGTCTTGCTGCTTGAGCTGACCAAATCCAGTCCTCGCGAATCCGGCCTTGCGCCGATGCGAGACCACAATTGCGCAGAGCTAGTAGACTGAGATGGAGTGGCACTACTAGACACCATCCCCAATGGGGTGTCGCTGCTACTATCCAAGAAGCTCTTCTGGTTCAAGAACCCCACAGGCTTGCTTCTCCTGGAGAGCCTGCCTCTAGCATGCCCTCCTCCTCCTCCTCCTCCTCCGCCGCCGCCGCCGCCACCATTGCTGAGAAGGGAGACCACCTGTCTGAACTTGGCACAGGCTTCACCTGTCTCTGAAGCTATGCTCCTGAGCAGGGCTGGGTCCTGCTGCTGGGAGAGCAGGGCCAGCACCCTGTGGCAGCTCTCCACCGCCGCCCTGTTCGCCACCTCCACCTCCTCCATGGCAAACGCAGAAGAAAAACCAGTCATTTCTCCTTGAAATCTTCCTTCGGTCTTCACAAGCAGCTCAGCTTCTGGCAACTCTCACAGGCAACAGCAGCATCTGAACATATCACACACACACAAACAGGAGAAGGAAACAAATTACTACACAGATCTCCATGAGAGCTCATCAAGCTTGGAAACTTCACAGGAAATTTCAGCGACAAGCAACCACTGAGTGAAAACATCGAAATTTGGGACTGGAAAAAAAAACCATCCGGGAACCGGATCGATCGAAGGAGATCGGATTTTGACGGCGCACGACGCCACAAATGATCTTTGCACCAAGAAGGCACCACCCAAACGGCAACAAATTCACACCGGAGAAGGCCGCGAGAGCGGGCTCACCTGCACGAGAATCTCCACGGGAGGACGGGCGGAGTTGGCGCACGGAGGCGTGCTTCATCCTCCCCTGCCGCGCCCGCGCAGTGGAGTAAGGAGGATCGGAGGGAGGACAGGGACCTGGTCTTTTCAGCTTATCGAGGCCACTTCACGATGGCCTTTTTCAAATGGTGGCGTCTAGTCGGTCGAGTGCTTTTTTTGTTTAGAAAATTTAGATTTTCTGAGCAGCTATATACATGGAGAGAGAGATTCGAGTGTTTTTATGATTTAAAGTACTCATTTTTTTATGAGGTGTGTATATAGAGAATGGGGATTCGAGTGTTTTCTGTGATTCGAAACACTCATATTTTTAGAGGGAGAGTACACATGGGAAAAAAAATCAAGTGCTCCGAGTCCAAAAAACACTCTCGTGTTGTTGAGCACTTTCCTTTTCAAATTAGCTAATCGAGATAGTTTTTTCAAAACAATTTATCAGCATTTGATTTATTCATATAAATATTCATACGAGGATTAAAAAAAACTATCAGCCACAATCAGTCACAGACGAAAAGAACACACTATGGTTTAACCAAAGTCTTTTCGGCTACAGCAGATGTCTTATAGCTATGATTAATGTCCTTTAACTTTAGTTCAAACACATGCATGAATAAATTAAATATCGATAAATCGCTTTAAAAAATTTATCTTGATAGACGTGCGGAAAAAGAGAGCGAGGAAGTTTGGCGCAAAATGGAGTCTTTTGAGCGCAGGTATGTAATGGCGAGTTTGCCGGATTTTGAGGGGCTCGTTGGAAAAGGTTGCGGTTGCTCGTGTCGGGTGGTAGCCGTGGAGGGATCAGGACCGTTGGTTGATGAGGTGGACGGCCGGGGTTGTCGTTTTGTGAGGAGGGAGTCGTTTTCCGTTGGGTTTAACAATGTCAAACAGGGGTCAGTGAGAGCATCTTCACTGTGAGGTTTATATCGAAGACATAATAATAATAATAACAATAACAACAACAATAATAATATCCATGTATTTCCGCTCGAGTGCTCTAATACATATTTCAAAGTATGAGATTGTATCATCCGAAGTTAGAAAAAGAAATGACAGAGCTAGAAATTTTTGGAAGCCTACGCAGATAGACTCGTCGGCTGGGTGACACACGGCGGGCCATCAAGGCCTAGACGCAAGGGCACGGCCCATCAAGACAAAGCACAACCCACGATTAGGGCTGTAAACGAGTCGAGCTCGAGCCAAGCTTGAGTTGGGGTCTGAGCTTGGATCTAGGCTCGAGCTCGGCTCGGCCTAAGCTCGAATAGGCTCGAGTTCGGCTCGTTGAAGCTCGATAACAATTAAAAAAATTTATTATGCACTATTTTTCAATAATAAAAATTTTTTAAGTTCAGGCTCGGCTCTAGTAAACTCGATAATAGTCAAAATAATTCAAATACACACTAATTTTTAATAATAAGAAAAGCTCGAGCTCAAGTTCGGCTCGAGAAAACTCGGTAAGAATTAATATGTATTACTATTTAAGCTCGAATCGGAGCTCGGCTCGGTGAAGCTCGCGAGCTCGAGATCAAGCTCGAGTTCGGCTCGTTTAAAATTCGAGTCGAGCTCGAATCGAGCCTAGAACGAGCCGAACTCGAGTAGTTCGTGAGTTTCGAGCTTTTTTTACAGCCCTACTCACGATGTGGCTTGCCCGGGAATTGCTGATTGGAATCGTCCAGCAAGAGTACATGGAGGTTCAACAGTGACTCGCCGGCAAGCTTGAGTAGCCACCTAGGGTCGTTAGGCGGTGGATCTACCCCGAGAAAAAGGCATTGGGGACTGGTGAAGTGTCGGTCAAATGACAAGAATGATCTAAGAGGCTAAAATCTTGGCCCCAGATTCCATATTGGTGACAGAAGTTCTCGACAAATGAAGCTCGAGCAGAAGAGTAGTGCTATAATCTGTAACAACTTGAGGCATTAAGATGATAAGGTCATATTACAATAGGGAAATGCTACATTTGATATGATTTTATTTCTTTTATTTTAACATAACGGAGTATCTGTTAGAACAACTTCACTGTTTCATCTGATGTAATGTAGAAGATTTATACAACAACTTATTATGATCACAGCAACATTTAGTTTCATCCCTTCTTGGCCCAAAAAGGATTGTAGCATGGTATGGATTGGCCTTACGTGTAAATATGCTAGTCAAACCCAACCACAAGTAGCAGCAAAATGGTAGTCTGATAATATCAACGGCGTGACCATTCGAAAGAACATCAAACTTTTACTTACAGTTATAGCAGCCCAGTCACCATCCTTGCCAATTTTCACATGAGAGTGGTAGTTTCCGGTTTGTTGTTCACTGCACATTGTAAGGCATGAAATGAGCATTACAGAACTAAATCATAAAACGCTTTGCTAAGTACTACGGTAAATTAAAGAAATATGAAACCAAAATGCTACGTAATGACGAACGAAAGGATAGGATGGTACATGTGCAGACTACAGAAGAGCATAATATATGAGCCCACGATTCCTGACGATAGAAGTAAGGTGGTGATTATTTGGGCTTTTTTTGTGGCTTATGGCTGAAAAGCACTGTAGCTGACTGAAAAAACACTGTAGCTGACAGAGTCTTATTTAGCATAATTAAATTTAAAAAAATTAAAAAATATGTTAGCCTATTACGTATAATACAAACACATACGGGAAAAAAGAACCGGCAAAAAAGCTCAACAAAAAGCTAAAAGTTCAGAAAAAGACGAAATTTATAAATAGTGAAAAATAAACCGAAAGCTAGAAACTTAAGCCATTTTGATCACAACGTTAGTTTGTGTGTGTGTGTATATATATGGAAAATACTTTTTACTCCCGGGTGTAATTACACCCACCTCTAATATACCACCTAAACAAACTTGAAATACTCATTTATCACTTTAGGTATACTCATATACTTAATTATAAGATACTATATATATATATATATATTGCAGCAGCCGGCAACCTCCTGCACTGACTATTGTTGCTTATTCTGTACGACACGGCGGGCCACCAGTGGGCCAACCCCACGTAGGTTAATAACCTCTAGCAACACATACGTATAAGAGGATGACGTGTCTATCGGGCCGGATAAGATTAGGCCGAAGGCCCACGCAAGTTAATTTTCCCAGCTCGAGCTACGGCGCCACTCAGCTCGTACTCTTCTTCTTCCTCCTCGGTCGAAGAACAAGTACTGTACCAGTCACGCGGCAGCATGCCTGGCCATGTCATACCATGCTGCCGTACGTATATACATCTCTTAGGACTCTGATGTACGGAGATAGCGCATGCGTTGGATCTATTCTGCTCACTGATCGTGCGTGCATACGTCGAGTTTCGTGTACCTCTGTCGTCGCACCGACCAGCTCGTTCGAAAGTTTAACGTTTGCTTTTTAAAAAAATGTTAAACATTTGCTACAAGAAAACACGGATAACCTACTCGATCGTACATTAATATACATGCGTGATCAGTGTAGTGTAACATGCATGCACGCAGAGCTAAAACTGAGATGTGATTTCGGTGTACATATGTTGCGATGCACGCATGCAATGATGCACACGTATACGTACGCCTGGTGTCGCTAGCTCTCGATCGTACGTCGTCACTGTGAGGTCACACGCCTCTCCGCACTAGTCCAATCGATCTCGACTGCATGTATACTCACATGCATGCCTGATCTACCTGTACATCCATGGATAAGCTAAGCTCGCCATGCAGGCAGGCATAGTGATCTCTGCAGCCTGCAGATCTAGTTCCAGGTACGGACTAGCTAGCTAGCTGCATGCAAGCAGAGAGACAAGACAGAAACGAAGAGGCCAACACCTTCTGGATCCACGGAACAAGCATCTGAATGGCATTTCCATGTGCGACACATGTACGAGGCTACATGCATGCATGGCTAGATGATGCTGGCTGAACTATAGTTTAGCATGGAGCAACTGATTGAGAGACCATGAAACAGAGGGTTACTTACTGATCTCACGCCGATCGAGGACACAGCCGGCTGACGGATCTTACTGATGGATGCATGTCGGCCGGAGAGGATGTCCAGGGTGCAGCTAGCAGGCAGTTTAGACCTGTCGATTGCTTATAAAGAAAGATAAAATCGAATTAAGAAAGGGTATTTTAATAAGTTGATTAAGATACCGAAAACTATTTTAGATCAAAACCATGGTACTTGAACGACTCTTGGGAAGGCGGTTTAGGTCAAGAAGGAGCTGAGATGATTAAGTGGATTAAAGGCTTACACTACTACAAAAAAAGTCATCCTGGATGCCTCATCATAGATGGTTCAACACAAACCGTCAATAATAAAGCTACCACAGACGGTTTTACAAGATAGACTATCTAAGTTCACCACAATGGAAAGAACCGTCTGTAATGACCTACTTATCACAGACAGTTTAGAACAAAAACTAACTGTGATATATGTACTTATTATAGATGATTTTTTATTTAAAACCACAATGTACGTCAATGAATTTGAATTTTTCGCTCGTCTCACTGGATTTGCTCTTTAAAATAGAAGGATCGTCCATTGTTCTCTTCATCTCCTCATCTCTCTTCTCATTTATCTTCCACTACTTCTCTCCTCATCTCCACATCTCTCTTCTCGCTTCTCCTCCACTTCTCTTCACCAAATTTGCCCTTAAAAATAGAAGGCTCGGTTGGCTCTTCTCCTCATCTCCTCTTCTCCATTCTCCTCCACTCCTCTCCTTTCCTTGCCTCTTCTTCAATCCCATCCATCCGTGGTTGGATACTCAAAAATTGGCATTTTTTATCATGGCTTGGATGCCTAAAATTTGGCTAAGTCTGGATTTTTACAAGGTTACAAAAAGCGTCATTACGCGCATGCGTCAGCGCGCTGAAGCGGTACGCGGACGGGTCACGCGTCGCTTTGGGGCATAGGCGCTCCCGAAGCGGTGCGACCGCTTCAGCGGGATTAAGCGGGCGCGGAGGCGCGCGGAGGCGGCGGAGGCGGAGAAAAGCGCCGCGGAAGCGACGCGCCGCGAGCCAGCGACTGGGCGGGAGGGGCTGCGCGGGAGCACGATTCGCGCGCGAGCGGCCGCGCGGGAGGACAAACTGCTGCGGGCGGCGGCAGGGGATAAAAGCGGAAGTCAACCTCCTCGTCGACCTGCGGATAGGGTTGGGGAACGAGACCTGCGCCGCCGCCGGACCTGAGGTCGAGCTCGTCGACCTCCTCGTCTTCTTGCTGCGCACCCACGTGCCGTGACCCCGAGGCCCAAGCTACTCCGTCTCCTGCACCTCGTGGTCGCCACCCCGATCTCCGGCACCCCACCTCTAGGCCTCTTCCCAGCGTCCAGCAAGGTGAGCTCCTCCGCTTCTCTTCTTCAATCTTTGCTCCTCCCTCCTCTGGTCCTCCCCACTCCCTCCTCTGGTCCTCCCCCTCCCTCCTCTGCTCCTCTGGTCCAAACCCTAGTTTCTGCAGTTCCAGTCCTCCCTTCTCCGGTTCTCCCTCCTCCCTCCTGATGTGTGCTAGGCTGCTAGCTGGTTTAAGTAATGAGCTCTGAACTGATATAGGTGTGCACATGTGCAGTCTGCAGTGCTTGTAGCTTTACTTGCAACTCTGCATTTGATTATTGTGCATCTGGATTGCCACTGCCCACTTATGTTTGTCTATATGATTATTTGTGCTTGTGCATCTGGATTGTAGATTGCTGTGTATAATACAATTAATATCTTGCTTTGCATCTGGATTGCAGCAAACTATGATATATTGTCCTTCCCTGCATATTATATTGTGCTCCTGCCTCTGGATTGCTCCTTATTGTACAGATTAATAGCTGTATAGAATATTGCTGTCTATGCCTAATTCCTTTGCTCCTTGTCCTTGTACAGATTAGTCTATTGAATAGAATATTGATATGCCTGATTGCTCCTTGTACAGATTAGTTGATTACTAATTAGTGATTATGGTATTGGTGATTGACTGATTGCATACTTGGCTGCTTGCTTTTCACTTGTAGGATGGCAGCTGGGACAGGACCCCAGCCAGCAGCAGTGGAAGTGTGTCCTCTCAAGAGGAAGTCAGAAGATGTTGGATGGGATTATGGGGTTCTAGTTGATCCTACCAATATTAACAAGGTGAAGTGCAAGTTTTGTGACCATGTGAGCACAGGGGGGATTTATCGTCTCAAGCAACATGTAGCTCATGTTGGGAAATCTGTGATTAAATGCAAAGATAGCACAGCAGAAGCTAAAGAGAAGTGCAAGAAATCACTTGATGAAGCATCAAGGAAGAGGAGGGAAAAGACTGCTCGTGAGCTCAATCTTAGAGAAGAAGTGAATGTTTCTCGAGTTTCAGGAGAGGGAGAGGAAGAAGTTACTTGTGTTGGTAGCTCCTCAGAGCCTCACAAGTTAGGTCCCATTGATAAGTGGACAAGGCCAATTGATCCTAAATCAACACAAGCTGAAGCCTTGAAGCAACAAAAGCTAAACAAGGAACTTTGGAAACAGAGAACACATGAGGTGCAACAGTATGTTGCAAGATGGATGTATACACATGGTAATTCACTAATAACCCTTGCTGCCATCTACTATTCTGCATTTCAATTCAATTTACATTTTTGATTTTACACTATTGTTTGCCATTTTTATACACATGGACATGGTAATTAACTTGTATTTGTATTCTTTTGCTCTGTTTTGTAGCCATACCATTTAATTCTATAAACAATGATGAGTATTTGCAAATGTGTGAAGCCATTGGTCAGTTTGGTGTTGGATTTGAACCTCCTTCTCAAGATCATTTAAGGGAGGTTTTGTTGACTGAGGAATATGCAAGAACCAAGAGTTTGTTGCAGGAACGTGATGTTGAAAAGGTGAAGAATGGATGCTCTATCATGACCGATGCTTGGTCAGATAAGAAGAGGAGAAGCATAATGAACTTGTGCACAAATTGTGCTGATGGAACAAGTTTTATCAGCTCAAAGGAGATGTCAGATGTGTCACACACAAGTGAAGTCATCTTTGAACTAGTGGACAAAGCAATTGAAGAAATTGGCTATGATGATGTAGTGCAAGTAGTGACTGACAATGCTTCTAATAACATGGGAGCAAGGAAGCTGTTGTATGAGAAGAGACCAAACATCTTTTGGACCTCATGTGCAACTCACACAATCAACTTGATGCTACAAGGAATTGGCAGCCTAAAGAGGTTCCAGAAGGTAATTGACCAAGCAAAGGCATTCACTATCTTTGTCTATGGGCACACAAGAACCTTGGAATGCATGAGACACTTCACAGAGGGCAGAGAAATAGTAAGGCCAGGAGTAACTAGATTTGCTTCAGCATTTCTTACTTTGAACAGCATTCTAGAGAAGAAGGATCAGCTAAGAAAGATGGTGGTTCATAGCAAGTGGGACACATTGAGAGATGTGAAGTCAAAAAAAGGAAAGGATGCGACAGCAACAATGATGAATCCAGAATTTTGGAAAGAAGTCAAGATGTGCTTGAAGGTTTTTGAGCCTCTAGTAAAAGTTCTTCGTTTGGTTGATGGGGATGTGAAGCCATCTATGGGTTTCTTGTTTGGAGAATTACTAAAGGCAAAGAGAGAGATCAAGCAAGATTATGGCAATGTGGAGTCTCGCTACAAAGATGTCATGGCTATTGTTGATAAGAAGATGAAAGGCCGGCTTGATTCTCCATTGCACTTAAGTGCATACTTGTTGAATCCTTATTACAGTTATGCTGATAATTTGATCTTCGATGATGGCACAATAACAGAAGGGTTCATTAATTGTGTTGAGACTTTCTATCATGATGATGAGGACAAGCAAGATTAGGCTGTAAATGTTGAATTGAGGAAATTTCAGAATAGAGATGGACCCTTTGCGAAGAAGCTTGCTAGGACTTGTCAAAACTTTGATTTTAACCCAGGTAACTTAGTTCTGTACCTCAGCCCCTTAAATATTTATGTTCCTGCATTGCTTTGTTAAATGTAAAGTAATTATCTATTCCTTTCAGCATCTTGGTGGAGACTCTATGGAACTGAAACACCAGCTCTACAAAAGATGGCTATGAGAATCCTTTCACTTACTTCAAGCTCTTCTGGTTGTGAAAGAAACTGGAGCATTTTTGATTTGGTTAGTCACTTAATCTCTAATCTCAAATCTGAATATTCAATTTAATCTCTAATGTCCATTCTCCAATCTGATTTGGTTATGTTCTTATGTTTTATTTGTAGATACACACTAAGAAAAGAAATAGGCTAACTACAGCCCGCCTTAACTCTCTTGTCTTCATACAATTCAATTCCAAACTCATGACCAAGAGACAAAAGATCAAGTCAAAGAAGATTAGTGATGTTCTCCTATCCAGTGATGTCACCGAAGCTCAAGGTTTCCTGTTTGATGGTGGAGATGAGTGTGCAACGGTTGTCTATCAGGATGAAGAAGAAGAAATGCCCGGTACAGGGATACCTTGGTCTGTTATTGGAGAAGCAATGGGAGCAGGTGAACAACTTGAGCTGCGTCGAAGTTCAAGAATAAGAGAGCTCTATGCAGAAGAGGAATTTGAGTCTGAAGAAGAGGAATTTGACAACGAGGATGACATGGATGAAGATGAATATTGAGTGGGCTGGAATGATGGCATCTTTTTGTTATGTTTATCTATGCAATGGGATTATGCAATCTGCATTGCCATCATTGATGTTTTACCTTTTGTGTCATGAGCTCATGAGTGGGCTGTGATGTTTTATCTTTTAATTCTGAACTAAGTAGGACCTTAAACCATGATTTATGAACTTCCTATGGAATGTAATGTTCTTATGATCAGCAACAACTAAGTTGCTATGTTATGTGTTGTTTGTCATGCTATGTGCTGTTACTTCATTGTTCTTACAATTATTATTCACTTTATCAATCATTTGATTGTTTGAGTACCTAATATGTTTCCCATCTCTGTTAGGAACAACTTGACAACATGAAACCAACAATTGCTCAACTGAACCAGTTCAGGAATAAGATCAAATGAGGTATGTTTTTGTTTATACTTCTCCTCAAGTTGACAGCCTATTACATGAAAAATCTGGCAACATAATCTGAGCTAAACACATTGTTACTACTTTCAGATGTATGGTTGCAGAGTAGTTCAGAAGGTCAGTTGAATTTTAATGCTTTGTATCTGTTACATTGCCACGGCTTACAGTTTTGTTGTAAATACGTAATCCATCCAAACTCTGTTCTTGCCTTCTTGGTGTGAATGAAAGTTTTGAAGCCCTCTCTTGTTAGTACTTAGTAATATCTGATATTATTATACTATGATATATTAAACTAAGTATGCAAATCTATTCAGGTACTGGATCTTTGTTTACTGCAAAAAAGAAAACATTAATCTTTGGATCTCAATTAGCATCACAATCCTGCTATGGACGCACCAATATTCATACATGGAATGTTCCCCTTACACCAAATTTTGATGTCACCATGTCCATATTTATCAGTACCTTACCTTATGAGGCACATATGTAATTTCCATGCTTAGGTCCCCCTAACAGAGGTCGATCATATGATCTGTGATTGTTGGGAACTCGAGTCATGTGTTTTATTTTACTTGCTGCACATTTAATTGGGCAATAGTAAACAATTAGTGTGTTTCCTACTTTCCTTTTGAGTTTTAGGTTACAATTTTTTTCCATGTCCAGTTCGCCATTCTTTTATATGTTGTGATAATCCAACTTTTTTCCTGTCCTGATATGTACCTTGTTTCATTCATTGTGGCACTATGACATTTCTGATTATCCTGTAACTCTGGATAGCAAATTAGGTAGTTCATTTAGCAGAGCTTTAGTTTAGTTGACTTTGGGCCATCTTGGTTTGAGGAATGGCCTCATTCTAGGACGTCTTTGTCCATGAGTAATGAGTACTAGGACAATAAAATGCAGATTAACATGCTTCCTTTGTGCTCAATTTGGAGCATGTAAACAATGTAAGCAAATTTGCATAATATTTGAAAGAAACCGTTTGAAGTTACTTTGGGATCTTTCTGCTTAAAGCTGCACAACCAACGTGGTTATCATTGCTTTACTCCATTTATATTAATCGTGGATTTAATGCTAGTAATCTTAAAGTGCGTATGCTTGAATCTCCTTAATCTCGTTCTTGCCATCTAAGGGTAAATTTATATGTGATGAATTGCTGTCATCCTTCTGAAGTCTCAGTAGTTTTAGGGTGTGCTGGATTTTGATGGACTTATTATAGTTAAATTGCATTTTGACAACTGATAAGCCTATTACATTTTTATCATATTTCTTCAATGAATCATCCTTTCAGCAGATTGCCAAACTCCCATAGTTCACTTTTGCTATTCTGCAAGTAGAATTATTTCAGATTTCCACAATTATAGCATTCAAACTTGCTACAGTACAAAACGCTTAAGCACGCTTAGGAACGCTTAAGCACGCTTAAGCTCTAAGCAGTGGGTCACCGCCCGCTTAGCGCTTAACGCTTTTTGTAACCTTGGATTTTTACCGGGACTTGTATGCCCAAAATTACCATGGTACAATTACCCACTTTTTTTAGCACTGGTACAACTATGACAGATGGTTTTTACTAAGAACCATCTATGATAATTGACTATTACAGACGATTCTAGTTTTGAACCGTTTGTGATAACGGATGATAAGGGACGATCATAGATGATTCTAGTTCTAGTTCAAAACTAGTATGTGATAACTCCTATTATCACTGACCCCATTAAGTCAAACGGTTCAAAACCATCTGTAATGACGGTTCCGAACCATACATGATGACTTTTCTGTTGTAGTGTGTGAACTTAGAGAATTCAGAGTTATGTGTTTTGAAAAGTGTGCATAAGTGTAGTGTGTGAGTAAAACCCATGTTATGTGGAATTAACAGGCTTCTTCCATTTGTGCTAACTAAGTGGATAGTATCCATTAGAGTTAGATGGGGTTGGTTGTCTTGTCTAGTCAAAAAGGTTTGGGATGGAGATTTGCAAGTTAACCATCCAACTATCCTAACTTTACTCTCGGAAGCTAAGTGTTCTAGGGTTAGTGTTTGAGAAGTG
The DNA here is from genome assembly GCA_017311315.1 of Dendrocalamus latiflorus. Taxonomy (NCBI): domain Eukaryota; kingdom Viridiplantae; phylum Streptophyta; class Magnoliopsida; order Poales; family Poaceae; genus Dendrocalamus; species Dendrocalamus latiflorus. Next base: position 2,676,464 of record CM029636.1, on the reverse strand, counting down.
TGAGTATTATATACTCTCTTGTCCTCTATGTAGAGTTGGTGTAAAACATTCATCCCCAAGTAGCAATATATTAACTTTGTTTATTTCTCATAGATTTCTCTTATTTTGGTTGATTTACTATGTTTTGGTTGGTTTTGATATTGTCTTTCCCTTTCTTGACCATCCTGGATGCCAAGGATGAGTAAGTGATGGAGATATATCTTAAAAATCAATTCTTATCTATCTAGATATCAAGTTTGGTAAGTTCTTATAGTTGTCCGATTTTTGCTTGATTTGGTCTCTCCAAATGATTTCTTGATATAATTATTTTTTCCTTGGTTTCTTACATGTTCTAGCTTATTGTGGTATGTAAAAATACATCTAGAGCCATATTGGGCATTATTCACCCACGAGCAAGTTATATTCATCGTTTTTTATTTTTGCCCAACCTTCCTTCAGTCGAAAAGGTTAAAACTTTGGCAACAATTTTTTAATCGTTGATTGGAATAGATTTCTAACATTCTAGAGAAGGTTCATACCAAATTTCAAGTGATTTGGAGTCTTGGTTTGAGATTTTGCTGAATTTATGGTTTTGGCCCGATTTTACCGCAGCAGAGCTTCACGAACCAAAACATCCTAATTTTCTTAAGGTCTTTTAGAATATTTAGTTGGGATAGATTTTCAAGGTTATGATCTAGGTTTGGTTCAAGTTTCATGTCTTTTGGATGTACAGATCAAAAGTTACGTGTTTTTTGTATTTGAAATAGTGTTATTTTTACAGTTTATCGAGCTAATTTTACTGTAGCATAGTAAAAATTTTGGAATTTTGGTTTCTTGATTTTCGTAGCTTCTCATAGCTATTGGCAAATACTTAAGAAAAAAATTTGAAGACAATATTCACCCCCTTGGCTGATATACCGGTCCTACAAAACGCAGAAAGGTAAGATAATAGTATTCCGACTCAGATATACCTACGTAAATGTAGTTGTTTTAATCGATATACTGCCTATCCATTTATAGAAGAATGTCGTTTCAAGATACATACAATCAAAATTTCTATACTTTTGTTATTGATATCTTTTTCGACATTTAAATTAAACAAATGATACATGTAGCTAGATTTATCTCGAAAAGAACTGTCATAATATTATAATTTTATTAGTTTTTTATAAATCTATTATGATATAAATTAATAGTTGAAGTTGCATTTAGATCGTATCCATGTCTAAAACAATATTTTCTTATGACTGCAGGGAGCAGTGGCGGATCTAGAAATTTTAGGATGGGTGTTCGAAATTATGGAAATATTGTTCAGTGAAAAACATAAAGGTCCACACTTCACAATAGCGATAGTTAAAATATAATTTTTTATACTAGAGATAATATCTCAAATAATATAAAGAAATTACAAAATAATACCTTAGAAAACTGACTAGAAACACAGGAGTACCTGATGAAGCCTGAAAAGAGCTTCAGAGTTCCAATATCTTCAGAGTTCAAAAGGACTGTAAGAAACTGTAGAACTATTACAAAGTGGTTTTTTCCAATAACCTGCATGCATGTATCAAGTGTTAAATGATCAGCAATGCTCGCATCAAAAGCAATAATGATGCTCAATTAAAAAAAGATAAGTGCCGCAAGGCTCATAATACAGACCAGTCATAACAAATTTTTTGGATCATGGGCACATCAAGATAGCAAATAAATACTCATTGAAATAAAATGAACAACAAATCTAGCTAATCTTACAATTGCTAGGATCAATATATGCAATAGATAGAGACGGGAAATCCAGCCCAATGTATAAGTTCTTCCAACTATTTTTCTACCAATAGCATAAAACAACCAAAAATTAGTGTTCTTCATTCTGAATCCAGCATCCAGAGATACAGAAGTCAGCAAAACAAACAGACTAGTCTAGATTAGTGGTTCTCCTTCACTTGACACTTGATCAGTATTTTCTATATTTCTCAACAGACAGTGGCCCATCCACTGTGAACTACATTAACTAAATCCAAGCGGACATGGACATCTCAAAAACAACTTACAAAATACCTACAACTTCCTGTATTTATACTCAAATTACCCACGAACACACATCATCCACCTAATCAAACTCTACTGTTAGAATGATCTCCCCTACACCAGCAAACAAGCATTGCCAGTTTCTGAGGCACTGTCCCCTGAGCTCCCTGACTCTGAACCTATAAACAAAGTTAAATGGAAAACAATGCAAAAGCTTTGGTTCATGAAGAATAAACTGGGGGCTTGACCATACCACTAGACAATGAGGAGCCACTGCCGGAACCACCGGAGCCACTCGCGACCTCAGCATCCTTCTCAATCTCCACCTGGTTGGTGAGTCGCGGCTGGCACTGGCACCAGTGGCTCAAGGCGCTTGCATTCCTCCCGGCAGCGAGGTTCTCCTTGACCGTGCCGAGATCCATGGGGCTCTTGAATCCTTGATGACGTTGTGGTAGTCATGGAGGCCAAGGCGCTCGACCTCCACTGGGGCATTGAACCAAATACTTCGCCTGTCCTTCTTCAGCTTCGTCCGGATCCGGTTGCACCGCTTCCGCATCGACGCCCGGAGTTTCGCCGGAGGCGGGGGGAGGCCCTTCGGCTGGCCCTGCTAGTTAGGGGATCTGGGATTGGGGAATTTGATTTTGGACGCCGGGACCGGATGGGGAATCGCGGGAGGGGAGCGAGAGGGAAATTGGGGGCGGCCTTGGGCCTATAGGCGCGCCGTGCGGAGAAAAATGGGCCAGGCCCAGGCTCAGGCTGGCTGAGAAAGCAGAAAAATTGAACTCATATCTACCAATATAGCCATTTTGGCCCAATTAAATATATACATATGTATTATACCTTATATATACTAGTTTTTTTGCCAAAAAATTTGGGTGTTCAGCTGAACACCTATGAACCACTGTAGATCCGCCCCTAGCAGGGAGTACATGATTGGGACCGAGTTAAATGTTAAGCGTGCATGCATGATGCTGCTGCAAATAGGTTGCTTTAATGGTCTAAAAAAATAGGTTTCTTTAATGCATAGTTTTTCATCAGGCTGATAAGGCTTCGACGCTGGACGGGGTCATCCGCTACATGAAGTCGCTCCAGCACCAACTGCAGGTAGTACACATGATTATACAAAAGATTTAAATTACTATTTGTGAGCTAGATGATTTCTCAAGAAAGAAAGCCATACTTTCTAAGACATTGGATCATACGTACGTGGAGATTTGTGCTCTGGTGGTTATCATTTCGGCATTCATCGGGCATACAACCTTAGAACCGGTTTTGGGCTAAACTTGCATATTACTTTGCACCACAGTTTTAGATTAAGTACTGTGCAATTTTGCATGACTGTAAGATATGAAAATTCTAGGTGGCTGAAAATTAGCAAAATGGGTTATGATGACCCATTTCACTTTCACATGTGCTGCCCAACTGATACGCCATCCAGACGCCAATCTTGCCGCCGCCCGGCGTGGTGCAGCCGCCGTACACGCAACCTGCAGATGTTTTCGGCAGCAGCTGGCACCCGGTGATGCTTCCTACCCAATACCCGTTTGCCCCGGCGATGCTCGCTTGCCCTCACCACGGCAACGGCATGCCATCGCCGCCGCCGCCGCCGTTTCATCCAGCAGCAGCCGGATCATCGGCCGCCCAGCAGCTTCCTCGCCAGCATCATCGTCGTCATCAGGTCCGGTCACAAATCTAGCCGTACGTGCCGACGCATACGAAGGATTAATTCGTCACGTACGCTTGATCAGTATGTGACTGTGGTGTTCCTGGAGAAGCCGGAAAAGAGTGCACGATCGATCGACACAGGCCGGTCTACGTATATATACGTACGTAGCAGTAGAACTGTAGAAGTAGTACGTACGTGGTAATATATACAGTCCTAGCCTACGTATGCATCTCCAACGTGTGTTCTACTGAACACTAATTTCAGCTAGCTCGAGAGGGTTGTATATACGCCTCCTTTCATATTGATTTTTAGTTTTAATTTATGAATGGTAATAACTTATGGAGTAAAGACACTCGTATATATATATATATATGATTTTAGCCGATATAAATAAAGTCACTATAGTGTATACTACAATCAATTAATAGACTCCATCTTAAAAAAACATAAAAGATAGTTATAATAGAAAAACTATTTACTATAAAAAAATAGTTTTTAGAAGTCAATATCAGCAGAGCCTCAAAATCTCTTGGACATGACAAAATCAAGTACCCAATGGACCGTTCGGATAAAAAGCATCCATGGTAGAGGATTCCCCTGTTTCTCTGCTGTGGGTGAAGAACTAAGACAACCTCTTGCGCCATAAACCATCATATGTGTTTTCTTTTCGGCTCTGATTTATGGGTTTAGTTATAACGTAAGTATTTATACGAATAAATCGAATACTAGTAAACTACTTTAAAAAATTATCTCAATAAACTGTTTTAAAATAGCAATAAAAAATTATCTAATTTATTTATTTGAGAGAAGTCATAAATCACCAACTTCTCGTCGACCGGACACGCACCATGAATACACTAAGAATCTGATCAAGCAAAAGCACATGCAGTCATGCACTAATTTATCCATTATTAACATGATAACATCCGGCCAAATCACACAAAACCCCACAAGGATTGCATTCATTACAGCATTGGTACGATGACGACATGCCAAGTCGGCTGTAGCTACTGCTGCTGGCTGACCTTGTTGAGCAGCGCGGTGGCCATGGTGGTGAGCTGGTCGAACTCGCGGTTGGCCCCGGCCATCCTGGCCGCGGCCGCCGGTGCGCCGAGCGCCGCTTCGCAGCCGATGCCGGCCTGCCCCGTGAGCACCAGCAGCGACCGCGCCTCCTCCCATCTCCGCGCCGCCGCGTAGCCGCGCATGAACTGCAGCGCCGGCACCGACGTCCCGTACAGGATGCCGCACGCCTCCAGACCGTCGCGCGCGGCGGGGTCGGGCTCTCCCCGCGCCAGCGCGGACACGGAGTCCCGCGCCGACGTGCCGCGCGCCACTGCCAGGTCCGCCGCAATAAGGAGGTGGCCGTAGCGGTCCGCCGAGGCGGCGCCGGGGCTGGACCGCAGCGCCGCCGTGCAGAAGCCGAAGTCCACGAAGTCGCGGATGGCGTCGCACGAGTCGGCCACCGTGTCGGCCGGGGCGGCGCCGCCGACGGGGCGCGAGACGGCCACAGCGACGGCGAGGAGGGCCGCGGCAAGCAGTGCGCTCCTCATGGTTTCTTTCTTCCTCCTCTGCAAGTGTGTGCTCTTAATTTCTTGGTGGTGGTTTACTTGCTGGGTATTCTAGCTAGCTTGTGTACTGTTTCGTTCTTGGCTTTCATCGACGTGGTACCGTGAGCTAATAAATGGAAGCACGAGAGGCATACGTCCATGGGTCATCGGATTTGCATTCTCGGCCACCATTTCGACGTAGTTGTGACAACCAAAATAAAAAATAAAAAAGAATTGAATTTCAGCAAAATTTATTTGAATTTAAAATTTTTGCCAAATATGAAAGATCCAGCCAAAAAACTGTTCTCCTTTTCGGAATTATGCTTTCCACATTAAGAAAACTTATTCATGCAATCCGTTTTCTCCACTGTTCTCGCCTATCTTGTGTCGCACCGCTAGTCGCTCGCGCCACACTGCCTCACCCTGTCAGCGCCTTCGTTGTCACCTTGTCCGCCACCTCACTCTGTCATTAAACGCAGTTCACGCTAGCACCACACCATCCTCGCCGTTGAATTGCACCGCTGCCAACCACGACTGCTGACTGCTCGACACGCCTCACCGCTGTTGTTCTTTGCCACCACTTCGCATGCTCGCACCAAGGAGGAACGACAACCCTTGCATTGCCACCGCATCGTTGTCCCGACGCTGAACCCGTGCGACTGTCCACGCCACTGCCCACGCGTTGGGCTTCACCTCTTCGAGCGGACGTGCTGATTTCACAAGACGTCTCCTCAAATAGATAACTAGCACACCTTCAATGGTATTTAAAAATTGATGAGAGAAAACAGAAGGAAAAGAGAGACACAATTGTTCTGGCAAATGATCAATTGATCCTAAATTAGAACAAGTCAAGGCAGCCAACATCTTCTGGGTAGTGGTAGATTGTAGATCAAGGCTAGTTAATTCCCCTTTGTAACCAGTTCATAAGTAATAAAAATCATCCTTTTTCCCTTGCTAAAATACTTCCAAAGAAGCCATCCTACTTTCCCATATTATTCGTAAGATTGGTGACTCGATTGTTGACACATGTCTTTGATAATGTTGATCCCGTATTATTTAATTATTATTGCTTTCATTTGTTAATTGAGTACTATTATTTATATAAAACAATAATTTAGAATGACATAATGAATAGTTAAATCCAACCACTGAAAAACCCAATCAAACCCTCATAAGCCATATTCCCCTTGACAACTATAAGTGTTATTAGAATATGAAATCACCCCATTGGTAATTAGTAGTTAGATTAGAAATATATAAATGATTTGCAAATACTGTTAAAAATTATCCGGTCTAGTGTCGGTAGACTTGGAAATAAAGTTGAATAATGAGGATTCTTGATGGCAACCACTAGATAGTTAGAGCCCATGACCCACTCAAAAATTGAAGCTCTAGTTTGGATATGATGGTGTACTGATGTGCATGTGGTATATGAATGATAGCCTCATCTGTGACAAATAAGGATTAGATCCTTATGCCAAGTAAATAACACATAAATCACTCGATCACAAGCTTGACTTGTCAACCCAGCCTAGTACACTGTTCGATTCGATTGAACATCAACAGGGTGATGGTTATCCTAGGATTGTCAGGATAGCCTGTAGGGAAAAAGGGGTAAGATAGAAGTTGGGCTCGTTGTATCACTTGCCAGTCTTCATAACGGTAGGTCCACTTAACATTGGGTTGCGATTTTCGCACTAGCCCGTGGATTCCCGATGGTGGTTGAATGGTTCCATGCCTATCGGGAGGAAACCAGAATGAAAAGAGCCGTGAAACGATCTTGTTATTCTCAACTCAGTCTCATGCTATCATGTTGTATTTCTACAGTTTGACATTATGGGTCTGAAATATCTTATGGATAAAATTGGATAACTCTTTAGAGTATAATAAATGATATTCGAATATGTCGTGCTCCTGGTTAATGGAGTTATGTTTCATGGGTGATTCCTATAACAAGACATAAGTAAAATTTCGAAGATTTTAGTATAGAAATTGCGGATGACAAAATCACTTGCTAATTAAATAATGTTTTATTATTTTAAGTGCAAAGTTCTTTGCCAGTAAACTTGCATCTAATCTTATCATATTATAACATGTGACTCTATCTAGTTGAACACCTTACATAGTAATTAAATAATCTTCCCATATGGTTTGCTAAGTACTTAGTGTATTCAAACTTGCTTATTTCATCAGAATAAACGCCTGAAGAAGGAAGGATGCATCAGCTAATGTGTTAGGATTACAACCGCACTCAAATGTTTCTATGGGATTGCATCGATTTTTTTGAATATAAGTTAAGTTTTGATCTTAGACGCTTGTAAACCTTTGTAGTTTGGCCGTTATGTTATAATTTAATTAAGCTAATCCTTTGTAAAGCTTTGCAGTTATGATATTTTTTGTTCGTAATTAAATTTTTGGGCTGTTGTTGAAAATAAGACTCTTCTATTTTGAAATGGGGTCATCACAGTAGGCTGATGAGTAACAGCTGTAATGCCTCTCCGCTAACTCTGGTCAGAAATCAATGCTAGCTCCATACAAAAGGCTTGTTCTTTTTAGCTGAGACTTGTGGCTTTTGAGCTGTTCGTACGAGAGATTATAAAGTAATAGAAATTCACGTGTGGTTTTTGCCGATATAAATGAAGTCGGTACAGTATGTACTACAATTAACTGATAGACCTCATCTTAAAAAAAACACTCCGTTTAAAAGCTAATTACTGTAGAAAAGTCAAAAACAGAAACTAAAAGCTTAAAAAGAACATAGCCAAAGATGCACCGTAGGGTATTGGACCCAAGTCAATAAATTTTTGTACAGCATACTAACAATATTTAATTTGTATAACAAAAGTTGTAATAGCCATATATTTAGATTCCAACCCGTCGAGCATGTTTTTCTCCACGGTCCGATAAGAAAATCTAACGCATTACTAGGGGAAAAGGGGAGAACTTAGGCCACGTTTGGTTTGTCGTCAAAACTATCTTGCCAACTCCATCCCATTAGTCATTTCTCCCTCTTTATTTCCTAGGACGAAGAGACTAGCTATTATTTCAGCTCTCTATTTGAGTTAGCATTCCAATAGCCTAGCTATTTGAGAAGCGAGTGAGGAGGTGCTCGCCAAATCTAGCTAGCGGCCAGGAGAAAATAGCGACTCGATAAAAATGAAGAGAAGGATAAAGAACCGGTTGGAGTCCATTTCTTGAGTCATATTAGGTAAATATACAATGAAGAGCAGGATAAAGAACCGGTTGGAGCCAAAATTTGACTAGTAGATGCGAGTTTTTGGGGGAGGCAATCGATTGAAGGAGCTAGCTAGGCGATTAATAATTAAATCCTTGCTAACGATAAGTGTGTTCATATTAGTGGTCCAAATTAACCCGGCCGGCATTGGATTGGATTGGATCTCAGTTAAGCCATGCAGGGCAGCAGAGCCATCCATGAGTGGTGCCGTCGTGTGACCCCAATCACTGCGGCGAAGGCGGTTGGTTGTTCGCTGCAGGAGGCAGCGCAAGCAACCACCGTGCGTACAGCTAATAATGGATTAATGGATGGCTCACATTATTCCGGCGCACTCCATTACTGCATGCGCTTCTTCTTCTTCGTCGCCGTCGTCGTCGTCGTCGTGGTGTCGTCGCCGTCGTCGTTGCGTAGGTGGTGGCATTCAATTCACTACCAGCGATGCGCTGCATGCACTCGCATTAGCTAGCTTGCGCGGTGACCCAGCCAGGATAGATCGACGCTAGCTTCGTGGATGGAACAGTTGCTGTGAAACATTCCGAGAGTGAGCGCTCTCTCTCTCTCCCCCTCTCTCTCTCACACACAGGGCAGTTTCGCTCTGATGGAAACTCTTAGGGCATCTCCAATGATTCTAACTAGCAACTAACTATAACTCTATAAGACTTCCACATCATTTATATAGTACACACTAAAGCTAGTGTTGTGGCTACAGACCAAACAGAGAGAGAGATGGTAGTGGAGAGTGATGAAGATAAGTGTAATGGCCTGGGTCCTCCCCATGGCTTGCACCCATATATAGGGGTGGAAAACGGTAACGGATAATTCGTTTTATCCGGTATTCGTATCCGAGAAAACATAAATGTGGTAAGCAAAAATCCGTATTCGAAAATATTCGTATTCGTATTCGAGAATATTCGTATCCGTATTTGAGAGTATTCGTATTCGCATTCGTATTCGAGAATATTCGTATCCGTATTCGTATTCGAGACTATTCGATTCGTATTCGATCCGTTTCTAGAACATATGAAAAATTCGTACAAATTTTGTGATTCAAAATTTGAATTTAGGCGATTTAAAACTGGTAACCGGTGAAAAATCGGTAAAACCGCTAGGAATCCGTTTTATCCGATATTCGTATCCGAGAAAATCCGTATTCGAAAATATCCGTATTCGTATTCGAGAATATCCGTATCCGTATTTGAGAATATTCGAATTCGTATCCGTATTCGTTTGTAAAATATGGATTCGTATTCGTATTTGAGACTATTCGACCGTATCCGATCCGTTTCCACCCCTACCCATATATATATACCCATGAGGAGTGCTTTTACAGTTATACCCTTATATCTGGTTATCCCCTCTGGGGGCAGTCGTGTCATTATACATGGCCTATTCTAGGCCTTATTCCTTCCTACCAGGCCTGCTGGGTTTAGGTGGGGGCCACCCCTACGACAGGAGCCTCTCATGGTGAAGGGCTTCACAGGGCCGAAGCCATGTTGTCGAGTCCTTTGGCCTCCTCCGTCCCCTGCGGCCTGTGAATGTCTGCGGGCTTGTGGCTGGGGAGCCAGAGACCCGGGATGGTGGTCTAAGTTGAAGTAGACGCGCGCGCTCCGTCCCCCACCCTTCGAACGGGTGGCGGCGAAGCTGGCGCCTAGTCGAAGTAGACGCACGCGCTCCGTCCCCTACCCTTCGAACGGGTGGCAGCGAAGCTGACGCCTAGGTCGAAGTAGACGCGCGCGCTCCGTCCCCTACACTTCGAACGGGTGGCAGCGAAGCTGGCGTCTAATCGAAGTAGACGCGCGCGCTCCGTCCCCTACCCTTCGAACGGGTGGCAACGAAGCTGGCGCCTAGGTCGAAGTAGACGCGCGCGCTCCGTCCCCTACCCTTCGAACGGGTGGCAACGAAGCTGGCGCCAAGTCGAGGTAGACGCGCGCGCTCCGTCTTCTACCCTTCGAACGGGTGGCAGCGAAGCTGGCGCCTAGTCGAGGTAGACGCGCGCGCTCCGTCCCCTACCCTTCGAACGGGTGGCAGCGAAGCTGGCGCCTAGTCGAGGTAGACGCGTGCGCTCCGTCCCCTACCCTTCGAACGGGTGGCAACGAAGCTGGCGCCAAGTCGAGGTAGACGCGCGCGCTCCGTCCCCTACCCTTCGAACGGGTGGCAGCGAAGCTGGCGCCTAGTCGAGGTAGACGCGCGCGCTCCGTCCCCTACCCTTCGAACGGGGGGCAGCGAAGCTGGCGCCTAGTCGAGGTAGACGCGCGCGCTCCGTCCCCTACCCTTCGAACGGGCGGCAGCGAAGCTGGCGCCTAGGTCGAAGTAGACGCGCGCGCTCTATGCCAGTGCGGAGATCGCAGTTTGGCGCTGGTGTGGTTGTGCTCCAGGGTTGTTGTCACCTTGCAGTCTGGTAGTGCGCTTTTAATGGCGGCTGGAATCATGCCGACGCCTGGCCTGGCAGAAGTCAGGCTGTCGCGTCGTGCAGTCTGCCATGCTGCAGGTGGGGCACGTGGCGACTCACAACTGGTGCGTCGTGGGATGTGAGCGGTTGCATGACCGCGGCCGTTCGCCTCGCCCCCCGAGAAGCTGGACGCGTGTGGAAGATGTGAGGGCGTTGCGGGCTGCTTGGCCACCTACCCGGCACGGCCCTCTATGTCCCGGCGGTTCTTCTTTCCAAATCTTGGATAGCCGAACCGCTGGGAATTTGATCCGTCTGTGCATTGAACCACAAGGCCGGCGAGCGGCCTTTATAAAGTGCTAAGGTTGAGGTGGAGGCACCCTTTCTTGCTTTGCTTTTTGATCTGCCGCTTCGCTTCCGCCCGTGCTAGTTGTCACACCAGTTGCTGCTTTGCCTGCTTCTTCTCCTTCCCTTGTCGCGGAGAGCGATGGCCAGCCATGACGACGCCACGTACCACCCCCGCAGCGGTTCCTTGCCTAGCCAGGGCGAGGTGAACCATCCTTCCCAAGAGTATAAACTGGTGCCGCGGGGGAGCTCGCGCGCCAACAAGCTGTGGAACGCGATGGAGCACTCGAGAGGCTCCTGCTCCCGCGTGCTGGGGAAGAGCCGCATGACGGAAGGGACGCTACAACGGCTCGTGGATGAGGGGAAGATCGCGGATCGCAATGGGGCTCGCTTACCCCGCCGAGACGAGACGGAGCCGAAGCCCGGGGCCCTGGAGGCAATTGTTTTCGTCGCGTTCTTCGATGCTGGCCTTCGGATGCCCTGCACGTTGTTTGTGGGCGAAGTTCTGCGGGCCTACCAGTTGGAGCTAGCCCAGCTGACGCCCCACGCGCTACTCCGCCTTGCTATCTTCGCGTGGGCGATGCGGACAGAGGGGTGGCGCCCCAGCGCCAGCTTATTTGCCACCCTGCACGATGCACACTGTCGACCCAGAAAGGTTGGCGGGGCGGTGTCCAACTTTGGCGGTGTGGACTTCGTGCTCCGGGCGTCCTGTGCGACGTTGTTTCCTGTGTCCGCCTCGTCAGGGCAGTGGACGTCCGGCTGGACGCGGTGGTGGTTCTATTACACCGTGACCGACAAGAGCAGAATGCATTGTCGAGGCGGGCCGATCTCGTTTAATAGCACGTCGAGTCTGAAGGCGGAGATTGACGACACGCGAAAGCTTCAGAGCCTCGTCGGTGTCGCCCGTCGAATGAGCATGCGTGACCTAGCCGAGGAGTTCACGATGCATGGGGCGGCGCCCCTCTCCTCCCGGGGGAAGTATGTTGTGCCGAATGGCCCCCGCGAGGACGGGTTCGAACCATGTGTGTCTCGGGTGCTTCCGCCCTCCGCCCCTTGTAAGCCGCCCATCGTGTCATTGTATCTGTTTGGCTTCCGCCTAACTGACGTGATCTCCTGCGCAGTGACTCAGCTAGAAGATGCGGAGCGCGCGGTTGCGGCGCTCCTCGGCCCATATACGCTTAAGGAGCACCGGGCTCGCGAGGCCGCGGTGAAGGCGGCTAAGCAGGGGCGGATAAACCGCACCTGCGAGGCTGTAGGCATTGCCGTGCCCGAGCGCATGGTGCCGGAGGAGCTCCCCGCCGGGACTCCCGGCGCTCAGGACGGTGATAGCCCCGCGGGGGGGCTGTCTTCGCGACGCCGGGCCCGTTCCCCGGCAGCCCCCCCGGCGGCTAGCTCAGCTGAAGCGGAGCATGCGACCGGCGGTGGGCCTGGCCATACTACTTCGGAGGGGCGCGCCGCCGCGGATCCCCCGACATTTTCTGCCGCTGCCCCCGAGCCCGTGCTTGGGCTCGCGGCCACTGCTGAGTTGGAACCCGTCAACCCGGGGGGTGGCGTCATCGCCGGCGAGCAGACCACGGGGGACGGTGCGTTATCAACCGTGGCGGCCGACGAGGACGTGCCCCCTGCGGAGGAGACCGTGGGGGCGGCAATGACCGGAGCTGGTTCTGCCGTGGAAGAATTGCCTGCGTCACCGCAGGCGAAACGCCCTCGGACGCAGTCCCCCCCGCCAACGAGGGGCCGATATGCTGTTGCGGGGCCTTGCCGTGGGATTACGGCGGCTGGCGCGGCCGAGAAGACCTTCTCCCCAACCGTTGAGGCGCCCGCGTCCCCCTGGGTGGTCGACCCGGCGCCACTCCCTACCGCGACGAGGGGCACAGGAGGTAGGCGTGAGTCCTTTTCTTCACTTGACTTCGCGAGACTTTCCCCGATCTGCTCGCTCATTCTGCCAACATCAGACGAGACAAAGTCTCCCCAACGTGGCGAAGGATCGAGCAGCGGAGGTACGCGCGAGGTCAGAAACCTTGTGCCGGGTGCCCCGCAGGTGCCCGTCGGCGTCGACGTGGCTGTGGCCTTGGTAAACCCTGGCGCGTTGGGGCCGGGGCTCGCTCGCGCGGACTTCCTCCCTCGGCCTGAGGTATTCTGCGAGCTTATCGCAGCCGCCGAGCGTGCCGACCACGGCCTCAACCGGGAGGTGTTGTCGTCATGCGAGGGGGAACTCCTAGCGCTCGCGCTACAGGCGTCCGAGATGAGGGTAAGCATGTGCGCTTTGGCTTTGCAATGTCCTGCTGGGCGCCTGCTGACTTTGTTGTGTTTGCCAGACGCTTGCCCTCAGCCGGTCCTTTGACGAGGCTCGCGTTCGGGAGCGGAGGGCGCTGGAAGCCAACCTTCGTGAAGCAAACACTGCCTTCGCCGCGAAGGATGAGGAATGTCACGCGCTGGAGGGTGCCCTGGCGGCCACACAACACGAAGCCACGGAAGCTCGGCACGCCGCGGCTGAGGAGCGCGCCGCCTTCATCCGGCAGATCGCCGCCCTAGAAGGGGAGAACGCCCAGCTGGTGGAGTCTGTTGCCGAGAACCGCCGTGCCCTGAAAAATGCGTCCCTGTCGGCGTGGCGGGCCATGGAGTCTCTGAACCAGACCCTCCGAGATCTGTGCGTCCGAGTGCCGGACACTACGCACAGGCCGGAGGCCCTGTCGGAGACGCTCGAGCTGATCGAGGAGGGGGCCGGCGTTGCTCTTCAAGGCGCCCGAACCTTTGGCGAGCACTGCAGCTATGTTGGTGCGTGCTTCGCCCTCGCCCTGCTTCATACTCGTGGGTGTAGGCATACCCAGGAGCTAGCGAATCCACAATTGGATCCGCCCGGCCAAGCAGGGGTTATGTTGGACGCCATCCGCTCCATCGGGCCTAGCCTGCAGAACTTCCACCAACGGATCTGGGGCCGCTTCGGGGAAGGCGCTGCAAGAGTCGCCGTGCAGCAGACGCTGCATGGGGAGGGGGACCTCCTCCAGTGGATTGAAGGGGTCCTTCAGCGCCGCGGCGACGACGGCACGGCCTCGTCCGCACCGCGCCAAGGCTAAGCGGCTGGTTGGGTAGGGCAGGGGGATGGTGTACGGGTGCTTATGCTTGTAACGATGTAACCCCTTTGCCTCTATAATGGGACCAAGAAATACCTTATGCCTGGTGTTACCTGCCGCCGACTGCGGAGGGCAGGTCTGCGCATCTCGTTTATACTCCGTGGAGTGGCGCGTGCGGAGGCAACCCCGACGCTACGACTTCCTTTAGAGTCCGGAGACTAGGGCGTGCAGAGTAGAGCTCGACGCTACGCCTTCTTTAGAGTCCGTGGACTATTGCGTGCGGAGCTAGGCTCGACGCTACGTCTTCTTTATAGTCCGGGGACTCGCGCGTGCGGAGCTAGGCTCGACGCTACGTCTTATTTAGAGTCCGGAGACTAGGGCGTGCGGAGTAGAGCTCGACGCTACGCCTTCTTTATAGTCCGGAGACTCGCGCGTGCGGAGCTAGGCTCGACGCTACGTCTTATTTAGAGTCCGTGGACTATTGCGTGCGGAGCTAGGCTCGACGCTACGTCTTTTTTATAGTCCGGAGACTCGCGCGTGCGGAGCTAGGCTCGACGCTACGTCTTATTTAGAGTCCGGAGACTAGGGCGTGCGGAGTAGAGCTCGACGCTACGCCTTCTTTATAGTCCGGAGACTCGCGCGTGCGGAGCTAGGCTCGACGCTACGTCTTATTTAGAGTCCGTGGACTATTGCGTGCGGAGCTAGGCTCGACACTACGTCTTCTTTATAGTCCGGAGACTCGCGCGTGCGGAGCTAGGCTCGACGCTACGTCTTATTTAGAGTCCGTGGACTATTGCGTGCGGAGCTAGGCTCGACGCTACGTCTTCTTTATACTCCGTAGAGTGCGCGCGAAGGCGTCCCCCCGCTGCGTCTTATTTATACTCCGTAGAGTGCGTGCGGAGCTAGGCTCGACGCTACGTCTTATTTAGAGTCCGTGGACTATTGCGTGCGGTGCTAGGCTCGACGCTACGTCTTCTTTATAGTCCGGAGACTCGCGCGTGCGGAGCTAGGCTCGACGCTACGTCTTATTTAGAGTCCGGAGACTAGGGCGTGCGGAGTAGAGCTCGACGCTACACCTTGTTTATAGTCCGGAGACTCGCGCGTGCGGAGCTAGGCTCGACGCTACGTCTTATTTAGAGTCCGTGGACTATTGCGTGCGGAGTTAGGCTCGACGCTATGTCTTCTTTATAGTCCGGAGACTCGCGCGTGCGGAGCTAGGCTCGACGCTACGTCTTATTTAGAGTTCGGAGACTAGGGCGTGCGGAGTAGAGCTCGACGCTACGCCTTCTTTATAGTCCGGAGACTCGCGCGTGCGGAGCTAGGCTCGACGCTACGTCTTATTTAGAGTCCGTGGACTATTGCGTGCGGAGCTAGGCTCGACGCTACGTCTTCTTTATAGTCCGGAGACTCGCGCGTGCGGAGCTAGGCTCGACGCTACGTCTTATTTAGAGTCCGGAGACTAGGGCGTGCGGAGTAGAGCTCGATGCTACGCCTTCTTTATAGTCCGGAGACTCGCGCGTGCGGAGCTAGGCTAGACGCTACGTCTTATTTAGAGTCCGTGGACTATGTTCTGCGTAGCGCGGACAGGGGATGCTCTTGGAACAGCAACCTTTATTGAACTCCCGTTTGCGCGGGCGAGCATCGCCTAACAACGGGCCGGTGGCTCTACGCCTACTATGCTGCTTCTAGGCGTAGTACCGCCGCAACCTGTCCGCGTTCCATGTGTGCCGGAAGGCTTGTCCTTCAAGCGTGGCGAGGCGGTACGCCCCTTTGGCAATGCCTCCGTTACGATGTACGGGCCTTCCCACTTGGATTCCAGCTTGCCAACGGTTTTCGCCCGAAGCGCCACTCTGAGGACGAGATCCCCAGGCTTGAACCCCCGCGGGCATATAGAGCGGTCCCGAGTACGCCTTGTCTGCCGCGCGTACTTCTCGACGTGGTGGGCTGCGTCTGCCCGTATCCCGTCGAGGAGGTCTAAGGACACACGACGCTCCTCTTCAGGTGCTTGGACGAGGACCCTTCGCGAGCCGGCCTTAATTTCCTCGGGCGTCACTGCTTCGTCGCCGAAGAGGAGCTTGAACGGCGTGAATTCCGTTGGGCGCGTTACCGTTGTGCGAAGCGACCATAGAACGCTGTGAAGCTCGTCTGGCCACTTGCCCTTCGGCAATCCAACTAGGCGCTTTTTGATGGCGGCAGAGATGGCGCCATTCGCCCGTTCGACCGCCCCGTTAGACTGGGGATGCCCTACCGAAGCGAATCGGAGGGTGACGCCCATCCTGTCACAATAATCTTTGAAGAGGGCGGCGTCAAACTGCAGGCCATTGTCGACCGTGAGCTCCCGAGGTACCCCGAAGCGACATATTATGTTTTGCCATAGGAAGCGCTGTATGGCTGCAGAAGTTACTTTGGCCAGAGCGATCGCTTCCGGCCACCTGGAGAAATACTCCAGCGCGACTACCACGAACCGGAGGTCCCCTGGAGCTCGGGCAAGTGGTCCTACTATGTCGAGACCCCAGCGCGCCAGCGGCCACACCGGGGGAATTGGGTTGAGGCTTGTCGGGGGCCTGCGGATGATGCGCACCATCCATTGGCACCCTTGGCACCGACGGACGAGGTCCTGGGCGTCGGTGGTGGCAGTCGGCCAGTAGAAGCCTTGTCTGAACGCCTTGCCGACTAATGACCTCGGCGCCAAGTGGGATCCGCATACGCCCGCGTGGATTTCCGCCAAGAGTTCCTTTCCTTCCTCAGTCGAGAGGCAGCGCAGGAGCGGCGCGCAAACCCCCTTCTTGTAGAGTGTCCCTTCAAACACCTGGAAGGACCGTGCGCGGTGCTGCAATCGTCGCAGCTCGGCAGGATCCTCTGGCTCGGCGAGGCCTTGTAAGAATTTGAAAATGGGCTCCCGCCAATCTCCTGGCCGCTCAATGCGGTGGACAAGTGCCGCGTCCCGATTGTCCTGCGCGATGGCCGCCTTTACTAACACCTCGCAGAATGCCCCCTCAGGAGGGGCATTGCTGGCTGGCCGCCTTGGCGAGGGCGTCGGCTTGCTCATTCTCCGCCCGGGGGATGGCCTTGACGGTGACACCCAAAAAGTGCATTTCCTTCGCCCGTACCGCCGCGAGGTACTTGGCCAACTCGGGGTCCTTGGCTTGATATGACTTGTCCACATGGCCGGCCACCAAGCGCGAGTCGGTGCGGACCAACACCCGTCTCGCGACGACTGCCTTGAGCTTCGCCAGGCCGAAGAGCAGCGCCTCGTATTCGGCCGTGTTGTTGGTGGCGGGGAAGGCAAGGCGCGCCGAGTACAGCAAACGCTGTCTCTCGGGCGTGATGATCACCGCCCCTACGCCCGCGCCGGTGACGCTGTAAGCTCCGTCGATTGTAAGCGTCCAGACGGGATCATTGAGCGTCTGACCGGGTTGGGCCGGCGGGGTCCATTCGGCGAGGAAATCCGCCAGGACTTGGGATTTAATTGCCGTCCGCGAAGCATACGTCAAGGAGAAGGGGGCGAGCTCGGCGGCCCATTTACCGATACGCCCTGTGGACTCCTTGTTGTGTAGCATTTCTGCCAGGGGGAATGAGGAAGGCACTGTGATCGGGTGAGCCAGAAAATAATGCCGAAGCTTCCTGGAGGCCATGACCAGCGCGTAGGCGAGCTTCTCAAGCTCCGTGTATCTTGTCTTTGCGCCTTGAAGGGCTTCAGAGACAAAATAGACGGGCCACTGCATGGCGCCTTCCTCTAAGACGAGGACAGCACTGACCGCGGTAGTTGACGCGGCCAGATAGAGCAGGAGGGGAGCCTCTGGTGCTGGGGCGACCAGAGTGGGGAGGTGTGCCAGGTGCTGCTTGAGCTCGTTGAAGGCCTTCGCGCAGTCTCCGTCCCAACGAAACCCATCGCACCCGCGGAGTGTCTTGAAAAACGGCAGGCCCCGCTCCGCCGCCCTGGATAGGAAGCGGCTTAATGCTGCCATGCGGCCCGCCAGCCTCTGGACCTCCCTCGTTGCCTTGGGCGGCTCCATACCCAGGATAGCGTCTACTTTGTCGGGGTTCGCCTGGATGCCCCGCCCGGACACGAGGAAGCCGAGGAGTTTGCCCGCCTGTACCCCGAAGACACATTTGTCGGGGTTGAGCTTGATGCCCGCCTTCCGGAGGTTGTCGAAGGTCTCCTGGAGGTCCCGGCCGTGTAGAGCAAGTTGCCGAGTTTTGACCACCACGTCATCGACATAGGCTTCGACGTTCCTCCCGAGCTGGGCGGCCAGGGCAATGGCGACGAGGCGGGTGAAGGTAGCGCCTGCGTTCTTCAAGCCAAAGGGCATTCTGACAAAGCAGAACGTCCCAAGTGGTGTGATGAAACTGGTCTTCTTCTCGTCGTCTTCGGCCATGTATACCTGGTGGTAGCCGGAATAGGCGTCCAGGAAACTCATGAGTTCGCACCCAGCAGTGGCGTCAACGAGCTGATCGATGCGCGGCAAGGGGTAGTTGTCCTTCGGGCACGCCTTGTTGAGTGCCGTGAAGTCGATGCACATGCGCCAGGCCCCGCTGGCCTTTTTGACTAGCACCGGGTTAGCGAGCCATTCTGGATGGTGGACCTCGCGGATGACCCCGGCGCGAAGAAGCTTCGCCACTTCCGCTTTGGCTGCCTGCTGCCGATCCATCGACATACGCCGGAGCCTTTGCTTGACCGGCTTGGCGTCGGGGCGGACCGCCAAACGATGCTGGATTACCGCGCGATCCACGCCCTTGATGTCCTTCGGGGACCATGCGAAGATGTCCACATTGTTCTGAAGCACTTGGAGCAGCTCCCGTTTGACCCCCGGTGGGAGCCCTTCGCCAATGGAGACAAACTGCCCCTCCGCCTGGAGCGGCACCTTCTTGACACCGCCTTCGGGCCGAGGCTTGGGCGTCCACCCGGGGGCGGAGGGCCCAGCGCCGGGCGCGCCAGAGAGGGCATGCACCGGGCGATGCGGCACGCGGCTACCGCCTTCGGCACGTCTTGCCAGGTCCTGGTCGCCGAAGATGGTGATGACACCCTCCGGGCCCGGGAGCTTTACACACAAGAAGGCGTGGTGCGGGATTGCCTCGAAAGAGTTGATGGCGGGTCGTCCCAGTATGGTGTTGTAGGGGTGCGGGATACCTACGACATCAAAGGTGACATGCTCGGTCCGGATGTTACCTTTGTTGTTCTCCTGACGGAAGGTGACAGGAAGGGAAATGTGCCCCAGGGCCTACAGCGGTTGACCCCCGAAGCCTTGAAGTGGGGCTCCTGGCTGCTCCAGCCGGCTTCGGGGGATTGCCATGCGGTCGAGGGCGTCTGCGAATAAGATGTTCGCGGAGCTTCCCCCGTCGACAAGGACGCGCTTGACTTCGCAGGATGCTACGTGGGCCTGGATGACCAGAGGGTCTTGGTGAGGGTACTCCACGCCCCTGGCGTCGCTTAAGTCGAAGGTGATGTTGAGGGGCGGCATCCACAGCTGCGGCTGCTCCCCGAGGGCTTTTGAGGAGGAGCCTCCAGTGATGATGTTGACGGTGTGATGCTGCGCAGCCTCCGTCACCCTCCGCAGCTCCATCACCGTGATGCATGCCCTCGTGTAATGATCGCCGTAGCCGTGTACCTCGCACCACTTGCCATAGCGCAGGAGCTCCTGCTCTGCGCGGGGTTGGCTGTCGTAGTCAAATCCGCCCTCCGATCCCCGGACTCCCCTTCGTGAGGCGGGGTCGGGTCCTTGGCGGGTGCTCTCGGTAGCGAGGACGTGATGGGCCGCCTGCGACCGGCGCTGGCGGCGCCGAGGTTTGGGCCTACACCGTGACGAGCCTTCCGGTACTTCGTCCTCACTGCCTCGGGGAGGGCCTCCTCGGGGCTTTCGGCTACGGCCCGGCTTCGAGGAGAGGCTACCCGCCCCGATCTCGCGCGGGGGGCGCTCCTCATGGGCGAGACCGAGGGCGGTGATGCTGCGTCTTCGCGCATCCTCCTCCGCCCGCGCATATTCGTCCATTTTGTCGAAGAGCTTGCCAACTGTCGTGATTGGCCTCCGCGCGTTGTATTCGGCCATCGGGCCCGGGCGAAGGCCCTGTATGGCTGCATTAACGACTGTGATTTCATTAACATCGTGTACCTGACCTCGAATCTTGGCGAAGCGCTTGAAGTAGTCCCGGAGCGTCTCCGAGGGTCCTTGCTTCACAGCGAAGAGTCGGTTCGCATCGATTCGCTCGACATGATGTCCTTGAAAGTTGCCACGAAGCCGGTCACGAAGCTGCTCCCACGCATAGATGGAGCCCGGCTCTATGGTAAAAAACCAAGAGAGCGCCACTCCGTGCAGTGCGAGGGGGAGTCCCTTCGCCTTCTCGGTGTCACCTCCGCCCGCGGCTTTGATCGCGGTTTCGTACACGCGCACGAACTCGCGAGGATCCGTGTCGCCTTTGTACGGGTCGGTGATGCGGGGGAACTTGAAGTCTTCGGGCCACGCCGCCTGCTGCAGCCCCGCCGAAAGCGGGGATTCCGGATCTACGCCTCTCCGCAGGACACGGCTGGACGTGGGGGCTTCGCGACTGTCCGCCCTCTCCGGCGCGGGCTCGGCCGCGATTGCTGGCGCGGCCGGCTGACTCCGAGCCTCTTGTATATCTCTGACGGCTCCGCGAAGGTCCCCCAGCTCCCGCTGGAACGCGTTGAGAGCCGCCAGCAGGGCGGTTTCCACCACCGGTGCGGGCGGGGTCGCTGGTGCTTCCGACGGGCGGATCGGCGCGGGGACGACCGCGTCGCGGGGGCCCGAGCCGCCGGTCGCTCCGTTGTGGCTACCTCGAACCGCCCGGTCCGCACCGGCGGCGGGGGCTGCGGTGGGGGCGGCGAGGTCGGCTGTCGTCGCGTCGGCGGGGTCGGTTGTCGCCGCACCCGTGTCGACGTCCTCGACCGCCGGGTCCGTCCTCGCAACGCCGGTGGCGGGGTTGGTCGTCGCTGCGCGAACGTCGACGTCTTCGACCACCGCGCCTGCATCGGTACCCGCATCCGTCGCTGCCGATGCCGAAGCTCTGGTACTCATACGACGCTCCGGCTCGGCCGCCTTCTTTCCCTTCACCGCCGCTGAGGAAGCTTTTTTCGGTGCCATCTTTTTCTTCGGTCTTCAGGCTTGTCTCCGTCCTCCCCACGGACGGCGCCAACTGTTGTGGCTACAGACCAAACAGAGAGAGAGATGGTAGTGGAGAGTGATGAAGATAAGTGTAATGGCCTGGGTCCTCCCCATGGCTTGCACCCATATATATATACCCATGAGGAGTGCTTTTACAGTTATACCCTTACATCTGGTTATCCCCTCTGGGGGCAGTCGTGTCATTACACATGGCGTATTCTAGGCCTTATTCCTTCCTACCAGGCCTGCTGGGTTTAGGTGGGGGCCACCCCTACGACAGCTAGCATTCTAAAAAACTATCTATAAAGATAGCTATTTGATGCTTACATGCACACACAGAATTTATAGAGGCTGTCTCGTTTGGCGTTATAGACTAGTGCAAGCGCATCTCCAATAGTTATAGCTAGCAACTAACTATAAGACTTCCACATCATCTATATAGTACACACTAAAGCTAGCATTCTAAAGAACTATCTATAAGGATAGCTATTTGATGCTTACATGCACACACAGAATTTATAGAGGCTGCCTCGTTTGGCGTTATAGACTAGTGCTTAGAGCATCTCCAACAGTATGAGCTAGTTACTAGCTCTAAGACAACTTCTCTAATAGTACTAACTTTTAGCACATAGCTCATAACATAAATAGCCTCATATGACACTCTCACATAATCTTGGAATGTGTGTATGAGACTAGCTCTTGATCAAGAGATAGCTTTTCTCTCTCTTCTATTAAAATATGAAATAATATGCTTAGAGCTAGCTCATAAGTCACTATTGGAGATGCTCTTAAGGAAGAGCTGGCTCGATTTTTTTTGCATACTCTCTTTCCTCCACATAGGATATATGCTGATGTGTACATGCATATAGCTAGCTGACTCAGACCATTGGAGATGCCCTTAAGGAAGAGCTGGCTCGATTTTTTTGCATACTCTCTTTCCTCCACATAGGATATATGCTGATGTGTACATGTATATAGCTAGCTGACTTAGAGCAAGTACAATAGTATAGCTAACTAGTGGCTATAACACTTGTTCATTTCATTTATAGCCTTTAAAAAAATAGTTCATACAATAAGGTAGCTATTACAATAACTATTTGGCCCCACGTGTAAGAGAGTGAAATGCATATTTTTACGTGCTATAGCTAGCTGTAATTTAGTAGCCAGCTTCCTTCTCTCTCTCTTCATTTCTCTCTCTGCCACGTAAGATTTGGTTGATATTATATTTACTATAGCATGCTGACTAAGTCTTATTGTACATGCTCTTAAACAATTGGAGATGCCCTTACTACTCGTAAACAGAGTAGTACACTAGCATTTGGTTTGCACTAATTAACACGTCCCTTATGTGCCACCCATAAGCCGGCAGAGGAGCACTTGAGATTTGAAGATGTACTGCATGTGCGTAGCGAAGGAGGCCATGAAGTGATTGGTAACACTTGTGTCCGTCCAAAACGATGCGATTGGTGAGAGATCACTAACTTCAGATGGCATCATATGTGTATGCAGGAGATGTGATTGTGTCTGTGGATACACCAATCAAGTAATCAGGTGGTACTACCTTTCAGATGGAAGTTAGTAGTAGTTGTGCGGTAGGCAAGGGGGAAAAATTCAACCGGGAAGCAGAGAGAGAACGTGAGACTCATTAAGATCAAAACCGACGCATGCATGCATACACGCATACCAAGGACATGATCACACATCACATTAAGTCCTGCTCATTTTGAGTTTTTGGCTTCTGTCTTATTTCTTACTATTAATAAATTTTGTTTTTTTCTAATTTTTTAGTTTTTTTTTAACTTTTTTACCGGTTTTTTCGTGTATTCGTTTACGTTGTCTATAAGCTAACATATTTTTTATTTTTAAATTTTTTAAATTTAATTACATTAAATAAGCCAACTTCAGCTACAGTAAAATTTCAATCGCTATAATACAATTTCAACTATAAACCACAACTTTCCCACCCAACCTAGCGGAAGTGTAAACGTACCACTACGAAACCAAAGCAAAACCACGAAACAGAGGAAAGTGTCAGAGACGACCACCCACCATCCATCATGGCCACCTCCTCATTTCCTATGCCCCCCGTTCTCCTCCTCCTCCTCCTCTTCTCGGCCGTCGTCCACGAATGCTTCGGCGCATGTGCCGACGGGGCCTCGTCGACGGCGCCGCTGGACCGGCTGTGCGGGAGCCTGGGAGGCTTCTACGTCACGCCGGAGCTGTGCGCGTCGGCGCTCTGCGTGGA
Source organism: Dendrocalamus latiflorus (assembly GCA_017311315.1). Classification (NCBI taxonomy): domain Eukaryota; kingdom Viridiplantae; phylum Streptophyta; class Magnoliopsida; order Poales; family Poaceae; genus Dendrocalamus; species Dendrocalamus latiflorus. The sequence continues at coordinate 2,652,844 of CM029636.1, read as the reverse complement.
CCCGTTGTGCCGGTCCGCCCGCGACGCGCCGGAGCTCGCGACGCTCGCGGCCAGGCTTGCGGCGGCCAACGCCACCGCGGCGAAGGCCAGCCTCGAGGCCGCGCTCTCCCTGGCCGGGGAGGCCGTCCCGGCGCCGGCGTCCGCGGCGGAAGCGGAGGCAACGAAGGGCATGCGGTCGTGCCTGCAGCTGTACGCCGGCGCCGTGCCGGCGCTGCGGTGGGCGGCGCGGTCCGTGGCCGCGCGGCGGTACCGAGGCGCGCGGGAGGTGCTGGAGGCGGCGCAGTACATCGCGTCCGGGTGCGCGGGCATGGCCGGCGAGGCCGCTCTGCCCAGGGAGAACGACCGCTTCAGCTCCATGGCCATCGTCGCGCACGCCGTCGTCGCCTCCATGTCCACCGCCTAGCTAGCTAACTCAGCCACTCTGGTAGTGACTTGCTGTAACAAGGCACTGTGACAAGACAACTCATGCAATGTGGGTTAAAAGATCGGACGTTTACGAATGCTGTTTCTTAATCTCTTGTTTCTCCTACTTAAAAATATAAATTAATGGTCGTCGATTTGTTCTGTCTATTCTCTTCTCAACCGTTTGATCAAAGATCAGCCGTTCAGATCTATATGTAGATAGTTCTTCCACTCCTCGTAGAAAAGGTTGGGCCGACGCGTAGACCACGCTTCTCTTCCCCTGTATCCTCCGCCTCCCACAACCACTCCACCTTCTGCAACCGTCGCCTCCTTTCAGTGGCGGACCCAGGATTTTACCATAGGGTATGCCGCACCAAAATTTTCATATACAATTCGGTAAAACCATATTTTCTCTGTAAAGCTAAAGAACTATACCTCGAGCCCTTTTGATCTCTAATCCAAGGGTCACAAATTTGGATGATAGTTAAGAAGAAAATATCCAGGTAATACATAGACACTCCCTATTTAATTTGTATAACAAAAGCTGTAATAGCCATATATTTAGATTCCAACCCGTCGAGCATGTTTTTCTCCACGGTCCGATAAGAAAATCTAACGCATTACTAGGGGAAAAGGGGAGAACGTAGGCCACGTTTGGTTTGTCGTCAAAACTATCTTGCCTAACCCCGCCAAAATTTGACTAGTAGATGCGAGTTTTTGGGGAGGCAATCGATTGAAGGAGCTAGCTAGGCGATTAATAATTAAATCCTTGCTAACGATAAGTGTGTTCATAATAGTGGTCCAAATTAACCCGGCCGGCATTGGATTGGATTGGATCTCAGTTAAGCCATGCAGGGCAGCAGAGCCATCCAAGAGTGGTGCCGTCGTGTGACCCCAATCACTGCGGCGAAGGCGGTTGGTTGTTCGCTGCAGGAGGCAGCGCAAGCAACCACCGTGCGTACAGCTAATAATGGATTAATGGATGGCTCACATTATTCCGGCGCACTCCATTACTGCATGCGCTTCTTCTTCTTCGTCGCCGCCGTCGTCGTCGTCGTGGTGTCCTCGCCGTCGTCGTTGCGTAGGTGGTGGCATTCAATTCACTACCAGCGATGCGCTGCGTGCACTCGCATTAGCTAGCCTGCGCAGTGACCCAGCCAGGATCGATCGACTCTAGCTTCGTGGATGGAACAGTTGCTGTGAAACATTCCGAGAGCTCTCTCTCTCTCTCTCTCTCTCCCTCTCTCCCTCTCTCTATGACACACACACACAGGGCAGTTTCTCTCTGATGGAAACTCTTACTACTCGTAAACAGAGTAGTACACTAGCATTTGGTTTGAACTAATTAACACGTTCCTCATGTGCCACCCATATAGCCGGCAGAGGAGCACTTGAGATTTGAAGATGTACTGTGCGTAGCGAAGGAGGCCATGAAGTGATTGGTAACACTTGCGTCCGTCCAAAACGATGCGATTGGTGAGAGATCACTAACTTCGGCTGGCATGATCACTGGCATCATATGTGTATGCAGGAGATGTGATTGCGGTCGTGCCTACAGCTGTACGCCGGCGCCGTGCCGGCGCTGCGCTGGGCGGCGCGGTCCGTGGCCGCGCGGCGGTACCGCGGCGCGCGGGAGGTGCTGGAGGCGGCGCAGTACATCGCGTCCGGGTGCGCGGGCATGGCCGGCGAGGCCGCGCTGCCCAGGGAGAACGACCGCTTCAGCTCCATGGCCATCGTCGTGCACGCCGTCGTCGCCTCCATGTCCACCGCCTAGCTAGCTAAGAGCAACTCCAACCGGTTCTTTATCCTGCTCTTTATTGTATATTTACCTAATATGACTCAAGAAATGGACTCCAACCAGTTCTTTATCCTCCTCTTCATTTTTATCGAGTCGCTATTTTCTCCTGGCCGCTAGCTAGATTTGGCGAGCGCCTCCTCACTCGCTTCTCAAATAGCTAGGGGCCATTGGAATGCTAATTCAAATAGAGAGCTGAAAATAATAGCTAGCCTCTTCATCCTAGGAAATAGAGAGGGAGAAATGACTAATGGGATGGAGTTGCTCTAACTCACGCACTCTTGTAGTGACTTGATGTAATAAGGCGCCGTGACAAGACAACCCATGCAATGTGGGTTAAAAAATCGGACGTTTACTAATGCTGTTTCTTAATCTCTTGTAATTATTAAGCTTTGTGTTTGCGTGAAAGCTTTGTCCGAAGCCCAACTATGTTGCGGCCCATAACAGGAATCAGGCCAGGTCAGTTGGCCCTGCAAGTGGTGGGCCCAGCCCGGCAACCTGTATACAGCTGTGTTGTACGGAAGCACCGACCAGGCATCCCGCCCTTTTCCATTCCTCCCTTGGTCTCCTCCCCGAATTTTTTTTACGAATAATCTATTTTTTATTTAAAATTACAGAAATATACCTACTAATTTTTTTTACAAAATAGGCTCCAGTCGCCCCCATTGGGCGATTGGAGCCAATCGTCCAACCAGGAGGCGACACGTGGGCAGTTTGTAACGGTTGGGCGAATTATTGCTATCGCCCGGACGTTGGGTGACTGGAGGTGCAGTCACCGTACGGTTGGGTGACAGGGGGTTAAAAAGGCAGCGCGCTCGGCCGCCACCGCCCCTGCCTCATTTGTTTCCATCGTTCGGCATCGCGAGAGAAGAAAAGAGAGGAGAAAGAAGAGAAAGGAGATAAGAGGAGGAAGGAGGGGAAGAAGAGGAGGAGGGCGAGAAGAGGAGAGGGGGAGGAGGAGGAGTAGAGGAGAGGGAGGAAGGAGGATCTTCAGATTTTCAGATTCAGGTATTTTTTTAGTATATTGCATTTGTAGTGTATTTTGTATGAAATGTTAGTGGCAGTAAAAATTGTAGATGTAGAAAATTTAGGTTGGAGAATCTACCTGGGGACGGCCTCGTACACTGCCAGGGCAGATGTTCTCGCGTCCTCCGTACATCCTTGGCTTCCCCACACAGGGGATGTACTCGATGTCGTACGCCCCTCCTCCAGGCGCGATGGCGGCCAACTGAGGGTCCGTATCGTACGATCTCTGTTTTATCGCAATGATTTACATCTAAAACTAACGATATTACTTTTGCAGGTCTTTTCCCGCCCGAGCAGCGGTTTGGCCCCTCCACGAGCCCGGATGATCTGGACCAGTACTTCTCCAAGTGGGTCGGGCAGGCGTCTGGGTCTGCACCTCGCAACACAGCACCAGAGGTTCTCTCCGGGAGTGCCCTCCCCAGTGCACCGGAGGGCACACAGACAGAGGTGCAACTGACTCCACCAGCTCAGGGGCGGGTGCGACACGCTCCTGATCGTCTTACGTTGTCAGGGCGTCGTCACCTGTTGCAGCGGAGGACGGCCAAGCGGGCCGTACGGGAGGACACGGGCGTGGAGACGGGGCAGGCCAGGGTGGCGACTGAGGGTAGTCCTAACTGTACACTATTTGTTCATGTACTGCTTACATTTGTTATTTACGATGTGAACTTTTTAGTATTGTGCCGTGCTTACTTGTACTCCTCGTTACCTACTCGATGCACGCTCCAAACGAATAGTGAACTTCAATGATGGCAACTGCACGAAGATTCTCAGTAACATCAAAATATCACTTATCATCATATGTATCAATCGTTCTATGGTCAATCATTCCTAAAAAAATTTCAAAATTGTTTACGCACCTACAACATACAATGAATATAAACTTTTATTACAACTCCAGCATATTTTTCCCAGTTTAAAACTACAAAATTGACAAAATTTAAAACATTCACAGGGGACTGAGTGCAGTCGCCCAATGGGGGGGGCGACTGGCTGCAATCGCCCGAGGGTAGGGCAACAAGGACTCTGTCGGCCCCTGGTTGGGCGATTGGCTCCAGTTGCCCCCTTATTGGGCGACTGGAGCCTATTTTTGTAAAAACAAATTTTCACGGGTATATTTCTATAATTTTGAATAAAAAATAGATTATTCGTACAAAAAATTCTCTCCTCCCCAACCCCCTCGTCGTCCCAAACCACTCGCAAAAACCCTATCCTTCTTGTAGCTTCTAGAGCCCCTAGGGCTCGAGTTTGCAATCACCATGAACTCCTCCTCCTCCTGCACCATCCCAACCCCTCCTCCTCCGCTGCCAAGAGATCCTCCTTGAGGCCACACCTATTTCGGGACCACGTGCCTAGGCGCACGGCCGGAGGAGACCTTACCGCACATGATATGGCGGCCTAGATCATCAACGCGATGTAGGCCGGCGACATCCCCCTAGTCATTAGTATTCCGCGACCTGCTAATTTTGATCTGACACTACTGGATCTGGATGGACGTACTGGCATGGTCGGCCATGTCCGGCGGCTGCGTCAGGGGGTCGCTGTGCACGAGGTGTGTCGACTCCACACGGGGGTGTACCATGGTCGCCATGTCCTTGGGACGCCGCAGGACGGTGAGGTGCGTGAGGTCAAGATGAGCGGCGTCATTTAGCTGCCTCTGGCTGTGTGTCAGAGGCAGAGAGCAGCCTCTCGACATCACCAGGGATTAGCTTCTCGTGCCTCAGTGATGATGGGAAAATGGGCGGCTACCCATCGTTGAGTCATTAGAGACAAGTTGGTTAAATTTAATTGAAAATGAGTGATAAAGAAATCAGGTGTTACAGGTCCATTACTTTTAGAATTAATGCATTTACATAAAATTTATGTTAATTACATCTCTTTGTAAGAAAACCCCTCATTAAGAATTCCAACATAAACATTTCAACAAATTACAACATGTGACAATTACAAAAATATAAAAGAAAAGGTATTCAATCTTAGCATCGCTGATGAATGCTTGCTCGGGGCATTTAGCTGTATTTATATCATTTTTGCTAACATGACATTGTATTTATTTTTTCAGCAAACCTATGCGTACAGCATAATTTATGATCATGACTATGGCTAAAAAGACCGCGGTTGAACAATCATGGATGGTCGGAGTTACAATGTATTGTGGATAGTTATGGCTACAATGCATGATTTAGTGATCGTAGCTATAGTATTTGGATGGCAGTCTTAGCTATAGCATTTAGAGATGGTCGTAGCTATAGTATTTGGAGATAGTCGTAACTAGAGTGCATGTAGATGTTTAGCATTACACAATGCTCACAAATATCGAGCGCTTGCTTGTATGTAACCATAGCAAAAGTATTTCCTTTCTTCCATCATTTATTGTTTTACTCCGTCTTGTATTACTATTAGCACTACATAGTGCTTGTAGATGTGAAGCGCTTGCACGTAGTGTAACCTAGGTGAAGTTTATGTTTAATACTTTATGTTTTGGTAGCATATACCCACTCCAAAATCGTATTCATTTGAGGGGACTGAATTGAGGAGGTGAGATTTTCTTGCCTCTAACCCTGGGTTCATATCCATTTGTAGAGGACCGAACCTAAGAAACATAGGATCAAGCACTCATTCTTTGGGTTTGTATCCATTGACGGGACCGAACCATGGGGAGGGCAAAATCATAAAACAAAATGAAGAACCTTGATGGCCGAACCAAAGGGTAAAAGGGGGAAATATGGGGAACGACCCTTGATTCATACCGCGATGGCCGAACCAAAGGGAGAAGGAGAAGAGGAAGAAGAAGACCAAGAACTTCACCTTCTTCCCTGGTTGGCTCCCTCTCTTCTTTTTCAAGTGTGTTTTGTGTCTTCCTTTCTCCTAGAGTTTGCCCAGCGTTTTCTTCTCCTGCAAAATGTTCTCCGTGCCTTCGCTCTTCTCTACTCTTCACCCCCTATTTATAGAGAAAGGATGAGAGGGTGGTTCATGGAGGGAAGTTGTGGCAACTCCTCTCTTTGATTTTCTTTTCACTGAATTTTCTTTTGAAAACTGCTGGTGTAGCATGCACAGGCATACAGATGTATAGGACGTGGGCATGGTAAGACATGGGCGGTTTGAGCATTGTAGCTAGTTTTGCTTGCGGTCATGCAGGTTCCTTTATTGGTCGGTTTTTTGACTGAGCACGCCATGCTTCACCCACGGTTGTTGGATGTGTATTATCTGGGACTTCCAGGTGTTCTTTTGATTTCCATGTGCTATGGCTGAAACATGGCCCCATTAGTGATTACTATTAACCTCTACTAATTATTTAGTTGGAGAGTGCTTAACTTCTGTATGCATGCAGTTATAACGCCACTTTCCTATCGACATGCGAAAGGTATCCATGCATGCGTTTGGTTGACCAGTGCGTCGTTCAGTGCATGTTGAAGAAAACAACACAGTCGACAACACGTGGTCAAAATATTATAGTCGAATAACGTGGTCAAAATATTATGGTCGACCCACGTCGCCGAAATATCATGATCGACCAACGTGGTCAAAATATCATGGTCAATCCACATGGTCGAAATATCATGGTCGACCAACGCGGTTGAAATATCATACTCAACCAACGTGGTCAAAAATCATGCTCGACCAATGTGGTCGAAATATCACAATTGACTAATGTAGTCGACATAACATGGTCAACACCGCATGGTTGATACAATGTGGTCGAAACCAACATGGTCGAAACCAACGTGTTCAAGACCCACATATGTTGCGGTCGATTTAAACTTTTTGTTAGATATCTGCATACAACCATCGATCGGTTGTAGCTACCGTGAACCAGTCGTAGGGTCAGCCTGCCGTTGTTGGCCTGTCATGGTCGGTGCCACTGACCACGTGTATCTCTTTAGGTCTTTATCTCCCGTGTATTGTTTCTTTAATCCGGTTGTTCTGGAAGAGGTATATATTGTAACAGATTTTAGCCGTCAACATAATCTATTAACTTGATGATGATTATTATTATTATTTAGATTTATTTATTGATGTTTTAAGTTTTGGGACAAAATCGGTGTCAACAGATGCCCTCTCAAGGTTCGGATGCAAAAAGTATTTGTTTTCAGATCCAGAGCTCGACATGTATATATGCATCATGTGTATTTTTAGTATATTTTGAATACCTCCAATGTATGTATTTGGACACGAATATATGAACACGCTTCAAAATCGTGAACATACATGGGCCATATAGCCATGCATGTACAAAATCTGAGGTACGGACCCTCATGTCATTAGTGCTTATCCTAATTAAACTGCTCTTAGCTGATCTGCAGGAGACGTGCGTTTCTGTCATGCCATTTGACTAACTTGTGCATGATTTATGGACTAACCGAATGCTCACGTTATCAACCTTTGTCTTTGTGGTCATCTATTCTTTCCTTTTGATTTCCTCCCGAGTCAAATATTCGAAGTCTTCTTCTCCTCTGATTGAGTCATCGATATTTCTTCATCACTCGATATGCATGGTTATTACTTAGTCGACCTCTACCTTCTTTGCCGAGGCATCTTACTTAGTTCAAGTTGGGTGGAGATAAGAAGGCGATGACAATAGCCGTGGTGGTGATGACACTCTCCACGCGTTTTTGCCAGTCTTTCTCGCCTCCACCTTATCCTGGTCTGGTTTAGTGTGGTCACAGTGGTCCTTGGCGCGACGTGGTTGCCCTGGCCTCCATCTTCACGCCGTTGGTCTTTCTTGTGGTGGTCTTGGGCCTTGGGAATGGAGGAACTGTTCTTTGCTTGGCGCTTTTGTGTAGGCCGAAATATGGCAATGGATAGTGGTCTTGGCTTGGCCTTGAGCATGCTCTTGGTTTGGCTCTCGATTGAGGAAGGAAAATGAGATGGTAATGTGTGTGGGCTGTGCTTATGAAGGAGGGGGCTTTTGGCTGACTCCTCTCTCTTGGTCATGCATTGCTAAGACTGCCTTTGCTTTATCTTCAAGTCTCTCTTGGTTTGTTGTTTACTCATAGACTATTGGTCCATAAGGTGAGCTCGACACTTTTTTTTGGTTTTTTTCTACTGCGGAAGGTAAGTCGGTAAAAAGAAAAGTGAGCGTTGAGCTAAGTTTTCTGTTGAATAATGAGGCCCACTTAAGCGAGAGGCGTCGATCTGCCCCGAACAGTCTGGGTACCTCGATGAGCGCTATTTGATTTGGCATCCTAAAGACGAAGGTTTCTGACAGTAAAACCTTTTATGTTCTTTTATTCTCTCTTAGATTGTTTTTGGTTATTCACTTTCCTCTTTACTGGTATTACAAGGGCGACTCTCGCGGCGGTGGAGGTAGAAGATGGTGTTGAGGATGATGTTGGAGAGGGGGTCGAGAAGGCCGAAGCAGGGGCTGCCGATGATGATGCCCTTGAGGGGGCTCCGGCATCTCCTCCACCAAGAGGAGGCCCACCGCCTCCCGAAATAGAGCAGCCACGGGCTCATGGCAGTAGGATACTCCGGTGCCGGCCCCGCCACCTTCGCGTGCCTGTGGGAGCAGCCGACTTGCACCAGGCGGGGAGTTGGCTGCGATCGGTCACCATTCCGCTCTCACCCTCACACCATGTAAAAGCGGATCCGGGTGAGCATAGCAGCAGCCCGTAATCTTGTCGGGACTTGGTGGGCAGCATGCGCCGGGGAGCATGTCACCTCCCAAGGATGTGTAACGGTTCTTCTGTGGACTCGTCGCCATTGTGTTGTGGTGTGCTTGTGCTATGCTATGCTATCGTGAATGCGTTGTGGGATGGGTTTGGGGACCTTACTTGGTTCGGGTTCTGGTTCTTCACGCTGTTGGTCTTCCCCAACTCCCTGTGGCCTCCCCTTCTCCTGGCTCTACCTTTCTTCACTATCTTCTTGTGGTGGTCTTGGGCCTTGGGAATGGAGGAGCTGTTCTTGGCTTGGCACTTTTGTGTTGGCTGAAGTATGGCAATGGAGAGTGGTCTTAGCTTGGCCTTGTGTGTGCTCTCGGTTTGGCTCTCGATTGAGGAAAGAAAATGAGATGGCAATGTGTGTTGGCTGTGCTTATGAAGGAGGGGGCTTTTGGTTGATTCTTCTCTCTTGGTTGTGCATTGCCGAGACTGCCCTTGCCTTATCTTCATGCCTCTCTTGGTTTGTTGTTTACTCATAGACTATTGGTTCATAGGGTGAGCTCGACACTATTTTTGGTTTTTTTCTACCGCGGAAGGTAAGTCGGTAAAAAGAAAAATGAGCGTTGGGCTAAGTTTTCTGTCGAATAATGAGGCCCACTTAAGCGAGAGGCGTCGATCTGCCCCGAACAGTCTAGGTACCTCGCTATTTGATTTGGCATCTTAAAGACGAAGGTTTCTGATAGTACAATCTTTTTTTTTGTTCTCTCTTAGATTGTTTTTGTTTTTTCCCTTCCCTCTTTACTGGTATTACAAGGGCGACTCTCGCGGCGGTGGAGGTAGAAGATGGCGTTGAGGACGATGTTGGAGACGGGGTTGAGAAGGCCAAAGCAGGGGCCGCCGATGATGACACCCTTGAGGGGCTCCGGCATCTCCTCCACCAAGAGGAGGGCCACCGCCTCCCGAAATAGAGCAGCCACGGAGCTCATGGCAGTAGGATACTCCGGCCTGGGGAGAGAAGGAAGCAGCTTCAGTTGGTGCGCGGGGAAGCCGGCGGCCACGTATTCCCAGCCAGATTACAGGCTGCTGCTATGCTCACCCGGATCCGCTTTTACATGGTGTGAGGGTGAGAGCGGATCCGACTCGGTTTCATTTCCTCACGCCCTAGCTATGGCTATTCCAAATCGCAACAAAAAATAGCATGGATTCCATGTATAGGTTAGGAATTTCTACCTGAAATTTATCGGGCTATTTGTATCCGTATTCGACAAAGCACAGTTTGTACGTACCATTTTTGCATTTTCTGCGTATGATCTACACACCCCTCTTTTGATGTACGTACTGATACCATGGATGTTCATTCGGTATTTTTAGTAAATATGGTGCTTTTAAAAATATGATTTGGTATCAATAAATACCAAATTATTTCGATACGGTATCAGTAAATAGCATATTTACCAAAATTGACACGAATTGTAAAACACTATGATAACATTTTTAGCATAATAACGAACTAACAACGATAGCCAGCAGCAAGCAAAAAAAGATTATTATGAATTATAGAACCATTAGCTGGCAACTACAAGTGAATAAAACACCAAAAAACACATACATACACAGAGCAAACAAGTAAAAAACAGTGGGGCTGGCTCATTGGCCAAGAAAATAAGTAAGCGACCGCAATGAGCTGGGAGCAACATATGGACACAGTGGGCAGGCTGGGCCATTGGTCGAGCAAACAAACAAGCGGGCGAGATGCGGACTCACGGAAGTCTAAAGTCTTCCACTGTTCGGTCTGCTTGGTTTGTTCGGTTTTTAACGGTTTTTTTCTGAAAAACAAATTATCATAAACCAAATTTTTAGCCTATGGTATCGAAAACCGATCAAATCAAGTTGACCGATACGGTTCAGTTTTTTGGGTACCGCTTCTTCGGTTTGGTACAACTGCGAAAAGCCTTACCTAATACCACCTTTTTGGCATATTCTGCGTATATGATGTACACAACCCTCCTTTGATGCCCACCGTCGAATAGAAGTTTGTGTACATTTAGTACATCAAGCTCTAAAAGTTTGCATGTGTAGCATGGTTTCCATGTTTAATTGTTTTGTGTGACTTGGTGTCACCATTATCCGGCCATTGCTCAGATATCCGAAATCGACCAAACTAAGCAGAAAGCCGATTCGAATTCGTATTCAAGTCCCAGAATATTTGACCGATGAAAACATGTGCATGAACCAACAAGATGCCTGCAAGCAACGAACGTTCAGTTGTTTGGATAACACCAGGTGAAAAACCGTCTGAAGAAGAAAGAAATTGTTGAGGAAACAACAATGCCCAAATCAAACAGAAAAAGTGAACAACATATCAGCAGTGCTAGTCACTTTGACCGAACAATTCAAAAAATTCGATTTCCAAACAATTCAGTCTACTGTATTGCAGCAATTCAATCCAGGATACAGCTGAAGAAACAAAGGAGCAGCAGTCCACTGTAGCCATTCATCCATCCCTTCCAAGCGAAGGTTAACGATATATCCTGTCTTTATCCAGCCTAAATTTTCAATTCTCACCGACTACGGAATTCCAAATTACAACGACTTTTATCTGTATATCAAGAACGAAAAACGAACAAATCCTAATAGAATCGAACAACATCTAGCTAGCAGCATCAATGGGAGCATGGATATGAAACAGTGGACTGGCTGCAGAGTGAGCCAGCCACATTCTTGAGTATATGTCAACCGGGGAAAATCCTTCATCTTTGATGACCTCTTCCCACTTCCCTGGGGGGCAGCGCAGCGCAACCTTATGTCGGATCAGGAGATTGCCAGGTCGAACATTGTACATTCAAGACGACGCAGATTTTGGCCGTCCGTAGGATATCACCATCACATAGTCTCCACCGGAGGAGCCTACCACCATCTGCAAAGGGCGCACTGGACCCACCCTCAGCCACCGCTCTACTAAATTTCGCAGAGGTTGTGCAGGGTTCACTGACTGCCCACAGCAGCTTATTTCAACCTGTAAACACCAAGATTGGGTACTGTTCAAACAAGTTGTGATACTGAACTCAAAGCTAACGTCCACATAAAAATAGAATATTTTGGCAGGCCATTATCATTCATTGTGTGAGTAAACTGCGCCTTTCGATCGCAATATATGGACAGGTGGCAACACTGGAACACATTGTTCACCTCCATGCAAAGTGATAAAAAGTGTTGGTAACAGCAGGTGTTTTTTCACCTCTATTTCTAAGACCAGAACTAAGTTTCAGCACATGCCAACATGTACACAGGTTCCAATAATTACATTGCCGACATTCTTTACTATGAACTCCATAGCATGCTTATAGCCTTAGATATTTCATGAGTGCGGTAAAAAAAATTAAGCACAAGGTAACAATAAGTCAACAATACTGGAAGGTAGAAGTCTCACCTCAGACTCACTTGGAAGACTGAGCTTCTGCATAATGTACTTTTGGATGGACGATGCAGGTATATTTCCATCTCTATCATTAGACAACGCATTAGCCACAATTGAACAGCTAAAAGATATTTAGTTGCAAAACAACAAAAATAGTTGCTGATTACACTAATAGATGTGCAAAAGTGACCGCAACTATAACAAAATTAAAAGGGGGATCAAGTTCACAATCAAGCTATGAAAGCTAGCTGTATCTACTACAGAAGAAAACATACAAGTTACTGAAGTTGACACTTTGACTCCTCAGCCAGGCTAGCTATAAACATACTTACAAATTATACATGGACTAAAGTGATCAGGGGGCAGAAAGAACAAGCTTATGAGTTGTGATAACTGCATGACCATACAGGAACTGTCCCTGAGCAACAGTCCTATTCAGTGTCACTTAGCATAATGGTTGAAACCAAGGTTATTTAGTCGGCAAGTCGACGCTACCCTCCTAGTGACCAACTTGTCGACTAGTTGGGTACTATTCATATGACAGTGATATGTATGTACACATGTATATATTATATACCCTGTATTGCAGTGATTGGAAAGTACATATATAACTTGAATTAAAGAGAGGACCGATGACTTACATGTTTTGAGTCCAAACTCCCTTCATTTGACTTGTTTAATCTATCTTTAAAGCATCTAAAACATCAAGTTCTCATCGACAATAGCGTTCTACATGATAGTTGAGTAACACGACAACAAGTTCCGAAGTCTAAAATAGCAAAAGGCCAAAAGTACAGCGTCCCTCCTCCCAAGTTGCCTGACTTGGCGCCGCCTGGTTGACTAGTCGACCAGTCGCCCGACTTGCCGGCGCAAGTCTTGTCGCCAGCTCTAGTCGTTTCTTCGCCACCGACTTGTTGACTAGTCGACAACTTAATAAGCATGGTTGAAACAATTGAAAACAAAGAATGTTAAGGTATCAAGGTTATAATTAGCCTGATGCAGCAGAAACTAACACACTGCATCAAAAACTTGGTCATCAGTGGGAACTAATGATCAATCTCAATCACCAGTGGCTGATCTGCATATCTAAGCCCCTTCCACATGCATGCATAACTAAACTGTCAGGCAAGGGCCTTTCTAACCGGAGGCAGAAGGGGAGAATCTGGCTAGCCGGGTGAGGAGGGCGCCTGAGAGCTGTCGGTGAGCAGCAGCCAGGGAAGTCCCCCAGCCGCCGAGGTGGAAGAAGGTTGGGTGGCAGGAGGCGCAGGGAGCAAGAGATTAGGTAAGATCCTAATCCTTGCTTGCTTTATTCAATCAATCACTTCCCCTTTATAAAGAGGCCTAACAAATCAATCTATTATGGAAAGGATCTTAAGGATCCATTTAAATCTGATCTTAAGAAACTTATCTCTAACTTAACCAAACTATGCAAGCAAAGGGGGCGCAACCAGCTTACTGCCCAGCAGGCCCTGAGGTTCTGTGCCGCCGGGTGTAAACGTTGCCCCACATGACAACATGCATGCATAACTAAACCAAATCCAAGCAAGTAATAATGAAGTTGATCAAATCAGTCTTTTGTCAAATAATAAGTTACACAAACTTTCACAGCAAAGTTATATACTTTGGAGTAACTAAAGTTATGCATTTTCTTCAGCTGTGCAAATACATGCACATTTGCGTGACACCATCGGGTAATACCATGGCATAGCATCTCCAAAGGCCGAACATGTTTTTCTTCACTTGTAAGTTCTAACTGAAGCCCCCCACCCCCTCTCACAAGCTTCATGCTTTTCCATAATTCCATTAGAAACACATAGAACAGTTCAATGCCAAGAACATCCATTTCAAATGCATATTTAGAGAATTATTAATAATGCCAACTATTGGTGCATCTGCAGCAGAGCTGAGGAACATGAGCTTACTTTATTCTCAAATAGTGGGCAGGTATCTGTGGCAAGGGTGGGACTCCTTTCCTGAAAACAATTGGATCACAGAAGATCAGGGGGAGGGGAACAAACCTAAGATATTGCTTTGACTAAATTTGAGGGCTATTGATACTATAATGGTGACTTACTGGTCAAACGAGGCAATCAATGAAAACCATACAGGGTTTAATGCCCTATCGTTCTGGCTAGCTGCAGCACCAGAAGCTGCATTGGCTGAAGCTTGGAAAGGTTTCCTCCCCCGGCCAGCCCCTTTCCTTTTAAGCATCATTAGTGGCACAGGAACATCTTTCTTGTCATCTTGAACTTTGGACTTCTGCAGATGCTCCCTAGCCTTTGTTCTGCTAGCATGTTCACTACTAGGAGATTCATTGAGCTGTTCTCCCTTAACAGCTGGACTCTGTGCACTTGATCTGAAGGGCTTTTTGCTTGCAGCCTCTACAAGACAATTTAAAGGTCTCCAGAGCTCTGCCTTATCCAAGTCCTTATTATCACCTGCTTTATCTTTACTAGAGGGATGACTTGATGTTTCCGCATTTGACAATAACTGCAAATGATACCATCAAATGACTGCTAGTGATACTATGCATTCTTCTATTGATTCGTTTTTGAGAATTTGGTATGCACGCAGATGCACAATCTCCATGTAGCTAATTTGGAAACACAAACTGCAAAGCTACACAAGTAATAGGGTATGATTCAGTTAGAATGCTAGAATATTTCTTTACCTGTCTTCTAGTTTGAGGTACTTTGCTCAAGCTATCAAGCAAGCTTGAATTGTCAGCATGTTTATTGGCAGTATCGTTTTCCTTTTTTACAGGATCAATGATAGGACCAAGGCCACGTAATGCGGCGGCAGCCTTCCTGGTAACAGCTCTTGTTCGGCGCCCTGTCAAACCCATTGGTGTTATTCGAGGTGCATTGACCACCAATGAAGAGATAGACCTCTCTTTCCTTTTAACAGGCAGTGTAATGGGAGATTCAACATCTTCGGCATTAACCTTCTTTCTTTTGAATGGAAAAACTTTTGCCCTCACATCTTGCAAATTGTGATCAGCTCTGAAATCAAGATAGCGAAAAATGAGTAGAAGAAAGCCACAAGTTAACAACACAAAATTCCATTCACCAAAAATTCCCCCCAAGTCAGAACAGCCACTTGATCAAGTTTTCTCGGGGAAAAAAAGACTTCTTGGCCAAATAGTAGCATTCAATTGTGTTTCAGATTATAAGCATTTCTTTGGTGAAGGCACACAGTGAAGTTGCACCATGGATGTTATGGCGTCGCCTAGGCGTCGTGGCGGTGCAGCGACGACGCCATGGAGGTTCGCCACGCCTTGGCCTAGTAGGCGAGCGCCTAGGAAGGCTAGTCAACCACGGTGACACCAAGGCGACTACGGCGAAGTGTCTGGCGACGCCTTGCCAGGGGAGTGACTAACTCACAGACTCAACTCACTCCCCCCACTCCAACCAAAGCAACGAACCAAGCGAAGCCGCCCACACACGGATGGGCGTGGCAAAGCCAAAACCTGCCAACCCCGAGATCCCTCCTCGCCGCACCGGCAAAATCCGCGCCCTAGCCGAGCGTGCGAATCCGCTGGTTTTCCTCTACGCTCACGTAGCTCGCTGCGATGGGGTCGGCGGCAGGAGGCCGGCATGGCCGTGTCCTCTCCTGCCTCTGCTCCCCCGCTCCATTCAACCTCCTCATGCTCCTCTCCACCAACCTCCTCGCCCTCCTCGCCTTCTTCACCCCCCGCGATCCCACCGCCATCACCACCACCATCATCCCCTCCTCCGCCCGCGCCTCGTCCAACCTCTCCACCCACATCGCTGCCATCGCACGCGAGATCGACTCCTCCCACCTCCCCCACCGCCCCGAAGGCCTGCCCCCGAAGCCGCTCCTCTTCCTCTCCCCGCACGTGATTCCGCTCGGCCACGACATGCGCACGGGGCTCACCCACATGCCGGCCTCCATCGCGCACGCCTGCTTCAGGTACCCCTCCACGCTCGTGCTCCTCTTGGCAATTGCATTCATTTTGGTCACTCTTGGCAATTGCTTTCATTTTGGTCACCGTAGCATGCCTGGACGCCATAGCGTCCTGGCGCCCAGCAGTCACCTTGGTCGCCAAGTCCGCCATGACAACCATGAGTAGCACCCAATATAAAGACCTATGTAAATGTGCTCCTCCATGAACAAGCGGTTGTCAAGAAGCCTTCAAAACACAGAGGTATAGTGACAGCAAAGTTTTGCTATTAGTAAAGCTCAAAATGATGTCAGACGACTATTAAAAAGACAAAATGATGCCAGACAAGAAAGAACACTTGTGGTAAATTGCACAATGCATATCTTTAGAAGGGATTCTTATATCAGGGCTTTCTTGTGAGTGGAATATTATGTTATAGAATGCAAATTTGCACTAGGAGCCTCAAACAACACGGATTTCATATTTTATATAAGCTAGTTTGGCCAATTGCAGGAATCTCTACTCTTAACTGGAGTGCAACAATCCAAAAATGATGCTCCAATTATGCAGGAGCAACATAGATACATTCCAGCTTGTTCAAAAAGCTGAATAGGTCCTTTATACCGCAAAGTTTCTAATTTTCTATGCTTCTGTTCTTTGTATTATCTGTAGTTCATTGCAACTACCTATTATGGTTTATGCCCAAAGTTGAAGTTCTGACATTTTGTTATCCAATGGAAATAGAAGCTAACAGTAAGAAATCTAGGGAACTTATGCTGTGAAGTCAAAGTAGTGCAAATAAACACATAGTTTGGCAGTAATAAAAGTACAAGAACATTTAACAAAGCAAGCAATTTGTGGTCAAACAAAAAACAACTGCTCAGATTAAGGACCCCCCCCCCCCCCCCCCACACACACACACACCCAAAAAAAAGGTCATGAGTAGAATACCTAAGCTTCTCAACTGGAGCGCAGCCAAGATCAATTTTACATACTGGGCAGTAGTCTAACTCCTCATCATTCAGCTTCTTATAGATACATTTTCTACAAACTGCATAATGCAAAGAAGAAAGCTCAAAAATCGTGAGAAACCAAGAGGTGCGGATTTCATAGCGTAGAAGACTAGCGTAAGGCAATATATTTCATTTGTCAGGGGGAAAAGCTGCACCACAAAATTTCCTTTCCATGGAAAACATAAAGAATGTTCTGAAGTTTATGTATATACTAGGAAGGAAAAAAAGATGCATACAGATGGAAAAAAAAGGCTCTGACATTGCTAGCATGGGCCATATAGCATGAAATTCCAAAAAACTGTTTACAATTAGACTAAGGGGATGAAAAGACAATTGATATGATCAACAATACTTATGTACAGTAAAATCATACAGAAAAAACACGATTATATCAAAACATTAATAAGCCATTCTCGTATTCTGTAGTGTTAAGCAAAACAGCACGATCTGTATGCTTTTGCAGAACAAAAGATTCAGTATAATAAAATTCTATCAACCAATTGAAGCCATTGTTTACTTGATATGCATGCATGTGTCCAGTCTCAAAAACAAGAGAAGGAAAAAAACTAGGAGGATAGATAACCAAGAGATCAAAACCACCAACATTGCTTCCAAAATGTAGTAATAAAGTAACCATTTCTCAATACCAGACATATTATTCAAAAGGGATGTCTTTGGAGAAGCTTATTTTAGGACAAAGCTACAATTGGCTAAATAAAATGGTATTGTAGCCATAAAAGATGTTACAAGAAGGAGACAAAGCCCAAATGATTATATGCATCCCAGCAAAAAGGAAGTAAAAGGAAACAGAGGAGCAATGGATGTGAAAATGTGAGGGGTTAAATAAAGTTAATATAACATTTTACAGCAAGGATAGGATTTAAAACCTGAATGGTCTGCCCTAGAAATACTAATTCCTTTCTAAAAACTAATAGCACACAAAGTAAAGAATTTACAAATGTTGGGAAAAAAAATCAAGATCCTCAGTATCTCAAGGGCACAGACAACATGAACAATTACACCACCTGATTCATGCATGCAGAGCAATTAAACAGTTTGCAGATATTTACAGCACCATGATCCACACTGAGGACCCAAAAATTATGTGTACAGTTCCACCAATTCCAGGCCAACATTGCAAGGACCCCCACATGCAAAACAACAACTAATGTAGGCTGAACCAATCACTTACAGATATTAATCTAAATCATGAACTCAAGTTGAATACCAACTCACACCAGAACACTGCAAGATCACATAACATCATGATTAGTAGCACGAGAGAACTAAACAACTATCTAAACAGGATTACAGGCACCAAAGCAGCTCACCGATTTGCACAAAGATCACCAATCTACGTAAAATCCACCTCTTGAAGCCCAGCATTGATACAACATCACATCATGGGTCTAGAAACTAAACTGGAGCACAGCCCAATAAGGCAAGAATCTGGAAGTAAAAAAGTTGCCAAACGTGGTCAAGTCAAACCCACGAACCCGAGCTACGAAGTCCCCAGATTTACGTAGAATCGCGAGGCGGAACCGCGACACGAACTATAACGCACGTCAAGAATTGCAATCACGCAAGAACGCTAAGAAGGCAAGAACCAGGTATTCAATAGCAATACAGCATCGCCGGATCACGAAATGGCGATCTCGACGCCACCAACCAACGTCGCAGGCGGCCAAATCGGGAGCCCCAAGAACCAAGCACTCGCCGAATCGTCGCCGTAATGCTCAAGAATGCGTCAAATCGTCGTAAAGATTGGAGCTTTCGAGGCTCCCGGCGTGGTGGTGCGGCGGGGTTGAGTACTCACATGTATGGAGGCACTCGGAGACGGTGGTGGCGTCACGGAGCAGGCGGTGGCAGAGCGGGCACGTCATGCAGCGCGCGAGCAGCTCCCGCTTAACCATCACCACCCCGTTCCCCTCCCCACGCTGCCGGCGCCGGCGCCGGCGCCGCCCGCCCCTCTCGTCCTCCGCCTCCACCTCCTCCTTGACCTCCTCCGTCGCCTCCTTCCCCCGCTCCCCACCAGCCTCCGCCATCTCTGTCGCCTCAGCAACCGCCACCGCAGCCGGCTCCTCCGGCGGGGCCGGCGCCTTCTCCGGCGATGCGGGCCCGGTCTGCATGGTGTGGGCCACCCCGCGCGACTAGCTCCGCATGCTGCGGAGGCGCAAAGGCGGGGTTTTTACCCCGCCGTCTCCCTCTCCCCTGAGCGTGCAAATGGGAGGAGAGATCGAAGAAGAGGACGACGACGAGGAGGAGGAGGAGGAGGAGGGGAAGAGAGAAAAAAAAATTATTGACGTATTTATCGAGAGAAGAAGTGAAGGACGAGTGGGGAAGGCAAAGGAGGCTGGCTGGGTCAGTTTTTTTTTTTTTTGCTTTTTTTTTCCACTTTTGGTGTGCAAGACAACCAAGAGCTGATCATACGCATTTTAGTTTCACGACATATACACAGTAAACACCGTATCAAACTACTATAATCGTGTTAGTTTTTGTCTGATCTATGTTTCGTGTTCATGCATTTAGCGTATGTTTGACTGGAAAAGACGAACCTTCTATCTTTTTGAAACCAGTAACAAATTTTCATCATGTACAATGTCATTGTTTGATTTGTTTTTTTTTTTTTTTGCTTTTACTTCTAGTTTACGATTCTTTCGTGTTTCTCATTGTAAGGGAATGGGTGTTGTGTCGCTCATCACTCATCAGTTTAATTTCTTCAATTCTTCTGTTCGTGTGTTTCCTATGTGACCATGATGGGATTTATGCAAGAAGATCTGGAGAGAAGATTATACGGTGGATGGTAGCATTACTTTGCAACCCTAAGTGTTTTTGGGATGGTTTTGGTGTTTCTTGTATTTGCAGAGAAAACCACACGCAAACCATATTAATGTTGCAAGATATACATAGTAAAAACCACATCAAAATTCTAGGATAATCGTATTGCGATATATTCCTTTGCCATCATATATATTTGTTCTTGTTCATGCATTCAACGCATGGTGAGCTAGAAAAGACAAGCCTTCCATCTTTTGCAGCAAAAGGTTTCTAAAACTTGTGACGCATATAAACATGCTTTAATTTGTGCTGGTTCTATAGAAAGTGGGTGGTGGTGGCCAACTATTACTTCTTCTCAATGTAATCAATCTAGCATTGATCAACATTGGTGAATATTAAAACCAAACAAATGCAATCTCAACTTGAAAGTAAAACACTATATTTATTTGCCTTTCATGGAGCAAGGGAGACTTAAGTCTTATTTTACTTTACCACTTGTTTCTTTTTATTTTTCCTTCTGGTGTGCGAAGCAAAGCCACGTGCCTAGCTAGGTTTTACTATTGTTACCAACTTTTGGTTGTATATATACAATGTTTGTTATTGTTGGATGGGTATATTGCTTTTAATTTCTAGTTTATGTTTCTTCTAAACATTATGCAACAGTAATGTTGTGGCTGTTATACGTTGCTCAAATTTTAAAGCAAGCAATCTAAAAGCCTAAGGTGTTGATAATAATCTGTGGTTTAGAGTATATATGTGTGTGTGTGTTTTTCTTTTAAAGGAAGTACTAAATATCGCTATTATTTTCCTATTTCATTGTACTCACGTAGATTTTCTATAGAGAATAGTTTATTTGGCTAATGAAAACAATACTGTATGACCCTGTGTATGCTCGTAAATGTGGTTTTGGTATGATCTTATGTTTTATGTTTTCAAAGATACTATTTCGACAATATTAGTGTAACTAAAACACCAGGATGATCACATTGTGACAACTTTTGGTGATATTGGTGCATCTTAATTTAGAAACACAAACCGTCTATCCTTTGCTAAACAAGTTTTATAAAACTAGTAACGCATCAAAACCGCTCATTGTTTTACGCTAGCTCCCACAAACATTGTTGGAGGCTACCTTTTAGTTTTCCCAGCAACCCAAAACATGGATCAAGATGGTATAATGAAACCCATGAATAACAGATGAAACCTCATATTGAAAACAAGCATTAGCCTTATCAAACCAACTAGGAGCTCGTCTTACATTGTACACAATTTCACGACTAGATGTTGCAATAAATATAATTGAGTAAATTTCATAAAACTATACATACTTTCATAAAACAACACCTTTAAGGAAAGTTTTCAAGGAACTACACATTATTTGCCAAGCCTATCCTAAAACTACACTTTCAATGGAATCTCGTTCGAGACAACGAGCCTGATAAGCAAGGCCCATGTGTGAGCGACACAACACAGTCTTACATGGCCACATATATTGCACGTATCAGCATGCAACTTGCCACATGTGTATTGGCACATCAGCAGGAGAATACATGTGGCAACGTAAGACCTCGTTCAGCCACTTACATATGGGTCCAGCCTGATTGACCCGTTGAATAGAATAGGATTAAAAGTGTGGTTTTCTGATAGACTTGGCAAAGAATGTGTTGTTCTTTGAAAACTTTTTTGAAGGTGTAGTTTGTGGAAGTATTCGTAGTTCTACGAAATTTACTTTATATAATTCTATGTCTTGTTTATAAGGGTATAATTTTATGTCTTAAAATAGAGATACATTGATGCGATGGGCCCAAACATCGGTGCAAAACAGGGTGCCCAAACATAGTATAATAATATTACAATGTCAAGTAGGCATATATCTAATCTTATGTTTAACATACATTTGCATAACAAATAATAGTATGCAATTTGATAATTTAAAATGAATATAAAATTGCATAAAATGTAGGTTCGATATGATTAAAGTATTGGCTCACCTGGTTCACAAGCGGGTTGGTTGTAAAACTCTTGAGTTGTCTCGCACTGTGGCTCTTCCGTATTATCGTACTCTACTCAGACAATCACATCGAAAAGTAAATAAACACGCGAGTAAAATAAATAAATACAAAAGAAAAGTCAAATAAACTCCAAATTGAACAATTCCACTGCCATTAGATATATCTTGAATTTAGAAAAATTTAGAAATAAATTTCATTAAATTTAAAGTTAAAATGAAAAAAATTAATAGAGGAGAGAGAGAGTTTCTCTCTCTGACAGAGGGGTCCATTGTATTTTATTTAATTTTTGAATTGTTTTTCTATTGAAAAAGCTCACTGAGATTGACAGGAGGGTCCCACGGGATTTAAAATAAATTTTTAATTATTTTCTAAAAGAAAATGGCTAAGGGGCTGCAACCTATTTACTATGCAAACAGTAGGACAAGCCCACTTGTCAGCGACTTACCCTAACTTAACTAGTTAAAAAGGTTTTTCAAAGGGCTAGGGGCCACATGTCATACAGACCGAGGCCTAATTAGACAGGGAGGACCCATGGGTCAGCGACGGATTAACACACACTAATGATGGGCATTAACGAGCTAAGCATGCACGTTTAAACTTAATGACGTCACTACACTGTCTCCTCTTGCCGAGAGGAGGAGAGGCTGCCGATGAGGTGAGGGGTGATGACTAGAGGCGAGGCCGAAAATGGGTCCTACGGCTTAGCGCAAACCTCCAAGCGGGTAAGGTGTAACGACCCACGTCGTTAATTAACCCTAATTAGCGAATTTGGACGTTAAGCAGGATTAATTATACATAACTAATGAGCTAAAATACGGGGGAATTTAAAATTTTCTACGTAGCCGTATAAATTGAAATCAACGAATGATAAACTAGTATCTTGTTTTAATAATTTTATTAACGAGGATGAATATCAAACCGTATGGACTGAAATGAGAAACAAAAATTCAATTGCATGGCAAATAGAAACATTCAAATCAATTAAAATATATATATAACAGTCCGTAGTACAACAGTAGTTAATTACAATCTGTGTAGGGTAAAATCAATAACATACATTGATCGATAATGAGAACTCATATCAAGACCAACAAAAATATTACAATTTGCATTACATAATAACGACAATCTGAATGACAACAAATATACGATTCTATGTTTCAACCAAATAACCATCTCAAAGACTAAATAATCGTAATACAACTGTATTTAGTCAGGAAGTGTGTGGTTTAATTTACACACAAGTCCATCTCATATATAAATATTACATTCGAGAATTAGAGAATAAAAATTACAATATTTGGTACATCAATAATAAGAGAAAGCCCTATTACAACTGAACCATTTCATACATTGAAGTCTGTCGTTAAAGTGCCACCACACTAATATTTTCTTGCGAGCGATTCAATAATTCTAATACCGAAAAAGACCGAACAAAAGAGCGAATCAAAAATAAGCGAAAGAAAGAAGAAAGAATTGCCGTCAGAGCCCTAGGGATTAACTTCGGGCAGGGTAATCCGTTCACGGAGATACCTGACCGTCCGGGGGCCAGTCGGCACCTCTCACAACCGTAGGCTCATCACCCGGTATAAACAAACCTGAATGTTTTAGAACACCAACACATAAAACCAACTTACTATATGCATCTCCGAGCACATATAGCCATAGGAAAGACCAGCCAAAATATCTCCCCAGCTCAAATAGCAACCGGAGATAGCCAGGCCATAGGAGCCAAATCAGCCAGCGCACACATTCCATAAAAATCTCGCTCGGCCAGATAACACTGGCCAGATACACCCAGCCAGCCGAAGCAAAAAGAAGGAAGAGAGAGAGCAAAGAGTTAGAGCACGGCACTTCTCCCTTCTCTTCTCTATTCCGCACAGAGCACAGAGGAGAGACAGCAAGACACCGCACGGCTACGGTCCACGGCCAGGCGAACCAACGGAGCAAGGCGATGGCAGGAGGTCAGACCGCAAGCCGAACCCGTCAACCCTAGGAGGCCACCACAAGAAGCCGGCAGCACCAAGCCGAAGGAGGAAAGTAGCCAGGGACCAGCCATCAGCCACCAACCGTAGGAGGAGGTCACCACCGAGGGCACAACCGCCACAACCACCGAGTGAACGACTACCACCAGCAGCCCCAAATCATTCCCACGGCAACCCAACCCTCCACCGGCAAAGGTAACCCCACACACATGAACTAAATGTCCATTTCAATATTAAACCTAGCTTACCACACATAACAAATCACCAGTAACAACCGAGTAGCATCACTGTCCACCATGAACCAGCACTTAGAGCAGTCACTGGAGGTAGAAGAGGGAAGTAGAAGAGAGTAGAAGAGCAAGGGCTTACCGGGGATGGAGGCGGCTATGTGCTACCGCGGTGTAGCCCCACCAAACCGCCGCCGCACACTCCCCCGGCGTGCGGGCGACCTTAGCCGGCCGAAACCACACCGGAACAGCACACCTCCCTGCCTGTCATCACCGAAGTAAATCCCGTAAAATCCAAGCAAAATAGCAAACAAATCAAGTCAAAATGGGGAAGGTTAGAGAGCCGAGGTGCCAGATTCGGGCCCTAGGCCACAGATCCGACGGCATCACGCCGTGCACAGCCGTGCGGTGCGGCGAGGATGACCCCGAGCGGCGTGGGGCGGCGCGACACCGAGAGGGCTGGCGACGCCAAGGGAAGGCGCGACGGCAGGGCAGCGTGTCGGAGAGCTGGTAGGGGAGCAAAGGCACCGGCTGGAGGCGGGCGCATCGGGGAGCGGCGCGGAGGCGCCGAGAGGTGGCGCCGAGGTGAAGAGAAATCGGGCGGAGGAGAGGCGGCGCGGCGTCGGTGTGGAGGGAGACCGAGAGAGAGAGAGAGAGAGAGAGAGAGAGAGAGAGGGCGGAGCGAAATGGGGAAGGGGAGGAGATGAATAAGGCGTCGGCGGTGGTGAGGGGAAAGAAATGAGGAGGCGTCGGCGGTAGGCGCAGAAAAGAAAAGCGCAGGGGCGATGGGGAGAAAAAGAAAGAAAAGAAAGAAAAGAGAAAAAGATAAGGGAAAATAAGGGAAATAGGAAATGTGAAAAGGGTAGATTTCCTAAAATTTGGAATATTCATAAGCATACAATGTCACAACCTTGCTATAATAGATTTATTGAAATTGAGGGATTTAGATGCATACATTTAAGAATCTAGAAGTTGTCTATTATCAATATTGACGCAATAGAATTCTTTTAAGAAGTAAATAGAAACCTAGAAGAACTGTACACATATTGAGTAACAACCGCTTAATTAATTTAACCATACTACATTGTGAAGCCCTAGATTAGTTCGTAGTTTAATTTTCAAGCAAAGGGCTGTCAATAGATTAGCAATATGGAGTTTATCGAATGAAATGGTATAATACCGTTCAATTCATTTGACATCACAACCAAATAATTACTTAACCATGTTGGTAGTATAAATTCATGAGACATCATTAGTAAATATCTGTGATCCTTATGAAGAAACCAAAAATGCCAATGAATTAAAACAGGTCCGCGTAAATACTAGAACCGGTGTATTGTTATTTAGACTACTCAATGGTATAATTAATTACTTAAGCAATTTGGTTAGTAATATGTAAATGATAGAAAATTCACCTCTAATCATTATAATAAATCCACCTCTGATTAATCTAGAATACAAGGACAAAGTAACGATGGTCCGACAATTTAAAAGATGCTAGTCGATTAAACTTATAACGTACGGATTAAATTAAAGTACTATAGTAGGAACCAATTGTTGCAGGTCTGAATAACCAAATAATGTAGTTAAGTTCATCTAAATAATAGAAGACCACTAATCAATAATTACAATAGTTAGAATGAAAGAATTGTCATCAATAGATTAAAGTATAGCTTGTACCGATTCAATTAGTATATTGTGGTTGCAACCATGGCTAGTGTATTGAATTACAAAAACCTTGCTAATAAATATTTATGTCTAGTACTCATAAATTAGGTGGAGAGGTATGAAGTAAATTGTTAAAATATCCTT
The DNA here is from genome assembly GCA_017311315.1 of Dendrocalamus latiflorus. NCBI lineage: Eukaryota > Viridiplantae > Streptophyta > Magnoliopsida > Poales > Poaceae > Dendrocalamus > Dendrocalamus latiflorus. The sequence goes on along the minus strand of CM029636.1, from coordinate 2,626,875 downwards.
TAGGTTGCTCTATCATGCAATTAAATGCCCCGATAATTCTTATTAGTCGATTATAAATTGTAGAAACATCACTAATAAATATTTGTAATTATTAGAATAAATTAATAATCACATTCTAAATTAATATCCATTAGAAGATGCCAAATTAGTAAAGGCAGTTAGAATAATATATCCCAAATCACAAGACTACATGAGGTTATAAAATCGTGTGCACCGAATAACTTGTGTATAGTAAATTAAATAGCCTAAGACGTCACAATTCGCAGCTAGTTAAAATAAAACTTGAAGATCATACAAAGACGCTTAATATAATTTAATTGATATTTACCTAGAAGGTAATTTCATTGGTATAGATAATTAATCACATGTGTACTAATTACAAGAAAGGACCAATACCAAAAAGAAAGAGTTTAGTTAAATAACCCTAATACCTAAAATGAATTAGAGAGGTGAATATATATACATACACCCATATGAGGAATTAAACTGGTATATTGGCATCCGCGAGATTGAGTAGGATTAATGATCGCCAATATTTGTGCCTGTATATGTTAATCGTATAGCAACGAAAGATGATCGGACAACAACAAAAGACTAAGTCTAATTTTCGAGTAAACAATCCAGCTGCATGCTAAGAAAATAACGTCACGTGACGAGCACAAAATACGAGTTAACTAGGACTACCACAATCGGATGAAAGTGAGCGAATCTCTACCGTAGAAGCACAAGCACATCGACACCTTGTATCTTAATATACTTCCGTAAATTAAATCGTAGCCAACGTATTTTAATTGCAGACGCCGATCCAAGCTACGAGAGTGACTTCACCTGATCCTACTTGAATCCGAATTTATGGTTGAAATCCAGGCAAGCATTCCTTTGATCAAATCTTTAGCGTATATTGCTTAAAACAAGTATTTTGATATTAATCTAGTATCACCCTGCATGAAAGAATTAAAAGATATTTAAATCGAACAGTTGAAATAAGAGACATGGAAAAAGAAATAAAAGACAACTGATGGAGCAGTTGGCCATTTCTATTATGTAAGAAGGTGGGCAGAGGTTGCCAGGGCAGGTAATGAGTGGGAGGGTGTGGGACCTCTGCATAAGAATAGCCTATAAGATTTTACCAACTTCATTCGTATGAACAGACCGTACCAACTCGTATCAACCAACGTTCCGTTTTCACGGGCAGTCGGTACTCTAGTGAGGTGTTATATTCTCCACAGGAGTGATTGTATTTATAAGATAAGCCCAAAGGAACCGGTATAAGACCGGAGCGTAAGAACCCACAGGCGGGTTACGCATTGGCGTTATATTACGCTGGCAGGGGGGCTGGGTGAGGGTCGGAAAACCCTACCAGCCAACGGTTATGTCGTTTTCAGTGGGTCTGTGTGAGGGTTTTACACCGCTCCAGGCTGCTGATTGTGTATAACCGGGTGGAGATATAATTACTGAACTAGAGATAATTGCACTGTACTCTGTTCTGGGCGCCGCTTCAAAGGAATTGCGGATAAACCCAAGAGCCAACACGAGCAGAGTGATGATGGGTAAAGTGATACAAGCTTGCGCAATGCTATCCAAATCATGAATTCATGCCTGTCTCCGGGAAAGGAGAATTACGGAAACTTATGGGGGGTTTTTGCTGTTCATGCGTATGCTCAGTAGTTTTATAAATTAATAAATTGTAATTGTTTCAAAACCAACAAACCTTATTTTCTATGTCATGAGTAAGAAATTGAGGATAGGAATGGAGATTCCTAAAAGTGAAAAGGATAATCATTCTGTGCATTTTTGCTAATATCGCTTGCTGAGTACCTCTGTACTCACCCTTGCTATAAATCTCCCCTTGCTTAGGAGCATGTCAGTTCAGAGAATAGCAAGTCAGGTGGGAGATTGCTGGAATGGAAGACCATGGACTCGGTTTGCAATAGGGCCAGGGGGGCATTCCGTGCGAAGGTTGTGTTAGTATGAGTTATCCAAGCCTTTGAGGTATTGTAATAAACTGTAGCCCTGCGTGGCGATATTCTTGTAATATCATATTGTATCTCTAATTATTGTTCTGCTGTAACACTCTGATAGGCTTATTATTCGTTAGAGCGATGTTTTATCAGCTAAAACGAATAATAATCCGTTGACTGGCGTTATTACCCCATGGTAATAATGTGGGTCGTCACATAAGGGGCGACGCTAGGCGAGGCTAGCTCGGAGGCGCACGAGGGGAGGCGGTGGTGCACTATAGAGGAGTAGTGGTGAGCGGTGCTAACATGGGCATGATGAGAGTAGGTTGAGAGCGTGGCGCGACGCGCGCTGGGCACGCACGGCTAGGAGGGAGCGGCGTGGGTCATTCCAGGCCATGCCAAAGGCCGTTTAGACTGGGCCAAGGCTAGGTGGGCTGAGAGGGAAGGCAGAGTGCGGTGGGCTTGGCCCAAGAGGGTTTGAATTTTGACATTTTTGAAATTCAGGGGAATTTTGTGTGAACTTTCGAATTGCAAACTGATTTTTGATTTTTTTTTCCAAGCAAGCTTTACATTCCCAAAAATGGGATGTTACATGCGTGCCACATTGCTTGCACACCATTAGCATGATTGTCGCTTGTTAAATAGCCTCATGGGAGTCATGTGATTGCTCAACGGTTAAGACCGCTTTGTTGTTGAATGACTCATCCGATCGGGTTGGAATGTTGGATTAGGGATTGTATATTATACAAAAAAGGGAAAAAGAATGTACATAGCTTTATTTCACAAGTAGTAAATGACTAAATGTTTTATTTTCTGATTTGACTAGTTATCCACTCGTGCGTTGCAACGAAATTTATTGGATATATAGAGAATCATGCTATAGAAGAGGGCTACTCTGATCAGTTGAAAAATGGAGAGTGACGAGAAGTTGAGAATGGAGCGGTTGAAGGAGAAGAGACGTACAACCACCAACTCGTTCTTTATAGTAGTAATGATGTGTATGCTCCGTTCACACTATTTTTGTTTAATTTAGGGGTGTGTTGGCAACAAATCTGCCATCTTTCCCCTGCAAGGCTGCAACTACTTAGTTTTGATGTGGATCCGATAAACTCTGCACTGTTTTCTCATCATACAGGTAGAGGTGAGCCGCTTCAACAACACCTTATGAGCAATTTGTTTGACACGCCTAAATAATTCCCATTATGTGTTATCTCAGGATACCCAACATTTAGAGGATAGGTTCTGAATGGGAATAAGCTGTGGGATCTTATTGAAGGGCTGGAGGAAAATGATTCATTGCACTATACTCATCTATTAACAGGTGCATGATTGTTAAAACTTCTTTAATTTAGATTATCCCGTCCCTCACATCAAAGAAAGAGCAAGTTGATTGGTCCTTTATTGATATTTCATCGTGATGGGAGACCATCAATCGTCTCCTTTTACTGCCAAGTGCAGTGCTTTATACGCAAAGTAACATGCTAGTTATGGTATTCAGGTTACATCGGCTCTGTTTCCTTTTTAAATACTGTGCTAGAAGTTGTCGACAAATTACGATCAGTTAATCCTGATATTGTATATGGTAATCTTTTCTGACCTTTCATTATTTGTATGGTTGGTTCTTCTGGTTGTGGCATAATACAATTGGTTAATATCTGTTTGCAAACGTTCTGCGGTTTGTGACCCAGTTCTAGGTGATGAAGGAAAACTCTATGTTTTTCAGGAGTTAGTATCTGTTTATCAACAAAAGGTGATTTGACCCTGTTCAACTTGCTTAGTTTATCTCGTATGATATCAAATGCTGGGAATTGCTTGTTCTTAGGCTTTTTAGCATTTAGAAGCTTTATTTTGACACAAAAATGCAAGCTTTGACTGTTGTATGCCAACTTGTAGTGCTCACAGCTTCTGTAAGCAAATCCCTTCCCTAGACTGAAGTGTTACTTTTTGTTATAGAACAGTACAGTTATACTACATCTCCTGTAGAAGTGAGTAGAGCCGGCTCTTTACCTTGTGTTAAGTCTCATTAGCTTGTGTTCCCTTTTGCTAATTGAGCTATGAACTGAATTACATACCATAGGCCAGAGTCGGTCATTTCAAATATGTTTTCTTGTGAGTTCTCAATCTCTATGGCTTGCTCATAATGCTTTACACAGGCCCCACATGTTTACCCATCCTAATATATTCATTTTCTCATCAAATTATACTTAGGTTGCCCCAGTTGCTTCAATGCTTACACCTAACCAATTCGAAGTTGAACTACTCACAGGATTGAGGTAGCCATGCTATTCTTTTTGAAAAAAGAAAACGAGTAATTCTGTGTATGGTCATATATCACACCATACTTATCTTAGTATCAGATTCCATACAAATTCATTTCTAGCACACTTTGCTTGCAGGAAAAATTTAGTACACCAATTCTTTTGCTGTTAATTTTGGTCAGAAAAGTCCAATTTTTTATCCAGATACTGTTTTGTGGGTTCTATATAAGATTTGGTATTTAGTGCAAAGGGCTAATGGGCTATAGCCTATACGATTAGGGTTCAATGATTTGAAAAGTCAATCACAACTTTTAGAACTAGATACCAGTGATATCTAGGAAGCAGTAAAGGTTAGGGGCAAAAAATGTTTCCGTGGCATTCCGCAAAAGAATAAATCTACTTTACTCTCTTAAACTCTTACGATTGTCTAATTTTCAACCTGTAAGTGTAAAACTGGATGTTTTACAACCCTCAAGTATTAATAATGTTTATTTTACCTGCTATGAGATTGATTGAAGGTGGTTTTAATTGATGTGACATCAACGTAGCAGTGGTTTTTTTGACACATGAGCTGATTTAGGATGACATATCAACCAGTCAGCAAAATCATCAAACAAATAAAAAAATCATCAAATAAAATGAGAAATATATAGTAGGGCCCACCAGTCAGCTTCATGTCCTCTCTTTCGCAACCGGCCACACCACCGGCTACCATGACCACTACCATCACCACAGGGCCAAGCTAGAGCTGCGCGCCACCCCGAAGACCATGTTGCTGAACCTCCTCCTGCAGCTGCCACGCACGTCCACCAGGGTAGCACGACAGCAAGTCAGCCGGTGGTGTGGCCGGTTGCGAAAGAGAGAAGAGAGGACATGAATTTGGTGGGCCCTACTATATATTTCTCATTTTATTTGATGATTTTTTTTGTTTGATGATTTTGCTGACTGGCTGACATGCTATCCCAAAACCAGCTCACATGCCAAAAAACCACTGCCACGTTGATGCCACATCAACTAAAATCACCTTCAATCAATGTCAAGGGGGTAAAATAAACGATATTGATAATTGAGGGTCGTAAGAGTTCAAAGGGGTAAAATAGATTTATTTCTTCTACAAACTAACCACTATTTATAGTGGTGTTCAGCTAAGAGACATGTTTGTAATGTCATTTTACAGACTGGTGCACTTCTGTGATGGCATATGGCTAATTTCCCTACTAAATTTCTTTTGCACACCTATTTAGCGATAATGATAAATCTATAAGCAGAAGCATTTGCATGGCAGTCTCATACATTGATACGATGGTCAAATACTTGTTTTCTTTCTTATTTGAATGTATACATACAGGATTACCTCCGAACAAGATGGCTTGAAAGCTTGTAATACCCTCCACAGTGCTGGAGCACGGAAGGTTTGCCCCTTATCCTATCTAATGAGCTACATAGAATCACTTATTGCCCCTATGGTTGAAAGGGCTGCTAATGCAATTAGGAGCACTAATGTATGCATGTCTTTGATTGCTATCATCCTTCAGGTGGTAATAAGTGCACTGTGGAAGACAAGCTGCTCCTTACCGGAAGTCACAAAAAAAAACAGAGGTAAACTTTTTGACAAAGCTATACAATTGATACCTATCTACATGCTATCTGTTAAGGGTAGGATAGGATTAATTTATTTATCTCCTTATATGAATTGGTTTCTTTATTTGTGTATGACATATTCCTTTGTATATTTCTTTGTACTTTCTATATATATTATCCTTTAGACCTCATGAATATACACATAATATTCATAACATGGTATCAGAGCTAGTGCACTAACCCTAGTTTTCCGCATCCGCTGCCACCACTGGTTCATGGTCGACTCAGTGTGTGTGATCCACCATGAATTTGAGAGAGTGTTAAGGATAGGATAGGATATGATTGATTGATTTATTTCCTTATATGCCTTGGTTTTCTTATTTGTATATAGCATATTCCTTTGTATATTCTTTTGTACACTCTATATATATTGCCCTTTGGGTCTCATGAATATACACACAATATTCATAACACTATCAATGTACTAGTTGCAAACAAAAAAAATTATAGGTCCTATAAAATTATTCAACAAAAGTTTGGGGATGAAAAAACAATGATCTTACCTAAATATCCTCATGAGACTTACACAGGCAAATTCCAGAGAGAACAGAACCTTCATATACAAAAGCAATCTTTTTTACAAACAGTCAAACATATCTTATTGTAGCTTTGTACGGTTCCTACTATCTACTAGGATGTCTCAGGGCTGTAATCTGGTCATGTGGAATATTTGTCATGTATGCCAGGTGCACTCTATTGAACAGTTTACAGGATGATGCATAAGCCAGGTCTACCTTGTGGCGCACATAATCAGGTCTACCCTAGATGTAATTCAATGGTGCATTGTTGTCACATTAACATTGCGTAAGTTAGATTAGAAGTAATGATTAGGATTTACAGGTAATATTTTGTGAAGTTATGGCATGTAGCATCACCAAACAGTATGGGCAATTTGGTCTGTTTTGGATTAAGGATATGTTCGTTTTTCTGGGTGTTGGTATAGGTAAACTGACCCGTTTACCAACTGATTTTAAGGCAATGTTACATTCTTGTGCTAGTTTTTGAGTAATTTAGGTTGAGTTTGAGTAAATTCATACAGTTAAATTTAATAATTTAAATAATGCTTCACAAACAGACTGCTACCCTTGTTCCTTGCCAAAAACAGCCAGCTTTTAACTTGTGAAATGTGAAACCCTGATCCCTTGATGCGACAAGTTTAACCGTGGGCAATCCAGATGGATCTATTCCAGGCCTCCAGCCCTGTTTTTACTGTTTAGTGGTGAGAAAGCCGATCGCATGCTGCCAGAGTTTTCTCATCGGACTCAATTTTCTAAACCTTGTCTGAGAAGGCAAATTGTTAGCTGCATTGAGGATATATATTGTCAACATCTGATAGTATATGACACAATTTTATAAATTCTGTGTTACTTGTGTAAATGGATGCACTGGACATGGGTTTAAGTTGATTCCAAAGTTCTGTCCTGGTTTGTTTTGGCATAGTATATATGTATACAATAAATTTACTGTATCTTGGTTTTCAGGAACAACCACCGGAACAATTTAAGATTGAGATACCCAAGATACCTGCATATTTCACGGTATGCGCTTCACTGTGATAATAGAGGAACTCTTTTTTTATATATTGGTATCTTTTTTAATTTTCTTTTATGAATTTATCGTCTACTTCTAGATTATCTGTGTAGGGAACAGATTGGAAATAGGCATAGTTTATCTCTAGATTGAAGTATGGACTAATACATATCATTGCTTCATTTATTGTACCGTCTGGTCGTGAATACTTCATTGAAATATTTCAGCTATTGTATAATTTTTCTCATGGCGCCATAATGCTTTGCAGGGCACAGGAGATTTGACGACTTCTCTTTTACTGGGATGGAGTAATGTAGGTCCCAGAGAAAGTTCACTATTGTTCTTATGGAATTGTCTTGTCATGGTTAGACTTTTTAACACATGGTTTCTTTACTTGTGATGTATACATAAATACCCCGATAACCTCGAGAGAGCGGCAGTACTGGCAGTGTGCAGTTTGGAGGTATCTCAGTCGTGCTGCGATTTAACATGCTCTAACTTTTAGGTCTTACGCACACCGAACTTAGCAGCATGATGTACTATCAATTCTGAGTTACGTATTTCATAGACTTTGTGGTGACATGTAATTAAATCTGGTTCAGTTTAGGCGTTGTTCTAAGCTCACATACATGTTCTCGCAGAAGGCTTCTGTTTTGTGTAAATGTAAATGGCGTCAGCCATTAGGATTTAGGATCCAGTTTGCTTGCTAGGGCTGCATTACTCTGCGATACTGTCAATATGGGAGCGTATAGCTCTAAGCTATTCGATGCTTACTTAGAATACAATACTTTAGAGGCTTCAACGTGTACAGAAACTTCTGCGGGCACTCCTAAGAAGAACTGTGGAAGACTATACAAGAACTGGCTTTGACCCATCAACCAGCAGCTTAGAGATCCAGTTGATTCAAAGCCAGGATGATATCCGAAGCCCACAGGTTACATGCAAGGCCGTGAAGTACGGCTGAACCCATAGTAGTAGCGCCAAGCATCTTCAATGGTCGCAAAATTCAGATTTGAAAACTGTTGTAATTCTTGGAGAAATGGTCTTGAACCAATTTTGGTCCTCTGGAAGTATGCCAGGATCCTCAACAGTGGCTGCCCCGACTTTTGTGCTCCGAAGATCCGACATGCTTTCTGGCTTCAGTTTTGGGATACCATTTCTAGTTCACCACAGTTTCAAAATCAGAAGAATAATACAACATGCTTCTTTTGTAACGATTTGTCAGAATGTTGTTGTGGCTGTGAGACAGAGATTGTAGAAAGGATAGTTCCATCTTGAAGCTTTATTGCGTACAATGAATAAACAATAGTTCTGTTGATGTGTTTCTTTTAAACAAGTTCTGTTGATGCGTCTTGTAACTTCTTGGTAAACTCAATGTTCTGTTTTTGTATGATCTCCTGAATGATCTGTGCTATTTATCCCCCTTGCTTTTCAGGAATTCTATTTTTTTCGATAACAGGAATTTTCTCTACCTGACCATAGGAAGCTAAAACGAAACGTCAGCTTCTGAGATTACTGAAGGAGTGATTCAGACAGCAACTTGCACTGTTATTCTGAATATTTCTGTTGCCTTGGACATGATCTTGCTTCCACATGAAATAGCACAGCAGTTATGTGGTCTCGACACGATAGGATCCTTTTATTTTCCTCGGAATATAATTATGTATTTCCTGGGGATCAAATGACAGTGGTCATCTTTATTCACATGAGCTGAGGATAAATAATAATAGAAATAAAGTTGCTCCTTTCCTCCGAAGAAAGACAGTCAACAAAGTTGCTTTTTGGAACGAAAACGATAAACCCCAAATTCAGCTGTGCAATGATACAAATAGCTTAGAGTTCGTTTGACATTCAGCAATTTGGAAAGAGAGAGGGTAATTCCTCCTGATTTCTTGTTAAAATCTTTTGTTACAAAAGAGACGGTGAAACTGGCAATAATCGATTGCCATTTACTGACCGAAACTACCTAGTTCAAGTAGAAAACATACTGACTGAAAAAAACAAAAAATAATCTATATAGGTGTTTCTTCGTAATTTTCTGTTGAAAAAGAGATAGCCTTTTAAATTACGACTGATGGCTTTGGATCTAGCATGAGTATTTGTGCGAACGAACTGAATACCGATAAATTGTTTTGAAAAGACTGTTTTGATAAACTATTTTAAAAATATAATAAAAAAGATAAAAAGAATAGGATGAAACGGGAAGGAGAAAAATGGCAATATAATACACTGGAGAATCTTTTGGCCGGCCGGGCGTACGCTTTCGCGGTTCTTGGCTTGCCTGCCGTCGCTCTTAAAAAACAAAGCTTTTATTTAATCCAGTCACGCGCGGGGCCCACCTGTCACCATCCCTCTCGCGCTGGTGGTACTCGGTGCTGCTACTACCACGTGCAGTCATTTGTCGGAAGTCTGAATCTGAAGTCTTGGTTTATTAGTGATCATTTTTCTTCAGAGTATAAATAGAGGTTTTAATGGCTATTATTTGTATTTGAGAAGTGAAAGTAATAAAGAAAGAAAGGAGTTTTCCTCTTATCTCTGTATTCAATCTTGTATTTTCTTACATTACTATGTGATTGATCCATATCTCTTTCATAGGAGGAATTGCTTGAACGGGACTCGCCAGCGACGGTTTCTCAACACGTTATCAGCGCGAGTCGCTCCAGTGGATCGAAAGGTAATCGTCGAAAGCACGGCATTCGTGGATTAAATTGTCTATCTAAATCGCTTTAAATTCGGCAAATTTCACTTTCTAGATTATTTTCTATAGTGCAAATCTGCTCTAATCTACCATGAGTAGACTTGAAGTCGCTGGCACAATGTCGATTGGTAGATTACATGAAAGTGTAATGTTGATTGTACTGTAGATTGAAAAAAAGGAAGGCAATGATGGCTGCATATGCCCGCACCGCCCGCATGTGGTCATGTTGTTGGCCTCCATATGTGGTTGTGCCAGCCACCGCGCCGCCGCCACCAGCTTTGAGATGGGCCGCCATTGGCCCCACATGGCAGAGTCGCCTCAGAAGAGCCCCACACATAGGTACTTCTGATTGTATGGTGGTAAAGAACCATCTGATTGTACAACGGACTCAACTTACCGGCAAACTCATCCTCCAACTGGGTCTCTTCCATCTTCAGATTCTCGAACTCGCTATGCAAATTCTGGAGACGCACCTCCTTGACACGATCAACTCCTTCGTGCATTGTCTGAAGCGCCTCCCACGCTTCCCGTGCCGTCTCCTTGCCGATGAGCTGATGCATCATCGCATCTGACACCGCCTGGTAGATGAGGGCCAAAGCTGCCTGATCTACCTTGTCGTCTACCTCCTTGTCTTTCCCCTTCGGATCGACTGCGCCCCAGACTCCTTGGGCACGCATATTCGCCTTCATCTTCATTGCCCACATCGGGTAGTTGTTGAACGTCAGGATAGAGTACTGGAGGGAGATTAGCCCACCCTAAATCTTCGCCTTATCACCCATGCTCTGACACCACTTGTTACAGCCTTTACGACTGCTCTAGGATCTTTACGACCACGTTAAAGTCGCTACGATCACCTCCTGCAGTCGTACGACCACGTTGAAGAGGCTATGACCACCTCTTGAGTCGCTACGACCGCTCTGTTGGTTCTTCGACCACACAGACAGTCGTTACGACCACACTGTGATCTCCCCAATCACGCTCACTGCTCTGATCTCGTAGTCGTAAACTTCAAAGTTACGACCACGTTCACCGCCTCGCGTTGCACTTCCTTCGACCACGGTCGATCACCGTAGTCGTAGCTCCTTACAACCACGCAGTGATTCTGTCGACCGCTGCGATCGTAACGACTTACGACCACATCTTCTTACGAGACTGTGGTCATAACTCTTTACGACCACGTCTCTAGTACTTGTGGACACCTCCACTTGTCATCGTGGTCGTAACTCCTTACGAGCACGTCTACTGCTCCTATGGACGCCCTCCGCCCGATCGCCGTGGTCGTAACTCAGTTTACGACCACGTCTGCGATCCTCTGCTCACCGTGGTCGTAAGTCTTTTACGACCACGTCTGAGAACTCAATGAACTTGATAGATTTCCAGAGCCAAACCGCTCTTCTCTTCTTTATTTTTTTCTCTCGATCACACAGATCGCTCTCTTGCCTCTCGATCACACCAATCGCCTTGGCCTCTCTCTTGGCTCCTTCTTGCCCCTCTTTTTCGCCGTACTCTCTCGGTTACATGGCTTTGCCTTTTATACCCTAATCTACGACTCCGACTCAGTTACGACCACGATTATTACGCGAACTCGGCTATGACATAGACTCGTGTACGACCACGACCACACTCATATACGACCACAACCTGTACTCGTATACGACCACGACCGAATTCGTACACGATTCCGACCACTCATACAGGATTAGGACTACGACCACGACTGAAAAAAATAAGATTATAACCCTAACAGGTATAGATAAAATTAGGTATAGATTTAGGTTATTTGTACCCAACCTAGTGGTAGCCCTAGTTCTATGATTCCCTTGTGAACCCGGAGATTTTTTTTTTTTTTTGCAAAGAATACAAGCAAAGAATAAACTGATCCTGTGAATTTCTGCGTTTCAAACAAGCTTCGCCTTATGTCGGGTAAACGAGAGTACAAGGTTTTGAACTGCAAGCCTTGAGTTCCAGACAAAGATTTCTGTTTATTTTTTACTAGAATTATATATCTTAATTTGTAGTCACTCGAGTGCACAAAGTTGTCATGCTATTGCTTTGCATGCATCTTTCTGCGTCCTTTCGTTTTCAGCTTGACTTCTTTTGAGGTAAGGTGAGCAATACAAAGATCATTGCATCTTACGTTCTGGCAGACTGGCACTGACACAAAGGATGTGTATTTTGACTAGCACAGATAATAGAGAAAACCATGTCCTCCTTTTCCTCTTTTTTTTTTAATCTTCTCACCATTGCAGAGTAGCCGTGTCAACAACATTGATCGACTGCCGCGAGAAATTAAGATGTTTCAGCTCAAAATCAGTAGTACACCTCGATGAAAATGACATAAAAAAGAAAAGCAAATGAAAATGAAGAATGGCATGATAATTTAGCATATTAACGTGGCCCCAAAAATCTCCATGAGTCAGCTTTCAGATTAGCCACATAGGCTCTCTATTAGTCATTGGCACGTCATCATCATTATCACCTCTCCATGCTGCTTGAGCACATGGAAACCATGTGTTGTGATGGACAATTCAACCACCAAAAAATTGAAAGGAGAAAATAATAAAATGCAAGAGTGGTGATTGATGATAATCATAGCATATTATACAGATTTGCTTCATTGGAAATCCAGTAGGATATTACAATATACAAAAAAAGACATCACAAATACATCATGTCTCTCTCACAAACCTAGCTGCCCTCTCACTCTTCTGGTAGCCACTCTTTTGTACATGACTCCATGGCATTGGGTTTCTTGGTTGCATGGACAAAAAACAATTCCATCAAAAACCAAAAATAAGCATCATCATAGAAGAACTAGGGACAGATACCTAACTAATCCCAACCTCCCTCCCACCTAATTCAACGACTAATCCCAAAGGAAGGCCAGGGACTCATGAAAAAATTGATTAATCCATAAGAGCTTCTTTTCTTATGCCCTTGTCCCTGCTCCTCCCTCTAAATTTCTACCCAATTCCCCCAACTAGAGCTCCCAAATTTACATGAAAGACCTGGACCTAATATTTATTTACAAACAAAAAGATTTGTGGTAAAATTACCTAAACTCGTTATACTTATGGGATTGGATGGATGGATTATATAGTTTTTAGGGCTTAAATTTAGAACTTAAAATTCCTCCTCTCTCTCACTCATCCCTCTCTCTCCTCCAAGTGCTTGTGGTAGCTAAAGAAGCTTTGATGGCACTATGGAGGGGAGAGGGTGGTTTCAGGGTTATTTGATGTTGTATGTGCATCTAGGCCATGGCGGTGATGCCATGGCCGCGGCCACCGCGGCCGCGGTCGAGGCAGTCAAAACCCTCGACGCGGACAGCAGCCGGCTGGAACGCGAACCGAGCGCGGGCGCACCCGGCCGCGCCGCGCGGCGACATCGGTGGCGCCGCCGGCCACGCCGGCATGGGCGGGCAGTCCATGCCGAACCGGCTGTCGTGGACCACCGGGTTCGACGCCCGGCGAGGCGGCGAGCCGCAGAAGAGCGGTGGCTGCGAGGACGCCGCCGAGAGATTGCTCTCCTCGCCCTGCCAATAATCGGAGCAGAAATATTTAGCCACTCGTTGAACAAAAACCGCGCAAGAAACTCAGGATCTTGGGATGAGGCAAAATGATTTCACCTTTGAGAGGAGGAGGTCGAGCAGATCCATGCCGGCGCCGGCGTCCGAGTGGCTGCTCTGGTGGTACCGGAGGGGGGCGACCGGGCGCCGTGGCTTGGGGCAGAAGAGCGTGCTCTTCGCGTCGGGGGCGGCGGCGACCGGGAGAGGGGTCTTCATGGCGGCGAAGTGGCTCATGGTTTCTGGTTTCTTGCTCTTTTTTGGCTTTTTGGTTAGCTGATTAGATCCAAAAATTTTACACCCTGCAAGAACGAAAACAGCCAAAGATAATGTTAAAAGACGTAAAACATTTCAAGAACAGATCCAGTTGTGGAAGATATATAGCAAAAATTGGCATCTTCTTTAAGTATTTTTTGGTGAGGTGAAGCTTTGTGGGAGTCTTCCTTAGAAAAAATGGGATATTTACATAGATCTGTGCAAGGAAACATGTTTTGGAGATGAAATCAGACTTTCGGAAGATTTGTGAGGACTGGTCTAAGAAAAATTGAATCTTTTCAGATATCCGCCGCTAAGTATGTTATTTGCAATGGATTTGTGTTACAAAAAAAATTGAGGTGGTATTTTCTCCAGATCTGTGGCAAAAAAAATTGAACGTGCAAGTTACTTTTTTTCCCGTGTTTGCAAAATGAGGTGGTATTTTCTCAAGATCTGTGGCAAGTTAACAGAAAAACAGCATCTTTCTACATGCAAGAAGAAAGCCCTCCCCTTCAGGAGAGAACACAACAGAAATCCTCACCCAAAAAAAAAGTATGAGAGAGAGATGCATGTTTACCTGAAGCTTTGCCTCTGGATTTCTCTCCTTGGTTACAGGAGAGAGGAGGAGGAGAACCAAAATTATTGTTACTTCTACCAAGAAAGAAAAATAAAACAAGAAAAAAAAAAGAGAAAAGCTCGAGCTTTGAGAGGAGCTCAGTGAGGACAAGTAGATAGAAGGAATGGAAAGGACGGGATGAGAGACCTTAAATAGACAAAACGGACGGGGGACCACAAGCCACAAAGCTAACGGCTCGTTATTCCGGCTTCTTCGAAATAAAAAAAAATTATATATTTTTTCAAAACTTCTTTAAACAACTATTTAAACTTAAAAACTGTGGGTCACGTATATCTTCCCTGTACACTATTATATCAAAAAATACAAACAAATAGCCCGCTCTAAATGGGTTCAGCCTTTTAGCTTCTAAATTCGGCTTTTTGTTTTTGTTTTTGTTTTTTTTCCTTTGTATTGTCCCAAAGATTTTGCGATGTTTTTCTAATTTTGTCTGATTTTACTTTTTTTCTTATTTTTTGATTCACAAAAGGCTAACAACCGCTATAGTAAATAGCTCTCACAAAAAAGCCAACAGCCTGGGCTAAAAGCCCTTTGGAGCACGCCAAAACGCTATTGGGTGAGTTTTTTGGACTATGAATTATGGTTTTTTGTTTAAAATTTTGAATTCTGACTGTTCGCAAGAGAGAGTACGGAGAAAGATACTCGCATACGATTTTGACCGATATAGGTAAAATTACAATAGTGTCTATTATAATCAACTTATAGATCTGTTTTAAAAATATTCTATTTAAAAGCTAATTACTATAAAAAAATACCAAGCCATAAATAAAAAAAACTCACTCATCAACGACTGCTAAAGTTCTTAACCACAGCCGCAAAAAAGAATATGGCCAACACGAGACAGCTTACCCATGGTATAGTGGCAAAATATTATTTTTCAAAATAAAGTGAAAAAGGAATCTTTTTAGTATAAAAAATAGTAGGGAGATGATAAATATTGCATATGCGAAGCCGGTTGAACAAAAGCTGGTGGGGGACAAGAGGAAATAATTTCGGCCTGCACGGCAAAACTGCGGTCATAATTGAAGCATTTAGGCCCCGTTTGGCACAGCTCCACCACCAACTCCTGGAACTGTTTGAAGCCATTTTGTGCCAAACGGAGTACAACAAAATAGCTTCACCCAAGTAGTCCCTTAAAACCTGCTGAGACAAAAGTAACTCCTTGGGTGGAGCTGAAAAAAGTAGCTTCACCCAGCTCCACTTATGAAGTCAAAAAAAACAGCTCTACTTGTGAAGTGGAGCCGTGCCAAAATGGAGCCTTAAAAAGATGGGGCCCCTCTTTTCCCGCTGGCTCCCTGCAAGAGGGGTAGCTTTTCTTTTCTTTTTTACGTAGATGCTCTGGCCATAGCTAATTTTTAAAATTTTTCAATAATTTGTACTCTGCTACACCGCTCCTCGTTTTTTGTGCACTGGTTCTGGAATTCAAGCTTGTTGCCGATGATTTTGAAATTATTTGAACATGTAGAAACAGTTCTCATGTATTCGACCCCTCCATCTTTGCTATAATTTTTTCATATACAGTTACAATGTTGCTAGTTAGAAAAAACATACGTCCCCTGTTCATAAATGTAGGCTATCGTGAGTTCCATACAATCAAAATTTTCAAGTTTTGATGATTAATATATGTTAAAAATATATAAGATTAACTACATGAAAATAACACCATTATATTTGTTTTTGCAAAATTCTTTTATAATATATTTTTTTTGTTATTTTACTTATATATTATGATAATAAATTATAGTCAAAGTCTAGCATTGGACACCATAAAAAATAAAAAAGGATAACATTTATGGACGGATGGAGTATTTTTGTAAATAAACTCTATTATTTTGGCATTTGATTTTTATTTTGATTAATTGGGTAACTTAGGGTCATGTTTGGGTTTCCAGCTCGACCATACCAAGTTTACATGGTTAGATAGGAATCAAAGTCACATATAACTTCAGGCAATTTACACCATCAATCACCTCTCTTTTTTTGCAGGCAGTGATTTTTGGGCTTTCAATTTTCAAACAAAAAGTTTAAGGTAGAAAAGTGGGACTTTTTGTGCTCTCCTAAACAGTCATGCGTATGCGGTATGCCCACTTCTAGTAAGAGTTTGTATTGATGTCATTTTTGTTTTCCTACATGCAACAACACGGCAATTCTTTGTTTTCGTAAACTAGTTCTGGATTTCAAGTTGTTGCGAATGCTTTCGAAATAATTTGGCCCTCCGGATACAGTTCTCTTTCAAATTAACCAGATACTTTCAAAATCTTATTTGTTTATGTTATTTTGGATTTAGGTCAGTTGGTGGCAATCATATGCTGAAACTCTTACATCTTTCCAGTCTTCCTACTATTTTAGGTGCCGCTAAATGCTATGTAAATATAGTTGCTAGTCAGAATAAGCCAAATTTATGCAAATGGAAGTTTATAGTTTTGGCAACATAATTTTTCTCTCAGAGCAATTGCATATGGGTACCCATTGCATATCTGGGGTTCATGTTAGGATTGCATTGATTTCCTACCACCTTGACGGTATTAGGGTGGTGATCGGTTCGGCTGAAAAGCTCGTGGCTTATGGCTGAAAACACTGTAGCTGGCTGAAAAAAACACTGTAGCTGACAGAGGCTTATTTAGCATAATTAAATTTAAAAAATTTAAAAATAAAAAATATGTTAGCCCGTTACGTATAATACAAACAAATACGGGAAAAAAAGAACCGGCAAAAAAGCTTAACAAAAAGCCAAAAGTTCAGAAAAAGACGAAACTTATGAATAGTGAAAAATAAGCCAGAAGCCAGAAGCCGAAGCCGAGTTGATCACCCCCCTAGAGGTTTCTATGGTTGGATCGAGTGGATTCTTTTAGGATGTGACTTATGGATTTTAGTTTAAAATTTTGAATTATGTTTGTTTATAAAAGAAAGTATGGAGAGGGAGAGGAAGTTCATCCTAAAGTAGGCCAAAAATAGTACACAACCTAAGTTATGGTCATTCCACGGATCACAGTGTGCACATGAGCCACCCAGTGGGGATACCATGCTCACCCGCCAGGTCATCACCGACGAGGAGTTACTTACGTACGAATCTACATTTTGTTTTTCTATTACGCATTGTGTTCCACTAACATTATGGCGTTCTCCAGCCGCAGATCTGTCGTCGAGATGCATCCCTTTTGCTGTCCGCACCACCTACACAGACTACCGCTCCCCGTTGTTCATCTTCGTTACACATTCGGGAGGTATGAGATTCACATTGTACATCTAGAATATTTATTGTGACTACTATCGTTTCGTCTTGCAACCTCTAATTCAATATGGGGGTGACGACGAGTCCACCGATGATGACACAGACCTTCCAGATGCTTCCAGAGAGCAGTACACGGTGTCAAGGTTTGCAGCGTACGTCCATCGAACGGTAAAAGTGATATTTTTACAAATATGATTAGCATACTGCTATTTTTGTAAATACGATACATAACGGTATCAAATCTACATTTAACTCCAGCAAGTCTACTAACAGCAACGTGTGACACACACGCTATGGACGATGGGCCTAAATTACAAAAGGCCTGTTCTTTTTGGCAGCGGCTTGTGGCTTTTGGTTGCGACTTATGGCTTTTGTACTGTTTGTACGAGAGATTACAAAGTAACAGAAACTCACGTGCGGTTTTTACCGATATAAATGAAGTCAGTAAAGTATGTATTACAATTAACTAGTAGACCCTATCTTGAAAAAATACTCCGTTTAAAAGCTAGTTACTGTAGAAAAGCAAAAAACAGTTTTTAAAAGCTGAAAAGAACAGGACCTAAAATTTCGAACCTAGGCGTGGTGGGCCTCGACCGGGCAAAAAATTAATATCAAAGCACGTCTTAGAATTAAAGAAAACCATAATTAATTCCAACCTACACGAAGATAACCCGAGCCATTACCCTACTACTATTGCATGGCAATAAAGATAATAGCACTGTTTAGCACGTAGTACTAGTCCTGAATAGTCTTATCATCAGTTTGACCATCATCGGTGCAAACCCCACGTAGATGGTTTTTTGGCTTTTAACTAAAACAGTACTGTAGCTGGCGTTAATTTTCAGTTAAAGTATTCAACTAAAGTAAAATAAATAAAAAAATACAAAAAATATTTATGCCTTCACGGACTATACAGAAGAAAAAGAAGAAGAAAAAAAGTGAAAAACTACGTTAAAGAACCAATTGGTTCAAAAGCCATCTTCTAGCTAGCTGCTCCCAAATATTCTTCTCTCTAATGAAGAAAAAAAGTAGTACTAAAACGATTAGAAAATGCAGCGTCTTCCTGGCGCTCTCGTCCCTGCCACGAGGGAGAGCAGCAGCCGTGCCGGTGGCCATGTGAGGCCATCAAGGCGCAATCCCGTTTAGTACCTTTCAGAGATCGTGCCCGAGCAATCAACGGCTTCGACATTATTATTGCCGCTTCATAAAAAACAAAGAAGAAGAGTGGAGAGAGAGAGAGTATATATATATATATATATATATATATATATATATATATATATATATATATATATATATATATATTAGCATATACCTATAATCAAACTATGAAAAAAGTAACTACAATTTGAATTTAGTAAACTAGTTAAATTTGATATCCAAAAAAACCAAAAAATTTTTACATACAATATATAGGTGAAATATCTATTTTAGATCATAGTATTTCGATACCATAATGTTTCCATTAATTGTACTATAAACATGTGAATATATGTATGTATAGTTTGGGTTGGCATGCACGGAATAAACCACCACGGCACCACGTGATGTGCCGGGAGGATCCCCTTCCTCTCTCCACAAAAGTATTCTGTCCCTCGCCTCCCATCCATGCATCTCTGCAGTACAGAAGAATTCAAATGCGATGCATGCATTGGTTTGGCCTTGGCCAATGCCATGTGATGCATCGGCCAGCATTAGCAAGTTAGCTAGGTTAGGTTAGATCTCATTTTGAGCACCATGCATGTGCCTATCTTCCTGCTTGCCATTCTCTCTCTCTCCCACACGCACCTCTAATCCCACCCTATACATGAGCGGGGGGATTCCGGCCTGCGCAGCGTGTCCACGTCGCCCCCCGCGCTCCCACGGCCGGCGCGTGGCGGCGGGGTTTTGCGTACGACCGGGGGAGGCACTTTCCTTCTGTTTTCCAAAAATTACGTAAAGGTCATTTTTCCTCGCGAAAAGGTCCCTGCGACCAGTTTTTTTAAAAAAATTTCTGGATGGCGCCCCGCGGGTTTCCAAAATTACGTATAGGTCCTTATAAGTCCTCGATTTTTAACGAAAAAGGCCTTTGGTTTTTCCGAAATTACGCGCGTGTCCTCGATTTTTTTATGAAACTCCCTGCGAATTGTCGCCTCTTTTACTTTGGTCCACACGGTGGCTAGCGCGGCGTGCGCCGCGCTCATGCAGCTAGTTATATTTGTGTGTTGGATGATGCTAACCATCTAGTAGCTAGCTAGCAAGCTGGAGGGCCAGTCTGCGTCGGTCTTCATGGCCGTGGGGACTAGGGCTGTAAAAAAAGCTCGAGGCTCGCGAGCTGCTCGAGTTTGGCTCGTTCTAGACTCGATTCGAGCTTGGCTCGAACTCCAAACGAGCCGAATTCGAGCTCCATCCGAAGCTCGCGAGCTTTAACGAGCCGAGCTCGAATAGCTCGCGAGCTTACAATTTTTACCCTAATCCCCCGTTCCCGCACTCCCTCCCGTCCCGCGGTCCCGACTCCCGCCTCTCCTCTCAAACCCCCCAGGCCCCTCGGCCTCGGGCAGCCCGCAGCCCCCACCCACACCCCTCCCTCCTCTCCTGTCTCCCCCACCGGCCCACCCGCCTCCGCGGCTCCCCCCGCCGGCCGCCGCCCGCCCCTCCTCCACTCCTCGCCGCCCCCACTGCCGGCCGGCCCCCCACTCCCGAAGCCCTCGTCCTCTCCCCCGCCGCCGACGCCCTCTCCCGCCCCCCCCGGCGCCGACCCCCTCTCCGGCTCTCCCCCCGTCCCCTTCCTCTCCGCCGCCGCCTCCCCGTCCCCCTCCGGCCCTCCCTCCTCTCCCCCGCCGCCGCGGCGCCGCCCCCCGTCCCCCCTCCTCGCCCCCCCCCCCCCCGCCGCCCCTCCTCCCCCCACCGGCGCCCCTCCTCTCCTCCTCACCCCCCGCCGGCGCCCCCCTTCTCCCGCCCCCCGCCGGCGCCCCCCCCCCTCTCCCGCCCCCCGCCGGCGCCCCTCCTCCCCCCCGCCGGCACCCCTCCTCTCCTTCTCACCCCCCACCGGCGCCCCTCCTCTCCTCCTCGGCTCCTCCCCCGCCGCCGCGGCCCCTCCTCCCCCCGGCGCCCCTCCTCTCCCCCGCCGGCGCCACCCGTCTGGCCGTCCCTGCAGCTCGGCTACCGCGTGGTGAAGGTGCAGTCCGGCCGTCCTTTCTCCGGCCGTCCCCGGCGCCACCGCCGCCAGCCCGCCACCTCCTGCAGGTACTCCCTCACCGAGCCTACACATGCGAAGCTCGAGCTCGGCTCGAGTTTTGTCCGAGCCGAGCTCGAGCCTAGCTTAAAGCTCGATGTTAATCTCAGGCTCGCTCGAGCTCGGCTCGAGTTTCTACCGAGCTCGAGCTTGCTAGGTCAAGCTCGCTCGAGCTCGGCTCGTTTACAGCCCTAGTGGGGACGCCGTGCCACTACTAAAAAAATCTATGCTAAACGTTTTATTATAGACAGTTTTCTCAAACCGTCTATGTTAGACTATATGATGGTCGTGATTAAAAGTGATGATGAATAATTGGCATTTGAATTGTTTTGGAATTTGCGTTTGCGAAAGTTTCGGTCGATCGCAGTCAAATATTTTGAATCCGAGTGATCGCGTTCCGTTCTGACTTGCTCCAAGTGGTTTTGGTTGGCTCCTAGTGATTGTGGTTGCTCCGAGTGGTTTTGGCCCGTTTCGAGTGGTTTCAGTTGGTTCCGAGTGGTTTTGCTTTGTTCCAAGTGGTTTTGGTCTGCTACGAGTGGTTTTGATCTATTTCGAGTAGTGTCCGACTAGCATTGGCTCATCGGACGGCTTTCGAGTGCCATCGAAACATCGGAAGACTCTCGATTGGCATCGGAGGATCGCACAGCTAGCTTCGACCTTGAAGAGTGATGGTCTAGCTGATGTTTATGACCACTCAGAGTCGTTTACGACCATTTCCAACTTCAATGACGATGGACTTCAACCACTGCGGCTTTCGACCACGGCAGTACGAGCATCACAGTACGACTACGGAAGAATGACCTCATCTGTTTTCGACTACGCCTGGCATCGACCATGCCAACTTGACTACGGCTTTCCGATCACAACTGACTTCGATCATGTCCGTCTTTGACCACGTTTGATTTCGACCACGATAGAATGACCGTTGTAGGTAATCGTAGCTACAATACTTTTTCATGGTCGTAGCTATAGTACCTGGTCGGTACTCGATAGTCGTAGATTTTACTGGTTGATAGTCGAAGGCTTTGCAGTCGATGGTCATAGACTTTGTAGACTGTTATAGTCGTAGAATTCGCAGTCTTGTTTTCGTAGTTGTAGATTTTGCAGTCTACTATTGTTGTCTTCGATAGTCGAAGGTTTTACGATCGGTTGCCGTAAGCTTCGCGGTCGGTACTCGTAGACTTTACTGTTGATTCGAGTGCTTCACTTCTTATAATCTTCGAGTACCTCGAGTACTCGTGTTTGGCCAGTGATTAGCTAGCCAATGCTTGGTGGTCAGTGATTGAATTTTCAAAATCAACTGTCTGTCTTGTTTAGACAAACAGGACATCAAGAAAAACAATCTTTAAGCACAGACCGTACTCTAAAACCCAAATTGGTAGTCGATTTCGGAAATACGGATTTTACTTATCATATTTATATTTTCTCAAATATAAATATTGAATAAAATAGATTATCTTTCCCACCCCTAGGAGGGTGACAAGTAAAAGCAATTATAAGGGCAAATGTTTTGACATCTTGTTTGTGTGTAATCAAGGCTAATAACCACGTGTCATGCACACGGGCGGAGAGAGGACTGGCAAGGCCTGGCCCCCAACGAATTATAAGGGCAAAATTTCACTATTCATAAATTTCGTTTTTTTCTGAACTTTTGCCTTTTTTATAGTTTTTTTACCGGTTCTTTTTTCCCGTATTTGTTTGTATTATACGTAATGGGCTAACATATTTTTATATTTTTTAATTTTTTTAAATTTAATTATGTTAAATAAGCCTCTGTCAGCTACAGTGTTTTTTTAGTCAGCTACAGTGCTTTTCAGCCATAAGCCACCAAAAAAGCCCAAATGATCACCACCTACCCCATTATTCATCACGTATTAGCTATGTACGCCCCCTCATCGAATTGCTAGTCATTAGGCGAAAAGCAATACTCTATCAAAGCCCAACTGCTGCATGCCAACTGAAAAATCTAGATTTTTTTATTATAAATTAATAATATATTTTAGTAATTAATAATAATTATATTGTGGAACCAATCCTTTTATGAGTTGGATGAATATATTATGTTCTATGGTGATGAGGATTTTGGATGACTTCATGTGTTGATCGTTGTCAAGTCAATCAAAGAATATCATGAGTTGATGGTTAAAGTCAAGGACCCGCACTTGAAGTGAGAATGTTCATCATAAAGCTTCAAGAGGATACGCAATGCAAATGTATAATTAGTATATGCTAATGATGTGTTTCTTAGCCATTTTAACTGTTTTGGTGTTTGAAGAAAGACTGATAGGAAGGTTTGGTACTCAGACACTAAGGGTGTGTTTGGTTTCTTGTCTTACGATGGATGGAACGGGGCGGCCCTGTTGAAGTCACCGTTTGAATCAAAGTCACAGGGAGGCAGGGGCAGCCACCACCGAATATTCCCTGATATTCGGGGGCAACACCATCCACCGAAATCGACCGGATGGCGCTGCCCTCACCTCGCGCTCGCCCCCAGCAGCGCCGCTCCCGCTTCAGCTCCCCCGCGCGCGCTTCCGCAGGTCTCCCCCGCGCGCGCTCCCGCGTCGCTTTCCCCCACGCGCGCGGTTCCCGCCTCGCTCTCCCCCACGCGCGCGCTCCCGCCAGGCTCCCCCACGCGACGCGCGCGGTTCCCGCCGAGCTGAGGGGCCACGCGACGCGTGCGTTTCCCGCCAAGCTGAGGGGCCGACGAGGCGACGACCGGCGGGCGCGACGAGGTCCGACGGCGACCAGCTCAAGGAACAGCTCAGGGAACGGCGACCAGTAAGGTATGGTGTCCAATGTCAACCCTAAGCTCAATTGGAACGAGTGATTTCATTGGATCTGGATCTGTATTATCTTGGATGGATTAATTGGAATGAGTGATTTCATTGGATCTGGATCTGTATTATCTTGGATGGATTAATTGGAATGAGTGATTTCATTGGATCTGGATCTGTATTATCTTGGATGGATTAATTGGAATGAGTGATTATGTGTTGTAGATGGACAAGATGAAAAATCTTTTGATTTATGCTAATTATCTATTATATTTATGTTGATTTCTGTGTATGTAAACTTGTATATATATATATATATATATATATGGGGTAAAGATCAAACCTATGTGTCCATATTCATCCATCCAAACAAAAACTGGGGCGGCCTCGTCCTTCACTCATCCTTTACACCAAACAAAAAAAGGGGCTCGCCCCATCCATTCAATCAAACAGCGACAGAGGCCACATCGTCTCAGAAAACAGGGATGACCCATCCCATCCCACTTTGCATGGAAACCAAACACTCTTGTTGGGCCGGGTAGAAGGATCCTCGGGGAGTGGTGGTGGAGGTGCTGCGGTGACTGGCGCCGGGAGGTAATGATGTCCGTGGCGGTCAGCCGCGGCTGGCGCGAGTGCGCGCGGTGGTGTGGCTGGCAGCAGAGGAGCTCCGCCCCCGCGCCGCCGGCGTGCGAACCGCCGCGCGCTGTCCGGGCTCGTGCTCCGCATGTAAAGGTGTACAGAACAAACCAGCGACTCGCCACCGATCTGTACAGAAACAAGCAAAGACGTGCGGTGCCGTGAGATCGACGCGTGAATCTTTGATCTGTGCTTGCTCCGATCTGTACAAATTACAATCGGACATAACAAACGCCGTAATTTTGCGGTTCAGAACCGGAGAATTAACAAATAAACCGCGAAAATCCTGCTAAATTATAGGGAATTTGGATCTCCTAGGGGGTGATTTCGAAGTGCAGATGTGTGATCTGGTCAGGCGCCGTGAGATCTCAAGGTGGATCTTCGAGCGGTGCTTGGCTGGATTCAGTGCACGTTGCACAGTACAGCACCAGCAAGTCTCCACTAAATCGTTGACGGGAAATCTTTGACGGGAGAAATGAAAGATTTGTGGCGATCTGATCCGCCTGTCTGAATTTGGATTCTTGGTGAATGTGATTTTCTTGGGTGAACATCTAGCCATGGTGCCGTGAGATCGGTGCGTCGATCTTTGACCTGTGCCTTGGTTGGGTTTGTGAGTAGGAAGCACAGATTTGACAGTAGGTGCATCTTCGATGCATAATGTGCGCCCAATGCTAGATAGTGAAGCGCTGCTTTTGGCTTTTTGAGCAACGCAGGGAACAGGCTAAAAAATCCATAGTGATGCCAAAGGGGACACAAATCTCTCGTTGATATGGCTGTCTGGCTCAGTTTTTGTGCTGCAATTTGTGCACTAAGTACAGAATTTGTGCTCAATCAAAGCAGTCTTGTCACAATTTAGTTAGGAAGAATAAGATTTCACTGATCTGGTGTCTTCAGAGAATTTTTGTAGGTTCTTTATGCAAAGTAGGGGGCATCAATGGACAGATCTGGTGTTTTTTTTTTCTGTGAATATGATGCTTCGTTAGAAACATGGATTTTGTGTCGTACTGAAGGAGTAAGCAAGAAGAAGATCTTGCCTCGTTATTTACTTTGTTACATTGTGAGCAAAGGAACTGTTTCACTATGGATCTGCTTGCAGTGGGTAGTTCATCTAGATCAAGTTCCCTGGGAGCTTAATTCAAATCTTTAGAAAACATATATTTCATTCAATCTCTTGAATGTGAGAGGGATGTTCTAATTCTTTTCTACATTGATGCAGTGATGTTCATGCCACAATGCTTGCGTGTCGCCTTTTCCTGTCCTAATGTACAATCTCTGGAGATCGGTATGGCTGATAATAGAGCAATCAACCGGATGACTGGGTATGCTGAATACTCCTATTGTTAAATCTATCGCGCTATTATTCCATACATTTTGTCCTCTGACACCTAATTGGTTATTTCTGTACGTTTTCTACTGTAAATGGAAATGCATGGGTTTATGACCAGGGAAATTTCTCTTGGTAGCCAAAATTTATCGGAGGGTAGCGGTAGCGCCAAAAACAGCCAGTAACCGGTTTTATCAGAAAATTTCGGCAGAAATTTTTGAATTGGAATTTGAATTATGAAATTTGTATCAGCCGAAATCAACCGAAAAAGGCCAATTTTTTTAAAATTTTGCTGGTTACTGGTTCTTCCAGTTTTTGCAGCAATTTTTTTTTGAGATTTTGGCAAATTTTAAATAGGTCCGAAATTTTAGGCTGATACTTTTTTTACCAATGCTTGCCGTTAACACCGGTTTTCGCCGATAACCACCGAAATTTCGTCCACATAGTTTTCCCTATTTATGACTAGTATTCATTACATGCCCATTCACAGTTGTGCACTACCAAATTGTCAGTGTTATTGCTCGGCGATCCATACTAGCCAAGAACGCTGTTTCGTGCTGCAATGATATCTTAACTTGCTGTTTACCTGTCATCTAAAAAATATGTTCACCTTAGTTTTATAGGTAGATGTTAAATTAACATAAAACACTTGTTCGTCCATGCAGGGATGAGCTAACTAGGCTTGTTTCAGAGAAGCAATCTCAGTTCTCAAAGTAGATGACTGCAGCAGTCCTGGTTTTCTGAATATAAGCTCTCTCAGCCTTTCAGCCCTTTGGCTATCAGATCTTTCTTCCCTTACAAAATAGGTAATTCAACATGCTGCTACAATTATTTGCAGTTATATTGATCTTCTGTTGCATAAATTCATTGCGGTATTCATTTCTTACAGGTCATAAACTGTCCTAACTTGAATAAGCTCTCACTGGGTTTTACCCAACAAAATAATGATTCTAACTATTTGATCAGTCTGATGGATAGCCTGGGCCGTGCCTGCTCAAATTTGAAAAAAAAAAGCACATCTCCTCAATTCACTTATGCAATGAAGCTGTGTTTGCTCTAGAGGGTGCTAATCTCAGGTACATTACTGTCATGCTATGGTTCTTATGAAATGTTGCTCATATATCAGGAATTATGCTAGATAGTTTTGTTATGATTACAATTTCTTTTGACTTCGGCCCTTTTCAATTTTACTTTCTCGTTGTCAGGGGCCTCTGCATGCTATCCTTGATTCTTGGTTCAAAAATGACAGATGCAGCTGTTGCATCTATTGTTCATTCTTATGCAAGCTCGGAATTACTTGATTTAAGCGGGTAAGCACAATTTTGTACGGTTAATGCTTGCATCCAATCAAACTGCTAATATATTTTCTACCAGACAGTATGCAAAATAATGTCTAAATTAACTTCGTTTAAATTCCAGATCTGGCATTACTGACAATGGACTTGGGATGATCTGCAAGGCATCCCCTCATTCTCTAACCAGCCTTCTCCTTGCCCTGTGCCCAAATATTATCGCATGTAAGCCTGAACTTTCAAAGTTCGGTGCTACTTCGTTCCACAGATTTAAAAAGAATACAGAAGATAATAAGTAAAACTTGTTCTGTATGTGATCTTATAGGTGGGGTGCAGGTGGCTGCAGCACAATCCACTTCTTCAGCTCATGGACTGTGGCAAGAGCTTATGTGCTCAGCCTGAAGCAGAGAGATCAGACTTTGGTGGGCTTACTGCAGGGATTAGATTACTACGAACCCTGAGAAAGCAGCAGCGTACTTACCAAAAACTGATTATAAAGCATGGTAATCTGAAGAAACTTATTCTTTGGGGCTGTTCAACGATAGATTAAGTGTTCAAAATATGCGATCGATAATTCATATTTTGTTCTGGTTTGTATACATAGTAAAGCTTTGTTCTTTTTACTAATTTCATGTTTGACAGGCCCTGTATGTAAATTGTCCAGAGCTGAATGATCTTAACCTCAATGCTTGTACAAATCTTCATCCAGGTGCGATGTCCCCTCCTTTCTTGTTGGGTCCCTGAAATGTAGATATCAAGTTCTTGTCAATGCTAAGTGTTAAGAGTATTAATGGTATTTTCTATTGCACTAGGGTTTAGAGTTGTGTTGAGTCTTATACTATATATTGCCCCTTTAAGCTGTACAATAGACATTCAACAACTATTCATCCAACACTTGTAACATAGTATCAAAACTAGCAGCTAGGGTTAGGGTTTCCCAACCCTAGCCGCTGCTCATCTTTCACTATAGCTGTCTTCAGGAGGAGTGATCTCCGCTCCTATGGGCATCCACCTTGTAGTGCAGCTGTTCATCACCAGCTGTCTACTATTTAACAGACGATTTTTACTATTTATATTATTGTATAGACAACTATATAGACAATACATTAATTGCATGAGGCTATTACAAACAACTATATAGACAACACATCGTATGTGTTTTCTTTAGTCCTATTTATAGATGATATGAAGATGTATTATAAAATATTGCTGTCTATATCATTGTATATGCTCTTAGTTGGGAGATACTCATTACTAAGGAAGGTACAGTCGGAAGTTCCCAAAAATCACGGCTACATCTTCCAACACTTCAAATTCTTTGTTGGTCCCCCCTCTCAAACAGGGAAAAGAACACAACTTTGGCAATAGGGCACAGGTACCAAACATTGGCGTATAATAGTACCAGACAGCAAAAGATGCAACAAAATGTGATGCCTCATAATAGTAGTGAGAGCTAGTGATTGGTATATAAAACACAAGCCCCCATCACAATGAACATAGCATGCCTCTACCTCCCAGTTGGCTCCACATATAAAAACACACACACACACACAGCCAGAGAGATACAGTAATGTATGTCTATACATCACAGAACAAAGCATCTCATTCATTGCATCCTCTTATGATTCAATGTAACAACATTACAAGTTTACGGCACCAAATGAAAATGACAAAATTAACAAGGAAGCACCATCCATCCCCATACAATACAATTAACATTTAACACCTTGCAATAATAATTATTTGCTCCATTGACACAACCATGCTCCTTACAATAATTAAGCAACTTTTGATGGACAAATAGCAACAAAGCCCATTAAGATCTCTTGCATTTTGTGCCAAGAAAAGGGGGGAAGGAGGAAGAACAGGTAGAGCAAAAAAAGACATAGTTATGTGACAGGTACAGATACATGTTCATGGCTTCTTTCATATGTATATAACAAGATGAGACTGCTGACTGGAACAGGGCAGATCACACACCAAAATGACTTCGCTGATCAGGAGGTACAGACTTGGAGGACAGCGAGTATGATACATAGATGAGCAAGTAAAGCTGCAAATCTATAGGTTGGTTCTTGCATCTGGTCTAGACATTCACTACATGTTCTCCTTAACTTCTGTTCTTGCATTTCTCCATTGCCCTTGGTGCTGAAACAATTCAAAACCGAATGCATTGCATTGTTTTGTTAGTCACATCCAAATTAACCTGAAAATTAACTAACATCTAGAAAATTTCCATCTGCTTATATGAAACTTAATAATGAGAGGTATATACTGACCGAGGCCAATGGCTTCTGATCCTTTCATTATCCGAAGGCGCTTGCATGACTCGACGAACATGCTGATTTTTTTCGAAAGAATATGGTGAGTACATATATAGAACATTAACACATATAAAAGATTTAGAGTAGTACTTCAGGTGATTAAAATGGAGATTGGAGAAGTAGCACTCACTCCCATGGGACGTCGCCGACGAGCATCCAATCACCGTCCTTGTCCTCATAGGTCGGCACATACTCGGAGCCATTCAGTAGATCCATCAACTTGCTCTCGTTCATGCCGTTCATGCCTTGAGATGCATAGTTTCCTGAAGTATATATTAATTGGGGAATATCAAAACATTAATTAGAAATCCATGTCATGGTACTCTACAGATGCAAACTGACAAATATTATGAAAGTTTCTATGCAATTTAGGATCCAAATAATAGTTCAGACTTCAGAGTTGTTTGATTGAAGCATCACGCTCCTATATGACAATGTAAAGCCTCGTTCGTAACACTGGAATTTTCCCAGTTCCATAGGAAATAAACCATTTCATGTTAAATTCCCGTGTATGTGCGCTTGAGATTATGGAGAAACTGCAAGCGTCAAAGCTCGATCCAAAGTCAATGAGCCACATACCACACTAAAAAAGCCAATAATCATTGGTTGTTGCCGAGCAATATGCATGTCATATCTTTTTTTTAAGATGCACGCTTCAACACGTGGATTGATTATTAGGTACTAAGTTTGAACAGCACATGACAATGATGAACCAACCTAGCTAGCTAGCTAATTAAGCAGATGCCATGATCATGAGCTAGTTGTGTATGTTGAGTTGTACACATACACGCACGACATATATACACACACACGTGAACACAGATTGATTTCTTTCTTTGTTCTTTTTGCAACACATTGCAATGCGATGCATCCGTGTCATTTTCCTCTTTCTTATATAGAGAAGCAACATACAAGACTTTGGAACCAACGTGGCATACCACGCCAAGAATTTGACTCGAAAACATCCTGATCTTCCTTTTTACGACTACTCTGAGTCTTAAATGGACTCTGACTTCTGACCCCTTATGACTACGATTGCTACAATATTCTTACGACTGCTATAGCGCTTTTACGATTATGCCTGCTATAATACTTTTACGACTTACGACCACTACAGTGCTCGAACATGGTCGTAGGCTACCGTGGTCGTAGAACTGAAGACAACTAGATTAGCTATAACAATCCCCTCCTCAAGCTTGTTGTTTTCCGTCGATGTTCTATACACCGATCTTCTCCCTCATCTCCATAAAGTTCATTCTTCCGAGTGACTTGGTCAGGATGTCTGTGAGTTAGTCTTCTGTGCAAACATGCTGCACTTCTATCACCCCTGATTCTACACATTCTCTTATGTAACGAAACCGAGTGTCAATGTGTTTGCTTCTCTCATGGTAGACTGGGTTCTTGCTCAATGCAATTATTGACTGATTATCATCTTCAAGGTTACCTTCTTAACCTTCATCTTCAATATGTCAACCAACAATCGTCTCAACCATACCCCTTGACATGCTACCACACAAGCTACAATGTACTCGGCTTCACACGAGGATAGAGTGATCACCTTCTACTTCTGCGAACACCAACTAATTGGGTTCGACCCAAGGAAAAACATCATACCCGAAGTACTTTTCTGGTCATCCACATCACCGGCTAGATCACTATCTAAGTAGCTAATCAGCCCTAAACCTTCTTTATTCTTCTCATAAACACACCTGTAGCTCAATGTTCCTCCTTCATGTCTCATTTGTCCAACACCTTTATTGCATATGCGGACTGGCTGAAAGTAATCATCCTGGAGCTTTGATGTACTTCAATGCCTAAGTAGTAGCTGAGTAACCCAAGGTCGCTCATGCTAAACAATTTCTTCATCTAGCTTTTGAAGATATTTATCTCCTCGATACTCTCTCCAGTGATAATCAAATCATCTACATAAACTCCAACTAAAAAACTCTCTTTTTCTTAGTTTTGTTTGTACACTGCATGCTCTAACGGACATCTTTCAAAATCGAGTGCCACCAGAGACTTAACAAACTTTGAATTCCAAGCTTTTGGGGCTTGATGCAGACCATATAAGGCTTTGTGCGATCTTAATACCATGTGTTCTTCTCCTTTCTTCTCAAATCCTGGAGGTTGCACAACATAGACTTCTTCTAGATCGCCTTTGAGGAAGGTTGACTTCACATCTATATGATGAACCTCCCATTCTTCATGTGCCGTAATCATAATAAGCAATCGCACCATCTCTAATATTGCAATAGGGGTAAAGACTTTGTCAAAATCAACGCCTTGTCATTGAACATACCCCTTTGCAACTAGCCTCGCCTTGTGCTTTATGATCATATCTTGGGTGTCTTTCTTCACCTTATACACCCACTTCAACCCAATCGGCCTATGACTGATTAGCAATGGAACTAGTTGCCATATTTCATTCTCTTGGATAGAGGACATCTCCTCTTGGATAGAGGACATCTCCTCCTCCATAGCTCTTCTCCACTCTAGCTTCGCCTTGGCTTCTTCAAAGTTCACAGGCTCCTCCTCACCGAGTAAGCAGAACTCTGAGTGTTCTAGCTTTATCGGAGATGTGGCATTATAGAGGCTTTTGATATCATACTTCTGTTGTGGTCCTTCAAACGAGCTCTCGTCAAGCTCCAACCTTCATGGAGCTCTAGGTCAGACCGACACTCCTATTGTTGCTGCAGGAGTATGCGGTGTAGTCGAGTTAGGCATCCTGGTTCCCGTGCTCGTACTTGCCATGGTCATGCCTGGAGTTTCTGCAACGTGATCGTGTCCTCTGACTTCATTTTTCATGGTCATAGCGTCGGTAGCTACTACATGGTTGTTAGGATCGATGACCATGATATGGTCGGATCCTCCAATTACGCCCACTATGGTCGGCGTGTCGGGTACGTGGTCGTCAAGACCTGCATCAGTGTTAGGATGATAATGTATCCTAAAGATGTCCTTCATAGGTCGTACCTCTGCTTAGGGATCTCTGCTCCACTCCTACTTCTTCTCCTCCTCAAACACTGAGTCACGAGTCACTACAACTTGTCGTGTCATCGGATCAAACATCCGATAGCCTTTGTTTTTGAATCATACCCAATAAACACCATTGGGTTGCTTCGATTTGCTAGTTTAGAGAGGTGTGGCATGGTCGTCTTCATGTGTGCAACGCACCCAAAAGTTTGGAGGTGACCCACACCTAGCTTGCGGTCGTAATAGGCTTCGTAAGGAGTTTTGTCGATGATGCTTTTCGTTGGGGCCTGATTTAGGAGATAAACGATAGTCGAGACCACTTCCCACCAAAATTCTCCTAGGACACCCATGGTCTTCAATAGACTTCTCGCCACACCGACCACCGTCTGGTTCCTTCTTTCGACTACACCATTCTGTTGGGGAGAATAAGGTGCTGTCAGATAATGCCTAATACCCAAGAGCTCACAGTAGCCTTCGAACTCGTTCGAGGTAAACTCACCATCGCGATCGGTGTGTAGAGCTTTTAGCCTCAGATTCTTCTCCATCTTGGCTGCAGTCTTGATCTTCGTGAATGCCTCGAATGCTTTATCTTTGCTTTAGAGTAACACCAGCCACATATACCTCGTACAGACATCTACCAACAATAGGAAATAACGATTTCCTCCATGTGTGGTCAGAGATATTGGCCCACATAAGTCATCATGCCATAACTCGTGAGGCATGACTTCTTAGTATAGAGACATGGTCGGAAATGGGTTTCGATGTTGCTTGCCGATCAGACAACTATCGTAGATGTGATCCACATGCACGTGCTCGATCATGGGCATGCCTTGCACCATCTTCTTGTGAGCTAGATCCTTTAGAGCATGAAAGTTAACATGTCTGTACCTAACATGCCATCTCCACGTTTCTTATGTGCTTATTGCTAAAAGACACTCTGGGAGAGCCGGATTGATGTTCAACACATACATTCGGTTTCTTGATCTACTCACTTTGGCCAACAATCTTTGAGTTCTGTCTAGAATTGACATTACTCAACATTCGACCACAATCTTGTAGCCATTTTCATCTAGCTGTCCGAGGCTGATGATATTGCTTCTTAGTGTCGGGATGTAGTAAACATTCGTGACAATACGATGTTCACCTGTAGAACACTCCAACAGTACCGAGCCCCTTCCCTGTATATCCATAGCTGAACCATCTCCAAATTTGACTGAACCTTTTATCTTTGTGTCAATCTCAGCAAATTTCTCCAACAAGCCTTGTTTTGCGTACTGCTAAGCTTCGGTGTTTATGCAGGAACACCTTTTTCATGTGTTGGGATTGTATGAACGAGTTCACACACTTGGATCATCAGTGGCTAAGAGTCGTCGTCATTCTGCTTCGCTACAAGATTCGCCCTCGCTCTTCGATTTGGCTTTGGACACTCTTTCGTAATGTGCCCATACTCATTGCAGTTAAAGCACTTGACCTTGGTCTTGTCGAAGTCTTATGGCGATTATTCATCGACAACGCAATTGCCATCTCCTCAGCCACCGCCTTGTCCATGGCCGCATCCCCGACCTCATCTGTTACAACCTTCTCTCTTAGCACTGCTCAAGCCCTCATTCTTCTTGGTCTTTGAGCTCCTCTCTTTCCACTTGTTTTGGGTAAAGAATAGCTTCTCTCCTCCATCCTTCAAGTGCCGTCGACCCTTAAGTCCTTCCTCGAAAGTTCTAAGGCGACCGATCACCTCCGATATCGACATTACTGTGACATCACTGAACTGCTCAATCATTCCGATAATATGGAGAAATCAATCTAGAACTGAGCTGAACAGCTTTTTGACAATGTCGCTCTCTTCTAGCTTCACGCTGAGCGAGCGGATCTCACCCACCAGAGTGGTGAGTTTCATAGAGTACTTGGTGATCATCTGTGAGTCTCCCATTTGCAACTTGCTCAGTTACCATTTGAGCATTTGAGCACGTGCCTTCTTGACGCGATCTTCGCCTACCCGCATCTCTTTGAGTGCGATCCAGGCTTCTTTCGCCGTCTCCTTCTCGGTGATCGACATCATCACGTTGTCTGGCACCACTTGCGAGATGGCCACCATTGCACCTTGGTCTTTGTCACTATCGTCGTCTCCACCTTCGATCGTCAACCAAACCCCCAGTGAACACAAGATTAACTTCATCTTGATGGCCCATATGCCGTAATTTGTTTCGCTCAACATTGGGTGTTGAATCGGAATCATGACGCTTCTTATCGTCGGCTTGACGAACACATCTGAATTTGATGGATCGAGCTCATCGCCCGTAACCTTGACGAGTGCTCCTGACTTCTTCAGATCAATAGGGTTGCCAGTCATCGCTTCGTTCCTTTAGGCCCTGATACCAATTGTTGGAAAATTTGCTCAGAGTCTAGATGAATCGATGAACTTAGACTTCGAGATCACACACGCGAACACAGATTGATTTCTTCCTTCCTTCCTTCTTTTGGAGACACGCTGCAATGCGATGCGTTTGTGTCCTTTTCCTCTTTCTTATATAGAGAAGCAACATAGAAGACTTTGGAACCAACGCGACATACCACGCTGAGAATCCGACTTGGAAACATCCTGATCTTTTTTTTACAACTACTCTGAATTCTAAACGGACTCTGACTCCTGACCACTTACAACTACGACTACTACAATGTTCTTATGACTTACGATTGCTATAATGCTTTTACGACTATGCCTGCTACAGTACTTTTATAATTTATAACCACTACAGTGCTCAAACGTAGTCGTAAACTGTCGTGGTTGTAGAACTGAAGATAACTAGATTAACTCTAATAACAAGCAAATGGCAAAGCATCATGTATATAGCCATGCTTGCATGTACCAACTAGCTAGTAACTTTATAATAAGTTACTTTGCACGAAAACTAAAGCAGCCAGAGAGCAATATTAAAGGCTTCTCTGGAACACAGGAGGTTCGTAAGAATTTCGCATGAAACAGTATACCTAATGCCTATAGAAGTTCGACCCGCAAAATTTCAGCGTTCCAAATAGGTAACTCCTGTAAGAATGACTTGGTACAGTACGTACCAATGGTGAAGGAGCTGAACATCTTCTCGAGCGCCTCGGACAGCTCCTGGTAGCTCTTGTGCATCTTGAGGTCCACCTTGCGCAGGTAAGGCGCGCCGTCCATGCTCACCTTCACGAACGCGGCGGCGCCGGCGGCGGCAGACGAGGACCTGTCACCGTCCTCCTTGCCGGCGCCCTTCTCGGCCTGCACGGCCAGGAAGTTCTTCCGGAACGACCGGACCGGCGGCCAGCCGACCACCTGTGCCCTGATGAATCAAATTACCAAACAATATTTGATTGATTAAAATGGCGTTTAATCATACTATTACAAATGAAAACGCACAGTGACATATATGAGATTTTTTTAAATTCATTTAGTGCAATCCCGTCTTTTTTTTTTTGCCCTACTTTGTACTTTTGTAGAATATGCATTGCATACAGAGAAGAACAAGTGGTCCATGAGACTATTGGGAGGAGCATCAAATCATGGAAAAGGAAAAACCTTTTGTGGTGGCAGGCACACATGTACCCTCCAACCTAGCTATCTTTGCTCCTCTTATTTTTTCATGCAAGTAAACAGAGTACTACTCCACATTTACATTTCACGACACATTTTTCATTCCATCCTTAGTTAAACTGAAATTTAGAAGTTAAATGTAAATTTCAGCCTGATTTGTAAAAAGAAAAAAAATTGAGAGGGAGACGGAAGACAAGGGCGCAGGCATATCTAGAATCTAGAACCCATAGGTAGACCATGTTGCAGTATAGGCCAGGCTGTTCTTTTGAGCTGTGGCTTATGATTTTTGGATGAGTTTTTTCGCTTTTGGTTATTCATGAGAGAGATATTCATGTGCGATTTTGACCGATCTAGATAAAGTTACTATAGTATTTACTATAACCGATTTGTAAATTTTGTCATGAAAAAATACTTTGTTTGAAAGATATTGTAGAAAAATCAAAAGCCAGAAGATGAAAATAGCAGGGCCGTAGGCAGGCCGTGAAGGGCAGCATGGGCAATATTATTCATTTCTATCATGCCATTATAACATCAGGAACCAGTGATATGGAAATGATGGTGACGTGGACAAAATACTAAACTGTGCAAGAAAGTAGAGAGAGAGAGAGAGGCAGTGCCTTTTGCCTTTCTTTTATCGTGTCGGCACTAGGCACTGTCTCCCACTGCCCCACACGTAACATGCTGCTGCCTGTCTGGTTCTTGTTCATGTTAGAGCAGGTACAATAAGACTTAATCAGCAGATTATAGCAAATATAATATCAACCAAATCTTACATGGTAGAGAGAGAAAGGAAGAGAGAGAAGGAAGCTGGCTACTAAATTACAGCTAACTATAGCATGTAAAAATATGCATTTCACTCCCTTACACGTGGGGTCAAATAGTTATTGTAATAGCTACCTTATTGTATGAACTATTTTTTTGAAGACTATAGATGAAATGGACAAGTGTTATAGCCACTAGTTGGCTATACTATTGTACTTGCTCTAAGCTGCATCCATCGATGAAGCTGTCCCAGATAGATTATTCAGCCATTTTCCCTTCTGAATTTGCGTGCAATGCTTTAAGAAATCTTGCGTTTTGCATCTCTATCGATCCGCCCTTTGTGATCAAACATCAACAGGACATTTGTAAGCTACGTGTAGATCTCTAGAATCGAAGTCGGGTCTCCTTGTTCGTAGGAGTTTAATTGACTGCATACATGCCAGGAAAACCCTAATTTGAAACGGATATGTATTGTACCTTGCGAAGTTTGTGGTGTTTTCTCACTGCTTGTTACCAAAAGCTTGCCATGCTAGCTGCTTAATTGTGTTTACGAGTTGCCAATATGTGAATACGTATGTTTAACAAGCGCCAGCATGACAATCATGATATGAAAAACGGTTTTACTATAAATTTTATTTTATCTCTCAGTCATCTGACATAAAAAAAAAGTAGAAAATCGTGTACGATAGTTCGGTGGTTAAGACGGCTTATTGTTCTACACATGGGCCGTAAAGGTATGTTCAGATTTAGAACTTGGAGAGGCTCACAATTTGGAAAAAGAATTAAATACGAACCGTGTTAATTTGCATGCATATGCATGCTTGCAAGCAGAGAAAAAAAAGAGAAGACGACACAAAGTAAAGCACGTACTTGGGCGCGCGCGGCTTCTCGGGGTCGGGCTGCGCGGTGACGACGCTGCTCTGGCTCGGCGACCTCTTCATCTTCCCGGCGGCCGCCGGCGACGCATCAGTCGCAGCCGCCGCGGCTGCGGCGACGACGGCCACGTCGCCCTCCTCTGATTCCTCCTTCTCGATGGACGCGGCCGTCGGCTCCAGCTTCAGCTTGAGGTCCATGGTCTCGGCGAAGCCCCTCTTCCCGGAGGAGCTCCTCGCCTCGCCGTCAGCTCCTCCTCCTCCTCCGCCGGGCAGGCCGAGCCGGAGCTCGGTCTCCTCGAAGCCCAGGTCTGCCGCCATTGCTGAACTAGGCACGTCCTCTAATGCCACCTCTCTTAGCTAGCTCTTGGCTCTCGCTTGCTTGAGTACCGCCTCTTCCTCTTGCTTTGCTTTAGTTGGCGCTTTTGGTTTGGTTTGGTTTGTTGTTTTGAGAGGCTTTGTAATGTAAAGGCATGCAACGCAATGGAAATGGAAATGGAAATAGATAAAGAGGAGGGACCAGAAATAAAAATGGCATCAAGTGTGTGTGGGGGTGTAGAATAATAGGCCAATGATAATGCATGGCCGGCCTCTTAATTTTGCGCCTACACCCCTGTAAATCTCTATTTTTATTTAGGGTTACTTGTTTATGTTATTTTTTTTACAGAAAAACTAGCGCTCGGTGTAGGGTTGGTTGGCAAACCAATGGACAGGGGCGGATTTGGGCCCCCGGCAAGGTGGGCTTCAGCCCGGGGCGTGAGAAAATTTGTAGTGTATAGCCCAAGTCAGCCCAAGGTGTTATTATTAGTATTCAGCCCAGGTAGCCTATATATATTTCACAATTCTGCAAAAACGCAGCGGCCCACCGGTCTCTCCGTCTCCGCGCAGCCCACGTCCTTCACGCGCGCGGGCGCGCGGCCCACCGTCTACACGCAATCACGCGGCCCCGCAATGGCGCAACCGATCCAGCGCATCCAGCGTGATTGCCAGCCCCGCCCCGTCCTGCGTGATTTCACACCTCAGAGGAAACCCTAGCTCGTCCACTCGTCCAGCGCCGCCCCGCAACCGATCCAGCGCCGCCCCCGGCCTCCGCCTCGTCGTCCCCGCCTCCCGGCGCCTCCCGGCCCGCCCCGCCTCCCGGCGCCGCCCGCCTCGCCGGCCGGCGCCGCCCGGCCCGCCCCGCCCCGCCTCTCGACCCATCTCGGTGCTGCCCGGCCTCCCGACCCGTCTCAGCGCGACGGCGCCCCTCCTCGGCTCGACCGCTCGACGGCTCCTCCTGGTTGCTGGTTGCATTGAAGTTGCATACTTGATAAGATAAATGATACTTGCATTGCATCGGCTGACCGCAGACCGCTGATTCAGTGATTTCTGAGTTGGGATTTGGGATTTGGCCATTTGGGAATATCCTGAGCCCCTGAGGTACAGTTTGCTATAGAGCCTAATATTGCTATTTGCTAGATATGAATTGAAATTGAAATTGAAATGTGAAATCAGTAGTTGTTCACTGTTCTTGTATTAAAATGTGACGCATGATTAGCACTTTAGCAAGATTGTGTTAATGTTAAATTGAAATGTCCTGATGTGATGTCCATTGTCAATTCAATAGCTGTTCTTGTATTAAAATGTGATTTCACTGTGACAGGATTGTTTCTGTTTTTGCTGATATACTAAAATGTGGTTTTCTGTGTTTTATGTCTTAAAAAAATGAAGCTAGGAGTTATTTTAGTCAATACAAAATGAAGCGGGCGAAGACATTGTCATCGTATTTTTCAACGGAAACACAATTCATCGTTAGATCATGCTCATATGTTGTCTTTACAGGTTCTGGTTCATGTCCAAATATCAATGAAGAAATGGCAGGATAGGATAGAGAGCAATTCATCGTAATTTAGGTACTCAAATTGTATTTCTATTATGTTACATTTTTGTACTTTGAGATCATGCCATGTTCTTCGTATTATACTTTATGTTTGGTTGTTTAGTATTGAACTCAAGTTTCATATCAGTAATACAATTAGCCAATTATGATATACTTTTGTTATATCGTGGTATGGGTACAAATTGTCGTTAGTTTTAGGCGGTTAGAGTTCAGCCCGGGGCGTAGCCAAATCCTGGTTCCGCCACTGCCAATGGAGTAACAAATCATTGTTGCATTTCAGCCTCAAGATCATCTCCGTGTGATTTACACTAAGCTCCATCCCGTCACGTCCCTTTCACGCAAAGTTATTCCTTTTTTCATCCATCCTCTTTCACACGTAGCTCTCTGTCTCTCTCGACACTTTGGATTTACGAGCGGGAATAGCTTCCGTTTACATTGGGCCAACTTTGTAATCCCCCTACTGGAGTCCCCCTTAAATGACATTATTTGCCAAGTAAAACCACACATTATATTGATATTGCCATGACAACTTGATAAGTATGCTATAAATCATATTACAGGTCAACCTTACAACAGCTTGCATCAATTGACAGTATTTTTTTTTTCAAAAAAGAGAACATTTAACATTGCTAACATGCTCTCCTGTACAGAACTGAAGCTATATCAGAGTTCAGTAATGGGCAGCCAAATGACAAACCTGTCAAAGGACCTAGCAAGACTAGCTAGAAAAAGGAGGAAAGAACAACTTCAACTCAATAGAAGCACAAAGCAAGCAAGGACTACAGAGGAAACAAGCAAGACAAACGCAAGAGTAGCAAGAATGAAGAGAAAGGAAAAACTTCAACAACTAAAGGACGCGAAGCGTGCAACAATAGAAATTAGCAAAAATAACTCAAAAATCAACATCCAAGCTTCCAGCGGCAGCTCAACTTCCACAAGTCCTAATAGCAAGATATGGAACTTCGGAAAGCCAACTGCCAACACTGCAATATCAATGTGTGGTAAATAAAATTAAGGGTAGGCTAAATTATTTATCGGATTAAACTAAGTTGGCACAAATATAGTCTTTTACTCTTATAAAATTTCAAATTCATACAGAAATTATACAATTAGAGTATTAGAGACAAACAAAGAAAAACAGAGAAATACAAAGTAGGCACCTCGACAATAGAAAGCGCATGCCCAAAAATATATAATTATTCTGCTATGAGTATGGAGTAGCCATAAGTCACATGTGTATGAAACATATGAAAAATAGTGATATAATAGAAAATTATGAATGACAATGAAAATTTAGATCATATAAAACATACCACAAATAAGCTATTTTGAATCACGGGGCAAATGCATTCTACACGACTTCATGCCTTGGAAGCAGTTTATGATTTTATCATCATCAATGCTTTTAAAGATCTCTCGCTCGAACTTATTATACTAGGATTCTTGAAAGGACCGCGACTGTTTGCCATCCAATATCTATGAAAATGAATATCCAATTACTCGAGTAGGGCCATTCAATAAATATGCTCTTTTCACTTGATCTCTAATTTCGTTAGCATAATCTTCAATTGGTATGTACAGCGCCGGATCGGCAATAATTTTATTTGGATTAAATTCTAGTTGAAGCTTCTTTGGTTGAGTTGTACTCTCATCGGTTAAACGAGAACTACTTGAATTACTTGTGAAATAGTTACACAAAGTTTGTTTCTCCATTATAGCAAAATCATTATAGTAAGCAATCTAGTCTCGTGCATCAACAACCGCTTTCAGGTCTTGGGTCATGCCATATTGTCTTTGTGCTCTATATCATAATTTACAAATGGTTGGCATATAGAATTGTCTGTGATACTCGCACATCATAAACGGTTTTACCTACCAACCATCTGTGATGGGCGAGTATCATAGACGGTTGGTATATATAACTATCTGTGATAATTGTGTCTTTGACCGTTAGACCCGTCGATCCTCCCCAACCCAATCCCAATCAATAGAAACATACTAATTAACCCCACCCCATGTATCATAGCTCCACCCCTCCATCCCACTCCACCTCTCCCTCCAAAACTTTTCCCACTCTCGCATCTCCCTCCTCTATAAATACTTACCCAAACACATCTTGTACCTACCGTCGCTCAATATCTCTCCAACCTCCTCCCATCCTCCTCGACCCCGACTCTGATGGCCCTTACGAAGTAGACAGCACATAAGTCTATGGATGGCAAGGTGCCACAGAAGCAGCATAGAGACGTCATCCACGCGATTGAGCTTCTACTATCTACTAGGATCTCTGCTTTTTCTATGTTCTTACCATATTTAAGAGTTAGGTTCGTAGAATTAGAAGATGTGTTCTTACCATGTTCTTGTTGTGTTAGATAAATAACCTGATCGTTATCTTGTAATACTGTAATGGTGGATTCTAATCTTAATAGAAATTGAATGTGCTGTTGTATTTGCTGTTGTGTTTGTTTGTTTTCAAAGGGCATAGCTAACATTTTCTGAAGTTAGCTGAAAAACAGAAAAAATAGGTATAGAATGAACTATCATACACGATTTTGTGTATAAACCATTTGTGAAGGACCATCACAGACGGCTTGAACCAAAAACCGTCTGTGATACTCGTACATCACAGACGGTTCTATCTACGGTCTGTTTATAATGGGAAAGTATCACAGACGGTTCTATATACCAACCGTCTGTGATATTTGCACATCACAGACGTACGGTTTTTACCAAAAATTATCTGTGATAACGTATTATTATAGACGGTTCTAGTTTCGAACCGTTTATGATAACGGACGATCACAGATAGTTCTAGTTTCGAATCATCTGTGATATGGTCTTCACAGACGGTTCAAAAACCGTTTATGAATAACCTCTATTATCATTGATATATAAAGTCAGACGGTTAAAAAAGTCATCTGTGATCCATTTTTGTGGTAGCCAAGGTTAGAGAATTGACTGCATATGTAACATGCGGAAAACCACGTTCCATCTCTTTAGAAGTTCTTTCACACTGTAATCGAGGTGACCCAACTTCAACGCTCTGTCCTGTCAATTCCCGTGCAGCGACAGTGAGTGTGGGATGGATCCATGTACGCACGCAAGCGCGCATGTCTCCATCCACTGGCTTAACAGGATCGATGCATACGCGCACCATTGACATGGACACCAAGCTTGATTGCTAATTTATTTGCAGCAATCGACACACTCAGACACCGAAACTTAAATTAGAGGTAGATGTGAGTATGATATACTATGTGCTTTCACAAGCCGGTGTTAATTACAGCCATGCGACATCTATCTCACTTGTCACTCGGCGTCACTGTCCATGCATGCACGCATGCACCTAGCTGGCTAGCTCCATGGATCGATCTTGAGATAATACAGATCGGTGTTGCACGCACGCACGCCCATCGATCTTCTGATCTTCACCTGTCGGTCGGTTGATCACGATGGAATGGGAATGCGACGAGCTGTGTTTCAAGTCACCCAACATGTTCGTACATGCCGCTACATTGGTCCAAAATGCGTATGTAGCCTTAATTAGAGGTATGTCATTGGTATGTACAACTTGTAAAAAAAAGTTGATATATTACGGAGAGACAGATACTCACTTGCGATTTTGGTTTGTACAGATGTTGGGCTTTTAACGTGTAGATCGTTTAACTTGTAGACCCCGTCTTAAGAAAATACTCCGTTTGAAAGTTAGGTACTGTAGCAGAAGCCACAAGACGATTTCAAAAACCCAAAAGAATAGGCCCTATATGCAATTTGCTATGTTTCTTGTTTAATTTCTTATTATTTTCATATTTTACGCATGTTCAAATTTTTGTTTACTTCTATATCTTGGAAAAGTCTAAGGCAGATAGGTTCTTATCTTGCCCCATTTTAGCTCTTTTGAATTCCATGAATAAGCAACACCTTTTTTTGGCATCTCTAACAATTAGTGTTTGACCATCGGAGTTCCCTGCTTAGGAAAAAAGTCACAAACATTATTACCATACTAGCACCCGAAATTTTCAGATTGAACACGACATCATCAAAAAATGTAGCAGAAAACAAAAATTGTGTTTCACACAGTTCATCAATTTTCTGAATGTTTCCAAAAGCTACGGATTATTTTGAAGGCGCCGAGCTGGAACGCCACCGGTCACGGTGGCTTATCTGACTTTTCACAGCTCGGCGCCACGATCCACGGCTCCGAGCTCGGCCCCACGACCCACGGCGCCGAGGTGCCTGCCACGTCGGCGCCACGCAGGCCACCACGCTGGTGCGGGCCTGCGACCTCGGCGCCGTGGACCACGGCGCCGACCCCCTGGGTCCAAAAACGGAATTAAAACTACGAGGGGTCTAAATGTGAATATTTTTTTAAAAAAAGGGGTTAAAATAGAAAAAATTCGGACATGGGCAGTACTTGAGCAAATATTTTTCA
This sequence comes from Dendrocalamus latiflorus, assembly GCA_017311315.1. Taxonomy (NCBI): domain Eukaryota; kingdom Viridiplantae; phylum Streptophyta; class Magnoliopsida; order Poales; family Poaceae; genus Dendrocalamus; species Dendrocalamus latiflorus. Next base: position 2,583,057 of record CM029636.1, on the reverse strand, counting down.
AGGCAGGCTCAAAGCTACATGCATGTGAGTTTACAATCAACTTTATTTTTCGCCGCGAACTTAAAAGATTCTTTGGCGAATTATTCTGACTTGTGCATGTAGGAGGTCGCAGGAACACATGGTATATTGATTGGGATTAGTGTGAGATCATGAGGAGGCCACTCTATATTGTGGGATCGGATGAGTATTTGATTTTGCTTGTATTTCTCCGTCGAAGTTTGATCGGTTTGACTTTGTGTCATTTGCTCTCTGTTTTTGCTGTTAGGTGGATAGTAGTTAGACCGGCCAGCGGTGGTGATTTGATCGTTGTGCGTGTATGGTCTAACCAGCTGTGTAACGGCGATGATCGGCGTCTGGTGTGACCTGCCGTGAAAGCGGATCGACCGAAAATGCTGTGTGATTGATTTCTAGTTGGCGGTTTGTTTATTTCAAAGAGGTGCCCGTTACGTTGCGTGGAGTTTTTGAGAGTGGTATGACCAGCCATGTAATAGCGGTTCAACCGAAGGTCGTGGGTAGTGTTGTTTTGTCTCTGTTTGTAGAGCAGTCAGATCGCCCCTGAGATCCAATCCGATTGGCCGAGTGGTTCAACCACCCTCTGGCCAATTGTCAAACCGGTGAGACTGATTGTCTCGGGTGTCTTTGTGATCTTTAGCTTTTGACTTTGGTAAAGTTTATGGGTTTGCGTTTTTCACTGCATTATGTTGCTAATACCAAGGGGAGATTTTAAAAAGTCATTCGCTCCCTCTAACTTGCTATATCTGATCCTATAATTAGTCTGGACGTGGTAGTCGAAATTTCGGTGCAACTGATCATATGTTGCAGCAATATGGCAGGGAATCAAATTTGATGCTACTGCATAGCTTCAGCAAATCGAGGCAGATTAGTTACAAAGAAGAAACTAGTTCACTGCACATGAGGCTGACTGTGCATATCTTGCATTAGATTGATGGTGACAACGTATAAGAAAATGTCATGGTAGAATAACACACATAAAAACAAGTTGTGACAGGTGGTCTTGTCAATATTAGGAACATCTACTGATGTTCTGCACTTTGATGGGTCCTATCCATCCTATAGATCAGTGATCTAGACTGTCTAGTAGACATTTTTCACACTGTTTGGTTGATCTGATCAGAAACCTCAGTTATGCACTATATATCAATGTAGCAATTACATAAAAATCTGACTAGCTAAAGTGTTTTGGATTTAATACGAATTTCAGCTAGATAAATGAAATAAACTTTGTTTGTGCAAAACAAAGAAGCTTAAATTAATCCAAGCAGATAATTTTTTTCAGAACTTTCTCGAGCTAGACCCACCATTCATTCATGACATCCCATAGGCCAAATTGAGCTTTAATTTAGCCCAAACTAGGGACCACTTTGCTCCCACCAGAGCCAGAGATAATAGAAGCATTGGTTAGTTAGAGAAACAGCACCAGTACTGCAATTAACAATACAAAGGAAAAGGTTAAGAGTGGTTAACAGTATACTTTGCAGGGAAACATTTGGACTAAACAAACTCCCAGTAGGCTTTCCTAGGCCCCATAGCCAACCAAAAGAACCAAGGCCAGAGAAAGAAGAAACAAATGGTAGTGGAGAGATATGATGAGAAGCATGCAGTAGACAAACGCCCATATACTCCATGTTACAAATAGTATTGTGTAGGCAAAAGATGCATCTCTAATCCTAATCATGGCATTGGCTCCCTTTGTTTAGCTCAATTTCATAGTTCAAGCATCCGGATCTGACCCACAGGATCCACGCCCGGTAGCAACCGGGTTATAGGGTTGTTCCTTGTAACAACTACGTAATAATGGGCTTGTTTGATATGGTTGTGGTTTTTTGTTTTTTGCTGAAATTTTTGAATTTTAGCTGTTTGCGACAGAGACTACGGAGAGAGATACTCGCTTGAGAAAATACTCTGTTTAAAAATTAGGTACTATAGTAAAAGATAAAAGGTACTTTTAGAAGCTGTAAAAAACATGCCAATATCCGGCTAGGAAATGGTCAACATGAGGATTTGGTTAGTGAAGTTCAGCGCAGTGTACTTACTCCATGACCTGGCTATCGGATCGGACTCCGAGACCCGACAACCCGTCCCACAGAGTAGCGGGCGAGTTGTTGGTCCGAGACCCGGAACCCGACGGATCTCCCGTGTAGCTACCGGGGTCGCGGCGGGCCCACCGGCCCGGCCCGTCCTGTCGCGGGTCGACCCGGCAAAATCGTCGTGGCTGCACCCTACCCCCGCAACCACCCCAGCTACCTGTAGTACGCGCAGGTGTGTGGACGCACGTGTGTGGCCTGTGGCACGTACGTGTGCATGCGTGCACACACGTGTGGCCTCACACGGCCATGGCTTCCTTAGCCTACCAGTAGCTCTATAAGACATTTCCATACACATAACTTACCACTCACAGCACACCTTGGGCTAGAGAAACAACAACTCGTCGTCGTCGTTGCAACCACCTCTAGTTGGTACATACTTCGCCGGAGAAATGGAGGCCGCCGCCGCCGCCGCGAGCTATGTGACCGACGTGGAGAATCTTAAGGCGACCGAGCTGAGGCTCGGCCTACCGGGCACCGAGGAGCCGGCACAGAGGACGGCGGTGGTGCTGACGCCGCCGTCGACGCCCAGGGGCAGCAAGCGCACGCTCGCCGGCCAGGAGAGCGCCCGCGAGGAGGCCAAGAAAGGCGACGGCGAGACCGCGCCGCCGGCCGCCAAGTAAGCCTGCCATGATGCATGCGCGCGACTGGATGTTATATACAGTGTTCTTACGTGCGTGGAAACTCGTGCAGGGCGCAGGTGGTGGGGTGGCCGCCGGTGAGGGCGTACAGGAAGAGCTGCTTCCAGGCGAGCAGCAAGAGCAAGGCGGCGCAGCAGGAGGAGGCAGCCGCCGCCGCCTCCGGCAGTGGGGTGTTCGTGAAGGTGAGCATGGATGGAGCCCCCTACCTGAGGAAGACAGATCTCAAGATGTACAAGGGCTATAGGGAGCTCAGGGAGGCCCTGGAGGCCATGTTCTTGTGCTTCCCCGGCGGCGCAGACAACGGCGGCGTGAACCCGTCGGACTTCGCCGTGACCTACGAGGACAAGGACGGCGACCTGATGCTTGTCGGAGATGTGCCCTTCGAGTAAGGACACGAATCTTTGTTCATGTATTGGTTTTAGGTGTGAATAGCTAGTTTGCTTTGCATGGTCTCTAATGGTGTTTTGTTCTTATGTCTCCTTTTGCAGAATGTTCATAAGCACTTGCAAGAGGTTGAGGATCATGAAGGGATCTGAAGCAAGAGGCCTAGGATCATCAAGGGAGTGAACAGCAAGATGTCATGTAGTAGTGTGCATGAGCAATTAATTCTTTTGTTCTTTTTGTTCTCCAAGCCATGGACATGCCATCATCTCATCTTACTGCACTCTCCAAGCCATGGACGTGTGACTTTGTTTCTTCTTCTTCTTCTTCTTCTTCTTCTTCTTCTTCTTCTTCTTCTAGGTGTTAGCAACACAAAAGGAGTGCAGATTCGAGTTGACTCTCCATGTGTGTTTGTGCAAAGAAAAACGGCATTTTAATCTATATCAATGGTTGAATACTCTTGTAACCCTTGAGCTTAATTTCCCTCTTGGTTATCAAATGCAAGATTGGCAGAGAGTTGTGCGTTCATTTGATCAGTTCACCATATGCTCAATCCACTGATCCTTCACCCTTGCTGTTGAGCCAGAATTGCATGGGCATCAATTTTTTCTCATAGGCACAAACTCAACTCCTAAATAATGTTGCTAAAAAGAAACCGGAATGTGAAAGTGAAACAAACACTGCTTTCTGCCCTGCTCGACATCACATGCAAGCAAGATAAAGCTAAGATCCTAAATGAATGATGCAAATACTTGATGCATGTGTCCAAATTAATCTTTGTTCTTTTACCGATAAGTTCCTTTGTCTGGAGCAAGTTTAACATGTGCAGTGGAGATTAACATGGTCAAGAATGGGTCACAAGATCCGATTAATCTTACTTAACCGTTCCACTTGTCAAATGACGAAATAGCTGGACGAGAGCTGGTCAAGAGACAACCCTTGGTGATCGCTGAGTCTGGGTACTCATTGTTCATTCAGTGGTAACATGCACTGGTCGAGAACCTGGCCGACAGGGCACATGTGGTGCACATGAGGGTGAAGATTGTGGTTAATACTTCACTTAGGGTATCTCCAAAAGTACTATTTCAGCTATATCTTACCTATATTAAATGAGTAAAATTCTATATAGATGTGAGATGATATGAGAAGAGGTAATATGATGTCTCTTATGCAAGAGACAACTTGAACCCGTAGACCAATGCAAATAGAGAGAGGGTGTGAGACAGGAATTTATGATGAAAATAGTATAAAATAACTAGAGAAATGATATACTGTTAGTGATGTTGTCTCTAGTGTTATCTTTAGGTGAAGTGAAAACCTTAAAGATAACTTTAAGAGATAGATTATTGTACATGTCCTTAGAGTAAGTAAGAGGGCGCATCCAAGGCATGCAAGAGTTCTAGTCTAGGGCCTTATCTGCTGGGATGCTGTGGTGGTTTGGCTATTGGAGAACATAATGCCTGGAGGAACGGTAGGGTGGTCCATGTGATTGTGAAGCGGCAAGGAAATCAATGATGGGAAGATGCAGATCAGTCCTTGCTTGGTGCAGATTTCCTGTATGATTAATTTTGTTGTTAGGTTCAACAAGAGCCGGGTATTAGTGTATTTATTGTGCAGCTTGCTACCTAGCTACAGGGCTAGTGCAAACACAGTCTGGCTCATGCAGAGGCTTTTCATTCTCTCCATTGTGTTACGTTGTTCCTTGTTACAAATATTTCTGATGTATTATGTTGGGCAACTTCAGTTGGCTCAACTGACCATGCCAAAAACAAATGAAATTTGCAACTATCTTGCATTAGTTTAGTTTACCCGACACATCCTTTTGATTTTGTTCTAGTATATCGTTATTGTGATACGCGTGAGGAGGGAGCCCACTCCACTCCTCACATAAGGAGGCATGCCAGGGGAGGAGCATCCTTATCCCCTCATCACTGTAGTCGGCTCCTCTAGCCGCCTCCTCTCAGTGCCTCCCCCCACTGCTGCCGTGTCGCCACCCCCATTCACTAGCGCGCGTCGATGCCAGCCACTAGAGCACGCCGCCGTGGCCAGCCGCCATCGTTGCCCTGCTGCCGCGCCTCCCTCGCGGTTACCAAGTGCCGCCCCAACTCGTGCACACCACCATCGCCTAGCGCTGTTGCTCCCTCGCCCACACCTCACCTTTCCTGTCCCCCTGCTGCTATTGCCGCTCCACCCTGCTGCTCGCCGTCACCCCTTGCTCCGCCTGACTGCACGCCATGGCCACCCTTTCTAGCTACACGCCACGCAAGAGGGAGACAAGGGGAGAGCCGGGAGCTGGTCGGGAGTGGAGGAGGGCCAGCCAGCCGAGAGAAGAGAAGGGAGGGGCCGGCTGGTTGGGAGGAAGATGTAAGGGGAGGAGGTCGACCGAGAGGAGGGAAGAGGAAAAGAAGAGAAGAAGAGAGGGTCCGCCGTGGGAAAAAAGATAGAAGGACAAAAGGAAGAGGAAAAGAGAGGAAGAAAAACAAGGGAAGTTCAATCCGATGCCTGATCCGTCAGATCTAGCCAAGGAACGAAAGATAGTGACCTGATCCAGTTGTTCGGGGTTAGGGTAATGCCTCGAAATCCTTCGCCCCCTGCTTATTCATCAAATCTTGTGGAAGTAAATATGTTGACTATTAGGATTGATTCGTGTAGCCATTAAAATGTCTTTTATTAAGATGGATGCCTAGACTGTGAAATTGGTGCTACCACTATTGATCTGGTTAATTCATGGAAGTAGAGGGAAAGGGAGAGAAAGAATGAATGTGGAGAGAGGTGATGCTACTAGCGAGTACTAGAGTAGTAGTAGCAACTGGTAGTATTAGTCAGTAGATGATAAATTAAAGTAAGGCTAATTAGTATAACTAATTGAAGAGAGAGAGATTAATGAAAACAAAGATTAGAGGCTTATATTTTCGGGCTGGTAGTGAGCATGGTGAGAATAAGCATGTCGAATTCGATGCACGAGTATAAATGACAAAATCACTAAAGTCTTGGGCCGGTTGGGCACTGAGACAATGGGAAGGCGTTCGGTGAAAGAGGAATTGGTTGTGTCAGGTTTGTAAGTAAGAGCAATGTCGTTTGCTCGTTTGTGTATGTTTTGTGTTAGCGATGAATTGAAATGGATAATGCTTGTTTTTGGTGGAGGTTCAGGATCCGTGCCGTCCACATATCACCCACAGGGTTGATCGGACAAGTGCATGATAAAATGGTAAATTTAGGTAGTGATTGCTATGAAATTGATGTTGATGCACCATCTACCATGCTATTGTGAGTTTCCTATTTCCATTTACATACTAGCATAATGATGAAAGATGAGCGATGGTACATGAGATATACTGTTGATGATGGTATGTTGCCGAATAGTAGTTAATGGAACATGACATGTTGGTATGTTTAAATAAAGAAGTTGCGTTGCTTGCAGTCATGTCATGAAAATAGATGGTATTTATGGCGTCTATGGTCTACTCTGTGTGGACCCTCTACGGGAAGTCGGGAATGGAGAAAGACCTACTTTAGTAGGCACCCTACGGGAGTAGAGAAAGATCTACTTCGGTAGGCACTCCACGGGAGTAGAGGTTGAGGTCCCCGTATGAAAGAGGACGGGCTTGAGGTCCCCGCATGAAAGAGGGTGGGTTTGGGTGAGCATCGACGGATGCTTACTCCGATATACCAGTATAAGCTAAAGAAAGGAAAGGCGTGTGCATTAGCATATGCATTTGCATGGTGACAGAAAAAAGTTGCAAACGCATAAACAATGGTTGATGAAAAATGAGAGAAGTTATATGAAAATGAATGGAAGCATCTATGTTGGATATAGAAATGTTATGTGTATCTGTTGTTACTGTTTTACTTTGTACTTGCTGAGTCTTGGACTCACGCTTATTTTGTTAACTCTTATTTTAGGTGATCCTGATTGAAGGCATGCATGGGAAGGGAGTAGAACCTGTTGTGCATTGTGATTTGATTTATGTACGTTGATTGCTCCTTGTTTGTAGTCGTATAAATAAGGGAGGTGTTATCAAAATTTTTAATAGCAGCACCCATTTGAGATGGTAAGTGGCTGTAGCAGCAGCGTCCTAGGCTCTGAGGAGAGCTAAGGTGTTACAACTACACTGAGCCCTATAAGATGACGCACAACATATTGCCTTTGCCTCGACCCCTTTACAAAGGCTTGAACTCAAACCCCTCCATATAAGCACATGATATGGTAAAATAGATGAAGGAATGTTTTTTTTCTTTTTGAGGAGAAAAGACTTCATATTACGAGCTATCTTGGCGGAAAGCAATTCACATATCTAGGATTACATTTGATATGGTCAGTAGTTAGGTACATATCTAAAGACCAAGGTTAGGACGTTTGCCCTCATCTAGTCTATCATAGGAGTGGGCCTTGGACCTAGTCGATTCATTATTAGGAATTAGATATTGGTTTTATTTAAGTTAGAGATTAGTTTCCTTTGTTAGAGATATAATTAGAGATATGATATGAGTTTCTATATTGTTAGAGATATGATTGGAATTAGACTCTATCTGTTAGGGGGAGCCTATCTATATAAAGAGGGCTACCGCATACTATTGCAATCAATCAGAGAAATATCAAAGTCTTCCTCATCTATAGTCTCCCTCTCCCTCTATGCCGACGCCATCCGGCCATCTTCTTGGTGGTGTTTACCCCCCTTTGAATTATGGTTCATGATAACTTGGTATCAGAGCAGTCGATCCCTTCCCACGACTTCTGCTACCATGGTTCCTGTGACTCGTCCTCTTGCCGATTATTGTACTACTGCAGCTAACCGTATACTGTCGGCAATTTATCCCAGAAACTTCAGATTATTGTACCACTGGAAAACTCATAAATGGTTTATTCGCTCTAAAAGTTGATTTATTCGACAAAGGGTTATGTTAGTGCCAGAGTACAAATTATCGCAAAAAAAACACTAATTGTTAGAAGATTTTCATACTCCTAGGCACTATTCTGTTTTTTTTTTCAAAAATTTCTTCTTTTTTGAAGGCGTTTTCTTTTTCAGAGCTTCAGCATGGATCTGGTCAGAAAAGGAGTACGGGCTCCCAAAATAAACTTACTACGTTCCTGGACTGTGGCCCATGTGTATTTCAGCCCGTGTACCATTCATCGCGGGAGAATCAAGGCCTTAATCTGTGTACTTTACATATATGGTCTTTATTGGCTAATCACTAATCATTTGCAGAGTTGTTCTTTTATATCACTAACTTTTAAACGGAGTATTTTTTAAGATAGAGTCTACTAATTAATTGTAGTACATACTATACCGACTTCATTTATATTGGCAAAACCATACATAAATTTCTGTTACTTTGTAATCTCTCGTACGAACAGCCTAAAAACCATAACCAAAAACCACATGCCTCAGCTAAAAAGAATAGACCCAAAATTACAATACAAAATCGCATTACTGCTTTGTGTTAAGCCAACTCTGTTGTGAACTTGAAGCATAGCTGTGTACTGAATCAAACCTTTTGTTTAAGCCCTTGCTTGATGTTAAGCTTTAAATCCAAACCGAAACGCTTGGAATTCGTAGATCCCCACCACGAAAAATACGTCGAGGTGATTGCTAGCAGTGTAAAACGGCACCTTCAGTGGAGTGACTAAACCGTCTCCTCGCAGTGCCACAGGGATGACGTGGAGGGGAGACAAGGAACTGGTGGTAGTACGGCTTGTTCATTCCGGTTTTGATTTTTAGCCTGTTTTTAGAAGCTAAAATAAACACGTTAGTTTTTAATATCGGTTTTTAGACTTTTCTCTCTCTTTTTTTTTGTATTGTCAGTAGAGATATGATGGTGTTTTTCATCTTTTTTCTTTATTTTTTTTCTTTAATTGAATAACTTAAAAATAATAATAGCCGCTACAGTGTAGATGAACCTCCTTAGAAGCTTCTATCTTATTAGATTTTGCCACCTACTCGGCATGAATCTCAAAGCAATCCATCATCTATTCTTCTCCACCCATTCCCTTCTCCATCTCAGGTTCAAAGCAATCCATGGCTACAAATTATCCAGTCCAGCGCCCTCTCCATCCCACGTCCCAAGCTCTAGGCACGGCGACGGTGGCGAGCAGCGGCGAGGCTCAAGGGCGGAGGGCACAGCGTGGCATGTACGAGCGGCAGCGAGGCTTGGGCGCGGCGCGGCTTTGGGTGCAGATGAGGCCGGGCGGCACGTGGAGAGCAGCGGCGTGGGCGGGGAAAGAGAGAGAGAGGTGGAGAAAATGAGGATGTGGAAGAGATACGATGAATTGCTTTGAGATTGGTGTTGGCTTAGATTATAAGATCTGGGAGAAAAACCTCTATGGAGGGTTTAGGGCCGTCCCGGAGAAAATTTTTGCCCTAAACAACAAAAAACCTAAAATTTTTGCCCTAAACAGCAAAAAACCTATCGATCCACACAGGAAGGGGAGAAAAAGTATTCGTGGTCGCCTGCAATAAAACTGCCGGATGCCATGCATATATATATAATATACACATAGTTGCCGGCCGGCCAGTACTTCTTTTCTATCTGGCACTAGCTGCACTGCAGCCCGACAACTTAAGTTGACCAAGTCGAATAGTTAATTAGGTCACACAGCTTACTCGCAATAGCTACACCAATTAAGAACGTAACAGTGTTATTAGATCCGTATAAGTACAGGCAACACCTTGATCAACTTCTCCATCGATCTCCGTCTAGCTCCATCCATGGCTTCTCCTAACCTGATCACCACCTCAACCCTGATCCCCATCTCCATCGCTCTCCTGGTGACGACGATGGCGGTGGCGGCTTCCGCGACGACGGGCTGGCCGAGCCGTGGTGGGCGGCCGCTCTTCCGGGAATACCTCGGCGCCGAGTTCACGAACGTCACCTTCGCCGACGTGCCGGTGCACCCGGGCGTCGACTTCCACTTCATCCTCTCCTTCGCCATCGACTACGACACCGTCGACACCTCGGCCCCGCCGAGGCCCACCGACGGCCGCTTCGCCGTGTTCTGGGACGAGGCGCACCTCTCCCCCGCGGACGTGGCCGCCGTGAAGCGTGCACACAGCAACGTCCGCGTCGCGCTCAGCCTCGCCGGGGACACCGTGTCCGCTGGCGCCGCCGCGACCAATGTCACGTTCCTCGCCTCCTCCGTCGACGTGTGGGTGCGCAACGCCGTGGAGTCGCTCTCCGGGATCTTGAGACGGTACAACCTCGACGGAGTGGACATCGACTACGAGCACTTCGGCGAGACGCCCGAGGTGTTTGCCGAGTGCGTGGGGCGCCTCGTGCGGCGGCTCAAGGCCGACGGCGTCATCTCCTTCGCCTCCATCGCCCCCTTCGCCAACCCCGACGTCCAAGCGCACTACCAAGAGCTCTGGAAAAGGTTGATAAATTTTCAACACATTAGTCTCACTTACATGTGGACCCGCAAATACCACGGGCCTATCAGTCGGTGACATAGCAGTTACACGTGCTTCGCAGGTACGGGTGCGAGTTCGATTACGTGAACTTCCAGTTCTATGCGTACGCGGCGAACACGACGGTGGCGCAGTTCCTGGAGTACTACGACGAGCAGAGCTGGCGATACGGCGGCGGAGGCAGGGTGCTCGTCAGCTTCGGCACGGACCCCAGCAGCAACGGACTGCGGCCGGGCAAGGGCTTCTTCAGGGCGTGCCGGGCGCTGCAGCGGCAGGGGAGGCTGCACGGCGTCTTCGTCTGGGCCGCCGACAACTCGCTCGCCGACGGGTTCCGGTACGAGCGCCGCGCGCAGAGGTTCCTCGCCGGCGCCGCCCCCGGCTTTGCTTGACTTATTCATGGTCCGGCACTTTGTCAGTGTTTCGTTCAAGTGCTGATCAAGATCTATCCACATTACGTTGTGATTTTTTTTCCTGTGTTTTGTGTGAGCGTGTGAAAGTAAAAGCAGAGTTTGGTGGTCTTACTCCTGACAAGAGACATACCCAAATGGAGTAAGTAATTTAATTGCAATTGGAAATCGTTAATATGTTATCGATCGGAAGAGGGGCGCTTGGCTTCGACTTTTGGCTTTCGGCTTCCAAAAGCCAGAAGTCACTCAGAACGCGGCGGCTTCTTAATTTCGTCTTTTTTTGGCTTTTTCGCTTTCCATTTCCCCCTTATTCCTTTGTATTGTCAATAGAGACATAACGGTATTTTTCCCTCATTTTTCTTTATTTTTTAATTGAATGACTTAAAAAACTAACAGCTGTTACAGTGTAGTTTCAATCGGAAGCTACAGCCACTTAGAGCAAGGTCTAAATCAAAGCCCAACTTGGAACTATTCACTAATATGGTCCTGTAGCACTTTTTTTAAAAATGGCCCCCCGACGCCCATTTTTTTTTTGCAAAAATGGTCTTCATTCCGAGCTTGAATGGCGTGGTAAACGACACGTGGCACCTACTGCGCCCCCTTGCTCAGCAGGACGAAGCAGGCATGGCATAAGGCTCGAGCGCGATAAGGCCGGCCCCTTGCATGCATGCAATCGAGCATGGGTGGCTTGGTTGGAGCCGGCCTATCGTGCCAACTCGTCTGCTGCCACGCCTGAGCCTCTTGTCGTACATGTCCTGTCCTGCCGAGCAAGGGAGCACGGTCTTGACCTTGGCATCCAATCACATACAAGCCCCTTTTGCTAAATCAACGCGTGCTTGATTCGACCATGGCGACAATGCTGGAAGCACTCGAGTCGAGGACAATATTGAGAACCATTGCTAAGTTTATAGAGTGAAAAAAATTAATTTTGCAAAGTTTGTATTTTATTGGTTTTTAGTTAGACATACTTGACCGCTGATTAGCCGCCAATCTGATCGCTGGCTTTGCTAGTCAGACCGTCAGTGTTCTGCTAATCAAACCACGCAGGTGATATGACTGCAATGGTCAAACCGCTGGCACCAGAGATTAGTTGCCTGTTGTAATTTTTCAGAAAGGGTTGTTTTCACTATGTGTGACTGGTTTGACTAGCCTCTAGTTGGCAGTCAAACCGACCCTAAAAATTTGATTGTGATATTGGGTAATATATATACACACACACACATACATACATACATACATACATACATACATACATACATACATACATACATACATACATACATACATACATACATACATACATACATAGGACGCTGAAATGGGGCACCATGATTTCAAATGCATCAATTCCATTTAAATTCGGGTATATTTTTTGAAAATATTAGTTTTAGGATATATATATATATATATATATATATATATATATATATATATATATATATATATATATATACTCATCTATAATAATTCAAATGAAACGTATAAGTTTGAAAAAATATACTCAAATTCAAAGTTTTGAATGAATTTAGATCACATACTTTGCTGATTTATGTATATAATCAGCATATACTCGAATTTTTACTATATATATAGGGCACCAAGGAGCACTCGTTATTTTTACTATATATATATACATATATATAATAGAAATTAGTGATCAAAGTTGTGCTTTGAAGACTATATTGATATCCAAAAAAATATGTATTTGTGATTGGAGGAAGTACAAACTGGCACATCTTGTGCACTCTCTAGTTATGTTGTTTTATCGTAAACTCATGCATGTGGCCCAAGCACACAAGTTGTTGTATTAGAGACTCATTCCACTTCTGAATAACATCTGGCAGTCACGATTTCTGCAAGGCATCACTTACCCCTGATCGGATGGCTGAAGCTAACTCCCATCGCTTCCTTGGGACCCCGAAGACCCATTTTGTTTTCCGCCTCCCCTCGCCTGCACCACCTCCTCCTTCATCTCCTCTATCTCTCCTCATCACTCCCCCCCCCCCCCGCCCCCTCTCTCTCTCTCTCTCTCTCCTCCTCTTCACTCCCTCTCTATCACTTACAAGTCGGTCCCACAAGTCAGCTCTCCCTTTTATTCAGTTTAGAACCAAAAAGAATATTCTCTCCTTACTCATTTTAGTATTTTCTCTAGCAAAATTTCTAAGAGCTAATTCCCTATCGTCTAAACTCTGATTCAGACAATTGAAATTTCTTAACTCATCTAAATTTACAATCTACCTCCTAGTACTGATTTTATAATTTTTTATTTTATTTGAATTTATTTTTGGCCACTTTTCACATGTAGACTACGACAAGGCTATTAAAATTACGATTCTGGTCGTAGAATCGTATCCCACGAAACCAATCCGACTCAAATTGTATCTTAAATCGTACCTGGTAGAATCATGGTAGAATCGTGATCCTAGTCATAGAATCGTGTATAATCACAGTAGAATCACGTATCATCAAAAATTATGAAAGACTTAGGTGTTTACTTGTGTCCTATCCCTCAATTCAAGTTGTATGTTAAATACTAAATAGTTAATAGCTTAGACATTAAGATTCGGAGGTTTGTAATAATAAAAATTAATTTAATTTTCTATTTGTTTTATATTTTTATGTAAAATGATCAGATTATGGCAATACTGATAACATTACTCTTCTAGTCGTAGCTCTCAATGACATAGAATTTAAACCACGTTTCTAGTCGTGAATAAGATATATTTATTAATCAAATTAGATACCAAATGACCAAATAAACACTCATACCACTCTTGGAATACACAGTAAATTAGAATAAATATATTTTTGGTAGAATCAAGTAGGATCTTAGATTCTATGATTCGATCCTAGAATGTGATCCTACCAGAGTATCTCCGATCTGATTCAGAATTATAATTTTAACAACCTTGGGTTATGACATTCTGGAAGAGTGCAACTTCACCGATGATACTCACCACCAGAATGCCGACTAAGGCAAATTACACCATTGATCATGTTGAACCTATTATTTATATTCTATTTTAAAATTATTATTCATGTGTATTTTTATTCAAGCATAGTTTAAATTCTGGATTAAACTTTACTTAATTCCCAAATCCTTGTGTATAGCCATATTTGACATTGGACCTTTATACCATTCCACCCTAGATTAAACCTCTAGTTAGTATACTAGTATTGATTGAAAAGCTTGTACACAAGCTTAGACATGCATAGAGATTAATGTGACTGTGGCCCAATCTTCCAAAAGGTAAAGATATGTCGATTGTGGAGAACACGATGTTGATGATCCAAAGGCTCAGACCAAAACAGATCGAACCCCTCGCAATCACTACACCACTGCTCCAATGGTTATCAATCATGCCAAACGCGTTTGACCTTGCCAAGAAGGCTATCTCATACAAGCAAATTGAGAATACAAGCAAGAACATAGAAGATGCAATCTGAAATTGTATTATGAATAATGATTAAGCTCACAAAGTTCGGGTTCCTCAAACTAAATGTGTGGCAAAACTGCTGTGCAGAATAATCTAAGAAAAACCCCACCTAGAAGGTGCTGGTTCCTATCATTTAAAGAGGAGAGGGAAGTTCGGCCAGGGGGTTGGCGCACAAGACAAGGGGTGTACACAATCTTGGTTTCCTATTCTATTATATGACCAGTGGGTCCATGGGAAGGTGGCGTAGCACCTATTGCTCTCGGCCACGAAAAGACAGAGTCAAAGTAAAAAAACTTATGGCCAATCCGAAATTGTGGGAGGAAATCTTGGGCTAGTGGAATTCCTTTCCTTGGACGTAGAGATATTATTTTGTGGCTGATCTAATCCTTCCTTCAAATATGCATATTGAAAGATATACTTTGATTCTATCCCTTGGTTATAATTAGCTCTATGGGAGTGATACGACCGAAGTTGCGTCGAGACGGCATGGTCGTGGCACCGTGGTCGAAGTGGGCATGGTCATGGTGTTGTGTTCAAAGTGGTCGTGGTCGTGGCACCACACTCAAAGTGACCGTGGTCGTGGCGTCGTGGTTGAAGTGGTCGTGGAAGGAGTGGTCATAGTCAAAGTTAAGCGGTCATAGAGCTCTTGTCATAGGACCTTGTAGTTTAGCAACTGTATTTGGAGAATTTTGTGTAGTGTGTGTATCTGAAGGAGTGATGTCCTCATCATCCTGCCCCTCTGAATTGGAGTAGTCCGCGACTCAAACTCATCTTCTCCGCCCACATATGGCTTCAAATTTGAAATATTAAAAGTGGGACTAACCCCCAAATCTACATGAAAATCAAGCTTGTTGGCATTATAAATTTTTTTAGCAAGATCAGATTTGGTTGCAAGCATGACACGACCTTTTAAGTTAATTCCCTCAGTCTTAGAGCTAGGCGCCAACTTCTCTTTCTTAGGTGGGAAAACGTTTTTTACTACTTACTGACTTTCATATTCATGTTCACATTCTTTCCTCTCATTTTTAGCTATCTCTTTACCATATTTCACAATTTTAGTAGTTGTCAAAGGTAGCAAAATTATTTTCTTTCATTTGTGCATAAGAGAGTACTTATTACTTCTACCATGATGAGTTGCATTGGTATCAAATTCCCGTGGACGACCTAATAAAAGTGAGCAGGTTTGCATAGGTACTATATCGAAATCAGTAACATCATGATAGGAACCAACAGAAAAATGCACTCTTGTAGATTGTGTTACCTTCACCTTACCGCTGTTGTTAGACCACTAAATGTGGTACGAATGAGGATGTGCACATGTGGTCAACCAAGCTTCTTGACCAAATCTGAAGTCACCAAGTTATTATAGCTCCCGCCATCAATTATGACACGAACATGGCAATCCTTGATGATGAGGAACATTTGAAACAAACTATGGTGTTGTAGCTTCTCCGCTTGCTCCCTTTGAGTGCTCAACACTCATTGCACAACTATGGTCCTATAATTCTCCGTATCAACGGCACCTAAAATTTCCTCACCATCGCTATTGACCTCAGGATCATCATTATTACTTGCAAGGTTAGCTGCAAAAGTATATTCATCCTCAACATCACTAGCACTTACATAACCACCGTTTTCTATCACAATGTACGCTCGCCAACTTGGGCACTCTTCATGATGTGGCCCATCCTTTTGCAACGGTGGCACACAATCTCTGTTGTACGACCCGTGGAAGCAACTGATGAAGAGCTCTGTGCTGGTGCCTGCACACTAGTAGATTCGCTCATCTCGGGTGTGTGTGATGGTGGTGGTGGTGCTGCTAAATGCACCCTATTCACGAAGGGGGCAGTAGACCGAAAAACAGGGGTGGAGCTGTCTTGGCTTGCCCCGGTATTGATCTTGATGTTGACATACTTTCAAAGTTGCTCCTTGTCTCTTGTTGCCTACCCCGCAATTCCTTTTCTGCCAAACAAGCAAGCTAGAACAATCTATTGATATCATTATACTCTTTATAATCAATTATATCCTGAATTTCACACCTTAAGCCCCAAGAAAAGCGAGCCACCTTATCGTCCTCATCCTCAACAACATCACAACACAGTATGCCTATTTGTAGTTCTCAACGACAGCAGACCGTGAAGTCTATGACTATGACTATGACAACAATCCTCAAAGTATACGACCATCGATCACAAAGTCTATAACTATCGAGTACTATAGCTATGACCATGAGAAAGTACTATTGCTACGACCATGGAAAAAGTACTGTAGCTACCATTACCTTCAGTGGTCATTCTATCGTGGTCGAAGTTGAATATGATCAAAGCCAGACATGATCGAAGCTAGCCATGGTCGAAGACTACCGTGGTCGAAAGCTACCATGGTCGAAAGCTATCGTGGTTGAAAGCTACCATGGTTGAAAGCTGTCGTGGTCAAAGTCTGTAGTGATCGACTTAGCATGGTCATAAACCTATTCGGACCTCCGATGGTACTCGAACACCGTTCGATCCTCCTGGACCACTCGAACACTATCCGATCCTAGATGATGAAAAAATGATCGCTCTATGTTTCGAGCTAGTCCAAACAGTCGCAACCAGTCGATCCACCTGATCGTAAATCAATAGTCGAAAAACAAGTAACTCTTCGGACTTTCTCCAACCACACAGCTAGTGTTCAAACTGGTCTGAACATTCTGACGCTGATTGGACCGTCAAAACAACTTAGATGAAGATCAGATGGTCTGAATGTCTTCGCCGATCGGACTGGTCCAAATGTTCCAACGCTGATCGGACCATCAAAACGACTTAGATAAAGATCGGATAGACTGAATGTCTTCACTGATCGAACTGGTTCCATCAGCTTCTTTTTTGCAATTCAAAACCACTCAGAGCCAAAACATTTTACTACGATCGACCGAAACTTTTGCAAATGCACATATCCAAATGTCAATTATTCATTATCACTTTTAATCCCAACCGCACATGGTCTAACAATCTCTTGCTCACTTTTTATACCACTCGTCCCCTCTGTCTAAAAGCTACTATTTTTAGCCAAAAGCTATAAGTCACAGTCAAAAGCCATCTGCAAAAGCCAATATAAATGCCCCTTTAACTCTTGGGCCAAACTGCAGGAGGTGGAAGAGCAGAAGTTACTTGTCTAGGGCGCTAAGGTGATGTGGTATGTTGCGACCGATGTGTTTGGAGCAAGGCAGTGGTGGACCTAGGATCAAAATTTAGAGGAGGGCTAATGAAACTTCCTCATCAGTTTGCGATGCTCCCGACTGACGTGTTTGTGTTCCAGACCCCCATGATCAACCCCATATTGCCACTCTCGCCGAGCTAGTTGCCGACCACGACAACCACGGGCGGACACCCGATGGACTAGAACACCACAGTGAGCACCTGCACTCCCAAGAAGTAGTAGAAGCTGTGCGCAACGAGCCAGTACGTGGCCCCAAATGCGGCTGTGAGGAGGCCTGTGGTGACCATGCCAGTGGCTAGCAGGAGCCTCAGGTTGACCTGGTCGCCCAGGCGGCGAGCGAAGAACATGCCAACGGCGTACATCATGAGAAAGACGAGGTCGATCTCGCCCAACATTGCGGCGCTGCTCGGGCCATCGAAGGGCGCCTAGCCGACGCCAGCCACACTGGGTCAAGCACACCCTTGATGAAGCTGGTGGCCTTTCATGTGGTGTAGGAGACGAAGGTTAGGACAAGCACCATGGCCCGCCACGATGCGATGAAGGCCAGCCAGCTGTAGAGGGGGCGTTAGGCCAACCTAACTCACCGATGGGTCTGCGGTCTACCACTAGAGCAAGAAGAAGATGGGCATTGTGGACTAGAAGAATTGAGGATGCTGATGACTAGCGTTTTGGTGGAGCTTTCCTGTGCGCTAAGGCCGATCGTTGTTTGCATTAGGCCTAGAGTAGTTTATATGACGATTAGGGCTGTTGCATTTCTGATGCAAAAATAAACTGTAAAACTCGTCATCGTTTCGCTTTCTTTCCTTTTTCTTTTATGAAAGTACTAGCTTGTTTCTTCTAATAGAAATGGAAACATCCTATTCAGGAAAAAATAGTAAGGCCCTGTTTGGAATGCGGGAATTTTTCTCGATTCCTGCGGGAATTGAACTGTTTCCTGCAAAATTCCTGCAAAATTCCTGTGAAATTCCTCTGTTCCAAACAGGCCCTAACAATTTTCGGAGCTTACTGCCTCGCTTGGCTTTTGGTTTTGACTTTCAACTTCTAGTTTTTTAATTTCGTTTTTTAAGCTTTTTTTTGTTTTTTCTATTCCTTTGCATTTTTCGTGATGGGTTAATTTATTTTTTATTTTAATTTTTTTAAATTTAATTACGCTAAAAACTACTAGCAACTACTGTTACAATTTCAAACAGTAAAAAATAAACCAAAATACGCAGCACGTAATGTAAGCTGCCGTCACATATGCGGCAGGACCTGAGCTCCGTGATATTGACACGTACGAACTCGGCCAGAATCTGTGGTGTGCGGTCGTCCATTCTTTGCGACTCGATTGGGTTTGCGTGCCGCGCGGATGGGCTTAGCCGAGTCCAAGATGACTTGGGAGAGGGAAGGTCCACTGACCAGGGAAAAACCTGGTCCACGGAAGCCTTTCACGTATGCTACGGAAGGCCGTTGCCCGTTGGGGTCAACAGTCAAAAACCCCGAGCCATGCGGTGCCTGGACCCGTTCCACCCCTTCATGCACGCTCCCACCCGCGCGCGCGTTGGGCTCGGTCCACTCCACCTCCTCCTAGGCCTCGGTGGCCGGTCGTACCGCGTCCTATCTCGCAGCTCCTCCTCGCATCCCGACAGCCTTTCTGCACCGCACGATCGGAATCGGACGGCGCGAGCTCGACGACAAGGCAGCCGTTGGGGGCTGTGCAATGGAGGGAGGAAAGAAATCAGAGCGATCGATCACTAGCAGTCGACACCTCGATTGATTCTCTGAAGAATCGCATGCCATGCATCCTCTACTTCATCTCTTCTCACCCTTTTCTATTTTTTGTTCTATATTTTTTTTGTCTTTTTTGGTTTTCACAAAATAGATAAGATGGTTTCCCTAAACGTAGACGAAATTATCAATCGCAGCTGAAAAGAACAATTTGTAGAGTACTCGTCTCTCTGCACACTACACGGTACACACGAAGCAACACACTAGCTACCAAACCGTGATCAGTCTAAGCACGCGGAATAATTTATAAATGTAACTCATGCAGAATGTTTTGCATTTCTTGCATAAAGAGAATCCAACGAGTCGTCCTTGCATGTTTGGTCGGAGGAGGACAACCATTGGTCTGTTTGGTTGTCTGCATGAGCTGATGCAGCTGCATGAGCGTGGCCAGGCTGAGTAGAGAAGGTCCTCAGCCGCGTTTCTCCTCAGCCTGGCTCTAGTTGATTTTTTGCATCCGCTCGTGCAGGCTCTCACCCCGATGCAGGCAATCAAACACCATCTCCCTGCATGCGCTGGTGCGAGCCACCCCGATGCAGGCAACCAAACAGCCCCTATCAGTATCAGAGCCTCCCACGATTGAAATGTCGGAGGAGCTGTTCGTGTGTGTACGCGCACGCACACCATTGATTTGTACAGATCAGATCCACCTGGTGGTACGCACCACCGGTGTGATTCTCCGACTCGTTTTGATCTAGACGAGACGCTCGAGTTGTCCCGTCTCTTCTGAGATCGACGATAATTAGTAGCTACTTAAATTCTGGGATGACCATGTACCGATCAGTTCATGGCGACATTGCTCGTCGTTCGTTCACACACCCATGGCGCTACGGCGTTTCTGGCCAGGTCAGGATCTCAACGATGGCGACGAGGAAACCTGGACCGTCGGATCGGCATCGCTTTCACCCCAACTCATCGAAAGCGGCAGCCTCTCTCGCTCGCTCGCTCGTCCATCCGTTCCTGATTTCCTGCAGTACGTACGCGTGTGGCTCTCGCCAACGTTGGACGTCGTCAAAATCAAATCTTGACCTTCTTACCCGAGTAATCGTACCTTTTCTTGGTTAGCAATCGATCGCATACTTCTTACCCAAGTAATCTACCTTTCTTGGTAGCAATCGATCATATACTTTTTTTTACCACACTGTCTGTCAACAACTATATAAGTTGTCGATCTTACGAATTATGATAAAAAGGTTTAGTCTCGCAGAAAGATTTTAAAGGAGAATGAAGATGATCTTTATTACTATGAACTAGTTACATAATACTCTCACTAAAAGATTAGAAAAGGATGTAACTAACCATAGTCTCTATACTCTTTCTACTAGTTGGAAGAGCTAGATTGATTCTCTAGGATTGTTCTTTTTCGGTTTGTCTTGTCGGTTGTTGTTGTCTTCTCTTATCAATCTTTAAATAGCGTCGAAGAGGTATCGATTATCCGTGTGAGTAGACGCCTTGTTGAACCGTCCATCCAGTCGAGCGGATGGTTGCTGCCAGTGAGAGAAATCTGACATAATTGATCTTCGGTTATTATCAGTAGTGAGAATCATGGAGACAACTGCAGGGTAGTTATTGTCAGAGGATGTAAGGCTGAATCATCATGCAGGGATAAAGCACGTGCTTTATCTGCTGCACGGAGAGAATTTCTTGTAGGCAGGTCCTTATACAAGTTCATAAGATCTCCGAGTGGCTGCTAATCGGTTGAAATGGGCCTCTGACCAGGAGTACTCAGACAAATGCCTTTGGAAACTTACGACCACATGGGTCTTGAGGCAAAACTGTATTTAATAGATTATTTAATCCTCGTCACTGTCATCCAATCTAAATCGCCTTCAGCATGTTCAATAGTGTGACGTCAGCTATCTGTAAGTTTTACTACGTAAGATATGAGATGATGTTGATAGAGAAATGGAGCATAGAGAATTGTGCCGTATCTAATGCAACAATCGACTGTAATACGAAAAACAAGAAATATTATGTTATGGAGAAGCTATCTATAGAGACATGTAAAAATATAATCTAAGTTAGGAGCTGTCGTTAATAAAAAGATAACAGTTGCTTATACTATTATACATGTTTTTAGATGATCACTGCGTGCTTAGTACTAGCTAGTATGAACCCCCCCTATGGCTGAAGTTTTGAATGGATTTGGTCGAAGGTAATTAAACCAGGTTTACAGTTTACCGGTACTAATACTAGCACTAGTGATTGATTCAGTCAGACCGCACGAATGGTAGCAAAAATTCCAACAGCGACACTTCATTGGAATCCAATTAATACTCCTACTATCTGGATTACTGAATCATTCCAAGCAAGTCGTATATGTACGTACCTTGCCAGCTCCGTTAATTTGTCACTCATCTGTTTGAAGCTCATGGCAAAATGTCCTTGTCAAGTAAACACGTACAAACATATATGGAGTATGGCTATTACAATCGTACATGCATGTCCTAAGACAAAGGATGATGCTAGTAATTTGTAGCAGCACAAACATCCTTAAAAAAAATTACGGTGCACGAAGGCAGGCACATGCTTACATCGTCAAAGACGACGATCAAACGGGCCATCCGATCAGAGATGAACCCTAAACCAACGATAATTATGCCCCGTCTCGATTTCCGTAGGAACCAGAGAAAATTCTCGCGTCTCAAACGGGGCATTAGTGATGAATTAAGAAATTTACACAGACAACAAAAGGAAAGAAGAAAGCAGAGGTCGGTGCTCAAGTTAGCTTAAAGCTCAAGCTTTTAGCTTAAATTGTAATGCTTGGTTTTTTTTTTTTGCACGATAGATAGCTATTGAAAACTTTTTCAGCGCAATTACATTTACAAAAATGAAAAAAATATATAAAAAAGTTACCTAACAATGCAAAGAAATGCAGAAAAAATAAGAAATAACTAAAAAAATCATAAAAAGATGAAATTAATAAACTAAAAACTAGAAGCAATTTGGTGGTTATCATTTGGGCTTATTTTTGGTGGCTTATGGCTGAAAAGCACTGTAGCTGACTGGGAAAACACTGTAGCTGACAGAGGCTTATCTAGCATAATTAAATTTAAAAAAATTTAAAAATATAAAAAAATATGTTAGCCCATTACGTATAATACAAACAAATACGGGAAAAAAGAACCGGCAAAAAAACTCAACAAAAAGCCAAAAGTTCAAAAAAAAAGACGAAATTTATAAATAAAGAAAAATAAGCCAGAAGCTAAAAGCTGAAGCAAAACGATCACAGAGCGGGGCTGAAGCTATGAAGCCAAGGAGGATGGACAGCGAGGGATACGAATCCGTGCGTAATATCCATGGATCCCAGAGATGCGACCTCCAGCTGTGCACAGCTTGGACTGCCACGGCGACGCGTCCTCTGAGGATGAGAACAGATTTAACAAACAAACAAACCATGTCATTGTGATCAGCAAAATATATTATGTCGCTTAATCATGCAAATGCGAACAAATTTTGGTCCTAATTTCCAAGCACTGAAATTTCCAAAACAAAAAAAATCACGTAGAGTACGTACATGCATACAATATAATAGCAAAAAATTAAGAATAGGAAGGTTAATTAATTGGATTTCCTCTGTAGACCGCGTATGGATTGAACTAAACAATTTAGTCAGAAATCTTTGCGCGTGAAAGGCCTTTCAGAAAGGTATTCGCGCGAAACAACTAATATTCCCGCGAGGAAGGAGAGCGAACATTCATACACGCAGAAAACACGCAGCGCAAACCAAACTAGCCGTCTCCGTCTTCTCCGAAATCCATCGCATCTGACGAAACTAGCGAGAATTCCATCTTTGCTTTTTGCTCTTTTTCACAAATCGGCAGCGGACGGTGATTCAAACCAAGCCCTTTTTTTTGGGTCTCTGCTCGTTTTTCCTCCTGTTTATATTCTGCACTTTTGGAACGCTTGCTTGCTGTGCTGATCTGAGCTGCACTTTTGACTTGGCTTGGCTCGAAAAGTCAATGGCAGCTTCTCGTCCCCCGTTCAGATTTCCGACATGACCGTTTCCCCTGCTATATAAACCCTAGCCCCCCTCCCTGCCTTGAAACTAAACCCATTCATTTCTTGTCTAGTTCCCTCTAGCTACATTCATCTTGCGATCTTGCTGCTGCTGCTGCTGCTGCTGCTAGATTGATTGATAGATAGATCAAGAAAGGAGATCGATGGAGGTTCTGAACCAGAAGCAGGTCTCCGAGTTCAGGGAGGCGTTCTCCTTCTTCGACAAGGACGGGGACGGGTGCATCACGCTGGAGGAGCTGGCGACCGTGATCCGGTCGCTGGGGCAGAGCCCGACCGCGGAGGAGCTGCGCGAGATGATCCGGGACGTGGACGCCGACGGCAACGGCACCATCGAGTTCGCCGAGTTCCTCGGCCTCATGGCGCGCAAGATCAAGGACACCGACGCCGACGAGGAGCTCCGGGAGGCCTTCAAGGTCTTCGACAAGGACCAGAACGGCTACATCTCCGCCAGCGAGGTACGCCGCTTACTCCGCGCGCTTTACGGACAGCCACCGGCATGCACACGCTCCGTTCGTACGCACGCGTAGCAGCTAGCGCTCCGTTTCTAAAATTGTTGTTATGATGTTGACTCGCAGCTGAGGCATGTCATGATCAACCTCGGGGAGAAGCTGACCGACGAGGAGGTGGACCAGATGATCAACGAGGCCGACCTCGACGGCGACGGCCAGGTCAACTACGACGAGTTCGTCAGGATGATGATGCTCTCCGGTCAATGATACCGTGCATCCTTCGTTCACGCACGCATCGTCACTTCTACCAGCGAGCTAGATAGCTACTGTTACTGATCTTGCATCTATATCTCCATCTTTTCAATGGAGGGATTGAATTAATTAGCCACGCTTTTAATTGTGAATCTGTTTAATTGTTGATTGATCGATAGTAGTTGGTTCGTAAATTGATGGTGATGATATATCGACAGAGACTCTTCACCGGCCAGCAGTCTAGTCTGTCTGTGAAAACAATATATTCTAGCTAGGTATTCAGCGTTGGAGGTTTGATCTTGTAGTCTAACAAATAAAAATAATAATAAAGAGTGTTTGGACTTTGAACAATTGAAGATCAAGGGAGATTGGGACAAGACGAAGCAGCAGCAGAGTAGGTTAATTGCTGTATTTTGTTTCGTTTGACCGGCCGATCGACCGACACGGACTTTTGTACTTGGTCTTGGCTCCCCTTTTACCTTTTTGGTGGTGATCGGTTCGGCTGAAAGCCTCGTGGCTTATGGCTGAAAACACTGTAGCTGGCTGAAAAAAGCACTGTAGCTGACAGAGGCTTATTTAGCATAATTAAATTTAAAAAATTTAAAAATAAAAAAAATATGTTAGCACATTACGGATAATACAAACAAATACGGGAAAAAAAGAACCGGCAAAAAAGCTCAACAAAAAGCCAAAAGTTCAGAAAAAGACGAAACTTATGAATAGTGAAAAATAAGCCAGAAGCTAGAAGCCGAAGCCGAGTTGATCAGAACCAATTTATCTTTTCTTGTTGTTGACAAGAAATATAATTTGATGCTGATTCTTTTTCTCAGACTCTGACAGATCGATCCCCATTATAAGTTACGTACTCCATGCTTAATTGGCTGTGCTATTTTGTCTAGTGGTTGAGCCCTGTAATTCAGCCAGCATTCAATGGTCAATGTCTTTGGTACGACACCTTGTGCTACTGTGAACCATGTAACACGCAGCTACATGCACACCAGTACCAGGGTCCAGTTCACCTATATGCAGCTCATAACTGGTGCCCTGCTCTCTTCACTTTCTTCCGCCTACACCGGCCGATTCACGTAGAACTTTCGCGGGAGTCATACCAAAGTTGTAAATACTGTTGCAGTACCAGTTATATCGACCGATATGTACCATATCGGTACCTAAACCGATACAAAGTATCGCTATGTATTGTACCGGTCTTAACACCGACCATACCGGTTTTGATACCGATCATGTCAGAGTACTGCTGTATATATGGAATAAGATTACAAGTTACATTTAATGTGTATATAATTAAATAAATATATACTTATAAATATATGTACTTGTATTATTATATTAAATTCGAAATAGTACGCTGGTATGGGCTAGTACTAAAACGTATCATTTCAAAAATCAAATCAGTATAGCCTCTGATATAGTATTGGCAAGTATGAGTTATACTGCGTTCCCGATACACAAAAAACTAATGTAAATTTTATGTGTTTCAAACGTGGTCTAAGGCCCTCTTGGTTGGGCTGAAAAATAGTGGCTTACGGTTGAAATTGCACTGTAGTTGGTTGAAATTACACTGTAGCTGAAGGTGGCTTATTTGGCGTAATAAAATTTTTTAAAAAATTAAAAATAGAAAAAAATATGTTAGCTCATCACAAACAACGCAAACGAATACGAGAAAAAAAGAACCAGCAAAAAAGCTCAAAAAAGCTAAAAGTTTAGAAAAAGACAAAAATTTATAAATAGTGAAAAATAAGTTAGAAGCTCAAACCGAAATGAGTAGGGCGTAAGGTTCCGATGGCATCAAAGTACGTGTTGTGAGGACTAGATTGATTTAAACGGATGAGCAAATAAGCACCAGTCATTATTGGTTCTCTTTTGTTAGCTTATAGCTTATGTTACTGTTTTTTTTTTGTTACGGCTGATGGTTTATGGTTGTAATTGATGGATTTTAGTTATAGTATGAGCGTTTGTGTGAACAAATCAAATACCGATAAACCGTTTCGAAAAGGTTATTCCGATAAGTCGTTTTGAAACGATGACGAAAAAGTCGTCCTATCTGTTTGTTTGGGGAAATCATAAGCCATAAACTAAAAAGAATTAGATCTATGACTTATGGTTTATAGATTCCTTCGAACAAATAAATAGGACTGCTATTCTGCTGTCTTTTCGAAACGGTGTATTGAAATAGTTTTTTCGAAATAGCTTATTGGCACTTGATTTGTTCGCACAAATACTCATATTAAAATTAAAAATTATCAGATACAATCGAAAAGAATCTACCCAAATTTCCAATGTTTTTTCAACTGGGACATGGAAGATTGGAAGAATAAGATAGTGGCTCGCAGGCCGGCCAAAATGGGTCGGTGACTCGGCGACATTTGGTTTCGCCGGTGCGATGCAGCCTGTCACGCGCTGCTACGGCAAATGGCCGGCCGGAGCACTGGCCGTCGGGTCAATCACGACTCACGAGTACTCCAGCGGTGTGCCTCCAGTCAAGCCGTGGTCAACACGACTCCCGCTGTTCGATCAGAAATCGATTAATTGATGGCCAGGATCTGTACGTGGAGATGGCAGACGGCTAGCACGAAATTAATTTGAGTCGGTCCAGTTGCGCATCGTTCATGGGTCTTGCCTTTTTCTCAACTGTTTAAAGCTTCAGGGTGAACCAACTAATACTGGAAAACTGACCGTAATGTGAGACCATATGGTAGTTACATAATATTTATGATGAGTATTTGATTTTATTTGTATCTTATTATTGATGTCTGACTTTGATTTTGAGTAATTACAAGTATTCACTGTTGCTTTGTGTTGCTGACGGTATGACGTCATTAGTGCCACGGTCATATAGGCATGAGTAGTATGACCGGCCAGTGACCAGCGATTAGGCCGACGATGGTACGGTGGTCATACTGGCACGGGAGCCACGGTATGAACGGTCGGCTGTGGTAATATCGGCCCGTAGTTGGTGATAGCTATTTTTCATAGAGATCTGCGCTGGGTTGCAAGAAACAGTACTACCGGTCTTGTGATGACGATACTACCAAAGTGTGTTGGGTGGTATGATCGACATAGGTGCCGTGGTCAGACCGGCCCTCGGTGTTGAGTTGGTGTCGGTTGTGTTAGTCATGGCAAGGTCCATGCAAATGTTAGTCATGGAGTGTGTCTATGTATGTTTTGATTTGATAATGAGAGTCAGTTGCTTGTTCTTTGATGTGTACGGTGTTTGATGAATGTTGCATCAGTGGCAAAACCGAGGCTACAGAAGGGGCTTTGAGACCATAGCTTGTCATGTAAGTTCAAGTAGAGTATTATCTCTAGTGAAAAAATACGGGAGAAAGACAAAGATCATGAGGAGGCAAGTATGTGCATGTGGTGTACCAATTAGACCTGTGTGTTTTAAGTGGAGACAGTTCTCGGAGTAGGCGCATGATCTTAGTGGCAAGCAATTAGGCATCATGAACTATAGTATGATGTGATATGCTATAGAGCTCAGGCGTTTCAAATGGTGATGGTCTCGAAGCAGACGTATGATCTTAGCAACGATGCATTGGGCATCACATCTTTATGTGGAGTCTAGTGATTGGTAATTGAAGAAATTATCTAATACTGGTCGGAAAGGCAGTTTGTAAAATCGTGGCATCAGCTTAAGTGGTTTAGGTCACGTCTTAGAGGATGGAGCGTCTTATCGGGCTATTAGAGCTATTAAAGTCACGCTTTAAACTGAAAGAAAACTAACTCAAACCAAATTGAACCAAACTTGGTGCTCGGGTGTTCAATCAACTTGGGATCAAGCATACATGTTCTTCACCCATCATGTCATCCAAAAAGTAAATCAAAATTGAAGCTTGATGAAGAAATATTAGTAGATCTAACAAACCCTAATCAAGAACTAGAAAACTAGGCACAACATCAAACTTATAATTAGAACTTGTTCGTGGATAAATAATGGCCAAGGTGACCTTGGATCAACTCCTACACATCCTAGCAAGCCTAAGATGAGCAAGGCCCAAACCAAAACCTAATGAGCAAAGATGGGACAATATTTACCCAAAACAAGACCAAACACAAGCACCTTCAAGAAATTGCTAAGATAGTATCTAGATAGATGGAATCCGACCTCCAAGAGGTTTCTCTATTATTTACACATCCTTGGCACAAAGGAAAACCAAGAAAACAAGAAGAAGAGACAAATAAACACCCAAAGCAAGAAAACAACATCTTAAACAAGAACACAAGTTCTTGCATGAATTTGAAGGATCTATTTCGGCTTAAGAATGATGGTTTACAACCACTCCCTTACGAGAACAAGAGCCCCAAGGGCAACACTCATACAAGGCTTCCTTACTCCTAATACAAATTACTCACTTTAGACTTAAAGACGTGAGATGTCTCCCTCTCCATCCTTCCCTTATATAGAGGAGCCAAGCACCTCCCTCTCTCTATT
Source organism: Dendrocalamus latiflorus (assembly GCA_017311315.1). NCBI lineage: Eukaryota > Viridiplantae > Streptophyta > Magnoliopsida > Poales > Poaceae > Dendrocalamus > Dendrocalamus latiflorus. The sequence continues at coordinate 2,554,544 of CM029636.1, read as the reverse complement.
GGATCCTAATCTGAATCCTTAGTGGATACCATCTACTTCACACATGGGAAAACCCGCAAACCCACATCTTAATGTGTTTTTTTATTTACACAACTCTTGTACCCGCTTTTTAAAGCACATCAGCCTAAATCCATTAGATCTTGATCTTCATCTTCTCCATGACCTAAACCATCTTTCCCAAGCACCATGATTTTAGGCTCTTCTCTTTTTTGGTATTTGGCAAAGTACCAAAATACCCATGTCTTGACCCGGTCGCATCATTCACTTGTAAGCAATCTCCATGCTTGACATGTGTAAGTTCACTAATGGCTTACCTTGCGTTGGTAAGCCTCTCCTGTTCTGGTTTCACCAAACCACCACTGCACTTGCACCGACCAAACAACTTGGTACAACTTGTTGCTTGAACTTTCCTTTCAATGTCATTGTCTACTGCATGCTTTACTTGAGCTCAACCATCTCACCCAGCATCCATGACCGTTCTGAATCTTGGTTCTCTCAACCAATTCTTAGTCCTCCTTGCCATTGACCATAATTAACTCTAAACCACTTACACATCCAAGGACCAAGAAACAGTGTCCAGACACAAGTTCTTCACAACTTGACCTACATTAGTAAAAAAACATACATCATGCAATCATATACACTTAATCCTAGAAGCCTGAAGCCATGCATCTAGCAATCCATGCTTACCATTTTACCAATTTCGCTAACCACATAAGTAAAACATTTCATATCATGGTCTCATCATAAACAACTCACCATTAAACCATCAATGGCCTCATTACAAAGTCCTCTTAAAAAGGTGTAAAGAGCCCCCAAAGTCACCAACTCAACGGAACACTTTGAATTGTCTCCATACTCTAAAGATGTGCTCTCTGTCCCAATGATCCGTTTGATCTTCCGTTCCAAAAGGATTATCCAATACGTACAAGAACAACAATACACCTCTCTATTCCGATGATCCGATTGATCATCCGATCCAAAAGGATGATCCAATATGTACAATATTTCCAAATATACTCTTTCTAAAGGATGATCCGATCCAAACGGATAATCCGAACCAACAAGATGATCCTATCAAACTAAAAATAAAGAGACTAATTTTTTTTTAACTCTTTTCAAACTTAAACTTCAAGAACAAGAAGTTCAGGCAGCCTAAAAATAAATGTGGGCATGCAGGCAGCCTGCATGCCGTTCTAGCTCTGATTCATCTGGGTTAGTGGTGCATACGCAGCGAAGTTATGAACTTGCTGTTAGTGTGTTATTACTGCAGGTTCCATATATATTGTGCAATGCGCTCGATGGCGCCCGATGGTGTGCTAGCTTGTAGCTGCTGTCGATCACTGCAATGTCTGCAGCCGGTTAGGTTAATACCACATACATTATACATTCTGCCATCGATCTCGTATTCTCAGTGCGGCAACGCAACAGCGATGCCTCATCTGCAGTTGTTAATGCGTAATGCCAATGCGAGGATGGGCAGGCTGCAACTGTATCCATCTACATCAGAAACCTCCTATTGCGCCTTGATCTTATTGTTACCTGCTAGGGCCGGTGCATGCATTGCTGCACATCTGCATTTCTGAAAATAATTATGCTTGGTGCATTGCAATTGTTTAATTTCCTGAAATCTGAGCTAGATCACATATAGGAGCATCGATCGGACAGTTGGGTTCGTCCCACTTAATTGTGAGCTTAATCACCTATAATAAAAAAAATCTATCTGCTTCCCTCCTCCCAGATCGATCGGCGGCTCCTTAAGGAAATGTTTGCTACAACTAGCGTACTACATGGATCAGGGCAAGTATATAGTGATCTTACCGCCTAAAGTGAGCAGTCCTATACATATTAATTAAGCAGCTTTTAATTTGGCAGTTAATTAGGCATGCTCAACTTTGCTCAATTTGCATAACTGCATCAACTGGTTCCCTTCAGAACTTTTGTTCATGCAAGCAAGCAAAGAATGCTCATGCGTGCATAATCTTGCAACATCGATTATATATATATATATATATATATATATATATATATATATATATATATATATATATATATATATATATATATATATATATATATATATATATATATATATATATATATATATATATATATATATATATAGGACGAGTGTTTCATGCACCATGGTGCCTAGGCACCAATATCAATACCCGTTGATTTGCTTCGAGATTCGCAACGTTTGATGTGGGTATCTTCATATACCCATAAAAAAAGTATATTTGAGATGTCAAACTCCGAAAAAATTTAAATTCAACTTCAGTTTAATTAGTTTGAACTATTTTTATGGTATATACTCACTGTAGTTGCATTGAACTCAAAAGTAGTTCAAACTAATTTGAACTGAGTTCAAAACTTACTTACCGTAAATATATCAAGAGTATAAAACATTTTCATACCCAAACTCAAAAAAATTATCAATCATACACGTGTATCGAATGTTGGTGCCTAGGCACCATGGTGCCTTATGTAATTTTCCTATATATATATATATATATCACTGCACATACGCATGCTTGCATAAAGTTGCTTCTTTGATTCTTCTTTATAGTTTATACTAGTATATTGTGTGTGCGTGTGTATATATATGATGCATGTATTGTATCCATGCATTGCGATGCATGCACGACTTTGACCTGGACCACACATGCAATACGTACACACACTGATCAGAGCTCTAGCTACATATAACATATGTGCCTTTGCTGTAGCTAGGTGCTTCTTTCCAGTAGAAAGGCCAGTCCTAACTGCCATAGACTTGCAGGTGACAAGTTTTGGCAATGTGGTGAGTAGCAATGGCAGCACCAAGGAAAAAAGTGATTTATGTAATTTTTAAAATATGATAAATAATAAATAGATATTATTTATCTCTTCATAAGCTTTTAATATTAGTGTTACTCCTGTTAGAAAGAAAAGTGTAGAAACACCTCTTAAAAAGAGAAACCTAGAGAGAGGGGAGAGAGGACCACCATGCATAAGACTCGCAGAGGGGTGGAATCTTTGGAGACAGAATTGATAATGTAATATTGGTCCACCAATTGCAGGTTTGCATTGGACAGCCATACTGTTAGACATGCAGTTAATAATGGAGTATTAACAGAATAGGAGACAGAATTGCTTCCTGCATGCTGACTAGCTTGTAACAGAATTGAATTGAAGGTGGGATCGAAGGAGGTCAGAAAGGTTCAGGAGGAAGGGTCCAAGATGAGAGTATTGGAAGCCTATACTAGTTAACATAGGCCTCTGATGCTATTGTTGCTATGCATGATATGGGCTGGAGGCCTCTTCTTTTCGGCTGCGGCTTATGGCTGTTGACTGAAATTTTTGAATTTTGGCTGTTTACAGTACATATTACAGAGAGACAGATACTCACTTGCGATTTTGGCTGGTACAGATATTGGGCTTTTAACGTGTAGATCATTTAACTTGTAAACCCCGTCTTGAGAAAATACTCTGTTTGAAAGTTATGTACTGTAGCAAAAGCCAAAAGCCGCCAGCTTGTGAGGTAAAGAACATGCCCTGGGTCTCAAACGCTTATGACTTTTAACTTATGTTATGGGCTGGGCCTCAAAGGCTTATGATTTTTAACTTATATTATATTATCTAACTTTTAAACGATGTGTTTTTTTAAGGTGAAGACTATAAATCAATTATAATAGATACTGTGTTAAATTTATCTATATCGAATAAAATCACATATAAATATCTTTCTATACTCTCTCTTACAAATAATTAGAATTAAAAATTTTAAACCAAAATTACAGCCCAAAAAAAACTCACTCGTAATAAAGCTAACTGGCCGGCCAGGCAGATCTCACAAACCATTCGGCCTGTAAAATGTTTTCTGCATGCCAGCTGCTGGCTGTGGGGTTGCGTCAGAACCTGCTTTTATATGTCTAGGTTTAAGTACTGTAGGGGTGAGGTAGCTAGTAGGTTGTAGAACAACAAATTAATATATGTACTTATATTTGAAAATAGATTTATCTTTGTTAGATAATTCTTATATGCGTGATTAAAATATAATTATATTTCTTATACTAATCCTAATATATATCTGATCGAACTCCACCACTATAATTTAGACCCACCACGATCGATAATATAGATATTTTCTAGCTATTAAGAGTGAACGATGTTTCTTCTTTTGTTTTTATTTTAATAATATAATTGATCACTCCAAAATTTTTATAGAAAATTAGCAAAAAAATTCACTAGAAACAGTTTAATTCCTACAAGAATAGAGAAAAAAAATCATGTGTTCCAATCACAAAAAATAGTGACGTTTGCACCTTACGAGGTATCCCGAACACAATTTTAACCAAACCATTATTTTTCAAGACAACTTTAGGCAGCGTTTTCATGTTTCTGATCTAAACAAGCGAAAAAGACAAAATTTATAAATAGTGAAAAATAAACTGAAAGCTAAAAGCTGAAGCCGAATTGATCACCACCTAAAACATACTACTTTAAGGCAGGGCAGAGGCGTACAGTAACGAGTCTGGTAAGGTAGGACACTGTTGCAGTGAACAGCCAAAAGTGCTTTGCCGTGGAGAAAAACACTGGTTTATTGTAGTCGAATCGCTGTAGCAACGATCTCAGCCGTTCAGGCCGAATCCAGCTGCCGAGGTTAGCAAATGAAGAGGATAAGGGCTGTTTGGTTCTTTGGGTTACCAATTTTTTGGTAACTTTGACAAAATTTGATATTTATTTGGTTTGTTACTAATGTTTTGCTAAACTTTGGTAACATTTCTTTACCATTAGATCTTTAGTTCATTTTATTGCTAAAGTTCGGTTAAAACATTGGCCAAGAATTTTTACGGTCAAATTTTGGCACTACCACATTATTAGTAGAATTTGCAAGAGTAACCAACCAAATAGCCTTCACAAATCTGTATGCTACCTGTACTCTTTGACTTTGAGGTGAATCTTGAGCACCCATCCTACAGAATTTGGCATCTTTTTTTTTTCAACCTATAGCTTATAATTTATGATTTTTTTCAAACAAATATATGTGATGGCTTCTCTGCTGCCTTTTCGAAGCAGTTTATCAAGATAGTCTTTTCAAAGCGGTTTATCAGTTTATTAGCTTTCGGTTCATTCGCACAAATGCTCACACCATGATCAAAAGACATTAACCGCATATGAAAAGAACCCACCATTTGATGATCACAAGAGGAAATCTATGCACGATACTTACTTGAAATTGTGGAGCATATACATACTACTCCTGCAGGGCTTGCTTCATTGCTTCCTTTAGAGGCCAAAGGTCAAATGTGTTTATGTAATACCGATATTGGCAATTAGAGGGGTCAATGATTCTCAAAACTCTTTCCCCCCAACAGTATTCAAAATCTTCACTCAAGTAACTATGAAAGTCATCAAGTTCATATTATACCAACTGAGCTACACAAAAACAAAACTAGATATCAAAACCAATAAATTCAGCAATATTCAGCATAAGGCAGTAGAACTGTAGGGATAAGGGCGATCTAACCGCAAGGCCGGTTTGATTGTAGGTACATGGTTGTTCTGACCAATTCCCTTTTCTAGACCTAGAAACTTCTTGAATCAAAACTCAAATCTCAAGAGCTTATTCAAATCTCATTCAAACACTTCCAAATTTTACATGATGCTCGTTCAATGTATTAGGAACCTAAGCTAATCAAGAATCACAAGGTTTTTGGGCTCAAATTCACTAAATTGAAGGAGATCAAATTTAGATCATAAGAACACCTAAAACCCTAAATTCCAAATCTATTCTTGCTCGTGGGGATGTAACACATAAGGCTTTACAGATCTACTCCCATATGTCATAGCAACAAAATCAAGTCTAAGATTTTGACAAAAACAATCTATATCATGATTTCGAAATTCTTGCTATATAACATAAAAAATAAAAAAAAAGAACAAGTGAAGCATCAAGAATACATTAAAGATTTGATCTATTACCATTAGAGTGGGTGATTCACAAGTATATGGATGGTTACAAGATGCTCCCAAAACACTACACTTACACACATAAGATTTTTCACATAGTGAGAGAGAGAAGAAACTACTCGAGACTTAGATAGTATCTCAATGTCTTTCTCAAAAGCCACTACCCTAGCTCCCCCTCTCCTCCCTTATATCGTGTTGGAATAGTCCCACATTGGTTGTGGAAGGGCAAGGGACCTAACTTAAAAGTGGTGGAGTCCCTCACCTCATTGGCTAGTTTTTGGGGGTGAGAAGGCTTTTACGATCCTACAAGTGGTATCAGAACCTGGTTCTAACATCTCTGGCCCAATGGACACTAGTGTGTGAACGTCTGATGGACTGTGACCCTGAGGGACCGTCGGTGTACGGTGAAGGGATCCTGAGGGACCGTCGGTGTACGATGAAGGGGTAGTGAAGGGCTGAGGGACACCAATGTGTGAAGGGGGAGATTGTTGGATTAGTCCCACATTGGTTGTGGAAGGGTAAGAGATCTAACTTAAAAGTGGGGGAGTCCCTCACCTCATTGGCTAGTTTTTGGGTGAAAAGGCCCTTACGATCCTACAGTCACCAAATGGGTCCGACGCTCTGAAGACCAGGGTAACTAAGTGTGGCAGAGGAGTATTGAAAAGGCCATAGGGCCGAATGACCATCACGGTGGTATCTCCATTAGTGAATCAAACAATTAATTCAATTGCACTTAATTCGGTTGTTTAATTCATTTGTGAGATCTATGTAACGATTGTCATGTGCTATATATATATGTGATCTGCTTGCGTTGTTTAATTCATTTGTAAGATCTGTGTAATGATTGTCCTGTGCTATATATATGTGATCTGCTTGTTTGTTTTTCAAGGGCATGGTTAGTATTTCCTAAGGCTAGCTGAAAAACAGAAAATAATGTAGCTTTTCAAATAGTTATCACAGACGATTTGTAACACCAAACCGTCTATGAAATCTACATATCATAGACAGTTTTTAAAAACAACCGTCTATAATATTTTGCTATCACAGACGCTTTTAAAACAACTGTCTGTGATATTCGGCTATCACAGAAGGTTTTTGGTATTACCCTTCTATGATATCTTACATATCACAGACAGTTATATAAATATCATAGACGGCTATAGAGATATCACAGATGGCTGATACTAATAATCGTCTGTAATATGTAAGATACCACAAACGGGTAATACTAAAAACCGTTTGCATATCATAGACGGGTAATACCAAAAACCGTCGGTGATAGCGGACATACCACAGACGGTTGTTTCGAAAAATCGTCTGTGTTGTAATTATCACAGACAGTTTAAGAGCCATCTGTGATAACCATATATTATCACAAATAGGGGTGGAAAACAGTAACGGATAATTCGTTTTATCCGATATTCGTATTTGAGAAAACGCGAATGTGGTAAGCAAAATCCGTACTCTAAAATGTTTGTATTCATATTCGAAAATATCTGTATCCGTATTTGAGAATATTCGTATTTGCATTCGTATTCGAGAATATTCATATCCGTATTCGAGACTATTCGATTCGTATTCGATCCGTTTCTAGAACCCATGAAAAATCTGTACGAATTTTGTGATTCAAAATTTGAATTTAGGCGGTTTAAAACCGGTAACCAGTCAAAACTCGGTGAAAAATCGGCAAAACCGCTAGGAATCCGTTTTATCCGATATTCGTATCCGAGAAAATCCGTATTTGAAAATATCCGTATTCGTATTCAAGAATATTCGTATCCGTATTTGAGAATATTCGAATTCATATTCGTATTCATTTAAAAATATGGATTCATATTCGTATTTGAGACTATTCGATCGTATCCGATCCGTTTCCACCCCTAATCACAAACATATAAATTCAGATGGTTCAGAAAACGTTTGTGATGACAGTTTTGAACCATCTGTGATGATCCTTTCTGTAGTAGTGACCCCATTAAACTAACATCACTCGCCTTGTTCTAATAAAAGCTTAGTGGTGCTCAGTTTGGTGAGGGATTATGGCCTTTTCACTATAACTGACTTATTTTCACGGTAGAGTAGCTTATTTGGCATAATTAAATTTAAAAAATTAAAATAGAAAAAATATGTTAACCTATCGCAGACGATGCGAAAGAATATGGAAAAAAAGACAAAAAAATCTTTAAAAAACCAGAAAAACCAAAATAAAAAATTAATGAATTAAAAAGTCGGAAACCACTGAAGCTGCGGGGCCAAGAGAAGGGCCCAAGGTGTGCGTGCCACAGAGACATGCATGCTCAATCGTTAGCTAGCTAGCTCAGGCATGCTCCGGCTGCTCAGTCATCCCTGCGCAGACATGTCATGCATCGAACCAACCAGCCCTAGCTAACCCTCGCCTTTTTATTTTTACTACCTTATATTATGCATCAAAAGAATAAAAACAACCATGCATCTACACCACCGTTCACCAATCACCATTCACTACGTATCCTTCTCTTCCTCTATAACTAGCACATGCCCATCCATCACCCAACCAACAGGTGACACAAAATTGAAGGTCTTGATTGAACCTAGCTAGCTAATTGGTCTCTTTTTGTTTATTTCATTCCTGCTCTCTTCCCTTCTTGTGCCGGTGTTCTTGGTGAATTCAATCGTCATACAAAGCTTACATCCATAGCTTCATCTCGAGCCTCCTAATTCGTCTTCCTCCACCTTGTCTGAGTTTGGAGCCTCTTCCTTTCTTGAAGGAGTGAGGTGCTTTCCTAGAGGGAGAGATCATTGTGGTGATGATCTTGGATGCGTGATACACGATGCTCATGTGAATGAGATGCGTGATACACGAGCATGCATGATCGAGCTTTGATTTGTAAGTACTATTGGCATACAGTTGTCGGATCACATGTATGTTTCTACATGTGAATTATTGTTAGATCATACCTGACAACCTCATTTCATCACATGTATGCAGAAGGTTCAGTGCATCGTCAGGGTAAGTTAATTGGAGTGCTCCTCTTTAACTGCAGGTCTTGATGATAATTTTTGGGAGGACCATGCATCCATGCATGGTGGAGAACATCAAGGGAAACAGACGTATTTTATCTTGTCAACTTTTCTGCTTGCTTCAAGGTAGTCAGTTGGGATCACTTCAAGAGCCAATGCAGTTGCATGCACACACCATAGATGTATATTTGATTTACAATGGAGCATGGTTTGGTGGCCCTGCCTAGCTGTCTCTTTGATAACAGATCACAAGTTTATTTATTTAATAAAAGTCTAACAGAAGCACTTGACCACAACTACCACTATATATTTAACTAATCAATGCATGATGATTTGATACAGCTACATGCATGTACTGAATTCCTGTTCAACTGTCCATATAGTACATAAGTAGCTCAGCTAGCTAGATTAAGAAAAGATGTAGATCTACCAAGGAGTACTATCCATAGAGAACCCGTTCACCCAAGTAGTTGTACTGATCTTGACACTTTCATGCCTCCAGAACTGGGTCACTGTGTGTGATGTGTGTTGAACATGCATTTGTCAGTGAGCACGAGCTAGCGTACGTACTACATCACGGACATCAGCCCAGTTCCTGAAGTCTGTGAATAGCGAAATGTGTACAATGAGCTTCGCATTGGAAGATCACCTGCCGCGGTAGTTAATAAGCATGTACTATATATTGTTGATACATCTCCTATGTATGACATACGATCAGTTTCAGCTCGACCTCTAGCTCTGCCATTCTGAGTAGCTCTCATCCTCATGCTATTTGATAGATCAAATTTGTTTATGAAATTGTGAAGAGAGATTACAACTATTAATTAATAATACTAAGTAAATAACGCCGATGCATCTCTATACGTATGTGTTCTACGTACTTCGAAATGCCATTCTTTTTTTTAAAAAAAATTTGGCTTGGAGCCTCGCATTCACTGCAAAAGAGGATGGGGAATTTGAGCCGATCGTACGAATGGAACTCGGGCGCAATCACCACTCTTTAACATTCCGGTCTCATACTTCGGTTGGATTCTTTTAGGTTGTATTTTATGATCTTTAATTTATGGTTTTTTAATTATGGTTATTTATAAGAGAAACAGTCGCATGTGATTTTGATCAGTATGACTGAAGTCGATACAATATCTACTATAATCAACTTATAGACCTCATCTTGAAAGATGCATATTTAGAAGTATTACTATAGTAAAAATCACAAGCAATAAGTACAAAAGAATCCCGCCTTGTATTATATCTTCACTTGTCTCGTTTGTACATTGCATTCACATGCATCCACATCAAAGAGAAATGAAGATACGGATTCAGATTTGGCACAGATACCATCCACACCGTATCCGTGCCATCTCCATCAGTGAGAGAGACCCATTAAGGTCATCATATACATGCATACATATAGGTACAAAAGATGGTACACATGTACGTATTAACTAAGTGATTGTCACTAGTTTAAAAATGAACGAGACGTCGACATGCACGAAAAGGCCCATCAACAAAATCGATAATAAATTAGTAAATGGTAGTGAAACAGAATATAGTACGCATGCGAGCCTTCAACTTTTGGACCACGATTTTGTTGCATGTATTATAGCGAAACAGTATGTTAAATTGGAGTGTTTCTTGAGGTAATTGATTGATGTGTTGAACCGCACAAATGGTGTTTGTAAATTAGGTTAGGCTCTATGGTAATATATACAGTAATAAATTGGTTAATGAGCGGCACAGGCGGCTTAAGATACGGTTCATGTATCAGTTCTAGATAGCTGGCTAGCTACTAGCTTGCTACTATTATCATATGATGGGTTTGTTATCGCAGGTTACTACAGTTAATTTGCCGTTTGTTTTTAGCGTTATTTTGTTTAGAAACATTGCAAAGATTACAGAGTTGAAAAATACCATTGTTTATGAGAATGATGTGTAGAGTCTAAGACCACTTGTTAGTGACACATTTGGATTGTATTTTTCAACTCCACAATCTTTGTGATGGTACTGAGCAATATTGCCTTTGTTTTTAACTTCTCTTCTTGTTTGAAAAATATTGGTTAATGTTGTGGATCATGTATCTGCCACCTAGGTATCGGGATACCAGTACTCCTTTTGTTTCTTTTTTGTATAGTGTATTTTAGTTAGATATGGATCAAAGATGTTGCAAAACCAATAAAAAGAAGAAATGATCATACTATCTATACTGTAAATACCTTAGAAATGTGAGGGATAATAATGTGGGAGAGTGTTACTTATAATAAATGCAGGAGAGAGATGGTGTGATAAAGAAGGGTAGACAGGTGAAAACATCAATAAATTTGTATGCACACCCTATATTGTGAAAAAAATTATAAAAACTATATGCCTTATATTTTGAAAGAAAGCAAGTACTAGATATGGTAATGCGCCTACCGCACCCAATCCTGGTTTCCCTTTGTTTCAAAATATTGGCCATGTAAAAACTGTAGCATGCAAATCTAAAGTTTCTTTCTCTTTTTGTCCTTATTTATATTCCATCGATTTTCAATATTTATGAGTAAATACTCACATTAACTATTATATTTTTCTCATAATTCCTTGTACTCCCTTTATTCCTAGATAGATGTCATTCCATAGGATTTGCATATTGAGCCAGGCATGTATACAAATGATCATATTATCCTTATTTAATAAGTCACTTATTACTCATAGATAGTGTGTTACCCTGATTTATAGTAGTAAATGACCTTGAAATAGCAATGGATGATAATGGGGAGGGGTATACAATGGAAAAAATGGTAAAAAGATAAGTCTAAAATGTAAAATAACATATATTTGGGAACATAATTTGCATGCTAAAATGACATGTACATTTGGGAATGGAGGGATTACTTGTAACACCATAGGCCTAAAATTCGCTCTATGCCCATCCCACTATGGGGCGAACCACACACGCACGTAGAGCACCCCCACTATACACTTTCGTCTTCTCTTCATGTAAAAGAGTTAACCTAGATGTGCTATGTTTGAGTCTAACAAGTATTATATGCTACTACAAGTCATTTAATTTAGACAAACAATGTGGGACCAATTCCACCAAAACTCTACATAAACCACAGACACCACCACACTAACGGACCGGTTATGAAATAACCCGAAAAATCCAAAAAGGATTTGAATTCCTTGAGTTTTGATTTTATTCGATTCTTGGCTCTTTCCAGTGCCTTCTCCATCCCCTAGCGACTTCCCTTGCTGCTCCCACCACGCCCTACAGCCATCTGTGCAACATCCCGCCGGTAGTCACTATTTCCCGTCCGACAAAATATCAGAGAACGTAGCGATTTTTCCTCCATCTCTCTCGGTTCTTGGTCAATCGTCAGACACCCGTACACCTCAATTGCCTCACTCTGACATGCCCCTGACCATGCGCCGAAGCAGCCACGACCAAATTCACTCATCGCCGCCTCTCTGTTCTCTCTCCGCTCTCACTATCGACTTGACCGCCCGCTTTTTTTGACCGCCATGCCTCGCCAGTCAAGAAGTGCACCAGTTGAGATGCCACCAGTACTGCTGACCTCCTTACCGACTTTACCAAAACCCACCGAAGCTCCCTACACCTCCCTTGCCTCGGCCACGTGGTGTCTTCCACATGGAGGTTGCATTGTGTCAAATTGCATCAGAGCGCCTATTTAAGCCCACAATCCCTCCTAGGACTTGCATTAGCATACAATTACCCTAGGCCACACCCCAACTCCTTTCTTCCATGTCTCCGACTGGATTTCACCGCCAACCTCGGTAAGCCCCTCCTACCAATTCTTGTTACCTCCTCCTCTATGCTTTGATTGCTTCGGTCTATAGCCTCTCCACAACCCCTCAACCCCATCGCCACTCATACCCTAGCTTCTTTGACACCATAGCCCATCGCCCACCACTATCTCCATCGACCGAGACCACCACGCTATGGACGCACCAACCCAAGCCACCACAGCCCGAGCCAGCTATACCATGAACCCCACCCCACCCCAAGAAAACTCAAAATGTCATGGTTTCGTCGTCTTACCCATCTAATAGCCCATATGCCATGAGATTGTCCTGAGAACTCCCTATCTTGCCGCCGGCCAACCGTAACCCGCCAACCACCACCGAGCCCTAAAATGGATTCCCCTAAGTCCCCTAAACCTGTCCATGCCATCAATTTTCTTTGGGAACCACCATAGCACCAAGAATGGCCGTCGCAAATTTGCCCTATTTTCGGTGCTATAGTGACCATTGGGAGGTAGGAGGTGATGAACAGTAATCGAGCCAAGCTGAAACCTTTTAATAGCAGATCGGGCTAGTCAATTCACTATTCATTACTGTACCGCACTGTAGCAACCGAATTCAGCGTAAACAGTAAAAACCCGATATGAATAGTGTGAACCCACAATGAACAGTGAATATTCGCTTGTGTCCATCCAAACCCTAACATGTATATACATGTCCATTTTGTTCGTTTTGAGCCTATCTACCATTTTCCAGCTTCGTCTTCCCATATTAGACATTGATAAAACTCAACTACTAAAACATTGCTTCAAACTCTAAACTCGACGCGATCCAAACTTCCACTATTCACCGAAACCTATATATATACCTATCTTAACCATTTTGAGCCATGAAGTCCCTTTTCTAGCCTACCCTGATATCGATTCAAACTTATGTCCAATACTGTTCTAGCCATTACTATTCATCGAAACCCTAAAACACATATATACCTATTTTCATCGTCTAGAGTACATCTACACTATTCCCAGCTTTGTTTCATCATCCTAGACTTTGATGAAGCTATAAACACCAAGATGATATTCTAACCTAAAGCCCAATACTGTCCATACCCGCAGCTATTCGCAGAAACCCAAATAGCACTTGTATACTTCTTCTACCATCTCGGATCTATCTAGCCCAATCTCAACTCTGTTCAACCAAACCAAGCACGACCTAAACCCTAACCACCCAAATCTATTTTTCTTGTGTCATTTGGTTGTTTATTTGTGTTTTGTTCTCAGCTTACATTCTGTAACGCAGGAACTCATTTACATTCATCTTTCGTGCTAGTATTCAGACCATATGATAAAGCCCAATTTAATTAACTAATATCATGTCTTTAATTATGTTGTACCTATATTCCTTTAATTATTTAATTATCAGTATTTTCATTATGTTATTTGTGCACTGCTTTTTCTTATACAATAAATGTTAAGAATGACATGATATTAGTTAATATCCTACCATATGATAAAGCCCGGTTTAATTTGATGGCCATATTCACCTTGATAAGACTTAGTGTTATTATAAATACTATTTAAATAATCGTGTTAGACTAGAAACTCAACAGTTTTACACTACTAAGAGACTTATCACTTTGCATGTAGAATTTCAAAAGTGGTTCTAGGATAGGAGATATCACAGGAAGCCATGATTAACTCTGTCGCAGGAGTTAAAAGATCTTGTGGGTAAATCTGGGCAACTTTGTAGAGTCATGATTAATGGTATTCGAATATGCCGTGCTTCCAGTAAATGAAACTGTGTTTAATGGGTGATTCCACTAGCGAAGCATAAGTAGATTTGGAAATATTGAAGTCTAGTAATCAAGTTTTGAAACCCCAATTCCTTAAGAAATTATTGTTCTTTTGTGTTTAACAATATTTACAAATAAAAATGTATCCACAAATACTATACTAAATCACTATATCACCATCTCATGAAAATCCTAACAAATAGTTGTATAGCATTTCCGTATGACTTGTTGAGTATGGTTTGTTGCACTCAATCTTGCTTTATTTTCCACCAACATAGATATTAGAAGAAGAAAGTATGTTATAAGTTTTCGTGTTAGGGTTATAGTCGCACTCAAGTGTTTCTGTGAAAATTTTCTTTGGGTCTTCTGAGTGTAAGTAAATTTTAGGTTTGGACGCCCTTAAAGCTATTAAATTTGATCGCTAGGTCTTATTTTAATCAAACTAACTTTTGAAGTATTCATGAGTAGGTATGATACTTTTTCTATCCGTAACTGAACTCCTGGGCTGTTACGGAAGGTAACGACGTTCCTATTCCTAAAAATGAGGGCGTTACAGGTTATTACATTACTATATATACTCTTTGGGTCTTATAACCTACTCTACGTACTATGTCAAATTTCATCTTATAAAGAGAAATGAAGGGAGTAGTCCAGTTTTGGAAAGAAGTCCCCTACTTCAGAAGTTCAGAATAATAGAAAGTTTTCTCGAGCCTCGAGTGATATCCCTATATATTTAGAGAAAATATCTCACAGCCGCAAGTGATCCCGATATGAAACGTCAGGTTCGTTGCGCGTGTTAATCCTTGCGTCACTTGGTGCAAGCATGCGTCCCATCCTGGAGTACTCAAAAAGAATTTTGCAAAAATAGGATAAATCCTCTAAATTCTTTTCCGAATTCATTCAACCGATCCGTGCCTCAACAGTATAATTTCTTTGGTGATTGTGCGAAGTGATGCCGTGCAAGATGATTTACTAAACTTGTTGGATGCATGCCAAACAATGCTATTCACACAAACTTTTATGTACACTACGTACGTACTAATTTTGGCTAGATGGTGTGGATCAAGGATTGTTGGTATATATAGATCATGGGCGAGGATGAGTGTGTGGAGTTACCAAAGGCACGGATCATTTTGTTGTACATGGTTAGTATTGGAACACACTCCGGCTTAATAAAAGTTTAAAATATCACAAACAACTACACTTGCTATCAATTTAAACCATTAAATATATATTATCAATAGCTAGACTTCAAGTACAATTCCACAACATAACATGAACATAGTGATTTTAGCGATACGGGAAACAATCATTGACATTAATATGAACCCATTGACAATAATGTGAATCAATACTAAATTTAACCAAAGGGAATTGACAAATGCAACAATATAAAACCATTAATTGCTAGAGGAAATTATTATTCATCTAAGAGTTTGCGAGAGTATGATTTATTTGTTAAAAAAAAGAACTATAAATTGCCATATCAACTTGTGTTGTATCTCGTCCGTGCATGTCGTTATCAACAAGCACCTCAAAACAATAACAAAGTAAGGGTGAGTCCATGATTCAGCAAGTATACAATAGAATAATAAATGAGATAAACATCATATTAACAATTTATATCCATTCACCATTATCTCAATATCACATATTCATTCTCATCAAGTTTCATACGTACATCTCATTACCCCATTTCTCTTTTCATAAATGCAACATACATGTCCTCACTTCTCTTACTTATACCGATATAGCTGAGTGTTCACCTATCGATGAACAACCATTGCCCTGTCCTTTTTCATACATGGTCTCAACTCCACTCCCATGGAGTGCCTACCAAAATATGTTTTTCTTTGCCCACTCCCGTGAGTCGCTCACAAAAAGTAGGCTCTAGAGAGTCACACAAGTCATCTCTTTGCAACATAAATACTTAAGAAGCAATGCAATGATTGTATCTTTCATTAGTTAATTATCAGCATTAATCAATTGACACCATCATCATTTTGTCTTAAGCATCATCATCATTCTACCATAAATATGTGAGCATTACAAAAATAAGTATAATTATTTGAATCATCATGGTAAGTATTTATTTAAACATAACAACAAGTGAAAACACTCAAATATCATTCTATCATGCGTTTACCATTTCTAGTTGTGAGGAACGGGTTGATTTGAAGATGACAACAAACCTGATGCCACTCTATCTACAGGAAACACCCAATCTCAATAACAAGCTACAGTAGCACAAGAACAACAATTAAATGATATCGCTCCTACACGCTTCACAAATCCATAATACTCCCCCTTTACTGGACAATCACCCCTACTATCCCGGTACTAAAAACAACATAACTTTCAACTCCCAAACACTATCATATGGAATCTAACTAAAATTCTCTATAATTTCTTAGTTGGTCATAATTCCTGATTAAATCATTTAGTCCCCTATTTTTAACCCAGAAGACAGAGTTGTCATCTTGCTAGACAACAAACTCAATAGTTTCACATCTATTATTCTACACACGCAAATACAGTAAACCGTACCATTTTCAGAATCTACAAAAAGTTAGCTACCTCTTTCTAGTTATGCTCAAATTTTAATTTTATCATCTACTAAGTCAATTTAATAGTTTCCCGCAGCTGTGTCCAGCAGCAACCATTTTCTGGAAAGCAATCTTCACAAAGCCATAACTTCTAATTTATCCCACCAAAATTGTGTTCTTTGATTCTTTAGAATTTTAAGATAACCTACACTTTTTATGTAGAGCAAAAACTTAATTAATCCATTTAAAATTTTAATCTATAGTTTACCACAATACTGCTAAAAGACAGCAACTTTCCAGATAGCAGGCTTACAAAAAAAATCATAATTCTTAATCTAACCAATCAATTGATGTGATTACGCACTCTACACAAAAATGAAAATCTCTACAACTATCTAGAAGATGGCATCTTCATATTAAGTCCAAACAATACCCGAAATCATAATTAAAAATTATGGCTGACAAACCAATCTGCTAATCAAACTTCCGATGTAAAACTTGCTAAATCTCTCTCTAATCCTAACTCTAATCTCTAATAAAATTTACAAACTAGAGAGGAAAAATCCAGATCATTATCCAGGTAAAGAACGCCAAAATCATGACTCCTTCCTCATCTTTTCTTTCTTTCTTCCTCGTGAGTTTTTCTCCTGCTGCTGCTCCTTTCTTTTCCTCCTATTTCCCCTAGCCTGGCGGCTGCAGCAACAGTCAGCAGCCAGTCAAGACATGGCCATGCTAGTATGCACACGCGTGCAGCAAATGCTATCGCGCAACGAGCGCTCGACGCTTAGCTTGTTATCTATAGTCCCACATGGATTGTGGGAAAAGAGAAAGCACAACTTATAAGTGTGAGAGAACCTCCACCCATTGGACTAGTCTTTTGGGGGGGAGAAGGCCCAATACCACTTATAAGGTTGTTGCTTGAAGGGCTTGCTGCTTGCAGGCAACCAGTGGGCTCAGGTGTGCGGGGTGCGCAGCCCATTTAAGATCTGGGGACCAGGGAGTGAACCTGGTTGGACCTGGCGGGGTGCCAGGGTCCAGATACATCACGTGTTATCAAAGCCCAGGCACGTGACATCTCCGAGGAGTGCGGTGTGCACAATCCATATATGAGGGGAAGATTATTAGGAATAGTCCCACATGGATGTGGGAAAAGAGAAAGCACAACTTATAAGTGTGAGGGAGCCTCCACCCATTGGACTAGTCTTTTGGGGGGAGAAGGCTCAATACCACTTGTAAGGTTGTTGCTTGAAGGGATTGCTTGCAGGCAGCCTGTGGGCTCAGGTGCGCGGGGTGCGTAGCCCATTTAAGACATGGGGACCAGGGAGTGAACATGGTTGGACCTGGCGGGGTGCCAGGGTCCGGATACATCATAGCTTGCGCAGCGCGTTGCGACGCTAGTGATGGTTCTGCTGGCGCGTGGCAATGGGCGAAGGAATGCTGGTGGCGATGGAGTAGCGCTAGCGATTGCAAAACTGGCGATGCATGGCGACGGAGAAAATGGCAACTTTTGTGTATGGAGGTGGAGAAAAGATCAAAGGTGGCTAGGGTTTTTTGGGTTTAGGTCCTCTTCTTTCTTATGTCCCTTTTTATCAAAGCACGACTTCGATTTAATATCCAGTTTCTCCAGTACAAATCGTTCCAAGAAAATAACTTTTCTTCTAAAATTGCAAAACATCTCGCTTTCCTATATCCAATTTCCTCTAATTACAAACAACTTCTCAAAAAGGTTATTTACAGAATATTACAAGTATAGTCATTTTTTCCATTCTCATAAAACTAAAGTGGTGTGCATACAATTTTTTTCTTCCTTTTTAGAACGTGGACACAAAAAAAACTCTACCCACCAAATTAACTAAGTACTTATATATGGCCTGTTTCCATCTATAGGACTGATACTAGCAATCAAAGGAGGTAAATGATTCCAAAAACTTTTTCCCCGCAGCAATTCAAAATCTTCACTCGAATGACTATGATAATCACCAAATTCATATCACACCAACTAGGCTAAGCAAAACAAAGCTAAAAACAAAAGCTAGCGAAATCAATAGCCTTCTACATAGGGCCGATCTGACCGCTGGCCTATGGCCGCACTGGCAGGAGGTGTGACCATGAGTCTGGGGCTAGTCCAACAGGTTTCTATTCCTAGACTTGAAACCTCTCAGGTCAAAAGCTCAAATATCATAAACTTGCTCGATTCTCATCCAAATACTTTCAAATTTGGCATGAGATTTGTTCAAGATGGCTGGAATCTGAACCAATCAAAAATCACAAGGTTCATAGGCTCGAGTTCACCAAATTAAAGAAAATCAAATCTAGTGCAGAAGAACACCAAAAATCCTAAAACTCAAATTACTTCTTGCTCGTGAGAATCTAAGGCATAAGGTCTTCTAGATCTATTCTCATATGTCCTACCAAGGTAATTTAAGTAAGAAATTGAGCTAGAACTCTCACGAATCCAAGATCATAAATCTAGCTCAAGAACAAACAAAACCATGCAAAAACACAAACAAGAACATGGTTGAAACAAAGCGTTGATCTATTTCAATGGACGATAAGGTTTATATACTCATAGATGATTACAAGGTATAACCAAAGCACCACTCTTTTCTCTCTTCAAGTTCTCTCTCTCACACAACCATGGAAGTAGACAAAGTGGTAGAGCAAAAACTAAAACCTAAAATCCTTGAGTCTACTACCTCCTATCCTCCCCTTTAAATAACCAGCACAATCCTAATGGGTCCAACCCATTAAGCCTATCAGGAAAACCCCTTAACCCTACTAACATGGGTTTGACACACTTACACATACTTCTCAAAGTATTTAGGAGACTCAACCCGCTAACTCTTTAGCGATTGATTCACTTGTTAATTCAAGCTAGCTCTCCTTGATCTAAACTACTTCTCCTTTGTTCCTCTCTGCGCCGTGATGTTGATCAAGGCACCAACCCGGTATTTGATCAACTACCAAAATACCCTCGGCAAAACTTCCGGGCACCTTCCCTTGACTGTCTTCACCTTTACGTCAAAGCATCTCCCTATACTTTGACACAGCCCATAGTGTCCAATGACTAGCTGTCATATTTTTACACATTCAAACTCCCCCAAACCATCTCTACATCCATTGGCTTAGTCACTTGATGCACCATATACACAAACTCACCTCTTCACAATCTGTCTTCTCTGTGCTTTTCGCTTAAGCCACGTAGCCTCACCCAAACTTATATTACCTCTCTAGACCTCAGTTC
The DNA here is from genome assembly GCA_017311315.1 of Dendrocalamus latiflorus. Taxonomy (NCBI): domain Eukaryota; kingdom Viridiplantae; phylum Streptophyta; class Magnoliopsida; order Poales; family Poaceae; genus Dendrocalamus; species Dendrocalamus latiflorus. Next base: position 2,534,266 of record CM029636.1, on the reverse strand, counting down.
CCCCGCCTAGTCCTGATCCATTACCATCGACCGCCACGTCCTCCAAGCCACCTGCACATCCAAAGACCAAGCAACAATATTGAGCACAAGTTATATGCACTTGACTCATGTTAGTTAAACACATGCATCATACAAAGCAACACAAACCCTCATAGTTTTCAAGCCATGAACCAACTTCAAACCAACTTAGCTCAACTCAACCTATTTTCTGGCTACAGCCTCCTGTCTGACTGCTCTCCTTAGATTGGTCGGACCGCCCTGGTCAATCCGCCAGCCACTGATTGGTCTGACTGGCCACCTGGTGTGACCTTATTTAATTTTCAATACCGATCACACCAGCCAATTTATCCTGGTCTGACCACCAACCGGCCGGTCTGACTGCACACGACCAACACCAAAACACGCTCTCTAGGAAAAACCATCCGGCAACTAGAAATCTGTCACATCGGACCGCTGTTCATAGGTCAGTCCGACCGCTTCCTCCCAATGGTGCAACCAGTCCCACCGGGAACACTGACAGCAAATCTGAATTTTCTAAAACAATCGTAAAATTCAAATTCAACTCAACCAAAATAACAATTATTCATCACAAATGTGTATTAGATTTTGTACATGGTCTCTCGCCATCCTTGTAAGACAAAGTTATAAAACGAATTTGTCACAGGTAACCAAATAAACCCGGCCTGTGCTTTAATTTTAGCAAAGATTTTGAACTCCAAAAAATTTTACAACACATTTATTTACGCAATTATGGAATGTAGCTTGTGACTATAACATGCATCTACCTTTTCTAGTTTCATCACAAAATGGCTTGCAAAATCCTATCGGCAACACTTAGAGATAGGTGGCGCCATGCATTCATGTAAATACAACTCATGTGACTGGTAGCAATTCATTTACACTGCAGCAGCGATTTTCTCAGTACTGGCAGTATCTGCCTCCTCCTCTCTCCTCCAACCCAAGGCTTATCCTAGTAACAAACATCGTACACAAAAACAAGGGAAAATACTAGAGAGAGAGAGCACAATTCTCATTCTTCTCACAGGTTGGCCTTCTATATATCCCAGGCACTTGCTGCTCTCTTCCCCTCAAATCATTACCATCTCTCTCTCTCTCTCTCTCTCTCTCTCTGTGGCTAGTGGCTACCTAAGGCTTTTCTTCTTCAATGAAGGGTAGTGGTGTACCACAAGTTGGTGAAGCTGCCAGCATGATCTGATGATCTATCTTGCTCTCTCTCCTGTGCTATCATCTATGAATATAGGATGAGGGGAAAGAGAAATCAATTAATCAGGTTATGCTGGAGTTTCATCTGCTGGTGGGAGCACAACAAAAAAACCCTAAATTTCATGAATCGATGGATCCTCGTCAGGTTCTTGAAGTGAACGGATGGGATCTTCAAGGTGAGATCCAACTCGTCACTGTGCGTTGATGATCAGGCCATGCTTACTTCTATATAAGTTCATCGATCTTATGGAATTAAGTAAGGAGGATCCTATATATCCATCACTTATGTTTCTTTGTTGCCTTCATTTGTTCTTTCTTTCTTTGATTATATAGAACGGATTTGGATTTCTTGGGAATTAAGGTAGTTTTCTTCGGATCTTGCATTTATTTCTTCCTTCTGCTAGCCCCCCCAAAAAAAGATTTAACCTTTGCCATTTCTCCATTTTGCAGGTACATGTCTGTGTTTACTGTCAATTTCTTTTCTTATGTGTTCATCTCTTCCTCCTAATTGCAGGTTTGTTTCTTGGCAGAATATCTGCAAGAAGGAAATGAAAACTAACTGTGTTCAAGTAGTTCTCCTTATATCCTTGTGTATTTTCTAGTTCTAGATACTATTAGAGGGTTTCTAGCTATATTAGTAACATGATTAATTTCCCTTGATTAACCTTCGTATCTTTGTTCCAATGCTTGTTGGGGTATAATTTAATTTTCTTTCAATACTTGCACATGAATGCAACGGGCCTGTTTTTTAACTTCGGCTTATGGCTTATAGTTACACATGAATGCAACGGGCCTATTTTTTAACTTCGGCTTGTGGCTTATGGTTTTTAGGTTGTTCTTGAGAAAGAGTACAGAGAACACGTACGATTTTAGTCGATACAATATGTGCTATAATTAACTTGTAGATCCTACTTTAAGGCACTTCGTTTGAAAATTAATTACCGTAGAAAAGCCTAAAAGCAACTTTTAAAAGCTGAAAAAAAAGAGGCCAACCATAGCAGCAAATTTCATGAAGCAAGAAGCAGATCCAAAGGTTTGTACTTTTGTTACATGATTTTTTTATTGGCTTCTTTACTCCAATCTCCTCTCAGACAACCATTTTTATTTCATCTTATTTTTTATTTAATTCCCCTACAAACATGAAACATTCTCAGTCTAGTGCAATACGTGTGTGTGAATACTCTATCTAGGTGAGAATGTGGGATACTGATTCATTTCATCAGTGGCTATGATTCATCGTGATCTTGTCAACAATATGGTGATGTGGAAATATCATAGTAACATCGAAGGGATATGATTAGTCCTGTTGATTAAGGAACAAAAAGGGGGACAAAGAATTACGGAATGATCGAGTTTTCATGTCCTAAATATATACAATGTATCATTAACGCTTGCTTGCAAGATATGTCTACAAAGAGAGAGTGGTACTACTACAACTGAACCTGAATGATTGCCTCTTGCTTAAGGACGAAATTGCTGTTCATCTTTTCATGACTCCTTTGCATGGTTGCCCACACACTTTTCTGCCCTTCTGGGCTTTGTACTATGGGATATTCACTCCATCCACATTCCCATTCCCATATAGTACTTGAGATTTTCTTTGGATGGACAGACCTATCTGTCTTGATATTTCACTTGTAAAGAAGGGTATCTCTCTCTCTCTCTCTCAAATTAGTTGCAACTTTTTGTTGGCATCTCTAACCACCACCATCATCACCTGCACCACCCTCCCTGCCCTCATGCCATGTCACCCTGGGCACAAAAAACCGAAAACCGAGTACCGAACCGAATTTACCGAGAACCGAACCGAAAGTACCGAAACCGAAAATTTCGGTTCCAGGTTCGGTTCCAGGTTCTCAGGAACCGAATTTACCGAGGAAATTCGGTTCGGTGCCTCGGTTTACCGAAATACCGAACTACCGAAATATTATGTATTTGTGGCTTTTTCTCTGTATGATTTGGCACTTATTCTATATGAAATCATGTTACATTTATGTCAAAATTGGCTATTGAACTTGATGTTACATGCTGCTGTACCCTGTTCGGTAATTTCGGTAAATACCGGAACCGAACCGAAAGAACCGATACCGAATTTCTTCGGTACCGAGTTTTTTCAAGAACCGAACGGTACCGAGATTCGTAGGAACCGAATTTGTATGGGTACCGAGGAACCGAACCGATCGGTTCGGTAGTACCGAACGCCCAGGGATTGCCATGGCTATCCAAGTACATTTGTCACCTTGCATTGTATGGTCCGTTGGAAGATTCATGGGCCACACACACACGCATCCAAAGCTCCAAGCCTCAGGGATAAGCCTGGAACACCCCCTCGTTCTTAATTAGCCTTAGCTGCTAAGCTCGAGAGTTAAAAATGAAATGAACAGCGTAATTAATAAAGGAATTATAGAACAACTCAATCTCTTGAAATATGCAACAGTCCGAATCGAAACACAGAAACAATTAAGTAAAAAGATACAAGCACAAATATTACTTCTCTTAAATATGCCACTAAGCTTATAAATTACGACTTCCATACAATCCGTAAGCATACCACTAAATTTACTAAATTATACATTCATGTTCAAACACACAAATGGCTACAATGGATACAATTACAATTGACCATATTCTTCCATACCTTAAGTTTGGGTGTGAACCGGAGTAATTGATAGATAATACCTGCAGGAAGAATTGATAATCGGATACAGAAATAGACCAAATAAACCAAATAAATAAAGCCAACATTGCCGTCAAAATCCTCTTTAGAATAACATAGTGGATATTTTGCTCATTGAGATACCAGACTGTCCAAGACCAGTCAGCACTTCTCGCAGCCGTAGGGTTTCATCATCTGGCATTAGAAACAAATGTTAATTATTCCTAAATTCCATTTTCACTGCCAGCAAACTAGTAAAAAGAGGTTTTACTAAAGTACTAGAGCACACCCTACTATGGTAAAAACCTCTCTATGGCAAAATTCACATGACGTACAGGTAAAAAAGGATAAGGCCGAGCGAGAGACTGACTGAGAGAGAGATCAATATTCACCCACAACCATGGCCCTAACTAAATCAAGCAGACTCACTACCAGATCCATCCCCATCTTTCCCAAATCCCCAACCCATTGTCATGAAGGAGCACAGGGAATGGAGTGAACCACAGCATCTGGACCAGAGGAAGGCGGCCAACCCAGAAGAAGGGGGAACCAGTGAAGAGGAAGGGTAGAGCTAGGAGAAGGAGAGAAGTTGAGCCATTTGTATGCTAGAAGGGAAGAACCAAACTCCAGTCCTACACAAATCAAGCCATACAGCATCACCTGAGGTATCCCCACATTCCATTCCAACCTTGCCATCGCCATCGCAAGACCATGTAAACATGCAACCTCACATACACATGCATCACACTAGAGCAGTAGCATCCACACATGTAGACTAGACCAGTGGAAGAGAGGGCTAGGGGGAGTCAGGTATACCAAAGGGTATCAGATGAAGGTGAATCTAACCTGATGGCCACCACACACACACCGACGCTCTCCCTTTGATTTAGTACAGTAGAGTATCAAATGAAGGTGAATCTAACCTGACCAATGATTAGTTCACAGTTGGGTTGGTGTCGGGTAAGGATAAGAGACCGCCCCAAACCAACGACTATGAATAGCTGGGTTTAGGTATAATATAGGAAAATAGAGGGGAAAATTATGTACTCTGATTTAGGCATCACATCCAAGAAAATACAAAGAACCATTCACTACAAAAATCAAAGTAACTATAGATATAGTGGTACAAGCCTATATAGTGCTATATAAATCGTGAATTCATAGCTATCTCCTGGACTGGAGGCTACGGGAACCAAATGGGGTTCTATCTGGTTATGCGAGTGATCAGTAAATTTCTACAATAACAATCTGAAATTCGTTATCAACATATAAACATTTATTTTCCACATAATATGAGGTGAGATTGGAATCACTGAGATGTTGACACGTGATCATAAAAATGTATTTTTTTGCTATTAATGCTATCTAAGTACCTTGTTCTCACCTTTGCTATTATTTTTTTTCTTGTTTAGAGGTTAGCCAACCTGGGATCCCATATGGTGTGGAGGATGCCTGTGCAGAGGAATTTTATACCGAGTGGGAGGGAGTTGATCCTGAGTACGACCCATAGAGGTTATTACCCTATGGTAATGACACGGGTCGCCACAAAGCCCTCCTTTATTAATCATGCAATATCTTGTGGTGCCATGTCTTATCGGTGTTGTTGCACAAGAAGTCACATCAACAGCACAAGAGGTCACATGTATCAATTGATCCATCGCACAAAGAGATATAATCCACAGATAGATGTGGCCCAAATTAAGTTAGGTGTTGCCTATTGAACAAGAGGGTTTTTTCTCCTACCAATCAATCAGTTTTTTGGCTCTTGGATCAAAATTCCACCACTCAGATCTCTCCCATTCTCTCATATATATTGAGCCCTCTTAACTTCTAAGGCTAATCCTCTTCCACTAGCCATTGCCCCCTGCCCACCCCGTGCTGCCACCTTGCCTACGTCACCCATGGCACTGGCGAGGCCCCCCACCAGATCCACCACCATCGACCGCCTGCCCCACCTCTAATTGCTCGTCGATTCTCCCTCCCTTTATAGTTGGACCCCGGTGAACCTAAACCCTAACCTATCGTCGCCGGTGAGGATCCTACCCCCTAGTCAAGGAAGACACCCTGGAGCATGAATCTTCAAGCAAATGCAAGGTATGAAATTTGATTGATTTCCCAAAAAAAAAATGCTTGACAGATGTTTAGCAATTCCGATTAAGTTATGTCGAATCTCAGAAACAAAAAAGCTATGACATAGTAAAGTGAAATTTCACTGGAGAATGTAAACTTTTGGGGAATAATGACTGAATAGTTAAGGCATACTAGGCTGAACTCAAAAGAATTATGGATTTATGGTGTGAGCTGTTCTATTGGCAAATAAAGGTCGCTAGCCAGGCCAGAAGTATCTAGTATCTACAATCTACGTACTCCACCCTGGCATTTGAGCATACAGTTGGCTACACTCGATCGACCGCTCTACTTGAAACAAAGAATTGCTCGATATATACTTGTTCAGAGAACTTCCATAAAATTTATCTTCAGCTTTTGGTTTTTTTTCCTAGTGGCCATGTACAATTAGCTTTCACCAAACCTCTGCATTAACAACTACACTACACTCGATCGACATTTGTGCTCTGACAGAAGGCAGGTTGCAAAAGATTTCTGGGGATTGGAGGCCAATATATATGTGTGTGCAGATGGGTCAAATCCTCAACATATTTTTGTTGGGCTCTTCTTCTAAAAAAACCTGTGTTGGGCTTAGCCGATGGTGCCTGCGTCCGTGCGAGGTAAATGGGCCTAGTCCATGGTGCTTGCTGGCTGCTTGTGGGCCGTGAAACGTATAGAATTCAGCCCTTGCATTTCTCTCCTCTTTTCCTCTAAAATCTCTCCTCTTTTTTTTCTTTGTTTGAACTCCAAAGCTCAAAGTGATCGGTTTTTCTAGAAAGAGAAGGGGAAATGTGTCACGCGAGATAAAATAAGGTTAAATTTATGTGATGCTTGAAACGCCAGCTGAAGGAGAAAAAAAATTACTCGCGCCAACCACAAATAAATCGTTTTAGGTTACCTACACTCAAACTACGTAAGCTTGACCATCAATATTTATTTTTAATATTCAGATCGTACACAGAATTTTTACATATGTATATTTGTGTCAAAATATGTTAATAATATTATAATTTTATTTGGTTTTAAAAATATATTGCGATAGAAAACCTGAGTTGTATTTTAGGGGCAGCGTCTATATCCAAAACGATTTCTTTGTGGAACAGGAGGGAGTAGGATTTAGGAAAGGAAGTGGTCTACCGAAAGTGTTGCAAAAAATAATTCAAACAAAAATAGTTTTATCTATCTCTCGCTCATTTATGCTCCCAAACCGATCACCAAGCCACGTAAAAGCACTTGATACACAGACAAAATCAACCGAGAGCGGCTCCAGTCTGCACGGACAACCTGAAATCTCTCGAGCGGATCAGAGTGAATACAGAGAGAGAGGATACAATTGAAGCGGATCCGACGGATATTTTTCATTCTATATTATATTTTATATTTTTTTTATAGTTGAAATCGGACACAGATAGTACCATATACCCATTTCTTCATTTCGTATTCACTCCATAAGACTTTGGATGGTCGGTTGAACAAAAATTATCCGCTTCTTTTGCACCCTACATAGGGTATTAAATAGTATGGGTGCAATCAGAGTGAATACGAAGAGATTAATCATCGAGATGTCGAAGAAAGCCACTCGGTATTCCCCGCCTATTTAGATGTGGCAATCCGTCAATCTGTTATCATATTTCTAAGTGAAACAACAACAGACTTATTCATATCACTTGACATATAGATATATAAAGACAGATATCACTCGTCTCGTATCATATTTCATTTTTTCCCTTGAAGTTGGATTTAGACACAAATAGTGTCGGATATCTATTTATCCCTTCCATATTCACACTGTAAATCTTTGGTTGGATAAACATTATCCGCTCCATTTGCATCTTAATTTCATATGCTTCCAACATCCAACCAAAAAACACACCGGCTTGCTGCTCCCAGAACCAACTTTATCACTCTTAATATTTGTTCCGCTTGTGATTTGGAAGAGAAATGCAGTTCTTTTTTACTGAATGAAACGATCTACTACAAGAACGACTTGACCTGCTCTGTTCTACCAAAGTTGTTAATGTTGTTTCGGTATCGGCTATATCAGCGGGTACATATGTACCATCATCTAAATCGGTATAAAGTATATCTACATACCATACTAGCTTAAATACTGATCATACAGCTCGATACCGGTCAATACCGTCCATACCGGTTTTGATACTGGTCAATACCGTCCATACCAGCTTTGATACTGGTCAATACTGGTTGGTACTGTAGAATTGATAATACTGCCTATTGAATTATATAATATATTTGATAGTACTACTATGTATTTGAAATAATATTATAAATTATTTTTATGTATATATAATTAAATAAAATATATACTTATAAATATATGTTTTTTATCATTATATTAAATCCGAATCGATATATTAAGTACAGATAGGTGGTGATCAGTTGGGCTTAAAAGCTCATGGCTTATGGCTGAAAACACTGTAGCTGACAGAGGCTTATTTAGCATAATTAAATTTAAAAATATAAAAAATATGTTAGCCCAATCTGTATAATACAAACGAATACGGGAAAAAAACCGGCAAAAAAGCTCAATAAAAAGCCAAAAGTTCAAAAAAAGACGAAATTTATAAATAGTGAAAAATAAGCTAGAAGTCAGAAGTCCAAACCGAACCGATCTGCCGTAACCTTCAGTAGGGTATTCAGTACGGTACTGACAACTATGTGTTCACTTAGGACTGCCTAGCTAGCAGCAGCAGCTAGCCAAAGTTTTGTTTTTTGTTTTTTTGTTTGTTTTTTTTCAGGACTCGCATCCAATCACGTTTACCAAAAGAAGCAGCAGGGGCAGTAGCATCTGCTGATCTGATCATCTGAATGACTGCTCGAACTGACCTGTCCCTCCCACACACTAATTAATTTGCGAATGCTGAAACTCATGTATTTTTTTCTTTTCTTTTCTTCTGTCCTTTTGGCTACGATCTTGTTTTTTCTGGAACACAAGGGCGAGTAGAGTGTAAGAAGAACACTAATGTAATTGCAGTTTGGTTTCATGTCTATCCAAAGCAAGCATCGAGGGAGCAGTAGCAAATAGCAGGTGTTTCTTCATGTGATCTTGCAGCCTTCTCTTTTCCTAAAGAGAGGAGCTCCCCTTTTCCTTTTGCATTGGCTTCCTAAACCCCAATTGCCAAAGCCTGAGATTGCATTGGATTCGGCATTTTGGCTCACGGCAACAGAAGAAATGACAGGATCTTTAGTCGCCAATCTCGAGCATGGAAAAAGCAGATCTCGTCTTTAGTCGCCAATCTCGAGCATGGTACACGGGCCTATCTATACATACTACATGCACTAACCTTCCCTGTAAAAAGATTAAGCTCATACTTCATTGTTCTAGCATAATGGTTTCTATATCTATAATTCTATCATCTGAAAACAAACATAAAATCCTTTCACTCACCAAGGACAGCAACAGGCATCGACGGCCAGGGCCTGAACTGCTAATGCAGCTCAGGATTCAAGAATGTGTAGTCCTGCAGTTAAAAGAGTTGTGATTTTTTTATTTTTGATTATGGCTTTTGACTGATTGCGAGAGAGATTGAGGAAGTAAGGGGTACTCGTGTTGAGAAATCACTCAATTCAAAACGGCTCCTACAGTAGCTCATACAAACAACTTATAGAAATCACATTGAGAAACTACTCCATTCAAAATCCGGTTTCTAAAAGCCAAAAATTATTTGGAATAGGGCCTAAGCTAGTCCTGGAATACTTGAAACCTCCTACGATTGGGAGGAAAAAAGGGCTATTTGAAACGGCTGAAACTTTTGGTTTTGGAATAGTAAGGGTTGAAAGTAGAAGTGATTGAAAATAGAAAGTGTTTGATTCAGCTGGAGCTTTTGGGTTTTACCTTGAGCTAAAGTAAAGTAAAGAAATCTTATCTTTATGTGGTTGTGGTCATCCACTCATCATCTTCCCCAAACTTCACCTCATCATGACAAATCGAGCGGCGGTGCGAGCTCAAGTGGCGACGGCGAGAGCTCCATCGACAGCAACGCAAGCTCAGGCGGCGCAAGCTCGAGTAGTGACGGCGATAGCTCCATCGGCGGTAGCGCAAGCTTGGGCATTCATCATCAATTGCGTCGCGACTGTGAGTCCTAAATCAAATTCGTTGCACCCAATGCATCTACTCATCGCGCTCTACTTAACCCCACCTCCATGGCAGACGAGCTGCTGCTGTCGCACGCCTCCAACCACCTACAATGCTCCTCCGCGCAAACCGTCACGATCAATGTGTTCTACTCATCGAGGAGATTCCATTTTTGTGCTTCATTGAGACCCATCATGCCTCCCACGTCGATGACCCAAGCTTTATTTCTCTTTATGGGGCAAACTTCCAAAAGCGAAGCGCCGGAAGCCTAATCCATTTCAAACGCCCCCAAATCCTCTAGGTACATTCATACAAACAGGGCAATCATGTGCATCCAGAGCAGAAAGGGTCCCAGCAATTCAAAGATGCAACAAACAAGTTGGTGTAGATCCTGAGACCTCTTGTTGATCTTTAGTCCAGAATCTAGATAGGTAGGCAAGAGGGCCAGATGATGTCGAGGTGGCAATGGCAAGCCAGCTTTTGCTTTCAGCTTAACAGCCAAAAGATTCTGAGTAGTGAGCACCTGGTATAGTGACACTGCCATATTCTTCCTATTCCAGAGTTATTAGAGCAAACAAGCATGAAAAAGGATTGAATAAGAGTAGATTTACAATTTTATAACTAACAAAATACACTAAAAGCAGCACTACAAAAGAACGCCTCACCCATCTCATTATTTTCCTGGGCAGTGAGATCTGAGCATTCAGTTAGGGCTAAGAACAATCAGAGATGAGATCACCACGAGAGCTAATTAACATTAGAGCGAAGCACATATGACTTCCTGAAGCTACCACAAATTACAGATGCAGATGCTTGTTTGTATTGCCATTGCCACAACCCCCTGAATTTAAAATAAAAAAGAGGAGAAGAGAAGAAACAAAACTTACAGGAGAGAGCACGAAAGAAAAGGAAGACCAAGAACACAGTACAAACTACAAAGGTCACCTCTGCTATCCCAGCATTCATTCCCCACATAAACACAGGCACACACACACACCATCTTTAAATTCAGTTTCTGCTCTAACAGCAGCAGTGACAAGAGCCCTAGCTACATGATCTTGCTGGTCGATCGATCACTCAATCACAGCTTGCACCCGATGCCCATGCTGCCCAGTTGGTTGCCTCCGGCCTGGCTGGCGTCGGCAGGATGGACGGACCTTCCTCGCAGACGGCGTCACACGAAGCGCTTCCGACCATCGACGATGCTGAGGAGGCGCGCCACGCCCTTGGTCCACATCTCATACTCCCTCTGGCTTGTGCATTCGAACTCGATCACCCGGTGCTCCGCCGTGCGAAGGCCGAAGTAACAGCGGTGCTCTCCTCCATCCAGCAAGTGCCGACCTGGCCACGCCGCGATGTCCCTGCACACGTCTACCACCACGCCTGCACAATGGAATGGTCCAATATCAGTGTCATCGATGGTTAGGACCATGGTTCTGATAATTGACCGGTTATCACTTTTACTGGCTACCCGGCGCCCGGTAAAATCGCAGACCGGTTCCAAAAACATTATTTCACATGAATTTTGTCATATACAGAAAAAAATTTGGCCAATATTTTGAACCGGTTTTCGTCCAAAATTTTCGGGTCGGAAATCACTGAAAATTTCCAATTATCGGGATTATTTGTACTTTGCACACTTACAGCTAGCCATGGCTAATTGGCTATGGATTGTTTGTACTTTGCACACTTACTTTTCTTCTTCTTGGTGATGGTCCCTACAACATGCCGGCTCTTCATCTTGAGCATAACCTGAGACAATGACATACATGACTGAGAATTAGAATTTTTCACACACGTTAAAAAACTACGACAACTCGAGAAGAACATAAGCAAATATACCACGCCCATCCTGTTGATGTATACAGAGACAACCTTCCAATGTAAAGCTCCTGCACATGAACAGCATCAGTATTCAGTACAGGGTGCAACATTGAGTACCGTCAAATGAAGTACAAAGATCATTGAGTAGTACCTTTGCGGGTGCGCTTGAGGAGCTCGGTGCCGCGGGCGAGCAGTTCTTGGCTGCAGATGCCCAGGAAGTTGTTCTCCTCCTCGAGCACGAGATCATCACTGAAACTGCTGCTGGTGTTGCTGTCCAGCTCCTTGTGATGCTGCTTCTGGGTGTTCTGCTTGTGATTGTGATGATGTCCTCCTCCTCCTCCCATGTTGCCCTTCTCCACAGGGATCACTGCAGCCACGTTCCACACTTCCTTGAGCACCCTCGCCTTCAGTGTCGCCGCACCTCTCAACGCTGCAAACCAATAAATGAAATGCAATTATATTTATGTCTCACTGATACCATTTGACAACAAAAATGTGTAGAATTGGTTGAAATGGAAAACCAGTAGCAGCAGCAGCTGTGATGGTAACAATGTCCCCCGGCGTCCTGACATTGACTGCGGAGCTGACGACGGCGGCCAAATGCTCACGCTCAGCCCCCATGGACTCTGCAGCCTCAACGCACTGTGCGGCCACAAGCGTCGCTGCAGACGCCACCGCCATGTCAGTGCGGGCAGCACGGTCATCCTTGCCGGACCCTGAGGCTGCAGCGGTGGCGGCAGCCACAGCAGCAACTGCGGCGGCCACAGCTGCCACCGACACAGCGGCGTGGACCTGTGCATTGTGCGCCCTCATCTCCTCTTTCTTCTTCTCCTTCCTATCCTTGAGCCACCGGCCCACCGTCTTGCTACCACCCCGGTATGGCTGCGGCTTCGGCGTGCTCACTGCTCTGCAGAACTGCATTTTTTTTTTTTTGCGAGAGTAATGGTCCAATTAGCATCTAATTGTGTTCTGTTCAGGTTTCAAATAGCACTACTAATATTTTTCCTATAATTAAAACAAAACTTAATCTGATTGTAACAGCTAAACGAAAATGGCACTCAGCTACATCTACACATCAATGAAATGAATTATTAATGAACTTGCTGCGTATAGCTAAGCTACAGTAAAAGGTGCTACAGAAATGGAACTATGCCCAGAACAAAACTTTGAATTGACAGAATGCATCCAAACGAGGCTGATGGGTCCTAACCACACTGTAGCAATGGCTGTGTATATCCCTTGTGGATATAGAGGCCGGATTTTATATCCTTTATCTAAAAAAAACCACACTGTAGCAATGATTCTTGCAAAGCGTGGCGACATATTCACTGACCAGTACAAATCATTGTGCTTCCATGGCGTTAATCTAGGGTCTAGGTTTAGTTGATGGAATGCTGAGGCGTGCCATATAGACTAATGCATACACCACTGACCAATGTGCAGTGTGAAACACAAGACATAATCATGGAGGCAGTGTGTGGGAGCAAGAGTGAGAGACCAAACAGTAGCTTTTTGGAGAGCAAGATTAGTCATGGAGCAGATAAAAGAATGCATCATTAGATTAGAACAGAAAGCTGGGGGAATAACACTTGATTAGGGATAAGAAAGTCATGAGAGAATCCTCATGGGGGCAAAAAGGGAGCAGCTAAAGGTCAAAGTGAAGGGGAGCAAGAGCTGCATAGGCCTGCAAGCCTGTTGCTTTTTACCCAGAGAGAGAAGGGAGTGGCAGTGGCAGAGTGGGACACTGGACATGTTGCAGTGTTCGCTTGTGGAAGCAGGAGACCAGAGGACAGAGGAAGGACTGAAATGGTAGCAAGAATCAAAGCTTCTTACACACCAAGTAAGCACCAAAGACCATCAAATCAACACCTCTTCCTGGTCAGAGCTACAAGAGTACAGGACAGAGGGTCATACCAAGAGGCAAGAGGGGGGGAAAGGAATGGGAGCATTGTGGATGACTGTACTGAGATCACATGGTGATTTCTTTAGTTTGAAATGGCCAGAGTGACCCAGAGGCTCATGTCATGTGGCTATGTGCAGTGCCAAATTGCCAATCAAATCTTTGACCATGACCTCTCATGAGACTTGTCTCTCCTTAGGCTATGCAAAGAAGAGGGGCACCCATGAGATTTCTGTTCCTATCAAGATTCAAGACCAAAGCTTGGCTACATGATGCAGTGGACACTGAATGCATCTCACATTGCTTTGTGATAACACTAAACGAAAGGAAAGGCATGAAAACATATTCTTTAAGTAGACACTTTCCAAATTTAAAGCACGCACTGGTCAGGTAATATGGCCCAATCACTAGGCTTTGTTATGCTGTACAACTAAGTTCCTCTCCTACTCCAAACTTACTGATTCTTTTGACCACCCTAATGTTTGTTGCATGTCTTCCTAGATGGCATGATTCAATTGCTAGAGTAGATACACAAAAACTAGCACTGGTAAAAAGGTGACGCATGCCTATGGAACTGCAAAAAGAAATGAAAATGCGCAACCATTGCTGTGAGAGCACAAAGGCACACACTGCTCTTAACAACTACTGCAGTGAAAGGAAAATGTAGCAAAAGGAGAAGAGAAAACCAGGCATGCATGAGCAAAGAGCAAGCATGGAAGAAAAGGGAAATGATATGGTCACAAGCCACAACCGACAAGATGCCCCATTTTGGGGGTGAGAAATTCCTAGAAATGAGAAGAGGCACAAGACATTTTCATACATGCCTGTAAAATCTGCAATACATTGTTCAATGATTTTTGTTATGTAATCTAAAGTATGTAAATTTACAGAGAAATGAAATGGGGGTAAAGTATTTTCATTGGATGGAGAGAAAGCAATGTATTCGAGTTTTTTTTATGTGTTTCTTTTCTCTCCCTGTAGAAAATTTTGTGCAAGAAAAGGCTGCAGGCCTGCAAGATCGGTATTTTTGTCCCAGCCAGTCCCACAACGTTAGAACAGAATTTCCTAACCTGGAAATGCTAGCCTAAACATACTAACCAACACAAGAGGCCGTCCTTTTCATCTTAGAGCCCGTTTGGCACGGCTCCACTTCACAAGTGGAGTTGTTTTTTTTTACTTCACAAGTGGAGCTGGGTGAAGCTACTTTTTTCAGCTCCACCCAAGGAGCTACTTTTGTCTCAGCAGGTTTTAAGAGACTCCTTGGGTGAAGCTGTTTTGTTGTACCCCGTTTGGCACAAAACGGCTCCAAACAGCTCCAGGAGCGGTGGTGGAGCTGTGCCAAACGGGGCCTTAGTGCTTACAGTTTCGCGAACAAACAAATGGACGAAGAAACTTATCGGGATAACTTTTTTGAAGTGGCTTATCAGTTTATCAGCTTTCGATTTGTTCGCAGAAACGTTTCTGTTAAGACCAAAAGCCATAAGTCCAGCCAAAATGAATCGCACACTACACTATGCAAATTTTTCTTGCTGTGTCCACAGCTTTGTTGACACTTTCACACAGTGTGCTCCACACAAAAAGAAGGCAACATACAAGTGCTCCATTTCCAAAGGCAAAAGGAGCATAAAACAAAACCGCAAACCAAATAACCAGCTCATACAAAGTTCACAGAATTTGTAAAAAAGATTATTTTTTCCATGATAACTTCACAAAATCACAAGATAAATACACCACACTAGTGTAATTTTCTTCTTCGAACAAACAGTGGAGCCCTGTGTTCACCAAGGCAACAATTAAGCAGTAGTGGCACTACCTTGTGTCTTCTCCCAACAATGTTACACAAAAACCCCCCTTAGAATATATAGTCTAAAGTGGAAAAAAAATCTCTAGAATTAACCAGATAATTACCATCTAAAAGAATTAAATAGATTATTAGTCAATCAAGAAGGAAAATGTTAAGGTGCAAGGATGGAGAGAGAGAGAGACCTTGCTGTCGTCGACCTCCGGCGAGACCGGCGGGCTGTCGGAGAGTGAGCCGCCGCCGTTAAGAGGACCGCTGCTGTGGGAGAGGCGGCCGGAAGTCAGCGGCGAAACTTCTTGCTGCTCAGGGAAACAAGAACTCAGTACCTCCTGCAAAGTGCTGCTAATTGCAGCTATACCCAGCTGATGAAAATAAGCATCAAACATGCAAGAGGAGTAGAGCATTAAAGGTTGGTGTGATCATTAGTTGGGACTTGGGATTCAGCTGCACAACAAAAAAAAAAGATTATTTCTTTTCTTTGCTTGTGGGAGAAAAAAATCTCATATTTGGCTGTTTCTTGTTGTCCTCACATTACTCCAAGAGTACAGGGAAAACAGGGATCAGATGTCATTAAAGAAAGCAAGTACTAATCGGCAAGAAAAATACGATGGGATGTGAAATCAAACCAAACATTTAGCATGCGATTAGGAAATCAAACCAACTACTTGACCAAATAAGATTTAATTGGCATAAGGAGGGAGAAACTCTAGCCTTCACGTAGTAACTTCTTTTGATTCCCAAGAAAGAAAACATACTGCTATGTTAATAATTAAAGCGGTATAACAGACAAAAACCTCAGCAACTTGAACCAAAAAAGAACTAAAAAACAAAAAAAATACTACTGCAATTGCTACTACGATGGACTCGGCGACAAGCTCAATTAAAAAGACCGATTTTTCTCTCTTAAAAAAAAGGAGCCAAGAAACGCACCGATTGCGACATGATCCGGTCCATGATGAGCTGCGAGGTGGCCGCGGAGGCGAAGGAGAAGGAGCTCCCGGAGGCGGCGCCGCTCCCTCCGTCGTCGAGCTCCCCGGCGACGTCCTCGGCGATGATGGGCTCCGCCGGCGCCGGCGCGGCGGCGAGCGCGCGGGAGACGTCGACGGCGGACGCGCTCCACGAGCGGGACAGGAACTCCAGCGGGTCCCGCGACGGCTCCGGCGGCCGGAGCTCGCCGCCCCCTCTGGCGCCCGCCCTGCCGGAGTCGTTCATCGGAGCGGCGGCCGGCGGTTGCTGCGCGCGCGCGGTGCGGGCGTGTAAAGGTGGTGGGAAGCGGAGGGAATGTTGCTGGAGTGCTTTGGCTTTTGTGAAGTGGGTGGTGGTTTTTATAGACGTGTGACTGCATTAGAGAGCGAGGAGAGGGATTAACCGTCTAGGCACAAAGCTGTTATGTGATTTTTACTAGCCTTTTTCGCCAGCTTTAAACCACAGGGAAAAGAGAAATCCACGGCCATTTTTGCTTTAGTTGGTTTAATATGCTTTTGTGTTAGTATGCTTGGCATCGTTGCTCTTAAGGATTTTCTAATTTATACTATCTTCGTCTCGTAATATAAATATGACGTACATATCTATGAAGCATATTATTTAAGTAATATTTAATTGAATTAGACTATAATTGTTCCTATTAGATAGACATAGTGCTACTATTTTTTATTAGTGATAAATATGATCTAATTTTATTAAGAGCAAATTTGTTCAACACCGTCATAAAGATTCGCGACTTGAAAAATACCTTTAGAAAATTATTAAAAATAATATCGTTGTTAGCTTTTCTGTCCATGGCCTCCGTTAACATCTAATTTGGAGAGAGAGAAAAAAAATTAGAAATAACGCTGGTGCCCCTAATTTAGAGAGAGAGAAATTTGGAAGGAGAGGGGATGTTGAAGCCACGCGAATGGGACTGGGAGTGTTTGGTGGGTAAAAGGTAAAGTGGTAAAATGGTCATCTTGCAGTTTTTGGACGTAAAATATTATGGTGATGGTATTTTCAATAATTTGTGTGTTTATGGTGATATTTTGAGGTTTTTTTGTGATGGTATCTTTTAAGTCATGAATATTTATGATGGTACTAAATAAATTGGCTCTTTTTTATTAAATATTATTTAAACATCTTGTCTGTATGTGTGTCGAGCAGACGGTTGCGGCGGGCAACGGCAAGGAAGTAAGACCCACTGAATCGGTTAATGATGACCCTGTAGGCTGTACTAGGCCTAAACCATACTTCAGCGGAACGCTAAGAACTCAGGCGGGGTTAGAGGCACCGCGAGTGAGCGGCAGCGCGACGGCGACGGGTGCGTGACCGGCGGCGAGCGGCCGGGAGGGAGCACGATAGAGCGTGGCGGGCTGGCTGCCAAGAAGGAGCGCAAGCTCGCTCCGTTGCTCGCGGTGCGCAGTAGGCCAACAGGACCGACAGCGGCGCGGAGGCGGAGTGATGGCCGGACGGCGAGGCGAGCACGGCGTGGGATGATCGAGCGGCGTTGCGGCGAGCAGACACCATGATCTCAAGGGGAGCAGTACTTCAGATTAATCTTACAGGTACATCCACTTCTATGATCTCAATTAATTAGCCACGATTGTAGAGGGCTAGTTGAATTAGAAGTTCAATTTTTCAAGCTCTCCCTGATATTGTCGAACAAATGCCTAAAACATCTGAAATTTAATTTAAAAAGATTACTGGAGTATGCACAATCCCTGAACTAAAGCAGGGGTGTTTTGACATGAGGAAACTGATAAGCATTTTAAGAAGCAAAGTAGTCATTGTATATATCCATTTATCCAATAGAAGGGAAATGCCACCTGCTTGTTGATCAATTGTTCAGTTCTAAGCCAAATAAAACTTGAAAAATATTTTTTTAACTGTAAACATCTATCATGGAATTTTTAGATCTGCCACCACCCGACACACTGATAAAACTCTTATATATAAATTTAAATGCAACTTGTCTAGTCTTGCTATGTCTGTGTCTATTTCAAACCGTTGAGCTTCATGTCACGACATGCAAAAGTCTATTTTTTTCACGACTAGTAGTCAAAGATTGCTGGTTACTATTGCAAGTAGCGCCACGTGCCAACCTAGCAATTAAAAGGCTCATCTTAGGACCGTTCTTTTACTCCGAAGCTGGCAATTTTTGGCTTTTGCTACAGTGCCTAACTTTCAAATGAAATATTTTCTCAAGACGGGGTCTACAAGTTAAACGATGTACACATTAAAAGTCCAACATCTGTACCATTCAAAATCGCAAGAGTATCTATCTCTCTGTAATCTGTACCGTAAATAGCCTAAATTCAAAATTTTCAGCCAAAAGCCATAAGCCGCAGCCGTTGCCAAACAGACCCTTAATCACCCCCCCCCCCTCATTTCCAAATTACAGTTTGGAGCTCCACAGTCCGTGAAATTATTTCTTAAAAGAACTCATTGAGTGAGTTCTTTTATACTGTAACTTATAACTTTTAGCTTATATCTTTTCAATTTTGGCTGTTCGCGAAGTGGGAAGCAAACATATGTGATTTTCGCGGGTACAGCTGAAGTCAATATAGTGTCTGCTACAATCAACTTATATATCCCGTTTTAAAAAGACGCGCGGTTTAAAAACGAGTTGTTATAGCAAAGCACAAAAGGCTAAAACACCAAACCAAATGGAACAAGACATTTCATCGTATATGTGCTTCATTTGTTGTCTTGTTTGTTTAGATCCCATGCCCTTTTTAGGTGGCCTTATCTGCTTTAGTATTTGTCTTCTCTTTTCCTACATGATAAAAAAAGAGAGAAAGGTTGCTCTTTTTCTTCCCTTCTTTAACCTCCCATGGTTTGGTTGTGTGTGCGCGCCTAGCCGTGAACCCTAGCTAGGCCCCAGACTTCACATACATCTGCACTTGGATGTTTGTGTAACGATGACGTTTTCGGTCAGATAAACTATGGATAATACAAACCGGTTGTTGAGGTGCGTTGGCCTTATCCCTTATATGTGCTTTTGCAATCGTCATGATACTGTATTTTGTATTACAGTTGTGGTGATCATTTGGGTTTATTTTTGGTGACTTATAGCTGAAAAGCACTGTAGCTGGCTGAAAAAAACACTGTAGCTGACAGAAACTTATTTAGCATAATTAAATTTAAAAAAATAAAAAATATAAAAAAAATATGTTAGCCCACTACATATAATACAAACAAATACGGGAAAAAAGAACTGGCAAAAAAGCTCAACAAAAAGCCAAAAGTTCTTTTTTTATTTGTTTGCATTGTCTGTGATGTGCTAACCTGTTTTTTCTATTTTAAATTTTTTAAATTTAGTTACGCCGAATAAGCCACCATCAGTTACAGTATAATTTCAGCCAACTACAATATAATTTTAGTTATAAGTCAGCTTATTTCAATCCAACCGAGTGGCGCCTTAATTTGACTTAAGCACCTAGCACACCCTATTCCAACACTGTTTTAGGAAGAATTTATATTTTTTTTATCTACAAATGTGATCAAGTTTGATCGTCATTTTGCATAGGTGTAGAGCATACCCTCTCCTACATGTGAAACTTTTTGAAAATTTTTAAAAACTTTTAAGTTTAGTAAAAATCAAATTTTCATCAGATCCGCATTTCCACTATAGTTCGAAGGTTTTTTTTTTTTGAGCTCTATAGTTCGAAGGTTGGATGAACTGAGCCAAAGTTGTCACCACGTGGCGACAATTGTGATGTCCTGCTAAAGCTAACCTTTAGAAGTTGTACTCCCACGTATATGTATGTAGTGCATAGTACTAGCTAGCGTGCAACGTGCATAGTACTAGCTAGAAAGGGTTTGAGTGTCATGTATTATCACATTTGCATGTTCGATAGTGCTGCCGTAAGAATACAGGCATAATATACTTGCACGCAACAAAAATTTCTACCATTTAAATAAGAAAAATATCAAGTAAAAAAATAATAAATTGTTACCACTAGACGCACAGTACATCGAAAGAAAAATTGGAGCAGCTCAGTCCAATATCATGCACATCGATATAATAAAAGTAGTCGATTGTTTAACGTCTTTAGCCATCAATCGTTTCCTCTAGTAGCCCCTTGTGTTCTTCATATATGTTGCGGATTGTCTTCGATCAACGCATCAGCAACCACATCAATGTCTTTACGGTATCCATATGTCTAAGAGTAGAATGCCGTGCGCCAATGTGCTAGCACCAATATACACGGCTCGTCTTTCGAAAGGAGATGGCTAGAATTTCAGTGGGTGGTGCGATCTACTACAAAAAGGCCCACATCTCTCCTTATAAAGTGTCTATTTAATGAAACCTTACACTAAGAGCCTATTAAGTTGTGAAGCCCTTACTAGCGGATCATATCCGAATCAACTTATTCAAATCCATTAAGTGTGTGACCCTATAGGTTAATATATACTCGACTACAATCCAGAAACCCCTTTTAATCCACAAGTCGATAGCGGACTCTAGCAAGACATAGCAACCCCAAACACACATAGAGATAATATCAGACGAACCTGTATAGTACTTATCCATTTGCCTCATAATACCAGATCGAACTCACTGTGATACGTGTCATCCTATGATAGCTCGATCACCCACTCGATGTTGTAGTGGATTACTTAGATGTAGTTAACTCCTCAACCAAAATCGGTATAGCCATACACATCCCTAATCCAACCACGTCGAGGAGCCCATAGATATCTCTCATATTAAAAAGGAAGGGCAAATTCTATCTTGTTTGCTCATATCACTGCACATGTTTCATAGTAAACCCAAAAGTTACCTTTATGACTACCCATTTATGAAGTAACGTTTGTCAACCCCTAAGTAAACTATTACGTATATAGAAAACTATGACGACCTCAAATCTATGGATCACACAAACACTATGTATAAGACCAACTGATGACACTTAAGAATATAACAATTCCTACAGTGTCTTAAGGTGGGTCAATCCAACACTATATTATCTAACATATGTTCACATTATTGATTTGATATCTCATATCCATGATCCGTAAAACATGATCATCAATCAATATATATCTTGATCCATAAATCTAAGTGTCCCACATAATGATATAAGATCAGAGATGTTCAGAATAACATCATAAACACAAATAGAGAGTTTAATAAATAAGTCATATACTTGTCAATCAATATAAATAATAGTTCATTAAAGGACAAATAACATATTATTCCAAACTTCATAAACATAGAAATCATCTCTCTGATTGTTTCTAAGACATGCATGTCACTAACAACTACACCAACTCTAGTTCGTAAAGATTTATAATCACTTCCAACTTATTTAGAAATGTAGGATTGTTAGCTAGCTAGATCACACCAACCAAATTAACCACCCAAATATCAACCGTTGTTTTGTTTAGATACCAACAGAAGCTGGGCTACTTCAAGACCATTTTATTTGTTTGTTTTTCTGTTCTTCTATGTGACATGCACACAGGTTCAAGTCTTGATGCAACTGCCATAGTACCGTCTCACACTGGAACCATTCCCAGGACCATTTGGGACGAGCACCACATACTCGGCCCCTCTTCCCTCCAATATCTGCCTGGGTCACTGTCTGTGGGCCCACCAGAAGCCCACGGCAATGTGCATGGATAGTGGTTAGCTATCTCCATGATTTGCCTTGAGCGATGGCCAATGGCAGCAGAACAGCAGCAGCGAATCCACAACCAGAGACAAATTTCGCTGCTCCATCAGGTTGAGCAGTGTGATTCGTGAGAGGCTTCCATGTAGTTCAGTACTTGCTGCCACTGGTCACTAGGGTGACAGGCCAGCAAATCTCCAGGGAAATTTCCATCCTATATGTGATGTTGATACCTGCATTTCTTCCATCTCTCTCTCTCTCTTCCAGAGGAACTGTGTTCAAGTTCTGTTTGTGCTTCTTTTGTGCTTATCGATTCAATCAGGCGTTCTTTTGTGCTTATCGATTCAATCAGGCAAACTTTCTCTTTTCTTTTCTTTTCTTTTCTTTTCTTTTCTTAGAAAAGAAGACAAGCAGATGCTAAGCTCAAGCTGAGGCTGAAATACGCACACATATTTAACTGATCATGCTATTGGTCAGCTACATATATAAATGTGAAACTACACGATATATGATACTAGCTAGTTCAGACTTCAGACTGTTCAGTAGTTATTGGCTACCGAGCAGTCCATGGCAAGCACAGGAAGAAACGAAGAAATGCTACTACCGAGTAGTTGACAATTGACACATGTATACAACTATACATTACGGCGACATGTGCTAGCACTACATGAGAGATGAGAATAGCGCAGGCAGTGATTACTATGCGTGCGGATGCAGTGCAGTGCAGCAGCACCAAAGGAGGAGGAATCAGCAAGTGCCTCGCATTCAATTCCTGATAAAGCTAGCTAGGCTCTGTCCAGCTCTAGCCCTTGCAGTTGCAGATGCAATGCATGTATGTATCAGCAAGCCTGCACTGCAGAACCGGATCAACCGCTGTGTTTTTTTCACTGTATTTTTGAAACAATTTATTAGGATAAATCTTTCGAAGTAGCTTATCGCTATTCGATTTATTTCGTACAAATGCTTGTTCAAGAAATAAAAAAACACAGTGGCAGCCAAAAGGAACGGGCGCACTAATTCTACATTGCTACTGCCCGGCTACTGGTAGTAATTCTACCTTGCAGTGTGGAAGCTGGTAGTAAGTTTGTTTGTACAGGCTGAGCTGCATATATGCATAGCTAGATGCAGGCAGGCAGGCACACCAGTGGCCAGTGGGGCTAGGCCTGAAATGAGCTGAGCTGCTAGCCTGCTATATATTGAGCAATCGTGTCGACGTTGGGTCCTGCATCTGCGGGTGCCTTGTGCCCTCACACCCTAGCTGGGATCGTCGCCCACCATGGCTAACTTAGGATCCGGATTCCGGAATGTAACTAGACGAATTTTGGTTAAATCTGACACTGTTTATTATACGAATATTAAATATAGCTTTTGAATTATCGTAATTCTATTTTTAGCCCTCTTTCCGACCGTGACACTACAGAAGTATAACATGTGTTAATTGTGCAGTCGGGGGGTGCACGACAGCGAGATCATACGATCCCCGACCACATGACTCAACATTGTAGCAGCGAGACGTGCGGTCGGGTACCGCATGACCACTATGGCGTCATCGTATCCCCCGCTAAAAGCCGCCTATGCCTTCGCCTATCTGTGGCTTTTTTGCATGCTGCATGCCACCCGTGCCATCCCTTTTAGCTAGCTTGCATGCATTGTCTGTCCCCCACCTGTATTGTCTGCATCTCAGCTCACTCAATCGTGCGATAAAATGGTTCGGACAGCCAGCATTTCAGGATTTGCAGCAAATCGGTTAGAGCTTAGACAGAGCAAGAAAATTTCAGAGCAAGAGAGGGAGTGAAGGGAAGGAAGAAAGGACTGTAAACATAAGATTTTGAGTTATTTTTATTTGGGATCAGAAGTTTTTGCAAGTGCGAAAGTTGTAGATCGCCTCGTGAGCATCAAGAAAAAGTAAATATCGTCCCCATGCGACTATAATTTTATCATAGTGATTAGCACGTAATTAGCAAAAATGTCATTTATGAAAGTTGTTGCATGTCAATCTTTGATAAAATGTTTGCTTGTGCAAAACCTTCCATATATGAAGCATGATGTATTGTAATGTACAGAATATGTTGTAGTTTATTTTTTTTTGAACACATCTATTTGTACTGTAGCAGTCACTGCAGGTCGTGTAAACGTTAAAAAATATAGTATTTAAGTAAGAGTATTTGTATATGATAACAGGAGTAGCCGGATTTGAAACAAGAAAGTCATAGTCGGATTAGGAAAAAAGCGGACACCATATGTCAGGTGCAATAAATAAATTGCAACTCAATGTGAATGAGTAGAATAAAATTAGAACACAAAAATTCATTTCTATATGAATCCGAAAGTAAGTTTCATAAATAATAGAATTAAAAAAATTTAGTTATTTGATTTATATAAGAATTCATAAGTAAAAGTGTAGAAAAATTAGTAATTGGATTTTTGCATTAATTCCAACAAGAATAATATAAATTAGGAGTGAAAATAAAAGAAAATTCCAGTGGAATAGGACGATGCAGAACAGGACGCAGCCCCCCTTCCAGTGGAATGATATGAAGAACCGTTGGTGCACGAGGCATCTCGCGGCGAACTTCCACAGAAGGTTTCGTAGCAAGGACCTAATGAAAATGTTCAAGAAGCTTTGTATGCAGAACCAAAAGCGAAATTTCGAAACTTTGTGGAGGCAGCTCAATCAGAAGACTAGCAAGCATGTACTGCATCTCGCTGTAGTGCATTTCCCGACTGCACGATTAACACGTGTCGTCCTCCCGTAATGTCATGGTCGGGGAAGGGGCTAAAATGGAATTACGGTACAATGCTAGATTTGACCAAAAGTCAATGTAGGCTAACAAAATTAAGCTGGAACCGTCTACGCTTTTGGGTGCACTAGCCTATAAATTTCTTGCCCATCCATATGGTTTGCGGACCGACCGATGTACCGAATCAAGCGCACAAATAGTTCTAGCTAACTTTTTTTTTGTAAATCTAGTTTCATACTTAAAGCTATCACGCTCGAGAACCACGATAGAAAGCTACTGCGCTCAGGGACCACGATAGGCAGCATTTGATTTGATAGGAAGGCAAACTAAACACTAATTAATATTACTAATCACCAATTAAGTACTAACTAATAACATGCATCGGCTCTGGATGTGCCGCGGTCCCTGAGCACGATAACTTTAAGTTAGATTTGTAATTTCGTGCTTATGAGCGCTGGATCGACGTCTTAATCGGCACTTCCGAACAATTTAACCCTGACGTCTTAATCGGCGTGCTCGAGTGCTTATGCCAATAATTAGGTGGTGATCGGTTCGGCTGAAAAGTTCATGGCTTATAGCTGAAAACACTGTAGCTGGCTGAAAAAACAATGTAGCTGACAGAGGCTTATTTAGCATAATTAAATTTAAAAATATAAAAAATATGTTAACCCATTACGTATAATACAAACAAATACGGGAAAAAAGAACCGGGAAAAAGCTCGACAAAAAGACAAAAGTTCAGAAAAAGACGAAACTTAGAATAGTGAAAAATAAACCAGAAGTCAGAAGCCGAAGCCGAGTTTATCAGGGCCTTAAGGGTCTGTTTGAAACAGAGGAATTTCACAGGAATTTTGCAGGAAACAGTTCAATTCCCGCAGGAATCGGGAAAAATTCCCGCATTCCAAACAGGACCTAAGCGATCTGTGCTAGCTATCTTGGGGTGCCTTCAATTTAT
This sequence comes from Dendrocalamus latiflorus, assembly GCA_017311315.1. Taxonomy (NCBI): domain Eukaryota; kingdom Viridiplantae; phylum Streptophyta; class Magnoliopsida; order Poales; family Poaceae; genus Dendrocalamus; species Dendrocalamus latiflorus. Next base: position 2,508,376 of record CM029636.1, on the reverse strand, counting down.
ACCTTGCCGAGAAGACAGAGATAAAGGGGAACATGTATCGCAGCTCGTGTCGACACATACGTTCAGAGAAGAGAAAAAACGGATCGATCAGAGAGAGAGAGAGAGATTCAGACTTGGACGTGCACCATTGCAGCACCGTGGCAGTGCAGTGCAGGAGGACCATGACGGCCATCCAAGCTTTGGAGGTCCGTCCGCCAGACACCATCATTGATCCTGCCTGCAAAATTCCATCCTCGCATCGATCCGTCTCCACTCCATCCATTCTTTTTAACCTCTCAAATCCATCCATCTCACATCCCCCTTTCTGTCACTCACGGCCATCCATCGCCATCATGGGCTCCGGTGAAAAGCCCGGCCTTGATTAACCAAGGATGTGTTCTTTTCATTTATATTATACCGATTTCATTTATATTGATAAAAATTATACATAAATTTTTATTATTAAATAATCTTTTATATAAACAGCTCAAAAGTCATAAGTCATAGCTAAAAACCACAAAACACATGAAAAAAAGAAACAGCCCCTAAACTAGATACGAGCAGCCAGCCGTGAGTGAGTTCCTGCCCACCTCGAGCGCCTAGTCAGAGCCCAGCACTTGTCATCGCACGACGAGCGTCTACCGAAAATCAAACAGCCAGGGAGCAATTCCGCATAGTTTTCTTTCTCATGCACCAACCGATTCATCCACACCCCGGACAGAATAGACTTCAGTCCGAGGTGTAGAAAAATATCTAGTGTTTAGCTTGGGTGAATTTAGTTCAGTTTAGGTAATATTTTTAGGGTCCAGTCCAAATAGCCTAGATCATTTCATCACTGAGGCCGGAACGTAACCAAATCCTGACTCCGCCAGTGCATTCATCCAAACGCATGCGATCGGCTAGCTATTCCACCTACACAGAGCAGCTGTGCTGAGGAGAAAACAGCAGCGGCCCAGTGCGACACACGCCGAATAATGCAGCCACCGATCGATCGGCCATTTCCTCCCAAATCCCAATCATTGTCGCATCGACGAAGATCCTCCAAGTCAGTGTACATACGGTACGCTATGGTTTGCTCCATCAGTTGCTAGCACTCCGGCCATTGACTAGTAATCTCCATAGTAAAAAGGCGTTCCGTTTAAAAGCTATATACTTTAAAAAAAAGCACCTTTCAAAATCTAATGTAAACAAACTCATGAACTATTTAAAAAAGCACCTTTCAAATTCTAATGTAAACAAACTCATGAACTATACAAGTACCGCTACGTATACAGGAGTAAATCAATGTGAAGTCAGTATTAACGTACTGTGTACGTAGGTCGTTGATTGGTTCCGATCAGACATACAGCCGACTCCAACTTATATATTGCAAGCCACAGTCGTACGGATCCTTAACAAATTGTTCCACGCAGCCGGAAATGCATGGATCGATGAACTAGACTTGTAAGATCAAACTGATCCATGGTAATAAGAAAAGGTTCATATTTGATACCTATATTTTTAAGTTGGTATGATTCACCCCATATACTATAAAATCAAGTATTTAACCTCCTTTACTTATAGTACCAGATTCAATTTTATCCTCCAGACACGGGCGGTTTTGCCATGGTGGCACTAAGGGAGCGATCAATATGGCTTCCATAAGCTGGCTGCGGCTTATTTGTTACTATTCATAAGTTTCGTCTTTTTCTGAATTTTTGGCTTTTTGTTGAGCTTTTTTGCTGGTTCTTTTTTTCCCGTATTTGTTTGTATTATACGTAATGGGCTAACATATTTTTTTATTTTTTTTTAAATTTTTTAAATTTAATTATGCTAAATAAGGCTCTGTCAGCTACAGTGCTTTTTTCAGCCAGCTACAGTGTTTTCAGCCATGAGCTTTTCAGCCGAACCGATCACCCCCTTAGGTAGTTTTGCCGTACCATCCTCTGACATCATCAAACCTTGCCACGCTGGCAACCAAGTTAGCGAAAAACTTGTCTTCTTCCTCTTCCTATCTCTCTCTTTCTTGTCCGACCACGCCTCCTCAGAACTATCCCCTGTGCAGCAGAGGGTGGGTGGCGGTGGAGGCCGAAACGGCCATGCTTCACAATCTTGTGTCGCGGTGGCGGAGTCAGAATTTAGATATATCTTAGGCTCAGTGATAGAATGATCTAAGCTATCTAGGTTGAACCATAAAAATATTACCTAGACTGAACTGAATTTATCTGAGCTGTACACTAGATATTTTTTCATAGCTCAAGCTGAAACTTACCCTGCTCAGTGTGTGGCTCTGCCCCTGCTGTGTCGAGAGGCCGTGAGGACTACAGAAGTAGAGCACGACGCCGGCAAGGCTGCCAGCGGCAACGACAGCAGCGTTTGCGGCAGCGATTTGGAATTAATCTTTTCCATGTTGTACGTGTTGAGTTTGAGCATATAGGCAACGAAGCTTGAGCAGTCGGTGCATGTGCTTGTTGGAGTGGTGCCATGCATGCATGTTGAGCTGAGTCGTGGTATTAGTATTAGACTCGGTTATTTAGTTAGTTAATTCAGGGCATAGATAGCAGGATCAAGTTGTTAGTTTGCATGCGCGTGTGTTAGTGTTTGTTGCATGTACTACGTAGCTGCATATGTGTAAATAATACGGTTTTGCTATTGCACAGTCGACTAAAATTTTTTTATCTTTTAATTATCTGAAGTTGTACTTGTGAAAAACGTTGAGAGAGATAACAGCTCGTTAAGCTCGATAGCTAGCTCAGCTGGAGGTCATGTCGGTGTAAAACCACTATTAGGTATTGTTAGAGGGTTTAATCTGGTATAACAATACAAGAGGCTAATTACCCAGTTTTATAGTATACGAGAAAAATTGGATCAACATAAAAGTATATATACAACGTATGGACTTTTTTCCATCGTAATCAGGGGCGGATCCAGCGGTGGGACCGGGGGGGCTCGAGCCCCCTACCGCTACCGGACCCTTGGAGCTCCCCCTAAATTTTTAGCCATGGATGTATAATGTAGAAGGGGCTGAGGTCGAGCTGAAGGTACTTCAGCCCCTCCAAAAAATTTCCCTGGATCCGCCACTGATCGTAATATAATGAGAGTTCAGTAATTAAGCCCACATTCCCATACTTGCAGCATAGCAACATCATAATTCAGAACCGCACGCAACAGACTTAATTACAGAACATTTCATCGGCCGCCTGCGGCGAGGATAAGACGAGAGCGATCGACATGATAGCATAGGAAGCACGCCACGCACGCTTAGTTAAATTATTATCATCAATCCAGCCAACACCATGCATGCGCCTCTCGCCTCCTGTCTCCGGTAACCGAGTTCAATTAAGCACTTCCTCAGCTCAGCTCACAAGAAAGCGTCGCTTTGGACACGGACTCGTCTCCAGATCATAGCTTTTGACAACCAGTTTATATCTTAACAGAGCTGTAAAACACCAGAATACAGTATTTTGAAAGTAATTATCGAGGTAAACGCACTCGCATCATTTACGTATGAACAATCTGAAAAGATGCCATCGTTGCCATTCAAACGTCAGAACAGTTCGATTGTGTGTGTTATTTTTTTGACCGGAGGAGAGAGCTTTTGGACCTAAGCTCAATCGCACCTAGGCATGTACAGTTGGCGAGTGACTGGAGCAGTCAACGCCGTCGACCGAGCTGTGACGCCTGACCGACACTGACCACACAAGCACCGCGCCATTGCTGAACCAGGCCGGCGCATGCTCTGCAACCGCAATGATCGAACGACCGATCGCCTCTGCTCGAGCCGAGCCTTCTACCTTTTTGCTACGGTTTTTGGGTTTTGGTTGGCTACGATAGGGTACTCACGTCAAGAAATCAATTTATTTAAAACAGTTCCTATGAATTATTTATAGAAATTGTGTTAAAAATCATATAATTTAAAAGGTAATTTCTGAAAACTAGAAACCAAAAGCAGATTGAAACGGTGTGGCCCAATCGGCTATGTGACCGCGTATGCGTCTGTGTGCTTGCTTAAAGTAAAGCTAATAAATTAGTCGAGGGGGGAGGGAATATTCGGCGAGGCTTTTCATGGCTGCATGGTCGCGAATGTGTGGTGTCTCTGTAGCGGACATGGAGAGGAGCATCGGAGCTGCATGATATGCACACATTCGCAGTGGAAGAATGTCCCCAAAAGGTCCAAGCGTTCGCCTCTCTCTCTCTCTCTCTCTCTCTCTCTCTCTGTGTGTTTTGTAGCGACTCTCGAGATCAAGATACAGCCAAGGCACAGGGTTATCGCCATTTCTAAAGTGTAAACCGTAAACCCAAATACTTGTTTCTTAAAAAAAAAAACCTTCTTTTCTTGGATGCTCGGAGTGTGGAAGGAATTAAGCAGCAGTTAGGAAGGAGATGCCCGTGTGTAGTCTCCGTCGAAGAGTTTTCACAACTTTTGCAAATATAATATCAAATATCATTATAGCAGAAGATCAGAATTGGGATATACTACACTACAAATGAAAGGCTAAGAGAAATAGAGAAACTAACGCTGAGCAGTTGGAAGGGAATAAAATAATTTTCACAACATTATTTATATAATACCACTACGGCCAAACAAGGATACAATAAAGGTATAGTAGAGAGGTATTTTAACAAATTACCTGATTCTTTAGGAAGCATGATATCTAATGAATATAAAAAATTGAAGGTGCAGTCATTAATATATCTCAAGCTATAACATTTGTATTTAAGCAATTAAGAAAAATATGCACAAATATACATGCTTAAAGATCTATGAAATATACATATTATAATTTTTGCAATAAGATAGTCCAAATACTATTAACATATGGAGAGGATAGACCTAAAAGTAGAAAATATCATAAGCCTCAAAATAAAGGATATAACAAATTTAAGACAAAGAGGAGATATTTTTAAAGAAAATTAGATAATAAAGTTCCATATTTACATGAAAGAAATGTAAGACGTTATAATCCTAGAAAGAATTATGATAAAGCATGTAGATATTTTATATGTAATTCACTAGATCATTTAAGTAAAACTTGTCCTAATAAAGATCAGAAAAGATATTCTAGCAAGTATGAAGAGCAAGAAAAAGTTCTAATAATAGATAATGAAAATGAAACTACATTAGTATGTCATGATGAAATAAAAGATGATGAGTCAATATATTCAATAATAGAAATAGAAGAAATTGAGACTAATGAAAACGAATATAAGTCAAGTATGATGAAATAGACTTAATAGATGAATTAGCTGATTTAAAAGTTGAAATGATGGATCAAATAAACTGTGAACATAATTAGATTAGAGGAAAAGGAGATTATATTATAAAGTATACCTTTTATATATTGTCCAATCCAAGAAAATAGAGCTATCTATAGTTTATGTCAAAAGCAAGCATGTTTTGAATGCTTAAAGGTAAAAGTCCAAAGATAAAGAAAGGAAATAGAATTAGAGTCTGATGAAATAATATTGTCTAGTAGAGTCAGAACATTAGAAAATATTATAAATAAATTAGAAGTAGATATAGAAGAGTTAAAAAAAATCAAATGGACACTAAAAGGTTGCAAGAAGATAAAATCACAAAAATACCGAGTTTAAAGAACAGACAATAATTTTAAAAGAAAGCAAATGAGCCAAGATAATCCAGTTAAAAGATGCTATAACTAATTTTGGAAATAATATATGGTTAAATTATCTTTTAAAGAAATATTGGGAATAAGAATCCCAGTAAAAGTAAAGCTAAAATCAAACATTTCCTACAAAATATTAGCGTTAGTAGATACAAGATGTACAAAAATATTATCCAAGACAAATACTTCATAAAATATCCGAAAATGGTTTACACAATAGAGGATAATAAAGCAGAAATATCCACAGACTTGTCAAGAATAAAGAAAATCCATAACCAATTAGCCTATAATGTTAAAATGTATATAAATGGCACAAAATATATAATAGATAAAATTACAATAAGAGATTTATCTATGATAAATGATGATATGATAATTGGTCTAAAATTTTTACAACAATCATTGCCAACCATAATTATACACGAACAAGGTGTCACGTTTATCCATATCAAGATAATGTTCCGTATATCTTAGAAGTGCGAAAGCGTGGTGAGACACCTCAAGTCTAGCACTTAGAAATTTCTAATTGCGATCTTCAAAGTGCCACAGTCCCACTCCCTGAAATAAACATAAAAGAAGAACTTAGTGAAACTATAGAAGAGTACTACACATCAAATTCGTTTGTGGAATGTATTGGATTACAATCATTCGCATCCAATTGGTATAGAGATATAAAGTCTAAAAAGAATATAGAAAAGATTGTTCAAAGGTTAGAGGATATTCAATAATTGGGGAAATACCTATGAAGTATTGGGATAAAAATTCTATTGTATGTAAAATAAACATAATAAATCAAGAATATATAATTAAGACATGTCTAATAGAAGCTACTCCGAAAGATATGGAAGAAATTAAAATGCACATAGAAGAACTATTAAAATTAGGAGCAATAAGAGAAAGCAGAATACCACATAGATCGACTGCCTTTATAGTTAGAAATCAAGCTAAAATAGCTAGAGATAAGTTAAGAATGTTTATTGTTTCTTACTAGTCTGAAGCAAACTAGTAAGAAATATAGTGAGTACCGAATATGATGGTTACATCACTGTTATATCACCAGCTGTCTTGTTGGTTTTACCAACCTGCAACACACACACACACACACACACACATATATATATAGGACGAGTGTTTTATGCACCCAGGTGCCTAGGCACCTATATCAATACCCATTGATTTGCTTTGAGATGCGCAACGTTTGATGTGGGTATCTTCATATACCCATAAAAAAAGTATATTTGAGATGTCAAACTCCGAAAAAAATTAAATTCAACTTCAGTTTAATTAGTTTGAACTATTTTTATGGTATATACCCACTGTAGTTGAATTGAACTCAAAAGTAGTTCAAAACTTACTTACCATAAATATATCAAGGGTATAAAACATTTTCATACCCAAACTCAAAAAAAATATTAATCATACATGTTTATCGGACGGTTCTTGATATGGGTGCCTAGGCACCCAGGTGCCTTATGTAATTTTCCTATATATATATATATATATATATATATATATATATATATATATTCGCGCGCGCGCATTCAGCCGGTGAAAATACCGGAGAACATGCATTGCCACCCTCTTAAAAGACCGACCGGCCGCGGCCAGCGTTCATGCGCGCGCGCGTGCATGTTTGGATGAGAGATCAATTGCCATGCATGCGCATAATCAGGGGCGGATGCACAGTAGTGCATGGGGGTACAGCTGTACCCCCAAAATTTCTGGAAAAATACCAAGTATATATACCCTTTAATACCTTGTATATGTATAATACATTGTTAAATACAATTGCTAGTCTGCTCAGCCCATACAACAGCACCAGCACTCTACCTTCGTTCCTTTCTAGGCCTAACAATAGCCCAATTCTAAAATCTAAACTGCACGTACATGTATAGGAAATTTGCCGAAGACGAAACGACGAGAAATCGATCCCCTCAGCTTCCTTCCTCAGCCCCGTCGGAACTCGGAAACCCTCGTGACCTCGTCGCCGTACTGTCATACTAACGGCCGGGGCGCTCCTGCTTCCTACGATCTCTGCGCCGATGATCCCTCCGGCCCTCCTAGTTCCTACGCCACTTTGCTGGTCGTAGGTGCAAGCGGCAAGCCAGGAACTGACAAGTTGCAGAGGGTAAAATTCAGTCTTGTTATGTTCCAATCAATCATATTAGTTCAATAATCAATAGTTCTAGTTTGAGGAATATTAGTTCTAGTTTGGCCAATTATTTTCTTAGAAAATATTCATCCCTAGAGTACTCAGTAATCAGTATGTATTTAATTTTATAATTGCAGAACATCAAGCAGTATGAAGAGGAATAATGATCTTGCATCTCTATGGAATGCTCATGCTCAGAAACAGAAAGCACAAAAGCACAAAAGGAACGGCGTGTGAAGCTTTAGTTTCTATCATACTATAATTTATAAGATTTAGTTGGAAACATGTAACTTGTTCCATACTTCCATCTATATATAATCGCAACTATTTTATCATCATTTAGTGATCGAATTATGTCAATGTCAATGTCGATGAACTATATCATTTTGATCCGTACCCCCATGATTGAAATCCTAGATCCGTCACTGCGCATAATGTCAAATCGTTATGCCGATCTCGCGTGCTCTCGACGGACCTGACCACTGTGTTGAGCGTAAACTGCTTCGTTTCTGATTTCAGATGGCTCAGCCGCGAGAGAAGATTACGCTTGTAATCTCCTTTCTTATGCTGTGCATAGGATCCCATGCATGCCTAGCTAGATGCTAGCAGTAGGCGTAGCAAATAAAAGGACGCTGATACATGCATGCATACGTAGTGTACATTACAAAGCAAATCAAAAGCATCAAGTACTACATATCTGGCAGTATAGATTGATGGATGGAATGGGGTGATCGAGCTGAGAGACACACTAGTAGTACAATTAAGAACACTACAAGACCAGCCACAGCAACAGTACAGGGAGGGCCCTGTACGCGGGCCACGGGCTCTCGGACCGTAACGAGCCCAGTATGATATGTCCGGTACGGCAAGCCGGTCCACCATGGCGTCAGACGGCCCGCCGGCGCGGCGCCCGGGAAAGCGCGCGAGGAATGGAGCTAAAGCCGGCTCCGTCTGCTTTGGCTCCGCCCTGTCTTCTCCGTTCTGCCAACGCTGCCTGCACTGCAGGTTGCATGTTCAGAGAGAGACGGAGAGAGAGAGAGAGAGAGAGTGTGTTTGGCTGTTGGCATGCGACGACTGCATATGGCTGATGCCAGATGGGAATGAGCATGCAAAGCCGTATGCTAGTAGCATGCTGTCACGGTCCTTCACTTCCACCGGATGCAATCAGCACTAGTGTTTGAGTGATTTGGATACACGGGATGAGAAATTAGAGTGGGAACCGTATAGAAATCAGAGGGGACGGGTAGAGGAAGTACAGAAGGGGGACGGAGAGTAGGGAGAAAGCCAAGCCAAATCTATTCCGGGGTGTCTTCATGCTGCTACTGCTTCCTAGCCGAATGGGCCATAAGGCCAGCCCAAAAGCTCGTTCAGCTAGTAGCTTAGCCTATGGTTTATGTCCGTGACATTCCTCCTCTTTGAATTATGGCTTGTCCCCAATAAGATGCCATGCCATCAACTCATTAAAGATGTGTATGCCTCCATGTTGTGGTTTAATCTTGTCAGTTGCCAAGAAAGCAAACACTAGCTGCTCAAACACTCCATCGTTGTCGCACTGAACAAAAGAGCATAGTTTGCACTAGAAGCAAGAATGGGGCAGATTTCCAGCCATGTAAGAGGCAATAGGTTGAGCCTTCTCCTGCCATTTCCTATTGACAACAGGTGGCCTGGTATTAACTCTGAATCCTTTAAGGGCATCCAGGCTCAGCATGTGTCGATAATTTTGCTAACATCGGGTCTATGCTGTGTTGAGGCGTGTCAGCGCCCTCTCATCGTGCAGGACGCTCCCAAAGGTGGCCACGTCGATGCGTATGCTAAGGCCACCACATCCTCCAGCTTAGGTAGAAGGCTCTGAAGGGCCACGTGAATGTGCCTCGCCAGTGCCTGACCAGGCCAGAGGGTTGGCGTGGGCACGTGCCTAGCCCCGGGCATCGCCACCGCCGAGCTAGGCCGAAGGGTCAGGGTCGGCATGTACCTACACATCGGCACCATCGTCATTTGTGGACCCCTACTCGGCATCAGCAAGGCAGCACACGTTGTTTGGCCAGGGCGGGTACAGCGGATACAATAGTTGGTTGTAGGCCATGGCCCATGCAGAAGGTATATTTCGTCTCTTAAGGTTTTTTCGCATCGATATATTGCAAGCATAAACAATACCTATTCTACAAGTACATGGCACCATCTAGGAGTTCAGTTATCCCCCCATGAGGATCTCCCGGAGGATGTGACCGACTTCCTCGTGAATGACCCGGTGGAGGTCAGGGGAGCATGTGAGACCGCACCCGTCAAGGCTCTTTCCGGGACGTAGCTTAACGGTGCCCTAGTATCCACGCAGCCATAGGTGGACTCGACCTCGAGGCGTTGGGAGAATGGGCTAGCAGGGCTCTGGACCGCCTCACCCTGTTGGGGGCACAGACACCTCGCGCTGAGGAAGGCTAAGCGGGGTCGTACGAGCGGGCAACGACTGGGGCCGGGATGTGACGATGACAGAGGAGGTGCTGCAGGTGGTGTAGCTGGTGGCGAGTAGTGGTTCTTCCTTCTCCTTCGTGTATGAATTCCTTATTGCATTGTAATATAACTTACCTTCCTACCTACGAATGGTTGTTAGCTCAATCGTCCTCACAAAATTGTTTAGAAATTTATTGCACTACAATAACATACGATGATCACATAATGTTATTGTGAGTCTAAAAACTTTCGTACCCTTCAGAATCTACAAGAGTCACAAACGGATCAATCGACATTATCTGCCCTTTTATTTCAAATAAAAAACATACAAATAAGATTGTTAAATATAATACCTACAAAAATCGCTATTTAATCCTCCATAATTATTTTTACCAAATTAATAAAATAATTATATTATTATTTTAAATCGTCTAACTGTTGGGTGACTTGAACTAGTCGCTCGACCAGATTAGGCGGTAGGAACTAGTCGTCCAACCGTATGATGACATATGGTCAAAACTGCCAAAAAAATACAATATAATTTGGAATAAAAAACAATTATTTTTAAAAAATTCCTCAACTAGCACTTGGTATCTCTCACCCTCATAAAAGAAAGAAACAATCGCTTGAGGAAGATTGCATTTTGTATACCATATAGACACGACAGTTTGCGTTTTTTATGTTGCGCCATATAGACTCGAAGTTGGACATCAATCCAAACGATTTCTACTTCTAGTTTTAATTTTTAGAATATGTCAACTTCTTAATTTTATTTTTTGACTTTTTTCCTCTTTATTCTTTTGCGTTCTCTATGATGATATAATTTATTATTTTTTAAATTTAATTACTCAGAAAAAGCTAACAACCACTTCAGTATTTTTTCAGCCAGAAACCAAAAGTTACATTGAGCACTATCTCAGTCATTTGAATTTATATTTTCAGAGCTTCTTCTTTAGCTAGCTGTGACAGCGAGATGTTAAGCACTAGCTATGTCCTATGTGTGAGAGTAACTAGAGGCACATGGATTTGGTCAATATAGTTGAGACTACAGAAATAGCGTTCTATAGATTAGTAGAGATAGGATGGTTGGTGTCAATTTACAGTATTTTATTTTCAGTCTTTCTAATTGAACTTGGCTCAAAGCATCAGACCTTCAATGTGTGTTGTATATATTTTCCTCCTTTTATGGTTGCAAGAATTCATGCATCGTACTTTAGCTACCTAAAAGGCAATAGCTCTTTATCGAGATGATTGTTGTCTCATCTATGGGTTATCCGAATTTACAAGACATGTTTATATTGTGATTATATTAGCATTTGGATTATCCAGGTCAGTGACGAGGATATAATAATTCTCAAATTATTATTTATTTGTAAATAATCTGATTACGTTATTATACTCTTTGAGTATATCCCTTATCTATAAGAAAGAGATTTCACAAGTTAGTCGTAAGCTCTTATATGATTACACTTTAGTCGTAAGCTCTTCTACGACAACACCTTAGTTGTAAACTCTTCTACGACCATAGCATAGTTGTAAGTTATCTTGCGATCACCTTATGGTCGCAAACTCTGACTGACCCATCTACGATAACCCATTACATTGTGGGTCTGTCTGACAGGTCGATTAGCATAAGCATTTATTCTCTGGAATAAATGCACATAACTTCACCCTGGCAGAAATCGCCGCACGATGAGTGAGATACCACGTCTCTAATAACTTCCATTGGACAGTTATCATTCGAGGCATTAAGGCATCTCTTGACGAGGAGAAATTGCTGCCGCCATACAAGCTATATAAAGGTGGACGTCAGGGAGAGGAAGAGGTGGATCCGAGACAGATCCAAGAGAGAGTAGTAGTAGAGCAGGATTTTTTGCATTACTTTCTCCATTGTAATCATTTCATCAGCAATATCTACACATGAAGTAGATTTGTTATTCTAGCAATAGAAGTCCTGAATCTATATAAAAATCTCTGTCTTCTCTCCACGTGATCGTAGCCAGGTTTTTAAGAGTTTTCCAGAACCTATATAAATTATATGTAAGATCGATATCAAAACATCGACAGTCAGTAATATGTATCTTACACCGTGTGGGCTATCAACACTACCCTTATTTAGAAACAACTATAGAAAGAGTTCACACACTTCCTTTTTACTTAGCTAACGTAACAACCTTCCTTTCTTGTGTCTCAAACAATAATATCTTCATTTCTTACCAAAGATTTCCCTTTGTTTAGCTTTCCCTAAGATTTTCCCCAGATGAGCCATACTACACTTATTTCATGGGCATTAAATACGCTGACATGGCACTGTATTGATGAAGAGAGAGATGATAAAAGTTTCATGAGAGTAGAGAGAGTTTCATGGGGATGAAACTCTTCTGCACTGTTTCCAAAATATGGATGTGTTGAAAACTGGGACATGAAACCTCTACTGAGACTGGCCTAACCTATCTCAACTGAGCTTGAAGTCCTATCGAAAATACCAAAAATATCTCATGTCATGAGAGCTCTAGTATCTCAGCCCAGATAGCCTAGGGGTAGTATACACAGATTCTCAGCTGTGGAATACTGGATCGAACGGTCAAGGATGGGCGTTGCAACTTCTACCGGTTGTATTACTTCTGGGAGATCGGATATTTTTTAGAAAAATCCCTAGACTTATATTAATAACTCATGGTACCCTACTTTAAGTTGAAGATTTTACATGAACCACTTTCTACCATAAAATCCTTGAGTTGAGAAATGTGCTGGCACTATCGCACAGCGAGTCATCACATATGATTATAAACCCTTATCATAGATAGTTTTTGAACCGTATGATTTATTGTGTTTTAATAACATGCGATTATTATCGTCTGTGATGAGCATAACACAGATAGTTTTTAAAAATAAATGTATGTTGTATTACACATATCATAGATGGATAATACAAAAAGCGTCTGTAATGGTATACATATCACAAATGGTTTGTGTTACAAAACGTCTATGATAGTCCTTACATCACATGTGGTTTGTTTAAGAATCGTCTGTGATAAGTAGGTCAGCACAGATGGTTCGTACTATCGGTTGCAACATAAACAGTTATGCTAGTGAAACTGTCTGAGATAATTATACTACAGCTAGGGGTGAAAACGGGTCGGATTAATCCCGACTGATCCGGCACCGAATCCGATTGGTACCGAATCCGACTAGTACCGAATCCGGAGAAAAAAATATGGGTTAGGATATGGTAACAGCAATATCCGTCCGAATCCGAATATCCGTCCGAATCCGATACGTCTTCAAGTATGATTTCAGGTTAGTGCTACTATTTGACGTTTCATTTTCTTTTGTAATGGTAAAATAAAATCTTCCACATCAGCTATTAAATAGTAACATCAAGTCAGTGCGTCCTACTCCATTTACTGCACTGTATGCATTCCTTACAAACAAGTAGGGGTGCAAACGAATTGGGTTAATCCCGACCGATCCGACACCGAATCCGATTGGTACCGAATCCGATTGATACCGAATCCGGAGAAAAAATATAGGTTAGGATATGGTAACAGCAATATCCGTTCGAATCCGATCCGTTTTCACCCCTAACTACAGCTTAATACTGACGAATTCTGTAGAACCGTCTATAATGAGACTTCCAGTATGACTTTCTTTGTAGTTATTGTGGACTTCTTTATTTCTTTTGCTGGAGACTCTGGATATTGGGATACTGCAATAACTTTATGATCGCCAATGGTCACTATAGCTGAAAGTAGATTACCGATGATCACGGTTGATATATAGGACCTACCCATCGATAGTAGTAGTATTGCTCGTTGAAAGAAAATCAAACACGATTTACTTGTACCCAACTTGGCCCGATGTTGATATCTGACATAAGTGTCTCCATTGTCGTTCGAGTCATTCTGGTAAAATTCGGGTAAAGGAAATCCGGTTGAGAACTCGCTAGAGAATAACAAAACAAGAGCAACTTATTCTACAAAAAACAGAAATAAAACTGAAGAAATCTAAAATAACTTCTAGAAATCAATGAATCTCCCACCACTTAACAGTTAACACTAGATAGAAGGCTGGAGAAGAGGGGAGAGGGGCTGGCTGCGGATGAACGGGGTTGTGGCTGGCTGCCTGCTAGGTTCCTGAATCCTAACTCTCACCAGGGTCTATTCGTCTTCGCAGAGTCCTATCCGAACTTACGGGCCCACATGGGAACGTGTGGGCTTTGGGCGGCACGAGGCTTTTCACGGGCCGAAGGGGTAAAATGGGCATGCAATTTGGGCCGCGTTGAGAAGGCCCGCGCGTGAATCTCGCCATGGCGCCGTGCTTCTGCTCGTCTGAAAGACTGTCTGAAACTGACCGAAAATTCCCAGGTCGACAAAGAAAATCTGAACATCGGAGAGCACACATTTCAGTCGTCTAGTCTGTGATAACCAGGAAGCAAGAAAATGTCCTGAATCCTCAGCTATCACTATCCGTGTTAAGTAACTGTTCTGTGGCAACCAGTAAGACTGACGCAAGCAACATCAATTGTTCAGCTGTTCATTTCCTCAATTACTGCAGGCCATTCTGCAGATCTACCGTGTACATACGTACGGCCATGCTCACACAAGTACTACACTGCCAACCAAGTTGGTAGAGCAGAGAGGAGATCAAGCAGCACTGCCGGGTTGGATAGTTACCAGTTTGGATCGCGGCTCACGGCTGATCATTCAAGCCCTGCCCTTTCCGGAGCCAATGGAGGGAGATCTCGTGGTCCTCCTGTCACCTGTCTCTAGGGGTGGAAACGAGCCGAGCCGAGCTGACTCGAGTTAGGCTCAGCCGAGCTCGCTCAAAGCTATGAGCCTGTTCTTTTCGGCTGCGGCTTATAGCTTTTGGCTGAAATTTTTGAATTTTGGCTGTTTATGGTACAGATTACGGAGAGATAGATACTCACTTGCGATTTTGGCAGGTACAGATGTTGGATTTTAAACGTGTAGATCGTTTAATTTGTAGACCCTGTCTTGAGAAAATACTCCGTTTGAAAGTTAGGTACTGTAACAAAAGCCAAAAGCTGCCAGCTTTTGACTTAAAGAATAAGCCCTATGGCTCAGCTTGTTTAAGAAACGAGTTAAAAGTCTGACTCGGATTGGCTCGTTTCTTGGCTTGAGCTGGGTCGAGCTAGCTTGCGAGCCGCACAATTCAACATAGAAACCACACGATTCAACATAGAGCTTGGCTCATTTTAATTTGTATGGTTTCAACACAGTACAACAACACAATATAGTAATTAAATACATATGAGTTATGACTTATGCACGTATGAATACATGAGAGAAAAATCATTCACAAAAACAGTTAATACTAAAATGAGTTGGTCAAGTTACAAAAACAGTTCTTTAATGTCCTGGACAATTGCCATATTATTACGGTTAGTTCATACATTATTTCAGAGCATTACAAGACAATCACACAACACAGACACAGTTCATACATTGTGTCATAAACAGTTCTCTCAAAGAAAATTCCCTTATGAGGATTACATAGGAAGAAAGTCATAAATAGCTATGATATGTCACACCAAAATCATTCACAAAAATGAGAGACATTACACTACAAAACATCAACAAAAAAATTAAAAAAACACATCACCGAGTCTACCGGTTTGCCGAGTTCAGGAGGCGGCTGGGAGTTGACGAGGTGTTGATCGGTTGCATGCTCGCCTGCTAGTGTAAAGCCGGAGGCCTTGAAGTCAGCCAACTTCTTCCCTCGCGCACGAGACTCTATGCTCTGCTGGTGATCCATGGTATGGTAGTCAGACAGAGGAGTGGGGGAAGCACAGCGAGGTCGAGTGGAGATAGCACAGGGACGGGGCCAGGGCCCAGGGGAGGATAGGCCGACGAGGGGTGTACGTGGCTAGGGGAGGACGGGGCACGACAGCAAGGTGGGAGGGGCGGGCAGCGTGGTGGTTGGGGCGGGCCACGCGGTGGGAGGGGCAAGCGGTGTGGCGGGCAGCGCAGTAGAAGGGGATCAACAGAATGTAGATCGAGAATTTGGGAATGGGAATTTGGGCATGGTGGCCGAAGGGTTAGGGTTAGGTTAGGAGGTTGACTCATCCACAATTGTACCTCCAAGTCAATCGAACGGCTGCAAACGTCTCTAGCCAATCCAATGACAAGATAGTTCAGCCTGGTCCGAACGTCACCATCGCCATCAACCATCCAAAACTGATCAAACACTACGGAATGAATGAACGTTCGGAGTGGTCCGAACGTCTCCAAGGTGATCGTACGGAGGGCGCATGCAGTGGAAGAAGAGAGGCAACTGACCTGCTTCGCCATGGCTGATGCTCGAAGGAGGCGGCGGCTCGGTGGAGAGAGAGGCCCTCACGCTGGATGGCGGTGGGGCAGGAGAGGAGAGAAGGGATGCCCGAAGCCAAAGCCTACATCGTTGGCGCCGGTGGGGGCGTAGGTCGGCTGCTTGGCCTTCTTCTTGCCCTTGCGGGGGCAACCATGGCAGCGTCAGAGGAGGTGACGGCGGAAACATCGGTGTTGGAGAAGGGGGTGTCGGGGTTCGCAGAGGCGAGGGTGTTAGGGAGATTGGGAGTTTTGGCGGCGGTGGGGGTGGCATCGGAGGTCGGGTATGGACAGGCGGAGACGAGGGTAGGGTGGCCAGGTGGGGAGGCATTGGACTACATCGCGGGCGGGGCTACGACTGGCGAGGGAGGGGTGTGGCGTCGATGTCGGCCATTGGGATGGAAGGAGAGGGGAATATGGGGAATGGCAGATTGAGATCGAGATCATGATTTCACGGGAGAGAACAAGATGAGAGACTTAAGGAGGGAGCTGCATTATCCGATTCTCACGATGAGCAATTATGCAGTCTGAGCAATCAAGATGAAGAAAATGTTTCTTGCTAAAACGCTCAGTGATGATGAACCAACATTGCTCTGATGAAGGTTGAAGTTAGGGACGTCGAGAAGATGTGTCGCCGTAACTCAAGTAAAATGAAAAGAAATCGGAACGTTGAGGAGATGTGTCACCGTTCTATGTCAAGTATGAGTTTAGTAAGTCGTAGTTGTGACTGACTGCTTCAATATTTTAGAATCTTTGCATCTAAATGGACCTGTACCAGTTGAGTTGAGTTCCTACATGTAGCTTGCATGTAGAACGCTTCATGCGGAGGCGGGCTGGTAGTTCATAATGCATTGAGACTAAAATTAGAGTATGTCAAGTCAAGATTAAGAGGGGATTGTTAAAAATAATATTGACTTAGAGTTCAAGACGTAGTAGAGTCCGTCTCCGTGTGTAACTCAAGTTCAAGTTGTATTCAATTTGAAGTCCGAATACGAATGCTAGTAGGAGATTATTAGCCTATATATTGAAGAGGCTTGTAACCAGTTTTGTAAGAAAAGCAAAAAAAGGGGAGCAAATAAGAGAATAGAGAAATTTAGAAATTCTCATGTGTTCTCTCAGTTTATTTGCAATGTGTGCGTTTTCTCCTGGATCAAAGTTTTAACATTTATGTAGGGAATGTTACTACTTTAGAGGTGGAATCTGAGCATTTTGACCGCAGAAACTAAAACATCAGGAAAGAACACTGGTTGGTGTTGTGGAAAATGAAGATTAGTTCACATGTTTGTTAGCTAACCTCAAACACTATGGTTACTTGATCATTTTGTTAAGACAAAGGTTAGGCTTATAGGGAACATATCACCCACATATAGTAACTTAATTTTGAGAGCAGCAATTTTGCAGGAAGCATAGCATATCCTTCTAATATCCCTCGGATTCCTGCATTTCAAAAGGGCCTTGGTTTCTTGATGTGCAGCAGGAAACAACTCACAAGTCTGAGTCTCCACTGGGTGGGTTGAATTAGGAGATTTTCATTGTATGTTGGGTTTTCTTCACCTGTGTTAAGGTTCCGTCTACAATGTACTAATATGCTTTGATGAATATTTATGCAGCTGAAGAAAATGTGCAAGGAGGGTGCATATCGGGCTAACTAAGTGCAACTTTCATATTTTTTAACTCAGATAAATGCAATATCATTAATCTTTGAACTGCTCATTTTTATGTTCTCTGACAGAATCAGATAGTTTTTCGACTAATATGCAGACACTATTGATGGCGTGTACATGGGCATGGAATATGGAGTGGAAAGGATCCGTTGTTACTGTGACTGGGTAATGAATGTTTGAAAATGAACCTTTTACGTTTCTTGCAGTTAATTGAGCCTTACATGAAGGGAAAAAATTATCTACCCAATTGGCTTCCCGTATCATATTATTATTTAGGTAAGAGCCTTACTTGAAATGTGGATCTTATTATTATTTGGCCAAGATAATTACTATAAGAGATTTAGACTCTATATGGCACTGGTATCTCATTGTACATACTTTAATTCTGCTATAGAATCCCGGGGAAACCTGCATGTTTTGAGTCAAAATTTTAAGAATTACTTTACGCACTGGTATCTCATTGTAAAAGATTTTGATGTTGCTCGTGCTAATTAATCTCTCGTTTTTTTGTACTCGACCCTGTAGAAGAATGCGATGATTGAGGGTGCCATAAGTGGTGCTCTGGTCTCTGCTACCAGCAACCACCACACAAATCGTCCTGGGCGAAACAGGCCGGAGCGGAGCTCGGCTGGGTGACGTGGTGGATGCAAAGGTTGTAAGCTAAGCCCGTCAAAACGGCTTATTTTGGTGGGATAGTATTAATCTTTTTATTCGTAATAAAGCATAGATATTCAGTTAATGTGAACATAAAGCATGAAGTCGTAATTTTGTTCGCACGCACCTAAACCCTAATTGAAGGTGGATTTGAACTAGTACGTAATCCATGCAACGAATTCAAAAAGGTGGATTTCATATATAATATCAAATTTAATCAGGGGCAAAATAGAAAAAAAAAACAGAGTCGTCGTGGGTAGTAGGGATAACAATTTCCCTTATGAGGGTGGATACCATGAAAATTTCCCCTTCAAGGGCAAGAGCAAGGGGCGATCTCCCCTCATAGGGGAATAGGGACAAGCCTCACTACGCTAGGGGTCGGGGATGAGGATCGCCCTCCTTGTGGGCCTCACAGAGATTCCACAAAAATTAAAGATTTATAATTTTTTTTAATACGAGAGATTGTTTTTTTCTTATATATTTAGACTAAAGTTTGAATTTATATGTTAGAATACATTGTTTGAAGCTATATTTTAAAAAACATGCTAAATAATTATAAATTAACAAACAAATCTGTATTATTATATTTTAAAAAATAATTTAGTCTATTTTTAATCTACGGGGATAGCAAGAATGAGAGCCAAACTCTCCGGGTAAACCTAACGGGCTGGGTTAGGGCCGGGCTAGCGGGGATGGGGCGGGCCACGAGGGCCTCCCGGACCCGTTGCCAACCTCCCCCAGGCGCAGGCGGGTATAAATGCAAAAGAGGAGGGGGCGTCGCGTATCGTGCTCCGCGAAAGCCGAGAGGCCGGAGAAGCGAAGCGGAGAAAGTGAAGCGCGGGCGAAGTGAGCCACACCCACCATCGTCACCGCCTCCCATCCGTTCCCCACCAAGCCACGACGAAGCCTATCCCCGCACGCGCGCGCACGCACGGGCGAGTTGGATCGGAGATGGAGGAGGACGCTGCGGCGGAGGCGGTGCAGCTGATCGACGGTGAGGGCGAGTTCGCGGGCGACGCGGCGGAACGGTTCATCGCTGCCGCGGGCGTCGCCGGCTGCGGCCTCTCCTACGCCGTCGTCTCCATCATGGGGCCCCAGAGCAGCGGTACGTACGCGCACGCCCGCCGCCTCGATCCTCGCCTCGCCTCGCACGCCGGCCGATCGATCGATCGAATCGGTTGGTTCGGTCGATCCCATGCGCGGCGCTGGCCACCTGTTTGATCAAATGTTTCCGTCTCATCTTCCGTAAATTTCGCTGGGCATCAGTAGCGCGGCGCGCGTGGTTCCATTTCTAATCAACAATGGAATACATTAATTAGAATATTAGGTACTTCCCTCTCTCTAGAATCGCGTTCGTGATCGCGCATGCATTTGGTTGATCGGGTTAATAATGGCTATATATCGTTGGTTCCTCTGTTAGATCGAGAGTTCATGCGGCATGTACGCGCGCCGCGCGCGGCTTTGTTAGTTCGCGCGTTCCGGTAGCCGTATGCGCGTCCAGGCGCTGTTGAGCGCCTAATCGCGTTGGTTAACAGAACAGGCAACCAAATCATTGAGTTTGTTGTCACCTTGTAGTTTTGTACATGCCTTCACAAGATTGCTTGCATGTGGTGGCACTCGGCATAATAATGAGAGTGTGCCACACTGACAAGATCGAACTCGCTGGTAGGCTTTCATGAAAGGGTTGCATAGGTGGGTGAGCCTCACATGTGCTGGATGCACTACTACAAAATAGCTTATATTAGATGTCTTATCACAGTTGGTTCGCTAAAACAGTAAGTGTATTTAGAGGCCATTTGTATTGCTGCCAGCGCTAAAAATCGTCTGTAAAAAGATAATATCACAAATAATTCATGGTAAGCACCGTCTGTGAAGTATCATAGATGGTTCTTACCAAGAACTATTTGTGATATTTCACAGACGGTTTTTATTTAAACTATCTGTGATATTTCATAGACAGTTTGTATTACAAACTGTCTGCGATATGTTTCCCGCCTCGCAATCCCCTAAAATGTCATAATCTCTAACCTGAGTTCGAGCATGATTCCGTTCTAAGATACCTTTAGTAAAACGGACATAACGTTTGTATACGGTGCCTGTTTTCAACGGTTTGTTACTTGTTGGAAAGCTAACGACAAGTCTGATCCAAAAAATGACAAGCTTGCACCAGTCGCCCTCTAAGGCCCCTAAAATCGGCCATCTTTAGCCTTAAATTTGTGTCGTAAATTTTCAGTTTCTGTTTTTGCCAAAATTTTTGATCTTTCATTCAGAATTTGGGGTTCATCTCAACTGCAAAATTGTAGATCTCGTCGAAATCTTTCGAACGAGTATATATAAACCATATAAAATTTTGCTATTTTATCTTTTGAGACTAGCTATTTACATTGCACTACTATATACATATATTGTCTTTGATAATTACGTATCACAAACGGTTTGTGGTTCAAACCGTCTGTGATAATTACGCATCACACACGGTTTGTGGTTTAAACCGTTTGTGATAATTATGTATTCCTAATCACTGGGCCCGTCGATCCTCCTCAACCCAATCCCAGCTATTAGAAACCCACCAACCCCCACCCTACGGATTCCACGAAAAATTTTCCACTCCCGCCTCTCCCTCCCCTATACATACTCACCTAAACCCATCCTATACCACGCTCAAAATCTCTCCAGCCTCCTCACCGTCCTCCTTGTAACGCCCCCGTTTCCAGGGGCGCGTACGGACACGGCACCCCGCAACTATTCACGCATGAACAGTTATGGAGTGTCGCGCAAGAGTATACCATTGCATGCTTACAATAAAAGTCCAGCATATATTTCACATAAGGATTAACATCCATTTTCGACAGCGGGGCGGGCAAGCCCAACGTATACTTACATTACAAAAAAAAAAACTCCAAGATCCGCTTGAGCGCAGCCAAGACCTAAAGCCACGGGTCCTCGTCGAAGAAGAGATCCTTCGGGACGTCCTCGACGGGGAAACCTTCTTAACACGAAATCTTGAATTGCCTTCTTTTCCTTCTGGTATCTGTGGCATTTTGCAAGCCTGAGTACTCCGACCCCGTACTCAGCAAATCACAAGGGAAACCCTAACTTACTACTTGCACGGATCAACAAAGGGAGGGAGTATACTTGGTTTATTAACTTTGAGTGGATGCAGTTTTATTTGCAAACATTTTAATAAAACGGGCCCAAAACTACTTCTCAAGATCTCAGGGGTTTTTCACGAAGAGTTAATTGACCAACTAATCAAGTTAAAACATGTACAAAACTACTTAAACTTCGCTGCTGGAATCACCCAAGTGACACAGCTCCAATAACCGGGAGCACGACGTATTCGAATACCATTTATTTGACTCTGCAGAGTTTGCTCAGCTTTACCCACACGATCCCTTAACTCCCGCGACAGAGTTAAGAAAGCCAGGTCGTTTCACTGCTCAATTCTTTATATAGGCTCTACCCGGTAGAATTCACTCGGGTCTGGCCCCCCCACACACAAGAGAAGACAGTGACCGCTTCGAGTGAACTCTACCGTTGTTAGGCACCCGTAACCCGGCTTGCCTAACCTCACTCCTAATCCTCCTGTAGAGTTTCAATTGAGTTGAGCAGCTACTAGACCAGTGACAAGTCAACTCCTGTGGTTGAGCGATCACTGTGACATTTGCTCAGCGTAAGGGTTTCAGTCCTTATATTTTCACATGGTCCGCAATCTCGCCAGGCTCGCAACCCAACCTAGGGTAAGCGGTGGGCGTAGACCGTCTCGCGGTTTCCCACTCACCCTTACCCTACTCCAAACCTAAGGTAAGCGGTGGGCGTAGACCGTCTCGCGGTTTCCCCACTCACCCTTACCCTACCTTGTGCACGCCGGCACTCTCCGCTCTAAGATACGGTGTCCCATACTACCCTACCTTAGAGTCGGGTTTTCCAAATTCTATTGGCCCACAGCCACAACCTTATTAGTGTAAGAACTTGCATGGTAATAATAACCTACAATTATCTAGATTAACAGATAATTATTACTAGAGTTACAAAGGCATGCCTACAAGCTTAGCATGGCATTTGACGGTGGTAGGTTTAACTATATAGCAAGTCATTCTGAACATTTTATTTTATTTTCGAACTAACATTTCAGAATTAGCTCAATGCAAATAACATAATAGCATAATTAGACAACATGAGTTGCAACATGATCAAGGACTTGTGACTTGCCGTGAATCCGAATGGTCTCAGCTAGCTCGAACGTAGAAGCTCCTGGATCCTGCGACTGCACTTGAGCTTCCGGGAACTCCGACACTAGCGCAAACACAGAAAATGACATAAATTCGGCTTGAGCCTAATCAAGCGAGGAAAAATAATCTATTAAAAAGGAGTAAAATGCATAAATCCTCAAATGGGGAATTTTAGGAATTTATCTGGGATGAATCTGGAGGAATGGAGGCCAAAAATGGGCCCAGGATATTATTTGGAGCAAAGTGGTGAAATTTGGGAATTTTTGGGATTTTTTGTGATTTTCTAGGATTTATTTAGATTTTCTGGGATTTTGGAAATTGGAAAATCAGGGAAAATCGGGGTAAACAGTGCGGCCCGGCCCACGGTTCAAACACGCGGCCAGCGGCCCACGCGCACGCGCGTACGCGCGTTGAGACGAGGCAGGCCGAGGCCTCGGCCCACGCTCGTGCGCGCCCACCACGCTCGGATGGCCGACGCGTTGCGCTGCGGACGGCGGAGATGGCAAGAGGGGGAGCGGCCAGGATTCACGCGGGTGGCGATCGGGCGGCAGCGAAGCAAAGGAGGCAGCGAAGCGGTACGGGAAGATCGGGTGGCTGAGAGGAGACGGGGTTATGAAGATCGGACGGTTGAGGGAGGACGACCATCTGACGGCTCGTGTCATAAGGCACGGAGGAAAGTGGACGACAGGGATAGCGCCGCGTCAGTCTTCGTCTTCCTCCCGTCGGCCACGCGCAGCAGAGGAGCCGGGACAGGGGCCTTTGCTCTCTAGCGGCGGTGGAGGGTTGCCGGTGGCCAAGGAGGGTATCGGCGGGTGCGGCTCGACAAGAGGAATCCGTTTTGGGGTTTTGGAGGGTGAGGGGACCAACGGAGAGAGTGGGAGGGAGATGGGAGAGTTTCGGTCCTTTGGTGGCGGAGGGGGTTGCCGGCGGCGAGAGGGTCCAAACGGCTGCTAGTACACGGCCAGGGGAGGGTGAGGCTCACGTTGGCGGTGGAAATGGGAGCTGGGAAGCGTCGAGGGTGGCTGGCCACTGGCGCACGGCTGGGGCGGCGGTGAGCTTCGGTGGTGGAGCTCCACAGGCGATGATCTGGCCGGACAAGGGTATGCGCGGGGTTAGGGAGTAGTGGAGGAGCTCCAGGCGAAAGCAATTGAAGAATGGGGGCGGGGAGAGGAAGATTAGCTCACGGGTGCCGCCGGCGCAGGGGAAAGGAGTGGCGGCGCTCTGGGCGGAGAGGTTCCAATCAGCCGCTTGGGGAGGGAGCTGGGAGGGGTAGGAAGTAAATGGGGGTGTTTGGGGAGACCGGGAAGCAAGAGGAAGCAAGGGAGCGGAGGATGGGGTTTTATACCCGGCGGGGAAAGAGGGGAACCGTGGAGGGGAAGGAATGGCGCGGGCTCGGGTTCAACCGGAGGGGACGGGAGCAGGTGGGGAGTCTCCTCCGCGGGATGGAGTGGCGACCGGGCGCTGACAGGTGTTAATGCGAGCGACGGGAGCAGGTGGGCAATGGCAGGGCGACGATGCGGCTTGCGGGGGAAGGGAGAAATTGGGGGAGGCTGGCAGACGGGACCCGGGTGGCAGGAGGGCAAGGACCGGGTCAAAGGCGGTTGGGGAAACGGCCGGCGACGGCGAGCCGGTGCCAGGGCGATGCGGCGGAGCGCAGCGCGCGACGCGAGCGCCTGTGCGAGGGCGAAGGCGGGGAGGGACGAAGGCGCCAGCGGGGAGAAGGATGGAGCGGCACCAGGGAAAGAAGGGAAGCGGGAAAGGAGAGGGCGCCAGCGAAAAAGGGGAGGCAACAGCGCCCGAAAAGGAAAGCGCCTTTCCCGGGGACTTTCCAGAAAAGGAAAGTTTTCAGATTTCACTCAAAAATGCAGCAAAAATTTGGAAATTTTTGGTTTGAAATTTTGGGGCTTTTCACTCCTTGACCCCAACTGTTACGAAGTAGACGGCACACAAGTCTACAGCTAGCAGGGCGATGCGAAAACAGCTAATTACCAAGACGACGCTTAAGTCGACATCGGTGATTGCTGGCGTCACGGACATCCAGCTCGTACGCTACATCAGGAGCGAGAGGGCCTAGGCATAGAAGCCTCGTCGGCGCAGTTGACTTTCTACTGTCTGTTAGGATCTCTATTTCTTTTATGTTCTTGGCATATTTAAGAGTTGGGTTCATAGGATTAGGAGATGTGTTCTTACTATGTTCTTATTGTGTTAGATGGATAATCTGCTCGTTATCTTATTCTGTTGTAATGGTGAATTCTAATTTTAGTGAAAATGGAATGTGTTGTTTTGTTTGTTGCTATATTTGCTTGTTTTCAAAGGGCATAGCTAACATTTCTTGAGGCTAACAAAAAAAAATTATGTATAAAATGAACAGACAGTTTTGTAATATAAACCATCTATGAAGGACTATCACAGGTGACTCGAACCAAAAACCGTCTATGATACTCACACACTACAGACGGTTCTATCCACTAACCATCTATGATGGGAGAGTATCACAGACGGTTCTATATACTAACCGTTTATAATACTTATCCATCACAAATGGTTGGTGCTTAGAACCATTCATGATGTGCGAGTATCACAGACGGTTTTTGGTTCGAGTCGTCTGTCTCTTTCATAGATAATTCTTTATAAAAATCGTCTGTGTTGTGACTTATCATAGACGGTTTGAAAACCATCTGTGGTGACCTCATATCATTACTGACTCATAAACTCAGACGGCTCATGAAACTGTCTGCAATGACATTTTTGAATCGTTTGTAATGACCTTTTCTGTAGTAGTGATGATCGGTTGTTTGCTTTGATAGTACAGCGGTAGAAATCTGCACTGCTAGCGTGTGACATTGCTGTTTCTACGAAGTTATGGTGGCATTGTTAGCGACTTTCGTATTTGTGATCCACCATGTTTTTTTCCAATTAGCGTTGTCCAAGGTTATTTTGATAAATGTGGATAGTTTGCAACCTTAATTGGCTAACGTGAGTGTCTTTTAAAGTGGCGTGCTTGTGCATATCTTTTTTGAAGCCCTGAACTTGCTGACATGAATGATAGATCTCAAGCAATTAAAGGGCAATGTAGTCCCATAGGATCTGATTTTCCCAAATGCTCAGATGTATTTTGTGATTAATGAATAATGACATATATATTGCATGCGCTCTTTTCTTGGAGGTTACCTGTTTGTCTTTCCTGATATTAAACTATACAATGTTATTTTCAGCATTTGGCTGATAGCCTGACACTGAACTGAAACATGTATTCTTGGCTGATATGCGGGCTTTGTGCCCTTTTTACAAATAGACAGTATGTAGTTTAGAATTTAGTTGGGATTTATTTTCATCATACTTTTTCTTTTGAGCAGGAAAGAGTACCTTGTTGAACCAACTCTTCGGTACTAATTTCAGGGAGATGGATGCGTTCAGGGGAAGGTATATACCATTTTCTTTCCCCCACATGACTATAAATTTGTGCATCATGTTGTTTATTTTATTTACTTGTGATTAAATAATTGAGCAACTATCTCTTTCTTTGCTTGCCATTTTGCATGTCCGCTTGGCCACTTTCCCCTTCTCTTATCATGAAACTGCAGCTCTCAAATGTAGTATACACTATTATAGTCTGATTTATGTTTAGGGAAAAAATGTCAATGTTCTATTTCTATTGTTAGGAGCCAAACTACCAAAGGCATCTGGATAGCACGCTGTGTTGGTGTTGAGCCTTGTACTGTTGTATTGGATTTGGAGGGGACTGATGGAAGAGAAAGAGGAGAGGTATCCTTCCTTACACAATTCAATTTACCTGTTCAATGTCTTTTAGCAAAACTTTTGGAGTAGCAATGTGCAATGGTACAGAGTTGTTGGAACTTGGAAGTACACTTTGTAGACTTGTTAACTATAGTTGTTCTGATCATCTGATATGGTTTCACATAACAATCACCAAACACTGGCAGTTAGACCAAGCTCAGATAAGAAATATTTAACACTATATAACTTTTTTGTTCTTTCTTTTGAGTTTTTAGTGCCAGCACAGAAAATTTGGAACTTGAATCATGGAACAAGACAAGTTTAAGAAATGATACTTGATATTAACATAAGGTTGTTTTCGTTTGTCTTTTGTGCTATGTTACCTGAAATTCATACAGTCAGGCTCAGTTAGCATTACTTAGTACTTCCTTTCCACCTGCGGTGATGGCATTATCTCTGAACAGCTCAAGCTTGCAAACTTTGGTTTACAAATATTGCTTGAACATTGCATTGTCATTTCTTTTGACTTTCCTGTCTTCATGTAAGAAATGTAAACGTTGTTGATCCTCCAATGAACAAAAATGAACTTAATCTGCTTGCTTAGTACTTATTTTATAAAAGGTGCCCTTACACGAGTTGAAGCAACTTGAGCATGGCGTGTCGATGAGTCTTATTGGACATATTGCTGTAAGGAGGTTAGTGGGCACACATTCTTTTTTGACACATCTGTATTTCTGCTTCATTTTAGGATGACACTGCATTTGAGAAGCAAAGTGCGTTATTTGCTCTTGCAATTTCAGATATAGTTCTGATTAACATGTGAGTCATTCTCTATGATCTAACCTTATTGGAAGCCTTAGTTCGTGCACTTACTTACTGGCTTTCTATTGTCATCGTGTGTATGCCTATAGGTGGTGCCATGATATTGGTCGGGAGCAAGCTGCCAATAAACCACTTCTAAAGACAGTATTTCAGGTACCGATGTGTAACCTATCTGTTCTTTCATGTGTACCCTCAGATGGAGAATATAGTCCTGATGTATTTATGACGTTCGGACTTCGGACAACTGGTTATGTAGGTCATGATGCGTTTGTTCAGTCCTCGGAAGACAACACTATTATTTGTTATACGTGATAAAACCAGGGTTTGCCTCTCTTTGTTATCTTCCTTTCTTGAATATATTTACTATTATGTTTTCATGCAAACTATTGGAAATATAATCTTTGCCCCATTTAC
Source organism: Dendrocalamus latiflorus (assembly GCA_017311315.1). NCBI lineage: Eukaryota > Viridiplantae > Streptophyta > Magnoliopsida > Poales > Poaceae > Dendrocalamus > Dendrocalamus latiflorus. Next base: position 2,480,341 of record CM029636.1, on the reverse strand, counting down.
TTGGGCAAATCTCAGACACATCGTTGTTTTCATGTAGACCCCACTTGAACATCTAGAACCAGTTCTAAGGGAGGATATTCAAAAGGTGCTGGCATCCCATTTTGGTTTCAGCTTTGTTTACTAGTTTGTTGGCTTTCTCTAGTTCTAATTTTGTCACAGATTTGATCAGATATGGAACTCGGTTGCTAAGCCAGAGGCACACAAGGACACCCCTCTCAGTGAATTTTTTAATGTATGCTTTCTACTTTTGTTACATAATCTTGAAAAATATTTAAGATTTTGTTGATTATAACATTATTTGTCAATGTGAAGGTGGAAGTCACTGCATTGTCCAGTTTTGAAGAAAAAGAAGAGCAATTCAGAGAGCAGGTACTTCAAAAATCACTTGAAACTTGTTCTGTAAGGAAAATTTTTCTGTATAGAACTACAACAGAAAGTTTCCAAATAAAAAAGGGGAATCTAAAGACATTATTTTTCAAACACCTTACTTTTACCTCGACCAGGTTCAACAACTTAGGCAGAGATTTGCAAATTCAATTGCACCAGGAGGTCTTGCAGGTGATAGGAGGGGAGTAGTTCCTGCTTCAGGTTTTTTGTTTAGTTCACAACAGATTTGGAAAGTTATCAGAGAGAACAGGGATCTTGATCTTCCTGCTCACAAGGTACACCTCTTTTTCCTGCTATGCACTAAGAACTATGCTAGATCAGTATTCCATGAATCATTCAGGATTTAAGGTATTCCATGAATCATTCAGGATTTAAGGTACATAATGGTGTTGTGCACATTAAAATCCATATAAAATGCTATGCAGCATACATCAAGAAATCCATATTCTGCATGGAATGAGTAATGCCACACCAATCCTCTAAAACTTTTTTTTTTAAAAAAGGCATCCTCTAAAAATTGTTGTTAACAGTCAGAGAATTTTCTGGCAAAGAGATGGAATGGCAGCTACTTGTGCCTAGAGCTACAAAATGCTAATCCTGTCGATGCAATGTTTTCTCAAGTTTTTTTTATATTCCTTTAAAAAGTGATTATCTTGCTAATTATAAATGTAACACGAAATCAACAATTGACATGAAGCATCTCAAATATGATCAGTTAAAATAATTGGTTGTGAGCACAAACCTAGATGTCATGTTCAGGTAAAGTAGCATTAACAATTAAGTTGAGGCAACAACTCAAACTTGCTGTTTGATGATTTATTTTCATTTGTTTCATCATGCAAGGTAATGGTTGCTACAGTTCGGTGTGATGAAATTGCAAACGAGAAGTTTGGATGCCTAACATCGGATGCAGTAAGAACTTGCCACTTAAAGATCCTTTAACCTTCGTCGAGGTTTGGAGTGCACTAATATGGTTGCAATCTTCTTTAGGAATGGCTGGATTTGGAGAATGCTGTCCAGTCAGGTCCAGTACCCGGCTTTGGGAAAAAACTTGGCTATATTGTGGACGTTCACATGCAAGAGTAAGCCCTTGAGTGATTTGAGTCATTGAGATATTGACACTCCGGTGGTTTGTTCAATGTGATTCCTGGTGCTTGCAACTTTGCAAGCTATTAGTACAGTAATATAACTTGGCTATATTGTGGACGTTCACATGCAAGAGTAATGATACGCAGCTCTCCTGCGTGTTCGATAAAAAAAAAGAGATACTGACACTCCGGTGGTTTGTTCAATGTGATTCCTAGTGCTTGCAACTTTGCAAGCTATTAGTACAGTAATATAAACTTTGCCATATATATGCCGTTTATGTTCTATACATCTAACAATAGACTAATAGACATGTACTTCATATAGGAAATTTCTAAAATTTCCTACACTCCTGCTCAAATATTTTCCATTGAGAACAGACCTACACTGGGATATTTACCATATACTTGATAATAATTTGTTGCTCTGCTTTCTAAAATTGGCATTCACAAAGACTGGTGTGTTTCTTTTTTCTGTGACCGAAGTACATGCATTGAAGCTAGAAGTTGGTAACCTTACTGCTTTGTTTTTGTTCTAGTGAGGCCAATATTTAGTGATGACTGTAAGCTTCCGTTCATGAATAAAACTGAGATGTGAATCATTATTTTTCTAGGTTTGACAAAGAAACTGTCTATTTTGATGAAGCTGTTAGGACAGGAAAACGACAACAGCTGGAATCTAGAGTACTGAATGTAAGGCACTCTTGTACATCAATATTCTTTTCTCACCAAAGAATAGTATATCTCCTTGTGAATTAAAATTGCTGTAACCATTGTGCTACTCTGAAGAGTTCATCTGGTGTTAAAAAGCAGATGACAAGATTATTTCTTACACATAAATACTATTGATATTTTTGGCATGCACCATTTCTTTCTACATATTTTGCTGTTCTGTCACTAATTTTGTCCCAATTTTTTCCCAGCTTGTCCAACCTGCGTTCCAGAAAATGTTGAATCATCTGCGCACAAAGGCTCTTGAAAAATTTAAAATTGACCTTAATCTTTCTTTGGAGAATGGAAAAGGTTTTGCAGCATCTGTTCGGGAGACTACTGAATCCTCCCTCAACGAATTTGACCAAGGATGTGCAGGTAAACTTCTTTCATTGCTCATTATTGAGAGTTTGTATAAATACTGTAAATGCCCAGGGATGATAAAATTTATTCCAGGGATATTGTGTCTATATGGCCATTGAAGAAATTAATAGTCTTGAATACTTGAATTGAAGTAGTAATGTCCTACAAATAATAACAACTTGAATTTTCTATGTTGTCTAAAGAGCATAATCATTTCTTTTGTTGTACCAATATTTTAAAGTGGTACTGCAATCTGATAATTCTTGCTATTCTAGATGCTGTAATCAAGCAGGCGGACTGGGACTACTCTAAAATACTAGATAAACTTCGGCGTGATATTGAAGACCATGCACATTCAATTCGTGAAGGCAAGCTATCAGAACTGACAAACCATGCTAAGGTTAAGTATGACAAGATTAAGGAAATCCTTTTCATTAGTTTCTGAAGACACAAGTCACACAACTCTCTTCTGGATTTCTTTTGGTATATACTACGACATTGGTTACCATATGGTAATAATTTAAGTTTTGTGTACATGCAGGAGAAATTAAGAAAAGTACTCGCTGAGCCTGTGGATTCTCTTTTTGATGCTGCAGGCCAAACAACCTGGGCATCAATAAGAAACCTTTATAAACGTGAGACGGAGGCCGTTCTGCCAAAGTTTCTGAAAACCCTCTCTGGGTTTGAAATGGAAAGCACATCATCAGACGTAATGGTGTCAAATCTAAGGGATTATGCCCGAAGTATCGTGGAAAATAAAGCTAAAGAAGAAGCTGGCAAAGTTTTGATGCATATGAAGGAGAGGTCGACAAAATTATCTGTTGCTTGTTCCTTGTACCAATCAATTTCACAACCTTCTGATAAAATTTCCTGCTACTGCCAGGTTCACAACGGTGTTTAGTCGCGATAAGGATTCAATTCCAAGGGTCTGGACAGGAAAGGAAGATGTCCGTGCAATAGCAAAGGATGCTCGATCTGCTGTATAGGACTCATGCCCTTCTCACATGACAAAGAATTCTCTTTTTTTTTGTTGTTGCTGTTAATTGCGCTTACACTTATGTTGCAGGCTCTGAAACTTCTTTCTGTAATGGCTATCATTCGCTGGGATGACAAGCCAGACAAGCCAGATAGGATTGAAAATATTCTCACTTCAGCACTTCTGGATGGTTCTGTTGCATCAAAGAGTGCAAGTGCTTCTTCTGGTGATCCACTTGCTTCAACTACTTGGGAAGAGGTAGATTTGTGTTTATTTGTTCTTCTTGCAGCAAATAATGAAAGTGCATATGCAAAGGAACCATCACTTCATGGAACTCTTGAAACAGGTTCCTCCAAAGCATACACTCATTACTCCAGCTCAATGCAAGTCATTATGGAAGCAGTTGAAAGGAGAAACTGAGTTCACAATTACTCAAGCAGTATCCACACAGGTGTGCATTTCATACCACAAACCTTTGTTCTCTAACTGCATATTTACCAATCAGAGATTTTCTGCTAGCACCTTGTTTATTTCTGTAGAATGACGCTAGAAAGTCGCATTTAGAGAAATGTGTAGTTTGAAGATTTTAATGCTCCCTTCCATATGCTGTAATTTTTCCCTAGTGAGTGAAATAGAGTCCTATTTTCTTATATTTGACTTGACTTTTCATCTCTACATGACTTGACTTTTCATCTCTACAGCAAGCTCACAGGCGCGGTAATGGTAGGCTGCCTCCTCCTTGGGCGATGGCTGCTATTGCTGTTCTCGGTTTTAATGAGATCATGGTGCTTTTGAGGTACTTGGATCATTAGCCGCACTATGTCCACCAGTTCTTTACACACTGAAAATAATTACATGACAGCGCCATTCTTGTTCTGCTGATCAGGAATCCCATATATCTGTTCTTGCTATTTGTGGGTTATTTACTGGCCAAAGCTTTAGCAGTGCAGCTAGATATCAGCAGAGAATTCCAAAATGGTGTGGTAAGATTTTGAACACTTGATATGAAGCTGAGCTTAGGAATTGTAGTTTTTATTCTCATTGCAGTATGTTAAATTGTGAAAATAATTTCTAAAAAATCTAAACGAATTCTCTACTACTATACATCTCCTGAAAAACTGGTTACGTTGCATCAGAACGGCCAGACTTCCGAGACCAGAATTTTGATCCGCCTTGCCAAAATTTTGATTGCTGACTGTAGAAAGCTGTTTTCTGTGTTCATTAACTGTGACTGTAGTACAACTTAAAGTTCCTTGTCATCATTAAAAATTTGAAGTGCCCATGTAGATTCACCCAAATGCCAACTGGTCCAGCTCTCCGAATTGCACCAAAAGCGCATTCCGTAGTAGATGAATTTTATTCAGTATTGCACTGATAGGAGGAACTTGTCGTTTGCATGGGCCCTAGCTTAGGAGCTATTATTACTGAAAGAAAGGGAGGGCAAATATGCACGAATGGCTTGGAATGGGTGCGTAGCATGAGTTATCATTGGGCAGTACCATAAACATGTAGTATGTAGTTGCATAATATGAACATTCTCATTAAACTGTTTTATTTAGATCAGTGATGCTGATTTTTTTTTCTGAGAACACGCAAAAGCAAGCAGTCTTTACAAAAGAATAAAAGCGACCCGGGAACAACAAAGGACTAAAAGCTAAAGCCTAATCTCAAAAGACTGATTTGCAACTCAACGACACGTTGCCCCCTTGCGCTGCCGCTACTGATCCAATAGCCTGCCGATACTGATATGAGTGATATGTTTATCCCTCAGAGCAAAAACTTATACTACCATTGGTTCTTTCTGCCAAAGCTCCATTCTCTTGAAGAACAGAACAACACTTGGTCATAAATGTTGATAAAACTTGCGAACAAAACAAACTTTAGGATAAGTACTTGTAACACTCTGGCCCAACGTCTGAGCTCGAAATTATATCACTACTCTCTATCTTTCTAAATACACCGCCATCTCTACAAGATTTCGGCATTATCTCCTTTAGTCATATCTTAACGAAATGGTAAATAATATACACTTAACAATAAGCATTAACCTAAGAGTAAACAAAAATATAAATTCGCCAACTATTGAAAGGAAACGTAAGAGATATTTCCATTAAAACATAAAGTTAACACAAACTAAGTATACTACTAATGTCTGAATATGACCACTAAAGGTGATATATGAATTACTGTTTGCACGTGAAATAAATATGTTACTCTCGCCCATGCATGTCGTCTTTAACATTCACCTAAAACAACAACAAAACAAGCGTGAGTCCAAAACTCAGCAAGTATATAATAAAATAGTGGCATCAACATAACAATTCAGTAAATCCTATATATGTGAACTGTAAATCATAATCTCTATAACTATATCATTGTTTCCTGTTTCTTTCATACAATGAGATGTAATGTTTCTGTAACTGTAGTTTATACCGGTATAGCGAAGTGTTCACCCGTCGATAAACCACTCTTGCTCTGCCCTCTTTCATATGGGGTCTCAAATTTCACTCCCGTGGAGTGCCTACCGATGTAGGTCTTTATCTTCCCGCTCCCGTGAGATGCATACCCGAGGTATGTCTGTGTATGAGTGCAATGCATGATGCAACATTCTTTCAATGTTGACACTCAACCATCAGCTTCACTTATCATGGTATGATCAACATGTAATTTTGTATATCATCTCATAAAATGCTGTAAAAATAAGGTATGGAAAAACAAGTATCAAGCATCCATCAAAATCCACTATTCTATCATATACTTGCATGTTTAACCTTGTGAACAATACGTGAATGGCACCAAACTAGGATCACCTGAACAAGTACCATCTAGTCTCAATAAACTATAGCAATACATGCACACATTCGAACTACATCGTTCCTAAGTGCAAAGTCCAATATAATGAACTCTCCCTGTATCGGACAATTCTCCTGCTGTCCTGGTGATAAAATGACCACAACTCACAAATCCTAAACCCAAACACCATAATCCATAAGTGTTCTGTGATCTACACAAACTTTTCAACGTAATTCTAGTTATCACAATTTTAAGATTAAGTCGTCTAAATCCTCGTTTTTAGCCCAAAGGTAAACCTAACCCTTATCTAGATAGCAGCTTCAAAATTCTATAACTATTGTTCTCCAACCATAGCAAAGATAACATTTCTAAAGACTAGAAGAAATTTTCTAACTTTCTCTAGTTATGAACATAATTTAATTCAGGCATCTACTAGGATCAAATAACAAATTAACACGACTACATCCAGCAGCGTCCAAATCCTAGACAACAACTTTCCCAAAATGATAACTTCTAAACCGCTCAACCAAATCCTGTGTTCTTGCACTCTATAGGAACCTCAAACAACTATCTACAATATTTATATTGTGGCAAAGTTATGAAATAGGACGTAGCTACTCCAAAACTCGTCCACAAAATAGAACAGCACACCTTATCAAATCCCGGCTACAACCAACAACTACAACGCTACCTAACTATCATGATTTAGAATTTACATGACTACACATGGATCCATGCCATCAAAACATCACGAAACTAGGTCCAAGGCTTTACCAACGACTGTAACACTTCTAACCATGATACCTCGCCTCTAACAATACTAAACTAATCTCTAAAATCAATGAACAGCATTAGAAGATGAGTGAGGATTTGGTCATTACTCTAGACGCGAACATCGGGGGCGGCAAGATTGGCGACTTTCTTCTTCATCATCCTTTTGGCCTTCCCTTATTCTTCCTCACAGCAGTAGCAACGCACGGCTCGACCTCCTCTCCTCTCTCCCAGCTGGTCTCCTTCTCTGCCGGGCTCCCGCCATTTCCCCTTCCCCCGCTTACCCTCTCTCCCTTGGCCGCGACTGCCCTGGATGGCAGCGCGTGCTAGGCAGAGGAGACAGGGCGGCCAGCACTGTCAGATGGCACAGCACAGGGGCACGGCCAGGCGACAACAGCGCTGGCGGGGTGGCGTGGGACAATAACGGCTTGGTAGCGGCAGCGCACGAGGCCTGCGTGGTGCGCATAGATGCAAGGGGCGATGGCGACGCAGCAGCTTGCGATGACAGGCGGTGGAGCACAAAGGAAGCAATGCAACTTCCTCGAGGGCAGCGGCTGTAGGGGCGACAGCGAGGGTGCACAGGCTGCGGCGGGGAGTGGGCTAGGGCAGCAGCCCCCTCTGCCCCACACCTCCCCTCTTATAAGGCGGCGACGGCTAGAAGGGCCGAGGCCGATTCAGCCAAAAACTCCTCTTTTTTCTGGAACTAGCTGAATACACGTGCGTTGCTACGGATTTTTAAATTTTATCATACTACATGTTTTAAAACTCACGGGTGGTAAAAATTTTTAGAATATGCTACAAACATGTTCTAAAAATTTTTAAATCCGTCAAGTAAGTCGAAAGCCGCCGATCACACCTTGTGGTCATAAGTCAGAAGACATCGACCACACCTCGTGGTCGTAGGTCAGGAGCCCTCGAGCACACCTCGTCATCGTAAGTCGGAAGCCGTCGACTATCGCGCGTGATCGTAGGTCGGGAGCGGTCGACCATCACTGGTGGTCGTAAGTTGGCAGCAGTCGACGATCGATCATGATCCTAAATCGGGAGCCTTCGACAATGGCTCATGGTCGTACATCAGAAGACGATGACCATCATTCGTGGTCGTAAGTCGAAAGCCATCGAGGATACCTCATGGTCGTAAGTCGGAACACATCGACCAGCGCTTGTAGTCGTAAGTCGAAAGACATCGACCACACCTTGTGGTCGTAAGTCGAAACACATCGACCAGTACTCATAGCCATAAATTAGAAGCCTTCGATTACACCTCGTGATCATAAGTTAGAAGCCGTCGACCATCGCGCGTGATCGTAGGTCGGGAGTGATCGACCATCGCTGGTGATCGTACATTGGTAGGCCTCTGGTGCGCTTGTGCCCTGTCGCCCGACTGTCGGCGCCAGCCTGCTCGGCTCTGACTTGGATCACGGCTTGGACTTCGACCACGACCCTTCGACTTCGATTACGGCCCTTCGACTTCGACCGCGGACCGATTTCATCCACGGCACTTCGACTTCGACCACGGTTTGGATTTCGACCATGACCCTTTGACTTCGACCACGACCTGACTTCAAACATAGCCCTTCTACTTCGACCATGGACCGACTTCGTCCACAGCCCTTCGACTTTAACCACTGTCCTCTTCGACCACGGCTTGGACTTCAACTACGGTCCTTTGATTTCGACCACAGTTTCGACTTCGGGCATGGCCCCCTTCAACCACGGCTTTGACTTCGACCACGGCCCCATTTGACCACGGCATCGACTTCGATGACTAGCTTGGGAGACCAAAATCGCCAGACAGCACGACAGGCTCCGAGCGAAGAGCAGGAGGAGGTAGAGAGTCTCACTGGGCGAGCGACCGCTGGGCAGCGGCTGCGGGGGAGAGCCCGGTGGACGGGCGTAATAAGAGGAATCCACCGCCATCGCCGAGTGCCCTTCTCTTTGATCCGCCGGCCGCTGTCATCGAGCGCCATTCTCTTCGATCCACCGGCCACTGTCGCCGAGCGTCGTGCCACTAGTTGGAGGGGCGATGGGAGATGGAATTGGTGGCGGCATTGAGGAGGAGGCGCGACACGAGGGATTGGGGGACAAGGAGACGGCAGTTGCAGGAGGTGGAGGTGGGGAGGCAGCGGCAGGTAGATGGGGAGAGGAGGCAGCAGGCAAATGCGTTGGGGAGGTGGCAACGAGAGGATGCGACACTGTTAGGGAAAGTTGGGGAACTGCAACCAGACGCTACCATACGGGGAAGGAATTGGTAGCGGCGCTGAGGAGGCGGCGTGGCACGAGGGTTCAGGGGAGAGGAGGCGGCGGTTGCGGGAGGTGGAGTGGCTGCGGGAGGCAAAGGATGCGGAGGAAGAGAAGAGGAGGAGCACGGCCCACGCGTCGGATCTGGACGGCTGATCTTTGATCGGACAGCTGAGAAGAGAGGAGGGAGAACGGACCAACGACTACTAACTCACATTTTTATAATAGTAAAGATATTACAGTACTGCACATGTGCAATGTCTTCTAAGTTAGTGCCTTGCATTAGTAGCTGAAGAAAGAATGTTGCATCAGTTCTTACCTCGCGTTAATTCTGTCCGCTCTGAGATAAACCGATGATAAAATGAGCTGATGTTATTCTGCAGGTTCCTGGGATTATCTCTGTTTCAGCAAAACTAGTGCCCACATTGCAGAACCTCCTAAACAAAATCGCAACCGAGCAGCAACAAGGACAGCACCCCCCTCGGGCGGCGGAAGCTCCACCACAGGCAGAGGCAGAGCCACATCCACCCCCGCTGCTCCTGAGCCCGAAAAGCCCCATGAGCGAACTGCGGAGGCTGCACATGCCGTTGAGCCCGGTGCGCAGAGCGGCGGCGTCTTCGCCGTCATCCTCGTCGTCGTCCACCGTGTCATCGCCCAGGAACGTTGTTGAGGACCAGAAACCAAGACCGATTGTAGAGACTGACAACGAGTCCAACAGTGCTTACTCCATAGTGTGATCCATCTGGGGGTCAGCTGGTATATACTGCCCCATCGGAAGGTATGGGCATTTTCTGTTGTCCTCATTTGGATGCATATAGCACTGGTCACAGTAATGATCTTTCATCAGTAGAAATCAAGAGAGAATAATGTAGCACCCTTCTCTCGCAAATTTTGTAGGGAGGGCTAATTTGTACAATGGACAAACAAGTGCTACTAAATGCCATTTTTCAGCATGTATAGAAGAACAGAGAAACTACTCGGGTTGGAAAACCTAGGATTTGTTCAAAGAAAAATAACAATCTGAACCGGACTCTTCGATCGTTTACGTGGTTTTGCATTATGCCTTTTCATGATATATATACTTGGATATAATGGTCATGGTAGTGAAAATCTGCCGAGATTACATGCCCGTATGATCGTGGTAGGATGGTATCTCGAGAATCATGATTCTACAGATCATAAGATCTGATCCACCATTTTACATTATCCTTCCTAATTAAGATCCTATTTAGGATCAGGACCCGAATGGCCTCGCAAGATTGTATGATCCATACGTATGGAGATCCTAGCAACCTTGCTTTAGTTACACGTATTATTTGCGCATAGTTAATTGGTCACTTGTAGGATCAACACTTACCGATGCTAGGGTCGCTTGGTGAAGATAACTACGCCCCAGGACTGAGCACTCCAGAGCAGTGGAGGATCAGGAAAATTTTTTGGAGGAGCTGAAGTACCTTCAGCTCGACCTCAGCCCCTTCTACATTATACATCCATGGCTAAAAATTTAGGGTGGCTCCAAGGGTCCGGTAGCAGTAGGGGGGCTCGAGCCCCCAGCCCCACCGCTGGATCCGCCCCTGCTCCAGAGTAGCCACCCGTATGCAATATCCCAAGATGCAGAGGACAAGAACACTGTTCTCTGCATGGTATTGCCTCTGCAACGCCTGCATGGAGCCAAGACATGCCCCATGCCTGCAGTCTCCCAAGATCCACGCAGCCATTGCTTTCTCCTCCCTGCTGGCACGGAGACATATACATCACATACAGGTGACAATACTACGGGGGAGGGAGCCGAGCGGCAGGGCACATGGGAGAGTCTCGGCGTGTACAAATCAAAGGTTTTTTCTGCCCCCTGCATCACCACATGGCCACTGCTGTTTGGTAGTAGTAGACAATGGCTTAGTTTAGCTGCACATCGAGCATACACAAGGCTAGGTACATGGTATGTGACATCTATCCATCGTCCATGCATGCCTTGGGTCATCCAGAATGACATAAATAGATTTCTCTGTCCTATGATTGGAGTGTTTCTAATAAAGCATATAGTTTGGTTGGAGGAAGCTGGAATCAGGAGATCCTGGCATAGGATTCTTCAGCCTTTGCTCAAGAAGAATAGGGCCGGAGATAGACCCACCCAGCCTACTGCCAACCCTACATTTTAGTACTACATGATTGCAAGTGCAACATGGTTACAAGGTTTAAGATCTTGCCAGATCCTGAGCTCAACTTACAACTCTACTAGTACTACTGAACTGGGCCACTAGCTAGAATAAGTAACCTGAAGTTAGGGCAACACTGAGATGTGTTGCCTCCCAGCAGCTAAACTTCAGTCCTAATACCGTTTCAACTACCCGAGCTATAATGCGCATGACAAAAATGGCGATTACAGAGATGCCTAAACAAGAGATGCTACGATGCCGTCTCCTTGAAGCTCTTCGTGAGCCAGATGGCTGTTTCCCTGGGAGACGCTTTCTCAGGGCCGAATGGCTTCAGCAAGATCCCCAGCTCGTCATACCTCTCCTGCTGCAGCAGCTGTGCACTGAACTCCAGCAGCCCTTCCAGCGCCTCAGCACGCTGCTGGTACGACGAGGTGTCGAACCGCTGCTGCCTGGAGTCGTTGGACCCTCGGCTCGAGGCGGCGGTGGCGTTGCGGCCTGAGGAGTCGCTCCCGTTGTCCCCATCCGTGCGCAGTACCTGGATTGTGCATTTGTCCTTGGTGATCGACCGGTTGATGAAGGGAGGCGTGGAGCAGGAGCCACGAGCTGAAGAGAGCTTGTGGATGGGGTGCAAGGGGTCCTCGGATGAAGCCAGTGGGAATTCCGCGATCCTGTCGATTCGAGGTGCGTTCACGGAGACATCAGGGGAGTCCAGCCGGTCCAGAATGCTGGTGCTGCGCTTGTTGGGCGTCTCATATGTCGGCAGCGGGAAGGATACTGTTCGAGCTGGTCGAGCACTTTTGCTTAGAGGGGTTCTTGAGGGGGGCTGTAAAGGAGGAAACAGAAGCTCAATGAATATCGGACCGTTTGTTCCAACACGAACCAAAAAAAAAAAAAAGATGGCAAGTCATGCAGATGCAAAATCATGATAAAGCCAAAAGAAATAACATAGAGAGAAACAAATGCATCATGGCAAGAACTTATCGATTACTAGAAGGCAAAATGCTGACTGAACGATAAGCTTATTCAGATTAACATCAAAGCATGCAGTGAGCATGTCCATGCTGTAATTGAGGACTATGGCACTTTGCAAACAAATGGAGAACTAGTTTAGCAGTATTATCAAAAACATGAAGAACATAGAACAAGCTCAATTTGAAAATACCTCGGCACGGTTTGTTCTGGTATAAGATGTTTTTGGAGGTTCAAGCCGATTTCTAGTTGTGGATGTCTTGGCTGGAGTACTTTTGGGAGTCCTTAGGATGCTTGATGTCTTCATTATGATGGCTTTACTGGTAACCTCGTCCTCAACATGACTGCTGTCAATAGACAGCTCTTTGACACTCTGAGTAGTTGTATATTCTTTGATGCTACGAGTAGAGCTGATAGAATTCCGCTCAGGAGATGGTTTGCTAAATGTTACAATCCTCTCATTTCCCAAAGAGTTTCTCCTGGCCATTCTTCTGCGCACGGAATCAGCTATATCATCAGGAAATGTCATCTTCTTAACTTTGTCAGTCAGAGATTGATGGATAGGAAGTATATTGCGAGTAGGACTAGATTTCAATTGGACTTGAAGGACGTAAGGCTGAAGTTGTGGATGTTTGAGCAGTTCTGCAGCCTGTACAGGACATTTAGTGAATATTAACATCAGAGAAAACAAATTTACATTGGCACAAATAATAGATTAGTAAAAAGGGAACCGAGGAATTACACTTGGTCTGTGCTCTGGACTTTTCCGCAGCATGCTCTTAATAAGTCCCCTACTGCATGAAGGAAGTAAAACTATGAGAAGCATGCTCCATTCAGGTAAGATGACAGGCAAAATGGAGTGAAAAACAAAAGATAACTCGCTCACAAACTTACAAGGCACCAGAATATTTTGTGGGCAATGGTGATACTATTGACTTTGTGATCTTGTTAATCAGAGCTTGCATGTCCTGCCAAGAAATGATTAAACCGGACCCTCATAAATTTCTTTGAGATTACATGATTATTAGGACAGAGACAGTAGTCTAAATATATACTCAAACAGACTTGGCTACAATATGCTACATTATATATGTAATACAATGAGCATCCAGTAACAGGTAGTAACAATCCCAAGTTTATTAATGTAATAATAGGAGATAAACATTCAAGACATGCCAAATAAATATCTAACTATAAAAGCAGAAAGGTATACATGACATTATTTTGTAGTTTTAACCATCAAGTTGAAACAATGCGTAAAACCAATTGCATGCATGGGCACCTAAAAAAGGCAAGGTAGGGACTTACAAAAGCTTTAAACGCAGGCTTGAGAGCAGTCATTTCGTATATACAACATCCTGAAACAAAGTAACTTAGGTATTGAATCGCAAGTTTGCTATCTTGGTCCACGAAAGCAATTTCTCACATAGAAGTGATGCATACCTAGAGACCAAATATCAGACTTGGTGCCATATGGTATATCAGCAAGAAGTTCTGGGCACATATAACTTGGTGTTCCTACCACCTGCATTGAGGGCAATATACTACTAAGAACACCATCGAATATGTAGAAGAAAACTGAAAAATGTTTTAGGTACTTACAGAAGATGCCAGATCGTCAGAAGTCAATATTTTGGCAAGCCCAAAGTCACCTGCATTTGTTTAGACTCGGAATTACATCATTATCAGGATTGCTAAACTCATACATAAAGTATTGTGCTTTTCCTGGGACTAAGCTACGTACCAAGCCTTATACTTTGGTCTCTGGCAATAAAAATATTGGAGCACTGAAATAAATTTAGCAGCTTCAGTATACATCATCACCATGCCTTAGAAAGATAAGTATCAACATGTGCTCCAAATGAAGCAGTGAAGCGCTGTTACTGACCTTGACATCTCGGTGAAGAATGTGATTTGCATGCAAATAATCAAGGGCCATGAGAAGTTGCACAAGCCACTTGCAAAGCTTCTGCAAAATGAAAATATAGTTGAACGAGCAGTTCTTGGATGCACAGAACAAGCTAAATATGTCAAAATGAAAGCAAGGCTACAAACCGTACCTCCTCAGAGAAATAGGTACCATTAGCTCTTTTAATAGCTTCAGCCCTGAACCAATACAGATTTGTGTTAGCTACAGGCCTATAGGGACTTAAAGTTCGTGAACAAATAATGTAAAAAGGATTTTTGACATCACAGAAATACATACATGTCTCCTCCCTCACAATAACCTATAACAATGCAGACGTAGCAACCCTGAAAGTTCAAAGATAAAAAATGAGAAAAATGGGTAAAAAAAGAATCTATTTCACCCTCCATACTTGTTAATTTCCTCTTGTTCTGTCCTTTTACCAACCTTCTCCACCCATGAATCTCTGTACTCCACGATGAACGGATTTCTCACTGTCGCAATAAGCTGCATCTGCATGAAGAACATTTCGGCGTTACTCAGTGAAAACAGTATAACACAAGACAGCACATCTTGTAAGTTCAGAGCTTCGGATCAGTTCATCAGTCATCACTAGCCGAACTAAACGTAATAGCATCATCATGAACACAGTAAATTTATTAAACAACCGAATCTTGGCACCAACTGATTATTCTGTACCAAGAATGACATCAATAAACCAGTCTTGGTGAACAAAAGACATTTTCTTTTCCTTCCTTGAAATCATAGCTAGGTACCAAATGCATGAAAATGTAACTCTTGAAGTAGAAAATGCTTTACCTCCTGGTGGGCAGACCGTCGAGTGCGGTCGGTTTGTCGCGCAAGCCGTATCTTCTTCAGCACATACCTGCACGGCATACAGAACTCCATTTGATCAAAATGGCTGAAAAAATGTTGCGCCCAGAAGGTAAGTGAAGGGCAGTGCTAGTCAGCCTCACCTCTTCTTCTCTACTTTGTGCCTCACTAACAGTGCAGAACCAAATGCTCCTTTCCCAATCTGCTCCAATACCTCATACTGATCCATGCTTCTGGAGTCTGAGTAGCTCACACACAGCAAGGTGGGTTTTTTTTTACTGTCCTGGGGAAAAATCAAAGCTTTGGTCAAGAAATGGTGAAGAAGGTGGAGCAGCAAGTGCGTTGAAGTACTCCATAACTCTAATGTTAGCACATGGTTGGCTCAACATAAACTCTAAACTAAGGAAGTACCTTTAAAACCTCAAGTCCAACACAATTTTAGTTAGAGAAAAAGTAAGTATTTTTCAGGAAAAATAAAATGAACGTCAGCCAAAGTTGCCACCACTCTCAAGAAATATTCGGGCGTAAAGAAGAGGAAAACGTGAGCTCACATGAAAGAAGACCTAAGAAAAGACAAGTGATCCGAAATTACGGATGCAAAAGCACTTAGTGACAGAACTTGCCGACAACTCTGAACTGTTCTGAAAAGAAAAGAAAAAAGCTTTGAACCTAAATGTCAGCTTCAGGAGCGCATCAAAATTCAAGAGAAGGGGAGAAAAATTAGCCCCAACCTCAAGTGCCACCAACTTCTAATCAAACTAACCCCAATAATTTATTTATCGAATCCCAAATGCCAACTCCACGAGCACACCAAATATTCAACGAGAGCTAAATGATCCCCAAATGACGGCCCGATTCCACGACTCCACATGATCAAGCAAGTCAAAAGCTGAACAAAAACAGAGTAGGAAAAAGAAAAGGAAGAAGAGCAACCCAATCCATGCTCTAGAACCTGAAATGCCAACTCCAACTCTCCAGTAACTCACCAAAAACACCGGAAAGATCCAAGAAGAAGCACTCTCCGATCAGAAAGCAGCAGGCTTTGGAGGACTTACGGGGTCACGCACGCAGATCTCGCCGCATTTGATCAAACGAAGACGGAGGGAGAGACAAAGGGAGATAGCTGCGAGTTGAAGAGGCAGCGAGGGAAGCAGAGATTAAAAAAAAGATGGGGTTTTGGATGGGTTCAAACTTGCCCAGAGCCTGCTTGCCAATCCCCCAAAGCTTTATATAGCCAAGGGCAAAGGGTGGAGGAGGGAGGGGAAGGGCGACAAGGCCCCCGAGGAGAGAGAAAAGGATCAAGGCTAGAGAGAGAGAGAGAGAGAGAGAGAGGTGATGCCGTGATGGCACTGAAGAAGAGTGTGATGACTGATGAGAGAGAAGGGGGAAGGAGGGAGGGAGGGGTGTGGGCCCCGGTGGTGTGGTCAAATTGGTGCTTTTTTTATAGTATTGTTTTTGGATTGCATCCAATTATGATGAGAACAAAAAGGAGTCATTAGTGTGAGTGTGTGGCTATACTAATGGCGCACTAGTTGTGTGGATGAACATGTTTGTATGCTAACTGTGTGGATGAACTTTAGAGCAGCCATGTAATTAGTTTAGCTGAAGTTTTCCTACAAATTTCTCTCTGCAGAGCATCAAACAATCAACTGGAATCAGTGCAGTTTGAACATAGCTAGCTTGCACTGACTCTGCATTTCTTAGTTTTTTTAAAGATATGCCAAAATCCGTAACATTTTTTTAATGAAAATAGGGTGCATAGGGCTGGGGCCCACGCTATAGGAATGCCAATGCCATTTCTCCTCTAACTAATAAGAACACAACTTGCAGTATTATATAACTAGCCACATAAGCGCGGCGCACGCCGCGCTAGCTACCGTGTGGACTAAAGTAAAAGAGACGATAATTCGCAGGGAGCTTCATAAAAAAAAATCCAGGGACAAATGTGTAATTTTGGGAAAATCAAAGGTTCTTTTGTAAAAAAGCGAGGACCTGTAAGGGCCTGTACGTAAGTAAATAAGGACCTATACGTAATTTTGGAAACCCGCGGGGCGCCATCTAAAAAATTTTTTTAAAGAAAAAACTTGCAGGGACCTATCCGCGAGGAAAAAGGACCTTTACGTAATTTCCAAAAAAGCTGAGGAAAGTGGCTCGGCCGGCCGTACGCGAATTGCGTCGCCACGCGCCGGCCGGCCGAGCGTGGGGCGCCGACGTGGCTCGCTGCCTGGGCCGGAACTCCCCCGGCTTTACTAGGGGTATGATTACTCCATAATTTCTATGCCACGTAAAAAAAATGAAGTGCTTTATAATATAGGTCTCATTCTAAACGGTTTTAGCTTTTTTTAGTTTTAATTTATTTAGTTAAAAGTTGCTTGAAACGCATCGGTTTTTAATTTTACAACAACAACAAAACCTTTTGTACCAAACAAGTTGAGATATGTTAGGAATAAAACCTTCTCAAAATCAAATAGATATGAACCTTGAAATAAAAACTGTAATGCTAATACTAAAACCCTAAGCCGTACAACCTGCTATCTAAGGCAAGAGTCTAAAACACTACCCCTAACTTTCTTATAGTTCCGGTACGTGGATCGCTGTCTTCGATGCACTCCTATCCAAAGCTAATTCTTTAGATACATTTCAATCCCTCAAGTTTTATATCTCCACCTACATAGTTTTCTACGTAGCCTATGTAGTTTTTTACATAGTATGTCCCAAGCCAGGAAAAAGAATGAAGGTTGTGTTAGGCTTGGCAAGCCAACGTAAAAAATCATGCCATCTTTTCATGGAATGAATCGGTTTTTAATTTTAGCTTGCATTTTTTTCTCCTTATTTTTTTGTATTGTACGTGATGATGTAACGGTTTTTCAAATTTTCTCAAATTTTTCTTTATTTTCTCTTAAAAAAGCTAACAATCGCTACAGTGTAATTTTAGCTAAAAGCTATAGTCATAAATTTAAGTCAAAAGTTGGTTAGAGTACCACCATATATATAGCATTACATGCATCTGAAATATATATATATATATAGACACACACATACATACATGTACAGAAAGGCTATTGGGTGTAGCCTTCCTTTGGTATTTTGTGATTCGAAGAGAGAGATGGTTGGGAGGGGATCAAATCAAAAGCAAATCAAGGTGGTGATCGGTTGGGCTTAAAAGCTCATGGCTTATGGCTGAAAATACTGTAGCTGGCTGAAAAAAATATTGTAGCTGACAGAGGCTTATTTAGCATAATTAAATTTAAAAAAATTAAAAATAGAAAAAATATGTTAGCCCATTACGTATAATACAAACAAATACGGGAAAAAAAGAACCGGCAAAAAAGCTCAACAAAAAGTTAAAAGTTCAGAAAAAGACGAAATTTATAAATAGTGAAAAATAAGCTGGAAGCCAGAAGTTTAAGCCCAACCGATCGAGGCCTTGTAGACTGTCCGTGTCTTTCTTCCTTCTGCTTTTCGCATCTCTTTTGCCGCTTCTCTTCTCCTCTCGTTCCACCATGCCAATCTCTGCTTTTGGTTGCCTGCCATGGCTCCTATCTCTGTCTCACACTAGCATTATACAGGCATTGTTCCATCTATTCTCTTCTTTTGACACATCATCTAATGCTGCTTGCTAAAGCAGCTCGATCGCATTCATGTTTCTTGCAGCAAATTATTTTAGTCTCTCGACCGGTTGTTCTCAGTGTCAAGCACCTGCATTGCAATTTACTAGCACTGGCTCTCTCTCTCTCTCTCTCTCTCTCTCTCTCTCTCTCTCTCTCTATATATATATATATATATATATATATATATATATATATATATATATAATTTAACCACGTCACACCTAGTTGTTAATTGAGTTAGTGCGTGCGTTAAGTAAATTAGTGCGTGCGTTTTGGAACTTTATGAATGTCATGAATAGCTCGAACGTGGGGATGGCGCGTTATTAAAAGCTGGACGTGGCAGGTGTGTCGGATCAGTTATTTCTTTTTCGCAATATAAAATATCAACGGAGAAAATGCTACAAACCAATTCCGGGCGGCACATAAACACTGTTGTCTTGTGAGTTCACTGTTCTCCAGTGAGTCTAGCCATCCACGAGTATCGAGTCTTTGTGATCGTTAGAGTGAGCATAGTGGTTGACCTTGCCACAATGTCGGAGCATGAAACAAGATCTCCATCATGGGCACCACCACCGAGAGCTCGCGTCCACGAAGATGGCAACGGGAGCAGCAATGGAGGCGGCGAGGTCATGGTGCAACATGTGGTGAAGGAGACGGGTGGTACGGTGGTCTACCCCATGCTGATGCGCATAAACTATGGCGATTGGTCCCTCCTGATGAGGGTCCATTTGCAAGCACAAGGACTCTAGGAGGTGATTGAGCCTGGAGACGTCGTCGACTACCACGACAACAGCTTAGCATTGCTGGCAATATTGCATGCCATGCCAACCAAGATGTTGACGACTCTTGCCATTAAGAATACGGTGAAATAGGCGTGGGATGCCGTGAAGGTAATGCGCATGGGCGCTGAGCGCGTGCGCAAAGCCAAAGCGCAAACGTTGCACTCAGAGTTTGAGTCTATGAAGTTCAAGGATGGAGTGATCGTCAATGACTTCGTGATGCGGCTCACCTGGCTTGCCAACAACCTTAATCGGCTCGGTGACAAGATCGATGATGAAAGGGTGGTGAGGAAGTTTCTTTGTGTTGTTCCCTCACGGTACTCGTAGGTCGCAATTTTCATCAAGACACTTGTTAACCTTAAGATAATCTTCATTGAAGAGCTGACGGGACAGCTCAAGGTCGTGGAGGAACACTACGACCTGGAGGGTGAAGCCGGCATCCAAGGAGGGCGGCTACTCCTCACGAAGGAGTGGCTCACGCGCTAGAAGAAGAAGGAGCATGGTGAATGCTCTTCTAGTGGCGAGAAGAATCAAGGTGGCGGCGATGATCAACGCTGCAACAAAGCAACGTGGTCGTGGGCATGGCAACGGCAGCCGCGGTGACAGAGATTCGATGTCGTCTGCTAGTGGTTGTGACATGATGAAGGTCAAGTGTTACAATTGTAACAACTACAGGCATTTCTCGAAGAACTGACGCAAGCCACGTCGTGAGCGCAAGGAAACGGCGAACCTGACTCAGGTGCAAAACGACACACTAGCGTTGCTGATGGCTGAGCATTACGAGCTTGCTTAGATAACCATCAATACAACGCAAGCAGTGTACCTCAACAAAGAGGTGGTGGTGCTAATCGATTCAAACGACAACGAGTGGTACCTCAACACAGGTGCGAGTAACCACATGACCGGCAACAAGAACATGTTCACCTCGCTGGATGATCACGTGAAAGGCAAGGTGAAATTCAATGATGGCTCAATGGTGGACAACTGCGGAAAAGGCTTTGTGTTGTTTTAGTGCAAAGACCAGGAGCATCGGGTGCTCATGGAGGTATACTGCATCTCTCGACTACAATCTAACATTATCAGTCTTGGCCAACTCGAGGAGGGTGAATTCAAGATTGTAATCGAAGATGGCGAGCAGAGCATCTTCGACTAGGAACGAGTGCTGCTGGCACAGGTGCATCGGTCAAGAAATAGGATATACACACTTGGCCTGAATCTGACCGCACCCGTATGCCTGATGTCAAAGGCGAATGAGGCAACATAGCGCTGGCATGCGTGCTATGGTCATCTCAGCTTTCACGACATACACGACCTAAGAGCCAAGAAGATGGTCGAGGGGGTGCCCTTCATCGAATGACTGGAATAATTATGTGATGAGTGCACATGCGGCAAGCAGCACCGAGTGTTGTTCCCATACGCCTTGAAGTACCGTGTTGAGTATGGCCTTGAGCTGGCTCACGGTGACTTATGCGGCCCGATTACACCAGCCACACCAGGAGATGGCCACTACTTCCTGCAGATCGTGGACAATCATAGCCATTTCATGTGGCTCAAGGTGATCAAGACGAAGGACGAAGCATTCAAACTCTTCAAGAAGATCAAGACCATCACCAAGAACGAGATCGGCTTCAAGCTGAAGGCATTTTGAACCAATCGTAGAGGGGAGTTCAACTCCATCGACTTCAATGACTACTACAATGAAATGGGCATCAAGCGGTATACGACTATGCCATACTCACCGCAACAAAACAGTGTCATGGAGCACCAAAACCAAACGGTTGTGAAGATGGCTCGCAGTATGATGAAGAGCATGGTGATGCCTGCCATGTTTTGGGGTGAGGTAGTAAAGACGGCGGTCCACATCCTGAATCATGCACCGACTCAGAGTCTGGATGGTGTAACACCGTATGAGGCATGGTACAAGAGCAAGCCTAAAGTCCACTATTTCCAAACATTGGATGTGTGGCACACGTCAAGAAGGTTGGCCCTGGCATCACCAATTCTCTGATTGCTCCACACCAATGGTGTTCATCGGATATAAGGAGGGCTCAAAGGCTTATCGTGTCTATAATCCGGTCACAAAGAAGTTCCATGTGACACATGATGTTGTGTTTGAAGAAGAGAAGCAATGGGACTGGACAACGTCATCTTCATTGACTAACATCAGTGAACTCGACATGTTCACCGTCAAATATGACATTACAAGTGACACTTTGGTAGACATCGATCGCACTACATCTTCGACAACAATGAATACGCCTGTGACGCCACAGGCAGCGGAATCACTCTAGCCCACAACATCGTTTGGAGCTACGATGCAGTGGGCAACACCACTGACTGGTGGATCGCGTGATTCCAAACGTATGCCGCTGAGGTATCGCACAGTGTTAAATATTTACTACACAACTGAAGCGGTGCAAATCGACAACACTGAGCCTGCTGATGAAGTCATAGAGTACGGTGACCTTTGTCTCCTTGGTGCAAAGGAGACCACGAGTATATAGGAGGCGCTCTCGTACACAGTATGAAATAGGCCATGAACGAAGAGTTGAAGTCCATCTATGACAATAACATTGGGAGTTCACCGTACTCCCTACTGGTTATCCAGTAATCGGGCTCAAATGGGTCTTCAAGGTGAAAAGAGATTCTCAACGTAATATTGCTAAGCATAAAGCTCACTTGGTTGCAAAAAGATATGCACACCACAGCGACAGGAGATGGATTTCAATGAAGTATTTGCATCGGTTGCTCCCATTGAGATAGTGCGAGTGCTGATCGCACTGGCGGTGCACGGCAACTGGCAAATACATCATATGGGGTGGGTTTCTTTTTGATTTATGGTTTTCTCCTAATAAACAGATAGGACAATTTTTTATCGACTTTTTAAAACGGCTTATCAGGATAATTTTTTTGAAACAGTTTATTGATTTATTAGTATTAGATTTATTCGCATAAACATTTATGCTGGAGTCAAAAGCCATATGCGAGCTATTTGTTCTGCTATTTCGGTTAGGTTAGATGCCGCCTGTCCTCCCGTTAGTCCATGAAGCTCTAGATTTGGCGGAACAAATCAAAGCATCATTGTTATCATTTTATAAAATGATCTATGCAAATTAAGAAGAAATCTACGAGAAATCCCGAATGGATCATCATCGGCTGTACTGTACTTTACTGTACGTACGTGAGTGAAATGAAAATCTGACAGGATCAGAACTGGGTCTCACACGAAGGGAAGAGTCGGAAGACTGGAACCCAGCGCAAAAATGCGGATTAAGTAAAGGCAAAATTAGACGCATCTAATGATATGATAGAGGCAGCCAGAGAAAGTGACCCATACTTATCTCTACTATACCTTTGATCCAATCTTAGCCTGTAATAATAGTAGAAAAAAGAATGTCAACTCGAGTCTCTGATCTATATTGGTTTGGTCGGCAAGTTGTGAGGGGTTTGCGAGTGCATGTTGCATTTGCACCCTTCTTAATTAAATGGATTTTTTTATCACACCCTCTCCAAAGAAACTTAATTTGGAGGGCTCTGTGGAGGCAGTTGTTCTTGACGATTATCCAATTCGTATTAGACCATATGGATGGTTATAAATAAAGTGATGATGAATAATTAATATTTGAATTATTTTGGATGTTGTGTTTGTGAAAATTTTGGTTGATCGCGGTCGAAGGTCTCAACTTCAAGTGGTTTCAGTCTGCTTTGAATGGTTTTTATCTTCTCCAAGTGTTTTTGGTTGCTCCGAGTAGTTTTGGACCAGTCCGATTGAGTCCGAGTGGCATCGGACAGCGTTCAAGTAGCAATGGAGTATCAGATGGTATTCGAGTAGCTCTAGAGCATCGGACGGCTTTCGAGACACATCGGAACATCAGATTACACTTGAGTTGCATTAGAGGATCGCACGGCTGAACGACCACAATAGACTTCGACCACAATAGAATGACTATTGAATGTAATCGTAGCTACAATACTTTTTCATGGTCGTAGTTACAGTATCTGGTCGGTACTCGATCGTCGTAGATTTTACTAGTCGATAGTCGAAGGCTTTGCGGTCGATAGTCATAGACTTTGCAGAATGATGTTATAGTCGTAGACTTCGCAGTCTTGTTTTCATAGTCGTAGACTTTGCAATCTACTGTCTTTGTCTTCAGTAGTCGAAGGCTTTGCGATCGGTTGTTGTAAGCTTCACAGTCGGTCCTTGTAGACTTCATGATCAATACGAGTGCTTTAATTTTTATGATCTTCAAATACCTCGAGTACTCGTGTTGGGTCAGTGGTTGACTAATCTAGTCAAAGTGGTTGTCGGTGATACTCAGTGCTCGGTGATCGATGGTGCGGTGACTGGTTGATGATTGGTAGTCGTAGACTTGGCGCTCGGTACTCGATGGTTTTGGTCGATAGCGATGCATGATATCCCTAAGTGTTTGGAGCGGAGCGATAGTATTTCCCGAGTGCTTGTGGTTTTCGAGTACTCGTTGAGCAAGCGGTCGTAAGAAGTTGTTTAGAGCTGATTTGCGGCAAGTGATAGAATGTGTGGTCGTAGACGACCTGGTTGATGGCCGTGGATGGTTTTCTTCTTGTCTATGGATAGATAAGGGTGGTGTGTGTGCGCGCGCGCTGATGACGGACAAATTGTGGAGAACTTGTGTCGAAAAACTTTTCTTTGGTCTTTGCATACACAGGATAGTGTGGAGATGATCATGGTTGGTGCCGAGTAGGACTGAAACTAGGATGGGGAGATCTGAGGTCCAGACGATTGAGGATGTCACGCGAGATAATCGGGTTAACGCTGGAGTATATGGAGATCAAAGGTGGTAATGCGTGGAGAAGCTACGGATGGTGTGGTCCTGGAGGCTTCTACACGGAGGTTGATGATGCGAGATGGAGCTACAGGAGGTGCGGTCCTAAAGGCTTCATCATGTGGTGGGATTGGAAATGTTGTGGAACGAGTTCATAATGGGAAGGATTAGAGCTTTGGTAAAACCCGTGTTAGGAAGGGTTTCGGGTCCCTTGATTTGAGAAGAGATAGGATTTCGTACTCATGTTTGAGAAGAACACGGTTTAGGACTCTAGCATATAAAAGCAAGGAGAGTCCAAATGTTTTGGCCATGGCTTTGCGAGGTTTTTTGTACTAGGGTTTTTAGGGGTGTTTGTGAGGGCACTTTGTAAATCCACAGAAAATCAACAATAAAAAATATCTTGAATCAATCTGATTCATGATTTCTGGTGATTGCTATATGGACGACGCATATAGTCGTGGATGGTTTTGTTCTTGTCTATGAATGAACAAGAGTGGTGTGAGTGTGTGTGTTGATGACGGTCAAATTGTGGAGATCTTGTGCTGGGAAACGTTTATTTGGTCTTTGCATGTGTAGGATGGCGTGAAGACGATCATGGTCAGTGACGAGGAAGACCAAGTCTAGGATGAGAAGATCTGAGGTCCAGACGGTTGAGGATGTCATGCGAGATGGTCGGGCTAACACTAGAGTATATGGAGATCAAAGGTGGTGATGCATGGAGAAGTTACGGGCGGTGCAGTCCTGGAGGCTTCTACACGGAGGTTGATGGTATGAGATAGAGCTATGGGAGGTGCGTTCCTAGATGCTTCATCACGTGGTGTGAGATTGAAAACGTTATGGAAGGAGTCCGTAACAGGAAGGATCAGATATTTGGTAAAACCCGTGTTAGAAAGAGTTTTGAGTCCTTTGATTTGAGAAAGAGATAGTATTTTGTGTTCGTGTTTGAGTCGAACACGTTTTAGGGTTTTAGCATATAAAAACAGGGAGAGGCCAAGTGTTTTGGCCGTGGTTTGCGAGGTTTTTTGTGCTAGGGTTTTTAGGGGTGTTTGTGGGGGCACTTAATAAATCCACAAAAATTCAGCAATAAAAATATCTTGAATCAATCTAGTTCATGATTTCTAGTGATTACTATTTGGGCGACACATACGACTATGAGCAAAGCTGAGCATCAAGTGTTTGTTTGAGCTGTTGAATTCTTCGTCGACTACATAGAGATTTCAAGAAGCGGAGGCAATCATTCACCCTCTCTGATTGCGTCATACGATCCTACAGATAATCTAGTCTGTTTAGGGGCACTTGGAGCATATGAATATGATTACGTAGAAATAGGATAAAATTCCTTCATGAGTCCTTAATACTTATCTATCATATTCTTCAAGTGTAAAAAAGAAGTCACCATGTTCTCTCTCAAAGGCTAGAAACTACTGCATTAATCGGAGAAAAGGAACAAAGATCCACACCATTGATTATAGTTGGTCTATACTATATTAAATAGGTATAACTATAAAAGCTATTACAACTATATAAGGAATACAACTCTATTCCCACCACAAGTATTAGAGTTATATAACAAGTAATTGAAAAACAAGCACAAGTGAAACCCCCCGCGAATTGGCAAGCCCCAAAGGGTGATACCCAAAAATAAATTCTGATGGAGCTTTTGTGGTAGCTAATGCACAGGCGGATGGGGATACGTTATCAGGGACAGGATGTGAGAAGTGTTGGCAGCAGGTTTAGGGCATCTAAAACATATCTGAATTCATTACAGGTTGAAACTGAAGCTTGCGTGCAAGGGAGTTAGAAAAGCGTTGGAGCTGGGGATGAGCAACATTACCATGGAGAGCGATGCCTTGGTCGTGAAAGCTGCGATAGAAGGAAATAAGTATGATTTGTCTCTGATTGGTAACAGTGTTCCTAGTTGAAGGAAGCCCTTTTCTTCTTTTTTTAATAGTTGGAAGTTTCAATATTGTCCATGATCTTACAATAAGGTAGCTCACGCTCTTGCAGTGATTGGATGTAATTCCAAACATGAAGAACACCTAATCTCCTGAGGATGTTCCCTCCTCTCTTCGAGTTTTGGTGTCCGGCGATTTAGCCAGTTCCACGGTATAATGAAATCAATGAGCTCCGTTTAAAAAAGGAGTTATATAACATGTACAGCTCATACAAACATACACATCGTAGTATCTAGCTGCGCAATTACACTGAAAATTCGACTAGTTCTTAGCGCTTTAGATCAACGACGGACCTTGCTGGTTACACTAGGTTTTCCAAGGAGAATCCATCCATGCAAAACTCGGAACATACGATGGTGCAATTGCAAAGAAGACCTTTATTACCTTCTTTTTCTTTGGGCTTTATCCGTTTCCCATGATCAGGTTCACAAAGCTGAGTGAACATTCACTCTCATCGGTAGGACTAGGCTGCTGGGCTCGTCCGGAAATATTCCTGATTCCGTCCGTAGTTTCTCAAGCTTTGACTGGATCTCTTGCTTTACCTTACCTTCTGCCTGCGCTTTCTTCGACAGATGGGATAACGACCAGTCCACTGACACGTGGGTCCCACCCCCTTCTACCGATCCCATGGTCGGTGCGCTGAGAAAAAAACATCCCCGACGATGATAACACTTGGATAGTAGTCGCTCTTCACGTTGATCCGATGGTTCACACAAAATTTAGACTCGGTTCTTTTAGATTTATAACTTATAATATAGTAATTAGTTTTCAAACGAGATATCTTTTTAAGATAAATTCTACAAATTTATTATAGTAGATACTATACGAATTTATCTATATCGACTAAAATCATGTACGAGT
Source organism: Dendrocalamus latiflorus (assembly GCA_017311315.1). Taxonomy (NCBI): domain Eukaryota; kingdom Viridiplantae; phylum Streptophyta; class Magnoliopsida; order Poales; family Poaceae; genus Dendrocalamus; species Dendrocalamus latiflorus. Next base: position 2,453,141 of record CM029636.1, on the reverse strand, counting down.
ATCTCTATTTCCGTACTCTCTTACGAACAAAAAGAATTTAAAATTTTAAGCCAAAAATTATAAATCACAACCAAAAAAACCCACTTTTAGATGTCAGAATAGGCTTATGGCCACATGACATCTACTGTTCGTAAAGTTTTTTAAAAGAAATGACCCTTTGCGATTATGATTTTATTAGGGTCAGATTATCCATTAGGCTGGTTGTACGGTCACTCAATATAAAATACATTAAATTCGTATACCAATTAGTTTATCTAAAAGCTAAAATCGAGAAGGAAACATGAGCAATTCAGTGGAGTAAAAAGAAATTGGTGCAGCCGGCGTAGGTATTTGCCATTGTTTCGGCCTAACTCAAAAGTTCGCCCTACATATCCCACTAATCTCTGGCTACATCACCCATTCTATAAAACCATGGTATATTGGTATGGGTTATGAAAAGGGGAGATAAAACCCTAAAAGCAAGACGCATGATGCAGGCACGGGGCCGGGGTGCGGAGCTGAGGAACACCGGCCGCGTCCTGCGCGCCAAACCGCGGCCGCGACATGTGATGTGAGCCGAGTAAAAGAGGAGAAGCCGAGCAAAAGTCCATGATGCATCGATCGCTAGCTACCTCTCTCTCTCTCTTGAAACCTCTCTCCAGACATCAGAAGGGTCGCGTGAGCATGAGCTTGAGATTCCCCGTCTCCTTTTGGCGCAGTTACGACATGCATCGATCGACATGTCGTGTTCCTATCTTCCCTTTTTCTTTCTGTCTTTCTTTCTTTCATGTTCTCCCAAGCAGCAGTTACGGCTTTTGCATGCAAAGGCGACCGGCGACGAGCACCGGCCATGCATGGTTTGGGAGGGAAGGACATCCTTAATAAAGGCACCGGAGGCATGGCCTCGTGGACCGTCCGATTGAGAAGGGGCGCTTAGGATCAACGCGTGGGGGGAGAGATTAAGGGCTTATGAATACTGTCCCGTGAGAAAGTTCAGAGCATCTCGTCCCCTTGGATCCGAACTGTCCAGGGTTTCACCTAGCATAGCTCCAATTCCGAAGCACGTAATGGAAGAGGATAGGTACACTTCGTTTACGAGTAGGTAGGTCGGTCGGTAGGTATGCAAATTGTGTAACTTTCATGGGGCCCTTCTAGATTGCACCTCGGAGGTGGCTCAACTATCAAAGTCCTATACTACTACGGAAAAGCTCATTATAAACAACTCAAAAATATCATGTGTTTATGGATCTGTAATACCCTAATTGCATTACAGAAGGTTTTAGAACCATCTGTGATACAATTATCATAAACGGATCCTAAATAGAACCGTCTATGATAACAATTCTTATTACGAACTGTCTGTGATAGTATAATGGTTCCTAAATAGAATCGTATGTGATAGTATATTATCACAAACGGTTCCTAAATAGAATTGTCCGTGATAAGTTTCGATCCAACTCAAAAATACATTTTTCAGTTCATTAATATTCTCTAATTGCACTGTTTGCGCTAATTGTGCTTTAAAACAACGCATCAGATAATGCAGATGAACCAAAACAGACCTATTTATGAGAATAAGATAATCTTAGCTATATCCATCCAAGCATAACATGTAAGAACTAAGGCATCAACAAATAATTTTCACATACACATATCCATCCAAACATCAAGGAAGAGAGGGGAAGGGATCGGATGGGGGTATAAGCAAAATACTAGCGCTGATGAAGAAGAGAAAGCGGTAGTGTCACCGTTGTGTCACGACGGTGACACTGCAAAAGGCACTCTTACGACAAGCGTACCTTGTGCAATAAACCGTGACATCACAACCGGACGCGGAGGAGCTCAGGGGAGGTGGCCGGTGCATCAATCGGTGGCTTGGGGGAGTTAACAGGAGGATTGGTTTGGAGTGTTTGGGGGAGACGTGTGGGGGAGGCATATATAAGGGCATTTGGGTAGTGGAACCGAAAGGTCGCGACGGTTCAGTTTGAAAGTTTGAATAGAGGGAGCGGCAAAATCGGACGACAAAATATCACAGACGGTTTTAAATACAAACCGTTTATGATGAGGTAATATCATAGACTGTTTTTAATACAAACCGTCTATAAAGTATCATCACAGATAGTTTGTATTAAAACCGTCTGTGATTGTACTTAATGCTGACTGTTTTGATTAACCATCTATGATGAAATATCTAGTATAACTTGTTTTGTAGTAATGATACCCAGGGGCGGATTTGGGCCCCCGGCAAGGTGGGCTTCAGCCCGGGGCGTGAGAAAATTTGTAGTATATAGCCCAGGTCAGCCCGAGGTGTTATTATTAGTATTCAGCCCTGGTAGCCCATATATATTTCACAATTCTGCACAAACCAGCGGCCCACCGATCTCTCCCCGTCTCGCGCGGCCCAGGCTTTCACGCGGCCCACCACTCTCCCCGTCTCGCGCGGCCCAGTCTTCACGCCTTCACGCGGCCCCGCAACCGATCCAGATCCCAGCGTCATTGCGCTTGCGCCAGCCTCGCCCGGCCGTCCAGCGCGATTCAGACCTCAGCCGCAAACCCTAGCTCGTCCAACTCCAGCGCCCCGCAACGGATCCAGCGCCGCCCCCGGCCTCCGCCTCGTCGCCTCCGCCTCCGGCCCTCCGCCTCGTCGCCCCCGCCTCCCGGCCAGCCCCGCCTCCCGGACCGCCCCGCCTCCCGGCGCCACCCGCCTCGCCTCCCGGCGCCGCCCGCCCCGCGCTGCCCCGCCTCCCGACCCGTCTCGGCGCGACGGCGCCCCTCCTCAGCTCGACCGCTCGACGGCTCCTCCTGGTTCACTGGTTGCATTTGCTGATTTGCATACTTGATACTTGCATCGGCTGACCGGCGACCGCTGATTTGGGATTTGGGATTTGGCCATTTGGGAATATCCAGAGCCCTGAGGTACAGTTTGGCAGTTTGCTATAGAGCCTATCAGCCTAATATTGCTATTTGCTAGATATGAATTGAAATTGAAATGTGAAATCAGTAGCTGTTTTTGTATTAAAATGTGACACATGATTAGCACTTTTAGCAGGATTGTGTTAATGTTGAATTGAAATGTCCTGATGTCCATTGTCAATTTAGTAGCTGTTCTTGTATTAAAATGTGATTTCACTGTGACAGGTTCTGGTTCATGTCCAACTATCAATGAAGAAATGACAGGATAAGATAGAGAGCAATTCATCGTAATTTAAGTACTCAAATTGTATCTCTATTATGTTACATTTTTGTACTTTGAGATCATGCCATGTTCTTCGTATTATGCTTTATGTTTGGTTGTTTAGTATTAAATTCAAGTTTCATATCAGTAATACAATTAGCCAATTATGATATACTTTTGTTATATCGTGGTATGGGTATAAATTGGCGTTAGTTTTAGGTGGTTAGAGTTCAGCCCGGGGCGTAGCCAAATCCTGGTTCCGCCACTGATGATACCATAATATTGTTCTTACACTTAGCGGTGCCCTCCATTGTTTATAACATAAAACGCGAGGGTTCATCACATCTATATATGATTCTCATATGTATAAGGGTCCTTTTGGTTCTCTGAATTGAATTGGGTCAATGGAATTAAGGATCTAATTCAATTTCGTGATGAAATAGGATTGGTCTATGGTTCCAGTTCAAAGTTAAAGTGGAATTGAATCAAACTCAAATCCAAATGTTGTTCGGTTGCCACACTTGGTATGCCAGTTTGCCACAACAACTAAGGATTAGTTGGATCTGGCGAACAACACTGCAAGGATTTCGACAGTTGGGAGTCAATGCAGATGGTCGGAGCTGATGAGGTGGTGGTTCTGGCCGGAGTCGAGCATGGAGACGGCGGCCGGTTTCGAGGCATGCAGATGCAAGAAATACGTAGGGGGTGTTTGGTTGGAGGCCATAATTTACCATGCCTCAACTTAAAAATTAGCCACACTTGTGGCTAGCCAAATTTGTGGCCAAAAAAGGTGTTTGGTTGATAACTAAGGTGTGGCAAAAACTTTGTGGCTATTGTTTGGTTCACTGCCACAAAAGTGTGGCAAAAAATTGTGGTAAGTGTTCGGATTACTCCACATGTAGGCTAATACACTTGTGTAAAAATCATTATTGGAGTAACAACACCTAAGAAACCAACAGTATGAACAATCCACCATTATACCATACATTTCAACAGTACCATACAGTCCATAAGCAATATAATACAATAGTGCAACTCCCACATGAGTTTTCATAACCTACCAACAGCCAAAATAATCACAGAACCAATAGACCCAATGCTCCATCCACCATCACATAAAGATCCATCTACCAACAACCAAAATAAGCATGTACTATTAACAAAACAGATTCTAGTTATTGCTAATTGTCTGACATAGCCAAAATAAGCTGACATCCAACAGGCAACTTGAACACCCAAGCATTCCGAGTAGAATCACTTGCACTACACAACCAACCACGCTTACCTTTGTTCTCCTTGGGTGACAAGAAATCTCCAACAAGAACCCTCTAATCAGGTGTCATTGGGAAAGCCTCTAATCTTTGCCATAACCGCTCATGAGGATCAGTAGGTTGTGGCATTGGAGGATGTGCAGTGGATTGAAATGCATCCCGAAGTGATTCCATAGTGGCGATCCAATCAGGCGATTCAACACTGACAATATCACATATTAGAAAGCAAACTCTGCAAAGACCTAGCAATTACCTTCACGAGGAACCGGGGGAGGGAGGCGACCCGCAGAGGAGGGAGGTAGGGCGACGAGCCGGCGAGGAGCAGGGAAGCGTCACGGCGAGTTAGGGCGCGGCGGTCGAACCTCCGGGAAGGGGTCGCCGCAGCCGGGAGGAAGCCGCAGCCGGGAGGAAGCGCCGCCGGGAGGAGGGCGCCGCAGCCGGGAGGAGGGCGCCGCCGCCGGGAGCGCCGCAGCCGGGATGGGGGGCGCCGCGGCCGGGATGGGGGGCGCGCGGCCGGGAGGGGGGCGCCGCGGCCGGGGCGCACCGACCGCGAGGCCGCCGTCGCCATGGATCCGCGCGCTTGGAGGGGAGGGAAGGAGCGGCGGCCAAGCTTGGAGGCGTCGATGGGAGCGGCGGTGGCGGAGGAATCGAGCGTCAGGGTGAAGGAATCGAGCGGGGAGGCGGAGGCATCGAACTGGAGAGAGAGAGAGAGGCGAAAAAAATGCCAGCGACAAATGGAACTAGAGAGAGGCGGACCGAGTCGCTGGATGTTTGGCGCGCCTTGGCCACAGTGTGGCGCCGAAAAATCCTGCCACGCTTTTGGGGCAAATTTCTGTGGCGGGAGGAGGATGTGGCCATGGTACACCTCAGTTAAATCATGAAGCAAACAGTAGCCACAGGGGGTGTGGCATGCCTAACTTGAAGTGTGGTAGGGTGTGGCCACAAACCAAACACCCTGTACTGCTGCAAACCTGCAGCAGTGTAAATAATATATGCAGTGCAGGCCCGAGAGGCAGTGGTGTGACTGAACTGAGCCATCTCATCCATTACTGCGGCGAAAGCTCCCATGGGGTCGTCGCAGCTGCACGCATCGATCGCGTATGACGGTGTAAATACCGGCCGGCCATTAATAGGATCAGGCGATCAGATGGGGTTCGTCACATGCTTCTTGCTCCCTTCGCCAGCGTTGGTCTCGGTGAAACGAACGCGACGGCGACCGAAAGCAGTATCAAGACAGATAGTGCATTGTTCATGGCTTGCATTTTTAGTTTGTGTACTGTGCTTTGCTATACTATGTACAGTACGTGCACATTCCTTTTGTACCGTATTTGTCCCGTATGGAAAGCAGCTGATGGACACGCGTTGCTACCAATACTTGACTTCTACTCCCTCCGTTTTTTTCAAGAAGTGACGTTCTAGAATCCATGACTAATATATGTAAAACTATTTAGATGGCTGTATAAAAAAACTATATTATTAAATTTATCGTTAAAAATAATTTTATGATAATATAATCAGAGCAGAAGTTTCTAAAATATAATGGCCGAATTTGATGAATGAAAGAAATGCACTCGCACAACCCCACCAAAGCTTTTGTACGCACTGAAAAATACATCACTTAACTGCATACAGTAAAAACCACAAAGAAGCAAAAATTGAGTGCCTCGGTGTACAGAAATACGATAAAGATCAACATGTTACAAAATCTGGCATGTAATTCTTCCTGCACAAGAAAATAACCCCCCACCGAGAGGTACACGGATCATGCAACAGGGGTAGAATCAAGGAGCCATCAGCCGTCCATTTGTCGCCCAAGCAGTTCCTGTGAATAATACGAGGAAGGACTTCATGGATACTAATGGGCTCAGGACTCCTACAAAAGTATTAGAGACATAGTACACTAAAAGCTGGTGGTTAACATGAAGAGCAGGGAAGATGTTGATGGTTATCTAACCGGTCACGAAAGCAAACCCAAAGGCATGAATGAAGTGTGTAAAGTAAATAGCAGTACAATAGATGCATCTAAGGTCTACAAAAAGTGCTGAGCATCACAAGAAGGAGCAAGCAACTGCTATACAGAGCGCTGACATTGTAAAATTCAGCATAGGGGGATACATGGCACCTAAATGCAAGGCTACTATTTCTGTTAGTAATTACAAGTACAGGCACATAAGTGAACTATTGTTAACATTCTGGAAAACATGGCTGTTTGAACCTTGGCAACGAAATTAATAATGCAAACCTTAAACCCTAGTTGATCATTTGATTGGAATCTTGACTTACTACTGTTCTCGAAAGAGATGAACAGAAATTATTAGCCTAAACTCAAGGGGAATCTTAAACGCTCAGTTTTTTTTTTCTTCACATAAGTAACATTCATAAAAGGCTAAAGTAGGCAATGCTGACAACAAGCTACAATAGACACCTGTTTTTGCCACCTACAATTATGACAACAAAATAGCTACAATAGACACCTACAGTTATGACATAGATACTCTAAGTTGCCTTTGCCTATTTTGCCAGCTTTAAGAAGACATTGCCATCCTTTTTTACTGTATTTTTGACTTGCAATTAAGTTCTCCGGAACCGTTTACTGTATTACATACTAAAACAGCGTGTCTATAAAAAAAATCCCCACCCACCTCCTCAATCAGTATTTACCCAATGGTTGTTTTTCTGAACACATCGCATGATTGGCGGCTTCCCCCTCCCTCTCTGCAGTTTCTTTGCCTACCCCCATAGTTGGATGGTTTAAGGTTCCGTCTCACCTGTGTTGCTAACTGCATACACCTGTTAGTTGGGTTGTTTAGTTTTTCTCCATAAATTCATTCTCCTCATGTGGCTCATTTCGCAATACCATGTCAGAGAATGGGTTTACGATAGAATGAACATCAACTCCAGTATCAACACAAGGTAAGATCTACGCTAATAGGAACTGGCAATACGAAGGACTCTTTTGATGCTTATTCAGAACTTTGAGGCAGTTGGCGTTACACGTATGATCTCCCAATAGAAAAAGAAAAGATAAAAGATGCAGTCTTGGTCATATTTTTGCTTTTATTTTTTGTTGAAGCAGACGGTACAGGATCTAGAGTTTTTTCTACATTTGGAAATATTAATTGCATCCACAAGTAAATCCCCTTGAACCAATGATGCATAAATCATGCACAGTGGGTGGTTTTGCTGCATGCAGTTACGGCACCAGATATTTTGTTGCAGCAGGCAACTCAATTTTTTCAGACGCATCGATAACAGACAACATTGTCTCATCAGTGTGTTACGTCACAAGAATGTGGGCACATACGTAATCTTAGAGCCTTGGAACCATAACTCTGATTTCAAATAACATCCAAAACACCACAACAAGAAGCCCAGCTACTTGCATAGTTTCTCCAATGCAACCATACAAGCTGTAAAGCTCAGCAACTAGTTGTATCTCATCCTTCTACAGCCTAAGCACACCAATAAACCATCAACGCAGGCTTGCAATGCTCGCCTCACCGCAACAAATAAATATCACACGCGCACGCGCGCGCAATCTGAGGGCATTTCAGTCTCCAAGCCTGAATCCGCACCGCCATTCTACACCTAAAACACCGAATAAAAATGCAAACTTTGAGCGCACTCCAGAAACCGCTGATCGAGTACGACGCTAGGGCCGCACCTCTAGCTTCCCACGCGAATCAGGGTCACCATTCCACCCGCATAATCGAACAAACGCACACACCGGCCTCAAGCTCAACTCCACCCGCATAGATCGACCAGAGCACTAGGGTTTCGCGCACCAAACGAGCGAACAGGAGGAGGCGGAGGAGGAGCGATACCTGTAGAGGGTGGGGTTGTCCGGGTCGAGCTTGATGGCCTGCGCGTAGAGCGCCGCGGCCTTGAGGTAGCTCCCCGACTTGAACTGCTCGTTCCCCTGCTCCTTCTGCGCCGCCGCTCCTCCGCCGTCCGCCATCGCCGCCGCCGAGGGTCCGGGGGTTAGGGTTTTGGGGTCCCGAGGTCCTGTGTTCTTGCTCGCGCGAGAAGAGAAGAGCACGTGTGTAGTACGACAGCATGTTGCTAATCCGCAGATCAATTTCTAATCAACCTATGTCCTTTTCTTTTTCCAAAAGGGAAACGGTTTAAAAAATACGTAGTCTTGGACGTCAACATGCTTATATATAATTTTTATGTATTAAGGTCCCGTTTGGCACGGCTCCGCTTCACAAGTGGGGCTGTTTTTTTTACTTCACAAGTGGAGCTGGGTGAAACTACTTTTTTCAGCTCCACCCAAGGAGCTACTTTTGTCTCAGCAGATTTTAAGGGATTCCTTAGGTGGAGCTATTTTGTTGTACCCCGTTTGGCACAAAACAGCTCCAGGAGCCGGTGGTGGAGCTATGCCAAACGAGGCCTAAATCTAAATATTTAAAAGATGTTGATATCTGAAGTTTAAAATTTTCAGCTGCACTTATTCTAGAACAATTTGTTTTGTGAACGAGAGGGAGTAGTATAATTGATTTATTTCTGATTATTTTTAGAATAGATCGGCTGCTGAAATAACAGTGCACTCTGGGCTAATCTGTGCGCAATTCATGCCTGAAGTGTATATACATGACAATCGAGGATTTAGTTTGACATGCAAGAAATTGAGAGAGAACTCAGGAAACAATATAATTCCTATATGTTCTATATAAGGTCTAAGGACATACTCATTTCGGTTTGAACTTCTAGTTTCTGACTTATTTTTTTTTTACTATTTCTAAATTTCGTCTTTTTATGGCTTTTTTACTTTTTTGAGCTTTTTCGCTGGTTCTTTTTCTCGTATTCGTTTACATTGTCCGTAATGGCTAACCTGTTTTTTTATTTTTAATCTTTTTTTAAAATTTAGTTATGTCAAATAAGTCACAATCAATTTCAGTAATTTCAGCCAATTACAGTATAATTTTAGCTATAAACCAACTTATTTTAGTCCAATCGAGCAGCACCTAAGGCTCCATTTCAAGCGTGAGAATTGGACAGTTGGACCGTTGCACGTAAGTGAAATTCTTGCGTCCCAAATAAGTCTTCAATGGAGTAGAATTGCACAAACTTGCATGCTTGTGATTGTGAACCACTCACAAGCACGGATGCACTGGCACCGGAAATGTATCCCACGAACTCGTCAGAAATAACCTGTTTACCTGATTCCATTTACACACATCGACAGAACGATTCCACTTGCATGACCTCTCAACTTTGTGCCCCAAAAGAAAAGTCAACAGCAGGATTCACTTTAGAGGAAGCGAAGAACATGAACAGGAGCTACGAACATGGTGATCACCGTCAGAATTCTACAAGAACAGCGGAACAAATTACGACAACGGAACAGTTGCTGCTGTCATGACGACTACCATTTACATCCTTACTTGAGATAAACAAACTAGCATCAGTCCACTTAATTATTTACCTAAAGCAACATAAAACAAGAGCAAAGTTACTGCATTTTCTGAAGATTAAAAAGGGGTGAAAAAAAACTTCTGATTAACCTCCCCTTTTCTTGCTCTGAACGAGCTGGGGAGAGGAGTTAGTCGTCGATGGCTTTGGCCCTCATGCAGCAGGACGGCCCGCGCTTCTGCCGCCGGCTGTCCCGCCGCTTCCCGTAGAGGTACTCCACCAGCTTCACCCTCGACCGATGCTGCACGGTCTTTATGGCGCGGCGGCTGGCCCGCTCCTCCTCATGCTTCAGCAGGACCTGCTGGAACTTCTGCATCTCCAGCTCCAGCCGGCCGATCTTCTCCGACATCTTCCTCACCCGCTCCAGGATCTTGCGCTGGCTCCTGCTCCGCAGGTCGACGTTCTCGCCGTCAAGCCCGTCTGCGGATGTGAATTCCTCGGCCTTCTTCAGGAGCTTGCTGTTGGTGTCGATCAGCTGTGAGATGGCGCCCTCAGCTTCGATCATCTGCACCTTGACGCCCTCGAGCTCGATCTCCGGTGATGCCTCCACGCTTGCTCTTAGTTCTTGGATGATGATCTGAAGGTCCCTGAGCCTTTGCGCGTCAGAGGAGAGCCTCTCGATGACCTTCTTCTTCCACTCTCGGTGCGGTTCCGTGGTGACAGACCTTGGTAACTCTTGCTTGTCGATGCTGAGATCCTTCACAACCATTAGCTCAGAGGATGACCGCTTACCTTTGTCTTTCTCGGATGCCTCGCTCTGTGGTGGTCGCAGATCATCATGCCTACGGCTGTCACTGCCTGCTCTGACCACGCTCCACAATGCAAGCATCTTATCGTCAGGTTGTGCTGCCGCGTGTTTCTTCTTGTGACGGTGTGAACCGACTCTACGGCTGGGAGTTTGGACGAGGTCGAGCTGTATGTCCTTCAGCATTCGCTCGTAATTCACTTCGCTGGCGTCACTATCCATAACGTCCTTGAGCTTAAGCATTTCAATCTGCTTCCTTGCGTCTTGGAGATTGCTGTTGAAATCGAGCCTTTCTTGCTCAATAACAACTCCGGTATCTGTAACCACCTTCTGGAGTGCTTTGATGGTTCCATGCAATTTCTGCAGCTCCATGTCTTTCACCACCTTTGTTGCATTTTGGTCATCACTTGGTTTTACAGCAATCTTCGAGAGCTGAGGTGACAATGGAATTTCCTAGCAAAAGCAGCAAGCAAAATGAGTCCCATGAGTGAAAAACAATTTCACAGTACGGCGAACGATGCAAATGCATACTAGATACAAATATTAGATTTCTCGAGTATATATTCTAGATCCTTCAAGAAGGATCAACATAAAAGCATTGGATTTCTTTCTTCAACTGAAGGACAAGAAAAACATAATTATGTTTCACAGAAAGAATAAAGTGTCACATACTTCAATATGAATAGAGATGGGAAATAAGGACATAGAACAAATAACGTGTACCTCCTTCCAGAGCTTGTTTGATGGTAAGCAATCCTTGGCCAGCAATAAGGTTTGTTTCTCTAGGGCATTGACTTCAGTTTGCAACACTCCTAACAGTGTGAAGTCACCATTCTGGTCAACCTTTAGCCTTCTGTTCTCAATCTCCACGGCATTTAGCTTGTCCTTCAGCTCATCCACATAAGAGTTCCTCCGAGTGATCTCCTCCTTCAAAACCTCCTTCTGTACCATTTCACTTATTTCAAAACTCTCACATGTTACGATGAGCTCAAGGACCTTCTCCTTGAAGAGAGCTGCATTAGCAGTGGCCATTTGCATGTTGGCCAGCAATTTCGTGATCTCTTCGTCGCAAGACTTGACATCAATCACTGGCTGTTCTTTGCTCCTGAGCATTTCCACTTCACTCTGCAGCTTGCGGAGCTCCTCCATTAACATTTCGTTTGATTTCTCAAGACCAGCATTGTCGACTTCTTTGCGCTGTTCCATGTTCACCCCGCACTCTTGTTGGCTCTTCCTGCCAGATTTCAACAGCTTGGTATCTCTTCGCATAGTACGCCTTCTTCCAGTGGCAATTTCTGCACTAGAGCCATCGCAGATGCTCATAGTTCTACTGAGCTCCTTCTCGAGATAGTTGTTCTCAAGTTGCAGCTCTCCAAGCTTCTTGTTCATCAGCCTGATTTCCTGATAAAGTTCGTTGCCTGCCGCATGGAGAGACCCAAAATCATCATGCAAAGACTGCAATTGTGATGTCCTCTCATCATGAAGGCTTCTGAAAATGACACCAAGGATATCTGTTCTGACTGTTTCACCAAGGAGAATACTGAAATCATCTTCAAACGACTTCTCTTTCTCCCTGGAGTCATAAAATTTGCCTGACAGTGAGGAGTTCTCTTCTATCAGTTTGATAATCTCAGCCTGCAATGACTGCCGTGACTCTTGCACCTCTGAGAGATGCCGAACCAAGAACTTTGCCTCAGCTTTCAACTCGTCAACTTTGCGGTTTTGAGACTCCATCTCCTTCCGTAACTCGCAGCTTATCTTTAGTAGATCATGTCTTTCACTCTGCAGCTGCTGCAGCTCCTCACTCTTTGATTGCCACTCTCGCCTCAGAACACTCCTTTCCGACCTCAGATCAGCCACCTCTCGTCCAAAGTGCTCCAGAAGCGTAACAACAAGCGACTTCTCGAGGATCTGGTTCTGCTTCACATCCTGAGCATCAGAAATTGTATTCAGCAGGCACTTGATCTCATGCAAGATGAGCTGCACAACTATGTCAAGCTTCATTACATCCAACGATCCATATTTCTCATCCAAATGTAGTACTTCCATCACAGAACCAATCCCTCCGGTTAGTTTCTGATTGTTTTCTGACAAGAAGGCCAATTTCTCCTCCTGAACCTTGCATGCCTCTTGTTGGTTCTGCAGTTGTCCTGAGACATCAGAATTTGCTTCTGCCATGTCACCTAAGCACCTCTGCAAGACAAAAATCTCAATCCGAGCTTCAACAATCTTATGCTCCTCCTCTTGAAGTTGGTTCTCCCTACGACGTCCTTCTTCTAGCAGTAGGCCTATCTGCTTCTGCATAGCACTGAACTGGGTCTTGCCTGAGTGGGTGAGTTCTTTGTGTTCCACTCTCTCAAGCCTTAACAGCTCCTGTAGCTTGATCACTACATCAAGCGCCTTGTTTTTGTCCTGCTGAAGATCCAAGTGCCGTCCTTCTAACTCTGCAAACTGGGTTTCCAAATTGAGTAGTGCACCATTGATGCTATCCACCTGAGACAACATTAAAGCATATAGGGATCAAGTTACATCATTTTAACCTCTGATGAAAATTAACAGAAAGTAATAAAGATTTCAGGCACCTTACCTCATGCACAAGAATTCTCTTTTCAGATTGAAGTACAGAGTTCTGATTACATAGTGCCTGTGTGGACTCTTCCAAGTCTTTGATCTTCCTTCTGAGGAACTCAAGCTCAGTATTATTGCCAGATAACAAATTTTCCAAGAGCGCGTTCTTCTCAGATAGCTTCTCCATAGTATGAGAAATGCCCTCAATCTGTGCAATGAACATGGCTCGTTCAGACTGGTGGCCACTGATCTTGGAATTAAGGTGCTTGTATGATTCTTCCAATGCAGCCTTCTTCTCCCGCAATCCTTCAATCTCAGTGATTGCAGCTGACAAAGATCTCTCCAAATGAGCATTTTTCTCCAACGTCCTCTCCAGCTGCATCAGATTCTCAACATACAGGGCCTTCACACACTCGTGGTGCTTGATGATCTCTTTTAGCTCAACATTTCCATCCCTCACCTCTTGTGCAAGTGCTTGGAGTGATTCCACGTTGAAATTCACAACTTGTATTTGCTCCTTGATTGAAGAATGTTTCCTCTCAGAGTCACCCCTATCATCTTTGAGGTGTAAAAACTCATGTTGAAGCACCTTTTTTTCCTCCACATGCCGAGACACCTCTTCCTTGAGTTGCCGCTGTGCATTCTTCAAGGAAATTATCTCATCCTGCAGACGTATTATTGCCGAGGTGGAAGAGTGGTTTTGATCATCCAATTTCCGGTTCTCTTCTCGAATCTTCTCCAAATCTTTCTGAAGTCCAACTTTGCTGGTTTCGATGTCCTTAAACTTACTTGCTTCACCATGCTTTTCAAGAGCCAAAAGTCTTAGCTTCTCCTGTGCTTGTGCCAATTGCTTCTCTAATGATAGCCGTGCCATTTCCGCTTGCATGCTCTTTAGTCGCTCTTCTTGTATAGATATGCTAAGCTTTTCCAACTCAACGTGCTTCTCATTTAGCTCCTCATGCTTCTCTTTTGAGGCATGCTTCAGCTTATCTAGCTCCAAATGCAAATTCTGGTTAGCTCTCTCAAGCAGAAGGCACCGTTCCTCTGCGGTGCTCAAATTCTGCAGTCCATTTTGCATCTCCTCTTTCAGCTTCTTGAACTCCTCCTGGGTATGCAATACTTCAGACTTGAGGTTCTGTAATCGATCACTGGATTGTTGGCATTGTGAAAATACAGCTTCCTTCTCTGCTTCTTGTTGTGCAAGGGCCTCCTTGAGGCAAAGAACTTCAGATTCAGCCCTGTCACTCTTTTCTAACACTGATGAAATCATCTTCTTGAGGTCTTGATTTTCCTGTGACAAGCTTGATATGTCTTTCTGCAGCTTCTCATGGTCCTGGTCATCTGCAATACTAGTACATTAATCTGACTGCTATTAGGATTATCTTGTATTTATTGAGGAAGTAAATTTGTAGAACATACCTTTAACACGTTTTTTTGAATCACCAGTGTTGAGGAAAGAGAGGAAAAATTGTGTCATATCACGATTGTCAGTGTCAGTTTCTGTAGATACAGTTTCAGCTGGCAGGTCATCATCCAAGTCTAACTGAAACTCATCAGGAAATGCTTCTGCCATTTTCCGATGAGCCTGTCGGAGTTCCCCGGCAGCGTGATCATATCTTTCAGCTAAAGCTCGGTAAGCACGGTATAACTCCTCAAGCAAAGACATCAGTTCTGGACGCCTTCTGTAGTACATTTCTGCTCTTCTTGCAAATGAGTCAGCATCCTCATCGATGATCTTGATCATCAGTTTGATTTTGCTGTCCATATCTGTATGATCAAGCATTAACCAATACTAATTCAGTTCAGACTTCAGTAAATGTTACAAAAGGAGTTATAGAGCACCAAATCACTTAAGTACATGATAACATCAAACATTTGCAGCTACTGACATGTAATTTGCTATTTCTTTGTGTTGAAGCTAAAATATGTAGTATAAGTTAGATGTGCATTTATCTTGACTACATCTACGTCCAAGATTGCCTCTATGTCTAGCACGGCACTATATTCTCGAAAAAACTTGACATTTAAGCAGATGATGATCTCTAAATATTGGGCAATTTCAAGTAATATTGTGGGTTCAAAATGTACAAGAGTTTGATCTCTCCCAAATAGTTATCATGTTCACCATCATCTGAGAAGCAATAGCTAATGTGTGGTGGCCAAGTATTTTCAAGAATAAGATCCTAATTAATGGAATTTCTACAGTAACTTCTGCTTAGCAGACATTACAAAATCATGTTCATGCGAAAACCAGCACGCCTAATAAGCAATCGAAGCTATCCATCACGATATATTTACATGCCAGGAACTTTGGTGGTTTCAGGGTTTCCTGACAGAAAGTTCATGACTTTCAGCACACAAATTGATCATAATGGGCAGAAACATCTCCTGATCTAGGTTGCATCAGCATGGCATGCAACACTAGCATGAAACTTGAAGTACTATGTAATCTAATAGTTTCTGAAAATGTTTAAAACATTAACCACTATATATATGGAAAAAAACTGAAAACTATATTCTTTTCAATGTAGTATCTACAAAATAACACAATAGGTTATAATGTTTGGTCTGGCATAAGTTTTTAACTGTTGTATTTTTACATAATGTCCAGAAACTTAATGGTATCTGTGTAAGCAATATTATACCAAAATGTTAGTGCCTCAGACATCGCATTAATGCCATGCCTACATGACATTGATAATGCAACCTGATATATATGTATTATACATGAGAGAAGCATCAGGGTGGGTAGTCATCAGACATATCAATGAAAGAACAAAATGAATGTCATGTGATAAAATTGCTATGTGGTAAAATTTGTAATGCTCCCTACCTGAATGTATTATAACCATGACTGCTAAACTAATTCAGATTGATGATTAACTTAACTTTGTTCCCCAAGGTAAATAATTCAACAAGCATCTAACTACCATGTACTTACTGCTTCAAAAACCTAATACAACACAGCAATATGTAAATCGCAACAAAAAGGACTTTCCACTCGGGTTACTTGTTGTCTTATATGCCAGTATTGAACCTGTTCATGTGCTTTTCCTCAACTTTTCACAAGAGACATGAGGGGATGGGTCGTTTTCATACAACGGTATGACAAGCAGGGCTTACAACTACATCTGTACTTCATCATTAAAGCCTCACCCTCACATTTACATCTGAAAATACATTACACATTGCCTAGATAATTGCAAGAAACATACTGGATTGGAGTCAACGCATAGATGCCAACCAATGCAATAGACAGTGTGGATAACTTTCGCGATTTCACAACACAATTAGTCAATTACTCCCAACAGACTGGTAATAGAAGACTGCTGTTAATATTAAGTAAGGTTGCATGTTGTTAATCTTTGCCAAAGAATAGAAATGAAAACGTTAATAAAATAACCATACTGACCGAATTACCTGTGAGATTTTCTTGGAGCCATTTTGAGTTCTTCGGGCATATATGACTATCCCACCACCATGAGTACTTGCGCATCGGATTGTTTGGCGACATCATGGCCGTCAAGGCCAAGGGCAGCAGAACAGCACTCCTTGGCTTCTTAGTTAAACTTCTCTAACTTCAAAGCTAATGCAGTCGACCAAAGCAAAAGAAATCAGCCTACATGAAAATCTAATACCGGCAAACTACTTGCATAGTATTAGAAACTTCCAAGAATTGGCACCTTATGCAGAAAATTTTCGAAGTGGTAGAAATGAAAATGATACAAAGTAACAACATGGATCAGAGGATCATGTCAAGTTCTATCTCTCACACTCTTTTTTCAGATCACCCTTCAAAACTAATCAAATTTTATAGATCAAGGCTGCAATAGGAGGCACTAATAGCAGTACACAACGGTCAAAGATTAAGATTAGCTAGACGTTAATGCAATAAATTATTTCCAAAACTCAGTGCCACATCCTGAAACGGCCTACTTGTTGCCTTTCTGCAATTAACAGAAAAGCTTCTCCTTTTTTTAAAAGATTCTGGCGTTAACGTTTGAGAGGAAGCAATAACGAATCAGAAGCAACAAGCCAACAACAACAACTGGACAACCCTAATCTGCAGAAGATTACTCCAAGATCAGCAAATGTGCCAAGATTATGCAACCCCAAAGCCCCAATTTCATGGAGACTGAACTCCAAAGCAAGCATCTCTCATACACTGGCTTGTTGATGGAAGCAACGCCGAAAGAAAAAAAGATTAAGAAAGCAAAAGGGGGATATAAAATTGAGTAAAGGAAACGGTGAAACCGACATGAAAAAATACCTAAGAAGAAGAAGAATCAGAAGCCTAACCTCAAGAATGGCTACAATCCCACTTTACTACACAAAAGCAAAGAAAAAATCCTTAAAAAAATGGAGGCTACTTCCATAACTCAGTATGGAGCATCAAACAATGGAAGAATGGTAGAGAAAAGGCAAAGGAGAGCGGTGAAAAGAGAACCCAGCTAACACAATAAAGATACAGCCAACTAACCCACTCCCCAAATCACCAAAAGGAAAGAGAAATGCAGCAGCAAGAAATCCACACCTGCAGCAAGAGGGAAATCACAGCGTTTCATGAACACAAGCGGCATAAAAAAGCAATCTTTAGGACGAACGAACCCGAAAACCAAGCAGCAGCACCATGTGCTGCTATTAAGGAGAACCATCAAAGGAAAGAAGAAATCACACATGATATTTCCTAAAGTGGATTTATTGGGACCCATCTATGCAGCAAAAATGACCAAAATGGGGTCCAGAAATTACCAAGAAAAGGGAGAAATCGTCGCATTTCCTGAAGGGGCAGAAAGCAAAATCTTGGCATCACAAGAAGGCCACCAAGAGAAGCATTTGCCTGAAGCAAAGCAGTGAGCCAGTGACCCAAACCAAAACCACGGTTTTTTTTAGCAAAAGAAGGGCGATTGCCATATAAATACTACCAAAGAGATTATCTGGAAAGAGATCATTTAGAAGGCAAATCAAATGACCACAAGAAACATGAGAAGCAAATGGCCAAGAAACAGAACAGCAGCAGAGCCCGGCTAACAATAGCAAAGCACGCACGGAAACAACGAGAAAATGAACACCCGTCTTTTTTTTTGCCCAGGATCACATTTCACAAACACCATTGCCAAAATTACGCCATGCCCGAACCAGAAGACAGAAGAAGTGTTCATACCTTCAAGAGAAGATGAGAGAGGGAGGATCTTGGGGTGGATCTTCATTCTTCCCTTCCTGAGCGCGGCTGCAAACCCAAGAAAGAGATCCAGCTGCTCCCCATTCCACCACCCCTCTAGGCCATCACCAGCACATTAACACCATCCAAGACAATCTTTTGCAGCACAGCAAGTATGAGTTTATGAGTGTGTGGCGAGTGTGTGTGTTTGTGTGCAAACTTGCAGAGCTCTCCTGGGCAGAGCAAAATACAATCAGGGAAGGACCAGAGGGAAGCAGCAGCGTGGGGGGAACGAAAAGGACGCAGTGATGGGGATATTAATTGTTTATTTATTTCTATTTTTTAATAAAAAGTAAGGACAAAAATTAAGGCACACCGTGATCAGTTACATTTTTTTGGGAGGAATATTTTTGCAAGAACAGGAATAGTGTGTGTATGTGTGGGGCTCTTGGGCACATACACAAGTTACTTTGTTCCTTTTAAGCTAGTTTATGGCTTTACATCGTAGCTGACTGAAATTACACAGTAGTTGATGGTAATTTATTTAGCGAAACTAAATTTAAAAATAGGAAAAACATGTTAGCCTATCACGGACAACGCAAACGAATACAGGAAAAAAGAACCAGCAAAAAAGCTTAAGAAAAGCTAAAAAGCCAGAAAAAGACGGAATTTAGGAATAGTAAAAAATAAGCCAGAAATCAGAAGCTCAAGTCAAAATGAGCGGGCTTACTACCATTTCGGTACTTGGTAGTCTGTGGTCGATGGTTCTATAACTGGTTGATGGTCGGTAGTCGTAGGCTTCAACTACTATGATGCTTGTGATTTTTGAGTGTTCTAAGTAGTCGTAATTCCTAAGTATTGTGGTTTTTTGAGGAATTTTTTGTACGGATAATCCATTTTTTATTCAAAATTATAGAAATATACTCGCGGAATTTTTTTTTACAAAAATAGGCTCCAGTCGTCCAATGGTTGGGCGACTGTAGCCTTTCGCCCAACCCAGCAGCGACAACTGGAAAATCTCCCAACCGTTGGGCGATTAATTGCAGTCGCCCCACCGTTGGGCGACTTTCATCCAATCGCCCTCCCATTGGGCGACTGCATAAAAGTCGCCCAATGGTTGAGCGACTGCACTCAGGTCCCTGAGAGAAAAAAGAGAGGAAAGAGTCTATTTTGCCGAAATTTGGAAAGTGCATCAAACCTTCGCCAAAAATAGTGAAAATTGGTGGAGCTGTTTTTCATACATCTAAAAGCCTCCAGAAAAACATTTGAGCAATTTCGGCCATGGGATCAAAAGTTATAGCAGTTTCAATTGAGGCCGAAACGAATTCGAGTCCGTTTCCGACACACCTTCAGTAAAACGGGCATAACTTTTGCATATGGTGTCCGTTTTCGACGTTCTTGTACTCGTTGGAAATCTAACGACGAGCCCGATCCAAAAATAACGACCCACTTGCGCCCGTCGCCCTCCAAGACCCCGAAAATCGTCTATCTTTGGACCTAAACCTGCGTCGCAAGTTTTTTCTTTCTGTTTTTTCCCTTTTCCTTGTTCTTCCCTTCGGAATTTGGATTTTTCTTCAACTGAAAAGTTGTAGATCTCGTCGAAACCTTTCAAATGAGTATATATAAGCCATATAGAACTTTGTCATTTTATCTTTTCAGACTAGTTGTTTATATTGCATCGGTATATAAAACGATCGGTACATACGGTTTTGTCGGCCCCTGAGTGCAGTCGCCCAACCATTGGGCGACTGCATGAAAGTCGCCCAATGGGAGGGCGACTAGATGCAGTCGCCCGAGGGTAGAGCGACAGCTATTGTGTCGTCCGCTGGTTGGGCGAAAGGCTCCAGTCGCTCAACCATTGGGCGACTGGAGCCTATTTTGTAAAAAAATTTCCCGCGGGTATATTTCTATAATTTCGAATAAAAAATGGATTATTTGTACCAAAAATTCGTTTTTTGAGTACTCATTTAGCCAACGGTCTGATTAGCCTATGCATAGCGGACATATCGGGCGTAATGAATGGTATGAGAATGATTTCTTGAAAAGCGTGGAAATTGTGGTCATAACTGACTTAGTTGGTGTTGATGGATGAACTAGAGTGTGATATGCGTGTGTGGACTAATATAGATCAAGTTAGGAAGAACTTGTGCCACAAAAAAATATTCTTTCGTCTTTGCATGTACAGGTTGGGCATGGAGACGATTATGATCAGTGACGAGAAGGATCAGGACTAGGATGGGGAAATCTGAGGTCCAAGTGGTCGAGGATGTTACGAGGTGGTCGGGCTCACACTGGAGCACGTGGAAATTACAAGTGGATAATGCGTGGAAAAGCTACGGGAGGTGCGGTCCTAAAGGCTTCAACACGAGGTGGATGATGCATGAAAATGCTACGGAGGTGCGGTCCTGAAGTCTTCGACACATGATGAGTTAAGAGTTGTGGAAGGAGTCCATAGCTTAGAAGATTTAGAGATTGTGTAAAACCCGTGTTTGGAAGGTTTTTCTGGTCCCTTGATTTTCGGAACAGATAGACTCCATAGCTGAGAAGATTTAGAGATTGTGTAAAACCCGTGTTTGGAAGGTTTTTCTGGTCCCTTGATTTTCGGAACAGATAGAGTATAGTGTCCATATTTGAGATGGACATGGTTTGGGGTGTTAACTTATAAAAGCAGTGAAAGGCTATGGGCTAACGTGAAGTTGGAAAAGACTTTGAGAAACTTGAGAAGAGGTTTTAGTTTCTAGTTAGGGTTTTTAAGGGTGCTTATGGGGGACTTTGTAAATCCACAAAAATGCAACAATAAAAATCATTTTGAATCAATCTGGTTCGTGATTTGCTCAAAGAGTGCTGGTGATTGCAAGTGGATTAAAGCTTACAACAACATGCAAATGTATTTGAGAGGTTTGGCTTCTGATGTTGAAGATTTCAAGCATGTACAAATCAGTCAAAGATCAAAATTGAGCGAGCGGTTGATCGAGCGGTCGAACACCAAGCGATCGATCGAGCAGTCGAGTACCGAGCGGTCGAAACTCTCATCGACCACCAGGAGATTTCAAAAAGCGGAGGCAATCATTCACCCCCTCTGATTGCGGTATTCGATTCTACACCTTTTCACTCATCTTGCTTCCATTTCGCTCCAAGGATAAAGTAGAAGGGTCGCGGATGCATCACGCACCCCACTTCTCTCGCTTTCATCTCTCGCATGCATCTCTTCCTCACTTTTTTATCGCTCATTCATTTCTTCTAAAAACTATTTTTTAGTCATTATTATTTATTTTTAATTAAAATTATCAGCCTCAAACAATATAAAGACTTCTACATGCCATGACCCTAGCCCCTGGTAATAAGGAGTTATTTACAACCTGTAAGTCGTGTCTATGGGAGAGAGACTGTGTACCAAACCACCAATCCTAATCATTCTGCAGAGCAGCATTTTGTTTAAATATGAATGGTGGAGGCAAGAATGAGAACTACTTGGGTTATTTTTTTGGCTGCAGTTTACATCTTTTGACTTAATTTTTTAAATTGTAGCTATTTGAGAGTGTGCAGAGAGAGACTCGTGTGCGATTTTAGCCAATATAACTAAAATTGATATAGTGTTTACTATAATAACTTATGGATTTCGTCTTAAAAAAATACTATATCTAAAAACTGGTTGCTATAGATAAGTTAAAAGATATAAGAATAAAAACAACCCAGATAGGGAAGCTGTGAACATTGAATAATGAAGTAAACAGGCATACTACCTAGCTATACTAGAGATTTCCAGTACATTGATCTTTGCTGTCGTTTCTTCTTTTCTGCTCACTTGGCAACACAATTGATGGTTGTTGTCTACCTTTATATTATTTTTCTTTCCTGGCAAAAGGCACCTTCTATTCTATAAGTACTCCCTCAGACGCCTACCACATTGACATGACATTGCCATATTATACTGCTGAACAAAGCATCAACAAGTAATCTAATGCCCCGTGATAAGTGATCAGTGAGTATTCTCAAGCGTCAGTCTAAATACTCTCATCTATCAATATTACCTTCTCTAAACAATACTACTACACTAAGCAATACTACTACACTCCTAGCATCAAAGTTAGCTGTATTGATATATTAAGTAGGGTCTTGTAGTGTCGTTGTGTGATGTTGTGTTACCAAGCTTAACTCAGTTGCCTAGCTCTGAAAGAAAAACATCAACATTACCTGATTTGGCTCTGGCAGGTCCCGAAGAAATGACAGGTTCCTGCAGAGGATAATTTACATCTCGGGACGATTATTTCAGTGCAATTATCATTTACCACTAAAGTCCTAGACATGTACTCCTACCACTACTCGTCGATGATCTAGGAGCCATTCAGTTAGGCTAAAATAAGCTGGCTTATGGCTGAAATTATACTGTAGCTGACTGAAATTACACTATAACTGATTGTGACTTATTTGACGTAACTAAATTTAAAAATAGAAAAAACAGTTTAGCCTATTACGGACAATGTAAATGAATACGGAAAAAAGAACCGACAAAAAAGCTAAAAAAACAAAAACCAAATAAAGATAAAATTTAAAAATAATAAAAATAAGTCGTTACCCTACTCCCAACTTTATCAGTTTTTACTGAGTGACAGCACGTACAAAACTAGCTTTAATGTCAGAGACCAACCAGCTCGCAACTTTATTTCTTAATCCTTACTGGTCGTAACTTTCGTTGCGACTAAGTAACAATCATTTGCGACGCTCCTTAACAAAATTAAAGATCAAAAAGTGTGATACTAATGATTTGGCAGCCGTTGCGGCATTAAACGTCGATGAAACTAGCCATTCTGTCAAGACACACTTCCTGGCATTGTAAGTGTAGATTGTTTTAGAGCCATTTTTATGTACCAATCTAAAAATGTTTTAGAGCAAGCACCGAGAGTACATATACTTAGTGTGGTTTAACACTCTTAATTACCTAATCACGTACGTACGTGTCACCGACAAATGATGAGTGTACATGACAATGATAGTGACACTATTCCCAGATTCTTCTGGGGTGTGATTAATTGCTGGAATGGTACACATTGAGGGTTGGTGAATTATTTAATGGCAAGAAGTAGTATTAAATTAAGTTTGACAGGGTTTTTTTAATGTAAAAAAGGTATATTCCTTGCTGAGAAATGTGGGTACTTTAGGTCCATGCAAATCCCCAAAGTATGAAAAAAATGAGTAAATAAGTGTAAATTGCAACATTGAGTCAACAGGCAAATCATGGTGTACGAAAGGCCATAAGTATTTTTTAAGGTTAAAGACTATAAGTTGTTTCTAGTAGAAAAGGTGTTGTTATGGCATATTCGTAGTTTTCATTTCACCGGAATGAAAATTATGATAAACAAAAAATCAAAATTAAGAAACGTAGAAATCGAACCCGTTTAGAGCCGACCTTGATGTTAGGAACAAGAGTAAGGTGGAGATTGCTTGCATTGGGAACTGTCGGCTTGACTTTACCGAGAGCTAGCTATATAGCTTAGCGTTTCTTCGGTGTACCGTCAAAGTCATGGCATTCAGGATCTCTGCGTTTCTTCGGTGCACCGTCAATGTCATGGCATTTAGGCTCTGTCTAGATTGGTGATAGATTATATTTTTTATTGTAGTTGATTTATTTTTTTTAATATAGCTAAGATGACTTATTTGATATAATTAAATTTAAAAAATTAAAAATGAAAAAAGGTTAGGCTATCACGAGCAATACGAAGAAATACGAGAAAAAAACAAAAAACCCCAAAAAAACTAGAAGGAGACGACACTAAAGAATAGTAAATTGAAAACAGAAGCCAGAAGCTATTGCTGAAACGTGCGAAACCTTACCTCTCTGGAAAGCAGCTTGATTGATTTTTCCATGAGGCCAATTAGCTCCATTAATTTTATCACTTTTTATATATTCTCATAGAAGTTTTTTTCTGAAAAATTAATTGCCCCACTTGGTCGAGGAGGCCAAGCATCTGTGACCATCCAGAATTCCAATTACATGAGAAAAAAAAAGCTAATTAATTAATTAATAGCAATTTCAAGCAGCAATTATAATGAACTCTCCAAAGTGCAAGCATGACTATGCAGTAGCTAGTACCAATGGTGCAATGTGCAAGTACAACCGAGGATGAGTCAGACGTGCCCCCATACTGACACGGATTGCACTGAAAAGAACCTCTCGGTATCATTGGCGCATAGCTGTGGCTGTCCACTGGATGCAACTCTCCCTGATCTCTGATCTCCCCAAGCTTAATTAAATGAGCAACTAACTTTTCCTTCCAAGTTTGCTTTCGCACACCAAATGATGTGTACTGATGGGTACTAGCCTAACAACAGAAGCCCCCCATTTTGGAAGGGCCTATGCTTAATGGAGTAAAATCCAAGAGCACCAAAAAAAAATAAATTTCAATATATATAGTGGCAAAGCTTTATATGGGTCATTTCATGTATACATGCAGTTAATTAATCTGTTAAGTTTCAGTGAAACCTTCGTAAGCAGGAGCGAAGCCAGGAGAGCTTAGTAAGGTTTGAACCTCACCTTCCACAACGGCGGCAACCCCCCCCCCCACCCGCCGCGCACCGTGGTGGTACACAGAGGCCCAACAAAAAATAAAAAGCATAGTTAAGTGGGCAACCCACTGCGCTTAAGAAGCCCAATAAATTCATCTCATTAGCCCCACCAAAACACCTATTCTAACTCACAAACCTAGCAATTGACCCAAAGGAGAGACACACTAGCGCCGCCACAACGCAGAGGCTAGAGGGGGCCTAGGGCTGGGGGTGACCGGGCAAGGGTGCGCCGCATGTGTGCAGAAGAGGGTGCCACCTGAGCTGGATCGAAGCTGGCGATGAGCCGGCCGAGCCATCAGCCTAGCGAAGGCTGTTCGCCAGATCCGGCCATCTGGGGTCAGTGCGCGCGCACCGGGGGGGAGTCGGACCGGGGCGATGAGGAGGGCCGAGCCGGGGCAAGGGGAGCCAAACCGGGCGGCGAGGGCCGAGCCACCGCCGTCGAGTGTGGGTGGCAGCGCAGAGGAGCACCGAGTCCCGGAGGCCGGAGATGGGAGAAGGGATACCAGAGTGGCGGAGTCCGAGCGAGGAGCAACGGAGCGAAGTAAGCGATTGAGTCTGAGAGAGTGAGAGACAGACTGAGTCTGTGAGACGAGAGGCAAGAGGACAGAGAACAGAGGAATAGGGTCGG
Organism: Dendrocalamus latiflorus; assembly: GCA_017311315.1. Lineage (NCBI taxonomy): Eukaryota > Viridiplantae > Streptophyta > Magnoliopsida > Poales > Poaceae > Dendrocalamus > Dendrocalamus latiflorus. The sequence goes on along the minus strand of CM029636.1, from coordinate 2,427,635 downwards.
CCGTCGCCCGTGTCTGCAGTCAGAGTGAGTAATTTTTCTCCAGTTTTTTCTTGTCAATTTCGTATTTTAGAGTTTAGATTTTAGACTTTCGCATTCAATGTATATAGATAGTTTAGTCCTTATAATTAATTTATATATTTACAGCCTTTATTGACATAAGTTAATAATTTATTTATAAATTTTGCTATAATAGAGAAACGAACTTTTTGTAACTATTTCGCAAGTAATTCAAGTAATTCTCGTCCAATCGATGAGAGTATAACTCAACCAAAGAAGTTTTGACTAGAATTTAATCTAAATGAAATAATTGTCGATCCGGCGTTACGCATACCAATTGAAGATTATGCTATCGAAATTAGAGATCAAGCGAGAAGGGCATATTTATTGAATGGCCCTACCCGAGTAATTGGATATTCATTTCCACAGACATTGGATGGCAAACAGTTGCGGTTCTTTCAAGAATCATGGTATAATAAGTTCGATTGGTTGGAATATAGCAGAATAATTATATATTCTTGAGTATGCGCTTTCTATTGTCGATGTACCTACTTTGTATTTCTCTGTTTTTCGTTATTTGTTTCCAAGACTCCAATTGTATAATTTTTATATGAATTTGAAATTCTATAAAATTAAAAGACTATATTTGTGCCAATTTAATTTAGTCCAACAAATGATTCAGCCCACCCTCAATTTTATTCCTAACTTCGCCACTGATCGTAAGTATGCCAAAAGTTCTTTATTTTGCTATAGTGTACTTCGATCCTCAACATGGAACTCATAATTACTATCGAATTAACAAGCTGCAAATCAATTAATTGTTCGCTTGTTAATTTATCGGATATGTGGTGCACACAGACCTGTGAGATTAGTGTGTGCATTAAGATCTTACTTAGAAAGCAGGAATTTTATAGAAAACTTTCAGAAATTTTGATAGAAAACAGTTGAATTGTCGCAGTCGAATTCCAGCTGAGGCCTGAGATGGATCTATACGTGCATATAGGCGGACTTACCTTAAACAAATAAACAAGATAAATTCTCGTTACCTTTTCAAAACAATTTACAATAATAGTTTTTTATAGTAACTTATTGATTTTATTAGCACACGAAACTATAAACCGCATGCATATCAACAGACGCGTCGATCGTTAGTACCACCATCGATCGCAGGTGCATGCCAGCCGTCGCCGGCTGCAGGCCAACGTAGTACTGACAGGTGACAGCCAATGGGGTTTCAAATACGTCAGTACATGCATGTGTCAACCTCCAGTAGTGGTACTACATCTTGCCATGCATACGTACTAATTCTGCGTCATGGGATTAATTAGGGTGGACTTTTTGGACCTATTCTAAATAGATTCTAAGAGTTGTTTTTTATTTTTACTAAAGTAACTAGTTTTTAAACAAAATATTTTTTTTTCAAAACGGAGTCTACGAGTTGATTATAGTACACATTATAGTGACTTTATTTATATTAACTAAAACCATACGCGAGTTTCTGTTACTTCGTATTCTATCTCATAAACAGCCCAAAAGTCATCGGCCGCAGCCAAAGGCCATCAGTCACAGCCCAAAAGAACAGGCCCTTAGGGTGATGGCTTATAGCTTATAGCTTAAATATTTGAATTCTGGTTATTCGTGAGAGGCATTACAAACAGAAAAATGATCGCATGTGATTTTAGCCGATACAGCTGAACTCAATATACTTTTTACTATAATCTTTCTGTTGACCTCGCTTTGAAAAAACGTATCATTTAAAATCTAGTTACTATAGATTGTACAAACATAGGTGGTGATCGGTTCGGCTTAAAAGCTCATGGCTTATGGCTGAAAACATTGTAGATGGTTGAAAAAAGCACTGTAGCTGACAGAGGCTTATTTAGCATAATTAAATTAAAAAAATTAAAAATATAAAAAACATGTTAGCCCATTACGTATAATACAAACAAATACGGGAAAAAAAGAACCGGCAAAAAAGCTCAACAAAAAGTCAAAAGTTCAGAAAAACACAAAATTTATGAATAGTGAAAAATAAGCCAGAAGCCAGAAGCCGAATTGATCAGGGCCAGCCGGGTAAAAATCGAAAAGAACCCAGTCTAATTAGATCACGACATCCGTACCATTATTTTTATAAAACGTATACTACTACTGATCAGCCGCCAAGGGTTTGGTCCAGCTGCGGATCCACGAAAAATATCGTCAGAGTCATTTTTTAAAATATAATAATGTAATTGCTTGCTTGCAAGTGTTATCTGTTATCTTTAGAGAGGATTTATACTGGGCTTAGCCAAAAGTCATTGGGTCACATAACCCCAACGCTTACCTGCTAGAGCTGTCCCTGGTTTGGTCTACAATTACCTTCAGAGGATAGCAACTTAAGTGCAGGGCCGGCTCAACGTTTTCAAGGGCCCTAGGGCGAATTCGGCTCTATGGGCCCTTTACTATAATTTTTTTTCATATTTATAAAATATGCAGTTTAAACTTTTATTGTCTAAAGTGACACAAATCAATAGTTCTAATATGATAAACTAATTAGGTACTAACTAGTTTATAAACCAAATGTAACTAGTAAGAGTTAATTTATCTCAAATAGGAGCGACAAATATCCAATGTCTTTCATAAAAAGGAACTTCTTCTAGCACTTCTTGATGCAAAATCATTAATAATAACATCGAGATCAATGTAGCACATAGCCAAGCCATTCAATCTTTCTTGTGACATAGTAGACCGCAAATAGTTTTTCAGCAATTTCAATTTTGAGAAACTCCTTTCAGCTGAGGCTATAGTCACAGGTACAGTTAGAAGAATTCGATATGCAACAGAGACATTTGGGTAGCAATCTGCAGCTGTAACGAATTGAAGAATCTCAGATGCCGACATCTTATCATTTGGCAAGGTGACTTGCAGCACTTTTAATTCAGAGAAAAAAATCATTGAACTCAACGTCAGATGACCCATCATGAGAAAAAGCTTGTACAAAAGTAGTGCAACCCTCCGTAGATCATTATCATCCAGAGACTTTAGATTTTTTGAGTTGAATAAGAGACCCTTGATGCGGTCGTCGGTCGATCACGTATTCACGTCGAAGCCGTGCCGCGGACGGAGTTCACGTTCGGCCGATAGTAGTCGAAGCGACGCGCTTTCTGCCTTCTAGCGTGAGGCGTTGGGCCGTTGCGGCTTGCGCTGGGGGGGGTGGGCCCTCCCTGCCCCGGGGCCCTAGGCCGGCGCCCCCCCGGCCTACCCCCAGAGCCGGGCCTGCTTAAGTGTGGCCGGGCAAGTTGATTGCAGGTATTGTTTGACCGGGTTCTGCCTTTTTTTATCGAAGAAGGTTTGAATTTCGATATACTTAATTACTGTTCGTTCCATTCTCTAATATATATCATTTCGAAATGTGTGTAGTCAACCATTAATACCTATTTATCACAAGAAAATAATACGAGTGTATTTGTTACCGAAAGTACTTCAACTGTAATCATATTTTTATAATTATTTACAACATATAATTAAAAAGTGTAATAATAAATTATATATATTTAAGACTACGTCGATGCCTAAAACGATGAGTAAAAAAGAATGATAGCTAGCTAGCTAGAATGGCTCCATAGATATGTAATGCTTCTCATCAACTCCATGTCTCGTGGAGCTATCTTCAAATTAAGGCGTCTTAGATAGGTGGATGAGAGGTCGACTGATAATCAGTGATCACAACGACTCCGTCAGCATCCTCATCACCAGCTTGTAATTAACTTACTCGAGCCATGCTTGCGTCCATCTTATCATGATCGAACGTACAAGGAGGATTATATACTTTGCTATAATTAGTATATACCTACAATTAAACTATCATTAAAAAGGTAACTATAATTCGAAACGGGGCACCATGGTGCCTAGGTACTATGATTTTAAATGCGTGAATTCAATCCAAAATTTAGGTGTGTATATATATATATATATATATATATATATATATAATCAGTTTTGGGGTATATACCCATCTATAACAATTCGAATAAAATGTATACTTTTGAAAACTATATTTGATTTCAAAGTTTCAAATGAATTTAGATAACATGTTTTGCTGATTTATATATATAATTAGCATTACATACGATCAAACTATCATAAAAAGATAACTACAATTCAAATTTTAGTTTAAACTTATTTGAACTAGTTAGTAAACTAATTAAACTTGATTTTAAAAATTCCAAAGAAAATTCACACATTTGTTTGGTTTCGATGGGATTGAATTGATTGATTTGACCTAGACGGCGAAATGTGCGGCTAATTAATCTGTACGTCGCTTGAGCTGTACGACCATGCACTGTGTGAGCTGAGTCAAACAAACCTAAAGCTAGCATGTTTGGGTGATTGGATGTGCATGCATGTGCTTTGGTGAAACTAGCTATATGTGCGTTGTTTTGTTCCTCTTGGGACCTAGCTATGCAACATTTTCCAAGCAAATTGGATTCTAGCCTAGGTTGCCAATTATAAGTCTTCAGGAAAAAAAAACCTAGGTTGCCAATGCTTGGATATAAGCTAGAAAGGTCATATATTGTCGGGGCCAAATATTTGCCTAAAAAATTACTCAAGCTAGCCCTAAAATGTTGACACATGTATGCATGTGGCAGATATCATCGGGAAAAAAGGGTAGTGTCGTAGGGGTGGCCCCCACCTAAACCCAGCAGGCCTGGTAGGAGATTATAAGGCCCAGAATAGGCCATGTGTAATGACATAACTGCCCCCAGAGGGGATAACCAGATGTAAGGGTATAACTGTAAAAGCACTCCCCATGTGTATATATATATATGAGTAAGCCATGGGGAGGACCCAGGCCATTACACTTATCTTCATCACTCTCCACTACCATCTCTCTCTCTGTTTGGTCTGTAGCCACAACAGTTGGCGCCGTCCGTGGGGAGGACGAAGACAAGCCTGAAGACCGAAGAAAAAGATGGCACCGAAAAAAGCTTCCTCAGCGGCGGCGAAAGGGAAGAAGGTGGCCGGGCTGGAGCGTCGTATGAGTACCAGAGCTTCGGCATCGGCCGCGGCGGACGCGGGTGGCGATGCAGGCGCGGTGGCCGAAGACGTCGACGTTCGCGCGACGACGATCAACCCTGTCACCGGCACCGCGACGACCAACCTCGTCACCGGCACCGCGACGACCAACCTCGCCACCGGCGTTGCGAGGACGGACCCCGCGGCCGAAGACGTCGACACGGGTGCGGCGACAACCGACCCCGCCGATGCGACGACAGCCGACCTCGCCGCCCCCCCTGCAACCCTCGCCGGCGGTGCGGACCGGGCGGTCCGAGGTAGCCACGACGGAGCGACCGGCAGCTCGGGACCCCGCGACGCGGTCGTCCCCGCGCCGATCCGCCCGTCGGGGGCACCGGCGACCCCGCCCGCGCCGGCGATGGAAAGTGCCCTGCTGGCGGCTCTCAACGCGTTCCAGCGGGAGCTGGGGGACCTTCGCGGAGCCGTCAGAGATATACAAGAGGCTCGGAGTCAGCCGGCCGCGCCAGCAATCGCGTCCGAGCCCGCGCCGGAGAGGGCGGACAGTCGCGAAGCCCCCACGTCTAGCCGCGTGCCGCTGCGGCGCGTGGATCCAGAGTCCCCGCTTTCGGCGGGGCTGCAGCAGGCGGCATGGCCCGAAGACTTCAAGTTTCCTAGCGCCATCGACTCGTACAAAGGCGACACGGACCCCCGTGAGTTCGTACGGGTATACGAAACCGCGATCGAAGCCGCGGGCGGAGACGACACCACGAAGGCAAAGGGACTCCCCCTCGCGTTACAAGGAGTGGCGCTCTCTTGGTTCTTTACCATAGAGCCAGGCTCCATCTACGCGTGGGAACAGCTTCGCGTCCGCCTTCACAACAACTTCCAAGGAAACTACATGGACCGAGTCGACGCGGACCAACTCTTTGCCGTGAAGCAAAAACCCTCGGAGAAGCTCCGGGACTACTTCAAATGCTTCGCTAAGATTCGATGCCAAGTGAAAGACGTCAACGAAACCACCATCGTTAATGCAGCCATACAGGGCCTTCGTCCGGGCCCGATGGCCGAGTACAACGCGCGAAAGCCAATCAAGACGGTGGCGAAGCTCTTCGACAAGATGGAAGAATATGCCAGGGCGGAGGAAGACGCGCAGCGAAGGCAAGGTGACGACTCCGACACCAACCAGGTCGGAGCCTCGGCAAAAGCCGAAGACCCGCCGAAAGGCGGTTCTTCGAAGGGAAAACGTAAGCAGGAGTCGTCCAGGGACGCGCCCGACCGCAGGGACAACTCGCATAAGGAGTCGTCCGATCAGCCCAAGCGCGGCCAGCAGAGGTCGAGGCGAAACCGGTACGTCCTCGACATCGAAGGCGGCTCCGACGAGGGTGCTCCAGCAGGCCGAGGCAGTCGGGGGCGTCGTGGCCGGGGGCGCGGCCGTGGCAGGGGCCGCGACGATAAGGGTCGTGGAGATTACGACGACCAGCATCAGGGACTGTGGTGCTTAGTCCACGGCCACGGGAATCACGATACCCGCAACTGCACCTCCATCGCGGCGCTCCGCGACAGCGTCGCTAGGGACAGGAACCCGGAGGCGCGCCCGCCTGCGGTGGCCCACGTCCAATTCCCATACGAGGCCCCCATGCAGGTACAGGCGCAAGGGATGCAGGTACAGGCGCAAGGAATGCAACCCCAGGAAGGCACCTTGCGGATCCAAGCTCACGTGCAGCAGCCTCGGGAGGGCCTCCTGTCGTTGCAGGCCCCGGACGCAACCTACCGTAGGGTCATTAACGTCATATCTGGAGGCTCTGCGCTGGAATTCGCCTCGGCACGGCAGCAGAAGGCCTACGCGCGAAGACTGCATCACGTGGCGGCATACCCAGCGCAAGCACCGCCGGATTGGGCGCAACACGAAGTTACCTTCACACCCGACGACGTCCGGGGTGTGGACTTCCCTCATCAGGACCCTCTGGTCATCCGGGTCACCATCGCGGGATGCGACGTGGGGCGCGCCTTGGTGGACGGTGGTAGCTCCGCAAACGTATTGTTTGCGGCGGCCTTCGACCAGATGGGGATCCATCGAACCCGCCTGGGGCCCTCGGGAATCCCACTGCAGGGCTTCGGGGGACAGCCCCTGCGGGCGCTGGGCCAAATCGGCCTTCAAGTCTCCTTCGGCCGAGATGACAATGTGCGGGCCGAAGAGGCCACCTTCGATGTGGTCGACCTTCCGTACCCCTACAATGCCATATTAGGGCGCCCAATCCTCAACTCCTTCGGCGCGGTCCCACATCACGGCTATCTATGCATGAAGATCCCGGGTCCCCGGGCCATCATCACCGTCCGAGGTGACCAGGATATGGCCCGGCGCATCGAGCCGGGTACCAGGTGCCCGCGTCGCGAAGCCCAACGGCGCTCCTAGAGCCGGAGTCACAACGTGGAGGTCCACGAGGCCATTCGGAGGCGCCTTGACGGGTCTTGCGGAGGTCTCGTGACTAGAGGCTTCGGCCGCACCAAAGGCAAATGGTTAGTATACCCACCCCTTGTAATTGTTTGCCCGCGCAAATGGGGATGTAATGAAGATCGCCGTTTGCCGCCAATCTTTCTTCATCATACAAGTATGGAGCGGAGACACGCGCAGGCTTCGCCAGCGCGCGCGCGCTCCCGCCGTATAAACCAAAGACGCACGTTCGCGTGTGCACTCGCCATTAACAGGGGGCGGGACTGAGTATAAACCAAAGACGCACGTTCGCGTGTGCACTCGCCGTAGCCAGGGGTACGGGACTGAGTATAAACCAAAGACGCACGTTCGCGTGTGCACTCGCCGTAGCCAGGGGTACGGGACTGAGTATAAACCAAAGACGCACGTTCGCGTGTGCACTCGCCGTAGCCAGGGGTACGGGACTGAGTATAAACCAAAGACGCACGTTCGCGTGTGCACTCGCCGTAGCCAGGGGTACGGGACTGAGTATAAACCAAAGACGCATGTTCGCGTGTGCACTCGCCGTTGCCAGGGGGCGGGACTGAGTATAAACCAAAGACGCACGTTCGCGTGTGCACTCGCCGTAGCCAAAGGTGACGGGTCTGAGTATAAACAAAAGACGCACCGGGGGGACGCCCTCGCGCGCACAAGTCTCCGGACTATAAAGAAGACGTAGCGTCGAGTCTAGCTCCGCACGCACTAGTCCACGGATTTTAAATAAGACGTAGCGTCGAGCCTAGCTCCGCACGCACAAGTCTTCGGACTATAAAGAAGACGTAGCGTCGAGCCTAGCTCCACACGCACTAGTCCACGGACTTTAAATAAGACGTAGCGTCGAGCCTAGCTCCGCACGCGCGAGTCTCCGGACTATAAAGAAGACGTAGCGTCGAGTCTAGCTCCGCACGCACTAGTCCACGGACTTTAAATAAGACGTAGCGTCGAGCCTAGCTCCGCACGCACAAGTCTCCGGACTATAAAGAAGACGTAGCGTCGAGTCTAGCTCCGCACGCACTAGTCCACGGACTTTAAATAAGACGTAGCGTCGAGCCTAACTCCGCACGCACAAGTCTCCGGACTATAAAGAAGACGTAGCGTCGAGCCTAGCTCCGCACGCACTAGTCCACGGACTTTAAATAAGACGTAGCGTCGAGCCTAGCTCCGCACGCGCGAGTCTCCGGACTATAAAGAAGACGTAGCGTCGAGCCTAGCTCCGCACGCACTAGTCCACGGACTTTAAATAAGACGTAGCGTCGAGCCTAGCTCCGCACGCGCGAGTCTCCGGACTATTAAGAAGACGTAGCGTCGAGCCTAGCTCCGCACGCACTAGTCCACGGACTTTAAATAAGACGTAGCGTCGAGCCTAGCTCCGCACGCGCGAGTCTCCGGACTATAAAGAAGACGTAGCGTCGAGCCTAGCTCCGCACGCACTAGTCCACGGACTTTAAATAAGACGTAGCGTCGAGTCTAGCTCCGCACGCGCGAGTCTCCGGACTATAAAAGAAGACGTAGCGTCGAGCCTAGCTCCGCACGCACTAGTCCACGGACTTTAAATAAGACGTAGCGTCGAGCCTAGCTCCGCACGCGCGAGTCTCCGGACTATAAAGCAAGGCAAACCGCGGAGGCCTGCCTCCGCATACGTCAGTCTGCGGACTGTCCGTTCTACGGAACCCTGGCGCAGCCACGTCGCCAACGGCGGCATCAACACACAACGCATATCTTAAAATGCCAGGAGGTCTGCTTACCGGAAGAATCACATGTACAAAGGTCCGCCAACATCCCGGCCGCTCTAAGCCGCTACCCCGCGGGTTCGTCCTTAACACGCGCTAAAGTTGGGGCCTCGCTCGAAGAAGGCCGGCTCGCCCAAAAGTCGAGCGACTCTTCGGCCCTTTGCCAGCGTCGAAGGCGTCGCCGGGTTGAAAGGTCGGCCGCCCGAAGCCGGCCCCAGCAAGGAAGCTGCCCGGGATATAGGCGAGAATCAGCATGCATGCAGAAAGTGTGCACTTTATTAGCAAAGACAAGGGACAGTACAACGCACGCCTACACCTAGGCGCCGCGGCATCAGACCTGCGGGTTCCCGGCGCCTTCGGAGGGCCCAGAGCCGCCATCGTCGCGTCGAGGGACCCCGTCCAGAAATTGGCCGAGGCTCCCCGTCCCGTAGAGCGACTTTCGGAGCTTGATCCGTACAGCTTCTGCCCCGACGTGACCCCAGATCCGGTCGCAGAAGGGCCCAAGGGCACGGCGAGCGGAGCGGACGGTGCCGGACATTACTCCGGCCCCGCCAGGCATCTCCAGCTGGGGGTCATTCAGCCCGGCAACGTGCGTACAGCCGCGGTGCTGGAGGAGCGCGCACACCAAGCAGGCCAAAGTGTACGCGCAGTGGGTGCCAAAGGACGTCGCGGCGCCGTGCGCGACGGTGGCGGCATCCCCGACCCAGCGGAGGGTCCGAGACAACTCTGGGCCAAAGCCGCGCTCCGGCACCTCGGTTACCAGCCCTTGGAGATGGCTCTCCAGAGCTTGCATGGCGTCCCACGCAACCACCGAGGCGTCGCCTAGCGTCCGATTGCGCTCCGCTAGAGTCAAGGCAAGCTCGCCTTTTTCCTTCTCTAGCGCGGCGACCTGCTCCAGGAGCCCGTCCCGCTCCGCCGCGAACTTTTGTTCCGCAGTCGCCGCGGCTGTCTCCTGCGCCGACGCAACAAGCCCCTCGGCGTGCGCCCTCGCTTCGGCGCATTCCACTTCCAGCTGGCGGATGCGGGCGTCCTGGGCGGAACGGGCGCCAGAGGCTTCGCGCAGCTCCCCCTCGGCGGCCCGCAGCCTATCCTCGAGCGCTTTTTGGCTACGAGCATAGGCCGTTTGCAGGGCTTGCCCCAGCACGAGTGTCTGTAGAAGGGAAAAGACTTAGCAAACTCAGCTGAACTCAGGCGTGGTCGCATGAGTACTTACCCTCACCCCAGACACCTCGAAAGCGTCCTCGAGGCGCCCCGCACCGTAGACCTGCAGCACTTGCGGGTCGACGCTCGTGGCCGCGTCATTCACAATCCCGCGCCACGCGCTCAGCGTTTCCGGAGGCGGCACGAAGTCCGCAGGGCTCACATGCTCGGAGGCCCCGTGTTCCGTCGGATGCTCCCCCTCCGGAATGAGCAACGCTGTAAATAAGGATACGGGTGACCACCCCAAGGCATAAAAGCATACACCAGAGTAAGCTAAGCCACCCTACCTTCGGTAGCAGAAGGGATGCTCCCGCCGCGAGCGGAGGCCTCCGCGTTCGGGGAGGACGGCGGCTGTCCGTGCGCGGCGGACGGTGTGGCCAGAGGGGCAGAAGGCGCATAGGCCACGGGGCCCCCGGTGCTTGCGCTGGAGTCCCACAAGCTTCTGATGCCCGTAACCACGACGAACCCCCGCGGTGTCCGATGGAGCTCCGGCCGCACACATGGCCGTTTGGCCGGGGCATCCAGCAGCGGCACCGCCCCCGCAGCCGTGGTTGGGGAAGACCCCGCGGCTGCTGCGCCAGGGGGCGAAGGTTCCACGGTGGCAGTCGTCGAAGAGGGCACCTCGGTCCCCGCCGCTGTTGGTAAAGACAGCACGGCTACGTGCGCCCCCGCGGAGGGCGCCTCCGGCACCACAGCGGCCGCGGTCGAAGGCTCCACCTCGGCATCGCCGGTCCGCACGGGGTCCGCCTCAACGACTTCGGCGGGCGGCGAGGCTTCCCCCCTCCGGCTGCCCGCGGCAAACCCGCCGACCGGGACGCTTGCCGAAGACATCTCGCCTTCGGCGCCTGCGCCACCCAAGCCCGAATCGGCGTACCTCGCCGAATCTGACTCCGCGTCCGCCGCGCCCTTGGAAACACTAGCAGCAGGTGCGGCAGGCGCCCCGCTGCGGCCCCTCTTCCGAGACGAGGTCTTCTTCTTCTTCGCTCCACCATCGTCTGGAGCGACACGGTCCGGCACGGCAAGGCCCAGGACCTCGCACACGTGGTTTATTCGCCCCAGCCCCGCCTTGCCGACAGCAGACGCGCGCTGCTCGTGCTCCCTGGCGGTGTACGGCCCCAGGAATACGCGCGGCCTGCTCCGCCTCCTCCAAGGAAATCCCTGAAGCAAAGGAGAATAGCATCAGCATACAACGCATTTCGCGTCAACAAAGGAGGGCCGCAATCGAGGCTTACGGGGACCGGACGGCGCTGGTAGCGAGCAAACCCACGGCGAAACATTGTCGTCTCGATGCCTCTCGGCGGCAAGACGCCAGTCGTGGGCAAGCGGTGCCACGCCGTACATCACGTACTCTTCGGCAAGGTCGCGCATGTTGAGGCGGGCGGCCACGCCTATGAGCCGCTTGACCCTCCGCTTGTCCTTATCATCGAGCGTTCGGCCGGGCGAGGGCTTGAACGCGATTGGTCGGCCTGTGCATTCAAGGCCGCTCCCGCTCTCCACACGGTGGTAGAACCACCGCTTCATCCAGTAAGACTCCCACTTCCCGCGAGTTGAGTTCGCAGGGAAGAGCTTCTTGCACGGCGAGCGAAGAATAAAAGAGACGCTACCGAAGCTCGACAGCGTCCCGTCCTTCCGGCCCTTCGGCTGGCATCGTGCCTCGTGGAGATAGGCGAACAGCGACGCGCTGGGCCAGCACGCCCCCGAGCGCAAGGCCCAGCTGTACACCGCGAGCCGGGCCACGGCGTTTGGAGTCAGTTGCGCCAGCTCCAGCCCGAAGGTCCGCAGCACGTCGCCCACCACGGTCGCCGCTGGGATCCGGAGCCCTGCGTCGAAAAAGGCAACGAATACGACCGCCTCTGACCTCTCGGGATGCGGTTCCGTCTCGTCGCCGGCGGGCAATCGTACGTCCTGCCGCCCGGACAACTTCCCCGCGCGCAAGAGCCCTTGGATCGTCTTCTCGGTCACGAGCAAAGGGCCTAGCTCGCCGGAGAACGTGCCTCCCTCCTCAGCCACCAGCCGCTCCTGGTCAGCCGCCGACGGGTCGCGCTCTTGGAGCGCGTATTTCACCTCTAGCGGCGAGGATCGCCGGAGAATGGCAGGGCCACCAACCGCCGGGCCACGCTCGCTACTGGAGGCCATCGCTTCCCGCGACAAGACTAAAGTGGTGAAGATAGCGCGATGGTGTGGAAGGCGGAGCAGACAGGAAAGAGGGCGTAAAGGTGCGGGGACGCTGTTACGGGGGGGCTATTTCAAGCCACCTCGCACGTACCGCCGCTACCGAACCGTCGCAATAATACGCGTGCCGGATGCAACCGCAGCGGTGTAAAGGCCCGCCCCGCACGATTCCCCATAATCGAAAGCGAAGGGTCGCGGCGGTCCGTGCACGAGGCGCGACCACAGTCGTACGAGCGCCCATCCAGCGCAACGCCCCACCCAACGCTGGAAGGTCACGACCGCAGGCGCCATTTACCGCCCGCCCCGTGTCCCCCTTGCCTAGGGAAGAGGCGAGCGGCTGCAAACACGCAACCGTCCACATCTCGCCGCCCACCAGTCATAGGCCGCCGCGTGCCCCGGGCGCATCGGGTCGCGCGGTACGGGAACCTAACCCTGGCAGACCAGGGGCCGGCGTGATTCCAGGAATTGGTACAGCGCAAGGCCACATCAAAGACCCCCATTCACCGCCCACGCGGCGGTGTTTGCAGGGCGGAGGCGCCAGCTTCGATGCCACCCGTTCGAAGGGTAGGGGACGGAGCGCGCACGCCTACTTCCACTTAGGCGCCAGCCTCCGCTGCCCCCCGTTCAAAGGGTAGGGGACGGAGCGCGCGCGTCTACTTCGGCTTAGGCGCCAGCTTCGCCGCCACCCGTTCGAAGGGCAGGGGACGGAGCGCGCGCGCCTACTTCGACTTAGGCGCCAGCTCCGCTGCCACCCGTTCGAAGGGTAGGGGACGGAGCGCGCGCGCCTACTTCAACTTAGGCGCCAGCTTCGAGGCCACCCGTTCGAAGGGCAGGGGATGGAGCGCGCGCGTCTACTTCGGCTTAGGCGCCAGCTTCGCTGCCACCCGTTCGAAGGGCAGGGGACGGAGCGCGCGCGCCTAATTCAACTTAGGCGCCAGCTTCGCTGCCACCCGTTCGAAGGGTAGGGGACGGAGCGCGCGCGCGCCTACCTCAACTTAGGCGCCAGCTTCGCTGCCACCCGTTCGAAGGGTAGGGGACGGAGCGCGCGCGCCTACTTCGACTAGGCGCCAGCTTCGCCGCCACCCGTTCGAAGGGTAGGGGACGGAGCGCGAGCGTCTACTTCGACTTAGGCGCCACCTTCGCTGCCACCCGTTCGAAGGGTAGGGGACGGAGCGCGCGCGCCTACTTCCACTTAGGCGCCAGCCTCCGCTGCCCCCCGTTCGAAGGGTAGGGAACGGAGCGCGCGCGTCTACTTCGACTTAGGCGCCAGCCTCCGCTGCCACCCGTTCGAAGGGAGCGCGCGCGCCTACTTCGACTAGGCGCCAGCTTCGCTGCCACCCGTTCGAAGGGTAGGGGACGGAGCGCGCGCGCCTACTTAGACTAGGCGCCAGCTTCGCCGCCACCCGTTCGAAGGGTAGGGGACGGAGCGCGCGCGCCTACTTCGACTTAGGCGCCAGCTCCGCTGCCACCCGTTCGAAGGGTAGGGGATGGAGCGCGCGCGCCTACTTCAGCTTAGGCGCCAGCTTCGCTGCCACCCGTTCGAAGGGTAGGGGACGGAGCGCGCGCGCCTACTTCAGCTTAGGCGCCAGCTTCGCTGCCACCCGTTCGAAGGGTAGGGGACGGAGCGCGCGCGCCTACTTCGACTAGGCGCCAGCTTCGCTGCCACCCGTTCGAAGGGTAGAGGACGGAGCGCGCGCGCCTACTTCCACTTAGGCGCCAGCCTCCGCTGCCCCCCGTTCGAAGGGTAGGGGCCGGAGCGCGCGCGTCTACTTCGACTTAGGCGCCAGCCTCCGCTACCACCCGTTCGAAGGGAGCGCGCGCGCCTATTTCGACTAGGCGCCAGCTTCGCTGCCACCCGTTCGAAGGGTAGGGGACGGAGCGCACGCGCCTACTTCGACTAGGCGCCAGCTTCGCCGCCACCCGTTCGAATGGTAGGGGACGGAGCGCGCGCGCCTACTTCGACTTAGGCGCCAGCTCCGCTGCCACCCGTTCGAAGGGCAGGGGACGGAGCGCGCGCGCCTACTTCGACTTAGGCGCCAGCTTCGCTGCCACCCGTTCGAAGGGTAGGGGACGGAGCGCGCGCGTCTACTTCGACTAGGCGCCAGCTTGGTAGGGGACGGAGCGCGCGCGCCTACTTCAACTTAGGCGCCAGCTTCGCTGCCACCCGTTCGAAAGGTAGGGGACGGAGCACGCGCGCCTACTTCGACTAGGCACCAGCTTCGCCGCCACCCGTTCGAAGGGTAGGGGACGGCACGCGCGCGTCTACTTCGGCTTCGGCGCCAGCCAAGAGTGAAGAACAGCACACACGACCACCATAACTCGAACAGGCAAAGGTCAATGTTGCGGCAAGAGCAGACATGATCTCGTAGGCAGATATGAGTCGCCACACCAGCATATGCTCGTTCGCACGAGCAGAGCGTACGGATGACTCCATATCTGTCTACGAGAGCAAGTCAGGCCTTGCCATTTCCGCATCAAGCGGGGAAGCATTCCCACAAGCGGGACGTATTTGGTTCACCGGCGCTCCCAGGCATGGACTCGCAGGCATTGACGTCGGTCGACGCAGTCATCAAACACAGGTGCACAAAACTTTGCCTACATATGAGAAGTTAACCATGAACAGGTCCGGGATGTACCGCAAGGGATGTCTAGGAAAGCGGCCCCTGGCGCCAGCATATTTATACTCAGCCTCGCTAGGCGAAGAGTCGCCAGCGTGGAGGCAACGGAAGCACAAGCGCAAGGCGTCCGGCGGTGCAGCTACCAGAGGCGCGTAAGAGCAACCGTGCGCACCCCACCGCGTGCTCTCCGGAAACCGTCGCACGCTCCACTTACGAGAAGGCACACTGCGCGATGCGACAGCCTGCCCCCTGGCAAGCCAACCGTCATTAAAAAGCACCCAACCAGGCGGCAAGGTCGCAACGATTGCGGAATGCGCGCGCCTCAGAAGTCCAGATGTCGGGAGTCCGCCGTCACATTAACGATCACGACGCCTCAAGGCCTGCGCCGCGCCGAGCACGCTTCACCACGTGGACGGCCAGAAGAGCACGCATCTGCTTCGGCCGCAGCGCAGCCCCGGGTCAAGTCTCGACAGCTTCACAGGCCGCGGGACGGAGAGGGCCAAAGGACTCGGCAACATGGCTTCGGCCTTGTGAAGCCCTTCACCATGAGAGGCTCCTGTCGTAGGGGTGGCCCCCACCTAAACCCAGCAGGCCTGGTAGGAGATTATAAGACCCAGAATAGGCCATATGTAATGACATAACTGCCCCAGAGGGGATAACCAGATGTAAGGGTATAACTGTAAAAGCACTCCCCATGTGTATGTGTGTGTGTGTATATATATATATATATATATATATATATATATATATATATATATATATATATATATATATATATATATATATATATATATATATATATATATATATGAGTAAGCCATGGGGAGGACCCAGGCCATTACACTTATTTTCATCACTCTCCACTACCATCTCTCTCTGTTTGGTTTGTAGCCACAACAGGTAGAAATGTCAAGTGTGTGCGTTTGATGTGTTATGCATTGCTACCTTGCCAGAGAAAGAAATGAGTAAAGTTCGATTACCACCAAAGTACAGCGACAAAGCTAATTAAAAAGTAGTTTGTTACGTATTTTTAGTCGTCGTGAGCGATCAAGTGTATTTAAAATATACCGTTCGCGTTTACTTAAAATATCTATGGAGTACCCACTACTACATATGTTAGATCTTTCTCTTGAAGAAAAGGTGAGGAAGAACCCTATGCTGCCCATGTGTTCAACCAAAATTAGGCACGCAATAGGGCACATTAGCCAGCCACTTTGCAATGGTGGCAAGCACGCATGCTCTCTTAATTATTAGTGCCCTTGCATGTGATGTGAGCAATCAAAAGAAAGGGATATGTATGCATGGATATGGCAGTGATCTCGACATGTATCTCGCTTGATCAATGGAGCTTCAGCAGACAATAGCCACGGCAGCTCGTGATATCCTTGACGATCTCCCGGATCCATGGTACAAACTATACACTATTATGCCTTTTGATTGGTGTGCACCCTTTCGATCGTATTCCTCCTTGGATGAAACACGGCGAACGTGTCTCTCCGATCGTTGCTTGGCTCCGTCTGAAGAAATTTCTTCAGACTATAACAGAAGCTAAAATATTCTCTGTGAAAATCTCCCGGAAGCTTCTGTTTAAAACATGCGTGCCATTAACTTGTGATGGGTGGTAAATCCCTCTGTCTCTCTCTCTCTCGATCGAGACGAGCAAATTGGTGAGCTCAAGGTGGTTACAAGCATGAAGATGGGTTTTGTTAAACATCATTCGGATGTTTTCTTCTTAACTATCATCTAGATTTAGAATTATTGGATTAAAAATCTAATAGCCATGAATTCTCCCTCCTCCCTCTTGAATTCAACCCCCTCCTCATTGAAAAAATATCTCCTCCCTTCAAAAACAAGAAACCTCTTGATCTCTCATCTAATAATCATAAATTTAGATGATAATTAGAAAAAAAAAACATCCGAGTAATATTAGATGCTTACCATAAAGATAATGGAAGGGACGGGTGGAAAAGCGCGGAGGGAGCAAGCGGCAATGATGATGGATGGGCGCAAGTGTGGCGCGGAAGCCGGCCGGAAACACCGGTCTTCCCCTGCTTTCTGAGACCACATGGCCCACCTACTGACAAGCAGCCTACTGCTAGTCCAGTCGTGTGATGGGCCCACGGCCCTCTCCTCAGTTCAGATGGGGCATCTGTGGGCCCTGGGGCCCACTAGATACCGTTTACTTCGACGACACTGTTCCTAACCTTCTTTTGGCAGTGGCCCTCTTCTTTTCGCCTTTGCCAGGTTGTTGGTTTTGGCTTTTTTTCAAAAGTGAAAATAAAATAAATTAATTTTTTAAATGG
The DNA here is from genome assembly GCA_017311315.1 of Dendrocalamus latiflorus. Lineage (NCBI taxonomy): Eukaryota > Viridiplantae > Streptophyta > Magnoliopsida > Poales > Poaceae > Dendrocalamus > Dendrocalamus latiflorus. Next base: position 2,410,150 of record CM029636.1, on the reverse strand, counting down.
TTTCTCGAAACTGCTTCTTTAAATGACTTTTTGACCTCATTGGCGTGTGCTCCATTCATGTCAGCTATTCTCGTCCGTCACCACCTCAAAAAAAGTAGCTAGAAGCCATTAGCTGCAGTCGAAAAGAACATGACCAATGTGGATGCTTGGATCGGAAGAAGATCGTGTGATTGTTCGGTGGTTAAAACCGGCTGTTGTTGCACTCGAGATCACCTAATTATGTTTGGTGAAGCATTACTGCATTGAATTAAAGATTTTGACAACAAATTTGTTTCAGAGTTCTAAGTAAAATTCATAAGAAAGGACGAATTCACGCCAAAAACAAACCGACAGTATTTCCCTAGTGCACTAGTCATGTTTTTATATAATGACAGGGACATATAGCACATGCAATTCCTTGGGGAAATGCAGTTTCTTATTTCTGAGTTTCTGATCATCCAAGCCTGCATTGTCGTGCTGCCACCCTGAAAACTCTGCCTTTACTTGCACTTTTGCAAGCATCTGCCACCTTGTAAGCTGCAACCTGCAACCTCTAATGGCACTCATGTAGCCTTAATTTCTCTCCAATGTTTGATGCATAATTGTTTCCTTTTCCTCAAAAATATTGTCCTGGAGAACAAATTTACTATTAAAATAACAAAAGAGGAAGAGGAAAGGATCCGGATGATCCTGCTTTCTGGTGCTCCAAATCGGAATGTCGGCAGAAAACACAAAAGGAGTGCAGGCTTTCGCACCACGGGTTTCTATCAGCAGTGTACATCAGACCATCACTCATCAGTGTGCTCCCAAAAAAAATGAAATTGTTGGACTGTCAGATCATATGATTCAGCTGAAAAGATCGAGGAGCAGGAAACCCATTTTGTCACACACATTATTCATAACGTGTACAAATGTACGCTATGAATACAACAGAACCACAGAAAAGAGCAATATTCGATCATAATAGACTGGATTGGTAACAATGAATAATTCGAAAACTAATACCGGAGATGTCCCCGATGGTGATACCTGTATTTGACCGGTTACCGGCAATGCCTTGTTAGCTAAGGAAGAAAATGAGGTACCTGTGAATGGCCTGAGCACATCCATTTTTGATTCTGGCCCATTCATCTCTTTCAGCTGCATGGTACATTGGTAGTGACCAATCAGCTAGGGTTGGTGAGGTCCGTCTGGTCCAGCTCCGGCACCCCATCTGGAGCTGCTCAGTGGCGCCCATCGGTCACATGCTCCCAAGTTTGTCTCTTTGGGCAAGGGAGCAAGGGCTTGGTTCCAAGCCTGATTGGCTTTGGATTTGTCTTGTGTTGTTCTTGTCACCTGAGCTGTTGCACGTCACTTGTGGCATTGCTGTTGTTGTTCAGGGCACATCATCTCTCTTCCAGTCAACCTCATGAATGCATCCATGGTGTAACTTGCAGGTTGCAGCCAAGATTGCAGTTTTGGTTTCCATGGCTTTGAGAAGGACTACTCATGATTCATGAACAAGGCCACGAGGCTATCCCTATACTATACAATTACTCTTTCATGGCACAAGTGCATGCATGATGGGATGGACGCTTGAGACTGGAAGTGTAAACTTTGGCCTCTTATCTGATCTGATCCTTTGTTACGTGAGGATAACAGAAGATGTTCGTAGCTTCTTTGCATTCCAGAAACAGCTGTCCCTTCCAAAAGAAAGAGGGAAGAGAAGTAAACCTTGGAAGGAAATCAGGCGGCAGCAGTGGCATGAGAAATTTGATTTCTAGCTGTATGTCATGATGAGCTTATTGTTGCTAATAGGCTGGGCTCCAATATAACTTTACCCTAAGTTAATACTGCTAGATACATCAGTTCAGAACTCGACTGGAAACTAGACATATCTACAGTACATCACATACTTATTTAAATGTACTCCGACGAAAATTTCGGTGCTATCTCTACACAAGGCTCTTCATCTTACGCCTCAGCCACATGGTCCGAATATCTACACTCAGTGAAAGGAAAATCTCCCGGTTGCTCGGATCCAAGAAGACATCTGGTGCTAGCGACTTCTCGATCGGCGAGAGGTCTACCATGGCATTCATCACCTCGATGCACCGTGGGATGCTGTACCTGTCGACAAGGCTCTCTGAATGTTTATTGTCCCTCTGAAACTTGGGATCAGCATGTCCTTGCATAACATCAGATGTTCCATCCTCACTGTGCCTCCTCAAGTAGCGCCATGGCTCTCCCCGCACTTCCTCAGTAGGCCTCCTGGAGAGCTGCCATGACTCCGGCCGCACTTGGGTAATCGGTTTTGGGTATAGGTGCCCGTTCATAGTCTGGACTTCAACGCCAACTAGAGTCTCCTGTTGGAATGAAGACTCTCTGGATACTGGAGATGGGGGGATAGGAGAGAGTGGTCGATTCATGTAATAATCATCTTCATCGTCACTTGAGTCAGCTTCCGTACCATTTCTTTCATTCGGTGTAGGTGCAGCAAGAATACTTTTACCATCCAAAATAACACCAACTGCAGAATATGAACAAAAAATATTTTAATTTTACCATTTTATGAACAGATTGAAGCCCATAATAGAAATCAAGACGGCTTCAAAAACAATAAACAATGCTCATCAAAAGGAAAATTATTGCAACATAACACATCAGGTGAATTTCAAGATATCCAAAATTAATATGCAGCATAAAACAAGCTATTCTGGAGCCCCCTATTTAGTACCTGCAAAAGGCTGAGATCATCTACAATAGCAATACATGGATAAATTCCATGGCTAGACCTTATGTTCAATTGTGGAATGTGCATACTATAGCTCAATTTGTATTTATGGTAGCAGATCATCTCTTAACAATTCTGTACAGATAATGAAAGGATCTCGATATTTTACTATCAGATCATTTTTTAGTGTACCCTCAATGATATACTATTTACCATAGTAGACTAAAATCTGCACTGTTACTTTTGAATCTAGCACATTTATTGATTCACACTTTCATGCGCATTTAATTTATAACATACACTGACAAGAGCGGAAGTCCAGAACTATGTCCAGGGCTGTGTGGACTAGATCCTGATGCGGCAATAGGTATAGATATGTTAGTTTTTATCATTACATACATGAAGACATGGTCGAGTAGTTTATTTGTTGAGGCGAGCACATGAAGATTGTGAGTTGGAAGACTGGTTTGAATTGCTTTAAAAGAATATTTCTATTTCGAATGCATTTCGTTTGTAACAAATCATTGCTGAAAGATGTGAAAGTGCAGAACTAGCCCATAGCATGGTGGGCCAGTCCCTTCACCGCAATGGCTACAGATGTGTCACTCCCTCCATGCTTTCTAAAATGACCATTTCAAAATCCATGCAATCAAACTTTCCATAGTTAGGCCATTAATATGTTTAAAAGTTAAAATTATCTAGATTGTACAAATGAAAACTATATGACCAGATTTGTCATTCAAACTACTTCCATAATATTACAGTTTTATTAATTTAATGCCAATATAAAGTTATAAAAAGTAATGGGCAAGTAGCATCTCAGAAACTAGGTCAATCATACAGCACACATCACAAAGATGGCTCTCCCCAAGTCCCCCAAGTGCCAAATCTCCAATCCTATCCCTCCCGCATAACACAACCCACACGCCGCCTCCATCCATACACTACAAGGCGCAATGCTTTGCCCTTGCCGTGTATGTCATCACCTCATGTCCCTCACGGGGTTGCATCACCTTCAACCCCACCCCACTACCACCTCCATCCATGCATCAGGGAAGCTAAGCCATCGCCATTGTTGGTTCTCCGTGCATGGCACATTGCCACCATCCTACCTAGTACCCACATTACACCACTGTCAGAGACTGTGAAAAATCAAATTTTAAAAAAGAACGAGGGAGTAGTTTTCATCATTAGATATGTGAACACAACTGATCAAGTGGTTCATTTGTAGAGGTTACTTGGAGATTTTGAGAAACCCGACTTACATGCTCTTAAAAATATTCTATTTCATGTGCATTTCATTTATAACATATCCATGGTTATCACGGCGTCGCCTAATCAAAAAGGCGCTCCTGGGTAGATATCATGAAGGTTCGCCTTGGCTTGGCCAGGTAGACGAGGGCTCAAGATGGCCATCACGAGTTCCCCTGTTCTCTCCTCTTCCCCCACTCCTGTCCCGTGGACGGCCTGATCCGGTTGGATTATGGCTAGGGCGATTGGATTCAACGGGGCCATGGGTGGGGACAATGGGTTGCGGTGGCGGCATGCACGAAGACGGGTGGATTTGACAATGTAGGAGACAAGGCAGGAGAATGCGACGCGGACAAGCCACGTCGGGGACAGGAGGTAGTGGGGTGAGGCGGCATTGGGCGGGCGGTTGGGGAGGCGAGAAGGCACTGGGTGGGGAGGGAGAAGAGGAGGCGGTTGTACCGTAGAGGGGATGAGGCACCACGGGAGAGGATGCACGGCGCGACAGCAATTGGGGATGGGAGAAGACATCAATGGAAAGGGAGAGAGAACAAGGTGAGCTCGGGATGCAGGAGTCGGGAGTTAAAGAGATAGAGAGGGACCCGATTGTGATTTCAAGATTCTTAGAGGACCTGGAAGATATTTCGCATTGGTGGGCTAGAGAGGAGAATGGATAGGCATGCTTCGCCGTTTCTCGCCTGGAGGACGCCATGGGGCCCACCTGGACTTCATGGCGTCCGAGCGCTTCTCAGGCACCGTGGTCACCAAGTACGTCGTGACAACCATGAACATATCCTTATTGGTGAGGTGGTGTAAGTGTGGAACAACCTTTGCCACAATTGAGATGTATTAGTTTTCATCGTTAGATATGTGAAGACAAGTGGTTGAGTGGTTTGTTTGTTGAGGTGAGGACCACGAGTTTACGAATTCAAAGCCTGACTTGCATGCAATTTTTCTATTTTGTATTTCATGTTCACTTATAACAGATCCTTACTCATAGGACATTGTCTTGATACTAATTGGTATCACAAAACTATTCGTAGGGAGGGTGGCCTAAGAAGTTGTAACGCCCTAGGGTCTAAACCGGCTTAGGCTTAACCCCATTCTGGATAGGCCACGCACACATAGCAACCCACTTGCACTTTCGTCCTCGTTTCGCGCAAAACAGTTAACCGGGGGTGCTACCATTGGAACTCCTAAGCTTATATGTAAGTGTTTCTCAAGCTAAGCTAGCAAGGTGAGACTAACCCGCACCCTCATGTGCACACACACATATGGGCCATCATGGGCCGGGGTGTCACATACACCTCACCTTAAAGGACCCGACATCCTTGTCGGACCAACATACCCACACTGGGGCAAATGATAAGGATCTCCCCTCTTGGCACATGTCCGTGCGTTCAGTGCCAGCACATATGCCATACCGTGTGTCCACTCCGGGCCCACACGCGCCATGCGCCATATGCCCGCGCCCCTGACCCGTACGCGCCCATGTAACCGCGAGAGTCGGCTCTGATACCATTTGTAACGCCCTAGGGTCCAAACCGGCTTAGGCCTAACCCCATTTTGGATAGACCACGCACACGTAGCAACCCGCTTGCACTTTCGTCCTCGCTTCGCGCAAAATGGTTAACCGGGGGTGCTGCTATTGGAACTCTTAGGCTTATATGTAAATGCTTCTCAAGCTAAGCTAGCAAGGTGGGACTAATCCACATCCTCATGTACATACACACATATGGGCCATGATGAGCCAGGGTGTCATAGAAGTATTGTTAGTTAGGGGACTAGAAGGCTTGACAGGGATAGAAGGCAGCACCAGGCATCTCTTATTGTACGCCATGGCCGAGCTCAAGACCATCTTCAAACTTTCCAGGTTCTGCAGCTCGACATTAAAACGAAGGGGCTAGTCATCATAGTGTTAATGAGTCCGTGCGGTGCACCATGTTGGTCCGATGAGAAGCCTCATTAGCTATCCCAATAGGTTGCTCGGGATTGGCGGTCTGAAGCAACCATGGCAAAATTTCTTACCAAAGCCAAGTCAGGATGCCTTCTTCACGTCCCAACTGGGCATGACACTGTGGATGACATCTAGCATGTGTTACAATGCTAGCTCCACCTTCCAATCGTTTGACTCAGTTAAGGTAGGGTGTCCTCATTGTGCATAGGAAACTTCGAGACATGGCCACCTCTTCCATCTGATGAAAGCGCAGGGAAGTCCTTGGCCTACGACAACCGAAACTAGTGCCGCAATCACGTCTTGCATTTAAGCCATCGCATCCTGCTTAGAGGCCATGGAAGGATGCACCTCAAGCAACTTTCGCATGATCGTAGCCAATTCAGCAAGGTTGTTATGGGCTTTGTGAGAATGCCTTCAAAGTCGCATTGCCTAAAGGAGGAATACATAATGCTTGGCTCTTACACCAAGTTGTTATGCGCTTTGGTTCTAGGACGTAGATGGTAATGTTAGGGGACAACTACTTAGTCATTCTTATCCTCCCGAGGAATGCTACTTGTCGTGCCGTGATGATTGTGTTTTTTTTCGGTGGGCGGGACAGGGATAAGGTTGGGATTTGCGAGAAATTCTTTTTGTGCTTGCCCTAAGTCCTCTGATACAGTCTTTGTGTAATTGCCAACTCCTAGAACATAGATGGAAACTATAATTGCCAGACAAGAAAAGGAAACTAATCATGCTTATCCCAAAGTAAACCTAAAATATCACACTTTCCTATCTTAACTATTGCTGCTGACACCACCTTGGGGTGAGAAAAAAATGAAAGCTGAATTTCCAAACAGCACAGACCAATTTGTGCCAGTTCGGATGGTCAATTCAGCCAACAAATCGGTTTCGGTCTTTTCACTGCTGCACTTCGGAAGTTCGAAGTTCGGTTGGCATGTAACATCCTGAGCCCGAAGCCCTGAACCGACCAAATAAACCGAAATGAATGCAGTAAAACCTCCCTTCGAGATCTCATTCCCACCTCACAAGCATATCGTAAAGATCCCTATGGTTTTTGCATATCCTATCATCTTCTAACTTTATGCCTCCCCCGTACCCCTCTTTATTTTCTCGTTCACAATACTCATGTCACAATGGTGGTCTGGAATCGCGACCACATAATCATGTTCCTTCTCAGCTGCTCCTCATGTCAACATCCTGAGCTCCTGACGTCATGTTGCAATCTCACAGAAAAGTCCATAGTGTTGTGCAGCAATCCCACATCATAGCAAGGGTGAAGAATTCGTTTTTGTGATTTTAAACTGACCGAACTGACCAAAACTTTATTCAATCAATTAGGTTCAATTTCATTTTCAATTCAGTTATTTTGGTTTCCAAAATTCTAAAACGGAAATTAACAATTTGGCTGCAAATTTGCAAAAACCGACCAAACTAGCAATAATCACCCCTAACGCCACCGCCTCTTGAACAGCTCTCTAGTGAGCCCTAGTGGGTTTGGACTATAATATAGGGTAACCAATCTCATCTGTGCAGATTTCGCAACAACAATAATAAAAGGTAGAATACAAATCAGAGCTATGCCACTCAGTCAGTTATGCAATTCAATCACATATTGCAAATAAAAAAAATCCATTCGTTTCCGGGAGCACTAGAACAAGCAATTGTTGAAAAGTTTATTGTTTGAAGATAGTAATAAAACAAGAAAAAACCCAATAGCTAGTGCAAATCACCAACCCAATTGACAGTTAAGGAAGAAATTTGTGCAATACTCCAATTTAACAATTTGCAACCTACAAATCCTAAGGGTTGGCACCTCAATTGTATTACCTTTTTTCCCATATGGGTTTTTACAATCATCACATTTACAGTTGATGGAGCATCCTGCCCCTCCCTTCAAACACAGAAAAAAAATATCCATAATCATGAGCTGAGAAAATACAAAAAAACCAACAGAATAGAGTTGGGTATGGAACCTGGTAGCAGTCACAGTATTTCTTAAGGCAACCTGACTTTTTGCAAGTGCATTTTCTTCTAAAAAGGTCCATAGGGGATCTTATAAGTTGTTCCTAGAGACAATAAAATAGCAGGATCACCAAAAATAGATAGATGAAATAACTAGACATTAATAAGGTCATGTTTGAACAACATTTATACCGCTGAATCTTGACCAGCCTCTGATGTTTGAACAACTTTCAAGGGCAAGACTGGTGTATGCCGTGGAACACCATGAATAGGCTTGTTGTAACATGGTTCGCATCCACATGATTCAGAACAATGTGATCCAGAAGCAAAACACACACAGTAACTGCCACACCATAAAGCAAATGATGATTACAAATAAAGTGAAACTTAAATTAGCAGTAAAAAAACATAAAGCAGTGTGTGTGCACATAAAAAAACATAAAGCAGGGTGTGTGCACGCAAATGCATGGTTAGGTGGGTAGGGTGTGTGTTTGTGTGTGCAGGAGGTGGGAAGGGGTGGGCAGGTGTGAGCATAAACCAGCCTAGAATGTTCAGTGTTCACCCTCTTTCCGTGCATAACCATCCATGTACTAAACCCCCTCTCCCCCAAACTCAGTTCCCTCCATAGGAAGAGTGCTGTGAAGCATTACATGGCACTAATATGCAGGTCATGCACAGCTAGACCGGAAATCACAATCAGCCTGCTCCTGTGAGTTGTGCTTCAAGTGTCCAACTTTGCAGTAGAATATAATATAATGATAAGTATGGGTAAATTTATAACTTAAAAAGGGACCAGTTTCTTCTCCCAAATCTCTCTGTGGAACACAACCACCCAACATGTTCAAATAAAGTTGCCACACATGCTCAAATTAAGTTGTGAAATTTTGATACTCAGGCAGTCCCGAATTGACAATGTTTGGTGCTATTTCCATCTACATTTGAAAAGTGTGTCCAGTGAAACTAGAGTTACTTCGAAACAACACCAGATTCGTTATGGATTCAAACTAAATTAGCGCCCGATCAAAATTATAATCGCATCCTAGGCACAGCACAAACAATGAGAAGCTGGGCTGAATACAAAATATATGGCTATGTCTGTCTGTCTGTCTATCTATCTGTTCCCCCTCTCGTGTCTCGCGAGCTATGATGAAACATATGCAAAATTTGGTATTGATGAGAGAATGGAAAATCTTGCGAGCGCAGAGGAGACTTACAGCTTCAGGCACTTGGACTTCTTGCAGCTGCACGTCCTGCACCCTTCCCCTTCCTCCGCCTTCCTCCTGTCCAACCAAGTAAAAAAAAATAAGCAGAACGCAACGAACCAAAAGAGGAAATCGGAGACGAAACCAAAACTTCGCAGAAAAGGGAAAGTGAGACACCGACTTCTTCTTGTCGGGGTTGCCGTTCGCCTCCACCGGTGGCGACACGGCCGCGGGTACGGCGGATCCGGTTTCGGAGGCGGGCGCCGCAGATTCAGCGGCGGGGGCAGCAGGGGCGGGGGCTGGAGCGGCGGGAGGCGGGGGAGGGCCGCGGAGGGGGTCGTCAGGGTCCGATCCGGAGGGCTCGAACGGCGGAGGCTTCGGGGGGTCCTCAGGATCCGCGGTCGCCATCGGATGCGGCGACGGCGGCCGCCCGATCGGTGGCGGCGGCGGCGGTGGATTCGCCGTGGTGGCGGCTCGAGGCGAGAGCGAGAGGCGGACGAGAGGGAGGAGGGTACGAGGCGAGGTGGGATTGGAACGAAGAGGCGGAGGGGGTGGATCGGACGGCGTGGGGAGGGCTTTAAGATTCGGGCATGACGGCTGGAGGGTCCAGATCAGATCGGTGGGTCCTTGTTAGATCCGGATCGCCTCTGATTTTTTTTCTACGGACGGCGCTGGCCATGGACACGCGATTAGTAATCCTAATTACTCTCTCGCTCCAGTCAAAGATAAGTACCCAATTAAGTTCGAAAAGAAAGTAAGTGGTACCCACTTACTAGAGCAAACATTTTTTTCATGCAAGTAGTAATGCAAATATTATTTGATAGAATATAAAGCCTAGCAAACAAACATACAATATAAACCAACAAATTTCAAAATTTACACACAAAGTTTATTAGGCCTATTCTTTTTTTTTCCTGGGAGATTTGATCATTTTCCCTATTTTACATTGCATTTGATAAAATGCTCTGCGATGTGTCACTTTCATATGAGTCTTAGACCCACATGTAAATGAGATATCACAAAATATTTTATCAAATACACATAAAAGATAAAGCAAATGATCAAAAATTTCTTTTTTCCCTAGGAAAATTCATTTCTAAGTTTGAAACCAGCCTCAAACCGTTAACAGATGATCTTTTGTGCCGCTAATCACTTGCAATGTACTCCCTCCGTCCAAGTTTACAGGGCATACTTTTTTAATAGACTTATCCATAAATATAAAATGGATTTTATGTTCTAATACAAAATTAACACGATGTTGTCTTTATACCCTTAATAAATATGTAATTTTATTTGTTATTTTCTATATACATATATTGAATATAGCACTTAAAGATAATAATCAAGGATAATATAACCATTTTCACTGTCTTCTTGATTTATATAAAAAAATATACCTTATAAATTTGAACCAAAGGAGTACTATTTTAACATGTAGACTGGAGAGAGAGAGAGAGAGAGGCTGGCTATGCGCAATCTGCCGCTAATCACTTGCAATTTACTAATTACAATTTTGGCACACTAGATGCAAGAACCAAAATCAGGTTTCACACGCAACAAGGCAATCTGTAGACAAAACAAACGATAAAACACTTGCAATTCCCAGAACGAAGCAACGGAGTAGTAGCACTTCGACAAACATAGCTGAAGCTCAAGTGCTCATTACACAGATTTACCCCAAGCCGTTGGTTTGTCTCGGAGACAATAACGCCGTACCGGCTACTGCTATGGAAACAAGCGAGACAAAGGACACACACGGACCGCGTACAAGGTAGTACCAGCAAAGTTCAACTACAATCGTTTGCGATAAATGTCCGAGAACGGTTCAATCTTATGCAACATCTACGAAGATAATCGCGGGGATTCTTGGATGATTTGCGGAGATGAGAGCGCTAGTTTTTAGAAGAATGTCCCCTCTGGAGGCTGCACCAATTTCCGGCTGTGTGATGCTGCCATTTCTTTCTTAAGCTGTGTCAAGATAACCTCCATTGTGTACTCACGGCGCCAATTTGACAACAGGCCAAACTTCCTTTGGTCGACCTGCATTTGCGCCAAAATAAGTTTGAAATGCAAGGGAACACAAGGGATAGAGATTATTCAGAATCATAGTGCCATACCACTCCAGTCTCAGGATTTACACAAGTCATATTGATTCTTGAGTGAAATCTAACAGTTGGTGGCCTGTCTGGATAGTCCTTGTCGCAGAAAAGCTTTAACTGATAAATTCGGCCCTCATGGACGGTCTACCAAAACCAAATATAGATCAACACGAGAGCACAAACTCAGAACACAACAATCATATTTGAATAATACTAGGTAAGCAGGTGGAGACATCTTACGTTGTGGGGACCGATTATTGTGCCTGTCCAAGAGCGCATGTAGATATCTTCCGCGTCATCCATTCCATAGCTAACTGTTCCATCCCCAATGCCTTTCTCTCCCCTCTCAAGCTCTTCTAGAAGTCTGAAGTTCCTAGGCACTGCAACAACAGTTTTATGCCAGTAAGTAAAAATAGTTTGTTTCCAACAACATTAATAACTTCAGTATTGGTACATCTAATTAAATCTGATGTTCAGAGATCTGCAGAAAATACCAAAAACAAATTCCACCCAAATATACAGAACAAGGTAAGCGTACTCAGCATGGGCAACCTTTTCACAATTCTAATTCTAACTGCAAACTTTCTAGCATAAGTTATTCCAATAACAAGTTAGGGGCCAGTCGATAACTCAGGAATGTCTGCACCCTGCTGCAGCAAACAAACTATTCAAATAACAATCATTTTCAGATATTTCAGCGTGAATAGCTGCTTCTGTGATCTCAGAAAGTGATTAATTCTGTGCTTAATATTCTGGTGTGCTATCCCCCTTGACTGCCTAGCACATCAGAAGATCACTCACACTGGTACATCTAAGAATCACAACCATCACAGCAAATGTGACTCTATTCTCTTCAGATGTACTCCCAAAAACTATGTCTTGCTTCACAAGCTCCAACCAATAGTGGAAATGTGTAGTATAGAAGCAGTAAATATACGGAAAAACCTATGTGCAGTGTATGGCATGTAAAAATAGCCAGCTACCAAAACTCAATAACTCTTAAGCATATAAGTGAACTACTGCATCACAAGGATTTTGCCTAATCTCCGTTAAACCAACCAATCCCACTAATATGGAGCCAAATCATGGGAATTTATGAAAATGAAATGCGCCCCCTAGTAGCAGGATGTTCTGCTACAAAAATGTTCCACTGACTGGACTATACACTGGACATTGGACAATCATCCAGGAACAGAAAAAAAACTGCCAACAAACTATTTTATGATGTGCCGACATAAGAGCTAAATCTAAATGAAGGCTTATAAGAGAAATCAATTCTAGCACGAGTCCTCATAAAAGGAAGGGTTGTAACTTGTAAATCTTATCGACCACCATTTTGCACAAAGTTAGTCCATCAAACCAAAACATCGTGTATAGAGAAGCCACTGAACCTACGCAATGCATTCTACTGAAGCATCAGTACCCGCAGATTCCTCCTATCTTTTGGACAGACCCGATACTTCCTTCTCCATTATAAAGAGCGCCTACAACTATGAACTCTAGCTTCATGCGTATGTTCATCCAAATGGGGCACGCCTCAGCGTCGTCCTAATCGCACGGGGGACAACAGTATGCCTTAGGTGCCGAGCTTCCTGCACCATATCACACGGCAACCAATGAAAAATCTCCTTTTTAGAGTTTCTCCGACATCGGTACATCAGTTGCCTTGATATGCTCCAGAGAGCCCTGCACCCAACACATCATTCATTCCCCCAGAAGGCTGCAACATATGGCATCTTGTTAATTCTTCCTAAATACGAACTAGCATGCAGGGGCGGACATGAACGCGGGTCATGGGGGCCCCCCATGTATTGGGGGCTCGTTCACTTGGCCCCCTCAATTTTTTTTTTGTAAAATAAACTGCTGTTAGTAGCACTAGTTTAGGGAAAGAGAGACCCTAATACATGTACTTTGAGCATGGGTGGATCTTGCGCTTGCGCGCGCGGAGAGGAAGAAGAACCGAACCAAGGATGGATCCGCAGCAGCAGCAAACAAAGCCGCGGCTAGCCGGATGGATTGGCGAGAAAGTCTTGGGCTTGGCTGCGGCAGAGAAGAAAACGGAGCAGACTAGCGGGAACAACCCGGGCAAGCTGGGGCTTACCGACAACGCCGGATGGATCTCCACTCGACGCCATTCAAGCGGAGGAGGAGGAGGACGCCGAAGGCTACGAGGCGGCGGGCGTGCTGCGGTGGGAGGAGGATGCCCGGAGCTGGAGGAGTGCTCGGCGGCGCCGGCGCGGGCACAGGCGAAGATTCCCCTTGGGTGATGGTCTGGTGTGCGAGGAGAGGAGACCAAGAGGGCGCCGAGCCAGGAGGGCTGGATGGGATGGAGGCAAGGGCACACGTGGGCCGGCCACAGGCTCGGCCCATTGGCCCGTGCACCCACGCGACTTCGGGCCCACTCCTTCGATTGCCGGACGTGACGATCAGCGAAGGAAAGGCAGCCTAGCCATGCCGGGCATCGACACCACAACAGTATGCTTGTCCATTGGTCGGCTTGGGAATGATGCTATGCTGATCACGTCGAGATCATGACAAGCACAATGCTCAACCATTAATTTCATACTTACGATTTTGGTAACCATATATTGCTACTTCCGAAATTAGTGTAACAAACTTGCTAAGACCAGCTCACCGCTGGATATTTGCAAGCGATGGAGGTCGAAATTTGCAGACCGTAAGGGTAAGTTCATTGACAAGCATACAGCCAGCCACACAGGAGGGTCCAAACAGCCATACAGGAGGGTCCAAACTGCCCTAGTTCTTGCTTTAAGTCTGGATAATAGTTTGATCCCAAGTGTATATAGAAGTCTTAACAGCTTCATCCCAAGTACATTATACATACGATGTCTTGCTAGTTTGAATGATCTCAGGTGCATATAAAGCATGAAATGATACAGATGAACAGGGATGGGAAACCCAACAAGGGCAGAGCCTCCACCAGCCTGGAGATAACTTACTAGCGGACCACTGGGCGCAGGAGGCTCTCGAGGGAGTAATTTGGAGGACAGCTTGGTAGGCACATGTGCTGGATTATTGAACATTCCACTCTAGTGAGAGCACGGGATAATTATCAGCCTCTAAGCAGAACTGCCGAAACAAAACTCCCTTGGTTGTCAATCAAACCCTAAAGCATGATAGAACCAACTAGTCTATGGGACATTGGCGATCTTGGGAACTATGAAGAAAATAAGGAAATAACCTGTACAGAAACAGATATTAATTACAAGGGTAGAGATTGGAAATCGGATTAACATCTGAACAAGGGGAGGAAAGCTGTACCTCACGTGCGAAATGCTGATGAATTCAAGAAGCTGGCGAGCTGGTCTTTGGATCCTCGTTATTTACATCTCCACCCAGAGAAGGGAAAGAAGGGATGGACTTCAGAATCAACTTCCTGCCGCTCTTGCAGATCGGAGACAATCCAGTACCAATGCGCGGAGGAGAGATCCTCTTTTTATTAGGTGACACAACCTTCACAGAAGTTTGAGGGGGTGAATACCCTTTTATGATATCTGATGCGCCTTCCCCAATAATCATTTCTGCATAGCTTTCAAATGGGGAGAGCACAATGTCAGACTTCAGTGGAGCTTGAGACTTATACAGTCGAGAAGAACACCCAATGAGCTTTGTTGAAGATCGTGGCTTCTTGGAGCATGAAGGTGGAAGAGCAGCCAAGGATCTGGAAATAAGAGAAAAATGCCTCAAATTTTAGTATTTTACATAAGAGATGGGATTCACAATAACATATGTGCGATACACAGACCTGCAATCCACAATTGAAGGCGTTGTCAGCACATTCTCAGCAGGAGCAAGATCAGTAGCTTGGAAAATGACAAGCTGTTTATCACTTTCACTTTTTTCTTCTTTCACACAAGCATTCTTTTCTTCGTATCCCTGCTTAGCTTCCTCTATGCTTAACAGAGCAACTCCTTTAATGGAAAATAAGACCATCAAAAATTGGTACATTGTTAAATTAAACAAAAATTGAAATAACTATACAAGAAAATTATGTCATGGTCATATAATAACCAAAACTTCAGTTCTACTCAGATGATTATTACTCTTTTACTCACTGTTCTATTTGGAGCTGTTGCAACTTTTAAGAATAACATATGTAGATGTAGTTTTTGAGCTCCTGTAGCATCTTACTTGAAACAAATATAACATCATCAAAGCTCAAGATAATATTAGAATGTCTAGTGGATTTTGTTTAAAAAAATACAAAAGCACACAAATAAAGATGCACCGGCATGAGTATGATTTTTGCTTAAATTTAACAGTGCAAAAGGTGGCTGGGATAATTTCCAGCAGAAACAAATTATATATTAAGCAGGCAATGGTCCGGACTCCAAATTGAAGCAGTGTAGCCAGCCCTACCAACTTCATTGCATTCCACAATGATATAAGTTCCAAGAAAACACCTTTCATACAGAATAGCATGCAAATAATTCTGAGAAATTTTAGTACACGTCCGGTGTTACATTTTCAAGCTGAAAGATCAAACTTCAGCTCCCTAACAACTTATTGATTACAATTTTTCGATCTGGCGCAATTACTCAGAACCTAAAGCTTAAGCTCCACTAACCATTTATTTTAATCAATGTTACCTGGACACATGTCCGAAATTTTTTTCCCAGCGTCGACACGTGTCCCGGTGTCAACGCGTGTCAGACACGGGGTGGTGGGAGAAGACGGCATCAGTCTAGAGTGGAGGAGGATGAGCTGGGTGGCTAGCGTTGAAGTTGCGGTGGCAGTGGAGGTGGCGGCTCCGCCCCACTGGCCGATGAAGGGAGCAGTGAGGTCGTCGATCTGGTGGCTCCTGGCGTGGTGGTGGACAGAGGCACAGAGGAGATGGGAGGAGGCGGTGCGCTTACGCAACAGAGCAGCTGGTGCGGAGGGTGGGCAAAGGGAGGAGAAGCGGTGGCCGGTGATAATGAGGTGGTGCGCCGGCCCGGCCTCACCAGCAGCCGAGGGTGGAGAGGATTTGGCGTTGGGGGCGAGCCAGAGAGCAATGGGGGGAGATGCGGCCAGTCGGTCTCGGGCTAGGGTTAAAAGGGTTGGGGGATTTTTTTTTGGTCTTTTTGTGAGAGTTCCTAAAAATTACGAATAGACCCCTCGCTCAATGGATTTCTTCTAATTTGGACATCCTAAAAATTATGAATAAACCCCTCCCTCAATATATTAGGCAAATCGCAGAATCTTATTTTCTAACGTTTGCCAAATCAGATACTCGAATCCGAGTTGGACTCCGACACAAGTGTCTGAGTCCTGGTAACACTGATTTTAATCGGTACATTGAATGAAATGGCACAGATGCAACTATGGTCTATGCAGCATGCAGGCAGTTTGCAAATTTATAAGACAGAAGCTTCTCAAGATGAAATGAACTCACCCTCCCTTCTCCCAAAAGCATTCTTGCAGCCCTCACATCTGCAACTCACGGAGCATCCCACACCACCCTTGATGAAGAGTAACAGTAAGACAAATGCAGGAGGGCTAAATAAAGAACATTAACTCATGAAAGAGTTAGAACCTGGTAACATTCACAGTATTTTTTTAGACACGATGACTTCTTGCAATTGCAGCCTCTCTTGTGACGAGCCGAAGCAGGAGTTTTGTTGTCATCCTATGATACAGAAAGTATGGTATGAGCAAGAGCAATAGTAAAGGAGAAAGAAGGTAAAATGAAAAGATTCGCTCTTACCCCTAATTCATGACCAGGCTCAGATGTGCGGATTACTTTAGGGGCAAATGCTAGTGGATTACGAGATTCGATCTGCTCTCGAATAGATAGAACTGTTTCCATGTTGCTAGGCTTATTCAGACAGCCTTGACATGAACAAGGTTCTGAACAAAAGACTCCAGCATGAAAACACTCACAGTAACTGCATGAGAATTAACCACAAAATGCCATTATATTAGAGATGATAGAACATACGACAACATGAATATAGGATTTGCAGAAAAATGGAAAATCCAGTAAAGAACAAGAGACACTTCAAAAGGGACAGTAGTAGGATTGGGAGCTGAAGGAATACCAACTCTACAAAAGAAACAAAGAAAAAAAGATTCAATTATAAAGGAACATCTTGGATAGTATCTTATTTTCTGATCCTAACTTGCTAAAACATCGTGTGCTCGAAAACCAAAGGAAACCTGAGCATGCTGCATGATCTGCTGGTTCATGTCAACAGCATAGCGGTCTTGTATGCTTTTTTCTTAAGAAACAATTAGATCAAGTTTCACCGATTAATATCAAGCCTTCATGTCAACAGAATGGTCCAATGCAGCTCATGGAAAGATATTGTTTAGCCATGTCATGGAAAACAAGCAAAATGGTGCATGAGTTATTACTAGCAGACTCCGGGTTTTGTTTGTTATTATTGAAACCCAAATGCAGCTAAAATGAAATAATAAGACCTAGAAAGGTAATTTCGTATTTCCAGCATAATCGACGCCTAGGCGTCGTGGCGGTCCAGGGGGATGCCATGGAGCTTCGCCGCGACAACCATCCTCCCCCACTCCCATCCCATGGCTGCCCAACCCCCCCCCCCCCCCCGCCCCCCGGTCTTCCTCGGGTCTGGCCGGCAGGAACGGTTGGATTATGGCCGGAGGCGGTTGGATTTGGAGACAGGGCGGGAGGCAGCGGTGAGGGGAGGATCCAGGTGCTGAGGAGAGGAGGCGGCGGCGGGGAGACGGCGAGAGAGTTCCTGGGGGGGGGGAGTCGGGAGTATGAGTGGGACCGGATATATGAGTCGGTATGTATATGAGGCGGAGACGGGGTAGGCACTCGGGAGTTCAAGCATATATGAGTCGGTATGTATGTAGAGTGCCCTGCGTCGCTATGGCGTCTTGGTGCCTCTTAGGCGCCATGGTCGCCAATTATGCCATGAGAACCATGCATTAATCAATCATTCAATATTTAAATCTAGTTTTCAAGAATACAGCCATTTATGATGGCAGTTCCCAAATATAGTGCATGTTCTTTACTTCACAAGCTGGCGGATTTTGGCTTTTACTACAGTACCTAACTTTCAAACGGAGTATTTTCTCAAGACGGGGTCTACAAGTTAAACGATCTACACGTTAAAAGCCCAACATCTGTACCAGCCAAAATCGCAAATGAGTATCCATCTCTCCGTAATCTGTACCGTAAACAGACAAAATTCAAAAATTTCAGCCAAAAGCCATAAGCCGAAAAGAACAGGCCCTATTGTCA
Organism: Dendrocalamus latiflorus; assembly: GCA_017311315.1. Taxonomy (NCBI): domain Eukaryota; kingdom Viridiplantae; phylum Streptophyta; class Magnoliopsida; order Poales; family Poaceae; genus Dendrocalamus; species Dendrocalamus latiflorus. The sequence goes on along the minus strand of CM029636.1, from coordinate 2,391,768 downwards.
GGGGTGTGGGCCTTGGGGGCCCAAGGCTTAGTCAGTTTATTATTAGAAATTAGAGATTAGATTCTATTTGAGTTAAATAGTAGTTTCCCTTGTTAGAGATATAATTAGAGATATGATATGAGTTTCCATATTATTAGAGATAGGATTGGAATTAGATTCGATCTGTTAGGGGGAGCCCATCTATATAAGGGGGCTACCGCTTGCCATTGTAGGCATCAGATCTCCAACGACAACAAAAGCAAGATCCACCCGAAGACTCCTCCAGCAAAATCCCTCCAGCACCTAGCCCGCAGGGCCAGCACCTAGCCCGCATCTGCCCTGCTCCACCGACGCTGCAACCTCTCCACCGACGGCAACTCCACCGCGCCCCCTCTGCAGCGTCAGCCGCCGGCTCTTCTTCGTCAGCACTGCGCCGCCTCGACCCACCGCCGTTGCCTAGCGTCGCCCAACGCCGCCGGTCCCTGCCGTCGGCTGCAGCCCCCGCCGCCTGCGCGTGAAGTTGGCGACAGCAGCTCGGCCTTCCCGCCGCCGCCCGGGCCGTCACCTCTCGCACCGTCGCCGTCGTCCAGAGGGTCTCCTCCTGCACCGTCGCCGTCGCCCGGAGGGTCTCCTTCCGCACCGCTGGTTCCGTGCTCGGAGATGCCCGACCGCCGCCGCTCCAGATCCGCCTCCGGCCGGGCCACCTCCGCCGCGTCGTCGGCGCATCCGCTGCCGGGGTCGCCTCTGTCCGAGCCGTCGCCGCTCAGTCCGCCTCCGCCCGAGCCGTCGCCGCCCAGTCCGTCTCCGCTGAGCCGCGCCACCGAAACCGCTCCTCCCGCGGGCCGCCTCCATCTGCAGCCTCCGCCGCCACCGCTCGGGATACCCGGCCGGCTCCGCCCGGGCCGTGCCGACGCCACCGATCGGGCGAGACGACGCCGCCGCTCCCTCGGCTGCCGGCCCGCAGGCCGCCGCTTTCCGCCGTCGCCGACCAGGCCGCTGCTCGCCGTCGCCGCCACCGGGCGCCGTGGATCTCCCGGATCCGCCGCCGCCACCGCTCCTGCAACTGCCACTCTCTGCTTCCGTCCGGGCCGCTTCCTGGAGTTATTAGGACAGGAGTCGGTGCAAAAATAAAATAATTAAAAAATTAAAAAAACTAAAGAATTAAAAAAAATCAGAAAAAAAATTATTATGTTGTAGGCATTATATAACTGAAGGCGCTACACTTCATCTAGCCTTGTTCCGTTTGGATTTGGCCGGTCGTCTCCATCCGCTGCCTCCCTGCCGCCACCGTTCGTCTTCTACATCTGCGTCGAATGTGTTACATTGGCCGCCGTCTAGCAGCTCGAGGACGAGCTGCATGTCCGAGAGGGGTGTAGTGTCAGAGGTGTGGGCCTTGGGCCCAAGGCCCAGTCGGGTTATTATTAGGAATTAGAGATTGATTCCTATTTGAGTTAGAGATTGGTTTCCTTATACTAGAGATATAGTTAGAGATATGATATTAGTTAGAGATACGATTGGGGTTAGATTCCATCTGTTAGGGGGGAGCCATCTATATAAGAGGGCTACCGCATGTTATTGTAATCAAGCAGAGTAATATCAAAGTCTCTCTTCGTCTAAATCTCTAGTCTCCCTCCCTCTCGTTCTACGCCGACGCCATCCGGCCATCCTCTCGGTGGTGTTTACTCCGGTTCATGACAACTTGGTATCAGAGCAGTCGATCCCTTCCCACGACTTCTGCTACCATGGCTGACGGCTGGAGCGATGCGATAGCACTCTGCGATCAGATGATCAAGCAGGTAAATGAATTCGTGGAGAATCTGAGGAAGAAGCAACAAGAGAAAAAGATCCAGGCACATCATCATCCAGCACTAGATCCCCAACAAAATCAAGAACCGCCACAGCCATCCCCAGAGAAAAAGATCCAGGCACATCATCATCCAGCACTAGATCCCCAACAAAATCAAGAACCGCCACAGCCATCCCCAAATCTTCCTCTGACCCTCTGCAGAACACCGGATCAACGCCGGCAGTCGTCTACTGCAGCTCGTCCAGGGTCAGGGGCTACACCCGCAGCCGCCCGGTCAACCGGTGCTTCCGCAGCGTCTTCATCGCCTGCGGCGCTCGCCCTGCGTCCTGCGCCACTGAGGACGCCCCTGCTTCTTCTGTCGCCGCCGGCCCCTACCGTCGGCCGCAGCCCACGCCTTGCGCTGCCACTAAGCCGCCGCCGCCACCGCTCGGGTTCCGCGGCGTCGTCTCCGCCGGCTCCGTCGTTTCGTCCAGCGTCCACGCGGCCGAGGAGATCTTGGTCGTCTCCACCGCCGCCTTCCGCACCGTCTCCGGCCTTGGGCTGCTTGGATCCGGTGTTCTACGCCGCCAAGTCGCCTGGATCCGTCGCCGCTGCCGTCGCCGTCGCCGTTTTGGGTCACCGGTCGCCATCTTCTGCCCGGATCCACGCAGGTCGCTGCCGGATTCGCCGCTTCCCGCATCGCCGTCTCCGTGGTCGGGCCTCGAGTCGGCAAGATCGGGATCCGGCCGGCGGTCTCCGTCCGCTCAGCCCGCAGCCACCCGGGCCGCCGTTGCCCGGACCATCGCCGCCGCGTCGCAGCCGCCACCGCCACGGGGTCCGCCTCAGCCCGAGTCGCCGTCGCAGCCGCTCTGGCGGCCGTTGCGCCTACGGCCGCCCGCTCCGTCGGCTGCCACCCCGCAGGCCGCTGCTTCGTCGGCCGCGGTCCGCTTCGGCCGCCGCTCAACCGCCGGCCGCCAACGCCGCTGAGGCGCCTCTGCCAGCGTGCCGCCTTTGCCCGCGCGCCGCCACTGCTCGGGCCTCCTCTGCCCGCGCGCTGCCGCCGGTCCGCACCGGTCGCCGCTCTTCGCCGCTGCCGCCGACCGGGCCGCTTCCGCCAGAGCCGCCGCCGCAGTCTCCTCTGCTTCAATCGTTCGCGTGGAGACTTCAGAACAGGGGAATCTTTAATAGAAGCCTGGCTTGGTGAAAGGGGAAAAATAGAGAGAAAGAAAAAAAATTCTTGCAGGCGTTCAAAAAAAATCAACCAAAAAAAAGAGGAAAAAAACGTATTTTTTGCAGGCATCGTTTAACCCTGTTCCGCTTGGATCGGGTCGACCGTCTCCATCCGCTGCAACACCCCGCCACGTTCGTCTTCTACATCGGCATCGAAGATCGTCCATTGGCCACTGTCTAGCAGCTCGAGGACGAGCTGCATGTCCGAGAGGGGTGTAGTGTCAGGGGTGTGGGCCTTGGGGGCCCAAGGCCTAATCAGTTTATTATTAGAAATTAGAGATTAGATTCTATTTGAGTTAGAGATTAGTTTCCCTTGTTAGAGATATAATTAGAGATATGATATGAGTTTCCATATTATTAGAGATAGGATTGGAATTAGATTCGATCTGTTAGGGGGGAGCCCATCTATATAAGGGGGCTACCGCGTGCCATTGTAGGCAAGCAGAATAATATCAAAGTCTCTCTTCGTCTAAATCTCTAGTCTCTCTCCCTCTCGTTCTACGCCGACGCCATCCGGCCATCCTCTCTGTGGTGTTTACTCCGGTTCATGACAACTATAGTGTCTTTCAAGTTTAACTCTCTTTCATTTGTGTCCCTTGTCACACATTTGGTTCAAACATATCAGTTCTCTTAGGAAAAAATGATTCTGAACAGATGTCACATTAGCTATAAAACATCTGTATCTGTTGTGGAACGGGTTGGTTGGATATGGATCCGGGGACCAAGGGTAGGGCGCTCGCCCTTGATCGGCTTGCCATGCCGCAGCCAAGGCTCTGACGCCTAGTTGAAGAAGAGTAGACTAGAGAACTTTGTTTATTTATTTGCAGAATAGGAGGAGATTAGACAACTTTATTTATTTGCTTAAGTCAATTACATGATCTGGCTGCCCTTTATATAGGCGCCCCTAACAACCGATCAACTAGAAATAGACTCGGTAACTAAGAGAGACTCGGTAACTAATAGATATACTAGGTAACTAATTTATCTCTTGCATAAACTAATGTAACTTGACTTCCTAAGGGCCTTTACTTCTTGTCGTTCAAGTCATGGATGCTGGTCCTAACATATGCACACCGCCGCTGCTATCTTGTTGTGCAGTCGCTGTCCAGGACCCAAAGGCCATGACATTATCAAACTGTGGTCTCTCATGGGAGATAAACATTGGGGAAAGAGGGGGAAAAACAGGAATGCCAGTCACAAAATTGAAAAGTTCACCCCCCATATTGTATCCTTAGGTTTACATTCCTCTAAATGCTAAGTCAGTTGCATTTTGCCCTTAAATAAAGTTTTATACAACACACAGTCACACACACCACAGCTTTCTGTTTTATGTCGTTGAGAGGGATGGAAGGATGCCCTATGCCTCTACGGCATCATCATGTCATCATCAGTTGCTGTGTTGCGCAGGTATGAGGGTGAGTAAGATAATGCTGTAGCTAAACCACATTGAGAGAGGAGGGTGGCTGAGAAAGAGTCTAGAGAGTTATCATTTTCTTTTGCTGTAAATGCCACAGTAGTACAGTACTAATCGTGGGTGTTCCCAGCTGGGCCTTTTACCAGCTTGGTCTTGTAGCAAAACTTTTTATTTTTACCATTCTATAGGAATTGGCAGGGCTCCTGCCCATATTTCGAAAAAAAAAAGGATTTAGAAACTGTTAGACATACTATATTGGGCTCTTGGCTTTAGGCCCATATGTGTTTACTGTGGTTGATTAGCTTCTAAGTATAGCCCAGGATCCCTCAGGGTTGGCCCATACTTCTATTAGCCAAACCCTAGACATCCTTGCCTATATATATGCATTGTATTGCTTACTCCTGAATCAATCAACAAACAGTTCAACCACTCTTGCACTTTCCTAACAACCAGCACCAGATTCCAACATGGTATCAGAGCAGTTTTGCTCTTTCCGCTGCAAACCCTAAATCCTCTGTTTTCCCGTCTCCTCTGTTTTCCCGGTGCCATGTCGGGTGAACTACCGCCGCCGGCTCACCTCTTCCCTGCCGCCGACTCCCTCTCCGCAGAAGCCATCGCCAGGGCTGAAGAAGCCGCCGCCGGGACAGAGGAGATGGCGCGCCTCGCCGCCGCCGCAAAATCTCGAGCCGCCGCTCTTGCGCGGGCCGAGGAGGCTGAGCGCGAGGCTGCCGCCGCCGCTCACGCGCGTGCTGCGGCCGCCGAACGCGAGCGCGCTGCCCTTGCGCGCGCCGCTCGCGAGCGCGCAGCCGCCACTGGAGATGCTGCCGACGTCGAGCTCGCCGCTGAACGCGAGCGCGCTGCCCTAGCGCGCGCCGCTCGCGAGCGCGCTGCCACCACTGGAGACGCCGCCGATGCAGAGTTCGAGGACGAAACACCTCTTCCTCTCCATGATGCTCTTCTTCTCCACGAAGCCGCCGCCATCGCCAACATCCATGCCCAGGCGGTCGGTGTTCAAAACATCCGCTCCTTGGTTCCTCTGGTCCTCGAGCTCAACTCCGGCCATTACTCCCGATGGCGCGAGCTCTTCCTCCTCGCCCTCGGGAAGTTCTCCCTCGAGGACCACGTGCTCGCCGACGATCACCATCCAACCCTCCCCGACTGGCTCCGCATGGACTGTGTCGTCAAGTCCTGGCTCCTCGGCACTCTCTCCACCGACCTCGTCGAGATCGTCCTGGAACGCCGAGCCACCGCGCGCACTACCTGGCTTGCCGTCGAAACTCAGTTCCTCGGCAACAGGGAGTCACGCGCCCTCTACCTCGACGCCGAGTTCAGGAACTTCGTCCAAGGGGAGCTCTCCATCGCCGACTACTGCCGCCGCTTCAAGTCTATGGCAGACGCTCTTGCTGATCTCGGGGAGGTGGTCGCCGATCGTACTCTCGTCCTCAACATCATCCGTGGCCTCAACGAAAAGTTCTCAGCCATTGGCCTTCATCTTCAACGGAGCCGGCCGTTCCCTTCGTTTCTTGAGGCGCGTGCGGACCTGCTCTTGGAGGAACTCAACTTGGCCAATCGCAAGTCCTCTCCCGCCACCGCCCTGCTCACTTCCGGCGGCCAACACCCTGCGCCACCCGCCAACCGCGCCCCATCTTCCTCAACGCACAGCAGCTCCGGCGGTGGTACCAGCGGGGGAAACAAAGCTGGGGGCGGAGGTAGCGGTGGCTCCTCCCACTCCCGCGGACGGCGCGGCAAGCGCTCCGGCCAAGCCAGCCAGAGCTCCTCTTCCTCCCAGGGCTCCGGGGCAGGGGGCGGCTGGCCCAGCTTCTACAACCCGTGGACCGGGACCATCCAGATGTGGCCCGGTCCCCGGCCACCCCTCGCTCCTCTGCCGCAAGGGCGCTTCACTGGATCCTCTCTTCCTCGGGCGTCGCCGCAGCCCCAAGCCTTGCTTGCTGCCGCCCAGGCCCAGAATCCGTGGACTCTTCCCGATGCTCACGGCCAATTCACAGGTCTTCTCGGGCAGCCGGCAAGCCTCCACGGCCAGCCTGCAGGCTTCCACGGACAACCTGCAGGACTGACGGGTTTCAACAGCGTTCCCGCTGGGCAGACTCACGGTCTCTTTGCTGCTCCTAGTGGCCTGCCTGCGTGGGATCAGAACAGCCTTAGCGGCGCTTTCTCCACCATGACTCTGCATCCTCCTCACCAGCCCGAGTGGTACTTCGACTCCGGGGCTACCTCTCACATGGCCTCCGACCCTGGTATCCTCTCTCAATCCTCCTCTCGGTACCCCGTTCCTTCCTCTATTGTTGTCGGTAATGGCTCCCTCCTTCCCGTCACAACTACTGGGACAGCCAACCTTCATGGCTCTCTTCGCCTCAATAACGTCCTTGTCTCCCCTAAACTGATTAAGAATCTCATTTCTGTTCGTCAGTTTACATCTGACAATGACTGCTCTGTTGAGTTTGACCCCACTGGTTGTTCTGTGAAGGATCTTCGGTCTCGGAACGTGATCATCAGGTGCGATAGCTCCGGACCGCTCTACCCTCTGCACCTTCCAGTCGCCAAGTCCCTCCTCGCCGAGTCCTCCGCTCCTCTTTGGCATCGCCGGCTTGGTCACCCCGGTCATGAAGTTTTGTCTAAGTTAGCAGGCTCTGCAGTTCTTCCTTCATGTAATAAAAACATAGGTCCTTCTATGTGTCATGCTTGCCAACTGGGTCGCCATGTTCGCCTCCCTTTCCCTATGTCAGCATCTCGTGCTTCTCGCAACTTTGATCTAATACACTGTGACCTTTGGACATCTCCTGTTGAAAGTGTTTCGGGTTACAAGTATTATTTGGTCATTCTTGATGATTGTTCGCATCATCTTTGGACGTTCCCCCTTCGTCTCAAATCTGACACATTCATGACACTTGCTAACTTCTTCTCTTTTGTGTCCACTCAGTTCGGCACCAGTATTAAGGCAGTTCAGTGCGACAATGGCCGCGAGTTTGACAACTCCAGCGCCCGCACGTTCTTCCTCACTCATGGTGCCCACCTACGCATGTCCTGTCCCTACACCTCCCAACAGAATGGTAAAGCTGAGCGCATCATTCGTTCTACTAACAATGTCATTCGCTCGCTGTTGTTTCAGGCGTCCATGCCGCCATCCTATTGGGTTGAGGCCTTGGCCACCGCCACTTATCTCCTCAACATCCTCCCCACCAAGACGCTTCAATTCTCCACCCCACATCAAGCTCTTTTTGGCTCTCCACCATCTTATGAGCATCTTCGCGTCTTTGGGTGCAAATGCTACCCAAATCTTACTGCCACAGCCGTCCACAAACTCGCTCCTCGTTCCGCCTTGTGTACCTTCCTCGGATACTCCACCCATCATAAGGGATATCGATGTCTTGACATGGTCTCCAATCGGGTCTACCTCTCTCGCCATGTCATCTTTGATGAAACGTCGTTTCCCTTTGCCACTCTTCCTTCCACTCCTTCCACGGCTGATTTTGCTTTTCTGGATGACTACACTAATCCGGTGCCGGTGCCTATAGGCCCGTCGCCCACCCCTTTGCCTGCAGGTCCTCCCGTGCGCATGGGTCCCGTGCGTGCTGACGTCTCCGCGCCCGTGCCACGCGCGGCCCCGGACACCGTCGAGGATACTGCCCCACCGGCCCTGCCACGCATGACAATGGAGGTCAATGCGTCGCGCGGGGCACTTCCACCTCCGGCGCCTGCACAGCTCCGTGCGACCACCGACCCTCCTCCCTCGCCACGGGATCACGCTAACCGCCGGTTTCGCCACGTCTACACCCGACGCGCTCCACCGGCACCTTCCTCCTCGGGCGCACCAGCCTCCTCGACGCCGCCTCCCCCAGGTGCCGTGCCAGTGTCTCCCGTGCGGAACCAGCACCCAATGACGACGCGCGCCAAGTCCGGCTTTCGGTTTCCTGCTCTCTACCACGCCGCGCCACTGTCGCCTGTGCCTCGGACGTACCGCACCGCCCTTGCCGACCCCAATTGGCGGGCAGCTATGGAGGACGAGCACACTGCTCTCTTGCAGAACCATACCTGGGACTTGGTTCCACGCCCTGCCAAGGCGAATGTCGTTTCTGGCAAATGGATCTTCAAGCACAAACTCCACGCTGATGGTTCTCTCGAGCGGTACAAAGCTCGCTGGGTCGTGCGTGGCTTCACACAGCGCCCGGGAATTGATTACGCCGAGACCTTTAGTCCAGTTGTGAAGCCAGCAACAGTGCGGACAGTGCTGGCTCTTGCTCTTTCCAGACAGTGGCCGATTCATCAGCTAGATGTGAAGAACGCCTTTCTTCACGGGATTTTGTCCGAGACAGTCTATTGCTCACAGCCATCCGGATTCGAGGATTCCACTCATCCGGAGTTTGTCTGCCGGCTGAACAAATCACTCTATGGTCTCAAGCAGGCCCCTCGTGCATGGTACAGCCGGTTTGCCTCCTATCTGCTCTCCCTTGGGTTTCTTGAGGCTAAGACTGACACATCACTGTTTGTCTACCACCGCGGCTCTGAGACTGTCTACCTGCTCCTCTATGTTGATGACATCGTCCTCACCGCCTCCTCCCCTGGTCTTCTCCGGCGCATCATCACTGCTTTGCAGCATGAGTTCTCTATGAAGGATCTCGGTGAGCTTCATCACTTTTTGGGGATTCATGTGCAGAAGTGTCGCGGTGGTCTTCTCCTCTCACAGCGTCAGTATATGCTGGACATCCTGGAGCGCGCAGGCATGGCAGATTGCAAACCATGCACCACCCCTGTCGACACCAATCCCAAGGTGTCAGCCGCAGATGGTATTCCTGTCAGCGATCCCAGCGATTTTCGCAGTTTAGCCGGGGCCCTACAGTACCTCACCTTCACCAGGCCGGACATCGCCTACGCAGTTCAACAGGTGTGCCTCCATATGCATGATCCTCGCGAGCCCCATCTTGCTGCCCTCAAGCGGATTCTTCGGTACATTCGTGGCACTCTTCACTTGGGGCTCTTTCTTCGGCCTTCTTCACAGTCTGCTCTCGTGGTTTACTCTGATGCTGACTGGGCCGGTTGTCCGGACACGCGCAAGTCCACCTCGGGTTATGCCGTGTTCCTTGGAGATAACCTGGTCTCCTGGTCCTCCAAGCGTCAGAACACAGTGTCCCGTTCCAGCGCAGAGGCTGAGTACCGCGGTGTGGCCAATGCCGTTGCCGAGGCCTCCTGGTTACGTCAACTTCTGTTGGAGCTGCACACTCCACCTCAGCAGACTACCCTGGTGTACTGCGACAACATCAGTTCAGTCTATATGTCCTCCAACCCCGTCCAGCATCAGCGCACCAAGCACATTGAGATTGACCTTCACTTCGTTCGGGAGAAAGTGGCCCTTGGTGATTTTCGCGTCCTGCATGTTCCTACCTCTTCCCAATATGCCGACATCTTCACCAAGGGTCTTCCGTCTTCGATCTTCAATGAGTTTCGGTCCAGTCTCAACGTCCGGGGTGTGGACGCTTCGACTGCGGGGGGGTGTTAGACATACTATATTGGGCTCTTGGCTTTAGGCCCATATGTGTTTACTGTGGTTGATTAGTGTTGACTTGTGATCCAAATTCTATACATCATTAGGCCAGCTTCTGGACGGAGCGTAGCGGAGGCCCGTCGCCGGAGGCTTAGGGCCGGAGCGGAGCGGAGTCCTGAAGCGGCCCATTGTACAAAGCCCGTGCACCCAGGGACGCCTGGGAGGGGTGCGGGGGGGCGAAGCCCCCCCGCGGTATGGATTCTAGTCGAATTAGGGTTTCCCTGTTATATATATTTCCTGTAAGCCGCCGTTTGGGAGATGAGATTAGAGTTGTAATCCCCGGCGTTTGTAACCTCACCCGAAATAGTGAAGATTGCTTGCTGGCTGGCGCCCGTGGTTTTTCCCTCTCGCATTGGGAGGGTTTTCCACGTTAAAATCTCGTGTCTCTCTGCGATTGATCTTGTTTACTTCGTCTTTCCGCTGCCATCGCGTGTAACAATTAGCTTCTAAGTATAGCCCAGGATCCCTCAGGGTTGGCCCATACTTCTATTAGCCAAACCCTAGACATCCTTGCCTATATATATGCATTGTATTGCTTACTCCTGAATCAATCAACAAACAGTTCAACCACTCTTGCACTTTCCTAACAACCAGCACCAGATTCCAACAGAAACAATAAGATGATAAGGAGAGAGGTTAGAAATTGGTCAAAAATTATAAACTAAAAACTAATCACCCACGGTAAGGGTACAATTTGCAATTATAAGGCATTTCTGTAGAGTTCCAAAATATGAGGGCATTTTCATTGATCAAATAGTACAGAGGTGGAAATGTATTCTATTGCAACCAAAAAAAACTTCAGTGTCATTATGACAATAAATCAGTCAAAACAAGCACTGATGATGTGGCCAAACTGTTGCACAGAAAAACTGAAAAATCAAAGAGCTGGAGGACCCTTATAACCATTCAACTATCTGCCCATAAGAAAAATACCTCACATGACCAGCTACTATGGCTCTATTTAGTATTACAATGGCTTTTCAAAAGCACTTATGTTGTTTCTATTCTTGGATAACAACTACTTGAAAGCATCTTTTTTGGAGGCAGATCTTACTAGAATCTGTAAAGATTACCATAAGTAACTAAATTCCACGGCGCTACACAGTAACCTCTAACCATAAATTGGCCCTAAAGCAAAAGGTTGAATAATCAACCAACTCAGGAATGCAGGGATGAATGAGTAAATCATACTAGAGAGATGACTGCAAAATGAAGCTTGAACACCATGCAACAACTTGTCATGAATCATAAATAGTTAGAACAACGATTTTATCCTAACATTCTACCCCAAAACTTGGAGCACCTGATAGAGCATGATAACTCACTAGGCCTACATCTTAAGCAGGGGGTAAACATGGATATGTAATCCTAAACTAAACCTCAAGTACTAATAAACAGAACCAATATGTTAGAACAACCGATATTTGGACTTGCTTTCACTTTTGCATTAATCTTGTTGCATAGAAGTAGATAAAAGCTTTAGAAAAAAGGTGCAAGAGACTTACAGTTTCAAGCATTTTGACTTCTTGCAGCTACAACGGTTGCACGAAGTGCCATCACCGTTATCAAACTTGAGTCTGCACAGTACTATTGCATTTCATGATTTGTCCAATGAAATGGTGCTGATGACATAAAATAATGGGCGTATACATGGTACCTTTTCTTCTTGGGACTACCCTGACCAGACTCATCATCAGCATTTGCAACCATGGTTGTCTGAGAGGAATCATCCTTTATAATATTTTGTTCGTATGTTGGTGGACAAGAATCAATAGCACATGGGAGGTTGCTGGCTTGATTTATAGAAGTTTGAGCATCATGAGGGACTATTTTATCTTTTGGTATTGTGGCAAGGGCATTCAAATGCAAGCCAATACCAGGCAATGCACATGGAGGGGTTCTCGGAGGCTTTGAGTTGTTATCACCAGAAATAGTTTTGCATCTGGGGGTAGTTGAATTTGCAGAATGATGATCTGAGGTGTTCTTAGCACCTTTATTAATAGCCCCAGCCTTTTCATTGAAAAGGCAACGCCTACGAATGCCACGTAAATGCTGTGATAAGGCCTGCCAGAACAAGAAAACAAGTTCTTTTGTATCCGTAAGAATAAACATTGATACTCAGTCAGTTTAGCAAGAGATAGTAAAAGTAGGCACCGTTATGCAATAGATTATACATGCAAGACTGGGTTCATTTTTTATATTAAAAAGAGAGGAGACAGAGATTTGAATGTTAATGACAAGGTTGTAAGTAAGTACATCACAATGCAAAAGTGCATGAAAGTACAACCTCAAATCAACATTGGTTTGCTAAATCAGTTATGTTACATTTAATTTTCAAGCTCGTAACATTTTATATATACAAGCATTGCTACATTTATTTAGACAAATAGGCACTTAGCTATTATTCATTGGTAAAGCCAACATGTGTATTTCAAAAAAATTACATAGTAGCAAGAAGTATACATACATTTTGGTCCATTGGCATGTAATCACTGGGCTCATCAAGCTTGTTACAGACTTGATCATTTGAGACCAACAGACTTTGACAGCCACCAGGGAGCATTTGTGGGGTATAATCTGTTGCAGACCCTTCAACTGCTCCAGACCAGTAAAGATGAGGATCATGTGCAGAATTGTGGGTGTAAGAGCCACTTGACCCACCAGTCAACAAGGATTTACGAGAGCAGGCATTATCAGTTTTTAATGTGTCATTCACTAACTGTGTTTCTGCCTCAAATGGTGGGGCTAATGTCAGCATATCACTACATACTTGGTGTGTAATCAAGTAATCCCCATCATATGCTACAAGCTCATTCTTATGTTGTTCATGTAGTTGGTTTTCATGAGCATTTCTTCCAGAATGCGATGAGTCCATTTTGTCTGGGCCACTCAGATCAAGGAGGACACCTTGTTCTGTACATTCATGGTCAGTAGTAAGATCTGTTTTACCATCAGCATTTTGATTCTTATCACTTTCTGCACTGCCATCACCAAGCTGGATAACACTGCAGTTTTCTGAAACAATGTTTTTGCATTTGATCAATGTAATAGAGCTTGCAGTCCCTATTCGAGTTCTGACACTGTTAGGAGAGTTTGATTCTTGAGAATGTTGAACAGAATCATCCCTGATTAATATGACAAGACATATAGTAAGGCACTAAGGCTCAAGCCTAAATTTGCCTGATCAGAAGTTCAGATCACACACAAGCTAGAAAGTAACGTAAATTTACCTGATCAGAAGCTTAGATTCCTTTACTGGGTTGACATGTGGCGAGGCAAAGATTGAAGAAACAGGAGCCAAGTCTGATGACTTGAATAGATGCACATTGTGTGCTGAGTCTAGAGGTTTAGGTGGTGGTATAGGAGAAAGACTATTGATGAAATTAAAGACCGGAGAGTCCTGCAGGTAGGAAAATCTAATTAGAAAGGGAACTACAGATCTTCATTTCATCACCACTTCATAAGTGACTTTAGTTGCAAATAATTCTACATGCTATCCAATCCAAACATAAGAAGGTTACAAAATTAACAAATGCGAGAACAGTATGGGAATGCCTAAATGCCAACACATTATGGATCAACCAAATCCAAACCATAACTTACACCGGCAAATGCACAATCTTCCTATGAAGAAAAACTCACATCTAAATAGGCATTGAAAACATCCTGTTCCTAAATCATATATAAACCCAATAGTAGAACCAACTTTGCCCCCCCCCCCCCAACCCACCGCACCCCAGAAAACACGCAGCCGCACAGGCAAAATCCCAACAAGTCCAAATGAAAACATTTCTTAACGGAGGGAATGCGTCAGCACTTATATACTCCATTCACATCAAAAGTGATAAAATGGCTGCATACCCAACACAAGCAACTCCATGTGTAAGTTTCTTTCTGAAAACCATAACCCAGTTATGTCTTCTGTTAACGAAGGCACCAATCTTGCTGGCAATCCCTGAAGGACCTCGAACAGCCTAGACCGAATAGCTAATCAATTTAGCAGGTCAAAGCATACAAGCATTGTAAAAAAAAAGGGAATATTTCAGCATTTGACACTGTAAAGATGTGCATTTCAGGATTTGCCACTCCATGTCTCACGGACAGGTTTCACCATGACCAGGTAATATGCCTAATCAAACTCTCACGTCCAAGCTAAAGGCAAACAACTTGCATTCCCCATGGATATGCACAGCAACGATTGGACCAAATTGACCAGATCGGGGCGCATTGCTGCAAAACACGGATCTATACACTTGTTCACCAACTAGAACCTCCATCTCTTAACAACGCGCGCATGAAAGCGTCTCATACTCCCGAGGAGAAGAAAACGAAGTGGGCAATCGAAACAAACAGCCGACCTCCCCGAACTCGCCAAACCAAGATCCCTATCGAATCATCTAGTAAGAATAGCCCCCCAAATCCCCAACGAAGATGCGCGAAACAGCATGCGAGATCATGTGCTTAGAGACGGGATCAAGCCCCAACCTCTCCTCCGAGAAAATCCCTCTAATCCCTCGACTCCAGCATCGCAGGAAGCCCGGGGGGAATAGACGCGTTAAAACCCTAATAGCCCACCAAAAGCATCCCCTTAAACCCCCAACCAATCGAACGAATCCAACCCTCAAAACCTCCCAAAAAATCAGAAGAAGAAAAAAAACGAAAAGCGGGAACCAAATCCGCGCCGCCGCCGGCTCTAACCCGAGGAGCAAACCAGCCGCCGAACCCAAAGGATTTAACCCACGAATCGCCCCCCAAAAAGTCACCCCCAAAAAATCAGGGGAAAAGCAGGCCGAGCGGCCCGTTGACGAGACGCGGACCTCGAACCCGGCGCCGGGGCCGGCGCCGGCGCGGGGCCTATCCGGCGTGTCCATGTCCTCCGGCGACCCCGCTGGGGATCTCCAGCATCTGCCTCCCTCCCCCGAACCTCCGAGCCGCCGCTCTCCTATTGTATCGCCTTCTATACTCCTGAGAGCAACTCCAAGAGTCTTGATAAAATAGACACATCTGTAAGGGAAATTTAACTTTTTGCCACTCTTAATATTGCCACCTGCTCAAATGTCATCCTCTACATTGCAATTAATATTTTGCCACTCTCCAGCCTCCGTGGCGCCTACGTGGCCGCCATGTCACGCCCGCGCCGACCGCGCCCGCGCCGGCCGCGCCCGCGCCGCCGCCCGGCCTCCCCGCGCCGCCGCCCGCCTCCCCGCGCCCGCGCCGCCCGGCCGCGCCCGCGCCGCCGCCCGGCCTCCCCGCGCCCGCGCCTGCGCCGCCCGGCCGCGCCCGCGCCGCCGCCGGCCTCCCCGCGCCCGCGCCCGCAGGTGAGACCGGGCGGCGCAGGCGCGGGCGCGGGGAGGCCGGGCGGCGGCGGCGCGGGCGCGGCCGGGCGGCGCAGGCGCGGGCGCGGGGAGGCCGGGCGGCGGCGCGGGCGCGGGGAGGCCGGGCGGCGACGCGGGGAGGCCTGCGGCGGCGCGGGCGCGGCCGGGCGGCGCGGGCGCGGGGAGGCCGGCGGCGGCGCGGGCGCGGCCGGGCGGCGCAGGCGCGGGGAGGCCGGGCGGCGGCGCGGGGAGGCCGGCGGCGGCGCGGGCGCGGCCGGGCGGCGCAGGCGCGGGCGCGGGGAGGCCGGGCGGCGGCGCGGGCGCGGCCGGCGCGGGCGTGACATGGCGGCCACGTAGGCGCCACGGAGGCTGCAGAGTGGCAAAATATTAATTACAATGTAGAGGATGGCATTTGAGCAGGTGGCAATGTTAAGAATGGCAAAAAGTTAAATTTCCCCATCTGTAAAGAGTCATCTCAACCTTTTTTTATATTTTGTTCCTCCAACTCTAGCAGACTCTCTATTTTAGCTATCTCTATTTTTAAAATTGGGACACGTCATCAGTTTTGTCATCAGTTTTGTCTGCAGGAGAGTCTTTAGAAGGAGCGTCATCAGTTTTGTCTTCAGAGTCGGCTCTGATCTGTCAGCCGAAAGACCTCACCGATGCACACAAACAAGTGGGACGATGCAATGAAATTACTGGGAATGAGACAATCTTTATTCTGGGTCTTCTTCCCCTTTTAATACATGTTAACGTACATAACTGAGCATCCAATCTGATGCTTAAGATCCTAAAGACTCGGTTTATTCAACTGAAAAACAAACGACTGAGTTCAGTCTACTGAAACAGAAAGAATCGGCTTACATGCAACGCAAAATAGCCTGAAGAAATGGACTTCCTAGACTTAGTAAAACAAGAATTAGTCAACATGATCCTTGTTACGGCAAGGAGTGCCGAAGTAATAAGTGGACAGAGTATGCGTTGAGTAAATAATGTGCAGTCTGTACGAAGTTTTTTTTAGCGTTAAGTTTGGATCTGTGATCCGATTTTGGTGCATTCAGTTGTAGTCCTTTTCCAGTGTGTATTCTGAAGACATTCAGATTAACTTTTGTTGAGATTCAGTAATCCATTTGACTGATTTTGCTTTCTGAAGATTCCACCAAAACCATTACCTTGCCGTAAGATCTACAGTGTATGCTCAGTTCTGAATTTTGCTGAACGTGCTTTGTTCAGTTTCCAGTCTGGGCGATCTCTGTTCTGCAGAATTCTGGGCGCAGTCCTCCTGTTCTCTGTTCTCCTGGCCAATGGATTCATCCAAGAAACGACGTAGAGCTTTACGAGAATTCGTGTTGGATGATTCATCGTCGTCGTCGTCCGATGATGACATATTTTGTCATCAGGCAATGCATGCAGTACTCAATGAGGACGAAGTTTGTGAAGACTCACAACCTGGTGGATCTGTTCATGGGCATCTGGTTCTTAACCGGGAAAGACATACAGGACATATGAGATTGTATCAAGACTACTTCTCGGATCAACCTACTTATGGTGCCAGTTATTTCAGACGCAGGTTGGTTTGAAAATATTCAATAATCGTATTTTCCTTGGTTATGTTCATATATGTTCATACGATTTTTTTTTCATAGGTTTCGTATGCGGCGACCATTGTTCTTACGAATTCTAAACGCCGTCGAAGAGCATGACGACTACTTTGTGCAGAAAAGGAATGCAGCAGGCAAACTTGGACTGACTAGTCTACAAAAGATTACTGCCGCTCTTCGGATGATAACCTATGGAGCAGCTGCCGATTCGTTGGATGATTATGTACGGATCGGTGAGAGCACCGCTATTGAGAGTCTGCACAGGTTTGTCACAACTGTTGTCCAGGTTTTTGGAGAGGAGTACCTGAGATCACCAAGTGCTATTGACACTGCTAGATTGCTTGCTGTTGCAGAGGGTAGAGGTTTCCCTGGTATGCTTGGGTCCATAGATTGCATGCATTGGCAGTGGAAAAATTGCCCAAAAGCATGGCATGGAATGTACCGCGGACATGTGCAGGAGCCCACAATTATTTTAGAAGCTGTTGCTTCTCAAGATCTGTGGATTTGGCATGCATTCTTTGGGCTGCCTGGGTCTAACAACGACCTAAATGTTCTACAAAAATCACCATTGTTTGCGAAGCTAGCAGTCGGCAAAGCTCCAAAAGTGAATTACACCATCAACGGACACGAGTATACAATGGGTTATTATCTTGCCAATGGAATATATCCTGATTGGGCAACATTCGTGAAGACAATTCCCGTGCCAATGGGAAACAAGAAGAAGTACTTTGCAAAAGCTCAAGAGGCTTGCAGGAAGGATGTTGAAAGAGCTTTTGGTGTGCTACAAGCTCGCTTTGCTATCGTTCGCGGTCCGGCTAGATTTTGGGATGAAGGTACACTAGCCACGATAATGAAAGCTTGTGTCATAATGCATAACATGATCATTGAAGATGAGAAAGCTGAACAAACCGACCATAACTACATAGGCATGGGTGACACTGTGTCCGTTTCCCATGAGCACACACCACAGCTTCGCGAGTTCATTGAGACACATATGAGAATCAGAGACAAGGATGTACACACACAGTTGCAGGCAGATTTGGTTGAGCACCTTTGGCAACGGCATGGAGAGCAATATTAATCCTCGAATTTTTTTTCGGTTTGCAAGATCATTATCGTTGAATTCAAAATAAACTTTGCTTCAGTTTCTTAATATTTAATTGGTTTCTTAATAAACTGTGGAGTTGACATCATCAGGATGATAAACCAACAAAGGGCAGAGAAGTAACCCTTCAGAACAATGGGCACATATGAGAACTTTGGATAGCATTTGTTTAGGCAGTACCAAATATACATGAAGTAACCATATATAACAAAGGATTTCCATAATTGAAAGTGAATAGTTTGTTCATGAAAGAATGCTTCGAGGATTTCATATTCAAAGACAGTAAAGAGAAAGCTTCGATTGAAAAGGATGAAACTGCAAATTTTAACATTTCCTTAACACAGGGGAGCATTTTATAAATGATTGATCTGGAGTTCAATATCAACAATTTATTAAATGCAGCATTAAGCAATGTTTTCAAGAATATAGTCAGTAATTCAGCTAGTATGGCAGTAAAGGACAATCTCAGGAATCCATCTACCAACCCCATGACGGTAGGCATGTACAGTATACGGTAAAACAATTATATATGGAACGTATATCGATATTACTAGTCAGTTGGCCGTACTTCAAAAGAAAACCAACAGAATACAATGTTTGAGAACAAACAAGATAGCTTGGCAAATAAGAACATTACCTCGGGTTGCACATACAGGACCCCATTTGGAGTAAGCAGCAGCTGATTTTTCAGATCAGAAATTGTATTTGGATCTGCTGAATATGAGCTGACACCAAGTACATTTGATTTTGACGGGAAAACTTTACCCAAGCATGTAGAATAACATAGGTTGTATGCTATTATCATGGAAGGATAAAGGGATTGAAAATCCAATACAACAACTGGGTCAGAGTAGAAAGCTGATTCTGGTTCCATTACAAGTGGCAAGCACTCCATATCTGGCTGAGAAGCAACCTGCAAAGTAGCACTGAAGAACAGTTAAAATGCCGGCACTGGTGGAATCCATGTTTTAGGCAACCATATCCGATTAACATTTTAGCAAAACAACATATATCATTTTCTAAGTTAATGTGAAGAACCAACCGGTAGATCTAAAGAGATCCCTGAGCACAACCAGAAAGTTTAGCTGTCTGGTTGCTAAAACAGCAGTCCCCAGCAAATCTTAAGCCTGCCCTAATTACCTTCCCTTTTTCTGGCTATGTACATAATGTAACTTCTTTGGATCCCTGCTGACAAAATGGTTGCTTTGGCACAAAGACCTCATGTAAAATGTATGCTTGTTCAGTATAATTGCCAAAAAGTTGTCATTCTAACATCTGTGTTCCAGGGGTACTAGGCAAATGCTAATGAGCAACTACAGAACATTTCTAAAGCAGAAATCGTGAATTAAAATTGGTAGGGGCAAACACTTGCACCTGTTGATTTCCTGGGGAAATTGCAAGGTAGTTCTGTGTATGAGCCAATCTCAAGAGCATAGATTCAACACGAAACTGAGATCCTCGAGAAAGAACAGAGAAGAAGTCAATACCAAATACACGAGCAAGTTCAGATGTCCGATTGACCTGCATGGCAAGTCAGGTAACATTTAGAATGAAGGTTGAAATTTTTCAGCTATAGGAAACACCAGTTACTAGTAGCTTGTTCGATCATGCCAATTTAACCAAGTGTGTTGTCATGAACTCATGATAATAAAACCAAAAGGACAAGTTGCACAACTGATAAAATATCTCGACTGAATAAACAAGGGAGATATCAAATAATCCTATGTTGATGATGTACTACCAAGTATCAAGTACCAACAAGAATGCCATGGAGGAAATTCCATTTACCAGGTCAAGTTGATTTATTATTTCAAGGTTGAGTATAGATCTATTGCTAAAAGTAACTACAAAATCAGAGGGCTACAAGATAGTTATAAACAAACTGCCTACTACGCTATGGGTATATATGCATCAGAACTAAAGAAACAGAATGAGTTTAGCCCACGCATCTTAGCCAACAATTGCAAAAACTTATACAGTGATTTCAAAGAGAATTGTGTAGGGAAAGCTTCAATTTGACACGATCAATGAAATAGAAAACAATATTACTAAAGTATCCAAACAAAGTAAAAGCTTAGCACTTCAGGAGCAGCAGCATTCATTGCAACTTGCAAGGAAAAGGCAGCTGTCCAGAGAAGTCTATGCTATAACATTACACACTTCTAACTTGAACTCTGCATGAACTGTAGATCATCTTACTAACAAGTAATCCAGTACAGTTAACATGTAGACATTCCTCACAAAAAATGTAGATGTTAATAACATTGATGACCTATTGACCTCTACAAACAATCCATGCAGATGACCATATATAACAAAGGATTTCCATAATTGAAAGTGAATAGCTTTTAACACTTGGAGACCCTGGTGCTAACATTAAGAAGTACAGTACTATAGTTCAATCACAAATGTGAACACTAAATAAGGAGACGATTGTAGTATAGTTCAATCACATCTAAGTAAACGATTAAAAATAAGTAGGCCATAAAGCACACACTAAGCATGACCACCCCGACGGTTCATGATGTCCTCCCTCACACTCATGTAGAATGCTTGTTGCTGCGCAGACATGCCAGAAAGATCCATTGTCATAATCCTCTCATCATCTAACATCCTCTTGTGCTCAAACTCCTCTCTTTCCAGGTCATATAACAGTTTGAACCTCTCATCTTTCTTTGCTTCTTTCTTTGCTTCTTTCTCCTGATCAGCTTCTTTCTTCTTCTCCCACATGTTGTCAAATGATGCCAACAAACGATCCTGTGAACCACTTGCTTTCA
The DNA here is from genome assembly GCA_017311315.1 of Dendrocalamus latiflorus. NCBI lineage: Eukaryota > Viridiplantae > Streptophyta > Magnoliopsida > Poales > Poaceae > Dendrocalamus > Dendrocalamus latiflorus. The sequence goes on along the minus strand of CM029636.1, from coordinate 2,371,004 downwards.
GAGCTTGTTTTGCCTTTTTATTTCCTATGGGTCTGCGTGCTGGTGTGCTATCTGGACTACCACCATTATTACCATCTTCAATTGTTGATTTATCATTGGTGTGTAGTTCAGGAGCCGTGCTTGTCTGGTTCACAGATTTCCTTTTCTTTTTTTGTGTATCCTTCTTTTTCAGCTCTTCCACCTTGTCAATCCATTTTTGATGTTTGTGAAGAACATTCCAGCAATGCAATAACTTAAATGTCTCCTTCTTGGGATGAGTCTTCTTGTATAGTGCCTTTGCTTCAACCATCTGATAAAGACATGTACCTTCATTAACAAATTGTAATTAAATGCGCAAATGTAAATAATCACAATAGCTTTCAAATACATACCGAGTCTTGGATTGTTACTCCACTTTTGTGAGCAAGCTCAATCTGCGTATAGCTTCCAACAAAATGGTTGACACTTTTCAGTATCACAGACCATCGATTCATTAGAGAATTAGCGTTACAAGAAGAGGCAAATTTTTTGTGGGTGTTGTAGTACTCAAGGATCCTATTCCAACACGTCATCGAGCTTTGGTCGGTGCCGTGGATGGGATCGATGCCAACATTGAGCCATGCCTTGCATAACAGCATATCCTCGTCTTCATTGAAATTCAGGGTCCTTTGTGATCCTTTACGATTACTGTTTGACACGGGTTGTGAGGACTGATCATGACCGCCGCCATTGGAGTGTTCAGTTTGCTCCATAATCTCCGACAAAAATGTTCCATTATTCTGCGGGTCCATAATGTTGCTAAAGTAACCGTTGTTCGTTGCAGTACCTGCAGAAATACTCATCATCAAATGGTGCAAACGAAATGGTAATTTGTTACAGGTATAACTGACATGAGTTGTTAAATAGGAATTTTGTACCTGCATATTGGTTTGGGCCTGTATACTCATCATCAAATGGTGCAAACGAAGAATTGTACTGGCTCGCCACCTCATGTCCATCTTCATCTACTTCAGTGCCAGGCATCTCGAATGTCAGTGGAGCAATCCTGCGCCCACAGGGGGGAGGGGGGAAAGGGCGCCCCGGGAGGCTTCAACGCGGGGGAGGTCCGGGCGCGCGGGGAGGGCCGGACGCGCGGGAGGTCCGGGCGTGCGGGGAGGGCCGGACGCCGCCGGGACCACGCAGAGGCGTGCGGGCGCCTCCAATCCTGCGCCCACAGGGGGGAGGGGGGAAAGGGCGCCGCGGGAGGCTTCGACGCGGGGGAGGTCCGGGCGCGCGGGGAGGGCCGGACGCGGGGGAGGTCCGGGCGCGCGGGGAGGGCCAGACGCGCGGGGAGGGCGGGGCGCCGCCAGGACCACGCAGAGGCGTGCGGGCGCCTCCAATCCTGCGCCCACAGGGGGAGGGGGGAAAGGGCGCCGCGGGAGGCTTCGACGCGGGGGAGGTCCGGGCGCGCGGGGAGGGCCGGACGCGGGGGAGGTCTGGGCGCGCGGGGAGGGTTGGACGCGCGGGGAGGGTCGGATGCGGGGGAGGTCCGAATGCGCGGGGAGGGCCGGACGCGCGGGGAACGGGCGCCGCGGGAGGCTTCGACGCGGGGGAGGTCTGCGCGGGAGGGGGCGCGAGAGGGAGGGATTATGCGTGGGAAGACGACCGACTAGCGCGGGAAAATGAAAGAACGAGCGGGAGGAAAGCAGCTAGCGAGCCGCGATGCCTCGCCAGATTTCGCGAGGAGACGGTGGAATTCGGCTCCACTGCAAAATAGATAACAGAATAAAAGAGCTGTTGGAGGGTGTTTTTTTCCTAGAGTCATTTAATTTGCAGAAAAAGTGCAAGATAAAGAGTCTTTTGGAGATGCTCTGATGAGCGATAAGGACCACCGCTCCGCATATTTTACTGGGCCTGCCTCGAGGGCTTCCTCCGCTTCCTCGACCTAGTTAGGGCATGTACGTACACGTCAGCTGTGGTTAAGGGTTGTAGGTGCAGTTCTTCTAGGCTACGGTTTTTGGTTAATGATTACGGTTAATATTTTTAGTTCTAGCATAAATATTTATATAAATAAATTAAATATCGAAGCTAATAATTTGCTTCAAAAATGTTATTTTGATAAACTACTTTGAAATAGCAATGAAGAAGTCATTTTGTTTGTTTGTTCGAGAAAAGCTATAAGTTGAAAAGACCAGGGCTATGTGTCTGTTCTTTGCGATTTCTAAAAGCGGCTTTTGACTTTTGCTATAATACCTAACTTTCAAACGGATTATTTTCTCAAGGCGGGGTCTACAAGTTAATTGTAGTACATGTTAAAAACCCAACATCTGTACCAGCCACAATCGCAAGTATCTCTTCCGTAATTTCTGTCGCGAATAGTCCAAAATTCAAAAATTCAGCCATAAGCCAAAAAAACAAGCCTTATAAAATTTTGGGTAACATGAAGAATAGAAAAGGAGGAGTAAAATGTTGTTTACTACTTACGATACGGTTTTATAAACAACTTTTTACTATGTATATTATTGTATGGATAACTATATAAACACTATTTTAATTGTGCGAGTCTATTACGGTGGTGCTCATTTGGGCTTATAAGTGTAGGTTTCTAGCTTTTTTGCACTATAGCGGCTAAAAATGCACTATAGCTGCTGTTAGCTTTAACTTCTACACGTACTCAAACATACGAGTACTCGACACGAGTCAAGATTAATTCTAACATGTTCCCTCCTCTTGACACGTCAATCTTCGATGCTTCAACCACACTATCTCGCCGCACGCAGCAGTCTTCTCTTCTTGCCACACACAACGGCCTCGACTTCTTGCACACGCAGCGGCCTTCCTTTCGCACGACTTACAGTGGTCTCACACCACTATTCGTGCATGTCTTCATCTTACAATGGCCTCATACCACCGTCATCTCGTAGCAGCTTCACATGGTCATCATTGTCGGTCTCACACTGACTTCTCATGTGACAATGGCCTCTGCCATCGCCATCGACTTAACGTCGGATCATCTCAAAGAGTGGATGTACACCGCCATTACCCACGGCTTCACACTGTAAGTCTTCGGCATGCCATTGCCAGTTGTCAATGAAGTTTGTTGGTAGCAGGTATTTGGGAGACATGCCGCCTCCACTCTTCACCGCTACCTCTTTGACGCCACAACCTTGCCGCCAGTGACACGACTCACTGGGCAACTCTGACTTCGATTCTTCTTGCAACGACATCACACCGCTACCACTCAAATTCACATCGATGCATGCTTGTCGGCTTCACACCGACTCCTCTAGCAACAACGGCTTCACACCACCGCTTTCAGCTACACGCCGAATCCTCTCAATGGTTTCGCACCACTGTTGCTTGTCGGCTTCACAACGACTCCTAGATCTTGAGGCTCTGATACCAAGTTTTGGAACTGAACTCATCGGCTTCGATCTCTACTCTCTAGGAGAAAAAACGCACACATGCTTTCTTCTTTGGAACGACACACGCACACGAGTAGGAAGAATGAATAAACACAAGAGAGACTTCTTTTATGGCAACACACTCCTTTTCTTCTTTCCCTGTTATTCACTCGCTTCTCTCCTTGCTTAACATAATGTACATGGCTTAAATAAGACGTAGTCACTTGACCTATTCACACACCCACTGACTCCACTAGTTAGACTCTTTGTGATCTGGTTTTGCCAGCCACGATTACGTACGACTCGGTGCACACCGCACACTACCCGCAAGACTTGGTCCAGCTGAGACCAACTCATATGCTTATGACCACACACATGCCTACCAAGTCGACTCCTTATGACTTTGAGTCATTCGACCATGGCACTTCGACCACGACTCTTCGACCATGGCGCTTCGACTACGGGACTTCGACTATGGCGTCTAGACCACATCTCTTACCGCAACTCCGATCGTACCACTCACATAGAGCTGGTACTATCAGTCTTCGATCACGCAGGTCTTCCGAGCATCAACAGATACTATAGCTTTCGGCTACCGACCGAGATTGTAGCTGACTACCGACCTGTTATTGTAGCTTACGACTACCAACCGATACGTTGTATCTACGACTATTACACTGTAGCTACGACCGGTTTACTGTAGCTATGACTGGTTCACTGTAGATTCCGACTGCTGCTTTAACTTTTATACGCACTCGAACACACAATACTCGACATGAGTCAAGATTAGTTCCAACAAAAACAACATCAGATATCCAAAGGAGATAAAGCCGTTGTTCTTATCACAATGAGGCTTAACATTCCAAAGGGGACCAACAAGCCAATATATACCCATGTACAATATGCAAAGAGACCCCTAGACTATACACATATCTAACACCCCCTCAAACTCATGGTGGATCAATAACAATGAGTTTGGAGAGGTAGAACCGATACTGAGCTCTAGTCTGTGCCTTGGTGAAGAAATTTGCTAACCGAGACTCCGAAGGTACATACTGAAGAGTAATAACTTTGCCTTGCACCTGCGATCACATGCATGAAGCATCCACTCCAATGTGCTTGGTGAGCTCATGCTTTAAGGGATCTCGAGCAATGTTGATCACATTGTACTATCTAATAAGAGAGGAGTCGGTGCAGTGGTAGAAACACCAAAATCCTCAAGTAGACACTAAAACTAGGTGATCTCAGCTGTCAACAACGCCATGGCTCTCAACTCAGCCTTAGTGCTCGAACAGAAAACAACAGTCTACTTCTTGGTCTTCCAGGCAATCAAGGAGGAACCAAGAAAAACACAATAGGCAGAAAGAGACCGACGATCAGAAGGATCACTAGCCCAAGTTGCATCAGAGTATGCCTGAAGCCGCAAAGAATTGGAGAGAGGAAAGAAGAGGCGACAAGTGATGGTCCCACGAAGATATCGCAGAATGTGAAGAAGGTGACTGTAGTGGAGCTGAGTGGGAGCAGAGAAAAACTAACTCAGGATGTGAACTGGGAGATAGATGTCAAGACAAGTGATGCCAAGGTAGACAAGACTCCCAACAAGATGGTGATAGCGGGAGGGATCCTCAAGAGGCTCACCATTAATAGTCCGAAGTTGAGCACCAAACTCCATAGGAGTATCCACCACGCGTTGATCAGTGAGACAAGCACGAGTAAGGATATACTGAATGTAACGTTCCTGGGAGAGATAATAGCCCTTAGGCATAGAAGTGACCTCAATCCCAAGAAAATAATAAAGAGGACCCAAATTAGACATCAAGAACTACTCACGGAGACACTTCTTCACAAAGGCAATGTACTGAGAGTCATCACCAGTGATGATCATATCATCGACATATAGGAGGAGTGTCCGACTTCGAAGGGAGGTGTGAACAAAAAGAGTAGGGTCATGATCACTGGCGGAGAAGCCGGCTGCAGTGATGGCAGAGGAGAACCAGGCAAACCAAGCATGAGGGGCTTATTTTAACCCATAGAGAGAGCGACGAAGGCGACAGACCATACCATCAGGGACAAAATACCCAGGGGTGGCTGCATATAGACCTCCTTGCACAGCTTGCAATGGAGAAAGGCATTCTTGAGATCCAACTGAGAGATGGGCCACAGTTGAACAGAGGCCACAACAAGGAGAGTGTGAACAGTGGTCATGTGAGTGACAGGAGCAAAGGTCTCATTATAGTCATGGCCATGCTCCTGGTGAAAACCATGCGCTATAAGACGAGCCTTGTAGCGCTCAAGGGACCAATTCGAGCGGGTCTTGATCTTGTATACCCACTTGCACATGATAGGAGTGACACGTGTAGGTAAGGGTACAAGATCCCAAGTACCAGTACGCTCCAAAGTGGCAATCTCCTCAGACATGGCAAGCTGTCACTCAGGGTGAGCAGCAGCCTCACGACAAGTCAGAGAATTAGAAGAGGCGGCGGCTACAAAGCCATAATGCTCAAGCTGCCTGACAGTGTGGCGATCACAAAGATCGTATCTGGGAGGAGAGGGTGGAGCAGGATCCGACAAAGACGGAGAAGAAGAACTGGGAGAGGGAGGAGGCTGAGGACGACGAGAGTAGTGCAGAGAAAAAGGTGAAACCTCAATAAAAGAGTGGGAATGAGCCTCCAACGGAGGTGGAAGAGGAGCAGTCGGAGGAGAGGGAGACGAAGGAGGTGGATGAGGCGAAGTAGTAGTGGAAGTAGGTGGAGACTGAGGAAGATTCAGAAAGGAGATTGATTCAATAAGAGAATCAGACCTGACTGTGGGAGAACGAGGGTAGTAAGATCGGGACTCGTCGAAAGTGACATCCCGGGAAATACTCATCTAACGAGCAACAGGGTCGTAGCAGCGATAACCCTTATACTCAAGACTATAGCCAAGGAAAACACACTCAACTGACTGAGCAGTCAGCTTAGTGTGCTCATGACGAAGCAGACACAACCGAAACTACGAAGGTGACCGTACTCTAGGGATTGACCAAAAGGACGCTCAACAGGAGTAGAACCCTGAAGGGTGGTGGAAGGCTGTATGTTGATAAGGAAAGCAGCAATTGAGACAGCCTCAGCCTAAAAGTGAGGGGGAATAGAAGAAGTAAGCATGAGAGCTCGAGTGACTTCAAGTAAGTGGTGATGCTTACGCTTAGAGACACCGTTCTAATCATGAGCACCAGGACAAGAGTACATGGGAAGAGTGCCCTGTTCAGTGAGAAAATGGCAAAAGGCGGTAGAGACATACTCACCAACAGAGTCAGCACGAAACACATGAATAGCCAAATCGAACTAAGTGCAAACCATAGTGGCGAACCTTTGATAAATAGAAAGAACCTGACTACAAGAGGACATAAAATAGAGCCAAGTATGACGAGAATAATCATAAATAAAAAACACATAATAACGATGCCCCCCTTTCGAAACAAAGGGAGCCGGACCCCAAATATCAGAGTGTACAAGATCAAAAGGATGACTAGAAATATAATCACTAGAGGGATAGGAAAGCTGCAGCTGCTTGCCAAGCTTGCAACCCATACAATGTAGAGAGGTGTCTCCAGAAACAAACCGAAGAACACCATGACTGACGAGTGACAAAAGACGTGATCCACAAATATGAACGAGACGATGATGCCACTGAATGAAGGAGGTAGTGGATGACGTAGTAAGACCAAAGGGAGTGGTGGTGGCTGACTGACTGGTGGAGACAGCGGAAGGCAAATGAAGCCAGTCTAGCTCCCAAAGATGCTTCGAATCACGGCGGTGAGGGCCAGTACCAAGTAGAGTTCCTGTGCGGTGATCCTGAGCAGAACAAGAGTCAGACTCAAAAACAATACAACAGCCGTGATCAGTGATCTGACCAGCTGACATAAGTTGCATGGTAAACTGAGGATCATGAGAGACTGCAGGAACATGAAAGGAGTAGGTAGAAAGCATGCCTCGACCTACAACAAACAGAGAGGTTCCATTTGCAGTATGAACAGTGGAGGGAAAAACTGTGGGCTGTATGGAAGTGAGGTGTGTGGTATCTGACGTCATGTGAAAAGAAGCACCAGAGTCTAAGGCTCACAGAGACAAGATACCTAACGAGGGAGGAGATTGAGCCGTGGAGGACTTCTGAGAAGCAAGGGCCACACGAGCTGAACCCGAGGAGTCTGAGGGCGAGCCGACGCCGAGGTGCTGGAGAAGCAAAAGTAGCTGTTGTGCGGCATCACCGGAGGAGTCCTGGCGAGAGGCGCCAGCTCCTGAGGAGGAGGAACTACTAGAGCCTTTCGAGAAACGTCCACCCCGGCGACCCTGGTCCCTCCTCCACTTGTAGCAGTCTAGATATCTGTGACCATCACGTTGGCAGTAGATGCAGTGGAGACCCGTAGTAGAAGCAGCAATGTCAGGGGCGCTAGGATCTGAGGAAGGGATCTCGGCCGGTGCTAAAGAAATAGATGCCGAGGTAGACAAGACAGCCTACATCTAGGCTGTACCATGGAGACGAGTCTCCTCAGCACGCACAGCCGTGAGAGCCTCCACTAAGCTCGGGCGTGGGTGATGAGTCAGGAGCTGAGCTGTAGGGGCCCAATTATACAATCCGGCACCCTCTGTGATTCCATCGCACTATTCCCTGGATCAGTAGATAGTGCTCACAGTTCCAGTAATGAATATCAAAAATACATATCATGCGGAAGCGTAAATATAATAGTAGACTTACTCATGGGCCGATTAGGCCGAAATCAATAAATTGCAGCAGCGGAAGAACGAGCACACAGGTGGGACCTTCAGGACATGCCCACAGGCAGCCAACTGGAGGTTCGCGACCTAGCCCTTGACATTTTCATCTTCTCTGCCAGCTTGTCCAATCTTGATGCTGAGGCGAGGTGATTTGATTCTTAATTCTGAATTTTGTTGCAAAAGCGAGCGTGAGCACTCCGACCCCGTGCTCCGCGAGCCAATACACAGAATGCAAATAAATAGTATGCATGGTTTAACAAAGGAGAGGCTCGGGTTATTTTATTTGCCAAAAATCGCTTTAGTAGCATTGCTATTATTTAATCACTGTGTTATTGTTGCTGCCTATACTCCACACGGCAATTGCCATAATTGACTTAATCCACCAAAGGTACACTTTCGATACTGATTGCTGTCTAAGACTCCAAACAGCGACTGACATCATTTAATTAATCCACCGAACATATACTTTCTATATTGATTGCTGTCTAAAACTCCAAACAGCGACTGACATCATTTAATTAATCCACCGATCATATACTTTCTATATTGATTGCTGTCTAAAACTCCAAACAGCGACTGACATCATTTAACTTGTCCACCGATCTTACTCTTTCTATATTGATTGCTGTCTAAAACTCCAAACAGCGACTGACATCATTTAATTAATCCACCGATCATATACTTTCTATATTGATTGCTGTCTAAAACTCCAAACAGCGAGTGACATCACCTAATTAATCCACCGAACATTCTCATCAAGATTTTCTAATAATCCAATCCTTTTTATTATTGATTCAAATCCACCAAGAACATCATTGATCAAACCTACGATTCAATATTATATATCCACCAAGAATATCATTGATCAATTCTACGATTTACCATTATATATCCACCAAGAATATCATTGATTGATTCTGCGATCCACTAGTATTCTCCCACCAAGTAAATCACTAGTCAGGAACTATAATCCAATACTTGTATTACTCCTCCAAATTCCCGAAAATTCAATTAGATCATCTATTTGGCCTATCTATTCAGCTAGACTCCACTAATTTATTTCTCCTAGAACCCACACTATCATTTCCTATTTATGATCGACATGAATCCACCAATACCTTTATGTGTACACTACAAACATCTATTTCCTTTACTCATGACCCTACTTATTCTTTCCATATTTTATTTTGCAGGAATAGAAATGCTACTATTTGAAATACAATACATAAAATTTCCTGAGACCTAGCAGCTTTGGAACAAAATATAATGTTCAAGGAATATTAACATGATTTTCCATACATATGGCATCACACCATATGCCTAATATCACCATAATTTTTCCATACATACGGCATAACACCGTATAATATCTTTCAGCGTTATAGCCGCTTAACTTACCACTGGGACGACACCCAGGACAACACCAATCAGGGCTTTTCACCGCCCTCCACTTTTTCAATCCCATTCATAAAGCATTTTGAAATAGAACTATATCTGGTTAAGTTCCCATGTCCGCCCTTGACCGTGGGCACGGCTATTCGAATAGTTTTTGACTCTACAGAGTTTGCACACTTTACCCACAAGAGATAAATCCACTCGTTGCCCCCACATGATTCCTTAGCCATGCGGTTGAGTAGACTATCACAGGACCTTTACAATGCATTTTTCCTAGCAGAGTTACGTCCGCTAAGGTTTGCACTCCCTTCGGGGTACGACCACCCTTCCAGAAGCCCCCTCTTGCGCCGTCATGTCGGAGGATGTGGCCATCCTCTACCCGCCCGTGGTCACACCGGCGCAACTCTTACTAAGTCGATGCAAATTAGTTAGCCCTGCCTACACTTTGCCAGCTTGTGGTTGCACTGTTGTACCGTGGGAGGTCATCACAAGATTCGGTCCTTAGGGTTATCTGGGCGGTTCTACCACAAACCACACTCTCGTGCACCACTGCACCACACCCCCGAACCATCCGCCCAGATAAATAAGCAATTTGAGGTTTTTGGGAATATAAAATAATCATATCCAACATATACCAGTCATTACCACCATGACTGCCCAACCAAATTTTCTCATGATTAAAAGTGATGCTTGAGAGTTCTCGCGCCCATGAGTATCTAAGCAACACTAAGCATGGCATATAATTACGGACTTATTTTCGAAAGGTTATTATTATAATTTTTGCTAGGGTGACAAGGTTCACAAATTCAAATATTCCAAAGGAGGGGTAATATTAATCAAGGTACACAATGGGATATAACTAGAATCGTAAATTAAACATGTATTTGCATATAAAATAACAGCATGCAATTTGATAATTTAAACCAAAATAATTTGCAGAAAATGTAGGTTCAACATGATCAAAGTATTGACTCGCCTGGCGCGGTTTACCGCGGTCTTGAGCTCTCACAATGTTGTCTCATGCGATGATTTTAATTCCTGGTCTTCGTCGATCTCGTTCTCGCTTGATCCATAGAATCTTCAGGGCTCCGGTTACTAATTTCGCAACAATGATTGAATCCAAATAAAAGCAAATAACTCAGAAGATCCAAATAAATCCGAATAAACTCAATTTATTTCTATTATGAGTTAATGGGTGATTTGGTGATTTGAGGCAATGTTGGAAATAGCATGATGAGTTGATCTTTTTATTACGAACTTCTTCTATTACTTTTATATTTACCAAGGAAGTTCCATGAGTTAGATTAGACCCATGGATCAGTGTATTTTGCTCGAGTGCTCATGTTCAGGGCATACGATATCTATATATTTAAATGATGTTTGCAAATTTTTGTCTCACCTAGTTAATCTTATAGCTCATGTTTTTAGCTTTCTATTATATGATATTTTATGTACCTCCATTTTTCACTAGGCTAAGCTTATTTTCACTTAGGGTTTATTTATACGGGTCCTAACTTGTTATTTAAATTCATTCATCTAGGATCGAGCATGCTATACCAGGTTATACTTTGCTATCAATATTCCACTGAATCTATGACTGAGATTTATTTGGCGAGGGCACGCTAGTGATGACTACTATTCACATCGCTACATTAGATAGGTTACTTTTAATATCTGACGACCTACAGGTTACCTTACTATACTTGCCACGCGTATATAGACATTTCTACTTAAAAGACGCCCTTTTGATTAAAGATTGCTATCAATTTAGGTATCTTTTAAAGATATAGAAACAACAACCATATTTTGGACAACTACATTCTATATTAATCAGAGGGACCACTTAAAAGAAAATATAGATTTGACGTACGATAACTTCAGGCTGCATCTCTATTTTGCATGAATCTTAACGCTAGGGTTTAACTTAATCTATCCTTACATCACATTTTATTTATGTTTCAGTTTGCATTTCAATTAATAATTTAAATTTTACCTAACTATCTTCCCTTAATCCTTAATTGTCCATATGCTCACAATTCCATATTTTAGGTATAGGTGAATTTTATTTGAACATAAATCAGTTACCTCATCTGAACTTAATTGTTACTTTAATTAAGGTCCTTGCGATGCCTGGATATCTATATCAAAACCATCTTCGTATTAATGCTCTTTTATCTACAACTAGATTTAAAATAAATAACAGAGGCACATTAATTATTTATTCATGATAACCAATCTAATATCGAATCTTAAACAATGTTATTTATGCCCTATTTAAATTTATTAGCTGCCTTGGTTAAATTTATAACTCTCCTTAATTACTCTCTAATTGGAATGGCAAAAACTCAATAAATCAAAAAGGTCGCCCAAGGGGGATTTGAACTCCGCACTGCTTGTGTAGTGACTGGTTGGGCTAACCAACCCAACTGCTGCTTGTTTGTGACAACAAGTGGGGAAGACAACTTACAAGATGTGATGATGCGGGGGCTAAGCTTCCCTTAGGCCGAAGCAGAGGAGGCGGGCTCACGGAGGAGATGGTGGCGCCGCCGGCAGGGAGTGGCCGGGGAGACGCCGGCGAGTAGGAAAATGGGGAGCTCATGGGACGAGGGAGCCGGTGGAGACCACGCCTCTGGCCGGAAGGCAACATCGGCGGCCAGCATCGGCGTGCGGCGGCCGGAGCAAGGGTGGAAGGTGGCGGCGCCGCTGTGGCGGGAGAGAGGGGGATTGGAGAGGAGCATGAGCAGGAGTGAGTCGTGGGGAAGCTCACCACGGTGGTGCGGGAAGGTCACAGCGGCCGGCGGGTTGGAGTGGACCACCATTCCAATTGGCGATGCGGGTGGGGTCGTGACGCCACCGGGAAGCTTCGCCGCGACGGAATTGGCCGGAGCTTCAATGGTCGGCCAAAATCGCACAGATGCACGGTGGTGGCCGGTTTTGGGGAAGACGACCGTGCGGTGAGCTACGAAGCATGGAAACAAATTAGTTCGTAGGGGAGGTTGAGGGGGCGTGGAGACTCAATGTGACACAACCAATTTGGCTAGAGCTTCGCCCGAGAGCCAGCAACGGTGGAGAGGCGGTGGCGGCGGTCGCACAGGTGGCTCGTGGTTCTACAGCTGCGGGAGTAAGGAGAGGAAGGGGGAGGCACCAAGAAGGGCGAGTTTGGTGCTCTTACAAGCGAGTGCGTGTGCGCGGGGGATGGAGCCAGGGTGGGGGCAGCGGTGTGGCCAGTCGGCGCGGGGCTCGGCGGAGGCGCGGGGCTCGGCGCGGCGTACAGGGTAGAGGCGAGCGGCGCGTGGCAGGGGTGCGATGATGGGACAAGGCGTGCCCGCGCGCTGTGCAGCCAGAGGAAAAAGCTGGGTGCGCACAGAGGGAAAGAGAGATGGGAAGAAGGAGACGCGGGCGATTCATGGCCACAGAACGGAGGAGGAAGGAGAAGAAAGAAAGAAAGGGGGCGAGGCGCGGTCGCTCGGGAAAGAAAAAGAGGGAAAGAAAGAAGGGAGGAGGGGCCCGTGCGCAGATGGCAGAGGGGAAGAAAGGAATGAAGGAAAAGAAAGGAGGCTTGAGCAAAATTTTATAATCTTGGATTTTCAATTTAAACTCTAGTTCCCATTAGGATTTGTTAATTTTAATTTGTGCATGATTTTCGATAATTGAATTCTAGCTCTAGTGTTCAGACTATTCTTGAATTTAATGGTACAATTTATGTATGTATATATTTGAGTTGTACTTTCAGTTCAACTATTTCCCTTTAACTAATTTATAAACCAGGTTTTGATTTCGTAGATAGAATTTTGGAGTTACTTTCTTAGGGTTAAATACTATTTAAACTATTTGTATTCATTTATCTATCTATTTATTTTTTTTGTTTGCTATTTTGTGCTCGAGAATTATTTTCAAATATTATTTGCTCAATACTAAACTCAGGAAAACCCAAATAAGATGTTGAACCAAAATTCAAATGCCAGTAAGATGCAAATAAAAGCTTTAAATTACTCAAAATTTCAGACATCCAAAATTCAGGATGTGACATGAGCTCGCACAGTCTCGAACTCAGGCCTGAGACGCATCAGGAAGTCGTAGAGACGGTGAGTCTCCTGGTGAGCACGGAGACGCACACAACAAGGACAAGCCCAGCAAACATCCGGCCCTAGAGAGTCAAGTTGATGCCACACCTCAGATCCGGCCCTAGAGAGTCAAGTTGACGCCACACCTCAGACATCTGCTAGTAAAAGTCATTGATGATAGCATCAAGCTGCTGAAGGGAATCGGCCCGGTGCACGACTGAGAGATACATGGCATCACTCGTCGGCTGATAGTGAGCTTGGAGGTGCTCCCACATAAGCTTTGTTATCGATAGCTCCGCCACATCCATAGAGATAGCCACTGTCATGCTACCTATTAGGATGGCAGTAACACGAGCCTCGGCGTCCTGCCATCGCTCATAAGCATGCAGCTCAGACTGGTAAAGCTCTAAAGCCGCCTCTAGTGTAGCATTGGCCTCGTCCTGAACTACCTGATCCGCATTAGCAGGGAGAGCAGGCTAGATAGGCGGTGTAGGACAAGGCGGGCAGGGGTTCTCTCTAGTGAAATGACCCCAAAGCCGCTGACTGTTGAGGTGAATCCCCAAGTGAACCGTCCACTCTCAAAAGTTCGTCCTGTCGAAATGGACAACAAGGAGCGGGATGGCGAAGGAGCCGCCGCTGGTAGCCATCTGGAGTAGATCGGGCCAAGAAAACAGAGTCGGGATGCCCAAAAATGGCATGTGTGGCTAGGCAACATCACCAACTGGCGGCGGCAGCCAGAGATGGGCTGGACGCGGGCGGCTGCACACCGGGCGGACGCGTGCATTGGCAAGCGCACGGGTGGCCGGATCCGGCAGGATCTGAGGCAGCGGAGGCCGGAGACGGGCCACGCACGAGCGGTGGCGCGCTGGGCGGGCGGGCGCACTCGGGTAGGCACGAGTGGGCGAGCGCTCGTAGAGACGGTCGGCGGACGCCGGCAGCAGCAACTGGATCCAAGGCCGCCTCGAGAAGAGCAGAGTCGGGCACGCGCTCGCGAGGAGAGGAGCCTGTGTGCGCGGGAGAAGAAGAGGGTGGCGGCGGCGGCCGAAACCCTAGCCCAACCTAGTCTCTTATACCATGTCACAACGAGGCTTAACAATCCAAAGGGGCTCAACATGCCAATATATACCTATGTATAATATGCAAAGAGACCCCTAGACTATATACATATCTAACAGTTCCATCTAGATTTGTTTCGTCTGTAAAAGCTTTAGCTGCTAGCTGTTTGAATATCGGCAGCGATCGATGGACGCGGTGAAAATGCCGGCGAGATGAGATGAAAGGATTTGTTTCGTCTGTAAAAGCTCTAGCTGCTAGCTGCTGCTGCTTGACTATCGGCAGCGATCGATGGACGCGGTGAAAATGCCGGTGAGATGAGATGAAAACAGCGTTGGATATTCGAAGGAGATAAGGCCGTTGTTCCATCCGGATTTGTTTCATCTGTAAAAGCTCTAGCTGCTAGCTGCTTGACTATCGGCAGCGATCGATGGACGCGGTGAAAATGCCGGTGAGACGAGACGCCATCCGGATTTGTTTGGTCGGTAAAAGCTTTGGCTGCTTGCCATATCGAATCTGGTTTCCCGTGCTTGCTTTTCCTGGGACGGCGACAGGCTCTGCTCACAACTGTCAAACGACGACGAGAGCATCCTCCTCCTCCTCCTCTTCTTAAGACGGATTTGGCGTCAGAGTTCAGATGGAACAGTTCGAAAGGGACTGAACTGAACACCCGTTTATGCATCGATTGCCTGCATCAAAGTGCTCAGAGATGCATGATTATATTCCTGCGTGCGCGCGCTGACAAGGAGAAGAAAAACGCCACCCCCAAATGCCTGAGAAATGTATATGTTTTCGCTCGCGACGTGTACAGTACGTCAAAGGGAGTTTGCTAGCGTGTTTGCTTTTGCATGGGCGATTGAAGCAGGTCGCCATGCATATGCTTTACTTTGGTAGTTTGGTGAAGGGACGCAGGTGGAGACGAGCCATCGTCGCGCGCTTTTCCGGCCGAAACACGATTCGTCAGTCCTCTGCACGCGGCGGGTCGATCTGCGTGCGGCACAGCAACAACGTACGCACGTATACGCAGCATGATACCTCCTCTACGAAAGCACGTATCTAGCCTTTCTTTCTTTGCTGAGTAAATACCCTAGCAGCGGAAGTCGGGCGCACGCCGCTCTATCACTTACGTTATCGAAACAAAGAGCCGATAATTTATAGAAGATTTTCTGAAAAAAAAAAACTTGTACGTATTTCAGGAAAAAAATGAAGATTTTTTTTTCGAAAAACCAAGGAGCCGTTTGTAATTCTTGAAAAACCGTAGAACTTTATCACGTAAAAGGAGGGCCTTTCTGAAAAACCGAGGACCTATATATAATTTTGAAAAAAAGTAAAGGCAAAAAACCAAAGACCTGTACGTAATTCTAAGAAAACCATAGGGCTTTATCACGTAAAAGGAGGGCTCCTTGAAAAAACAGAGCACCCGTACGTAGTTTTGGAAAATCGGAGAAGTCTTTCGAGAAAAGCTAACATGGCAGAGGCCTTTCCGCAAAAAACTGAGAACCCGCACGAAAATTTGGAAAGGCCGAAGGGCCTATTCGCCAAAAAGGTGGCGTGGATGGCCTTCTAGGGGTGAATCCCTCAGGGTGTAATATACGAAGTATTGGAACCACACGTATTTTTTTATAGATTATCAGATAATCATATTTTTTTATATATTTTAAGGAATCATATGTATTTCGTACTATATTATCATAGATCCACACTTTTTACAGTAGCATACGGTGTTGACTATACGGGCCCACTCATTAGTGGAACACAAGAAGTCAATGGCAGAGTATCCAAGTTTCTCTGACGAGTGGGCTCGTATGGTCAGCACCGTATTGCTACCATGAAAGGTATAGTTTTGTAATAATATAGTATGAAATACGTGTAGTTTTTGAAATATGGTAAAAAAAGTGTGGTTCTTTGGCAATTTAGATAAAATACACATGGTTCCAAAAATTTTACTCTTATTTGCTTCTCAAAAATGCATTTCTTTTTCTTTTTTTCCCAACAATGTATGTAATCTTCCTTTTTTTAGGAGACAGTAGGAACAACTGGCTAGTGCAATCATGCTAAGTCTCATAGCCCTTAGGTCATAGGTTCAAATCCCAAAATATAAACCCTAGTCATCGGTCAGAGTGACAATGTGCTACACCACTAAGCTATCCTATGGTTGGTACCAGCTATCTAATTTTTCTGCCTCAAGAGAGGTCGAATTTTTTTCGAGAACACTAGGTCATGTACCAACATTTGTACATGACAAGCAGGCCATGCAATTTCTGACCTCAAGAGAAGCCATACTAATTGATTCAAGGGTTCATAACTTGTTCTTTACCAAGATTGGTGGATTAGATGGCGCGCAAGTAGACTGCGCAGAGCCAACATGTCCTTGACCTGACAACGTACTTTCGCGAAGCGCTTGAAGTAATCCCCAAGCCTTTCCTCAGGTTTTTGCTTGACTGCGAAGAGCTGGTCCGCATCGACACGCTCGACGTAGTTTCCTGGAAGTTGTTGTAGAGTCGATCGCGAATCTGTTCCCACGCGTAGATGGACTGTGGTTCAATGGTGAAGAACCAGGACAGCGCCACTCCTTGTAACGCGAGGGGGAGTCCTTTTGCCTTCGTGGTGTCGTCTCCGCCAGCGGCTTCGATAGCGGTCTCATACACGCGCACGAATTCTCGCGGGTCAGAGCCGCCCTTGTAGGTCTCGATGACGCTCGGGAACTTGAAGTCTTCCGGCCATGCCGCCTGCTGTAGGCCCGCGGAAAGCGGGGACTCCGGGTCTACGCGCCGCAATGGGACGCGACTAGACGTAGGGGCGTCGCGGCTATCCGCCCTCTCCGGAGCGGGTTCGGATGCCACCGCCGGGGGGGGGGGCGTGTTGGCTCCGAGTCTCTTGCATGTCTCGCATAGCCCCGCGGAGGTCTGTTAGCTCCCGCTGAAACGCGCTAAGGGCCGCCAGCAGGGCAGCCTCCACCGCGGACGTGGCTGGGGCCGTCGGTGCGCTTGGCGGTACTACCGGCACGGCGGTGACCACGGCCTGCGTGCCCAAGCTGGCCGCCGCGTTGTCCTAGAGGACCCTGGAGCCGGTGACGAGGTCTGCGTCACCGCTGGGACCACTCACCGTCTCTGCGCCGGGTGTTAAAACGGATGCGCCTGCGTTGCCATCGCCGGGGTTGGTCGTCGGGGTGGTGCTGGTGGGGTCTGGCGTTGTGTCGCTAGCGGGGTTGGTCGTCGCGTCGGTGGCGGGGTTGGGCGTCACGTCGTGAACGCCGGTGTTCACGGTCGCACCTGCACCACCGCTCGTACCTGCGGCTGCTAAAGCCGAAGCCCTAGTGCTGACGCGAGACTTCGCCGCTTCCGCCTTCTTCTTCTTCGCCGCCGTCGGTGAGGCTTTCTTTGGTGCCATCCTCCTTCAGACCTGGAGGCTTGTTCTTGTCGTCCCCACGGACGGCGCCAACTGTTGTGGTTACAGACCAAACAGAGAGAGAGTATGGTAGTGGAGAGTTAGGTGAGTAGAAATGGCTTAGCTCCTTCCCCATGGCCTATGTCCTATATATATATCCACATGGGGAGTGCTTTTACAATTATACCCTTACACATGAGTACTTCCCTCAGGGGTACCTATGTCACTATACATGTCCCATTCTAGGCCTTACACTCTCTTAATAGACCTGCTGGGCTTAGGTGGGGGCCACCCCTACAACACTATCCTATGGTTGGTACCAACTATATAATCTTTCTGCCTCAAGAGAGGTCGTATCTACCCTACTCTATAATACACCAAAATTTTCTTTACTACATCCACCCCCTCAACCACCCCCACAGTCATGCCAAATCTAAGTCCACCCAGATTTGTGTACCAAAATAATCCAACTTCATACAAATGAATGGTCTGGATCTCTCCTCAAGCCTTTTTCTCTTACTCATTGAAGATCCTAAGGCTAAAATCATTTGGATCATGCACATCATTGAACCTCCCATGAATCCCTTCCCTCCCCACCCGCCGCCGCCGCGGCCTCCTTCCCTCCCCATCCCGCACCACCTCCTCTTCCGCCCCCATGCGCCGGCACCTCCTCCTTCCTCCTCTTCCCTCCCCACGCGCCGCCTCCTTCCCCTTCCCTCCCCACCCCGCATCGCCCCTCCTCCCCTGCCCTGCCATCCCGCACCGCCGTCTCCTCCCTCGCGCCTCCACTCCCGCCGCTCCCCCATCTCCGCCTCTCCCCCGCGCCTCCACTCCCGCCGCTCCCCCCGTCCTCCACCGCGCCGCCGCCTCCGCGTGAATCCCGCGCCTCCCCACGTTCTCTCTCGTTCACAAAACCGGACGGCAAAGCTAGGGTTTGGCGCGGCGCGGCATGGAGAGCCTGGTCCTCGCCTCCTGCTCCGCCTCTCCCCGCCGCCTCCTCTCCGCCGCCCGCCGCCGCCTCCTTCCCTCCCCACCCCGCATCGCCTTCTCCCTATCCCGCACCGCCTCCTCTTCCGCCCCCACGCGCCGGCGCTTCCTCCTTCCCTCCCCACCCGCTGCCGCCGCCTCCTTCCCTCCCCACCCCGCATCTCCTTCTCCCCATCCCGCACCGCCTCCTCTTCCGCCCCCCACGCGCCGCCGCCTCAACATGCGGTTTTTTAGGGTTTCTCGCTAGGGGGGGCTCGGCGGGATCCGGCCGCCGCCCCCGCCGGTCCACAACGTTCGATCCGGCGCGGTTGGTTGATTGGAGGAGGTGGTAGGGATGGACCCGGACTTCTCGCGGGCGAGTGGGGGCCCGAGCTTCGAGTTCGCCTTCAACGAGGTCAACTTCTCCGACAGGGTGCTGCGGATCAAGATCGTCGCCGGAGACGACGCGCCGGGGGGCAAGGGCGCCGCCGGCGAGGGCTGCTCCTCGCTCACCGACTGGGCGCGCCACCGCAAGCGATGCCGGGAGGAGCTCCAGCGCGAGAAAGGTGAGGAGGAGTTTCGATTTTTTTTTCTTCCCTTGTTCGGTGCGGGGCGGTTTGGGCGTGGACGAATTTCGAATTTGTATTCCCGTGAGTTGGGTGGAGGAATTGGGAAAGGGAGGGTGCTTGCTTTTCGTGATGATTTGATTTGACCGTTTGTTCGGGCTTTAGGAATAAAAAAGCATTAGGTATGAAGGGTGGGAATTTAGGTTATATTTTGTTCTGAGCAATCTGGTGTTGAGGAGATGGCGTTAGAGGTGAGAATTAGGGGAGATAGAGAGGGCGATTTTAATCGGCAAGAGTCGGATTTGGGTTATCTGTTCTGGGCTATATTGGTGGTATCTTGTTTAGCGAGTTTGGTGAGGAGAAATTAATTGTTTTGGGGGCATTGCACATTGATCATTTGTCTGTGATATGATATGTAAGTTCATGATTATATAGAGAGTTCATGATATGTATACTGCAACTGAACCAGCGACATCCCCAATCGTTGGAGCAAAATGTGTAAATTAGGAATGAAGTTACTGTGGTGGTTACCAGATAATAAATGACAATATAATATGTGGCATTGTGAAATGGCGGGAGTAAAATGTAGAAGCCTACTGTCTTGAAATTTATGTATATTTCTTATTGAATTCCCTTGGATGTTCGTATAGGATAATGAAATGGAGGGAGTACAATTTAGAAGCCTTGCATTTCACTTATGCTTTCTAATATTCTATTTATGAGTTTCTTGTTTCAGATCACTTTCCTGTTAGTATTCTGTGCAATGTTAATTTCAGTGTTCACCCAATCTTATCCTTGTTGACTTCAATTCCAATAGCAACACCAAATGTTGTCCAATGTCACCCTGAGCTGAGCATGAATTTTGGGAAATGTGCTAACGTGGGTTTTCACATGTTATGTAATGCTTCTAATACAAGTTTCTAGATATGAGCTATAGAGAGTCTGAGAGAGGATGGGAAGATACATGATTGGCCAAGTTTGAGCATGGATGAAAATCTCCAGATGATTGCAAAGATAGCTACAGTTTGCAATGATGCAAGTATTGCACACTCTGAGCATCAGTATGTTGCTACTGGGATGCCCACAGAGGCTGCTTTGAAGGTATGATTTGTTAATGCAATGAGATTTATGTTGCATGTTGCTTCTACTAGCGGATTCTAGACTATAATTGGAAAGCTCTTAAGATGACATTGTTTCTGTTAACTTATAATTGTTTGATCATTTTACACTGTTGAGTGGTTGTGTTATACATGTGTCAGGTTTTGGTTGAGAAAATGGGGCAGTTCCCCGAATGGATATCCTTCCCGCAGTTCGAGCAGGTTAGCGGCACTTCTACCGAAATGCCCT
The DNA here is from genome assembly GCA_017311315.1 of Dendrocalamus latiflorus. Lineage (NCBI taxonomy): Eukaryota > Viridiplantae > Streptophyta > Magnoliopsida > Poales > Poaceae > Dendrocalamus > Dendrocalamus latiflorus. The sequence goes on along the minus strand of CM029636.1, from coordinate 2,350,110 downwards.
TGCTGTGATCTTATTTATTTATGTAGTTCTTAATAGTTTTGAATACGAGTTGCCTATCAAAGTGGTACATTCACCCAATTGCTATTTTTAGCTATTCCTGCTATTCGTGAAAAGAAACTTCTATTCTTCTTTGACAATTTTGTCCTTCCTTTTCAATAAGAAAAGTTGTTCATAAGGATATTTGTTAGATTGTCTTATCCACTCATTTGTCATAAACCCTATTACCGATTTAATACACACCAAGGATATCTGTTCATTCATTTGTCCTACACGTTTATGATTTTGCCACCGTAAATTACTTCCAAACCCCTAATGGATGCCATTTATGTAAATAGTATTTAAAAACCATAGAAGTTAATCCATTGAGAAATGAGAATATGAACATTGTACAACTTTTCAATTATATCATTCAGTTGGCATGCTTCATTTTTTTTTACTTTTGTATCTTAATGTAACTATGTAAGGCATTATACAATTGAGTGTATCCATTGAGAAATGAGAATATGAACATTGTACAGCTTTTCAATTATATCGTTCAGTTGGCATGCTTCATTTTTTTTACTTTTGTATCTTAATGTAACTATGTAAGGCATTATACAATTGAGTGTGGTGATTTCTAAATTCTAGCTTCTTGCTGCAGTTTCCGGTTTTACCGTTTTAAGACATGTTGAAAAACCTTGCCTGATTGTTTTCTCCCTGATTTACAGTGGAATAAATAGAACTTATCTCATGTATATACAACAGTATTCCAGATGATACATACTCGAATCTCATATAGTTTTTTTTCTTCAATGCAGAAATTTTGCGGGCATCTTCTTTGCCACCTAACCCAAATTTTGCTGAACCTGAGAGATTTGATCATGCTAGCCCATTAAGACTAGCTGGCCACCCTATGAACGGTCAACCAATGGATCTGGAGGGATGGATGGGAATGCAAACAGAGGTCTTGCAAATCCATACGACCTTCTGATTATTGGTTTTACGTGTCCTAACTGCCTTGTCATCCCTTTTATATAGCATGTAGATATACTGCTTAGATAATTGTTAGCATGCCAAGATATATCTTCTGGTACTTTCAAATATATATATTTTTTGATATTGCGTTTCAAATTAGCAGATTTCTAATATATATATTCTTGTAACCAATGTTTTCAATGTTTTAGCAATGTCACCTGCCCATGGAAATGTAATTCAACAATACAGGATTAAAAACAACTTGGGCTTTATTAAAAACCAACTGGTGGTCCATGTCTTGGAACTCTCTGTATTTGTGCACTTACTGATCTGTGTGTGATTTCCCATGGGAAGGTGTAAGTACTCCCGACTCTTCCATGCTATTTAATCTAGCCATTCTACATGTTAATGTGTGTGATTTCCCATGGGAAGGTGTAAGTACTCCCGACTCTTCCATGCTATTTAATCTAGCCATTCTACATGTTAATTATATTGTCTGACATGATCAGCAAGGCTATAGTATTATACACACACACACATATAGCCTAGGCTCCATACTTATGAGCCATCGGATCACTTTAGAATCTGTGCTGTATGTGGTCGGGAAGGTGTTTAAATCACGCGATAAACGGTCGTAGCTTCTGTTAACTGGTCGTATGGTCTCGCGAAGCGGTCGCAAGACCTGGGAATCGATCGTGATTCATTGATGCATGTATATAATAATTATTCAACCTCAAGCTCAATGTACCTGGGGCATTACTCTCTTATTTTGCTGGTCCATGAACTCATGTTTGGTTTCTAATGAAGACAGATCCTTTCTCTTCTTTTTGCAATAATATCAACTCTGTAGGTCTACTTCTAAGTTCTAACATGGAACTTGTTTTGTTTTGAGGAAAGAGAACATGCTTAAAATCCTACCTTTGGCAATAATAACTCTGTAGGTCTACTTCTAAGTTCTAACCCTGTTAGCAATAATACCTTTGGCATTTCCTTGATATTATTTGCATTTTTTGCATGTTTAAGATCGCAAATGCAACCAGATGGAGTACTAATATAATTCATTAGTTCAACTCAAATTGCACCTCATCAGCAAACCATCACAAATGTGAAAAAATAAACTGTATGTAAAACTAGAATGCATCGTCGTGCCACACTAATCTAACCATGTAATGTCCAACACTCCAACTATATCCACCATTTTGTCTTCACTGTGTTGCTCTATACAACGTCCAACTATATCCAGCCTTTTGTCTATAATGTGTTGCTTTAACCACATAATGTCCAACTATATATAACATTTTTTCTACACTGTATTGCCCTTATTGATTATGTACATACACAAGTTCCAGGTATTCCAACAAAATTTGCAAAGATTTCACATTAGCAGCATGAAATTCTTGTAATCAGATGCAGGAGCTCAATGCGACGCGGGGCAACCTCGTCGCGCTGCAGCAGAAGCTCACCGTCATCCTCTATGTCAGTCAGGCGCTCGCCGCGCTCAAGCTGGTGAGTGGAATTACCAGACAAGTTATGTCTTGCGTTGCATTTTGCCTTGTGATCAGCAATGTGGCTCCATGAAATGGTTGGGATATATGAGGTGATTTCTGTGCCCATCTTGTGGCATTATAATGTTTCGGAGTGATACATTTCTGGTTATAGTTGCAGTTAGATCATCAAGCTTCTTGATTTAAGATGCGGTAGCCCAATGAGAACAATTAGTAGTTCATACCATCAATAGCCTTTTTTCTGAACTAGGGATGCAACCCCAGTTTCTATTATACAAACTAACATGAGTTCAGATTACATTGACCAAACAGACAAAAGCGTATCCTACAAGGGATCAAAATAGTAAACAAAATTGTGGGACAATGCCACAGTGGTTTCTAACAACTGGCATACAGATTATTTTTCTTTGATTTATTATATAAAAGTACTTGATCAGTTGGGCTGGGGAAACTTAAGTTTCCTTTTTACTATATCTGATTTGAGCAAAAGGCTGAAATGTTAGCCTCCATGTAAACCTGGTATTATAGGTGAGGGCAGAACATGTTATCTCTACTCTGTTTAATTGTATAATATTCTACTGTTTTAGGTGATACACTAGGAGTTCTGGTAGCTTAATGATGATGATAAAGGCGCTAAGGGATCTTTACCTGGTATAAGAGCCAACAATTTGTCTTTTACATTTTGTTGTCCACTTGTCCTACATTCTAATGTTTGGGGTGATACATGCAATAATAAAAAAATTTGTAACTTGATTCCTATTTGATTCAGAAAAATTGAATTAGTGTAATGTAGTTTTTTACAAGGGAGTGCAAGTTAGGTTGACTTGCCACATTGTACTATGCAGACTGTCACATTGCAAGCATATGTATTTTCTGCTAATCTAATTTTATATATCAATGGTTGTCATACCATGTAGATAGTGTAAAGCAAGATAACTGAACAAGAAGTTATGCAAACGGCGCAAGGTTCGAGTATTGATTTCCATTTTTTCCTGGCAGCCTTATCTTCTGGTATTATTGAATATTCTTGTTCTGTCAGTGTTTTCCAATACTGAGAATATGTGGACTGGAAGCCTGGTGTCGGGTCTAAGGGAGCTTATCCAACAATACTGGTCCTTTTTTTCATTTTTTCTTTTCTCTTGATATGTTTCCGTAGATAATAATGTAGATATTAGGTTTTATCAAGTGTTTATATATTTGTAGATTGCTATTGACTTAGTGTCTTTGGTTAATCATGAGATTGTTTGGTGAAATGTGAAGAATTAAGACAATTTGTATATTTTTGGAAACACACTGTTGTTTTGGTTCCATTACTTTTTAACACAGTGATATTTTTGTCTTTTTAGATTTGTATATCGACCTGTCAGTATTTACCTAATGTTCAATGAACAATGATAGGCGATGCAATACTGCAAGAGCTGTTTTTGCATTAGAATCAGAATACTAGTGGGCTCTGAGTGGAACGCCCTTGCAGAATCGTGTCGGAGAACTTTACTCACTGGTCTGCAACTGTAATATGAAGAATCTAACCTATTTCCTTTTTAGCTTATGTGTTCTTAACTGTTGTTTTCTCAGATTCGCTTCTTGCAAATCTTCCCCTACTCAAACTATTTCTGCAAGGACTGTAATTGTGAGATACTAGATACCCGGTAAGATCTGCTACAGTGCTACTACTGTCTATGAAGCTTTTTCCTGTATAAGATTTTTTTCTTTTGTGGGTATCTATCTGTGGTGGTATAATTTACATCCAGCCGTGTTACTAAGATTTTTGGAGTGAAATTAGGTTTTCCCCCCGTAATTTTAGCAGTTTGGATATAGTCTTGTTTATACCACATATGCCAAGGTTTAGTGAGGGAGAGCAGTTGCTGACTGCTGAGAGTGGTAGACTGGCAGTCTCTGCTCAAGGTTATTACATTATGTTGAGATTGAGTTTATTTTTTCACATTTGTGATGGTTTGCTGATGAGGTGCAGTTTGAGTTGAACTAATGAATTATATTATGACTTTTTTGCAAGTTTACTGTTACTGCATTTTTTGCATTATACCGTTGTACTCATGTTTCGTTGTTTGCATATCTCTACAGGCATAAGAAGAAAGAAAAGAAGTCAAAGCACAAATCAAAAAGGACAGCTAATGATGCCCAGCTGTAAGTTCTTCTTACTACCAAGTCACATTGTATGAACATGTTCCTTTTAGTTCTTGGTTCTGAATTGCTTCTCTACAGCAACAGCTAGAAAACATTTGGTTGAGCAGTGTTGCTGTGCAAGAATCAGTTCTGAAAATATGGCGGTAAGGACTTGTACTGTGCTTCATGTGTTCTTAGCTTTATCATGTCACAAGTTAACTAACAAAGTATGTTCATTACTCAGGCTCTCCGATTGGTCCAAATTCTATTCTGATTGCTCCAGCGATTACATCAGCGATATGTCAAGCTACTTTCGTCACCAGCTAAGAGCCTGAGATAGTCTTAGCCGAAGACAACCAATTTTTAGTTGAGGCGCGGTATGCAACGTTACCTAGCCTTCTTTTAATAATGGAGACCCTTGGAAATCCAGTGAGATGGGAACTTGGAAACAGCCTTGAGTTGTAACATCGGATGCTTATTGTTAGAATTTTTTTATGAATCCAATGATGTTGTCGCCTCCTCAAAGGATCAGTCGTTATGTGACATTCATTATGTGACAAAAATATTTGGTTATACAATATATGAGACGTGAATCTTAATGAATCTGATTGTTCGTTTTATTTTTTACAAATTTTATCTTGTTTTGTATTTTACTGTAGATGGGCATACTACTAGTTTTTTTAGAGGGCAATAATAGAGCATATTGAATTAAGCACTAGGGCGCTGGGTGTAATTCTCTAACTGCACATGCCTGTCCAAAGATTACCCAAGTACAAAGATCATCTGATACTCTAATTAAAAACTTTGAACAAATCTGTACTTGTCAATACGACCGCCCCAGTTTTTTCTTTTTTGTTGAGATCGATACGATTCCTCAATGGGAAATCAGGAATTATATCTTGTAAGCTCAGCTCACATGCATGTGATGTAAGGTGTACATCAAGTTTGACGCCATGAAAAAGCTCGATCAGACGTTGACAAGAAAAACCATTAGGCTTCGTGTCTCGATTAAAGCCCTGGTGTATGATATGATATGCTCAATTTTGTGTTAGGTGTTGGACTAGTATACGATACGTAGCTGCTGCTCGAGGTTGCGGGTCCACTTCTAGTTAGACAAAAGCTCCGTTCCGGTGGTGGACTCTGCAAGCCCACCCCCACCTCCTCTTCCTCCTCCCTCCACGCCGCGGCCGCCTCCGATTCCTCTCAATCCCCGCGCGGTTCGTGCCGGATTGGAGGCTCCCCGCCTGCACATTACCCAGGTCGCAGCGTCTCTCCGGAGAATTCCCCGCGGTTCGAGGCAATTCTCGCCCGATTCGGCGCCGGCTCGAGGTTCTTGGGCTCAGTTCAAACTTCTTTGTGGGGAGAGAGAGAGAGAGAGAGAGAGAGAGAGAGAGAGAGAGCTCTGGAGTTTGGTTGGAGGTGTGTTCTTGCGCGGATTCTTGAGGCCGGTGCGAGCTCGGATTCCGCCCGCGTTGGTGGCGTGGTTGTTTGAGGTGTCCGGGTCGGTAAAGGCGCGGGCTTTCCGCGCGCTTTCCCCAACTCTGACCGGACTCGCCTCTGTCGCGAGGAGCTCAGCTTGACGCCGCCGCTTCCCTTTTCCTTTTTGCCGTCCGCCCTGGCCTGAAACGGTGCAAGGCGCCGCCTTCCGTTTTCCCCTTCGGGTTCTTGGATTCGTGTCCAGCTCCGGTCAAATTCCAGCTATATTTGGAAACCTTTCCGGTCGTGTGTCCATATCGATATATCTCGAGGCAAAGCAAGCTTCTGCTCAGATTTCTCGCGGCAAGGGACCGATCATTGCTTGATATCTAGCGCTCTTGTTTGCGGCAAAGGGAGTCTTCGATTCTCGCGACTTGCGGTTTCGCGTGATGTCGTCGAGCGCCGGAGCGTCGTCGGAGGCGAAGGAGAAGATGAAGGCCTCGGGGGTCCTCGGCGGCGACGAGGCCGAGGCGTACGTGCGCGCCGACAAGATCGACCTGGAGGAGCTGGACATCCAACTGGACAAGCAGCTGGCCAAGAGGTTGGGGAAGAACGTCGGCAAGTCCCAGGGTCCCAAGGAGGTCTGGGAGATCGACCTCTCCAAGCTGGAGATCCGGCGTGTCATCGCGCAGGGGACGTACGGCACGGTGTACCGCGGCACGTACGATGGCCAGGATGTTGCAGGTATACAGCTTTCCTATTGTTCTTCATCTCTGTTGTGTGTGTATGTGAAATATTTACTGGTGTAGGATTCGTTGCTTCTCTCTTCTTCTTAATGCAATGACGCGATTTTCTTGGAAAAACAAGGGGTTGCTGGTACTAGTTAGATTGTTCAAAGTTATCTTATTTAGGCTGGGTACATGTGTAACCAGGTTACATGATGAATTTTTGATCCACTAGGCACGCTGTAGCTTGCTCTAATATTAGCTGAATAGCTTAAAGCCTATCGGTATTCGGTGTTGTCAGAGTATTCATGAAATCCCAATATTGCAGAAGGACCTCTGTTACTTGGTCATGAAATCCCAATAGCTATGAATTGGATCCTACTCTATGCTTATCATGCATATAGCTTGCACTACTATCATCTGCATGTGCATAATTCCTGTCTACGAATGATTTAGATCCCCTTTTCTTGTATTTCACTTCATCAGATTCTTGCTTCCTTTGTCTTAATTTCTGAATTTTTGCTGAGTTTTGGCCTTTGGATATGATAATCTTTTCTCGCGAATGCTTGGCAAAGTTGGATTTTTTATTTATACGTATTGCTCCAATAATAGGCATAAGATTAGAAGCTAATACTGTTCTCATGGTGTGTATAGTTAAACTGTTGGATTGGGGAGAAGATGGCTTTGCAACAGAAGCTGAAACTTCTGCTCTGCGAGCATCATTTAAGCAGGAGGTTGCTGTTTGGCATGAGCTCAGCCATCCAAATGTTAGTAAGGTGAACATTTGTGCTCCCAGTAATCCTTACTCTGAATCCATTTGCATTCGCATAGTCTACTGTATAGCAGTATGCTACTCATTCATGTAGCTTCTTTAGCAATGTTAGTTCGGGACTGACATTTTTTGGTACTGCCTTCTGTAGAGGCTTTGTTCTTGTGATCCGTTTCAAAAATTATTCAAGCGTTTTATTCTCTTTCTTGCAGTTCATCGGTGCATCAATGGGTACCACAGACCTTAAGATTCCAGTCGATAGTTCCGAGAGCGGTGCACGCACCGAGCTGCCCCAGAGAGCATGTTGTGTTGTGGTCGAATATGTTGCTGGAGGAACACTGAAACAATATCTAATAAAGAACATGCGAAGGAAACTTGCATATAAAGTCGTGGTTCAGATTGCGTTGGATTTGGCCAGAGGGTAAGCAAGTTGGCTAAAATCACCATCATACATTTCTCTATCTGAATCCAATGATGACCATCTCTTATATTTCTTTTTGCAGATTGAGCTATCTACACTCGAGAAAGATCGTGCACCGGGATGTCAAAACTGAAAATATGCTCCTTACTACTCAACGAAACATCAAGATTGCTGATTTTGGTGTTGCTCGTGTTGAGGCTCAGAATCCAAAGGAAATGACAGGTGCGACAGGCACACTTGGTTACATGGCCCCAGAGGTACACTGCCATAACTCTACAAGATTTTATACCAAAAAGAACGCTGTCTCCTTGTATTTTTGTTTGCCATTGGGATAAGTGCTTCTCCATGAGAGGTTTAGATGGTGATTCCATTCTAACCAAATCTGTTTTTTTTACACCCCGTTTTAAACAATTGTTTGTTCTTCTTTTGTTTGTATCTTCAGGTCCTTCAAGGCAAGCCATACAATAGAAAGTGTGATGTTTACAGTTTTGGCATATGCTTATGGGAAATATACTGTTGTGACATGCCGTATCCAGACCTCAGCTTTGCAGATGTCTCATCTGCTGTTGTTCACCAGGTTTGTTTTCAGCTGTCGGATCCACTGCTGCTGCTGCTGCTGTTATACAACAAAATAATGGCGCGCGCACACAGTGTTAAACCCTTGCAAACAACACTGACGATGTTCATGTGTGCGTGCGTAGAACTTGCGGCCGGAGATCCCACGCTGCTGCCCGAGCGCGATGGCGAACATCATGCGGAGGTGCTGGGACGCGAACCCGGAGAAGCGGCCGGACATGGACGAGGTGGTGCGGCTCGTGGAGGCTCTTGACACGAGCAAGGGCGGCGGCATGATCCCCAAGGGCCAGTCAGGAGGATGCCTGTGCTTCTTCAGAGCCCGTGGTCCATAGACTCTCTCCACTTTCAGGACGATGATCTTTGTTAGCTCATTTTTTGCAGCGGTGTGATTGTGTAATTACAACTGCGAAAGTCTTACACAATACAGAGAGTTTGGACAGTCACGCTTGCATTTGTCGTGCCTTAGACTCCGTTTTTTCAGGTTATGATTTATAGTCTTTTTTTTTTCAAATAAATAATTAGGGTAATTTCTCTGTCGTATTTGTAAAACGGCTTATTAAGACAAATGATGCAAAAAGAGAGAGAGATGCGTGTGTGTGACGGGAGTGAGAGGGATGGGGTGGATGATGCCATCATGGCCCTTGTTTTATTTCCGTGGCGAGAGGAGTAGAGAAAACGCTTAGAGAAGCTAGATATTCATATCAGTTTTTCTAAACAGAAGTCAATACGAATAGGTTAATTTGGTCTGGATGTTTGTTCTTAAAAAATGCTCTTGATGGTTCAGAAGAACTGTGTGTTATTTTCTCAAGGTTCTCATGAAAATTGCGTAATGAAGTGATATGTTTTTTCTTTGAGCGAGGATGAATTGATCATTTTTTCTTCAGAGGAATGAATTGATCTGCTGTGCTGTGTGGATCCTTGAGTTCCCGCGTGGGGTAGGCCGGCCCAAACGACGATCTCGCGTGTTCGATGGGCCTTGTTAGCCCGAGCGGCAGTGACCAACGGCCCAACAGGCCAGGCCGTACACCCGTTTGCATAATCGTATACTCGTCCGTACTTTAGGTCCGTATACGTCGGCCACGAGCAAATCTACCCGCGCAAGGATACATGCAATAGTATAGATAATTATTATTTATAATACATTTTATGTTATTTATAGAAAATACTAAAAATAGTTTTTACAATGTGTTATCTTGGAGAAGCCAGAAGTTATAGTTAACTACTATATAAGAGACGGTTCCGTTCTATATGCTCTCTCTCCTCAGCGCCATCTCGTGTCCTGCATGGTAAATCTGTGGTTAATGGCTTTTGGTTACGGCTGATGATTTTTGATTGAAAATAAATAATAATAGTTAAAAAGAAGTGGTTTTTAAAAAGCAGAAGTGAATGGTAGAAAAAATAAAGGAGAGATGTGTGTATGCGAAATAGAAGCAAGAGAAACGGGGTGCGTAATACGCGCCTAACTGCTTACACGCAATTGGTCACGCCATTGCACGCGTGCGTGCGCTCTTTGAAGTCTGAACCGCGCAAGCTATTTTGTGGTGATCGGTTCGGCTGAAAGTCTCATGGCTTTTGGCTGAAAACACTGTTGTTGGCTGAAAAAAGCACTGTAGCTGACAGATGCTTATTTACCATAATTAAATTTAAAAAAATTTAAAAATAGAAAAAACATATTAGCCCATCACGTATAATGTAAACAAATACGAGGAAAAAAAGAACCGGTAAAAAAACTCAAAAAAAACCAAAATTTCAGAAAAAGACGAAATTTATGAATAGTGCAAAAATAAGCTGAAGCCAGAAGCTGAAGCCATATTGATCAGGGCAGCAGCCGATCGCGGCGGTGAAGGGGAAGGACATCGTCTCGACCGCCATCGACTAGGGTAGAGATGTTTTCCTCCCCTGGCCGCTGCAACGTCTGCTTCGCTGCCTCTCCCTCGATGGCCCCCGTGCGGGCGGCGGCGGCGGCGGCGGCCAAGGAGGAGGGGGAGTTGACGCGGATGTCGGACGCTGCGTGCGCCCTCAATTTGAACCACTCCTCGGCAACAGCGGCGAAGGTAACCGCTGCCGCCGGGGGATCGACACGGCCTCAAAGGTTCGCTCGTGCACTCGTATTCGATTGCTGCTGGTTTCTTTGGAATAGTGGACTGTTTGTTTGTGCTCGTGAGTGAGGAATCAATTAGGGGCAGCGCTGCGCAATACTGGTGCGCATTCTGTTCTGTGCTTCTCACGCGTGTCGGTTATTCTTACAAACGTTTCGTTTGTAGGCTGGTTATGATTGCAAACGAGATGCCGGCTCAGCTGCGAGGAATGTATATACCTCCAGCAATGGCAAGCGAAGGACTGCAAAACTTTGGATTCATGGGATTTGTTGCTGAAGTTATTGTGGGGAATGCATGCGGTTTATGTGGGGGGAGCATCTCCAATGATCTGAGTCAGCTAGCTATATGTATGTACACATCAGCATATATCCTATGTGGAGGAAAGAGAGTATGCAAAAAAAAAAAATGAGCCAGCTCTTCCTTAAGCACTAGTCTATAACCCAAAACGAGGCAGCCTTTATAAATGATAGTCCTTTTCTGTGTGTGCATGTAAGCATCAAATAGCTATCCTTATAGATAGTTCTTTAGAATGCTAGTTTTTAGGCCCTGTTTGGTACAGCTTCACCAACAGCTTCATGAGCTGTTGTGAGCTGTTTTTTTGCCAAACACCCTTTTTGCAAACAGCTTCATGGATGAAGCTCCTTAAATCATGCTCTCACAAGGGAATGGGGTGGGGTGAAGCTGAAAATAGTAGCTTTTCATAGCTCTCTCCCTCAGGCTCGCAGTTCTAGGAACCCATTGCCCTTGTAGTTGACAGAAATTACAGCACTTTGCCACTGGGTCCCTACGCCTGTTTCCTCTCCTCCCGTTCGCACTTCTCTACCGTTTGCACTGGTTTTAATTTTTTTATTTTAATTTTTTAATTCATACCCATTCAAATATATTATTTTTTAATTCATATGACCATATACAAACATACAATTCCAAATGTTAGAACAAGTCAGGTAGACAGGGGCATCTTGGACAATTGCCCTCTCTCAGCCATGCATGAAGCTGTTGGTGAAACTGTTTTGCCAAACAGTTTTCCAAAACAGCTTTAGCTTCACCGGTGAAGCTGCTCGTGAAGTTGAAACAAAAAAAACAGCTTCACTAGTGCCAAACGGGGCCTTAGTGTGTACTATATAAATAATGTGGAAGTTTTCTAGTTAATTGCTAGCTAGAACCATTGGAGATGCCCTAATCAGAGTAAAATGGTTGTTGAATCTGCTCCAGTTTATTCATTACTACTGAATGTACTTCTTTATAGAACACTATCTTGGTTAGGTGTGTGGCGTACACAGAAAAATGTATACTATGCTTTTTTTTGTTGAACAGTGCTAATTTGCGGAATATGCGGCTCGCAAGTACTGTTTGAAGTCATCTCTAATTCGTTCTGCAAAAATGATAATAATAGATTGATTTACCATGGTTCTTTATATTGAGAAGAGGATTCGGCTACTTAACGGCAGCACCCCCTTAATCCTCACGCGACACATGGGCAAGTGGCCGAATTGACCTTACTAATTGGCCGAATAAACCTATTCAAACTTTTAGCCCAGCTCATTTTAATTTGGGCTTTTGATTTTATTTTTATTATTTCTAAATTTCATCTTTTTCAAACTTTTTAATTTTTTTAAGCTTTTTTGTCGATTCTTTTTTCCTATATTCATTTGCATTGTCTGTGATGGGCTAATCTGTTTTTTTTTCATTTTTAAATTTTTTAAATTTAGTTACGCCAAATAAGTCACCATCAGTTACAGTGTAATTTTAGCCAGCTACGGTATAATTTTAACAATAAACCAGCTCATTTTAGCTTAACCAAACGGCACCTTAGTCCACCAGTTGGACCTATACAACCTAATTAATGTCAGACTCAAAAGTCTTAGGTGTCGTTCGGTTGGGCTGAAATAAGTTGGCTTATGGTTGAAATTGTACTATAGTTAGCTAAAATTATACTGTAGCTGATGATGGCTTATTTGGCGTAACTAAATTTTAAAATAGAAAAAACAGGTTAGCCCACCATAGACAATGCAAACGGATATCGAAAAAAAGAACAAATAAAAAAGCTAAAAAATTAGAAAAAAATAAAGTTTAAAAATAATAAATAATAAATTTAAAAATTTAGAAACTTAAACCAAAACGAACGAGTCCTTAGACACAATTTATATGGCCACGTTCTGGCCGAAATCGGCACACAGTCCTTTGGATTGGAACCACGCCTTGGGCTTTCCTCTCTGCTTGCTTCTCTTGCACATGCACGCATGCATGCAGCATGCGACTGATGGGGTCCACGCGGCATGCATGGTTCTTGCTTCGCTGATTTCTTCTCTCTCCCCTTCCATTGCATGCTGCGGCTGCATGCATGCAATTTGCTGGCCTTCTTTGGTACTTCCTTTGTATACATGCCGCCCATATGCATACATTTCTTCCATGCGTCATCTCCTGGTATTCTCCTTTGTAGCGCTCTTCCTCCCACATCTCCTCCTGCTGGATATCAGTTTCGCTCATAGTTCTAAATATAATTAAAATACTAGCATCAATTCGCATGTTAATCAAAAATTATTTTACCTAAGAATGAGTTCATCTGATAATATTTAATATGCCTCAATAATTCTTTCCAGTTAAATAATATGTTTAACTGAAAAGCGTAAGATATGTATGTATCCTCATCACCTCAGTTTTTATAAGCCGCTTCTATCAGATACTACTATCAACCACTTTGTGCTTTCGTATGTTGTCATGTACTATGTTGTTTGTTATGCCATAATTCCGTAAGTCGCATGGTGATTTGAATATTATAATGCTTTACGTTACACTGTCACTTGCTCTCTTTCTGACATAATACATTGAGTAAAAAGGCATAAGCCAATACGAACGTCCCATCTTCTATAAGTCGGTTCTATTAGCCAATACTATTTATCAGCCATAGTAAAAGTTATCAGCAAAATCCAATACAAACATGTCTAATATCGTTTTCAATCAAAATGGTAATAATACAAGTTGTATACCACTTTAGTTGATGCAGATCTAGAGTTCATACATCCACTACATGTTTAACAATGTCATGTTAGTGTGCCTTTTTTGGGGGAAGAGAACCCCTTTTCTTATGCTTTTGTAACAATAGTATAGTTTTTTTCCCTTTCTTTCTTTTTTTTTTCAGGGCCAGTATTAAAACCACTACTCAGTACTTATGTTGGAGCTGTTTGCCTTAGGTTAATGGAAATGTGCCATTAAATGGAAATTTATTTTCTGGAGAAATATTCTCTATCACAGTTATGTTGTAAGAAACACTCATATATGGCCATATCTCTCGATATGTATCAGTATTACATCTCATAGTGTATTATTTTGTTCAACCGAAGTATTTTCAATTCTTCTATACAGGAGGAAGGCAGAGCATCAGAATTCATCTTCTTTTTATTATCAAAAGGTCGGTATGCTGGCAATCATCTATGGAAAGAAAAGTACTATGCTAAAATTCCTTTGTTTAAAAGTCTTGCGTAGTATATTATTGTACTAACGATTGTTTGTTAGATATATTCAAAGGATGTAGAAGAAGACCCATGGTACAGTTACTCTTACACAACGGTTTTGACGATGATGACACCGAATACTAGATCCTTAATTTCCAGTTAGTTACTTGTGGTTGGGCTGAGGCATGCTCTCGCTGGTTTTTATGTCTTTTGTTGCCTCTTTAACCGTATTTCCGTTGCTAACTTTTGCTATGTAAACTACTGGCACCCCTCGCCCTGTCGGCCCAAAAATACTTGTTATGTAGTTCTATGTTTCAATACTATGTATATATGCTACTCTGTTTTATTTTCTCGTATATAAATGTGATATACCAATATTAGATATGTGTATGAGCAATTAATCGTGAAACTAGCACAACATATACAAAGGTGTCGGCATCATATTCCGGATTTCGACAGGTACTATCATCGCAGGCGATATCTGCTAATGCTTGTAAATTGAGAGGCGTTTGGATGGATGCTTCACGCCAGCGTCGGTGGGATTAAAATGAGACTTGCTATTTAAGTATTCCTCGATGCCATCTGAATCGACTGTTCCTCCTGATCTATCAATCTATCTATCTATCATTAGCGGCATCAAAGATTGGGTCGCCGCGGCAGATGTTAGTGGATGATCATGCGATGATCGCATAAACAAAACCAAGAGCATTTGATCCGCAAGTTATGGGTTGACAAGAATAATCAGGATTATAAATTGTTAAGACCAGTCAGGATCATATATTGTTAGACAACGCCAGATACTGCGCCTAGAACCAGCGAGTAAGCTTCATCACTTTGTTTTAAAGCAACCATAGACGGCTATACTTTGCTGATGCACCTATTTTATTTTAAAAGCCAAAAAACGAAAAATACTCAGCTTTTTCCAGTGCTGCATCGCAAGCAGAAAGTTGAAGCACAAGTGCAGGCATGCATGAACACCTAGCTAGTTCCAAACGGCTTTAGTTTCTAATTTTTTTAACTTTTAATTTATTTAAGTTAGAAGTTACTTGAAACGTATCGACTTCTAACTTTAGCTTATTTTGATTTTTTTTGGCCTTTTTTTCATATTTTTTGTATTGTCTGTGATGATGTAATGGTTTTTTTTCAAAATTTTCTTAGGAAAAAACTAACATCCGTTATGGTGCAATTTCAGCAAACAGCTAAAAGCCGAAGCCTTAAGCCGTTTTGAACGGTCCTAAATTAAGGGTAGGATCATTTAGACTTATGGCTTCGCATTTTATAGTAACTAGGTTTCATACGGAGTATTTTTTTAAGACATGGTCTACAAGTCGATTGTAGTAAATATTATCCTAACTTTATCTATATGATCAAAATCGCATATAATTATCTCTCTTCATACTCTCTGTCTTAAACAGCTAGAATTTAAAATTTTAAACCAAAACTCATAAGCTACAGACAAAAAAACCCACCCTAAAGCAATTTAACTAATACGTGTGCCTTGCTGATATAGGCCGAGTTCTTTTGGGCTTAAAGTTAGCTTATGCTTATATTATTTACAGTAACTAGCTTTTAAACAATGTATTTTTTAAGGCAGGGTCAATAGAAAAAATATAGTAAAAAGTGTAATAAGTTCAGCTGTACCGGCCAAAATCGTATGTTACTATTTCTCTCTGTATACTATCTCTCACAAACAATTAAAAATTAAATATTTAAATCATAAATTATCAGTCCAAAAGAATCCACCTATAAATTCAGATTTGTATGTGCGCGTTTAGCTTTCTCACCGTTCACGTCTCTTTTCTTTCCTACTTTCTGTGAAGTAGCGGTAGTAGGGTGCTCTCCCGTACAAGAAAGCATTGAAAAAACGCCTCATGTTGTACCCAAGAACACGTCGCCACCTAGTTGTCGTGATCAAGCCAGACTAATGCGGCACAAGATAAGGCTTTGATCGGACGAGATAAGGCTTGATCGGAAGCTTAGGGAATACACTGCGTTAACCTATCCAGTGCACGCACAGATGTGCCAATCTGATGATGCTGGCCACCACTGATGCCTGCCACAACTGCACTTAGCTCCGACTTGCGCGTGGCTTTGAGTCTACTTGTATTAGCTGTGACTAATAACTTTTAACTATAATTAATAACTTTTAATTAAAAATAAATATTTATGGCTGAAAGAGGTGGTTTTTTTAAAAGAGAGAATAAGTGATAGAAAAATGTGTATAATGTTAGTTATAGAAAAACTAACAAGTAATAGAAGCGAGAAGAGTAGGGTGTATAATGTGTCCGTAATCTTCTGTCTTATTTCTAAGACGAATCAAAAGTAAGAAAGTTAGATATTTATATTATCTTCTGACTTATCAAAACAATCAATTCCCAGCGGAAACATCTCTCCCAAAACAAGCAGCAATTTGGCAATGGAGGTGACTAATGAACCACTGCCCGTCTCCGCATTAGAGTAATCATGCTATACTCCCTCTATTATTAGCCGAGGATTCCCGGCCGGGCACCATGCCACGTCATCATTTTTTTTTGCAAAAAATCTCTCTAATTTTCTGAATTTACGTATATACCTTTACATTTCCCAACAAAGCCCTCCAAAATTACATATAGGTCCTTACCTTTTAGAGAAAAGCCCTTCTTTTCCCGTAAATAGGTATGTACCCTTACTTTTGATTTTTCTTCGCATATAGACTCTTGCGACATAACGTAACACACTCTTTTGTTTTGATTCACGATGTAGCTAACACGACGTGATGCCACGTTTCTGTAGCTAGTTTTCATAACTCCACAGGGGTTTCAGTCCTCATTTTCCCTGCCCATCAGAAAGGACGGAGATCTTTGTCCATACCAGGCTTTGGTACGATTGGTTTGCTAAGGTCTCGTTTGTAATGCATAATTTTTTCTCAGGACTCCTCCAGTAACTGAACTGTTTGCTTAAAATCTATCGTCTTGGATCCTGATTATTTCGACTTAAGTTTATGGTTTATGGTTTATTTTTTACTATTTATAAATTTCGTCTTTTTCTAATTTGTTGGCTCTTTCTAGCATTTTTGCCGGTTCTTTTTCCCGTATTCATTTACATTGTTCGTGATGGGCTAACCTGTTTTTTCTATTTTATTTTTTTAAATTTAGTTACACCAAATAAGCCACTATCAGATACAGTATAATTTTAATTATTTACAGTATAATTTTAAACACAAATCAATTTATTTTAGTCTAACCGAGCGCACCTTAAACGGTCCTAAATTTAGATCGATTATATATATCGTCCATGCAGCTGCCAGTGAATATCATTTTCGGCGCTTTCTCCAGGCTTCCCAGTGCTCACTGGTTGCTTCTGAACCCGTTCTGAAACTCGAAAGCGGCCTGGGGTGGGTATGTACAATGAACGTAAGTCGCCATCGCCTCATGCCATCAGTACATCAACTTGCATACTCATTCCGACTTTTAAATGCAAAGTTTATAGCTTATTTTATGCTAAAGTAGCTTATTTATTTTATGCCCTGTTCTTTTCAGCTTCTAAAAACTATTTTTTGGTTTTTGTACAGTAACTAGTTTTTAAACGGAGTATTTTTTTAAGATAGAATATACTAGTTAATTGTAATACATACTGTACCGACTTCATTTATATCGGTAAAAACCTTATTTGAGTTTCTATTACTCTGTAATCCTCGTATAAATAATCTAAAGCTATAAATCGTAGAAAAAAGAAATGACCCAAAAGCTCCAAAATTAGTGAATACCATAAATGTTTCTAGTATGCTTATCGCACAATTGTGTCGCTTTCGTTGTTGTTGCTGGTGGCGGCAGTTTGTGGTGTGATGGAAGAAAGCGAATTCTGGTACGGTCACACTGACCGAGACCGAGAGTTGCCATCTTCTACTGGCTTCAGTATTTTGCAGTGAGCGTCACTGTCAGTAAAGCTCCGTGAAATACTACCAAACTTTGTGAATCTTTCGAGATACTATATTTTTTTAAAAAAAATATTATGAGATACACGATGAAGTCAGGATGATACGGAAGATATTTAGCGCTGTAGCATGCGTGCATGACCTCTGTTCAGAATGCAAATGAACGTATACCGATTGACAAAAGGCTAAATGGTCGGGTAGTTCGTAGCCACAAGTAACCCAACCAAACCCAGTGTAGTGTCTAGACAAGCTACTTTCGTCAATGTTACGCCAAGAAGAAGTAAAAAGTTACACCAAGGGGAGCTTGGTGTTCTCCGAGAGATCCATCGACTATTTTCCATTTACAACCATGCACCAATCCAAAAGTTACTGTGAAATTTAGATGTGTTCTTTTTTACTACGGTAAACGAACTGAATGTCAATAAACCACTTTGAAACGACGGCGAAGAAGCCATCTCATTTATTTGTTTAAGAAAAATCATAAACTATAAGTTGAAAATAACTGGGCCTTCATCAATCCAAGTCGCATAATAATAAGGTTACACAAATTTCATGAAAAAAATGTTAAGGAACAAATCGACCCAAGTCGTCTACGACAAGATTATGCGAATTCCACAAGTTCCACCACAACTTACCGAATAGAGAGAGAGATGACAGCATAAGCCTTTTAAGGTGTGTTCGGTTGGGCTAAAAATAGTGGCTTATAGCTAAAATTACATTGTAGTTGGCTAAATTTACACTGTAGTTGAAAGTGACTTATTTGATATAATTGCATTTAAAGATAGAAAAAATATGTTAGCTCATCATGGACAATACAAACGAGGACGAAAAAAAGAATCGGCAAAAAAAGCTAAAAATTCAAAAAAGACAAAATTTATGAATAGCGAGAAATAAACGAAAAATCAAAAGCTCAAGTCAAAATGAGCGGTGCGTACATCATGTAATGACAAGATCACGTGCTATGCCAAAGTCGATCACGTGCCATGCTGGAAGGAGAGATCTAGAAGTAGCAGGACACGTCGTTCTGAAGGACGCGACAACATGAATGGTATAGTTTCAGGTTCTCGGCAGCCGAACTCAACAAGACAAGAGTTTTTTACCCCTCGTTGAGGTTCTCTTTTTCCTCCGCTGCTCTCCAATCCTTCGGCGCCGTTCTCCTATAAATTGTCGTCCCCAACACCTCACGCAAATCCAAATCCAAACCCAATCCTAAGTCACAAACCTATTGCACTCGACGAGCGCAGGCAGAAGCAGCAGCGGGTGGAGTAGGGCGAGATGGTGGGGAAGAGTGGCGGCGGGGATGGTGGTGCGGAAGAGTGCGGCGCGGCTGTGCGGCGGTGGGTGGAGGCCGGAGGGGGGCGGCTGGTGCTGGACGGCGGGCTGGCGACGGAGCTGGAGGCCAACGGCGCCGACCTCAACGACCCGCTCTGGAGCGCCAAGTGCCTCCTCTCCTCCCCGCACCTCATCCGCAAGGCAAGCCGGAGCGCCAAATCCCCCACCTTGCAGTTCCTCAATACTCTTGTTTCTTTGCCATTTAGTTCTTGGGATTCGTCAGTTCTTTCTAGCATTGGATCGTTGTGCCCTGTTATTTAGAGAATTTAGAACATTGGAGTTGAAACAACGATGTGTTTGAGGGAATCTAGAAGTGGCGGCGGTGTCCACCTTGATTCTTGATGTGGACGGGATCCTAAAATCTAATCTTATTTTTAGATGGGAAACAATTAACAACCAACTCAGCTGAACAAGTCAAGATTATGAGATCGTTAGGTCACTAGTTTACAAGTACGTAGTAGGAAACGATTCTTTTCTTTCTCTTAGATACTGGACATGTCCCCACAGTTCCATTAGAAAAAGGTAGTGTACCACACCATGAACTGGGCAATAGCACGTCATGCTAGCATAGGCTTTGGCAAAGAATTCTTTTCCTTTTCGACATGCTTTTGACTGGTAAAGAAGGAAAATTCAGCAATTTGTTGCGTTTCTACTTCTCCGGATTGTCTGGAGTTACAAGTTTGATGAGCATTTGAAGGAACTAATTCGACGAAAATATCAAGTGTGCAAAAGCAGGCTTAGTGCTGTAGAATAAAGTTAATGCCAGCTGCCAAACTTGATCAGGCCATTCAGGAATCAGGAGCAAAGTTTATGCCACTTGTTGAACTTATTCTGAGTATTTTGGAATGATGTTCGATCCTTATTCAAAAGTACATTTAAAGTCTTTATAATCCAGGTTAGACTTGAGACTTTCTAGCATGCCCTGCCGCTGGCCCTGAGTTTTATGGACCAGGCCACTTGGTCCACCTCGGTCCAACTTGAACCCGGCCTGGCTGCCTGAATGCAACAGTACTTTTGCCATCTCGGTCTGTGCCCGTCATATGCCCCGGTCTGGTATAGACGGATAGTTTTACTTTGGCATTGAACAAAGGCTGGGATCAAGTCCTGGACTGAGATTCAGGACCCATGTTTGACATGACCTGTGGAGTATGGATATGAGCGTCCAGGTGACTTCAGATGATAACTATAGACTGATGTCTGTAAATTTATTGGCGAACTATGCAGTTACTGTTAGGTGAACCTGCTAGGTGTAAACTAAAATTGAAACAGACCTAAATCCACTTTAGCAGTTTACTTTATTCTCAGTTGCGTTTTCACATCCCCTTTTCATGTAGTTATCAGAGCTTACTATTTTTAATTCGAACAATACTTCTTGTGCATGTAAATAGTCATTTACAGATTGCCATAGCAAGTTAATCCTATGCATTTGATGAAACAGGTCCATTTAGACTACCTAGAAGCAGGTGCAAACATTTTAATCACAGCATCCTACCAGGTTCCAAGATATGCTTTCACTCGTTTTCCTGTTTCTGTGATATTTTGTGAACAGTATGAACAGTCATTTTGATGTTGCAGGCTACCATTCAAGGGTTTGAGTCTAAGGGATTTTCGAAAGAAGAAAGTGAAAAATTACTAACAAAGAGTGTTGAGATTGCACGTGAAGCGCGTGAGATGTTTCTGAAGGAACATTCAGATCAATCCACTCCCATGCAACATCCTATTCTCGTTGCAGCTTCCATAGGAAGTTATGGAGCTTATCTTGCTGATGGTTCTGAGTACAGGTATTTGATTACTTAACGTAGCACATGTTCTCCCATATTGCTTCTGGGCAATAACTTTTTCTTTCTGGCTATAACTAGTGGGGATTATGGCGAAGATGGTACACTAGAATTCCTGAAAAATTTTCATCAGCGAAGGCTTCAGGTTCTTGCAGAAGCAGGTCCTGATTTGATTGCTTTTGAAACAATCCCCAACAAATTGGAAGCTCAGGTATGCTAAACGTTACTACTTGCATTGGGGATGTGCTGCTTAACATTTGACAGTACATTCTTGTGAAATAGTCTGATGGTTGGCTCGTGGGTCTTTAGGCATATGCTGAACTTCTCGAGGAATGTAACATAAATATCCCTGCATGGTTTTCCTTCACCTCAAAAGATGGAGTTAATGTTGTGAGTGGAGACTCATTAATTGAATGCGCTGCTATTGCTAATGCATGTGCAAAGGTTGGTGCGGTTGGAATAAATTGCACACCTCCAAGATTTATTCATGGCCTGATACTCTCCATTCGGAAGGTAATATAGCACCTTACATCCCTTTTAGTTACAAACGAATGCAAATTGAGCTTCCATCCTTTGCCCATGTTGCACAAAATGTGCATGCCGTTTTGAGTGTTTTTTGCTCTTGCACAAATCATATCGACCATGTCAACTGCTGAGCAAGCTGCAGTTCGCGTTGTTTGACTAGTTGTGCTGCATTACAACAGGTCACAGACAAGCCGATTCTGATATATCCCAATAGTGGAGAAAGATATGATGCTGAGAAAAAGGAGTGGGTGGTAAGTTCGTCCCACGGCACTTACCAGGCAATCAAATCCGCACCCCCCCTCCCCACCCCAACACATTTTTTTTGTTCCACCTGAGGTAGAAAGGTGAATGTAAATAGGATGGATGAACAGCCACAACAATTGAATATGTGCTTCCCAAAGTTCAAGCAAAACTGTAGCACCGCTCTAGTTAAGACATAAGATAGCGAAAAAATACAATACCTTATTCTTTTCCTGTAAATACATTTGCATAACAGTTCAACGGTCCATTTCTTACCTTCTCTTGGTTAGCACTTCCTCTAGTATGTCCAACCAATATAGTATGTCACATTAAACCTGAGGTTGGTCTAAAACTCTAAAATGCTAAAGATTTGCTGTGCAGGAATCCACTGGTGTCTCAGATGGTGATTTTGTTTCTTATGTAAGCGAATGGTGCAAAGATGGGGCTGCCCTTATAGGGGGCTGCTGCAGGACAACTCCAAACACCATCAGGGCCATAAGTAGATCTCTTAACCAAGGTTACTCTGCACCGCAGTTATCTCTTAAACAAGGTTACCCTGCACCACAGTTATCTGTGGCATAGAGTTGCACCCTCCAGATGTGTTACTCCTGGTCTTACCTTATGAAACATATCCCAGAGATTCCGTACTAGCGGCATGATATACTCTTGGATGATGTTACTCCTGCAAGTGAGATGGTGGTTCACTTCTATTTGTGAATAACGGTGTATTTCTTCTGAGTTCTTAAGTTGCCCTACTTGGAGGTACAATCAGTCAAGGATTAAAATGAAGTAACAGTGACACTGAGTTCTACTAAGGAGTGAGCGGAACAATCTGTGGCGAAGTTCATGAAGCTTATTAGCTATTAAAATGTAAGACTATGTTATACAGACTGAGTTGTTGTGGAGATGCTATCCTGCAACAAGCCTTTATGTTGTGTACTACTACTGGCTGTGAACTCTGCTATGTTACACCATACGTTTTGTCTGATAACTATGTATTTCCCTCACAAAATGATTGTCTGAGCTATGTATCTCCCTCTGAAAATGAGGAGCTTATTACTCTCTTGCCAGCGGTACACAGGGTACTACTACTGCCAAGTTGTCGTCACTCTTATTGTCTGATAACTATGTATCTCAAACTATGATCTCCCTCTGAAAATGAGGAGATTACTCTTGCCAGCAGTAGACTTCTGTGAGGATACTAGTACTGCCAAATTTTTTTAGATAATGGAATAACAATATTCCGGCTTTGATCATTTCACGGGAATGACTACAGCCGTTTAAAACTAGATACAAAACTCAGACCATATTCCACCAAACGGTATTACAGAATCTCCTAATCAAAAAACTTATGACAAATGACTTAATCCTTTAATCTAAAACAACTGCTCCACCCAAACTTGTTGAAAATCTCCATCACCACTCTCTCAAGTCTTTTGCGGCCGTTAAAGAGTGCACTTCTCATTTCCTCTTTAGATATTTGCGATCAGTACCTGATCCAGTAAGTTCCTCTGAAAATGACCTGCAAGAAAGAATGAGTAATGATCCTTTTGAAAACGGCGTCATTTCTATTCAATCACAAGGCCCAATATAGGGCCACTATACCAACTAGAATCTGATTTCTAAGCTTCAAGGAAAAACTTCTAAGCCAAGAACCAAACAACATCTCAACACTAGTAGGTGGTTGAAAGCCAAAGCTAATGACTACCACATTCCAAAAAGCCCGAGCCACATGGCAATCGAAAAAAAGATGCTGAATGCTCTCATTAGAGGAACAAAAACATCATTTGGTACTTCCTTGCCACTGTTTTTTTGCAAGATTATCCTTTGTTAAAATAACTCCTTTCTTCAAGTACCAATGGAATACTTTGATTTTAAGTAGAATATTTGCTTTCCAGAATAAATTCTTTTCTGAAATGCTTTCTCTTACCATGAGATCTCTGTACAATGAACGAATAGAAAAAAGAGCCATTCTTGTGTAAGTTCCACACTAGGACATCTTCTTGCTCATTCAGAGAAACTCGAACTATCAAACGCACCAACTTAAGCCACGCAGTCAACTTTTCACCTACTAACGCTCTCCTAAAAGAAACATTTAGCGGTGTTGTACTTAATACTTGTGCAACCGTCATATTCTTCTTTCTAACAATTATATATAAATCAGGGAATTTCGTCATTAGTGTTTTCTTCCCAATCCAAATGTCCTTCCAAAATCTCGATTGTTGACCATTGTTAACCTTGAATCTGCTTCTTGCTAAAAAAAAGATCTTTAACCTCCATAAGACCACTCTAAAAATGTGAGTCCCTTGGTTGTTTAACTACTTGCGACAAAGTCTTACCTTTCAAATATTTTTTCTTAAGTATGCTCTGCCAAAGGCCATCCTCATTCAACAACTTAAATAACCACTTACTTAAAAGACAACAATTCTGCATTTCCAGGTTTAAGATACCAAGACCCCCACACATTTTGGTTGACTAAGGATACCCCATCTGGCCAATCTATATTTCTTTTTATTCCCATCACTTTGCCAAAAAAATCTGGATCGATAATAATCCATTTTCTTAAGGATTCCTTTAGGAATCTTAAAAAGGACATCATAAACAACGGGAGACTCGATAAAACCGAATTGATTAAAACGAGTTTGCCACCCACTGATAATAATTTGCTTTTTCTAAAACCTTTCTTCGATTTCCCTCTAATCCTTGTTCAAAATTTTTTGGTGATGCATAAAGAGACCTAAGTACCTAAAAGGTAAAGACCTCTCCTTGCAACCAAATAGTTCAACATAATCGGCGCTTTTGTCTTTAGCGTCTCCAAAGTAAAAAAACCTCACTTTTATGGAAGTTTATTTTGAGGCCGGACAACCCCTCGAAAGTACTTATCATCACTCTTTACAAGATTATCACTGATATTTCATATACTTTGCACATACAAGGGCGCATCTTACAATGCTACAGATTGACCAGACGTTCTTCGATCCTTGGCTGCATTCTGACATTATGTGGTTTTGTTCCGCAGAAGTCTATATATTGCGCTAACATAACCCAAACAGGATCAAAGTTCAGGACACTGGACACCCAACCATCTAATCGTTGTGCCTCTGATGACCTGAAGCTTGGCTCCATGCTTGAAGTTGACCGCATTCGCATACTGTCAACTCCGGAGGTGACTCCATGGCAGGAGAGTGCCGGAACACCTAGTGCCGGTAGAAGTGGATCATCGCGAGCTTGATCGTCTGGATGGAGAACTTCTTGCCGATGCCAACGCGTACGGGTGCCGCCGCTTCTCCTCGTCGCCGGCGGGAACTGCTCCTGCTCCGGGGAGTTGCTGGGGTCCTTGGCCAGCAGACACAGCGCCAGCCACACCCATGCGACGAACGCACCAACCGGCCGGAATGGGAGGGAACTCACAACCATATAAGCTATCAAACAATTGGTCGCTGGGTGGAGCTGAGTTACACGCTGCCAGTTCCGGAGCTACGATCTGCCGCAACCGAAGTTGGAATTAATAGCAAAAATGAAAAACCAAAGATGGAAGAGTTAGAGAGGCTGGAACGCCAGCCGGCATCCTCGCAGTCACCGCAGCGCGTTGACGGCCTGTCTCTGTCTGATGCGCGCAGCGGAGCCCGACGACCGTCACGGGCCTCATCTCCCGCTCGTCGAATCTATTGGATTAATTGGGATTGACCCATTTTAATTTAGCAATTAATCAAATGAAATTCCTAGGTCCACAACTAATGCTAGGTAGAAAATTGTTTAGTCCCATATGGAGAATTGAATGGGAGTTACACCACTTTAAAAGGTGGAACGTGGTAACCCCCCTGTGGAATTGGAGAGAGCCAATACACGCGCTCGCTCGCCGCGACGCGCCGTGCCGTGCGCGCGCGCAGGCGTGTCGGGTGCGGGCGCGTTTTTCTTTATCTATTCGAAAATCGAAACGCACTGACTCGCTGGCAGTAAACGTTACTAGTGGATTATGGCTGCGGTTACTTTCGAGTAATGGGTGCTGTTACTGGTGACTAATGGCGGCAGTTACTGGTCTCTTCATTTTTTCTGTTACAAGAGAACAGAGCATAAGAAGGCTCTCCTCTCCATACGAAAGAACAGTTTTTCTCTCCTTCTGTTTTTGTTGCTGCTCTCTGCAATCTCCGGTCCAGAACCTTGCGCGCACAAGTTTCTGGGCGAGTAGACCTCCGAAACTTCGTCCGTTGGTGTACCTGCACGGGTAGGCGGGCGATCAAGTTTTTGGGGAGCGCATCGGCGCGACTACTCAATCTGCGACGTTTTCTTCCGGTGGTGAACTGTTCGCGGGACTACACTGCGAACATCTTCCTGCATCAAGCCTCGTCCTGCATCACGCCTCGATCGCCTACACCGAACAGGCCATCATGTCAACTGATGGTAACGGCGCCTCTGGTGCCTCCGGCACTGGCCCCGCCCGAGGGTATAAACTGCAAACTTCTTTGATGTATTTTCTGTGCGCTATGAATTTGTTAATAGATATTGCTGTTAGCTTGTTCATTGGCGAATATGAATACATCATTGTTAGATCGCTCATACCTTTCTATGTCATGTTTTATATGCTAAATTTCTGGATTAAAATATGCCGAAAATTGACTACATATTCAACAATCCAAAAACTTGATAGGTCTTTTTCGGTAGTTGGCTTTGCTGCGTCGCTTAAGCCACACCCTCCGTTTGATGGTTCAAATTTTAAGAGATGGCGTGCACGCGCGATTCTGTGGTTTACTGCCATGGAATGTTTTCATGTTGCACAAGGAAATCCCGCTGAGCCTCTGTCTGATGAGGATGAACGCAAGTTCAATGTAGCGGATAAATGTTTCCGAGGTGCGCTTGTCAACATACTGACGGATAACATTGTGGATGTGTACATGCATTTGCCTACGGGCAAAGATATGTGGAATGCACTTGAGGCCAAGTTCGGAGTTTCTGATGCTGGCAGTGAGCTGTATGTCATGGAGCAGTTCTATGACTACAAGATGGTCGATGACCGTTCTGTAGTAGAGCAAGCTCATGAGATTTAGGCGCTGGCAAAGGAGCTTGAGAACAATAAGTGCGAGTTACCGGACAAGTTTGTGGCTGGCGGTATTATCGCCAAGTTATCACCCTCTTGGTCGGATTTTGCTACTTCTCTAAAGCACAAGAGGCAGGAGTTCAGTGTTACTGATCTCATTGGCACTCTTGGTGTTGAAGAGAAGGCGAGGACAAAAGATACTCGTGGCAAGAAAGTTGCTGCTGAGGGAGGTTCTAGCGCCAATTTGGTGCAGAAGAAGAATCCTCAGGCTTTCCACAACAAAAAGAAAAATAAGTCTTTTGTCAAGCCCAAGGCTACCACTGAGTTTAAGAAGAAAGGCAAAGGAAAGGGCAGCTGCTTTGTGTGCGGTGATTCTGGCCATTGGGCTAAGGATTGTCCAGATCGCAAGGATAAGCAGAAGAAGTCTGCCAACATGGTTTTTAGTGATGCTGGAGGAACATCGGGGTACGGTAATTATTTACCTACAGTTCTTTCTGTTTGTCAATCACCTGAGTGGTGGGTTGACACTGGTGCTAATATTCATGTTTGTGCTGATATTTCCTTGTTTTCATCTTATTAGGTCGGTCGAGGTTCCTCCTTGTTGATGGGGAACGGATCGCATGCAGCTGTTCATGGTGTTGGTACGGTCGATCTGAAGTTTACTTCGGGAAAGACTGTGCAGTTGAAGAACGTGCAGCATGTCCCCTCCATAAAGAAGAATCTCGTTAGCGGATCTCTACTATGTAGAGATGGTTTTAGGCTTGCTTTTGAGTCCAATAAATGTGTCGTGTCTAAGTATGGAACATTTGTTGGTAAAGGCTATGAGAGCGGAGGTTTGTTCCGTTTTTCTTTGATGGATTCCTGTAATAAAATTGTGAACCATGTGTGTAATGATGATGATGAGTCTAATGTTTGGCATTCACGACTTTGTCATGTTAATTTTGGGTGTATGACGCGCTTAGCTAATATGAGTTTAATCCCGAAATTCACTTTGGTCAAAGGTTCTAAGTGTCATGCGTGTGTTCAATCGAAACAAACTCGCAAGCCTCACAAGGCAGCAAAAGAGGCGAGAAATTTGGCACCGTTAGAACTCATTCATTCTGATTTATGCGAGATGAATGGCGTGTTGACTAAAGGGGGAAGGAAATATTTCATGACGCTTATAGATGATTGCACTAGATTTTGCTACGTGTACTTATTGAAAACAAAAGATGAAGCATTGAATTACTTTAAGATCTATAAAGCTGAGGTAGAAAACCAACATGAAAGGAAAATCAAGCGGGTAAGGTCTGATCGTGGAGGAGAGTATTTTTCAAATGAGTTTACTGTATTCTGCGATGAACATGGAATTATTCATGAGAGGACGCCTCCCTATTCTCCTGAATCAAACGGGATTGCCGAAAGAAAGAACCGCACTCTAACTGATTTGGTTAACGCCATGTTAGACACTGCGGGATTTTCTAAGGAATTGTGGGGTGAGGCTATATTGACCGCATGTCATGTCCTGAATAGAGTACTATAAAGAACAAAGAAGTAACACCATTCGAGGAATGGGAAAAGAAGAAGTTGACTCTCTCATACTTGCGCACCTGGGGATGTTTGGTCAAAGTTAACGTGCCAATTGTCAAGAAGCGCAAACTTGGACCAAAAACCGTAGATTGTGTATTCCTTGGTTATGCTATACACAGCGTAGGTTATAGGTTCTTAATTATAAAATCTGGAGTACCTGACGTGCGTATTGGTACAATCATAGAGTCCAGAGATGCTACATTTTTTGAGAATGAATTTCCTATGAAAAGTGATGTATCTAGCTTATCTAGTCAAGAACCTATAATTTCCCTTGATTCTTTTGTGCCGATAGAACATGTTGAGCAAACGCCTGTGGAAAATCCTGAGGAGGATAACAATGAAGTTACTCGAAAGAGTAAGAGACAGAGGACTGCAAAGTCTTTTGGTGATGATTTCATTGTATACCTCGTGGATGACACTTCAAGAACCATTGAAGAGGCATATTATTCTCCTGACGCTGACTATTGGAAGGAAGCAGTACGGAGTGAGATGGACTCTATTATGTCTAATGGAACTTGGGAGGTCGTTGACCGTCCTTATGGGTGTAAACCTGTAGGATGTAAATGAGTTTTCAAGAAAAAGCTTAGGCCTGATGGTACAATTGAAAAGTACAAGGCAAGGCTTGTGGCCAAGGGTTATACCCAGAAAGAAGGCGAGGATTTCTTTGATACTTATTCACCTGTTGCCCGATTGACCACAATTCGAGTACTACTTGCCCTGGCTGCCTCTCATGGTCTTCTTGTTCATCAAATGGACGTTAAGACAGCTTTCCTAAATTGAGAGTTGGAGGAGGAGATTTATATGGATCAGCCAGATGAGTTTGTAGTAGAAGGTCAAGAAGAAAAGGTGTGCAAGTTGTTAAAGTCTTTGTATGGCCTAAAGCAAGCACCTAAGCAATGGCATGAGAAGTTCGATAAAACTTTGACATCTGCTGGCTTTGTTGTGAAAGAAGCTGACAAATGTGTGTACTATCGCTATGGTGGGGGAGAAGGAGTGATCTTGTGCTTGTATGTTGATGACATACTGATTTTTGGGACCAACCTCAATGTGATTGAGGAGGTCAAGGACTTTCTGTCCAAGAATTTTGAGATGAAAGATTTGGGAGTGGCTGATGTGATTCTTAACATTAAGCTACTGAGAGAAGGTGATGGTGGGGTTACACTCGTGCAATCCCACTATGTGGATAAGGTCTTGAGTCGCTTTGGTTATAGTGACTGCAAGCCTGCTTCTACTCCTTATGATCCTAGTGTGTTATTGAGGAAAAACCGAAGAATAACAAGGGATCAATTGAGATACTCCCAGATCATTGGCTCATTGATGTATTTAGCTAGTGCTACGAGGCCTGACATCTCGTTTGCTGTGAGCAAGCTAAGCC
Source organism: Dendrocalamus latiflorus (assembly GCA_017311315.1). Classification (NCBI taxonomy): domain Eukaryota; kingdom Viridiplantae; phylum Streptophyta; class Magnoliopsida; order Poales; family Poaceae; genus Dendrocalamus; species Dendrocalamus latiflorus. The sequence continues at coordinate 2,320,302 of CM029636.1, read as the reverse complement.
GGTTTGTTTCAAATCCGGGAGATGATCATTGGCGTGCTCTTGAGAGAGTAATACGCTATTTAAAGGCAACTGTGAGCTATGGCATTCACTATGCTGGGTACCCAAAGGTACTGGAGGGCTACAGTGATTCAAACTGGATCTCTAATGCCGATGAGATAAAAGCCACGAGTGGATATGTGTTCACACTTGGAGGTGGTGCTGTTTCCTGGAAGTCTTGCAAGCAGACCATCTTAACGAGGTCAACAATGGAAGCAGAACTCACAGCATTAGATACCGCCACTGTTGAGGCTGAGTGGCTTCGTGAACTCCTTATGGATTTGCCGGTGGTTGAAAAACCGATATCGGCTATTCTGATGAACTGTGATAATCAGACTGTAATTATCAAGGTGAACAGTTCTAAGGACAACATGAAGTCATCTAGGCATGTTAAGAGGCGGTTGAAGTCTGTCAGAAAGCTGAAAAACTCCGGAGTGATAGCACTGGACTATGTCCAGACAGCTAAGAATCTGGCCGACCAATTTACAAAGGGTTTATCACGTAATGTGATAGATAGTGCATCGAGTGAGATGGGCCTGAGACCCACATGAGTCGTACCATAGTGGTAACCTGTTCTACGTGATCGGAGATCCCGTGAAGTAGGATGGTGAAACAAGCTGTTGGTTGACTGGGAGGAGAGACCTTTACAAGGCTCATTTCTTCAGTGATGCACTTCTCTCCTATTCTGTATGGCAGGTTGGTTTTTACCTCAATGTGATCCGAGTGGCTTATTTAAAGCAGAGATGTCGGCCTACAGGACATCTTAGAAGGAACACACCTATATGAGTTCGATTGCTGGTCACAGTCTATGAGATTTGGGTGATCTCTAGATACTCATGAATATGCATGGAGTATGACTTATACGCTCCGACCAGAGGGGATGCTTTAAACAGCCTAGTACTAGTAAAGGAATTGGGTAAAGCTTGTTCGCACAAAACTGTCAATTCAAGGCATAGTCCATTGTTCAGTTGTGGATGAGTGTAACTCCTTTCCTAGGTGGATGTTCAACTTAACAGTCTCCATCAAAACACTAGTATATCAAACAACAGCAGAACTGAGAGCATTTCTCGTGTGCCTTGAAATTTGGTGGGGATTGTTGGATTAATTGGGATTGGCCCATTTTAATTTAGCAAGTAATCAAATGAAATTCCTAGGCCCACAACTAATACTAGGTAGAAAGTTGTTTAGTCCCATATGGAGAATTGAATGGAAGTTACACCACTTTAAAAGGTGGAACGTGGTAACCCCCTTGTGGAATTGGAGAGAGCCAATACACGCGCGCGCTCGCTCGCTCGCTCGCCGCGCCGCGCCGCGCCGCGCCGTGCGGTGCGGTGCGGTGCGTGTGCGTGTGCGTGTGCGTGCGTACGTACGTACGTACGTACGCTCGCAGGCGTGTCGGGTGCGGGCGCATTTTTCTTTATCTATTCGAAAATCGAAACGCACTGACTCGCTGGCAGTAAACGTTACTAGTGGATTATGGCTGCGGTTACGGTTACTTTCGAGTAATGGGTGCAGTTACTGGTGACTGGTGACTAATGGCGGCAGTTACTGGTCTCTTCATTTTTTCTGTTACAAGAGAACAGAGCATACGAAGGCTCTCCTCTCCATACGAAAGAACAATTTTTCTCTCCTTCTGTTTTTGTTGCTGCTCTCTGCAATCTCCGGTCCAGAACCTTGCGCGCACAAGTTTCTGGGCGAGTAGACCTCCGGAACTTCGTCCGTTTGTGTACCTGCACGGGTAGGCGGGCGATCAAGTTTTTGGGGAGTGCATCGGCGCGACTACTCAATCTGCGACGTCTTCTTCCGGTGGTGAACTGTTCGCGGGACTACACTGCGAACATCTTCCTGCATCAAGCCTCGTCCTGCATCACGCCTCGATCGCCTACACCGAACAGGCCATCATGTCAACTGATGGTAACGGCGCCTCTGGTGCCTCCGGCATTGGCCCCGCCCGAGGGTATAAACTGCAAACTTCTTTGATGTATTTTCTGTGCGCTATGAATTTGTTAATAGATATTGATGTTAGCTTGTTCATTGGCGAATATGAATACATCATTGTTAGATCGCTCATACCTTTCTATGTCATGTTTTATATGCTAAATTTCTGAATTAAAATATGCCGAAAATTGACTAGATATTCAACAGAATCCTCCGTCCAGCCGAGGTTCGGCCGCAGCGCCGGGCGGGTGGATCACGGTGTCGTCCTGCAGGACCACGACGGGCCGCCGGCCGCAGGCGATCTCGAGCAGGACGACCGCCGAAGCTGTACACGTCCGACTCAGCGCTGGCCCTGCCGGTGATCGTGCACTCCGGGTCCGTGTACCTACCCCATCGTGCCGGCGAGCCCCGGCCGTGGTCCACTAGCCTCGCGAGCCCCAAGTCGCGGAGCTTGGCGTTGAAGGATATAAAGGGATGAATCCATGTATTGATCCTGAAGTCTTCGCATATCTAGCACTGCTAGCACTGCAGCTATTTGTTTTCAAATATGGTCGACACATAAATTTTTAATTCTAGCTCCTTCCATGACTGCGGAAGTAACGATAGACGATACACGTCACCTACCAAACTCCCACATCGCGGTACGTTCGGAGCACCATGGTACCACATACCGAGCTCGGCTAGCTCATCAAGAGCACTTGCCACACTGATGGCCACGATAGGAGGCAATTAAGCACTAAATCAGTGTAAGCATGTTAAGTTAAGCACTAATGTATATCTTGTAGATGGTTGTTGAGCTCGGCTGATGATATCGTGGTGCCCTAAACCTGCCATGATACGGGAGCTCAGTATATGACATGCGTCATCTATCATTGCTTTCACGGTTGTGAAGTAAGCAAAATAAAAAAATCATATATTAGAAGATCATATTTGAAAAAGTTACTACAGTATTACATATATAATCAACTCATTGATCCTTGATGGAGATATAAAAACATATTGCACTTTCATGGGGCCATCTACGTGTCACCATGTGCCTGACCTGGGCACCCTACTAAAAGTGCGATATGCTAGCCAAGAATGCTCACTGTTGCTTCCACCACCAATCCATCCAACCGACAATATCTTTGTATGGGTATCTACCCGATTATAAATGTTGTTCGAAAGCTATTATTAGCTCCTGCTTGCTACATCGACCTTAATTATAGAGTAAAATGCATCACACGATACAACAACTTATGAGATCGATGTAAATAGATTATGTAATTGTAAATTTGCTCGTTTATATATCTAATTTAGTTTCAGTAATGCAACGAGACACAAAGAGACCCGATGGCATATCCGGCACTAACGTGGTGCTCGGGATCATGTGGTGCATGCGGTTGCCCCCCTCATGCAGAGCCCCTGGTTATTTTTTGTAACAATTACTAACAAAATAAGATCACCTTTTCAAATAATTGCTCACAAAATGATATCACTTCTAGTCAATGTTTTTAGTGAAGCCTGACTATGTTGTCAAAAGCTATGTACCTTAACTAGGTGTAGCTCTTGAGTTCATTGTATCAGTGCTTCTAAACGATTGTAATGTGAGTTTGCCAGATTATTGAAATAGCTAGTTTTCTCAAAAAAATTGTAGTGAGAAAAACTTTCAGCGAAGTTACCAATCATTCGATCAATTCTAGTAGAGTTTTGACAACATTTTATTGGCCCTCGATTGATTCTCAACACCATCGTCGCCCACATGGCCTGTGTCCGCACCACCATAGCCCCTACACCCTCTCCACCCACAACCGCCACCCCTCGCGCCCTCTCTCCCCACCACCGTCACCCTCAGCGCCCTCTCCTCCTACCAACACCGCCCCCTGTGCCTCCCCACCTCACCTATCTCCCCTCCAAGCCTCACAACTCACCGTATATAGGCTATGGTGCTCCTGATGGTCGAAGTACCAGTGCTGCCATCTGTGTACGCTGGTCAGATTGTTGGACCCTCATCTAGGTGGCGCGCTCAAAGTGCTTGTCTTCTTCGTGAGAATAGGAGATGGTTTAGACCTAATCAATAGAGAGAATAAAAACTTGGGGCTCTTTACATTTTTTGCACACCAAGCCTAACACACGTAACCTTGAGCCACACTAAAAGCACAATTAGCATCACGTCAGTGTCAAATGTGCCATCACATTTTATTTTATATCTCATTGCATCACTTAAATAAAATCAGTAATGTAAACGAGCAAAATTACAGTTATGTAACCTATTTACACCTAGCTTAATAGTTGTTGTTCCTGTCATCCATTTTACTTTTAATTATAGTCTTGTTTCTCCCCGGTGACTATGTAAGTACGTGTAGTACTAGTACACAGATGATGTACAAAAGATGAGGGTTGTTTTTTAATTTCATAATTGGACATCTTTCTTGTGTTTTAAGTTCAAGCATCTTGGAGGCAACCTGTTACTAATTTGTTCTCTTGTGCAAAAACAAGCACCACACCAGCACCATGTGGTGAACTACGGGTCTATATATGGTACGTTCATGCACCCAATTTTCCAAAAGAAGAAAGTCTAATGTGTTGACTAGTCTAGCCTACGGTAATCAGTAATCAGCTAATGCTATCTATGATCCCGCTTGGTTGGGCTGAAAAGCTGTGATTTATGACTAAAATTACATTGTAGCGGTTGAAATTTCACTGTAGCTGAAGGTGACTTATTTGACGTAATTAAATTTAAAAAATTTAAAAATAGAAAAATATGCTAGCTCATCACGGACAACACAAACGAATACGGGAAAAAAGAACCGGCAAAAAAGATCAGAAAAAGCCTAAAGTTAAGAAAAAACGAAATTTATGAATAGTGAAAAATAAACCAGAAGCTGAAGCTAAAACTAACGGGGCCAAATGGTACGTTCATGCACCTAATTTAGTAATTTTCCAAAAGAAAAAAGTCTAATGCACCTAATTTGGTAATTTTCCAAAAGAAAAAAGTCTAATGTGTTGACTAGTCTAGCCTACGGTAATCAACTAATGCTATCTAGTCAATCGAAGTCAAATCATTGCATAATGAAGAGGGGAATACCGAGTTTACAAGCATAGGTGGTCTATGTCATGGCACCGTGCCTTCTTCTCCTCCTCGTTGCCGTCGCCGGCGCCGACCTCTGCGCAGCTGCCGTCATGGAGGGCTACTACCCGATGGCAGCGTCATGCTCAACAACCGGCAACTACACCAGCCCCAGCCAGTACAAACAGAACCTCCGCCAGCTCCTCTCCGTCCTCCCCACGGCGGCGGCTAACAACGGCGGCTTCCATCAAGACACGGCGGGCGCGGCGCCCGACGAGGTCTTCGGCCTCATCATGTGCTACGCCGACCGCAAGTGGGACGAGTGCCAGTACTGCCTCGCCGCGGCGACCACGCTGGTCACGCAGAAGTGTCCGTCCAGCCGGACGGTCAGAGCCAGCTACGATGCGTGCCTGCTCCGGTACGCGGACGCGCCGTTGCCGCCGGTCGCCGACACCGCCGTCTTGTTCCACGTGACACACACGGTGGACGTCACCGTAAACGCGACAGCCATGGCGGGAGCGAGAGCGCGGCTGATGGGCCGGCTCGCGGCGGCCGCGGCGGCCTCGCCCTCGCGGGTCGCGAACGGGAGCGCGCCGTACAAAAGCTCGCAGGATGTGTTCGGGCTGCTACAGTGCACGAGGGACCTGAACGCCAGCGAGTGCGCGAGGTGCCTCACCTCCTACATCGGGCAGCTGCCGGAGTTGTTCCCTGGCTACCAGACGGGAGGCTCCGTCAACGGGTACAGCTGCCTCATGAGGTTCGAGACGGCGGCGTTCGACATGGCCCTGCCGCCGCCTTCATCACAGCTGCCAGATGCGCCTCCAGTGATCTCCAACGGCAGCAAAACAAGGCTTGTGGCAGGCGTATCTGCCGGCTCCGTGGCATTCTTGGTCTTCCTCTGCGTCTCCGTTTGGCTCCTCCTGCGCCGACGACAGCAAAAACGGGCAACCGAGACGATGTCAAAAGAAGTGGTGGAAGAAGAAAACCTCTTCGACGATGAAGCCATGGAAGACGAGTTCGATAAAGGGACCGGGCCCAAGCGGTTCCGCTACGGCGAACTCGCCGATGCCACCGACAACTTCTCCGACAGCCGGAAGCTAGGACAAGGAGGGTTCGGGGCCGTGTACCGAGGGTTCTTGAGCGATATGGATCTTCACGTGGCCGTGAAGAAAGTGTCCAAAAGTTCTCAACAGGGGAGGAAAGAGTACGCCGCCGAGGTGAGGATCATAAGCCGCCTTCGGCACCGCAACCTCGTGCAGCTCATTGGTTGGTGCCATGGTGGCGGCGAGCTCCTCCTCGTCTACGAGCTGATGCCCAATGGCAGCCTCGATACGCATCTCTACAGCGCAAGCAACGTACTGGCGTGGCCGGTCAGGTACATATATGGTCATCGATGGACTCGCGAACAAATCTGTTCATGTCCTAATGATCTCCACACCTAAATCCTAACTGTAATTTGTGCAATTTTTAGGCATGAGATCGTGCTCGGAATAGGGTCTGCGCTACTGTACCTGCATCAGGACTGGGAGCAGTGCGTTCTGCACCGGGACATCAAGCCGAGCAACGTCATGCTGGACGCGTCGTTCAGCGCAAAGCTCGGCGACTTTGGGCTCGCGAGGCTCGTCGACCACGGCCGGGGATCTCACACCACGGTGCTCGCTGGCACGATGGGGTACATGGACCCCGAGTGCATGGTCACTGGAAGGGCCAGCGCTCAGTCGGACGTCTACAGCTTCGGCGTCGTCCTGCTTAACATCGCCTGCGGCCGCCGCTCGATCATTGTCCTGCCGGACGACGACACGGTGCACATAGTCCAGTGGGCCTGGGACTTGCACGGCAGCGGAGCAATTCTCGACGCGGCGGACGCGCGGCTGAACGGGGAGTTCGACGTGGGGGAGATGGAGCGCGTGATGGTGGTCGGGCTCTGGTGCGCGCACCCCGACAGGAGCGCGAGGCCGTCCATCAGGCAGGCCATCAACGTGCTGCGGTGCGAGGCGCCGCTGCCGAGCCTCCCTGCAAAGGCGCACGTCGCAAGCCATGGCGGCGTTTCAGTCTCAGTCTCTCCGTCTTCGGTTGCGACGGGCAGCAGCACTGCCACCGCACGCTCCAGCTCGGCATAGTCGTCGTCTGCCTCGATGGCAAAATGTAACGACCCACGTCGTTAATTAACCCTAATTAGCGAATTAGGACGTTAAGTAGGATTAATTACATATATGATAATATAAAAAAATACGAGGGAATTTAAAATTTTCTACGTAATTGTATAAATTGGAAATCAATGAGCGATAACATAATGCGTTGTTTTTACCATTTCATCAACGAGGGCGAATATTAAATTGTATAGACTAAAGCGAGAAAGGAAATTTAGTTGCGCAGCTAGTATAGTATTCAACTCAATTAAATTATATATATAACAATCCGCATATGGTAGAATCAATAACATTCATTGAGCAACAATTAGAACTTATATTAGGTCAAATAAAAATGTTACAATTGGCATTACATAACCAGGACAATATTAATTACAAAAATATACAATTTCATCTCCCAACCAAATAACCACTTCAAAGACTAAGTAATTATAATACAACTGTATTTCATCAGGAAGTACGGGATTTAATTTACATCAAAGTCCATCTCATACATAACTGTTACATTCGGGAAATAAAGAACAGAAACTACATTATATTGTATACATCAATATTAAGAGAAAGCCGAATTGCAATCCAGACCATTTCATACATTAGCGGATGTCGTCGAGCTGCCACCACGTCGCCCATTCATTCGTGAACAAATCATTATTATAATGTTGAAAAAGACCGAACAAAAGAACGAATAAAAGTAAGCGAAGAAATAAAAGCGAATAGCCGTCAGAGCCCTAAGGATTAACTTCGGGCGGGGTAATCCGTTCACGGAGATACCTGACCGTCCGGGGGCCAGTCGGCACCTCTCACAACCATAGGCTCATCACACGGTATTATACATATACAAACCTGTTCTGAATATAGGAATCCAACCAAGGCAAAGTCCAGAATATCACAAACTATTCCAGCCCAAACCACAACAGAGAAACACCTGTCAAAGCCCTCACCATGCGAATATCAACCACAGTGAATCAGATAGCACCGGGCCAAAGCAGCCACGCCCAGACAGCATCGGCAGCCAACAAAACCCCACGGGCAAGCCATCCAACCAAAATATCTCACCACTGCATACCGCAAACCGAGAGAAAAGAGCACAGAGAGCAGAGAGTAAGCCACCAGACAGAGCAATCGCCAAGACCAGACGACGGCCAGGAGAACCAACGGAAGCACGGCGACGGCGACAGCGGGAGAGGGAACCACACCCGACGGCCAGCTCTAGGAGAAGGAGGTTAGCACCAGGCGACCACCACAGCCCCGAGAGCACGACCACCACCAGCAACCGAATCATTCCCACGGCAAACCAAACCCCACCGGTGAAGGTAACCCCAATCATTCATGAACTCAGTAGTCATCTCAACACTACCATTAGCTTACCACACATAGCAAATCACCAGCAACCATAGAGTAGCACCACTAGTATTCATGAATCAGCACACAAGGTAGTCACGGGAGGTAGAAGAGGAAAGAGAGGAGAGTAAGAAAGCACGGGTTTACCGGGGATGACGGCGGCTGTGTGTACCGCGGTGTAGCTCTACCAAGCTGCCGCCGCACACTCCCCCGGCGTGTGCGCGAGTCCAACCGGCCGAGACCACACCGGAGTACCCACCTCCCTGCCTGCATCACTTAAGCAACCCCGTAAAATGCAAACAAAATCGCAAATCCATTGAAAGCAACCAGGGTAGAATAGTGGGCCGAGGCACCGGATTCGGGCCCTAGGCCATGGATCCGGCGGCGGCGTTAACCGGGCGGCGCGGTGAAGGCGGCCCCGGGCGGCGCGGCACAGCCGGCCCGGCAGCGCGAAGGGGGAGCGGCTCGGGAGCGGAGAACCGGCGGTAGCGACGGAGGACCGGGGGCCGGAAGGCCCAAGGCGGCGGGGCGGCGCGGGGAGTAAGTGAGACGGCGGAGGAAGCCGAGGATCGACCGTGCAGGCGGCTCGGCGAGGGGAGGTGGCACCTAGAAGAGAGAGGGAGCCGGTAGGGGAGCGCGGAGGCCGGGGCGAGTAGGCGCGCGGCGGTGCGGCCGGGAGAGCCAAGGCGGCGTGGCAGGGAGTGAGAGGCGTGGGAGCCGAGAGGAGGAGAAGGGGGAGGAGGAGTAGAGGCGTCGGCCGAACCGACGAAAAGGGGAACGGGCAGAAGAAAGAAAAGAAAAGAAGGAAAAGAAAGAAATAGGGAAAGAAGGAAGGAAGGAAGAGAAAGAGATAAGGAAAAATAGGAAGTGTAGAAAGGGTGAATTCACTAAAATTGGGAATGTTCATAAGCATACAATGTAATAGCCTTGCTATAATAGATTGGTTAAAAAATTAAGGAAATTAGATGCATATGTTTTTAAGAATTTAGTAGTGGACTATTGCCGTAGCATCACAATAGAATTTCCTTTAAGAATTAAATAGAAACTTAGAAGAACCCGTACACATACTCAGTAGCATTCGCTTAATTAATTTAATCATACTATATTGCGAAACCCTAGATTAGTTCGTAGTATAATTTTCAGGCAAAAGGCTGTCAATAGATTATCAATATGGAGCGTATTGAGTGAAATGGTATAATGCCGTTCAAATCAGCTGGCATCCTAATCAAATAATTACTTAACCATGTTGGTAGTATAAACTTGTGGAATTCTATTAATAAATATTCAGGATCCCATAAATAAACCAAAAGCGTCAATTGATTAAAATGGATCCATGTATATACTCGAACCTGTGTGTATTGTTACTTAGACTGCTTGGCGACATATGTAGTTACCTAAAAAAATTTGGTTAATAATAATTAAATTATAGAAATCCATCCTGATTACCTCTGAATATTAGAAACCACTAATTGTAGTTCGACGATTTAAAGTGTATACGCCGGTTAAACCTGTACGCGTAAGGATTAAATTAAGGGACTGTAGCCTTAGATCTTTTTTTTATATAGATTTAAATACCCAGATAGTCCGGTTAAGTCTATCTAAACATTAGAAACCCACTAAACAGTATTTGCAATGGTTAGAATAAACGAATTGCCATCTGTAGAATAAAATCGTAGTGTGTACCGATTTAACTAGTGCTTTGCCATCATCTAGGGTTGTAATTGAATACTTAATTAACCTAGGTGTTATTAAATTACAGAACTTTCCTAGTAACTACTTTTGGATATTGAAAATAAATTTAATAATGTTATAGGTTGGAAATTGCACACAGGCGAAGTAAACGATCATAATATCAATTAGATCATTCTGTTGCGCATTTAAATGCCCAGCTAAATTTTGTTAGTTGAATATAAACTGTGGAGATCCACTAATAACTATTCGGAATTATTAGGATAAATTAGCAGCCGTTAGAGGATTTATAACTGGTCATGACGACTAGAATAACCTGTACCAAATTAAAGTAGTAAGCCATGATTTAAAAGTTGCGCCACTGATTAAATTTGTACATAATAATTTAAATAGCATAAGCCATAACAATTCGCATCTAGTTAAAATAAAACCTGAAAGTCGTAAGGAGACACTTTAGTATAATTTAATTAATATTACTAGGAAATAAAAACGTTGGACATGCCTACTAGATCAACCATATCTCAGGACGTCAGTGTGATAATGTCGAACGACGAGTAGTGTATCGAAATTAACCTCGACTACTGCGATTAGAGTACATGGAGTGACGTCTTACCTTAGGAGCACAAGCACCTCGACACCTCGTATTTTATTATGTTCTCGTAAATTAAGTCGTAGCCAACGTATTTAATTGCAGGCCATGATCCAAGCTACGGGGGGTGACTTCACCTGATCCTACTTGAATCCGAATTTATGGTTGAAATCCAGGCAAGCATTCCTTTGATCAAATTTTTAGCGTATATTGCTTGAAACAAGTATTTTGATATTAACTTAGTATCACCCTGCATGAAATAAATAAAATAAGATTTAAATCGAAAAGAGGCAAGAGATAAGAAATGGATGGCAACTGATGGAGCAGTTGGCCCTATTAGTAGTAAAAAGGTGGGCAGAGGTTGCCAGGGCAGGTGTGAGTGGGAGGCGTGGAATCTCTGCATAAGAATAGAATATAAGGGAATACAAACTTCATTTGTATGAACAGACCGTACCAACCGTATCAACCATCGTTCCGTTTTCACGGGCAGTCGGTACTCTAGTGAGGTGTTATGTTCTCCACAGGAGTGATTTATTTAGGGAATAGGCCCAAAGGAACCGGTATGAGACCGGAGCGTAAGAACCCACAGGCGGGTTGCGCATTGGCGTTATATTACGCAGAGTGGGGGCTAGGGAAGGGTCGGAGTACCCTACCAGCCAACGGTTATGTCGTTTTCAGTGGGTCTGTGTGATCCAGACTGCTGATTGTGTATAACCGGGTGGAGATATAATTACTAAACTAGAGAAAATTGTACTGTACTCTGGTCTGGGCGCCGCTTCAAAGGAATTGCGGATTAACCCAAGAGCCAACACGACCAAAGTGATGATGGGTAAAGTGATACAAGCTTGCGCAATGCTATCAAAATCATGAATTCATGCCTGTCTCCGGGAAAGGAGAATTACGGAAACTTATGGGGGTTTTTGCTGTTCATGCGTATGTTCAGTAGTTTTCTAAATTAATAAATCGGACTTCTTTCAAAACCAACAAACCTTATTTTCTATAAGTCATGGAAATGACAGGGATGATGCAAAAGCGTGTTAAAAATAAACACGAGACTGAAGAGAGGAATTGAGATTCCTACAAGTGGAAATGATGGGCATTTTATGCATTTTGTATTATAACGCTTGCTGAGTACGTCTGTACTCACCGTTGCTATTATCTCCCCCTTGCTTAGGAGCATGTCAAATCAGAGAATGGCTAAGATCAGGAGGAAGTTACCTGGATGGAAAACCGTGCACTCGGATTTCGATTGGTACAAGGTGGGCATCCCGCGCGAAGGTTAGGTGAAATATGAAATATTGAGCCTTTGAGGCTTTGTAATAACTTTAGCCCTGCGTGGCGATATTCTTGTAATATCATGTTGTCTCTAATTATTGTTCTGTTGCAACACTCTGATAGGCTTATTATTCGTTAAAGCGATGTTTTATCGGCTAAAACGAATAATAATCCGTTGACTAGCGTTATTACCCCATGGTAATAATGCGGGTCGTCACACAAAATCACTCAGAATTTCTTACAACCATTGCAGTGCAGGTGTGTGCATTGTATTTACGGATCCCTTAGAAACACACTAGAATTCTGTATGCATTGTTTAATGCTGGTTGCACAGCAAGAACAAGATTTGATAGAATTGGAATCGTAGATATACGAAACCCAAATAAGCATATTCCATGAAGAAACTTCTGTGAATGTTCTGAGGAATCTCCGGCTTGCTCATGCTTCCGTAGCCTGTAACTAATCTGCATGCACCACGCTCTGATCCTGCACATTCGGCCACACTAACATTGCTTCTCTACTAACTTCGCCATACTGGTGATGCGCGAAACAAATCTGGAGAGAAATCCTACCAACTCTGAGGAGATGGATGAATCTTTTCCAGGATTCGTGAAAACTGCAGATGGATCAATGCTGTGGCTGGGTGGAGGCAGTGCTGACAATACCAACGAGATCAGACTGCACATGAAGGAGCTGAACTTGAGGGAGAAATTGGTGGGATGAGGTGAAGAAGAAACGAGACTGGAGAAGTCGGGGGGAGATGGCAAGGAAGAGAAGTCGCTAGAAGCTGAGATTGCATAAATTGCTTTTAGTTTGATGTATCGTGAATGAGAAATGTAAAAGACTGAGGGGCTGGAAATGCTTGATGTACTGAACTAAACCGCACAAACTCAGTTTCATACTGCCTCCCGTTCACAAAAAAAAATCGTTTTAGAATGCGTATAGTCAAACTTTGAAAATCTTAACTATCGATATATTTTTAAATATTTAAATTGGATACATAAAAGTTATATGTGTAGATTCGTCTCAAAAAGTAATTTCACAATATTATAATGTTGTTGGGGTTTTACAAATATGTTACAATAATAATTTATAGTCAAAGTTGTATTTTGGAGACGTGTTGATGTCTAAAACGACTTATTTTGTGAACTAGAGGGAATAATAAAATTTAGGACTAGGGCATGCTTAGTGGTGTCCTGTTCTTCTAAAAAAACTTCACCACATACAGTACTCTGAATTGGATATTATTACTTGGATGCCTATGCCAACGGCATCGGCATCATGTTAACTTACGCCTCAAGTCACGGTAAGTAAACATATTTGATCTAGTAAAGCTAAAAAGGTTATATCAGACAGGATGAAAAATCAGGTTAAGCCTACTGATGAATGATAATGACAGTCAAAAATGGATTCTTTAGACATAAACCAATAAGCCGACACATCACGGCATCCAACACTTTCCTAGACACAACCAAGCCAAGATTAAAAGAAACCTTACTTTACATTAACACTAGTGCTACTCTTGTTAGAAAGGAAAGCATAGAAACACTGCTTTTATCTATTAGGATGTGCTTCTATATTTTTCTCAAAAGTGATTTGCACAATTTTTCAAAAAAGTCATTTTAGAATGTGTAGTCAAACTTTAAAAATGTTAACTATCGATATATTTTTAAATATTTAAATTAGATACATAAAAATTATATGTGTAAATTCGCCTCAAAAAATAATTTCACAATATTATAATGTTGTTGGGGTTTTGCAAATATATTACAATAATAATTTATAGTCAAAGTTGCATTTTAGAGACGTGTTGATGTCTAAAACAACTTGTTTTGTGAACTACAGAGAATAATAAAATTTAGGACTAGGACATCCTTAGTGGCGTCCTGTTCTTCTAAAAAACTTCACCGCATACAGTACTCTGAATTGGATACTATTACTTGGATGCCAATCTTAAAAAGGAAGTGAAACGTGAGTTAGATTGATACAACATAATCTTATTCATTGTGTTCTTCTGTGATTATTGCTATAGTTTCTCTGGACTCTGATTACAAGCGCTTTCTGTTTTCCAAAAGCAGTTGCCGCCAATACGGGATTCCCTCCTGCGCTACTCTAAATAATGTTAACACAAGTAAAACAGGCGTTATTTCAGCATCATCTAATCAAAGTTAGTCCCAAACTGTGCTGTTTTGTTTTCAGAATAGTTAGTCCCAAACTGTGCTGTTTTGTTTTCAGAATAGCGTAGACTCCTATCATGCATAACAAGATCCAGGGAACCGCCAGTTTAGAATTCAGAGCATGCAAATCGATCCCATCAACCCCATGGCAGTCCGCAATTTCTGCCGTCTTCATGTTCAGTTGATATCATATTATCAATTTATCTAAGTACTAGTGAAAAGTGAAAACAGCTCGCACAGAAAGCAATCTCACGCAAAAAAAGTACGGTTTTGGTGTTTAGGGAGGGGAGGCCATGACGGCGGGCACTTACCGGTAAGCGGGCGTAGGGGTCGCCCAACGATGGAGGAGAACGTCGCCGAGGTCGGCGCCGGCGCCTTGCAGAACGACGGAGCGCTCCCAGTTGCCGAGATGATCCGTGTAGCCGAATAACCAAGCGGCCAGGCACTAGTCGCTGCCGCCTCCGCCTCCGGCCGTGGCGGAGAGACCGCCGCGGCTGCTCCCCCGCCGTAGAGAGCGAGACTGGTGGAGGGAAATGGCGAAGAATACGAGCATACGGGACGACTTACTCCAACCGGGGCGCCGGCGGAGGTCGCCGGAGTGGGTACGGTCGCCGGCTGGGCGCCGGAGAAGGGGGAGCTTTCGCAGAGGATACTATTATCAAGGGAGTTGTTTAAGAATATATGTTGGGCTGCTTTGAGACGTTCGATCAAATATAGGCGGCTTAGATTAAAGCCTTAATATATTTTAAAAAACTCCCTCCACAAGAGAAACTATGCAAAAAGCTCCCTCCTTCACACCTCAAACCGCGACGCCTTCCCCGCAGCATGGTCGTATCCGCACACCCTTCGGCGACCCTCACCGTTGCCATAGGAGTTACCTCGTCCCACATGCTCCGCTTCTTCCCCATCTCGGCCCACCAATGTTTTCATCTGCCTCGATCACTTAAACCAAAGAGATCAATTTATTCTCCGCGATACGTATAGAGATATCTTCTTCTAGGGAGATAATTTTATATTTTTTTTAATAGTGATTTGTATAATTTTTTACCAAATAATGGATAAATATTATTTAGCTTTTTGTGTGTTTTAAGATTGATACATGCACCTCTTCGTGTGCTCCCTTCATGCTCCTTGTTTTCTTGCTCTTGCACAAGCAAATTGATTTTTTTTTAGTTTCTGACAACCAATCGCCGGCAGGTTCGCACATTGTTCTTACGGATTCCTTTACAGCACCGTAGAATTCTGTACTGCTTACGTATTCCTTAGGAACACTGTAGAATTTTGCCCGCAAGTTTCAACTCGCCATTGCGCAAAACGAAGAAGGATTTCCATACCCTGCAAGGATGTGACTGTAGCTGTGTGAGATTTCAACCTGTGCTAGAATGCGTGCTGACAATTTCGTCTCCTTTTCCATCGTGTCAAATGGAGGACGGACTTTTCAGAAGCAGCAATTTCTGGAAGAGAGGAACAATTGGAGTAGAAGTCTGTCTCCATGTTTCTCACTAGTACTCCTGAGAAATTGCTCTGAATAATTATCCTACTCTACTCTGTAATAAGCTTAGGTTGGCATCAGAATCTCTCTTCCGGAGAGATGCAAATAGAGCGGATATTTCCGTCCGACCGACCGAAGGTTCACAAAGTGAATACAGAATTGATAAATAGGTATCTGGTACTATCTGTGTCCGATTTTGACTCCGAGTAAAAACTATTAAATATAATACAGGACGAGTGATATCTATTCGTATATATTTATATGTCAAGTGATATGAGAAAGTCTGTTGTGGCTTCACTTAGGAACAAGATAATATATAAGCGGATTGTCACATCTAAACAGGCGAGGATACTGAGTGCTTTTCCTACGACATCTCGGCGATTGGTTTCTTTGTGTTCGCTTTGATTGTACTCTACTGTCCAAAGCCCTATGCAGGAGTACAAAAGAACATCCGACCGACCGTCTGAAGGCTTCTGGAACAAATATGAAATAGAGAAATGAATTTCCGACATTATTTGTATCCAACTCTAACTTCGAAAAAAATAATAGAATATAGAATAAGCAATATTTATCTATATCCGCTCTAATTGTACTCTACTCTTCTGTAGCCTACTCTGTATCAACCTCACTCAAATCTGAAATCTGAATTACTTCTCTGTTAACTTCGCTGTGTGCAGAATACAGTACTCTGAAACCTGAATTGGATACGTGGATGCCATCATGTTACTTTGAGTATTGCACGCCACCGTCAGTAAGCAGATTTTGCCTGACGTAGCTGGAAAATTTGCATCAGGCATGATGGAGACTCAGGTTAGCTCTACTGTTGATTTCAAAGTCAGAAAAGTCAGAAAAGGATTCTTCGGGCAGAAATTAAGACGACACATCACGGCCTCCAAGTTCCGACACTTCCCTAACCAGTCCACACGACTTTGCCGAGATTAAGAAACAATGTTTACTCATCTACTCTTCTGCAAAAATATGTGTTTCAACGATCCTACCAGATCTGACCAGCTCAAACCGGCCAGGACTTCTGCAAACCTGACCGGGTGCAGTTAAAAAAAACTGCACCGACGACACACTTTTGAAATGAAATTTTCAGCTGCAGAACATTCTGAGCGTTCTGTTCTCCGCACAACACACTTTCTCATTCTTCCGATATCAGCGCAATAAAAAAGAGACTGTCTATTGCACAGTCAACTGAAAAAAAAATTCATTTCAGTCGTTTCTAAGAGCAGTTTGATTCTCATCGTGTGGTAGTTATTGCAGGCCTATTTTATTGTACCATTTATATGGTCAGCCAATTTGCAACTTTAACATGTCCGCACTTTTGAGGTTACAACCTGTTATGGCCCAACCCAAAAACCTCAAACATGTGAGATTGACCACGGTGCTGGCCAACTAAATTGTGAGCCCAAAAATAAGCCTAAAATGTGTAAACCTAGCCTTACACGTTTCTTCTCTCTCCAAGAAAACATAAAACAAAACACAGAAGAGGAGGATTGCAGAGAAGCGGCAGAAGTAAAAAAGATAGGAATGACGAACTAGCCTGTGCAAATGGATCTAAGACTGCAGAATCCTCAGGTTTCTTTTTCTTAGTTGTTCTTTCCGTTTGCTGCATGTGTATTTTGATTCTTCTCTCAATTTGCTGTCATCTTGTTTTCTTCTGTCAACTATGATTCTCTCCGAATATTATTTCTTGTGGTTGAACCGAAACAAATCAGCACAATAATTTTTCTAAAAAAATTATATTAGCATTGATAAAAACAAACTATATATAAAAACACATCAACTAACAGTGCAAAGATATACATGTAAGAAGACATATATTGACTAACAGTGCAAAAGATATATTAGAATGGAAGAACGATGAACTCACTAGAAGGTCCAAAAACACAGATCAGTAAGAGTACAACCACTGATCAACCGCCCAATCAACTCGTTACTAACATAACTTGATGAAATTGTAAACAAACTTAAATTTTTCATAATAAAACCATAAAAAGGACCTTTTCTATTACAATGCAGAGATCATAATTGAATCAGTAAATCGAGTAGGTAGCATGGACCTAAAACTTCTAAAAATGTTTCGCACCGGAGGCCCAACCA
Organism: Dendrocalamus latiflorus; assembly: GCA_017311315.1. Classification (NCBI taxonomy): domain Eukaryota; kingdom Viridiplantae; phylum Streptophyta; class Magnoliopsida; order Poales; family Poaceae; genus Dendrocalamus; species Dendrocalamus latiflorus. The sequence continues at coordinate 2,302,460 of CM029636.1, read as the reverse complement.
TGCAGGAAAATCTTTTAGTCTAGTCTTTAGATGGGCAAAGAACATTTTCTGATGAGCCGAACATTTTTTTTTGGTACAGTCCAGTTTTGCATAGGAGGGATTAGCCAAGTGATCAAGGAATACAGGCTTAAACCTTGTAGAAATTGCAAGTTTTAATTTATGAGAAGAACATAAGCCGGAATGCAGAAAGAGGCCGGAACAACAACATCATCGAAAATAGCAGCTACACTTCCGACATTATCTCTCTGTATATTCTATAAGGCTTTTAGTTTACTCATCCACACAAACTACATCCAAAAACCAAGATTGCAAACCTAAAACCTTACAAAAAAAGAAGCAAGCTGACCTTGTGCTAAGAGCAAGTCTTATAATACAACCTTCAGCTGGCTGTATGAATACTTACAGCTCACTTTTCAGCCTACTCATATAGTAGTTACAGCCAGCTGAAGGCTGTATGACCTACCCCTTCCTCTCACAAAGTTTCTTGGTTCTTGTGCTTCAGCTGGCTGTAAGGGCATGTCCAATGGTGATTTATGAGCTAGCTCTAAACATATTATTTCATATTTTAATAGAAGAGAGAGAAAAGCTAGCTCTTGATCAAGAGCTAGTCTCATACACACATTCCAAGATTATATGAGGATGTCATGTGGGACTATTCATGTTATGAGCTATGTGCTAAAAGTTAATATCATTGGAGAAGTTATCTTAGAGCTAGTAACTAGCTCATACCATTGTACATGCCCTAAGCTTACAGCCCACCTCTCTTCTCTCTCCTCCACCTCAGCATACAGCCAGCTTACAGCCTCTTATAATACTTGCTCTAACTGTGCGGACAGGCCGAACAAAACATCAACAGCCCGTAGGCCTACGGCGAGCAGTACGCAAATGTAAAACCTTACAGAAAGCTACACATTCAAATAGAGCCTCAAATATTAGCATCATCGAAAAATCTCCAGTTCGGCACGAAGCATGAAGAGCACAACACAGCAACAAAAAGAAAATTGATGAAAACTGCAACTAAAATCACAGAATATCTAAGCCCAAGCATCACAACGAACACTACCACAAAGCAAAACGATGAAACCCATAATCAAAATCACAAAAGATTACATAGAGGCAGGGAGCGAAAGACTGTGATAGTGAAAGAGGGGAAAAGGCTAAAGGGCACAAAAAAGGGGAACAAATGTCCCAGATCTACCAGCTGCAAGCATGGACGGAGGAGGAGATTGCACTGACAAAAACCCATCGGACCATTGTCCAACGAGCCAGACTCGAAAACGGTGAGCAGATGAGCTCTGAGGTTGGCACTCAAATCTACCAACCAATAGCCATCAGAACAACTAAAACCTAGGAAAAAATCGAGAACACTAACCTCAGATCTGATGAAGGAGTAGGAGCTCACCAGAGATAACCACTCGAAAATGGTGAGCAGATGAGCTCTGATATTGGCACTCAAATCTGCCAACTAATACCATCAGAACAGCTAAAACCCTAGGAAAAAATTGAGAACACCAACCTTAGATCTGATGAAGAAGGAGTAGGATATCACCAGAGATAACAACTGAAAAATGGTGAGCAGATGACCTCCGATGTTGGCACTCAAATTTGCCAACCAATAGCCATCAGAACAACTAAAACCCTAGGGAAAAAAATCGAGAACACCAACCTCAGCTCTGGTTAAGGAGTAGGAGCTCACCGAAGATAACCATCGATTGGAGGGAGCTCCGCTCATTCTTCCGCTCGATTTCTCTACTCTTTCTCAGGCTCTTCTCAGGCAGACCCAATCGCCGGTGAGTTGAGACAAAGAGGACACCAATCTCCAATCAATTTGCCATGGAGATGAGGAGTCACACAGAAACTTTTCGTCTTTCAAACACTCCGCGGGACCAAAAGAACTGATGAGAAAAGAGAGAGGCGCGCGGACTGAGGATTAAAAAAAATTCATATCGGATCAAAAACATTAACGGTGGATCCGATAAAAAGCTACGAGCCCGTTTCAAAATCGACTGAAGCAAAAAACAGAATTCCACGCGACTGCAATTCCGTAATCTCTGTGTCTTCAGAAGAATATTTTTGCGGTGCTTCTATGTGTTCACACTTTAGCAGCAAAACGAACTTGGTGTGAATTCCAACATCTTCTGTGGTACCGTTCGGTTAAGATTTTTTTTTTCGAGAACCCGTTCGTTTAAGTTGTTGGCCATGGCTTGATACATTGAGAAAAATCAATCCAATCTCTGATTTAGAACTTAAAAACCCATCTACTTATTCAGCTGAAAAGCTTGCACATGCTTTTCAGCATATCCAAACTACCCTGACAAAACTCTCCGTGTATCTCACTTGAATATTTGGTGCTTTTGCATATCTTCAGTAACTTCCTTCGCGCATCTTGGATGAACCTTCCTCAATACAAGGAGTTACTCGCGCAAAATTGCTACATGCAATTGTGCATGATCTCTCGATCGCTTCACCAATCGAAGGATTTCTCACCGAAATCACACACCGGTGTGCATGTCTCGCCAATGCAACAATTAATGCCATTACCAACCTCTCCTCTCCACCTCTTCCTCTTCCTCTCCAACCTCATCTCCGCCGCCTCGGCGGCGACAGAAAACGATCGCAAACACCCCCACGTCCTCTTGCCCATCGTACCGGTGCGGCCACGCCGTCGACATCCGGTTCCCGTTCTGGATCGACGAGACGGTTGTGCCAGGACGTGGTCGGCATGCCGGTGCTGAGGAGGTCTCTGCCCGTCGTCCCGGCGCTCAACATGGGGTTCGAGCTGAGCTGGCGGCCGGAGGAGGACGGGGAGTGCGGCGACTGCGTGAAGGCAGGCGGCTGGTGCGGCCACCGTCGGCAGGTGCTCCGAAATCTCCAGGTACGCAACGCCGACGCGGGTACATTCGTTGCGCTTCATAGACATGCACGCTCAGTTGCGTCGACTAGCTGTAGTCGCACTGCACGTTTCCCAGACTTGGGCTTCGTGTTGTGTGTAGAGTTGCTGATGGGCTTAAGAACGTGTACAAGCCCGTTACTGGATCGAGCTGTATACACTACAGTTGGAGGTGTATTATCGGCCCTAGTCAGAACATGAAACTAATGGACTTAATAACGTTGGATATCCACTAGCCCATTAGATCCAACCTAAATCCCTTATGGTATGGTATGGCATGGTTTGCTTGCTGGCTGCCGCGGCATCATGTACGTACTGACGTGGAAATTCACGTGAAAGGGCTCTTTTGACCTGTTCTTTTCGACTATAACTTATGGTTTTTGATTGAAGTTTTTAAATTTTAGCTGTTTACGATACAGATTACTGAGAGATAGATACTCACTTACGATTTTGACTGATACAGATATTAGGCTTTTAACGTGTGAATTATTTAACTTGTAGACTCCGTTTTGAGAAAATACTTCGTTTAAAAGTTAGGTACTGTAGCAAAAACCAAAAGCCGTCAGCTTTTGACTCAAAGAACAGGCACGGTGAAACATGTTCACATGCACGTACTGTACTGACGCGTGTGAACGCACGCATCCGTGCACTTTCGTTCTCCAACTCGTTCGAAAAGAAAATCGAGCGGCACGTTTCGATCCTGTTGCCTATGGCTCGATTGGAACTGCAACGTGATGTGCGGAGACTTACCATGTAAGCAAATCCCAAACCTCACGTTCTCCCCAACGTTGAATTACTGGCATGTCCTAAATAGTTTTTAATTTTTGTCTTTTCAAAGGTAGTTTTTTAATGAAGTGGTTTTTTAAGGTAGTTTGTATAAACTATTTGTAAGAGTCGTTGTATGAGCTGTTTTCAATAGAATATTTTCTTAACATAAGTGTATTTTACTCTATCAATCTCTTTTGCACTAAACTAAATGGCAGAGCCAAAAGTTAAAAGTCACGATACATTTAAGTAGGGCCTACGAGAGGAGCAAGACCTGAGAAAGGAAACGACTGAGAAATTTGCAATAAACTTTGTTCACTCGTTTACGCGTGACAAAATTCACACGTAGAGTGATCCCCTTCCCGCTGTATTTTCTCCAACCATATGAAGACCCCTCAGTGGGGACCAAGGACCGTTATTTTTCTCGGGTAGGTACCGAATTTTCTAAACCCAGAGCTGGACCAGTCAGCTCTTCCGGTCACTGACATACGGGCCCCATCAAAGGGTACCCCACATTCGGGTGATGTCCACTCCAACGTCCTGCTCAAAGCCTCCAGCGTCGGTCATCAGAACAGAACGGTCAAGGTCACCACATCCGGCAACATCTTTCGCGCTTCCTGTCTAACCCCGCTGCACGCATCTCCTCCTTTGTGTTACCCAAATCTTGCACTCCTCGAGTCTGCTCGATCTTCCGTCGCAAGATGCATCGGTTGCCTGTTCCTGCAGCTGCCGTGTTCTGCCCAGCCATGCTACTACTCACTCTCCTAGCTAGCTCCACCACTGACGCCATCGACACGACGTCGTCCTGCGCGCCGGCGGCGTGCGGGAGCCTCAACATCACCTACCCGTTCTGGCTGTCCGGCACGCATCAACCGTACTGCGGCTACCGAGCCTTCGAGGTTACATGCGACAAGGGCAACGCGTCTCTTGGCAACGCGTTCTGGACGTACCAAATCCTGGATATCTCGTACCAGAACAGCTCGTTCAGGGTCGCCCACGACTATGCTTTCCACACGGCCGAGGCGCGCGGCAGATGCTGGTTCGAGCTCACCTTCAATGGCTCCTCCGACCTCAGCCTTGCGCCGTTCAGAATCAGCCCCAAGAACCAGGAGCTCGTATTCCTTTACAACTGCACCAAGCCACCGCGCAGCCCGGATTACTCGCCGGTCAACTGCTCGGATTACTCCGCCAACACGTCTGTTAAACTCACCAGCGAGTATAAGCCTGAGGATCGCTGGAAAGTGTTCCCTGGGTTCAACTGCAACGTTTCACTAATCCCGGTGGTCGGATTGGAGGGGGCGTCGGCGGCGGACTACGAGCGGCTCATGAAGGGTGGGTTCCTTCTGGAGTACTTGGTGACAGACTCCACGAAGTGCACGGACAGCGGCGGCCGGTGGCGCATTAATGTCACCGAGAACGTGTTCGAGTGCCACTGCCCCGACGGCGTGTACCCGCTGGTCTGCGGTGCCGGTGAGCTTGCTTATGCTTATGATTTCGTGCTTTCTTTTCCCCCAATTATTCCTTTTTCGTTTTTGTTTTGCCTGCATGGAATATTCGCTTCCAAGTTCAAATACGTAAGTCACCAAGTCCTGAATCTAAATATTACTTAACACCCTTCTGGCTTTGACCCACGTATAGTCTTAGTGATGGATAAGATAATTTTCCAATAAAATCTTTTACTTGTAAGACGAGGAAAAACCCATTCACACAATATGACAGGATAGTTAACCCCAACCAATATCCGTGATCAAAGGCCAAACTGAACCGAAGGCATTTGTCATCGTTTCGTCCGAATTTTTTCTATTTAAGCCCTTTTTTTGAAAAATATTCACATTTAGACCCCTAGTGGTTTTAATTCCGTTTTTGAACCCAGGGGGTCGGCGCCGAGGTAACACGTCTCGGCGCCGTGGAGCACGGCTCCGAGGTGCCAGGCCCACTCCAGCCTGGTGGCCTGCTTGGCGCTGACGTGGCAGCACCTCGGCGCCGTGGATCGTGGCTCCGAGCTCGGAGCCGTGGGTCGTGGCGCCGAGCTCGGAGCCGTAGATCGTGGCGCCGAGCTGCTTGCCACGTGGCGCCGAGCTCCCTGCCACGTCTGCAGACACTCGGCGTCTAGGGTTTGCACCGATCAGGCTTTACGTTGTCGCAAAAAGAATTACTAGTTGTATTTTGTTAATTTTGTTACTAGTTGCAGGAACTGTAATGATTATAAGTTTTGTTAATTTTGTAGTTGTGAATTACAAAACAATTTGAAAAAATTGTAAAACAAGTTTATGTTGATTGGCTCGTTGTAGATGCATAAAAAAATATGGTAATTTTTTTAGGAACGATTGTGCGTAGAACGGTCGATATATAAAATGGTAAGTGACTTTTAAGGTATGATATGTTTTAAGGGTTTGCAATTCCCGTGATTTTTGCAAGGTTTGGTAATTTTGTAGTTGTAATATGGGAACGAATCTGATGAAGTCGTAATAAAAGTTTATGTTCATTGCAAGTTGCACATGCAAACCAAATTATGCTAAAATTTTTTGCCGAAGGATTGAGCGTAGAAATATCGATGCATATAGTGGTAAGTGATATTTCGAAGGTGAGTGATATTTTGACATGGCAGGCATGTGGCATGTGTGCAACTCTGTACTTCTAATGTTCAGAATTCCACCACTAGTCCTAACATGCATGCCTTAGGGAAAATAACTTGCTGGGTCTATTACATTTTGTCTACTGGGTGTAGCGTAGTTGTTTCCCCTTTTTGTCATGCCCTGAAGATGGCTCCGCTGCATCCTTCTTCCTGTCACTCTTGGTCTTGAGAGCTGCCTCCCGAGCTTGAAGCTCCTCCTCCTGACGCTTGATGGCAGCTTCACGCAGACTTAACTGCTCCCGCCTCCTTTGCAACTCATCCTCCTTGCCCTTCAGACGGATTTGGTCCACCCTCACGCGGCGCTCTTGGTCAAGCCGCATCTGTCGTTCCACCTCGCGAGCCTGAGTCATCTTGACAAAATATTGTGCTTTGTTTTTCACCTCCACTGCCCGGTTATTTGGCCATGCCGGCGACACCCGATCCACCCATTCGATGAACCTGCAAGCCTATGTGTGGCGTGGTAGATGTCATCGATCAAGTTGAAAAAAGATAACGAGAAACAAATGATTTAGTTGTGGTCGTTACCACGAAGTCGTCATCCAGGTCAGGACATTTGAAGAACCTACGGCCGTATTTGGCTCGTTGTACTCGATCAGTCCAGACTCCCAACATCGTCCTAAAGCCGCAATGGCACTTCGGGCGCTCATGCCACTCCGGCACTCCAAATGGGTCGGACCTCCAGGAAGACATTGTTGTGTAGTAGTATTGTGATGCCTTGAGGAGGAGATGTGGTATGGAAGACATAGGAGGGAGGCCTTTATGTAGGCAGGTTATCTGGTGCAGTGGGCATAGTCCATGGAGAGGATATTTTCGCTTTTCCTGGATTCCAGTGTAGCAATAAATGGCCCTATGTAGGCTTTTCAGAGACTATAGTCTCGTAATAAATTCATAGTTCGTAGCCTTTTCAGAGATTGGACCATTCAAAGCCTAGAAAGCTAAAGACCTACGCCCCTATATGTGTACAGGCCTACAGGCCTACTCCTGTAAAGGCTAAAGACCTACGCCCTATATGTGTACAGGCTAAAGGCCTACTCCGTCACTGCGCAAAGCTGGCATATGCTGCCTCGTTTTGTCATGTCACTGAGCAAAATCTGAACTCTTTTGTCATGTCACTGAGCAAAACTGCCCTCTTTTGTCATCTCACTGAGCAAAAGCTGACCTCTTGTGTCATGTCCCTGAGCAAAGCAGGGGCGTGTTGTCATGTCCCTGAGCAAAAGCCTCTTTTTTTGGTGGTCACTGCATTAAGCTGCCCCATTTTGCTATAAGTAGCAGGGTTGGGGTCCCATGACATTGTGAATCGAACAAAGTAGTACCCTCTCTTTCGTGGTGAAACATACCATGTCTGAAGTCGAGGGGCCAGTGGGATTTGGGTCACCGAAGGACGACATTCCCTTAGAAACGAGGGATATGTTCGGTCCGCAGTACCGATTGATACCAAGCCGGCGTGCTCAACCACCGTGGCCGAAATGCAGACACAATGAGTACGCGGTCGTCCAGATCTTGGATTCCCCGAACGATGGCGGGCGACGTTTCTTCCGATGCTCACGCTCTGGGGTACAAATTAGTAATGTTACATTTTGTATTGCTTATGGACCCTCGAAGTTTACCGTCATTTTTTGTGCAGATGGCCAAATGCGACTAAAGACCTACGCCCTATATGTGTACAGTCGGTGAGGCAGTGGATGTACATCCACGACGCGCTGTCCCCCGTTCCGTCGGGGAAGAGAACGCAGCCAAACAAGTGCAGGATCCATGCCCTGCAATTATATGTGAAATGATATTAAATCAAACTATGTCAATTTAATCAAAAAGCTCGATTAGACGACGAGTTGGCTCGATATCCACCCCTACCTGCAGTAGTAGGCAACTGTCTGCTCGTCCGCGTGTGCAGGACACTCTGCGAAAGTCTACCGGAGCCACGTGATCATAACTGCAGAACTACGATGGACTGCCTTAGCAGGAAGCTCTGTCCCGAGGAAGGCCTATACTCGGGCTCTCCAACCAGCAGGCACGCACGGTCCGATCACTGGACGGCCGTGAATGGCGACACCAAGTATCTTCTGAGTGTCCTGGAGCGTAATAGTCATCTCACCGAAAGGGAGATGGAAGCTGTGAGTCTCCGGCCTCCACCTACAAGATACAAAAAAGAGGACTACATGTCAGAGAATTTGAGGCGCACATAGCCGACCAACAATGAACATGCAAGTGGAGCAATGGTTTAGGAGAATACTTGTCAATCAGTGCAGTGATGGCCGGGGGGTTGAAGGTGGGCAACCCACGGCGAGCCTGGTAAGAGATGGCGTCTAGGCCAGCCCTCTCCAGGAAGGGAGTGTACCTCTCGTCGTACCGCATGTCCAGGAACCCGTCATGGGTTCGAGGACGAAGGATGGGCAGCTCCTGTATAGAATAGACCAATTTATGTAGTTAATGCATCAATATAAACTCAAATTGTACAGGAAGTGATGAAGGCAATACCCCCCCTCCGCGGTGAGCCGTCCTCGGTGGCTCTCCTCGTAGTACTGGTCTAGCAGGTGGAATTGCGCCATCCTACAAAAAAATTGAATTTGTCAGTCCAACATACAAGTAAACAAAAAATTGAACATGCATAAAATATGGAAAGAATAAGAAATTAAATAAGAAACATAGCAAATTACATATGAAAAAATAACTAGACGAACTATGAAACATAACGAATAACAAGCACTCGCACCTGACTAAGTGGCCAATGGCATGTGCGTGAATTGTGGCCAAGTCTACCACATCTGCTACATTGGTTCTGCTCGGGGTTAGTAAGAAAGGGGGTTGCTCTCCCTCGCCTCGTTGTTCCTTGAAGCTGATCCATAGCCATCTTGTGTCTCGTCCTTTTCCTGGTTCCACGTTTGTTCCAACGGCTACCCGTATCCGCAATGTATTTGGGCCCGGTGTACGGTGGCCACTCTCCCTCATCCCGATAAGGCTCGAAACGGGGAGACCACGTAAGCACAAGGTTGTCAACACTGAACTCCCGAGGTATCTTGCTCTCGTAGTCAAAGTTGCGATGCCTCGCTGCTGCCACATAATGAGAACATGGAAAGTGGTACTGCCTCGGTTTACCACATGTGCATGAGAAATCAATAAGGACAACCTTATGCCTCCTCGTCGGCCGGAGCTCTCCATCGGTCGTTGTACCACCCCTTTCTACAACCTCGTAAGTGCCTGTGGAGTTGTCAAAACAATGTACCTCATGTGCCTCAGCCCTCGCCTTTGCCTTTTCAAGGTGACGCTTCGGTTTTGGCGCCCATCTCTCTTGTTTACTCTGTAGCGTCATTGCATGTGTGTGTCTTTCGTTGAACCAGGCAACAAGCTTGTAAAAGGTGAATGATACTATAGCATTGACGGGCATACCACGTATACCCCTAAGCAAGTTATTGAAGGATTCGGCCATATTGCTTGTCTGAAACTCGTACCTCCAGCCACCATCGTCATGAGCCCTTGTCCATTTGTCGACATCTCTCATCAATCCCGACAACCACTGTCTACCTTCTGCGTTTGTTGCAGTATTAAGCTGCTCCAACTTCTCCTGGAAGAACTTGACCTCAAGCATTCGAGCGACCTCCTCGAACAGAGGAAAGTTATCCTTCGTACCATCCTTACGGAGTAGATTCTCGGCAAGATGCTGAGTGCACCAACGGTGGTGCAAAGGTGGATACCCCGGTATCTGCTCTTGTACGGCAGCAAGTATGCCCTGGTGTCTATCAGATATGACACCCACCTCCCTACCAGGGCCGACCACGTGCCTCCGAACGAGCCGCAAGAACCATCCCCAGCTGTCTTTGTTCTCCCTCTCAACCAAAGCAAACGCCAAAGGAACCAACGCGTTGTCTGCGTCACAGGAAATGGCTATCAGAAGTGTGCCCTGGTACTTGCCAAGAAGAAACGTACCGTCAATTGAGAAGACGGGACGACAATGCCGAAAGGCCTCGATGGACTGAGCAAAGCACCAGAAAGCACGGAAGAATATCTGCATCTCATCTTGAGTCCATTCGTTTGGTTTCGGGACGTACTCATAATGCATGCCTGGATTAACCGCTTTGATTGCATTGAAGAGTGCTGGCAACTGCAAGTACCCATCTTCCCAGTCGCCATATATCATCTTCCAGATGCGTTGCTTTGCCCTCCATGCTTTTCCATACCTTATCTCGTATCCAAATTTCTCCTTAACAATCCCAGCAAGTGTCTTCACCTTCATATTGGGTTCTCCCTTTACCATGTGACACAGTGACTTGGCAATAATGGTAGAGGTCAACTGCCGATGCTTCTGTTTGAGCTCTGCTTCGGCACAAGTGTGTGGGCCAACGATTTTTGTGATCTTGAACTTTCCCGTGTCCTTCTGTTTCCTAGCACAAACCCTCCATTCACATGTTTCCTTCTCGCACACAACTGTGTACCTCCGCTCCACATAAGAATGTCTCACCTTGAATGGCCTTTTACGAATCACTGAATACTCCTGCAGCCACCTTCTCAATGCAGACAAGTCCTCAAACATCATGCCCTTCTCAATTGTCATGCTTGAACCGGCCTCAGGAGCATCTAGCAGCTCGTCATCCCTTCCTTCTGCATAAGCCCCATGAGAATGCCTAAGATCGCTGAATTCATGAACTAATGGATCCCGGTCAGGGCAATAACGCCTGATCAGCTCAATATCACTTTCGGTCAGCTCTCCAAAAGGGCGGTCATCGTCAGAATCAACGGCCCTTGCGATCTCGTAAGGCTGCAGATCATCCACAATTTGAACATCCACACTGTTGGAGTCCCTGCAGACTTCTTCAACGTTGCCAGATGGAGCAACGGGAGGAACACCAATATTATCAAGAATGTCTCCTGCATCATAAGCACGAAAACGATGGGATTGAGACAAAAAAACAACAATGACGGGAAAAGGCTAAAGTGTGGCTCGACACTTACTGGGATGATCCTGAGGGGCCGTCACAACATCATCAGTCCGACATTCAACTCGAACTAGTTGAGAAATCTGAACCTCGTTCGGGGCAGATAGAGCATCGGGCACCTCAGGCACTTCTTCCACATCCATCGCAAGATCCGGTAACGGAGGGTCAAAGGGTGCCTGATCACCTAGTTCTGGTGAATAACCGTGAGTGGTGGGATCAATGGACACCTTCCGCACAACAACGTCCAAACATTTTAACTCATTCCTCATAACCAATTTGACATATTTGTCCCACTCATCCTCTGAACCAATTAAGATCAACCGCCTGAGAATTGTGTCTTTCGAACCGAAGTGAAGTAACCCCTCAACTGTGATGCTCTCCTCGTTTGCATGACAATGTAGCTTCTCCCGAGCCCTAGCAACCAACTCACTAAACGACGGCCGATCACCGAATATCAGAGGCACCCTTTGCATTTCAACAAATTGAACATTTCCATAATCATCACTTGTCACACTGCCTCCATGATATAGGGTCACTAGGTTGTCCATCTAGTTCATACACAAAACCAAACTTAAAACCTTTAAGCGAAATTTTGGATAAATCACATGCATACTTGTTTAAGTAATAAAATATCTAAATGAACCCTTTCCCATTCAAACATCTATATATCTAATAGGATCTAGATATAGTCACATGAGATTTTCAGTTATAATATGCAGCCTACATTGTCTTTTTTTGGAGTCAAACAGAACCACCAATATTTATCTAGATATTGTATTAATCACACCAAAAGTCTAAAATCATTATGCCTTCTCGTACGTACCATAGATATGGAGTGAACATTAAGCGACAGTGTGTAACATATGTGGAAAAAAATTCACGATATACTAGAGATTCACCTTGAAGGCTTGCGGGGGCCGGGGAGGCGGTGGCGGGCGGGGAGGCGCTGGCGGCCGGGGAGGCGGCGTGGGCCGGGGAGGCGCTGCCGGCCCGGGGAGGCGGCGGGGAGGCGGCGGGGGCCGGGAAGGCGGCGGGGAGACGGCCGGGGCGGGGAGGCGGCGGGGGCCGGGGAGGCGGTGGCGGGCGGGGAGGCGGGGGCGGCCGGGGAGGCGGCGGGGGCCGGGAAGGCGGCGGGGAGGCGGCCGGGGCGGGGAGGCGGCGGGGGCCGGGAAGGCGGCGGGGAGGCGGTCACGGCAGGAGTCGGGGGCTGAGGGCAGACGCGACGCGAAATGGCTCGGCCCGGCCGACTGGGTAAATGCCGCTAGCTCGGCGCCAAGATCCACGGCTCCGAGGTCGGAGCCACAAGTCACGGCGCCGAGGTCGGAGCCACGAGTCACGGCGCCGAGCTCGGAGCCGTGGATCACGGCGCCGAGCTTCTGCCACGTCGGCACCACGCGGGTCGCCACGCTGGTGCCGGCCTGGGGCCTCGGAGCCATGGATCACGGCGCCGAGATGTGTTACCTCGGCGCCGTGATCCACGGCTCCGACCCCCTGGGTCCAAAAACGGAATTAAAACCACCAGGGGTCTAAATGTGAATATTTTTCAAAAAAAAAGGGCTTAAATAGAAAAAATTCGGTCGTTTCGTGACCTTTTTACCTTGTGCAAAAGTCGAATCAAAGAAAAGGACTGGTCGAACATCTCGGTCACTTGCTCATCTTCCTCTACCGGCCGGTCTCCCCTCTCTGGTTTGATGTTTGATCTGTTGAAATTAATTTTGTTATATTGTAGTTAGTGGTCGTATGTTGAGTACTTGATGTGTTCAAGTACTGTGTAGTCGTGTCGAGTACTCGTGTGCTGAGTACTGTGTGGTTGTACTCGCGTGTTGAGTACTCGTGTGTTGAGTACTATGTGATCGTACTCGTGTGTTGAGTACTGCGTAGTTGTGTCGAGTACTTGGTGTGTTCGAGTACTCTGTAGTCATGTGTCGAGTGCAAGTCGAAGACCCAGAGTCGGAGAGCAGTCGAAGACTCTGGAGTCAGAGACCGGTTGTAGTAGTCGTAGTCATAAGTCGAACTATGCAGTGGTCGTAATCGTAAGTTGAATTATACAGTGATCGTAGTCGTAAGTTGAACTGTGCAGTGGTTGTATTTGTAAATCGGTACAGTGCCACCTCTAGCTATAGTAGAGCCATCTTTGCGTACCTCGGTGGGAGTTACGACAAGGACAATCCGTTTAGGATCCTAGCAGGCGGGTGCACGTACTTGTACCTGTCGGTGCTCAGGTTAGAGGCAGCAGCCAACTACAGCCGGCACTTGAAGGATAGGCTCGTCTTGGAGTGGGGTGGCGTCGGTGACGGGTGCGGCTCAGGTGCTGGGGGCACAGCACATAGCGCGTGCGGGGGTGCCTCCAGCACCCGCCACGTGTCCCACAAAACCGAAAACAATTCCGAAAAATTCAAAAAAAATACTTATAAAATCCGAAAATTTGTAAAAAGTACTTTTGTAAAAATACTTTTATTAAAATACTTACAAGAAAATACTTTTTATACTTAAAAAAGTACTTTTTACAAATTTTCGGATTTTGTAAGTAGTTTTTTTGAATTTTTCAGATTTTTTTTCGATTTTGTGGGACACGTGACGGGTGCTGGGGGCACCCCCGCACGCGCTATGTGCTGTGCCCAGCACCTGAGCCGCACCCGTCGGTGACTGCTCCGTTTGCAATGCAAGCAGCGAGCAGTACTGGTACCGTGGTACGAGAACGACTCCGCGGTACGATTAGATTTAATTTGGTCTTGTTAAATCGCACTCCTTGATCTCGTAGCAAATGATCAGATTTAATTTAGTTTTGTTAAATATAAACACAAATTGGTACAGGAAAATTTGGCAGTTTGTGGTTGTTATGCTGTGTTGTGCTTATTTTTTTAGAACTTATGCGAAAAAGAAGTTGCAAAAAGTATATTACTGTCTTGTATATCAAATTAAAGTTAGACAAAATATGTTATCTAATGGTTGTGCTCACAGATTTTATCTCGTATGTTCTGAAATGTAATAAGATATCTCGATGCAATTTGAGGGTCTGTTCTTTTCGGCTGCGGTTTATGGCTTTTGGCTGAAATTTTTGAATTTTAGCTGTTTACGGTACAGATTACGGAGAGACAGATACTCACTTGCGATTTTGGTTGGTACAGATGTTGGGCTTTTAACGTGTAAATCGTTTAACTTGTAGACCTCGTCTTGAGAAAATACTCCGTTTGAAAGTTAGGTACTGTAGCAAAAGCCAAAAGCCGCCGGCTTGTGAGGTAAAGAACAGGCGCTGATTATAAAAAGAAACTAATCAAACATCCAAAAGTGGTCCAGCAAAATGAGATGATCATGATCCACCGCAATGTCAAACGGGGCTTAAAACCGCTGACCTCTTTATTGTATATTCTTGCATCTCGCGGCATGGCGTTGCGTTAGTCCGGTCCTTTCAATCTCTCGTATCGTAGGTCCCATGGTGTTTACTGGCCCATACCATACATACGTCACCAACCTTGGCTTCCCCATACCATACTCTGATACCTTTCGATACTGATACCAGAAATTTATATATATACTGATACCTTTCGATAACATTTTAAAAACTCTGGTACAATTCTCTTGCGTCTTTCTCCTCAAAACCCAGCTCCCTTCTGTTGGTTACCGCAATCGTGGGAATCTTTCTTATGTTCCAATGGTTTGGACCTTGTTGCCAACTTGCCATTCGTCGTCTCTCCGGTCTGGGGCGCCCTGTAGGTTTCTCCTGATGCTTGCAGTGGCGAGCGTCCAAGGAGACGAAGGCTGCTCGCCCCAGCCATGCAGCAACCTGACCATCTCCTTCCCGTTCGGGCTCGCCTCGGAGCAGGGAACGGAGACCAAGCCCCTGATCGGTTCGGCTTGAGCTTCTGTCTTATTTTTCACTATTCATAAATTTCGTCTTTTTCTGAACTTTTAGCTTTTTATTGAGCTTTTTTGCCAGTTCTTTTTTTCCCGTATTCGTTTGTACTATACATACTGGGTTAACATATTTTTTATATTTTTAATTTTAATTATGCTAAATAAGCCTATGTCAGCTACAGTGTTTTTTTCCAGCCAGCTACAGTGTTTTCAGCCATAAGCCATGAGCTTTTGGGTCTGTTCTTTTCGGCTGCGGCTTATGGCTTTTGGCTGAAATATTTGAATTTTGGCTGTTTACGGTACAGATTACGAAGAGACAGATACTCACTTGTGATTTTGCCTGGTACAGATGTTGGGCTTTTAACGTGTAGATCGTTTAACTTGTAGACCCCATCTTGAGAAAATACTCCGTTTGAAAGTTAGGTACTGTAGCAAAAGCCAAAAGCCGCCGGCTTTTGACTTAAAGAATAGACCCTTTAAGCCCAACTGATCACCACAAAGTGTGATAGCTTCGGCTTCCAGTTTCTTTGCGAGAATAGCACTCCGTACCTCGGGTACTATCGGCGCGATCACCAATTCCAAATCTTTGACATCTTCTACGGCAACGGCTCCTTGCGAGTCGCCGATGTCCACAAGCTCGGAGACTTCAATAGCTCCGGCCACAAAGGCTGCCACGTCCCGACGGACGATAGCTCCTCCCTCCAAACTCGGGCCTCCGTTCTCGATCAGCCCTGTCAATCAGAACCTGATCTTCTACGGTTGCACGAAGTGCTGAAATTAATCTTGATGATTTGTACGTGATCGTCAGTGCTATAGTCGAAGCTACACACGAGAAAGCGTGGTCGAAGGTCTGATCGGTGCCGTGGTTGAAGCCACGATCAAAGGACTGGCGAGCAGTCCACGATCGGTGCTCAGGCGGGGTTGAAGCAGTCTCAGAAGTCATGGTCAAAGCATCGAGATGATGCACCGTGGTCAGAATGACGTGGTCGACGTGGCCGTGGTCAGAGTGGCCATGGTCAGTCGGAGTGGCTGTGGTCGAAGTGACTATAGTCGGAGTGACCAGCGCGTGGCGCTTGTATGAGTGGTCGGTTACGACCACGTTGTGTGTGGTCGTAACGACTAGTATCGTGGTGTTTGTGTGAGTGATCGGTTACGACCATGTTGTGTGTGGTCGTAACGACTAGTGCCGTAGCGTTTGTGTGAGTGGTCGGTTATGACCACATGGTGTGTGGTCGTAACGATCAACTATGGTCATGGCACCTATATAAGGTCGTAGTCATGGCGACCGTGGTCGTGATCATAGCACCATGGTCGACAGTACAGTGGTCAGTGCTCAGACGACCTGTGTGGTCAGAGATGCGGTCGAAGACGAGAGTGGCGGGTCACTGTAACAGACATGTGCGGTCGAAAACGACTAACTTGTGTAGTCGGCCACAAATAGTGTGGTCGTGAATGACCAGTCTATGTGTATTCGTAGACGACTAGTCCGTGCATGGTGTGTGTGGTCGATTGCGACCAGTGTGGTTGTAGATGACCAGATTGTGTGTGGTCGGTTGCGACCAGTGTGGTCGTAGATGACCAGGTTGTGTGTGGTCAGTTACGACCAACTCTTGTAATAGTCGGTGACCACTGTAGCAGTCGTCAGCACTGTGCTCTGTATGGGCAGCAGTTGTAGTTGGTAGGCACTGTAGCAGTCGTTAGCACTGTGCTTGGTATGGGCAGCAGTTGTGGTTGGTAGGCACTGTAGCAGTTGTCAGCGCTCAAAGCAGAGCATGGGTGAGCGGCGGAGTAGTTGAGTGCTCTGCAAGGAGGCCTGGCTGTATATATATATACCATGTAATCTATAAGAGCAGAGCAAGTCGAATGAGCTCTACGGAAATGTTAACGTGAATTTGAGTTTGGTTTCATGATTGTGGTGTCCCGTAGATGCTATGACAACGAGTAATTGAGATATGACGATCAGGAGCAGAAAATTGAGTGAGCGGCTTACCGAGCTCAGGGGAGAATGGAGGCAGGGCTGCGGCGAGAAAGGGCTCAATTGGATGGTTCTGAGGAGTAGTGGGGAGTGGTGCGAAGCTTTCAATGGAAGCAATCAAGGTTTAGGGGTGAATTGAGGCGGTGGGAAGCAATAAGGCAATTCGGGCGGTGCTTGCGCGCGAAGGGAAGAGCTACGAGTCAACCGGCGCTTTGCACGAGGGAGGAGCAGGAGAGGGCGGCTGACGAGTGGGACCGCCGCTGTCAGCTCGGTGTGAACCAGGGCACAAGCACAACCGCAAATCCGGGCGGCGAGAGCTCGACGCGTGCGACAACGAGCGGGGAGAGGCGGTGGGGAGGCGGCGACGCACGGAGGCGCCAGCATCGGGAGGAGGCGGAAATACCCAATAGGGAAGGCGGATTTTTGAGGAACTTGCCAATTTGGGAAGGAAAAGAAATTCAAGCAAAAAATTCAATTAAAATTCAAAAACTTTGAATTTTTGGGGTGTTTCAACCCCGGCCTGCTGCCGTGTGGGCCCACGTCCTTCGAGAGCAAGTGCAACAGCAGCGGACCAAAGAAATCGTTCCTGTCATTGCCAATCAATGCACTTTCCTCGTGTTCCAAACACGTGGAAAGCATATAATTGCATCTATTTGTTGTGGAATTAGGGTGTAAAGTTGAATGGAACACTGTAGTTGATTTGAACGGGTAATTAGAGGGGCAATGGTGCCCAAATGATGTTACACTAATAAAAGTGTATAAGAGTGGCGTGATCCGACCGGTATTACCATTCATTATGGTAACTGGGGCCTTTCAGATAAAGTTCTTCCTTTTCTGAAGGAAGGATCAAACAAACCAAATGGAGTAGCATGCTAGGCTTGGACGCAACAATCCGATTGATTCAATATTCAAAAGAACCCATGCTGCTCTTTATAAAGATTCCATGCTGTTCTTTAGTTTTATTGCTTTGTTTGATGCCCTCCTTTTGCATCATTTTGCTCCTACATGACATTTTTTTTCTTTTTTGAGACGTCTTACATGCCTGTTTGTGAGCATGACATGTGTGCTGTTTTCTTGCACAAGAACATGTTTGAAGGGCTTTTATGCGCATCAGTTCGCATAGGATTTGCAAAATTTTTCTAGTCTAAGAATTTCCTACAGACTATGTTTTTTCTTACCGTGTGAATAATAAGAACATATACCTAACTGTATCCTTGACTCCCACAGAGATGCAAAATAGCCCATGCTGGCATTACAATGATCAATGATGTAATTACTGGAAATTTGTTGATTTTTCTTCCTGCCTTTCAGCTGCTCCTATATACTGCTAAATCTTACTAATTTCTTGAGTGACTACTGTACCTGTTTTTTACTTCATAAATGGCTAGTTATTCACAGACTGTTCTTATGCAGGAGGCAGTAGGAAGGGAAACATAATTGTAATAGGTGAGTATCCACCCTATCTATTCCCTTGTTCTTATTTCCTGTTCTCTTCAAAATGCGTAAATATATTCTTAAATATCTAAGTTATATCGTTTGATACTATTAGCTTAGAAGTAAACAAATCTAGACCTGCAAACCGCACTGTCCACCTACTAGTTAATAATCTAAATCAGAAGTGCAAAAACAAAAGAAAGAGGGGTAATCGACGCGTGGACCTTGCATTAGTCATATCTCGGCTCGCCGATCCGTTCCGTTCCCCTTCTACCCATTCGTCAACACCGCCGCTCCACTCTTTCCCCAATCCAATACGCAGCCGCTCCTACTGCTGCTGCTCGCTTCCCTTCTCCATATGCCGGCGCCGGCCAGCCCGGCACATTGGCCAAGCTGCTCGCCCGAGGCATGCGGCAACTTGACCATCTCCTACCCGTTCTGTCTGGAAGAGCCCGGCCGGCCACCGTGCGGGCCCACGTCCTTCGAGCTCAAGCGCAGCAGCAACAGCGCGTTCCTCTCCCACTCCATGAGGAAGTACGAGGAGCTCAGGAGCGATGGTATCCTCTTAACACTGCAGCGGCCACTTGCCGGTAAGCTTACTCGTCAGGAGCGATGGTATCCTTGCTAAAAGATTACACAAGGATGGAACCAGTGGCGGACGCAGGAATTTTAGAATGGGTGTTTGAAGTTGTAAAAATATTTTTCAGTACAAAATATAAAAATATACAGTAGCAATAGTTAACATACAATTGTTCATACTAGGGATAATATGTCAAATAATATAAAGAAATTACAAAACAATTGGAAAAGTTCACAAATTAACTCGGCGATGCTTCATGCCTTGGAAGCGTGATATAATGTCATCATCCTTAACAAGCATACAAGATACATTGCTTCAGCATTTAGCATTGCATGAACAATACTTCATTGCTCAAAAGAATCACAGCACCCAAAAACAGAAATCACACTTGTTCAACCAGTATCATACGGTAAAGAGTGATCACAACAAAGGAAAGTAGAGCTATGATACACATGAGTAGTTTGTTGTAGGTTGTAGCATTGTAATTGACAATAAAGTTCAGAAATATTATTGTTTCACTTTAAGCAAATTGCTTCATAAATAATTAAGTGAAAATGTCTACAACAAAATTTAGAAAAATGTCATTTTGCATACCACGATGCATATTGCATTGCTGAACCAGCCTTGTTTTTCAGTAATTCACTGATGGTAAATAGAAGTTGACCTGGACCAGAAAAAGATGGCCAGCTAACGCTAAGAAATGTAAGATGATTTATGTACAAAGGTTGAATATTTCTGGATTGAGGCATTAATGTTTACAAGTAAAGGTGAACACCGGAGTCACTGCGAAGATTATCTCATTAGCTGATCACAGTAGTTCGTTGTGACCAGCAACACAGCTCAGACAGAGAGAGGCACACACAGATATGAACTGAATGATGATAGCATTGCAAATTGAAAGAAAGCCTCCAAGTATATGAAGTAAGCGAATCTGTAGAACACAGCGCAGCAAACTTCAGCTTGCAACTTTTGTAACCCATATTCACCGGCATACCCACTAAGAGTTCTAAAGCTATCGACTAAACGGTCAGTTACTGGATGTTCAATTGCCTAACCAAACAAAAATGCTAGCATCCTAGTTGATTTACTGCACAGCGCAATAGTCATCAACAAACACAGGCAGCATACCAGCATCAGCAGGAACAGAAAGGCGCAAGCATTTCAAAGCTTACCAATGTAGGGATCGAGGTGCTGGAAATTCCTGTACTAGCTCTCCGCGTCATCGATAAGCCTATCGGTGACGTCCAGGTCCTCCTGCACCACCCCACACACGAAATCCAGCATGAGAAGAACACACAGAAATCATCATCAGATGCGGCGTGGAGCCGGAGCCGGACTGCGGGAGCTGGTCAGCCGGAGGTGACACGGTCTACGGTGGTGGTGGAGCGGAGGGCGGAGGCGCGGTCGCCAGTCGTGCGGCGCTGAGTCGGACTGCCGGAGGCTAGATCCACCCTCCAGGTGGTGTCGTGGACTCGCGGTGCCGGCGGAGGCACACTCGCTGGTCGTGCTGGAGGGTGGAGCGGAGGGCCGGAGCCCAGATAGCGGTCGCGCGGCGCCAGAGGCCGGAGGCGCGAACCGCGTGGTCGACGCGGGGTCGCGAGCTGCTGCTCGCCTGCTTGGGCATCTCGGCTAGGGTTAGGGATTGGGCAGGATGGGGATCAGATCGGGCCATCGGGGAGACGGGGACGCTGTTTCTATCGCGCAAGTTAATGGGTTGGGCCGCAGGCTGCGGTGTGTTTCCGGTCGGGCCAGTCGGCTGGTTGAATAGTGATGGACTGGAGGCTAGAAATAGTTATTTTGGCCCAATTAAATATATGTATATGTATTATACCTTATATATACTAGGTTTTTTGTCAAAAAATTTGGGTGTTCAGTTGAACACCCATGAACTACTGTAGATCCGCCCATGGATGGAACTAGCGCTAATCTCTATAATCTTCCCACTAATCGGAATATCTTGATTGATTCTTCGGATTCTTGTTCCGATTCTGTTTGTTACACTTGGACTCAACTTGTTTGTTTTTTCTTGTCAACCCTTAAATAGCGTTGAAAGGTATTAGTTATCCATCTAAAGAGATGTTTTGTAGAATTGTTGTGTTTGGTCAAAGGGATGTCTGATGATAAATGCTATTTGGTTATTGTTAGTGGGAAATAATCGTGGAGACAATTGCATGGTGGTTGTTGTCAGATATGCAGAGCCAAAACGTCGTGTAGTTTGGAGCAGATAAAGCACATGCTTTATATGCCGCACGGGAGTTCCCTGGAAGCGGGCTCTAATACTAGTTCATGCAATCTCTGAGTGGTCTGCTGGTCGGACAAAATGTACAGTAGACCTCCAACTAGGGGTACTCGATCAATTGCTTTAGGAAGCTTACAACCACATATGTCTTAGGGTCTTAATTAAGTATTAAAGCCATATTTAATGGATTATTTAATCCTCGTTAGTTAGCCTCGAATTTTAAGTGAATTCATAACTTGAATTTTCTCTTATTAGAATTCAAATCAGAGAATATTCTTTAAACAAGAGTAAAAAGGAAGTTTTTATTGACTTAAAATTGAGAAAACTAACCGAGAAAAACCAAAAGATTTTCTATCCATTGGGCTTCAAATCTAGCAACTACTATTTTTGCAGTTGAAAAAAACCCTTATAAAAACCTGGCATGGTACCTGTTGGCTTAACGTCTTTCAGAGAAAACCTTTCATGTTCTTCAATTTCCTCTGCCTCTCCCCCTTAGCACCCTCCAACTGAGTGCTTTGGAGCCACCTTTGTCCTTGAGTTCTTTACCTGCATAGGAGGCGGGTTAGTGTTTCTGGTCGGTAATTCATTGACCAATTCGAGAGACTTACGATCACACGCATAAGCTATTTTTCTGTCCCCTCGAACCGTCATGATCCCTTTTGGTCTAGGCATTTTTAGACTTTGGAAACTGTAATGCACGACAACCAGAAACTTAGCTAAAGTCGGTCGGCCAAGGATCCCATTATATGAAGTTTCGAAATCAACTATATCAAACGAGGTCTTTTCTGTTCGGAAGTTATCAGGACTTCCAAACGTAACTGGTAGAGACACTTGCCCAATCGATTTGGCCGAAGATCTCGGGACTATGCCATAAAAGGCATACTTTACAGGCTTTATTTTTTTACTTAGGAACTTGCATTTCTTCTATAGCTCCCATGAGATGCTACGAGAACTATCTCTATCTATCAAAACTCGATTAACTTTACAATTATTTATAGTAGGTTCTACAATAATTTGGAACCTACCTGGTCGAGTTGAAGGGACAGAGTAGTCTTTTTGGCCTAAGGAATGGTTATCTCTGACCACCTGGATGGCTTGATGGCGACTAGTGCTTCGGTGAGGTTCACCTCATGTTCCACAGTCTTCAGTTGTCGTCTAGACTCGTTGGAGGAGGATCAGCCGAAGATCATATTGATGGTGTGCTCTGGTTCCTGGTACTCCATTTCTTTGTCACCATTCTTATCCTTTTTCGTGCTTGGTTCTCGACCTCCCGAGTAGTAATCCTCAAGCTTATTTTGCCTGGTATGGTAGTTGCAAAGATCATGCCCTACCGTTTGGTGGAGTGGACAAGATCTCTTGCTTTTCTTGGATTCGTCGATCAGGGCCTTTACTTTATTCTGATTAGAATAATCATTTTTACCATTTGGAATCGCAAGGACTTCTTTCGTATTGGGCTTGCGATTCTTCTTACCATTTGGTGATTTGTTGACCTTCTTTTCTTTCTTCTCTAGGTTCGGTTAAGGAATCTTCTCTATCATATCAATGGCCTTATTTCATTCGACCGCTTCACTAGCGGCAACATATTTATCGCCATATCAAACAGCTTGATGATTGTTCATGGAAGGTTCATTGCAATGTCCTCCGTAAATCATATGTTCCTTAATCTAGTCTTGAATGCCTGGATAAAAGAAGAATCTGTGACAACTAGGATAGAGTTACAAAACTGACTGAACCTTTGGACGTATTCTCGCAAGGTCTCATTGGGTTCTTGTCTGATTCAATGAAGGCCATCTTCCTTCTTGGGACAGTTGTATGCCCCCTCGAAGTTGGCAATCAGTAGGTCACAGAGTTGTTCCCAAGTGTAGATTGATCCTGCCAATTGGTTGAGCAGCCACGATCTATAAAAATAGTTTGACATCACAGAGTTGTTTCCCTTGAGAACTGTTGGTAAATAGTTTGGCATCACATTGTTTTCACCTCCCGTGGCCCTGATTGCAGTGGTGTAGATCTATAAAAATTATAATGGATTTTATTTTCCACTGAATTTCTCAAGATTTGCCAGTCAGAACCATTTCGATCAGCGCACCGCTTGAAGGCTTACCGAGAATGCCCAATAGCTCGTGATTAGGTCATGGCACCTTCTCTGGAAAAGGGCCAGATTGTATTCTGTTGGAGACCCCTATTCCTCATATAGTCATCGTGGGGAGCTGGTGCCCCTATCCGGTCTTGGATACTTAAGTTGTATCTCCGACCAGATACATGGTTTAGATGATGACGTAGATCATCCGGACCGTATCCCTGATATCATCCTTCGTGACAAGGGGGAGGAGTTGCTTCATTTTCAAAGAGCCTTCTTCCCTCATGACTTCCTTGATAAAATCTTTGAGCGAGTCTTATGCCTGCTAACTGATTATTCTCAGTCCGACCATGTTAGCTTCTATCGTGTGGAGAGTGCACGGGTGAAGTCAACGTCTAGCTCTGGGAGTGCCTTTGCTCTCGATACATCTGTGTTTGTCGCATGGCCAAAGTTGAGACTTTTCAGTTTGAAAGAAAGGCGCACCGAAACCGAGCCAAAACCAAAATCGGTAAATACAACTTACTCGTGGGTGGACGATGGCCAAAATGACTTTAGATATATTCTCACATGTCCCAGCAAGTAAGAACACAAAAGAAATCACGTCAAAAACTCTCAGATACCCAAATCACACTTTGAAGCCATATCAAGTAAAACCGGGTTTTCTTGATAAACTTGCTATCAAAGTACCTAGATGGGTGGAGATAGATTTTCAAAGGTTGTCTTTATCTCTTATATATCCTTACACAGCAAGATCAAGAAAAGGAAAGATAAGAGATCAAAACCAACCAAATCAAGAACAAATCAATCAAAATATGAGATATCCATAGAGCTAATCAAAGATTGATGTATTGCTTACTTAAGGAGGTAAGTTTTACAGCTATTCCACCTTGGAGGACAGAGAGTACACAACGCACTCAACTCTCAAAATCTAACCCTAGACATGAGAGCATAAGAGATATAGATTGGATGGTTAACACGAGTCTCCATCCCAATCCCTTTATATAGGAGGGCTAACTAGCCACACCTAGCCTTTAGTGGATATATCCACACACGGGTTTTATTCACATATATTTATTTATGCACGCTTTTCAAAGTGCATAATTTTAATCAAATCAGCTTCTCCTTGACCTAAACCGCTCTCCAAGCGCCACTAATGCACTGTGGTTTTTATCCAAGGCAGATTCCGATATTTTGACCAAACTACTGAAATACTCTTCCTTGACCGGGTCATCTCCTTTCAATGTAGGCAATCGTCATACTTGCCACGTGTAGGTTCATCATTGGCTTGCCACGTATCGGCAAGTCTCTCCTACTCCGGTTCTACAGGACCACAGCTCACTTGGACTGACCAAGCCACATGGTGCAAACCCGTCGTTCGAACTCGCCTTCAACATTTTCCGCCTTTTTTGTGCCAAGCTTGAGCTCACCATCTCACCTAGCATCCTTGATCATTCTGGATCTCGGCTTCTCCATGAGCATAGCCCCGACCCTCGCCGTCGACCATGGTAACTCCAAGCGTCCCTGCACATCTAAAGATAAAGAAATCGTTTCTGGGCATAAGTTCTTCATAACTTAACCCACGTTGACCAAAACATGCATCATGCAACAATCTTAATGCAATGACTCAGACCACCCAAACTCCATCCATGATTTAAATATCAAAATCATCAATTTCTGCCAAAACCAGTATTACCGCTCTCCTCTGAAGCCGGTACTACCGCCTCTATTGAAACTTTGAGAGGTGTCAGAATGACTGAGAGATAAGGAATCACAAGCCGGTACTGCAGCTAGTGCATTTCACAAGCCGGTACTTTGAGAGGTATCCATGTTGATCGAGGGTTTAAGTGAATTTCACAATCAAAAGATGCCAAAAAATGTCATCTCCAGTCTTCACTAACTCGCAGTATATTTCTCTTTGTGACTGGCAAGTATAGGTCATCTGCAAAATATTGAAGCTTCAAACATAGTACTTCATTTTGTTGGGGGACAAATCGTCAAATTTAGTAATGTTGATATTACTTTTGTTAGTTAACCTTGTGTGCTGTTGCAAGCAGCAAGTGGACTGGTGGGAGGATAATACTAATAGGTATGCTAAAATCATTTATACATTGATAACAAAAAAAATTTAAGCAAGCAAACCCTTAATTTGTGTCATCTGATATAAGACTGGTTGATTAGGAACAAAATTTGTGGCCTTACCTTGTTCGTAACTTTTGCCACCATGCAATTTTTTATGTAAAAAAGAAAGAAAAAAATGCTAATTGTGTTCATGGAAATCTAAATGTCCGCAATATACCTTCCAATTTTGTAAAAGGAAATAACACCTGCTTTAATATCAGTTTTGACAGCAGCAGTTGCAAGCTTGCTCCTTCCATGTATTTATGTGCTGATATGGCATAGGAAGGGAAAACAATTACGCTACCTCCTTTGCACAAAGGCTAGCAGCACCACTGAAGCAAATATTGAGGCCCTAATAGTATCTTATGGATCCCTAGCTCCAAAAAGGTACAAGTACTCAGAGGTAACGAAGATAACGACTTTTCTCAATAACAAGCTTGGAGAAGGTGGTTATGGTGTGGTTTTCAAAGGAAGTCTACATGATGGTCGTCAGGTTGCTGTGAAATTCTTGCATGACTCCAAAGGAAAAGGGGAGGAGTTCGTGAATGAGGTTATGAGCATTGGCAGGACCTCTCATGTTAATGTTGTTAGCTTGTTTGGGTTTTGTCTGGAGGGCTCAAAACGAGCTCTTATATATGAGTACATGTCCAATGGTTCTTTGGATAAGTACATTCACTCCGAGAATCCCAAAGAAATTTTAGGATGGGAAAAGCTCTATACGATAGCAATTGGGATTGCTCGTGGGCTAGACTACTTGCACCATAGGTGTAATACACGCATCGTCCATTTCGATATCAAGCCTCAAAATATCCTTCTAGACCAGGATTTTTGCCCAAAGATTGCCGATTTTGGTTTGGCTAAATTGTGTCGTGCCAAGGAGAGCAAGCTTTCAATGACTGGTGCTAGAGGAACAATTGGATTCATTGCTCCTGAAGTTGTATACCGAACCTTTGGAGGTGTTTCAACAAAGTCAGATGTTTATAGTTATGGAATGATGTTGCTAGAGATGGTTGGAGGCAGGAGAAATGTGAAATCAGTGGTCGAAAAGTCTAGTGAAAAGTATTTTCCAGATTGGATTTATGACCATTTTTCTCAAGATGACGGATTACAAGCTTGTCAAGTCACAGGTGAAGTTGAGCAAATCGCCAAGAAGATGGCTTTAATTGGCTTGTGGTGTGTACAAGTATTACCTATGCATCGCCCTACAATAACCCAGGTTTTAGATATGTTCGAGAGAGGTTTAGACGAATTGGACATGCCACCAAAGCAAAGCTTCTGTGAAATACTGTAAGATACTTTCTCTACACATTTCTAATGCTGTTTGGTACCATTTTCAACGAAGTTGATTTGTTATCTCTTTTTCAGTGAAGATTCAGTTCACAATTTGAATGCAGAAAGCACAAGTTGTACTAGTCCTGCCAAAGCACAATCTCTTGGTGAAGTGCTAAAGGTTGAGAAGACAAGCCTTGTGAATTCAAAAATCCTAAGACGATTACCAACTCTGTGAAAAGATGACCTACACTGGGGTATCATAACTGTTAACATATTCCTGTGATTCCTTTGTATGAGGGTGGTAATCTGAAGCTACTAGAATTTTCATGTTTGAAAAGAGGCTACTATGTTATCTTGCATTGAAAGTAGTACATCCTAAGACTCCAAAAGGAGAAGAAAATATTGTCCAAATTATCAAGAAAATTGATCCAAACTTACTTAGTTTTCAATTGATTTAATGCTTGTAGCTTCCCTCCTCTCGCACACTACCCCCAAATAGTCAGACCATGAACCAAATACTAATGTGCACCTTTGTGCCAGCATCAAATCTAGGTACACAAACGCCACCACATTACACTTATGGAATGATGCATCTTTAGAGCAGCATCAGGTAGTTAGGCTGACGGCTGATGTCGAATACATTGAATTAAAATACTAATGTGATGGCCAACGATTCAATACCGAAACTTCCATCAACCTAACATATGATACCACCTAATCAAATCGATCTACGAGTGTGACAACTAGAAAAATCACAGCAATCGGTAAATCTACGACACGATCAAAGCGAACGTGCTTACTTGGTAGCCTCCTTTGAAGAATCAGTGAAGCAGCAGTAGTCAGCTTGGTAAAGCCTCTGCCCAACCCAATGCATTGGAGCAGTAGTCAGTGTCCGCTATAACCAATACGCGGCCAGTAGCACGCACTCCTGCCGTGCCTGGGTGCTACAAGATCCTCCGTGTTCCCTACGCCAACCGTGTTGGAATCAGCCCACCGATCGGTTCAGAAATGGCTCTGAACTCTACTCACGCGAGAGGAGTCTAACGGAAGGAAGCAGTATTCAGAACAGAGGAGTGAAGAATACAGAGCAATCTTCTGAAACTGGACGCACAAGTCTGGACTGTATTCTCTGTTACTCTGATATTTTCAGATGATACACAGTGTAATTGTGTAAAAGAGTAATTCCCTTGACTCTGAAACAAAACTGAAAACTAACTGACTGAACGGAAACTACTGCAGGATCCGCAACAGACGCGTGATCCGCATCTCACGCACACGCACGATGCATTATCTAGTCCCATTATCAGCTATGCACGCTCAAAACAACATCTCACACGTGTACCTGATGACTCGCCAAAATCGACCTTTGTTATTTGCACTTGGCCAGACTGAATACTTGACTGCTCAGACCAAGTCTCGGTTATTCTCTACACTCTCCCCCCTAACCGTGACTTGCTTCCTCCAGTTCCTGAACACCAAGCGACTGGCGCATCTCCTTGAATCTGATTCTCCCGCGTGCTTTGGTCAAAATATTTGCACGTTGTTCTTCAGTACTGACGTGCTCGACGATGATTAGGCCTTCTTTCACACATTCACGAATAAAATGATATCTTGTATCAATATACTTACTTCTCCCATAAAACATTGGATTTTTCATCAAAGCAATAGCTGACTTGTTATCAACAAACAACTTAAAAGGCTTGGGAGTTTGGCCAGTGATTTCACTTAACACACTCCTGACTCCTCAACCATATCCCTTGGCACGCCGCTGCCGTGGCTGCCACAAATTCAGCTTCACAAGAGGAGAGGGCAACACTTTTTCTGTTTTTGTAAGCACCAAGTCACTATACTTCCACCAAGATAGAATGCAACACCACTTGTGCTCTTCATGTCTTATAGATCTCCGGAAAGATTGGTATCACTGTAGCTGACTAACTTCTTCTCTCTTACTCTTGTGTATATCAAACCAAAATTGAGTGTACCGTTTATGTACCTCAATATTTGCTTGACTGCCTGCAAGTGAGAGCGCTTCGGCTTCTCCATGTATCTGCTTACTATGCCAACTGCATAGGCTAAATCAGGATGGGTATGTAGTAAGTACCTCAAGCTGCCTACAATCCTTCTGAAATCAGTGGGGTTCACATCTTCTCCTTCCTCATCTTTGTCAAGCTTCAACTTTGGCTCCATTGGAAATTTGGAGGGATTGCATTCACTCATCCTGGCCTGCAGGAGGATCTTCTTAGCATATGCGCTTTGCTTCAGAGTAATGCGGTTGTTCCTTGTAACGCCCCCGTTTCCAGGGGCGCGTACGGACACGGCACCCCGTAACTATTCACGCATGAACAGTTATGGAATGTCGCGCAAGAGTATACCATTGCATGCTTACAACCAAAAGTCCAGCATATATTTGACATAAGGATTAACATCCAGCTGACAGCGGGGCGTGCAAGCCCAAAGTATGATTACATTACAAAAGACTTCCAGAATCCGCTTGAGCGCGGCGAAGACCTAAAGCCACGGATCCTCGTCGAAGAAGAGATCCTCCGGAACTTTCTCAACGGGGAGACTTCCACCTTCGTCTTGATCCTCTAAAGAATAGATTAAGCAAGCCGTGAGCCAAACAACCGGCTCAGCAAGTCCCAAAGGGACCCTAACTTACTACATGCACGGAACATCAAGGGAAAGGAGTATACTTGGTTTATTACATTTGGTGGATGCAGTTTTATTTGCAATCATTTTACAAAATGGACCCAAAACTACTTCTTAAGATCTCAGGGGTTTTTCATGAAGAGTTCATTAACCAACTAATCAAGTTAAAGCATGTACAAAACTACTTAAACTTCGCTGCTGGAATCACCCAAGTGACACAGCTCCAATAACCGGGAGCACGGCGTATTCGAATACCATTTATTTGACTCTGCAGATTTTGCTCAGCTTTACCCACACGATCCCTTAACTCCCGCTAAAGAGTTAAGAAAGCCAGGTCGTTTCGCTGCTCAACCCTTGGTATACACTCCACCCGATAGGCGAGGAAACCCGCACATCCTCGGGTATCCGCTGGCCCTCGCGGAACGCCGGACCCGAGTTGTGGAGACCTATCGTTGTCTTAGTCCGACTCCCAAAGCGGGGTTTCACTTAAGTTGAGCAGGTACTAAACCAGGGTTGACAAGTCAACTCCTGTGGTTGAGCGATTGCTATGACATTTGCTCAGCGTAAGGGTTTCAGTCCTTATATTTTCACATGGTCCGCAACCTTACCAGGCCCGCGACCCAACCTAGGGTAAGCGGTGGGCGAAAACCGTCTTGCGGCGCACCACAACCCCGCCTTACCCTAACCTCAATTCTCGGGTAAGAGGTGGGCGAAAACCGTCTCGCGGCGCACCACAAACCCCCTTACCCTAACCTTAACCCTAGGGTAAGAGGTGGGCGAAAACCGTCTTGCGGCGCACCACAAACCCCCTTACCCTACCTCGTGCCCACAGGCACTCTCCGCTCTAGGGCACGGTGTCCCATACCACCCTACCCTAGAGTCGGGTTTGCAAATCCTATTGGCCCACTGCCACAGCCTTATTAGTGTAAGACTTTGCATGATAATAATACCCTATAATTTATCTAGATTAACAGATAATTATTTCTAGGGTTACAAAAGCATGGCAACAATTTAACAGTGCATTTATCAGTGGTAGGATTAACTATATAACATGTCATTCCAAACATTTTATTTTACTTTGAATTAACCTTTCACAAATAGCATAATGCAAATAGCATAATAACATAATTTAAATAACATGGGATACGACATGATCAAAGGATTTGGGACTTGCCGTCAATCCGAATGATCTCAGCTAGCTCGAACGAAGAAACACCTGGATCCTGAGCCTGCACTTGAACTTCCGGAATCTTCGAGACTAGCGCAAACACATAAAACAAATTAAATCCAGCTTGAGACTAATCAAGCGAGGGAAAATAAACTATTTAAAAAGGAGTAAAATGCATAAATCTCCAAATGAGGAATTTTAGAATTTTATCTGGGATGATTCTGTGGAAATGGAGGTCACCAATGGGTCTGGAATAATATTTGGAGCAAAGTGGTGAAATTTGGGAATTTTTGGGATTTTCTGTGATTTTCTAGGATTTATTTGGATTTTCTGGGATTTTGGAAATTGGGAAATCAATTGGAAAATCAAATGAACAGTGCTTGGGCCGGCCTTCTGCTACAGCGCGGCCTGGGCGAGAAAACGGCCCGCGCGGCCGAAAGCCAGCGCGGTCCACGCGCGCGCCTCCCCGCACCCGATGGCTGACGCGCGGCTTGCGCGGACGGCCGAGATGCGGAGGAGCGGGCGGATGAGATGAGCTGCTGCGGGGATCGGACGGCAGCGGAGCAACGAAGGCGGTGAAGCGGTACAGGGAGGGATCGGACGGAGGAGGGGCGATGATTTTACGAAGATCCGACGGTCGCGACATGTTGCCATCGGGC
Source organism: Dendrocalamus latiflorus (assembly GCA_017311315.1). Lineage (NCBI taxonomy): Eukaryota > Viridiplantae > Streptophyta > Magnoliopsida > Poales > Poaceae > Dendrocalamus > Dendrocalamus latiflorus. The sequence continues at coordinate 2,271,216 of CM029636.1, read as the reverse complement.
GGCCGGGGTTAGATGGCAACGGGAGGAACGGGCGGATGAGATGGGGCCACGTCCCCCGTCTTCAACCTCCAGCCGTGAGCTCGCGACAGAGGGACAGCGAAGCGGAGCTGTGGCGTTCCGGCGACGGTGACGGCCTACCGGGGCCGGGGAGGGTCCCGTCGGGTAGAGGGTGGCCGGGGGACTCCATTTTGGAGCCTTGGAAAGCGGGAAAAACAGAAGGGGAGACGGGAGGCAGAAAGGGGAACAAGTTCACCGGCGGCGAAGGAGGGTCGCTGGCGGCGATTGGGGCCAATCGGCCGCGGCTACACCATCTACGGAGGAGAGGGCTCACATTTGCGGCGGCGGCGTGAGCTAGGGGGCCCCGAGGTGAGCTGGCCACGGGGAGCTGTCGAGGTTGGCGGCGAGCTTCGGTGGCGAGGTCACACCGGCGGTCACCTGGCCAGGGGAGTGCACAAAAATGATCAGTGCGCTGAGGGGAAGCTCGGGGAGCAAGTAATTGGGGAATGGGGAAGGAGAGCGGAAGATCGAGCTACGGGGGTCGCCGGCGCAGGGGAGAGTCTCAACGGCGTTAGGGACGACGGGGGTCCAATCGTTAGCTCAGGGAGCTTCTTGGGAGTGGCAGGAGGGGAAAGAGGGTGTTAGGGGAGCTCGGGGATCAAAGGGGGAGCGAGGAGGCCAGGGCGGCTTTTATAGCCGAGCGGGAGGGAGGCGGAAACTTAGGGGAGAAGGCAATGGGCGGCCTCCGGGGTCAACAGGAGCAGGTGGGGAGTCTTCTCCGCGGGATGGAGGTGACGCTGGCTCTGCAGGGGAAGTAAAGGTGAGGCGACGGGAGCTTGGGGGCAGGTGCGCGGCAGCAGGGCGGGGGCGTGACCGCGCGCGGGAGAAGAAGGAGCCGCCGCTGCCAGGTGGGGTTGGGCGCAGGAGAGTGGCGACGCGTGGCGCGGAGGTGCTGCCTGCTTCAGACCGGGTGACGTCGGGCGACGCGAGCGGGGGAGGAATCCGGGGCGCAGAGGCGGTGCGGGGTGGCGCTGGGAGGCTGCGCGGCGAAGCCGGGAGCGGGGCGCCCTCACGCGCGGGCGCAGGCGAAAGGAGAAGGCGGAGAGGGGCTGGGGTGCCAGCGGGAGAAGGGGAGCGGGGCGGCGCCGCAGAGGAGGGGAAGGCGGAAGCGAGCGGGAGGCGGGGAAGGAAAACGCTAGCGGGGAGGGGCGCGAGCGCCAGGGAGGGGAGGAGGCGGAAAAAGAAGGGTAGCGCCAACCGGCGGAAGAGGCAAGGAAAAGGGAAAGGTGCCAAAGAGAGGAGAAAGCGGAAAGGCCGAAAGAGGAAGGCGGATTCCGGGGAGAACTTTCCCGAAAAGGAAAGTTTTCAAAATTCACTCAAAAACCCAGCAAAAATCAAGAAAAATTTTGGTTTGAAATTTTGGGGCTTTTCATTCCTCTGATCCACCTCAATGCCCAAATAGTATGAGAGTGCTCCAAGATCACTCATCTCAAATTCAAGCATCATCTGCCGCTTGAACTCTTCAATTTCCTTCACACTAGTACCGGTGAAAATTAAGTCATCAACATAGACACCAACCACCAATGTCTCGGCATATGCACTCCTCTTGTACAATGCTTGTTCTTGCGGGCATCTGCTGAAACCAAGCTGTTTCAGATTGGAATCCAACCGAGTATTCCAAACCCTTGGAGCTTGTCGTAACCCGTACAACGCTTTGGACAGTCTATACACCTTATGTTCCTGGTTCTTCACCACAAAGCCCTCTGGTTGGCATACGTAAACTTCTTCCTCCAAGTTTTCATTAAGAAATGTTGATTTCACATCTAGGTGCTGCACAGTCCATCGACGTTGGGCTGCAAGAGCAAGTAACAACCTCACGGATTCCATTCTTGTAACAGGGGCAAACACCTCATCATAATCAATACCTTTTTGCTAAATATACCCCTTTGTAACAAGTCTAGCCTTGTGCTTGATCACCTTGCCATCAGGGTCTTTCTTCAACTTGTAAACCCATTTGACACCAATGGGTCTACAACCAGCTGGAAGCTCAGTCAAATGCCATGCATTGTTCTTCTCAATAGCTTGGATTTCTTGCTGCATTGCCTCTTGCCACTCTCTTTCTCTGGCTGCCTCATGATACGAAGTGGGTTCTTCTGCAATGAGGAGATATAGCTCCTCTGGATCGAGGTGTGTTTCCTCCTTCTCTACATAGATGTTATAGAGTGAACGGCAACGCTTCAGTGCTTCTTCAGTTGATGACGAGGTAATGACACTTGGTGATGTGGCAGTACCAGTGGTGCGAGTTGCACCCATGTTTACGGGCTACCCTGGCTAACAAAAAGAAGGCAAAGCCTAAAGTCCCCAAGCTTGGCGCTGAATGACACGTCCAGCATGACGTTGCTCAGCTTGATGTCCCTGTGCAGGACGCACTACTCCCATTCTTGGTGCAGGTAGAGCAGGGCAGAACCTCACCGATTTACCGAATGCTGAGTTGCTGACCTGCAGTAGCCTGCTGCATTGCCGATGGGAGATAGGAATCTGAGTTCCCTTATATTCTTCTCTGCATAGACTTAATAGAGGATATCATCAATTTCACCTGCCAAAACCTTGTTACTTGCTGAGCGGCCCCTCAGTCTTCTTAAGGCATGAATTGCCTTCTTTTTGTTATCTTCCGCGGAATTCTATAATTGAGCATTATACTAACTACAAGTGTACAGCACTAACTAGCCCAGCGCATCAAAATCTACCCAATCTACAAACAGCATACAACCGGCAATCAATACAGTGTAATAATCGAATACTGAACTAATGGTGACAGTTAATCATAAAACAATAATGTGCGAAGAGGACAGGTTACAGCCGCAAGGTATTTGCCTTGAGCACGCTTGACGGACACGTTGCACGATGGATTCGAAATGTGCAACTGCCTAACTGCTCCCTCAACAACTGCATGTGAATCTACAGGATGGAATGGAAAGCAACCGATTACAACAGGAAATGAACTTGATTGAAGAGGGAACGAGTTCGCTAGCCCTACGGCTGTACGAAACACCGTTCGGCCAAGCGAAACCACGTTTGGCCTCGCGAACGGCCGTTCGGCAGAGCAAACAGCTGTTCATCCGTGTGACACCACATTCGACCGCGTCTTTGTCATCAACTACTGGCCGCCGCCGGCATAGCCGCATGCGCAAGTGCGGCCGCACATGGCCGCACCTGTGGCCGGCGACCTATTGTGGCGCAGGAGGAGGGAGGCACGATCCACCTTGCCAAGTGCGTCTGGGATTCGTACGCCATGGGAAGGATTCTTGACACAGCCGACGTGCGGCTGAACGGAGAATTCGATGGCCGGGAGACGGGAGTGCGCGGTGGTCGTCGGACTTTGGAGCTGGAGGCGCCGCTGCCGAGCCTCCCTGCATGGATGCCGGTGGAAACATTCATGCCACCGGTTGATACTTTCAGTTGTACATCTTCGGCCGTCACAGGCGGTAGCAGCGGCACTGGCACCACTCTAAGTCTAGCTCGTGGACATCTTCCTCGCTGAAATGACTACAGATCAGTGCTTTTGTATCAGATCAATTCTTGTGAATAATTGATTTTGACAATCTTTAGAGGTGTATGCTATTTACGAATGCGTATCCGCTTGATTTTTGACTTGACGTAGTGGACACAACTTACACACTGATACACAACTACAGAAACGAAAATACGACTATTAACAATGGCAGAATATTTTTGTCAACTCGTTTATTATCGTCCTACCAGATAAAAGGGACCTCAGAAAAGTCGATTATCAGCTCTTAATTCACAGATCATATACGCCATTTCGATTATCAGCTCGTAATTCACAGGTCATATATGCCATTTTTTCTGTTTCAATCATTTACTGCGAAAAGACCGAAAAGTGCCGCTTTCCCCCACCTTACACCCACCCAGCCTCTTCAGTTTCCTTTGCCTTCTTCGATAGGATCACAGTACAGGGGAAGTACAATCGAGGGTCCTCCGTAGACTGCACATGGTACTAAACAGCAGCAGCAACTGGAGTGTCAGGGTGAGCACCCCATTCGGTCCATGATCCATCGTATACTGCAACGTCGGTTTTGCCAAGGCGATGGAGGCCCTAGAATGAGAACATAGGTTTTAGCAACACAATTTACCATCAACAATAAGATCTTGCGATCTCAAGTCCAGGTGGTCTTAGCGTCTTACCAAAGCTAATATACATGCTGTCACACCAGTGCCGCAAGAGGTGGCCAGAGGTCGATCAAGTGATATACCTGATGGCAAATCACACCAATGTAATTACAAACATTGTCACAGCTATGGCCCCAATTCTATTTGTAACACTCAGCTATTGCAGTTCTACATTAAATATCACAAAAAAAATAAAAAATAAAAAAGGTGCCAGCAACAACCAACACAAAAATATAAGAAAGCGTAACACAAGAACCAGTGGTAATAATGGGTGGTGCTCTTACAACGAATCCAGAGTTAGAACTCTTTAACGATCTGAGAAACCATACTGAGCTTGAGCAAAAACTAAGCCTGGGCAACTTGTCATTGTACTCATAAGCAGGCCAGCCAAGACTGGCATAGCTAGCCAAGCTGTGCTGGGTGGCTACTGAACCCAATCATCAGCTAAAAAAGAACATTAATAAGAGGCTACAAGATTAGGTTTCCAGTTAAATTGTATACATACTTCCAGAATTGGTAAGAGGCTTGCAATTAAGGCACACATAACTTGGCACCTGGAGGGCATCAGCAGCAGGGAGAAAGTATTTGCAAATTTACATGGACGAAATATATTACCTTCTTGCTCAAATCGTTTACGCAGCTCATCTGGAGGTAATAGCTTTTGTGAACTGTCAAGCACCTGCAGAATGTTAATGAAGACTTAGCGACATCTTTGGTAATACTTGCAGAGATAAAAAAAATGAAGAATTAATAACACATCGACCAAAACAAAACTACTTGATGGCTTCTACTAACGATATCCTATTTTCTAAATTTATTTAACATGCCTTCCTTATCACACCAACAAAATCTAATATACCAGATAAAGGCATATAACTGGAGTCAAACATTAATATATCTAGTAAACACAAACATGTACTGATGTACCCAAATCAAAATGAAAGAATGAGGAAAACTACAGTTGACCAAATGATGTTAAAAATGACAATAAGTGTATTATATGATAGGTTGAAAATTGACCTCCAAATGTGAAATTTATCAAAGAAATATCCATTACTGTCCAATGTAATTTGTAAGCACAGCAAAAAAAAAAAGGGATCAACAGCGCAAAATGAACTAATCAAAGTACCATGTGGAAAAAAAGAGTACAAACTGAATGGATAATTGCAAATTTCTACCTGGGAAAAAGGGATGCATTTGCTCCCAGGCACATGCCCACTTCTTATTCCCTTGCGCGGCTCTGGATTTGCACCATCAAATCTGAAGTACAAGTTTCATGTCAGTGTACAAAACCACTGAGAGGCATCACGCAAAGAACTCAATGAAGCATTCACGTTTTTTCTTTCAGGAGGTAATATAGCAAAACTAACGAAATTACTGAACCAGAAGCACAAGTTTTAAAAAAACCAACACTTGAACCAACACTTGACAAACCATAATACTGTGTAATGTTACTATGATAGTGTTACAAACTTACACGGAGTACCATGGTTAAACAGAAAAAAGATACCTAAAATGCAAAAGCTGAACCAACTTATTGGCAAATATATATTCTTGACATATAACATGATGAGTCTATGACTATGGACATTATCCAAATAATTGTGCTGAACACAGAACACTTAGGGCCACTTTGCCATTGCTGTGCAGTGCAGTGTTGCACTATGGAATTTAGTTAGTTCCTGGAATGTTTACCAAATACAAAGATTTGGCTGTTGTAGCTCCACAAAAGATAGGTAGTCACCATCTCCAAAATAGCAAAATAAAAGTGCCTTTTAAAAGCTACCACAATACCAAATGGCTTAAGGATAAAGGCGAAGGCTTTACATACAGCATACATGTATGGTAGACTAATCTGACTTTTCAAGAATTAAAAGATTAACAATACCTAGGCTTCGATCGAGCATCTATAAGTTGGTGCGTCTGGACATCGATGTTCTCTTTCACCTGAGAAAACTGTATATATTAGTTATATCAAACAAGCAGAATGAATTTAGTGAACGGTGAGGAAAGATAATAAGCAAGTTTTTAGGCCCTGAGCACCTCTAACCTGATCAAGATTCCAAAGAAGATGAGGCTGCAACTTTGCTTCAAATGTGGAGGGACCAACCTACAAAGATAAATTGAAGTTCTTAACTAAAAATTGAAGCGAAACACCCATTACAGCAGCTACTAATTATTTATTGCAACTAAGAGGTTGATAACTCCATACCGTTAGTAAGGCTCAAAAGTTTTCCTTAGGTTCCTAATGCAATATTGCTAGAACAAACAGAAATAAGAGGTTTAAAACAACTTACCAATTGTCCCTGATAAGCTTTCTCAATTGCTTCACAAGCAGCACTGGCTTTTAAGATAGCATCGCTAGAGGCACTTGATTCAACATCATACCCAGAAGCACGCCATTGGGGCAAACCTCCATCCAACACCCAAACTTTGTCATGTCCAAAAACACGAAACATCCTGTTATCAAGGAAACAGGCATCACACACATGCAATTAAATATCAAAACTAATACAAATGAAGTCCCTATTGTAAATGCATTGGTAAGAAAAACTTAATCATTAAAGAACAACAGCCAAAAAAACCTCTTGTTTCTGCCAGACTTCTACTGTAGCTTCTTTTACTTAGTTCTGTGAAGAAAAGAAACTTACCACCAAACACGAGCAGCGCTAAAAAGCCCCTTTCCATCGTAGACTACTATCCCATCTTTGTTGTAGATGCCAAGGGCAGATACAGCAGCAGAAAATGCTTTTTCAGATGGTAGCATGTGTGGTAACTGACTCAAAAAAGAATACATCAACGATCTCAAACACAAACATGCATATATTTACCAAAAAAAGAAACAAGCAATCAGATCGACAATCAATACGAAGAAACCAAGCAAGTATGCCATGTTTGGCAACTTATGCTATATGGACACAAAGCTGATTGCCTGCCCCTGACCAAAACAGGCTATGTCTACTTCAATGCAATATAAGCTGACAATTCTACGGATAAGAAAAAAAAATATGCAGACTTCCTGTGCCGCTTTCAGTTGAAAACATAGGTGCCACAACACCAATTTGTGCAATATTAAGCTTGATCGTGTAGCTAGAGAAACCAAACTTCACCAACTTTGTGACACTTTGAATCATCCTTTCAGGGGTTACTAAAACATGGACCACCATATCATGAGACACACAAAAGAAATCTATCTGTGAGTGTTCACTGTGTTAGGATATGGCGGTCCCTGTTTTAGTTTGCCTGTTTTGAACTTTTACTATCTGATGTTGGCTAACGCTGTTGCTGTGGATTGATTAACTGATCTGAATCTGAATGTTTTGGCTTCACCTATTAATGGAACTGGGGCTGCCACACTGTTCTTCTAGAAATCCACCACGGGGATCCCTCTATTTCTCTACCTAGTCTACTATTCCAGGAACAACTCAAGTGCATAGTACCCACCAATACTGTGACGATTTACAGTAAGAAATATCTATAAAGAACTGAAAGAGAAAAACAAGGATATCAGCAGTAAAGAATGTAAGATGATGTAGGACAGCAACAAAGTTCATATGACCAATTAGTAATTAACCAAAAAACTACAAGCTAGTGAGCTGAACTTACACTCGATGTTCTGTCAGATATTCCGTCAACATCAAAGAATAATGCACCAGGAATATGAGCCACCTGGGAACAAGATTGAAGCAAATATTACATCATCAGAATATCTGCTACTATACTTTCAAATGAACTGCAATCACCGAAAAATTAAGGTGACACAAACAATCAATAAAAACAAGTTTATAAAACCATCAAACAAGTGCAACGACATAACAGCAAATAGAGTTTCCAAATTCCAAAACCTCAAAACACACGTAATCCCTACCTGGTACTCCTGAAGTGGGTTCCTTTTCTCCACAGGAATGTACCAAGAGGCATCAAGTACCTTGACCAAAAAAAAAGTATAAGATACAATGCACTGATGGAAGAAAGGCATATTTAACAGCATGAAAACTATCCTGTGAATACCATAGTTATATATGAATCCTCCTTGTACTGAATATCTGTTTCGTTATTAATCCTGTTGAGACTTCGTTGTAATGTCAATGACAAAGAAGAAGCCTCCAAAATTTGTCCTCGGAATAAAGTTTACACCATGATGTGAATTCAGTGTAAATTGTGAAGACCAAATTAGCAAATTAAAGGCCCCTGACTTCCTGCATGAACTATAATATAAGCACCTCAACTATTTTTCGAAGAATTGAGGTCGCCTATGATGAAACAACTGCAACAGATTCTCACTCACCTAAACTATCAATTCACATAGCTAATATCACTAACTTAGCAGCTAATAAGTATTAAGATTTATCCCTACAAGCAACGCCGGCCAAATTATCACAACGGCACAACCCAAACACAATGAACGCATCAACATACTAGCTGTACAACCAACAGTTCACTGGCCAAGTGCAGATTACTAGAATACAGTTCAGTACTATGCATGCTACCTTCAGATCGGGATCCCTGAGGTTGGCGTGGAGCCACTCGGCTGACACCACGGGCTCGGTCCTTGGTAGCGCGTGGACGCCCGCGTCCTCCGATACCGACGACGACGACGACGTGGCGTTGCAGCGCGCTGCGATCCCGAACGGCGCGGCGCCCATCAGCGGCGGCGGCAGCGACGCCCTGCACCCGAGCCCCGCGTCCTCCGCGGCGCGCGCCCATCCGACCCTGCCCTGCACGCGCGAAAACCGAACGACGTCAGCTTGGGGGGATCGAGGTGGGGGCAAAGCGGCAGGATTTACGACCGCGAGGAGCGTGGCAGTGAGGAGGAAGGATGGTTTCCTTGGGGAGGGAGGGGAGGAGGCGGTGGTGGGGGCGGGCGCCGCGGAGGGCGGCGACGCGGGAGAGGAGGGAGACCGCCATCGCCATGGGTAGGGTTTTGGGGGTTCTAGAAGGTTTGGGAAGGGGACGGGGGAGGGAGGAGTTGCTGATTGTCTGAGTTGAGTGGATTTGATGTTGACGTGGCGGCAATGAAATCCTCGTCGATCCGGCCAGAAAGGAAACCACCTGTTTCGCGGGAATCTGCGGTTCTGGTGGGCAAATGATCGCCCGGCACTGCACCAGCACTGGCTCTGCTCGGATAAGATACGGTCCGACTAGGACCAGTATAGTTGGTATAAATAAGTTATTTTATCAGATCATATCGGCCAGTCTGGATACACTTAGTCAAACAGATAACCAATAGTTTGTTAATTTTACTGTCAATCATAAGTAATTTTCTTGTCAGCTACAAGTAATTTACTACCAATTATTGAGTCACAAGTATTTTTACTGCTAGCCACATGTAGTTTTACTGACAATCGCAAGTAATTTTACTATGAAGTTACCTATCTGCGCTCAGAAGAGTGCAGTAACCATAATACAAGTAATTTTATTGCACCATTACAGGGGAGCTGTTGTTCATGTCATTCTGGGTCGGCTCACTGTGCCGAAGTGCTAGCCCAAACTAGATACGCTTAGTCAAATCGGGTTGACACATCTCGTTTACTATTCGTATCATATCGTGCCTGAGTCGGGCCAACAGTACCGTGTCTCGGGTCAACACGATTAGCCTGGCCCATTTGGCCAAGTCTACGTGTTGACTCTTTAGCTTTCTTTCTTTCTTTCTTTTTTAGAGGAATTTTCTATATTTCTCTCAGTCAGTGGTAGCCACATGGGCGGCATGGCCTAGCACGGTACAGTACGGCCCATTTAGTCAGGTCTCACTTAGCCCATTAGCATAGATGGGCTATGCCATGCCACCCTGGGTCATTTAGCCTGATAGGCCAAGAAGCCTCGTCTAGTCTATTTCGGTCTAATTTTTTTTTTAAATTATAATAATTTTTAAAATATGTAGAATCCAAAAAAAATACAAAATAAGTTATATATAGGTATACCTATAAAAGAGACAAATATTCTAAATGTAATAATGGGCTTTATTAATGTTTAAATGACTGCCTTGTTAAAAATTTTGTAGAAAACCATGGTAAAAAAGAGAGTACAACATTAGCTCGGCAGTCCATGTAAACAATGAGAAAAGGTATATGTACATTGATGCTGAAAATGTCATTGTCTAGATAAAGATTATTGAACGTGTCTACCAACTCTGTATTCTCTAAAGAGTATTGAGCTCGTGAATCAATTTGTTCCAAGTCTTTCACTGTTAGGAGATCTTCCACTATCTCACTTGTGAGTCTTGTTCTTTGCTCCTCCAATGCGGTGCGAGGGGATGGGGCTGACGCGGGCGGCTCGGATGCGGTGCGAGGGGATCGGACGGGTGCGATGCGAGGGAGGTGGGCGAAGCGGTATGGGATCGGATGGAGGCGAGGGGCGGAGTTTATGAAGATCGGACGGCTGAGACGAGACTTCATCCGAGGCCTGACGTTAGACGGCAACGGAGAAAACGGGCGGATGAGATGGGGCCACGTCCTCCGTCTTCTTCCTCCCGCCGCGCACACGGCGCAGAGGAGCGGGGACTGAGGCGCTCCCGCTCTCCGGCGACGGCGAAGGCTTCCGGCGGGGAAGGAGGGTGCCAAGAGGTGGTGGGCGACAAGGTGGGTCCATTTTGAGCTTAGTGGAGCTCGGGGGTCAGTGGAGGAGGCAGGAGGCAGAAGGGGGTGATCGGGGGTTAAGGCGGTGGGGAGGATCGCCGGCGGCGATCGGGACCAATCGGCCGCAGCTACACCATCAGTGGGGTTAGGAGCTCACGTTGGCGGCGGCGGTTTAAGCTGGGAAGCTCTGGAGCGTGCTGGCCACGGAGAGGATGGATCGGCCGGCGGGGAGGCTCGACGGCGGCGCTCCACAGACGAGCACCTGTCCAAAAAGGTCCACCATTGTGGTTAGTTCACTGAGGAGAGGCTCTGGTGAGAAGCAATTGGAGAATGGGGAAGGGGAGCGGGAGATCGGGCTACGGGGGTCGCCGGCGCAGGGGACGATGGCGGCGGAGCTCCGGACAACGTGGGCTCAATTGGAAGCTCGGGGAGGCTCTCTGGGGTGGCGGAAGGTGAATGGAGGCAGTGGGGGAGCTCGGGGAGCAAAGGACCGGGCGGGAGCCGAGAGGGGGCTTTTATACCCGAGCGGAGGGGGGCGAAACCTTCGGGGAGAAGGCAACGGGAGCGGCTACGGCAATCAACAAAGGGATGGACGGGGGTGGTTGAGGCGTCTCCTCCGCGCAGGGGTGACGCCGGCTCTGCACAGGCGGAGTAATGGCGACGGACGGGAGAGGGGAGCAGGTGAGCTTCGGCACGGACGAGCTCGAGCTCCCGCGCGGCGGAGGGGACTGGCGGAGGCTGGCAGGTAGGGTCGGGGGCAGACGCGGGGCGACACGTGGTGCAGAAGTGCTGCCGGCTTCGGACCGCGCGGTCGGGACGGCGTGGGCGCAGCGCGAATCCGAGGGCGGCGCAGAGACGGGCGCAGCGCGCAGCGCCAGCGCGTGCGCGGGGCGAAGGCGGAGAGGGGCTGGGGCGCCAGCGGGCGAGGGGGAGCGAAGGGGGCGCTGGGTGAGAGAGAAGGCGGAGTCGGGGCGGCGCCAGCGCAAGCGCGAGGGAAGGAGGCGCCGGGAGAAGAGAGGAGGCGGGAAACCGGGGAGGGCGCCAGCGGGAGGGAGGGGAGCGGCACCAGCGGGAGGGAGAGGAAGGCGTCAACTGGAGGGAGAGGAAGGCGCCAGCGGGCGAGGGAGAAGAAGGCGCCAGCGGGAGGGAGAGTCGGGCAGCGGGGAAAACGGGAAGGGAGGCGGCGCCAAAGGAGGAGGGGAGGCGCATGGCCAGAAAGGGAAAGCGGCAGCGAGGGAAACTTTCCCGAAAGGGAAAGTTTCCAGAAATTCACCTAAAAATGCAGCAAAAACAATGAAAATTTTTGGTTTGAAATTTTGGGGTTTTTCATTAATGTACCTTTGTAAGAGAAAATGATAATGAGTGTACATACGAATATTGATTTTGTCAGTGGGACAGCGTTAACTGCAATGACACTGCAGCCATAAAACTTCATATTTCTTGGCCAAATCTGGTGCAAAAGCGTATATTCACGGCTCGTCGGCTCGTCATGCCATCATATTTCACTAGCTTGGTAGACAGCTCCGTCAGTCTGGAATGCATACAGTGTGCCAGAGCCAACGCCGCCCGCCGTCGTTTGGAAACACAAAGAATCATCAGCTGGTGGTGGCCCGTACGTCGCGACCGGCATCTTCGCCGGGAGGCATGGCAACGGCGCCTCGAAACGCATGACATTGACGGCTTGCCGGATCGACGGCCTCAGGCTGCGGTCTGGGTGTGCGCACCAGAGCCCGACAACCATCACGCGCTCCATCTCCTCCTCGTCGAATTCTCCCTTCAGCCGCGTGTCAGCTGCGTCAAGAATTCTTCCCCTGCCGTGTGTGTCCCAGACCCACTGCACCAGGTGGATGGGGTCTCCGTCTCGCACATCCACCACTGGTCGCCGGCCGCAGGCGATCTCGAGGAGCACGACGCCGAAGCTGTAGACATCCGACTCGATGCTCGCCCTCCCGGCGAGCATGCACTCTGCATCGATGTAGCCCATCGTGCCGGCTATGCCCGTCGTGTGCGATCTCCGGCCGTCGTCGATGAGCCTTGCAAGCCCGAAGTCACCGAGTTTAGCGTTGAACGACGCGTCCAGCATGATGTTGCTTGGCTTGATGTCTCTATGCACGATGCGCTGCTCCGTGTCATGGTGCAGGTACAGAAGCGCGGAACCTACACCGAGCACTATCTCATACCTGACATTTTTTTAAAGAATATGGAGAAGTAAGGATCAAAATGCAGGAATTCCAGCGCTCCAAACGAGACATAGAACTGCTGAGAAAATTCTTTGTTCCAAATGAGTTAAGTAGCTAGGTACATACCTCACCGGCCACATCAGCAAGTTGTCCGGCTTATACAGATGAGTGTCGAGGCTGCCATTTTCCATCAGTTCATAGACGAGCAACAGTTCGTCACCGCCGTGGCACCATCCGATGAGCTGCACGAGGTTCCGGTGCCTGAGCCGGCTAATGATGCTCACCTCGGAGGCGAACTCCTTCCAGCCCTGTCGAGAGGTCTCGGACACCCTCTTTACAGCAACGTGACGGTTCAAGAACCCTCGGTACACTGACCCAAAGCCTCCCCTCCCGAGTTTCCTATCGTCGGAGAAGTTCCCGGTGGCGGCGGCGAGCTCGTCGTAGGAAAATCTCCGGGGTCCGGCAGCCCCTTGATCAAGCTCGTCTTCCACGAGTTTACCGCGGAAAAATGTTGTCGCTTCAGTAAGTGGTTGTTCGGCTCTCGTCTTGTCCTTGGCCGTCGTCCGCCGTTGCCGCCGGTGCAAGCAGTACCAAGCCGAGAGGCTCAGGCAGACCACGAACGCCAGGAAACTGGCAGATATGAAGGCCACCAACCGTAAGTTGCCGAGCCTCGACCTCGAGGACATCCGGGCTGCACGGAAACAGATTACATTTTGTGCATTTAGATAGATCTAATCATTCAGGAAAACATGGTAGCCACTTGGAATTTTGAAGGACTTATACTCTTTATATATACTAGTTCAATACACCTATTTTGCTACAGACTACAAAAAAATCGTACTAAATCAACGAATTGAGCCTGTGAGACTATGTGGATATCACCGTGAGAGGCTTTTGTGGCTGAGCTTTTTGTTATCCTTAGACTTTGTGTATAGCTAGGGAGTGGCTGTAAACATTCATCTCCAATTATTAATAGAGATCAAAATTCGTCCAAGTATTTCCCTCTTATGTTCGAGTGATGAAATTTTGATTTAGCTTAGTTTTTGGTGTTTCTCCTCCCCTCATGATCTTAATGTGTACCAAGGACGTATAAGTGATGAAGATTAGATCTCATCCATCTAGATACTTGTATTTGCAAATTCTTGTGTTTGCCTAGTTTTGCCTTAAGAGAGGGCAATTTTGGGGTTTTGATCATATGGGCGTTTTGGTTTGAGTTCATGTTGTGATTTAGCTTGATATAATATGTGAAAATCCATACAGTGTCATCTAGATCACGAGCAAGAGCAGATCAAAGTTTTCCTTTTTTGCTCGGTTTTGGTTTGACCTTCCTTCAAACTGAAAAAGATAACAACTTTGCCAACGCTTCTCTCGATCGTGATTAGAATAGGTTCATGACATTTAGAGAAAGTGCATGGCAAGTTTCAAATCATTTAGATCTTTAGATCAAAACTGACATAGATTTTGGTTTTAAAATCGTGCTGATTTTACTGTTCATCGGTCTAACCGCCTCTGCGTAGCGGTCTGACCGCCCCAGCAAGGGGTCTGATCGGTGGGACTTTGCTTTTTTTTTGGAGTTTTCACATTTTTGGCTCAGGGTTTTAGTGTGTTTATAAATTTATGTTTCCGCTACATGTTGCTGATACTTGGATGATTGGTCTCTAATCTTCATAGTTTCTCATATCTATTGAAATGAAGATAAATCTTTTTTTGGAAAAGATTTGAAAAAGTTTTTAATTAGATTGGCTTGTATTCATCTCTCTATTCGTTGTTCTCTGTCCTACAGGGCCACTGCCGTTAGGTTCTGTCTACACCACCCACCCAATTGCACCATAGCACTCGACTAAGCTTCACGCTAGCACGTATTCACACCTTCGCGGTGATGTTAACGTATTGGTTTTTTTTTGGGTGCACTTGAGCTATTTCGACTAAAAACTGTTCCAAACACAATTTGTTGGACCAGATCAGAAGAGTGACATGGAAAGATATCGTCATATGTGACAGCCTATGCCGGTGGGTTGAATTCAAAGATTTAGTGCTAGAAAATTCGTGGTTCATTTTCTCAAAAACAGCTTATTCAGGGGTCAAAGTTTGATGCAGCCATTAATTGCCAATTTGCCATAGGCATCGATATCAACTCAAAATATGACTGGCACCTTACAGGAAAGCGACGGACGATGACACCCTGCAACACGGCGGACGATGACACCCTGCAACGCCGATAAGTTTCAGTATTTAGGCGTTTCTCGTTTCGCCTTATTTTGTTACTATTTATTATTATAGTTAGTTTATTTTATAGTATAGATAATTTTTTGATGTAATTAAATTTGAAAATAAAAACAAACTAACCCATCTCAAATAATATAAAGAAATATGAAGAAAAAAAATTAAAGACAAAAAGACAAAAAAATTAGAATCATATAAAAAATTAAAAAACTAGAAGTTAGAAATAAAAAACTAAAGGCCAAACGAGCGGTCGTAAGAATCCATTTAGAACGCAGAATTTTTCTTTTTTTTTCTTTTTTGGAAATGAGAAACATCGAGTGAAAATAGACGTTTACTTTTTCTAAAATCGCTAGTACGTTGCTGTCGCGTTTCAAACAGACGTTACACTCAGTACTCCAATTTAATCTCGATTAAAATTCTTTTAATTTATGTAACAAAAGTACTCCAATTTAATCTCGATTAAAATTCTTTTAATTTATGTAACAAAAGTACTCCGTATAGCACCCCACTTTAGCCACCTTAAAGGTGCGAGTGTGACCGACGATCGACTTTGTTTGACTCGCGCGTGCTTGAGTGTTGCTGACGTGGCACATCTGGCCCCACGCAGCAATACCACCCCAGATCTTCTGTGGTAGTGGTAGTACAAAACTTTTTAATTAGAAGCACTCACCAAGGTTGCATCCGTCACCGGCGGCGAACCCGTCGCCGTCCATCCCGTCCGGGCACGCACACCGGTAGCCCGGAGACCCGCTCGGCGTCTCCACGTCGCTGCACGTCGCGTTGGCCGCGCACTGCCTTCTCCCGCCGCCGTCGCACGTCCCGTTGAGCCACCAACCCAGCTCCGCCACCCCGAACTCCAGCGACAGCACCGCCTCCTGCGTGTCGCCGTACACCGCCGCCGTCAGCACTTCGCCACAGAGAGAATTCTCCACATTCTTCCACTGCAGAAACAGTGTCTCCGGCGTCGACGCGATGCACGTCACGGCGGTGTCGTTGTTGCCGGCGCACTGAGCCGTGCGGAGCATCCTGGACATGACGTCGGCGGGGACGCTGCAGATGGAGCTCGAAGCGTTTTGGCAGCTTCCGCGGAGGTACAGGCCGGTGCGGTTTGAGACACCGTAGTTGGCGCCGGAGAGTGACCTCCTGGCGTCGGAGACGTTGCGGCTGCAGGAGGACTGGAGGGCGACGCGAAGGGTGGAGGTGGTGGAGTTGAACGACTGAATGGGTACCATGGCCGCCGTGGTGTTTACGAGGAACGGGGTGGAGGCGGTGGCGTTGCAGGATAACTGGATGGGGCAGCCGGCGGAGAAACCGAAGGGGTAGGGCACGACGGTGCTGCTGCCGCACCTCCGGTTGCACCCGCCGGCGGCGGCGGCGGAGAAGGCTTCATGGGGGAGCAAGAAAAGGAGTAGGAAGAAGGGAAGGTGCATCTCTGGGTGCATGCACTAGACTTCACTTGGGAGTTTGTACCACTCGCTGTGGCTGTGTGCTGCCTGCTTGCACTATGAGAGAGAGAGAGCTGATTGGTGTAGTAGTCGCTTGTTGAAGGGAAATTTAACTTTTTGCCACTTTTAACATTGCCACCTACTCAAATGCTATCTTCTACATTGCAATTAATATTTTGCCACTCTCCGTCCTACGTGGCGCCTAGTCACCGCCATGTCACGCCCGCGCCCGCGCCGCCGCCCGGCCTCCGCCGGCCTCCCCGCGCCTTCCCGCGCCGCCGCCCGGCCTCCCTGCGCAGGGGACGGAGGCGCAGGTGCGGGCGGCGCGGGGAGGCCGGCGGAGGCCGGGCGGCGGCGCGGGAAGGCCGGGGGGCGGCGCGGGGAGGCGCGGGGAGGCCGGCGGAGGCCGGGCGGCGGTGCGGGAAGGCCGGGCGGCGGCGCGGGGAGGCCGGCGGAGGCCGGGCGGCGGCGCGGGCGCGGGCGCGGGCGTGACATGGCGGTGACTAGGCGCCACGTAGGACGGAGAGTGGCAAAATATTAATTGCAATGTAGAGGATGGCATTTGAGTAGGTGGCAATGTTAAGAGTGGCAAAAAGTTAAATTTCCCCTTGTTGAACGGGGGTGTGGCGTGCTAGGTAATCTTGATTAGTACGTCCTGACAGAAAGGTCGAGGAAACAAGCCTGAATATGCTTATTCTTCCCTCACTCTTTCTCTAAGTTTGTTTTTGTTGCTCTTTTGATTATTACTAGCTTCCACTCCGTATGTGCGGTCAGAGTGCTTATTTGGTCTTATATTTTAGGTTTTTGGGTTTATCTAGCACTATTTGATACTGGTTAAGTTTTTACTGTAGCTACAGTAAACCTTTTTGGTGTAATTAAATTTAAAAAAATAAAAATGGAAAAAATGTTCTCTCATCATGGACAATGCAAAATAATATGAAAAAAAGAAAAGGCAAAAAAGCCTAAAAACGACAAAATTAAGAAGCTAGAAACTAAAAGCCAAAAGCACAAGCCAACTTGAGCAAGCACGTATCTCGCTGCAATGAGTTGCATATATTCATGTTGCAGTGCAGCAACTTTATTTTTTGGATTTGCTATACATCAGCTAACTAAAACTCTTGCAAAATCAGTTGAATTTTTAACTTTTAGATAGACTTAACGATTTGTGCTCCGGTGAGCTTGTCACCATCCTCTCCAACACCGACGTGTCCTTCCGCTATCGGGTTAGGGCTCAAGTTCGCCGGCTTAAGGTTTTGGATTCACTGAGGCCAGTTTTGGAGGGTGGGAGGGATGGCAGAGGCATGCACTACTACAGACGGACGATTTTTGAACCGTCTGTATTTATGTATCAGTGATAATAGGTGGTTATCACAGACGGCTCCCAAACCATCTGCGATAAGTTAAAACATAGATAGTTTTTTTAAAAAAAAACCGTCTGTGATATCGTATATATCACAAACAGTTGTTTTTAACAACCGTCTGTGATAGCAGAATATCATAGACAGCTTTTGTTATTAATCATCTGTAATATCGCACATATCATAGACGATCGTTTTAAAAACCGTCTGTGGTATCAATATATCACAGACAGTTTGGAACACCAAATCGCCTTTGATAGCTATTTTAAAAGCTACGTTATTTTCTACTTCAATTTTCAATAGATAAAGAATCTTCTTGGCTTGGTAGCTAGTTCTCAGCAACATATTTCCATTTTTAAAGATGTTCGCTAGGAGACTTAACAATGCTATGAAATTCTTGTCAGACCAACCATTGCTTGCCTTCAATTTCAATAGTTCTAGAACGGATGATAACCTTGTGTATTGCAGCTTGTAGCTTAGAAATAAAGATTTCTCTGAGTTCTCCATCAAGCCCTCGAATTTACCAAACTCTCTTTCACTATAGTTCCCTTCTGCATCGTGTAACATCTGATCCAGATTATCATCCTGCGACCTATCATCATCAAAAGCACAGTCCACACCTGGCATATCGTTGTCTTTCTCGACGATGTTATAACTACGTTCTTGTGTAATCTTTTCTTCACCTTGACTGGTCTAACATGTATACCCCTTTTTGAAACTCCTTTGAATCAAGTGAGATTCGATCTGCGTTGAGTTGGTAAACATCTTTAGATTATCGCAATCAATGTATGGACAGTACATATATTCCATTCCCTTCTTCAACATATCTAGCTCGGCCGCTCTTCTAAAAGCATACACGCCATTAATGTACTGTTTACCCACATGGTTGTCAACGTACATCCAGCTTCAGTCCATCATATCTACTCTACACTTGTAACAAATGGGTGTCAAATTGGATTATTAATGCTACTATAGCTAATCAGCCTAGCTACTTAATTACACATATAATTATCATTCACCTTATAATAAATTATCCATATCTAAATTAAATAGCTAGCTAGCCACGTACTCATGAAACAATATTAAGTAAGAATACATTGAAGTAAACTAGGAGTACTGACCTATTTTTAAATTTGAGCAAAACTACCATCTCTCTCCAAATACAACTAGCTAGATTTAATTAAAAATCTAGCTATCATTGCTCTCTATTATAAGGTATTGTCGTAGGGGTGGCCCCCACCTAAACCCAGCAGGCCTGGTAGGAAGGTATAAGGCCCAGAATAGGCCACGTGTAATGACACAAATACCCCTGAAGGGGATGATCAGCTGTAAGGGCATAATTGTAAAAGCACTCCCCATGTAAATATATATAGAATACCGGCCACGGGGAGAAGGGAGGCCATCATACTCATTTTCCATCACTCTCCATTACCACCTCTCTCTCTGTTTGGTCTGTAGCCACAACAGTTGGCGCTGTCCGTGGGGAGGACAAGGACAAGCCTGAAACCGAAGAAGAAGGATGGCACCGAAAAAAGCTTCATCAGCGGCGGCGAAGGGAAAGAAGGCGGCCGGGCCGGAGCGGCGTATGAGTACCAGGGCATCGGCAGCGGCGGGCGCGGGTGGCGACGCAGGCGCGGTGGCCGAAGACATCAACGTTCGCGCGGTGACGACCAACCTTGTCACCGGCACCGCGACGGCCAACCTCGTCACCGGCACCGCGACGGCCAACCTCGTCACCGGCACCGCGACGACCAACCTCGGCACCGGCACCGCGACGACCCGCCCTGTCACCGGCGTTGCGGGGATGGACCCCGCGGTCGAAGACGTCGACGCTGGTGCGGCGACAACTGACCCCGCCGACGCAGCGACGGCCGACCTCGCCGCCCCCGCCGCAACCCTCGCCGGCAGCGCGGACCGGGCGGTTCGAGGTAGCCACGACGGAGCGACCGGCAGCTCGGGACCTCGCGACACGGTCGTGCCCGCGCCGGTTCGCCCGTTGGGAGTACTGGCGACCCCGCCTGCACAGGCGGTGGAAAGCGCCTTGCTGGCGGCCCTCAACGCGTTCCAGCAGGAGCTAGGGGACTTTCGCGGAGCCGTCCAAGATATGCAAGAGGCTCGGAGCCAGCAGGCCGCGCCAGTAATCGCGCCCGAGCCCACGCCGGAGAGGGCGGACAGTCGCGAAGCCCCCACGTCTAGCCGCGTGCCGCTGCGGCGCGTAGATCCGGAGTCCCCGCTTTCGACGGGGCTGCAGCAGGCGGCATGGCCCGAAGACTTCAAGTTTCCCAGCACCATCGACTCGTACAAAGGCGACACGGACCCCCGCGAGTTCGTGCGCGTGTACGAAACCGCGATCGAAGCCGCGGGCGGAGACGACACCACGAAGGCGAAGGGACTCCCCCTCGCGCTACAAGGTGTGGCGCTCTCTTGGTTCTTTACCATAGAGCCGGGCTTCATCTACGCGTGGGAGCAGCTTCGCGTCCGCCTCCACAACAACTTCCAAGGAAACTACGTCGACCGAGTCGACGCGGACCAACTCTTTGCTGTGAAGCAAAAACCCTCGGAGAAGCTCCGGGACTACTTCAAACGCTTCGCCAAGATTCGATGCCAAGTGAAAGACGTTAACGAAACCACCATCGTTAATGCAGCCATACAGGGCCTTTGTCCGGGCCCGATGGCCGAGTACAATGCGCGAAAGCCAATCAAGACGGTGGCGAAGCTCTTCGACAAAATGGAGGAATATGCCAGGGCGGAAGAAGACGCGCGGCGAAGGCAAGGTGAGGACTCCGACACCAACCAGGCCGGAGCTTCGGCAAAAGCCGAAGATCCTCTGAAGAACGGCTCTTCGAAGGGAAAGCGTAAGCAGGAGTCGTCCAGGGATGCGCCCGACTGAAGGGACGCCTCGCATAAGGAGTCGTCCGACCAGCCCAAGCGCGGCCAGCAGAGGTCGAGGCGAAACCGGTACGTCCTCGACATTGAAGGCGGTTCCGACGAGGGCGCTCCTGCGGGCCGAGGCGGTCGGGGGCGCCGTGGCCGGAGGCGCGGCCGTGGCCGGGGCCGCGACGATAAAGGTCGTGGAGATTACGACGACCAGCACCAGGGACTGTGGTGTGTGGTCCACGGCCGCGGCAATCATGATACCCGCACCTGCACCTCCATCGCGGCGCTCCGCGATAGCGTCACTAGGGACAGGAACCCGGAGACGCGTCCGCCCGCGGTGGCCCACGTCCAATTCCCGTACGAGGCCCCCGTGCAGGTACAGGCGTAAGGGATGCAGCCCTAGGAAGGCACCTTACGGATCCAAGCTCACGTACAGCAGCCTCGGGAGGGTCTCCTGTCGCTGCAGGCCCCGGACGCAACCCACCGCAGGGTCATTAACGTCATATCCGGAGGCTCTGCGCTGGAATTCGCCTCGGCACGGCAGCAGAAGGCCTATGCGTGAAGACTACATCACGTGGCGGCATACCCAGCGCAAGCACCGCCGGATTGGGCGCAGCACGAAGTTACATTCACACCCGACGACGCCTAGGGTGTGGACTTCCCTCATCAGGACCCCCTGGTCATCCGGGTCACTATCGCGGGATGCGACGTGGGGCGCGCCTTGGTGGACGGCGGTAGCTCCGCGAACGTATTGTTTGCGGCGGCCTTCGACCAGATGGGGATCCCTCGAAGCCGCCTAGGGCCCTCGGGAATCCCACTGCAGGGCTTCGGGGGACAGCCCCTGCGGGCGCTGGGCCAAATAGGTCTTCAAGTCTCCTTCGGCCAAGGTGACAATGTGCAGGCCGAAGATGCCACCTTCGACGTGGTCGACCTTCCGTACCCCTACAATGCCATATTAGGGCGCCCAATCCTCAACTCCTTCGGCGCGGTACCACATCATGGCTATCTATGCATGAAGATCCCGGGTCTCCGGGCCATCATCACCGTCCGAGGCGACCAGGATATGGCTCGGCGCATCGAGCCAGGTACTAGGTGCCCGCGTCGCGAAGCCCAACGGCGCTCCTAAAGCTGGCGTCACAGCGCGGAGGTCTGCGGGCCCAGTCAGAGGCGCCTTGGCGGGCCCTGCAGATATCTAGCGACTAGAGGCTTCGGCCGCACCAAGGGCAAACGGTTAGTATATCCATCCCTTGTAGTTGCTTACCCGCGCAAACGGGGATGTAATGAAGATCGTCGTTTGTCGCTAATCTTTCTTCATCACGCGCAAGTACGCGGTGAAGGCGCGCGCAGGCTTAGCCAGCGCGCGCGTTCCCGCAGTATAAAACAAAGACGCACGTTCGCGTGTGCACTCGCCGTAGCCAAAGGTGACGGGCCTGAGTATAAACAAAGACGCACGTTCGCGTGTGCACTCGCCGTAGCCAGGGGTGCGGGACTGAGTGTAAATCGAAGTCGCACGTTCGCGTGTGCACTCGCCGTAGCCAGGGGTACGGGACTGAGTCTAAATCGAAGTCGCACGTTCGCGTGTGCACTCGCCGTAGCCAGGGGTACGAGACTGAGTATAAATCGAAGTCGCACGTTCGCGTGTGCACTCGCCGTAGCCAGGGGTACGGGACTGAGTATAAATCAAAGTCGCACGTTCGCGTGTGCACTCGCCGTAGCCAAAGGTGACGGGCCTGAGTATAAACAAAGACGCACGTTCGCGTGTGCACTTGCCGTAGCCAGGGGTACGGGACTGAGTATAAATCGAAGTCGCACATTCGCGTGTGCACTCGCCGTAGCCAGGGGTACGGGACTGAGTATAAATCAAAGTCGCACGTTCGCGTGTGCACTCGCCTTAGCCAAAGGTGACGGGCCTGAGTATAAACAAAGACGCACGTTCGCGTGTGCACTCGCCGTAGCCAGGGGTACGAGACTGAGTATAAATCGAAGTCGCACGTTCGCGTGTGCACTCGCCGTAGCCAAAGGTGACGACCTGAGTATAAACAAAGACGCACGTTCGCGTGTGCACTCGCCGTAGCCAGGGGTACGGGACTGAGTATAAATCGAAGTCGCATGTTCGCGTGTGCACTCGCCGTAGGCAAAGGTGACGGGCCTGAGTATAAACAAAAGACGCACCGGGGGGACGCCCTCGCGCGCATCAGTCTACGGACTTTAAATAAGACGTAGCGTCGAGGTCCGCCTCCGCACGCACCAGTCTACGGACTTTAAATAAGACGTAGCGTCGAGGTCCGCCTCCGCACGCACCAGTCTACGGACTTTAAATAAGACATAGCGTCGAGGTCCGTCTCCGCACGCACCAGTCTACGGACTTTAAATAAGACGTAGCGTCGAGGTCCGCCTCCGCACGCATGAGTCTCCGGACTATAAAGGAAGTCGTAGCGTCGAGATCTGCCTCCGCACGCACCAGTCTACGGACTTTAAATAAGACGTAGCGTCGAGGTCCGCCTCCGCACGCACTAGTCCGCGGACTCTAAATAAGACGTAGCGTCGAGGTCTGCCTCCGCACGCGCGACTCTCCGGACTATAAAGGAAATCGTAGCGTCGAGGTCCGCCTCCGCACGCACTAGTCCGCGGACTCTAAATAAGATGTAGCGTCGAGGTCTGCCTCCGCACGCGCGAGTCTCCGGACTATAAAGGAAGTCGTAGCGTCGAGGTCCGCCTCCGCACGCACTAGTCCGCGGACTCTAAATAAGACGTAGCATCGAGGTCTGCCTCCGCACGCGCGAGTCTCCGGACTATAAAGGAAGTCGTAGCGTCGAGGTCCGCCTCCGCACGCACTAGTCCGCGGACTCTAAATAAGACGTAGCGTCGAGGTTTGCCTCCGCACGCGCAAGTCTCTGGACTATAAATAAAAGGGCGAAGCGTCGAGGTCCGCCTCCGCACATGCCAGTCTACGGGCTGTAAAAATGGGAGGTGCCAAGGACTGCCCCCGTAAGCGCCGTTCTAAAGGAACCCTGGCGCAGCTACTTCGCCAACGGTGCGTGTCGAGCGCGAAGACCTCGTCCCCGCGCAGCATGTGGCGTACCGATGAATCTAAAGTGGCATCAACACACAACGCATATCCTAAAATGCCAGGAAATCTGCATACCGGAAAAATCACAAGTACAAAGGTCCGGCAACATCCTTGCCGCTCTAAGCCGCTATCCCGCGGGTTCGTCCTTAACACGCACTAAAGCGGGGGCCTCGCTCGAAGAAGGTCGGCCCGCCCAAAAGTCCAGCGACTCTTCGGCCCTTCGTCAGCGTCGAAGGCGTCGCCGGGTGGGAAGGTCGGCCGCAAGAAGCCGGCCCCAGCAAGGAAGCTGCCCGGGATATAGGCGAAAGTCAGAATAAATGCAGCAAGTGTGTACTTCATTCGCAAAGAGAGGGAGCAGTACAACACACGCCTACACCTAGGCACCGCGGCGTCAGACCTGCGGGTTCCCGGCGCCTTCGGAGGGCCCAGCGTCGCCCTCGCCGCGTCGAGGGACCCCGTCCAGAAATTGGCCGAGGCTCCCGTCCCGTAGAGCGACTTCCGGAGCTCGATCCGTGCAGCTTCCGGCCCGACGTAATCCCAGATCCGGTCGAAGAAGGGCCCGAGGGCACGGCGAGCGGAGCGGACGGCGCCGGACATTACTCCGGCCCCGCCAGGCATCTCCAGCTGGGGGTCATCCAGCCTGGCGACGTGCGTACAGCCGCGGTGCTGGAGGAGCGTGCACACCAAGCAGGCCGAAGTGTACGCGCAGTGGGTGCCAAAGGACGTCGTGGCGCCGCGTGCGACGTTGGCGGCATCCCCGACCCAGTGGAGGGACCGAGACAACTCCTCCGGGCCAAAGGCGCGGTCCGGCATCTCAGTTACCAGCGCTTGTATGGCGTCCCACGCAACCACCGAGGCATCGCCCAGCTCCGCTAGAGTCAAGGCAAGCTCGCCTTTTTCCTTCTCTAGCGCGGCGACCTGCTCCAGGAGCCCGTCCCGCTCCGCCGCAAACTTTTGTTCAGCAGCTGCCGCGGCCGACTCCTGCGCCGACGCAACAAGTCCCTCGGCGTGTGCCCTCGCTTCGGCACATTCCGCT
Organism: Dendrocalamus latiflorus; assembly: GCA_017311315.1. NCBI lineage: Eukaryota > Viridiplantae > Streptophyta > Magnoliopsida > Poales > Poaceae > Dendrocalamus > Dendrocalamus latiflorus. The sequence continues at coordinate 2,246,264 of CM029636.1, read as the reverse complement.
TCCAGTTGGCGGATGCGGGCGTCCTGGGCAGAGCGGGCTCTGGAGGCTTCGCGTAGCTCCTCCTCGGCGACCCGCAGTCTATCCTCGAGCGTCTTTCGGCCACGAGCATAGACCGCTTGCAAGGCCTGCCCCAGCACAAGTGTCTGCAGAGGGAGAAGACTCAGCAAGCTCAGCTAGATCAGGCGTTGTCGCATGAGTACTTACCCTCACCCCAGACACCTCGAAGGCGTCCTCGAGGCGCCCCGCACCGTAGGCCTGCAGCACTTGCGGGTCGACGCTCGTGGCCGCGTCATTCACAATCTCGCGCCACGCCCTCAGCGTCTCCGGAGGCGGCACGAAGTCCGCGGGGCTTACGTGCTCCGAGGCTCCGTGTTCCGCCGAGTGCTCCCCCTCCGGAATGAGCAACGCTGCAAACAGGGATACGAGTGAGCACCCCAAGGCATAAAAGCACAGACCAGAGTAAGCTAAGCCACCTTACCTTCGGTAGCAGAAGGAATGGTCCCGTCGCGGGCAGAAGCCTCCGCGTTCGGGGAGGGCGACGGCTGTCCCTGCGCGGCGGGCGGCGCGGCCAGGGGGGCAGAAGGCGTGTATGCCGCTGGGTCTCCGGCGCTTGCGCTGGAGTCCCACAAGCTTCTGATGCCCGTGGCCACGACGAATCCTCGCGGTGTCCGGTGGAGCTCCGGCCGCACGCACGGTCGTTTAGCCGGGGCAGCCAGCGGCGACACCGCCCCCGCAGCCGCGGTTAGCGAAGCCCCCGCGGCTGCCGCGCCCGGGGGCGAAGGTTCCATGGTGGCAGTTGTCGCAGGGGGCACCTCGGTTTCTACTGCTGTCGGTAAGGGCAGCACGGCTCCGTGCGCCCCCGCGGAAGGCGCCTCCAGCACCACAGCGGCCACGGTCGAAAGCTCCACCTCGGCATCGCCAGTCCGCACGGGTTCCGCCTCGGTGACTTCGGCGGGCGGTGAGGCTTCCCCCCTTCGGCTGCTCGCGGCAAACCCGCCGTCCGGGACGCTCGCCGAAGATACCTCGCCTTCGACGTCTGCGCCGTCCAAACCGGAATCGGCATATCTCGCCGAGTCCGACTCCGCGTCCGCCGCACCCTCGGAAGCACTACCAGCAGCAGCAACAGCCGCCGCGCCAAGCACGGCAGGCGCCCCGCTGCGGCCCCTCTTCCGAGACGGTGTCTTCTTCTTCTTCGCTGCGCCGTCGTCTGGAGCGACACGGTCCGGCACGGCAAGGCCCAGAGCCTCGCACACGCGGTTGATTCGCCCCAGCCACGCCTCGGCAATAGCAGCCGCGCGTTGCTCGTGTTCCCTGCCAGTGTACGGCCCCAGGAATACGCGCGCGGCTTGCTCCGCCTCCTCCAAGGAAATCCTTGAAACAAAGGAGAAGACCATCAGCATATAACACATTCCGCGTGAACAAAGGAGAGACACGATCGAGGCTTACGAAGATCGCCGGGCGCCGGCAGCAAGCAGACCGATGGCAAAACATTGTCGTCTCGACGCCTCTCGGCGGCAAGACGCCAGTCGCGGGCAAGTGGTGCCACGCCGTACATCACGAACTCTTCGGCGAGGTCGCGCATGTTGAAGCGGACGGCCACGCCTACGAGCCGCCGGACCCTCTGCTTGTCCTCATCATCGAGCGTTCGGCCGGGCGAGGGCTTGAACGCGATGGGTCGGCCTGTGCACTCAAGGCCGCTCCCGCTCTCCACACGGTGGTAGAACCACCGCTTCATCCAGTAAGACTCTCACTTCCCGCGAGTTGAGTTCGCAGGGAAGAGCTTCTTGCACGATGGACGAAGAATAAAGGTGACGCTACCGAAGCTCGACAGCGTCCCGTCCTTCCGGTCCTTGGGCTGGCATCGTGCCTCGTGAAGGTAGGCGAACAGCGAGGCGCTGGGCCAACACGCCCCCGAGCGCAAGGCCCAGCAGTACACCGCGAGCCGGGCCACGGCGTTCGGAGTCAGTTGCGCCAGCTCCAGCCCGAAGGTCCGCAGCACGTCGCCCACGACAGCCGTCGCTGAGATGCGGAGCCCCGCGTCGAAAAAGGCGACGAACACGACCGCCTTCGATCTCTCGGGATGTGGTTCCGTCTCGTCGGCGGCGGGCAATCGTACCCCCTGGCGCTCGGACAACTTCCCCGCGCGCAGAAGCCCTTGGATCATCTTCTCAGTCACGAACAAGGGGCCTAGCTCGCCGGAGAACGTGCCTCCCTCCTCCGCCACCAGCCGCTCCTTGTCAGCCGCCGCCGGGTTGCGCTCTTGGAGCGCGTATTTCACCTTTAACTACGAGGACCGCCGGCGAACGTCAGAGCCACCAACCATCTGGCCGCGCTTGCTACTGGAGGCCATCGCTTTCGACAGAGAGATTGAAGCGGCCAAGATATCGCGAAAGTATCGAGGGCGGAGCAAGCAGGAAAGAGGGCGTAAAGGTGCGGGGGCGCTGTTACGGGGGGCTATTTCAAGCCACCTCGCCCGTACCGCCGCTATCGAAGCGTCGCAACGATCCGCGTGCCGAGTGCAACCGCAGCGGTGTAAAGGTCCGCCCCGCACGATTCCCCGTAACGGAAAGCGAAGTGTCGCGAAGGTCCGCGTCGGGGCGCGACCGCAGTCGTACAAGCGCCCGTCCAGCGCAATACCCCATACCCAAAGCTGGAAGGCCACGACCACAAGCGCCAAGGGCCGTCACAGCACGACGCTACCTAGCCGCTGTTAAAGGCGCATTAATGGGCCAAAGGATCACAACCGCTCCGGCGCCGTGCCATTCACTGCCCGCCCCGTGTCCCCCTTGCCTAGGGAAGTGGCGAGCGGCCGCGCACACGCAACTGTCCACATCCCACCGCCCGCCAGTCGTAGGCCGCCACGTGCCCCGGGCGCGTCAGGTCGCATGGTACGGGAACCTAACCCTGGCAGGCCGGGGGCCGGCGTGATTCCAGGTACCTTTACAGTGCAAGGCCGCATCGCAAGACCATAAGTCACCGCACGCGTGGCGGTGTTCGCGAGGCGAAGGCGTCAGCTCCGCCGCCACCCGTTCGATGGGTAGGAGACGGAGCGCACGCGCCTATTTCGACTAGGCGCCAGCCTCGCTGCCACCCGTTCGAAGGGTAGGGGACGGAGCGCGCGCGTCTACTTCGCCTAGGCGCCAGCTCCGCTGTCACCCGTTCGAAGGGTAGGGGACGGAGCGCGCGCGCGTCTACTTCGACTAGGCGCCAGCTCCGCTGCCACCCGTTCGAAGGGTAGGGGACGGAGCGCGCGCGTCTACTTGGCCTAGGCGCCAGCTTCACTGCCACCCGTTCGAAGGGTATGGGACGGAGCGCGCGCGTCTACTTCGCCTAGGCGCCAGCTGCGCTGCCACCCGTTCGAAGGGTTGGGGACGGAGCGCGCGCGTCTACTTCGCCTAGGCGCCAGCTGCGCTGCCACCCGTTCGAAGGGTAGGGGACGGAGCGCGCGCGTCTACTTCGCCTAGGCGCCAGCTCCGCTGCCACCCGTTCGAAGGGTAGGGGACGGAGCGCGCGCGTCTACTTCGCCTAGGCGCCAGCTGCGCTGCCACCCGTTCGAAGGGTAGGGGACGGAGCGCGCGCGTCTACTTCGCCTAGGCGCCAGCTGTGCTGCCACCCGTTCGAAGGGTAGGGGACGGAGCGCGCGCGTCTACTTCGCCTAGGCGCCAGTTCCGCTGCCACCCGTTCGAAGGGTAGGGGACGGAGCGCGCGCGTCTACTTCGCCTAGGCACCAGCTCCGCTGCCACCCGTTCGAAGGGTAGGGGACGGAGCGCGCGCGTCTACTTCGCCTAGGCGCCAGCTTCGCTGCCACCCGTTCTAAGGGTAGGGGACGGAGCGAGCTTGAAGAACGCAGAACAGCACATACGACCACAATAACTCGAACACGCAAAGGTCAATTTGCGGCAAGAACAGACATGCTCTTGTAAACAGATATGCGTCGCCACACCAGCATATGCTCGTTCGCACGATCAAAGCGTATGGATGACTTCATATCTGTCTACGAGAGCAAGTTAGGCCTTGCCATTTCCGCATCAAGCTGTAAAGCATTCCCATAAATAGGACATATTTTGTTCACCAGCGCTCGCGGGCATTGACGCCGGTCGACGCAGTCATCAAACGCAGATGAACAAAATTTTCCCTACATGTGAGAAGTTAACCATGAACAGGTACGGGATGTGCAGCAAGGGATGTCTAGGGAGCGGCCCCCGACGCTAACATATTTATACTCGGCCTCACCAGGCGAAGAGTCGCTAGCGTGGAGGGATGCCAATCGGCGGCATGCCAACCGACGGAAGCACAAACGGAGGGTGTCGGGCGGTTCAGCTACCGGGGGTGCGCAAGTGCAACCGTCCGCACCCCACCGCGCGCACACCGGAAACCGTCGCACGTTCCACTCACGAGAGGGCGCACTGCACGGTGCGACAGCCTGCCCCCTGGCAAGCCAACTGCCATTAAAAAGCACACCACCAGGCGGCAAGGTCGCAATGACTACGGAGCGCGCGCGCCTCAGAAGTCCAAATGCCGGGAATCCGCCGTCGCATTGATGGTCACGACGCCTTAAGGCCTACACCGCGCCAGGCACGCTTCACCACGTGGACGGCCGGAAGAGCGAGCGTCGCAGCGCGTCCCTTAGCGTTTAAGGCTCATGCGGCGGCTCAGGGGCCCGTGAAAGCATTTAGGCCCCTAAAAATATTGATTTTGGTAATTAATGAAATTATGTGAATATGGGACTAATGTGTGCATTAAGTGTTTGAAAGGATAAGTTCAAATGGCAAAGAAAGAGGCTCACAAAATATCCCATGAAGATTCAAAGATCTCTAGGGCGACAAGGTAAATAGTTTAGGTATCTATTTTATTTTACCGGTCTTGGAGTTAGGTTGAAAGACCGGATTATAGGATAGACGCCGTACTATTAAGAGGGATCATGGTGATTGCTTGATCATGTTCAAATGTGCCCTTTGGATCAATTTAGGATCATGCATGCACTTAGAAATTAAAATCAAATCAAATCTGTGCATTGTCAGAAAATCCGGTAGTTCCGGTGTGTATTGGGCGGAACTACCGCAGGTCCGGTAGTACCGGGCGCCTGGGCGGAACGTTTTTTCCTGAGAGCGCCCGGACTCAGACTTAGTCTCTCGGAAAACGAAAGTACCGCGGGTTGACCTGCGGAACTACGGATGGCCGGTAGTACCGGGCACCCGAGCGGAACTTTATTTCCAGAGAGCGCCCGGACTCAGACTTAGCCTCTCGGAAAACGGAAGTACCGCGGATTGACCTGCGGAACTACCGCATGTGCGGAAGTTCCGGATACTCGTGCGGAACTTTATTTCCAGAGAGCACCGAGAATAAAACTTAAACTCGCTGAGATCGGAAGTACCGGGTCCTGGAGCGGAACTTCCGGACTTCCGGAAGTACCGCGATTTCAACGGCGGTAGTACCGCACTCATTGACCAACGGTTACTTCTGACTCACTGACATAGCCGTTCTGACCGGTCAGCGAGAGTCCGGAAGTACCGCGGTTTTGCCTGCGGTAGTTCCGGATTTCCTGAATTTTCAGGATTGTTTATTGTAACGGCTATTTGAGGTTGGTGAGGGTATAAATACACCCCACCAGAACTTGTACATGTCATTGAACCTCCATTGAATACATTTGAGCCTAGTGCAACCTCTCACACCTCATTCACTCACTTGTGCATTCATTTGAGGTAGTTGACCCAAAATTCAAGTGCATTGCATTCTAGTTGATCCATTAGGCACTTGAGTGAGATCAAGCCGCAGTGGTCTATTCTCTTGGTGCTTGCCGGCACCTAGACGGCTTGGCGGAGTTTCGGTGATCTTCTCAAGAAGATTGTGAGAAGGCCCGGAAGATTGTGAAGGCTCGGAGCTCGCCTACCCGGAGAGGGAAAGGGCTACCAATAGTGATCGAGGTGTTTAGGCTCATTCGTGGAGCCGGTCCGATTTGTTCGGGCTTACCTCAACATGGACTAGGGGAGACCGGTAAGTCTCCGATCACCACGGTAAAAAGTAATCGTGTCAATTGTGGTTTGCTCTCTTGTGATCATTTTCATTCAAGCAACGCTCTTCATTCCATTACTTGTTTGCTTGCTTAGTTAGAGTAGCAATTGTTGTTCTCTACTTCTTGATATTGCTCTTCATCGATTACTTGTGCTAGTGATTGTTTGAGCCTTACTAGGTTGATTAGTGGTGTTAGTGATATCTTGCTCTAATATATCCATCAAGTTTAAAATTGCTAATTAGAATTAGACAAAAATTTTAAAACCTCCTATTCACCCCCCTCTAGTCGGCCTCCTCGATCTTACAGGTGGTATCAGAGCTTGGTCTCTCAATTTTAGACTTAACCGTCTAGAGAGAAAAGGATGGCTAGTGAGGGTATAGCAATAGGAAAGGCACCTCTCTTTGATGGCTCAAATTATGCTTATTGGAAAATTAGGATGTCTATTTATTTAAAGACCATGAGTCCTCAAATTTGGAAAGTCGTAAATGAGGGTTACGTTATGGCTCTTGATCCGGATCACCCAACGGACCAAGACGGGCGTAATGCTCATTTAGACGCCCAAGCTATGAATGCTCTATTTGGAGCCTTAAACGCGGATGAGTTCAATAGGGTGAGCAATCTTGAGACGGCTCATGCTATTTGGACTACCCTTTCGGAAATACACGAAGGGACATCCACGGTCAAGGAGGCCAAATTGCATCGGCTTAGGATCAAATATGAGACATTCACAATGTTGCCCCATGAAGACATCAATGAGATGTACTCAAGGCTCAACAACGTTGTGAATGAGCTTAAGGGCCTTGGAACTAACCTTTCCGATCTTGATATTGTTCGAAAGATGCTTAGGGCCTTGCCGGAGAAATATGAAGTGTTGGTGACTCTCTTCCTCAACTCACCGGAGTTGGCAAGAATGACCCCAACGCAATTGTTGGGCAACCTCGTCACCAACGAGCTCTACAAGAAAGACAAGGAAGAGCTCTTGGAGCAATCTTCTTCCAAGAATAAGAAGATCACCGCCTTCAAGGCTAAAGCAGTGATGAGTGAAGAATCCGAAGAAGATGATGAGGAGGACTCCGAAGAAGAATTTGCGCTTCAAGTAAGAAGAATGAAGAAGTTCATGAGAAGGCGCCCATTTCGGAGCACAAGCCATGAGAAGACCAAGAAATGGCATTCTTCCTCCAACAAGAAGTTTAGCAACATTCGTTGCTATGAATGTGATGAGAAGGGGCACATTGCCTCTCAATGTCCAACAAAGAAGGATGACAAGGAGAAGTCATCAAAGAAGAAGAACTACAACGGCAAGAAGAAGCTCTTCAAGAAGCTTCACAAGGATGGCAAGAATGAAGCCCATATTGGTGAGTGGACCTCCGAAGAGGAGTATTCGGACTCCGACTCAAGCGAGGACGAATCTCCCAAGAAGAAAGGGCTTGTGGGCATCGCCATCAAGGAGGCTCCATCACTATTCTCCACTCCTACATGCCTTATGGCTAAAGGAGAAAAGGTAAAATTGCTTGATGATGATGAGCCTTCATATGATGACTTGATGAATATGCTAGTTGAATTGAATGAATTTCTTGGAAAAGAAAAATCAAAGTTTAAGGTCTTAAAGAGAGAACACATCTCTCTCAAAGACTCTTATGAGGAGCTAAAGGAAGCTCATGATTTGCTTCTCCAAGAAAATCACAAATCTAGTACTAGCATTGGAGTTACTTGCAATATCTTGAATGAAATGTCTAGTATAGAAATTTCAAAGTCTAGCATATCTACTTGTTGTGATGATTTACTTGCCATACCTTGGTAATCAAGTGTAGATTCTAGAAATGCTTTAAATCTTGTTCATGATGATGTTATTGCTAATGAGAACAAAGATTTAAAAGAACAAGTGCTAAAATTAAACAAAAGTTTCGAGAGGGCTTACAAGGGAAAGGAAACCCTTGATAAGTTACTAAGTGATCAAAGATGCTCTTTTAACAAAGAGGGACTTGGATATGTCCCCCAAAAGGGTAAGAAGCCGGTATACAAGCCTCCAAGGTTTGTAAAGGAAAATGGTAAATATTGCACAAAATGCCGGTGTATTGGACATATTCAAAATGATTGTTCTAAGAATAACATGCATTCCATTGGTTTATATGATTCTTGCTATATGCTCAAAAAGTCTAAGAATGGAAATGTAATTGCTCATTTCATTGGCACCTCGATTTTGGGTGCTAATAGGAAATCCATTTGGGTACCCAAGACCTTGGTCACTAACCTCCAAGGACCCAAACAAATTTGGGTACCTAAAAGAACTTAATTTTCTTTTGTAGGTGAACTACAAAACCGGTGGAAGGCATTGGGTGTTGGATAGCGGTTGCACCTAACACAGGACCGGAGACCGGAAGATGTTCACCACCTTTGAGAATGGAAGCAATGACAAGATTACATTTGGAGATAATAGCAAAGGAAAGGTATTGAGATTGGGTAAAATCGCTATCTCAAACGACCTTTCAATTTCTAATGTATCTCTAGTTGAAACATTAAATTTCAATTTGCTATCCGTTGCTCAAATATGTGATCTAGGCTTAACATGCTTATTCTCAAAAGAAAATGTTGTAATCTCAAAAGATAATAATAATGAACTAGTCTTCAAAGGCTTTAGATTTGGGAATCTCTATTTGGTAGATTTTTCTTCAAATGAGTCTTGTTTAAAAACTTGTTTAATTGCAAAAACTTCGTTGGGTTGGTTGTGGCATAGAAGGCTAGGTCATGTGGGAATGATTCAACTTAAAAAGCTTTTTAAGCATGACTTAGTGGTTGGCTTGAAGGATGTGAAGTTTGAGAAAAATCGACTTTGTAGTGCTTGTCATGCCGGAAAACAAGTCGCTAATTCTCATCCTTCCAAAAGTATCATGTCGACTTCTAGGCCATTAGAGCTCTTACATATGGATTTGTTCGGACCAACAACCTATAAGAGCATTGGAGGTAATAGCTATTGTTTAGTCATTGTGGATGATTACTCTAGATATACATGGGTCTTCTTCCTAAATGACAAAAGTGAAACATCCGGGATTTTCAAAAGTTTTTCAAAAAGGGCCCAAAATGAATTTGATTTTAAAATAAAGAAAATTAGAAGTGACAATGATTCCGAGTTCAAAAATACAAAAGTTGAAGACTTTTGTGATGAACTTGGAATAAAGCACGAACTTTCCACAACCTACACTCCGGAGCAAAATGGAGTTGTAGAGAGGAAAAATCGAACATTAATTGAAATGGCTAGGACAATGCTTGATGAATATAATACTTCCGACAAGTTTTGGGCGGAAGCTATCAACACCGCATGTCATGCCATAAATCGCCTCTATTTACATCGACTCTTGAAAAAGACTTCCTATGAGCTTCTTGTTGGAAGGAGACCGAACATCTCTTACTTTAGAGTATTTGGTTGCAAATGTTATATTCTAAGAAAAGGTGTTCGGCTCTCAAAATTTCAAAGTCGATGTGATGAAGGCTTCCTTTTAGGGTATTCCTCAAATAGTAAAGCCTATAGGGTCTTTAATAAAAATTCGGGTTTAGTGGAAGAATCATGTGATGTTCAATTTGATGAAACTAACGGCTCTCAAGAAGAGTATGAGAACTTGGATGATGTAGGAGATGAAAGTCTTCGCAAGGCAATGGAGAACATGCAAATCGGAGACATCAAGCCAAAGGAGGATCCAACGTCACCAAGCTCATCTAGACAAGTAGAACCACCTTCCTCTTCCAAAACAAACGATGTTCAAGTTATAGAAGATGAAGAAAAGGATCAACCGCAAAATATTTTCAAGATTTACAATGTAATAGCCAAGGATCATCCAATTGACCAAATATTGGGTGACGTGAGTAAGGGTGTTCAAACTCGCTCTAGAGTAGCTTCATTTTGTGAACACTATTCGTTTGTATCTTCACTTGAACCTAAGCGTGTAGAAGAAGCATTAGATGACCCGGATTGGATAAATGCTATGCATGAAGAGTTGAATAATTTTGCTCAAAACGATGTTTGGACTTTGGTGGAAAGACCCAAGGAACACAATGTCATTGGCACAAAATGGGTCTTCCGGAACAAACAAGATGAGAACGGAATTGTGGTAAGAAATAAAGCAAGGTTAGTAGCTCAAGGTTATACTCAAGTCGAGGGCTTAGATTATGATGAGACTTTTGCGCCCGTTGCTAGACTTGAATCAATTAGAATCTTGCTTGCTTTTGCATCATGCTTTGACATTAAATTGTTTCAAATGGATGTCAAAAGTGCATTTCTTAATGGTACAATTTCCGAATTAGTATATGTGGAACAACCCCCGGGATTTGAAGATGCTAAATACTCTAATCATGTGTATAGATTATCAAAGGCGCTATATGGTTTAAAGCAAGCTCCTGGAGCTTGGTATGAACGCCTTCGTCACTTTCTTGTATCAAAAGGCTTTAAAATTGGTAAAGTAGATACAACTCTATTCACAAAAATTATTGGAGATGATTTCTTTGTATGTCAAATCTATGTTGATGATATTATATTTGGTTCTACTAATCAAGACTTTTGCAAAGAATTTCGTGAGATGATGTCTAGGGAATTCGAGATGTCGACGATTGGTGAGCTAAACTACTTCCTTGGACTTCAAATCAAACAACTTAAAGATGTAACGTTTATAAGCCAAACAAAGTATGTGAAGGATCTACTCAAGAGATTCGGAATGGAAGAAGCCAAACCCATCAAAACATCCATGGCAACAAACGGGTATCTAGACCTCAACGAAGAAGGTAAGTCGGTAGATTTAAAGCTTTATAGATCCATGATTGATAGTTTGCTTTATCTTACCGCATCTAGGCCCGACATTATGTTTAGTGTATGCATGTGTGCACGTTTTCAAGCTTCTCCAAAAGAGTGCCATTTAGTGACCGTAAAGAGGATTCTAAGATATTTAAAGCATTCCTCAAGCATAGGGCTTTGGTATCCCAAAGGTGCAAAATTTGAATTAATTGGATATTCGGATTCCGATTATGCGGGATGCAAAATGGATAGAAAAAGCACCTCGGGTAGTTGCCAATTTCTAGGAAGGTCTCTAGTGTGTTGATCATCCAAGAAACAAAATTCCGTAGCACTTTCAACCGCCGAAGCCGAATATATTTCCGCGGGAAGTTGTTGTGCTCAATTGCTTTGGATGAGGCAAACATTGTTGGATTATGGGATTAATTTTGATAAAATGCCTCTTTTGTGTGATAATGATATTGCTATCAAAATATCCAACAATCCCGTTCAACACTCAAGAACCAAGCATATAGATATACGCCACCATTTCTTGAGAGATCATGTGAGCAAGGGAGATATTGAAATTAGCCACATCCGAACCGAAAATCAACTAGCGGACATTTTCACCAAACCATTAGATGAAAGCCGCTTTTGCAAATTGAGGAATGAATTAAATGTCATAGACTACTCAAATGTAGATTGAAATCTCATTTCATCCATTTCTGCTCATTTGTTGTGCTCATATGGATTTTTATTGGATTTTCCCCTCTTTTAGTCAAAAATTCGTTTAAATTCATAAAAATTAGTTTCAAAATATAGCATTCGCTCAATTGATGCATAATGATTCTGAATGACTTTAGTTGGATGCAAAACTAGGGATCATTTGCAAAATTTCTAGTTCTAAAAGTCAAATCCTGAAAAGTTCCAGAAAATCCGGAACTACCGCAGTTCATTGTGCGGTACTTCCGCTCCTGACAGAAAAACCGGAACTACCGCAGTGTAATCCGCGGAACTTCCGGAATTTCTGTGAACACGGTACTACCGGCGTGTTACGTGAGGTACTACCGCTTTTTGCGGGATTTGTTGCGGTTTCCAAAACCGACGACTGCCTTTACTCCTTCCTTAACTCCTACCGTTTCCATCTCTCTCTCTCTCCTCTCCCACTCCCAAAACCGCAGAGGGTTCTTCCTCCTCCTCCTCTCCCGATCTTCGAATCCGAGGGGAGCTTTTCGTTTTTGGGCGATTCCTTGCACTCCCAGGGTTCCTCTCCTTCGACTCCACAAGGTAAATCGGATCAAATCCCTCTTTATCTTGTTCTAAGGACCCTAGGGTTGAAATTAGGTAAAATTTGAAATGTAGCGATTTTTGCTGTAGTTTCTTTGGGCAAAGTAGTTTGTTTGGGGTATTAGAATGTTTATTCATACATGCACTGGATTCAATCCAAGAAATACCCCAAAAAGATTCAATTTTTAATATGCCCTAGAAATGTCCAGAAAAACCGGAACTACCGCACGAGCGGCCGGAACTATCGGGGTCCCGGAAGTTCCGCATGTTTAATGCCGGAACTACCGGATTTCCCGGAAGTTCCGCAGTTTTGCCGTCGGTACTTCCGTTTTTCCTGGAACAGCAGAAATTCTTTGCTTTCAATTTCAAACCTACTTTCGCTTATTCTACCTCACACCTTGTTTATCCTAATATGTCGTTGAAGATGCCGAGGATGAAGAATGTCTCGCACAAGTCCTATGGGGGGAATGCTGGTCAATCCTCCTCCTCGACTCCTGCATCTCAAACGGCGGAGCATAAGGGCAAGGGTCCCGCCTCCGACCCTGAGAGTGACTCAGAGGATTCGCATGAGAGCGGATCCGAGGCCTCGCATGAGAGCAAGGAATATGCAGTTTCAGATGAGGAAATGCCTGCGGTAACTGCAAACGAAGAAGTGGACCTCGCCAAGATCACCAATGAGGACTATGCTATCCTTCGTCGCCGCAGTCAGTATGTACGCCCTCGAAACTCAATGAACCCCCAATTTCATTTCAAGTTTCAAGAGAAGGTGTACCAAGAGATGTATGGTCCTGCTCGCAAGTTTGCTGCACACAAGTATGTGGATTGGGATCACTTGTCGCAGATTGACAAGTTCAGCGGTGCTTATCAGCTCTTTCAGCAAGCCGATATCCATCAACTTGTTGCATTCAAGTGCAACTATATGGACAACATGATTCGGCAGTTCTATGCTACCCTGTATATCTCTCCCAACTTTGAGCACCTGAGTTGGATGACAGGGACCCAGTTCATTGAGTGCACCAGGCACGAGTTTGAGTTGGCACTTGGGACGGAAACCAGTGCTTATGAGAAGGTGTACAGCAAGCGTGCTCTTCCTATTGCTGCATATTCAGAGTATTATGACCAAGCAGCTGAACGATCACTGGGGACGATAATTGGCTTACTCCCTATTCCCAGCCTTATCAACAGGATCATCAACCACACCATTTTTCCCAAGAGTGGAAATTATGATGCTATTCGTGGCCATGCGTGGAATGTGATTGACTACATTATGCGCGGCCAAAAGTTTGATGTGGTGGATCTTATCATAAGGGGAATCGATGCCAATAAGAATGACAAACAGAAAAGGATCAACTTTGCACCATTCATTATGGCTGTGATCATTCGCAAGACTGGATACCGAGGAGCACTCTGCACCCCGCACAAGCCATACAAGCCGCGTGCAGAGCCCCCTGTTCCTGCTCCTGCTCGTTCCCGTGCTCAGCCTCAGCCTCAGCCTCAGCATCAGCCAGCTGCTGATCCTCCTTCCCAGGGCGAGGGCGATGTCACCTTGTCCCAGATCTACTCTGCCATTCTCAGGCTTGAGGAGCGCCAGGATGTCTTGATCTCCACTGTGTCTTCTCTTGGTGATTGCGTATCATCCTTGGAGAGTGCAGTTCATTCGCCTTCTCCAGTTCGCTATGGTCGTCGCACTCGTCGCCGTGGTCCTCCTTCTCCCAGTGCAGCTCAGGACTAGCTCCTCTTTTTGATACTTCGATGCCAAAGGGGGAGAAATGTAGCAAGGAGAAGTTTTAAGTCTTATCTATCTATTTGGCTTTGTAATAACATATGGTAAAATGAACCATGTAATGCTTAATGTGTGGTTTAAACTCTGTGGATATTTAGTATTGTAATTTCTGATGCATTGTAATGAACCATGTCATGCCCTTAATGCAATGCTTATTTACTTGTCTATTGCGTATCTTTGAATTTTGGTGAATATGCTGTAATGCTATGATGTAATCATGCCTGATAAATTCTTATAAAATTTGATGCACATGTTTAGGGGGAGCTCTTTCTTATTAGTTTCTAAATTGCAAAAATTCCCCATGTTCTAAACTGCTAAAATTTTAAAAACCTTGTGATATACCTCTTGCAAACTAGGAGTATATCCAAATCTTAAATTCTTCTCAAAATTTGCTCTTGTTGTCATCAATTACCAAAAAGGGGGAGATTGAAAGCATCTAGGCCCCTAAAAATATTGATTTTGGTAATTAATGAAATTATGTGAATATGGGACTAATGTGTGCATTAAGTGTTTGAAAGGATAAGTTCAAATGGCAAAGAAAGAGGCTCACAAAATATCCCATGAAGATTCAAAGATCTCTAGGGCGACAAGGTAAATAGTTTAGGTATCTATTTTATTTTACCGGTCTTGGAGTTAGGTTGAAAGACCGGATTATAGGATAGACGTCGTACTATTAAGAGGGATCATGGTGATTGCTTGATCATGTTCAAATGTGCCCTTTGGATCAATTTAGGATCATGCATGCACTTAGAAATTAAAATCAAATCAAATCTGTGCATTGTCAGAAAATCCGGTAGTTCCGGTGTGTATTGGGCGGAACTACCGCAGGTCCGGTAGTACCGGGCGCCCGGGCGGAACGTTTTTTCCAGAGAGCGCCCGGACTCAGACTTAGTCTCTCGGAAAACGAATGTACCGCGGGTTGACCTGCGGAACTACCGGATGGCCGGTAGTACCGGGCACCCGAGCGGAACTTTATTTCCAGAGAGCGCCCGGACTCAGACTTAGCCTCTCGGAAAACGGAAGTACCGCGGATTGACCTGCGAAACTACCGCATGTGCGGAAGTTCCGGATACTCGTGCGGAACTTTATTTCCAGAGAGCACCGAGAATAAAACTTAAACTCGCTGAGATCGGAAGTACCGGGTCCTGGAGCGGAACTTCCGGACTTCCGGAAGTACCGCGATTTCAACGGCGGTAGTACCGCACTCATTGACCAACGGTTACTTCTGACTCACTGACATAGCCGTTCTGACCGGTCAGCGAGAGTCCGGAAGTACCGCGGTTTTGCCTGCGGTAGTTCCGGATTTCCTGAATTTTCAGGATTGTTTATTGTAACGGCTATTTGAGGTTGGTGAGGGTATAAATACACCCCACCAGAACTTGTACATGTCATTGAACCTCCATTGAATACATTTGAGCCTAGTGCAACCTCTCACACCTCATTCACTCACTTGTGCATTCATTTGAGGTAGTTGACCCAAAATTCAAGTGCATTGCATTCTAGTTGATCCATTAGGCACTTGAGTGAGATCAAGCCGCAGTGGTCTATTCTCTTGGTGCTTGCCGGCACCTAGACGGCTTGGCGGAGTTTCGGTGATCTTCTCAAGAAGATTGTGAGAAGGCCCGGAAGATTGTGAAGGCTCGGAGCTCGCCTACCCGGAGAGGGAAATGGCTACCAATAGTGATCGAGGTGTTTAGGCTCATTCGTGGAGCCGGTCCGATTTGTTCGGACTTACCTCAACATGGACTAGGGGAGACCGGCAAGTCTCCGATCACCACGGTAAAAAGTAATCGTGTCAATTGTGGTTTGCTCTCTTGTGATCATTTTCATTCAAGCAACGCTCTTCATTCCATTACTTGTTTGCTTGCTTAGTTAGAGTAGCAATTGTTGTTCTCTACTTCTTGATATTGCTCTTCGTCGATTACTTGTGCTAGTGATTGTTTGAGCCTTACTAGGTTGATTAGTGGTGTTAGTGATATCTTGCTCTAATATATCCATCAAGTTTAAAATTGCTAATTAGAATTAGACAAAAATTTTAAAACCTCCTATTCACCCCCCTCTAGTCGGCCTCCTCGATCTTACAGCCCGCCACGCCTACCTATGCCAGCGCAACGCCCCCCGGCGCGCGTCTGCTTCAGCTGGGGCCACTTCCGCCGCCGCCCAAATCGAAGGGTGAGGGCCGGACCGTACGCATCTGCTTCGGCCACATCGCAGCCCCGGGTCAAGTTTGGAGAAGTTCACAGGCCGCGGGGACGGAGAGGGGCAAAGGACTCGGCAACATGGCTTCGGCCCTGTGAAGCCCTTCACCATGAGAGGCTCCTGTCGTAGGGGTGGCCCCACCTAAACCCAGCAGGCCTGGTAGGAAGGTATAAGGCCCAGAATAGGCCACGTGTAATGACACAAATACCCCTGAAGGGGATGATCAGCTGTAAGGGCATAATTGTAAAAGCACTCCCCATGTAAATATATATAGAATACCGGCCACGGGGAGAAGGGAGGCCATCATACTCATTTTCCATCACTCTCCACTACCACCTCTCTCTCTCTGTTTGGTCTGTAGCCACAACAGGCATATAAATTATTAGAAACAAAATCCTAATATATAATCACCAAGAACAAATCAATCTACAAGCTAGATTTACAAGCGAAATGTGTTCACTGAATTCCCCAAAGCTGGCTGCCTCCTTCGATGCAACGCAATGAAGATAGATCTGTGTCGCGTACGCCTGCTATTTAATAAAGTAGAGTATCCCAGACGGTTCCAACCATAAACTGTCTGTGATATGAAACTATCACATGCGGTTTTTATATATAACCGTATGTGATGTCCGCCATTATCACGGACGATTTGTTATACGAACCGTCTGTGATAATGCACATATCAGAGACGGTTTGTTATATGAACCATCTGTGATAACACTTAAAAATGTGCGCTCTATTTCCGCCTATTAATATTCCGATGCGTGCGACCCTTAAACTTTCACACAGTTCTGGCTTTATATGCAGCACAGTGTACAATTCCTTCTAAACTATCCTTTCCTTGGATCATCTTCTTCACCAGATTTCTCAATAGTGGCATCTAGTTTTATTTTAAGCTTCTTCCTCTCATCTATGCATCATGAGTTGTTCAGCCGCAACCTTACACAGGCGGTCAAAAACTTACGTCTGGAGCAGCTCCTTCGCTCATGCCCTGCTCTTCTTCCTCGAGTCGCTTCTATCCGTCAGCTAGACCTCATCATCTGCCGTCGATAGAGATGTCTCCTTGTCGATCAAGAAAGGGAAACCACCCACAATCTCGTTCTTCTCTTCAATGTGCGCAAAGCGGAAGAAGCTCTTGCAACGGTGGAGAGACACATGGATAACCTTGTCGATCAAGCAGAAGCGGTCGATTCTGAGGAAGCTTATTGTGGCATCCACTTTGAGATTATGGAATATGCTATTGATTTGGTCAGGCTAGAGGAGAAAGTGTAGATGGCAAGGACAATCTTCACGGCATTCGAAAACTCAGCCACTGATCCTCTAACTCCAAAAGTAGAAGAGGAAGTATATGAAGTCCAGAAGATTAAGATTTGGAATCCCTCTTTTTTGGACTTTTGTAATAAATTTGACTTGAATTTTTCTTTTGTAAAAGTGATTGGTCACACTTATCTATTCCAGCTTATCAATAGCTTCTGTAGTTCATATGACAAAGGACAAAACACTGACGATCATAAATAAAAACCATATGTGATTGTTTTATAGATGGTTCTAACTAAAAGTCATCTGTAATGTCTAACATTATCACAGACGGTTCTTATAAATAACTATTTGTGAATTATCACAAACGGTTCTTATAAATAACCATCTGTGAATTATCACATACGGTTATTAATATGAACTGTATGTGATATTTTCACATATGGTTATTAATATGAACTGTTTGTGATGTCTTGCTTTATCACAGACAGTTCGTATAAATAATCGTGTGTGAAAATATCACAGACGGTTGTTAATATAAACCGTCTGTAATAGTTGCAGCACAGACAATTCCCTATGAACCATCTGTGATGTAGCCATCTAGTATAGCCTCTTTTGTAGTGGTGGTGGTGGGCAGTAAGGGCGACGAGGTGGCGATGGTGCTGTCGGTCATGGATTGGAGGCAGGCGGTGGCTGGAGGTCGTTTGGTTGGGGCGACGAAAACCAATGGAATTATGGTGATGGAGTGGTCGATGACGGTGGATCCAGCAGCGGTGGCGTTGCCAAAGCTGCCATGTAGGGAGGAGGCGGTGGCAGAAGCAAGTGGGCCTCACCAGCGCCGGGGTGGCAGGGATGGTGTGTGTGGCGGCTGGAGAGGGGAGGGAGAGGAGTTAGGGTTAGGGTGTGGTGTGTAAGAGAATATACCATGTTGAAGGATTAGATTTAGATCCAACGGTGAAAAAATTCAATTGATTCTTTGCAAATAGAAAAACACTCAAAAATAGAAAAACACTTAAATGTTGTATAGACAGTCCTTGGGCTATTAACTGGGAGTATGTGAAAATTCTAGCACTAAATTTTTTGCCATAATCAAATATGAAGGTTTCAATTTGGTTTTGCAAGTCCCCATGATCAATTACCGACGGAATATGTACTACTAGCTACAGTAGCAAAAGAATGTGGTTTGGAATGTGTTTTTATGTTTTCTCAACAGTGATTTACATAATTTTTAAAGCACGATGAATAATAGATAGATGTTTTTTTGCCTTTTTATATACTTTGAAATTAGTGATATTCTTGTTAAAGTGAAAAGCATAGAAGAGCTTCTCATATGGTTTTATGATATACTGTTCAAACTTTGTAAACTTTGGTTATTGATATTTTCTGAATATTTAAATTGGTACGTATTAATGTGTAGATTTGTCTCGAAATTTTTTTACAAAAGTATAATTTTATTAGGTTTTATAAATTTATAATTTTAATTAGTGATCGTTTTAGAGACAGTGTCTATGTCCAAAACAATTTTTTTTACTATGAGTACAAGATAGTAGTAGATGTAGGTTTGTTTAATTCACAGTTAGGGGATTCACAAATCCTAATTAATTTTGCCATTTTTCATTTGCGTCTGCACTCATTCATACAAACTAGGCTTAACTATCACTTCTTGTCGTCTCGCTCGCTCGATCACTTCTTCTTCCATATTGCTCCAAACTCGTACAGCCACGAGTCGACGGAGATTCGAACCCTAATTTGTCCAAATGCAGGTAACCGTGTGGAAATCAAGAAAAATACAGAGCGCGTCTGTTGCTAGTCAAAGAGCAGTTCACGGAAAAGAAGTGTAGAACCAGCCAAAACCAAAAGAACCTTCAGAAATGGGTCTCCGTCCAGAACAACCAAAACCAAAGCCTCAAGTCCTGCATCCTCTTGTTTTGATCCAGTCTTGTCCACAGGTATTTGCATTGCATACATGTATGATCTTTTCTCTTATAACTGGTTGCAGGGAAAGTTATATATGAAATTGAGCTCTGCATAACGCAAAGGCGCAAGGCGATAAACTGTAATAACTGTTCTTAACTTGAGCTTTCCTGAAAGATGCTTCTGCAGATAGTACTTAAGAACTAATAATTTCCTAATGGAGTGCTGATAGTACTTAAGAACTAAGAAGTGATGTGCATTATGATGGTAAAGAACAAAGCAACAAGCATAACAATGGATTGGCAAGGCAACACCGTAGATTTGGAATATGGAATATGGTTTTGTTTGTCAGACCGAATATAGTTCTTTTAGAGCATGTACAATGCAAGATGCTTATATATAAGTGCTTAAAGAGAGAGAATATAGCCACATCATCAAGCATCCATACAAAAGTTATTTCCTCCAATGCAAGCATCTCTTCTATAGGTGCTTAGATGCTATATTATCTATTAATAGATATAGTTATACACATAAGCACCTACTAAGCACCGGTGCTTATTTAAGCATCGATGCTTCAAAATAAGCACCTTATCTATCCTATGTGGCAAGAAAAATCAGTTTTTTATTACTAAGCATCTCTCTAAGCGTCTGCATTGGACATGCTCTTAGACGAAGGAGGTTACATTCGTTAACCCTTAGTTTTATTTTAGACGAACTGTTGTTTCTTTGCAGATCTGCGAGTCCTAACTAAATATCACACGGTCCAAGCATTTTCAGCGTTTAGTAGTGTGTATGATGACAGTGGTCTCTTTGGTATCCACTTGACCACGGTAAACTAGTCTTTCCACTTCATTCTGCGGGCTTAAATATTTGATGCAGGCTTAAGTATTTGATTTAATAGAACTTGTTGCATTGTTTACTTTGAGATTGTACCTTTACCATTTGATCATATTCTGTAATTATGAATTCTGAGCAACTAAAGTTGTATTGATATCTGTGGATCAAGGCCTTCTCTAACTCTACTGAAATTAATGTGTTAGTATATTGCTTCTTATCCCAACACTACTTCCACTGGCTGAAGACTTCCTGCAGGTGATATGATGGCACAATAAGCCAATAGATAAAAAAAAATCAACGTGAATAAGCACGGTAATGGTTGAATGCAATTAACATTATAATTGCATGTTTCTGGCAAAGTCTGAATTTCAGTTGCCCTGCTGCTCCTTAGTATGATGGATACACATGTTTTACTCTCATAGCAAAACTACGCTACTAATATATATGCCATCTTATAGCAGTTAATTCTAGCATGAACCATAGTGATTTGGCTTGTAATATTTTAAAATTGGTGGCTTTGACTTTTCTTTTTCGTATTTGAGGTCTAATATAATTTTTTTCCTTCTATTTTTAGTTAGTCTAGTCATCAGATTTTGATGCAAAGCCTGTTGATGTCGCAATACAAGAATTGATTGCTATTGCAACGCCTGAACAAGGTATGCCTTATGGATCATGCACTACTTGGTAGAACAGCTTGCATATTCACTGAAGCTGCCTATTCTAAACGGTGATGTGATTTTCATGTATTCAGTTACAGAGGATGAACTAACATGTGCGAAAAACTCAATGATTTCCTCCGTATTAATGCATCTTGAATCTAGGGTAATTTTGGAACCACACCTCAATCTCTTCCTGTTTCTTGTCAGCTAAAAAGATTTGATATCCCTCTGTTAACTTTGCACTACACGTCACTGTTGCAGAAGATATAGAGAGGCAGCTTTTGACTGATGGTTGCAGGTAAGCCAATATCTTCGTCACTTCGAATTATTTTTTTCATAAGCCTGTAACGCCCCTATTTTTGGAAACAAGGACGTCGTACCACCCGCAACAGCTCAGGACTACAGTTGTGGATGAACAGTGTATCATATCTGCTCGCGAACAATTTAAAAAGAGTTAATTTGATTGAAATAAGACTTAATGGCCAATTTTAATAACAATACTGGCGTCCAAGCCCAAAGCTCAACTTACATACAGAAAAGCCGAAGAAAACTCCACAGGAACACTTGAGTGCAGTCGTAACCCTAACACGAACACTTTCAGCATCCTCTTTTCTTCTAGTATCTGATAGGGGAAAAATTGTGCAAAACTGAGTACCAACCACCGTACTCAGCAAATCACATGTAGAAATACTATATATCTACTTGCAAGGAACAATCAAGGGTGGGAATATATTGATTTTATTATAGTGGGTGGATGCAGTTTTATTTGCAAACAAATAAAATTAAGACATTTGCTCCTTAAGATCAGGGAGTTTTATTATCAGACAAGGTTTCATCATTACTCAGATTAACCACATCAGAAACTCTACTTATGCCTCGTTGTTGGAATCACCCAATTAACACAGCTTCATTAACCGGAAGCACGGCGTATTCGAATACCATTATTTCACTCTGCAGAGTTGCTCAACTGTACCCACACGATTCCTTAACCCTCATGACTGAGTTAAGAAAGCCAGGTCATTTCACTGCTCAATTCTCTATAGAGGCTCTACCCGGTAGCATCACTCAGTCACGGCCAAATATAAATAAAAACTTCTCCCTGCCGTTTTAAGTGTCTACTACCGTTGTTAGGTACCCTACGGCATACCTAACTCCCCGGCATCTTGTCATCTCATCCTGTAGAGTTTCAATCAAATTGAGCAGTTACTAAACCAGTGTTGACAATTCAACTCCTGTGGTTTGAGCGGTCACTATGTCTGTTACTTGGCACAAGGTTCTTGTCCTTATATTTTTCACCTGAGGAACTCAACCACAAACTTCTACTGTGCTCAACAGCACTCAACACCACCAAACCATCCAGCCTCACTCCAGGGTAAAGCGGTGGGCGAACTCCGCCGCACGGATCCCCACAACACCCTTACCCTAACTTGTGCACACCGATATCACCGGCTTAGGCCTTAGGGTACGGTGTCCCATACCACCCTACTGAAAGCATCTAGGCCCCTAAAAATGTTAGTTTTGGTAATTAATGAATTTATGTGAATATGGGACTAATGTGTGCATTAAGTGTTTGAAAGGATATGTTCAAATAGCATGAGAAAGAGGCTCACAAAATATCCCATGAAGATTCAAGATCTCTAGGGCGACAAGGTAAATAGTTTAGGTATCTATTTTTGTTTTACCGGTCTTGGAGTTAGGTTGGAAGACCGGATTATAGGATAGACGCTGTACTATTAAGAGGAATCATGGTGATTGCTTGATCATGTTCAAATGTGCCCTTTGGATCAATTTAGGATCATGCATGCACTTAGAAATTAAAATTAAATCAAATCTGTGCATTGTCAGAAAATCCGGTAGTTCCGGCGTGTATTAGGCGGAACTACCGCAGGTCCGGTAGTACCGGGCGCCCGGGCGGAACGTTTTTTCCAGAGAGCGCCCGGACTAAGACTTAGTCTCTCGGAAAACGGTAGTACCGCGGTTTGACCTGCGGAACTACCGGACTGCCGGTAGTACCGGGCACTCGAGCGGAACTTTATTTCCAGAGAGCGCCCGGACTTTAACTTAGCCTCTCGGAAAACGGAAGTACCGCGGTTTTACCTGCGGAACTACCGCATGTGCGGAAGTTCCGGACACCCGAGCGGAACGTTTTTTCCAGAAGAGCGCCGAGAATAAGACTTAGTCTTGTTGAGATCGGAAGTACCGGGCTTGGGGCGGAACTTCCGGACGTCCGGAAGTACCGCGGTTTCAACGGCGGTAGTACCGCACTCATTGACCAACGGTTACTTCTGACTCTCTGACATAGCCGTTCTGACCGGTCAGCTAGGGTCCGGTAGTACCGCGGTTTTGCCTGCGGTAGTACCGGATTTCCTGAATTTTCAGGATTGTTTATTGTAACGGCTATTTGAGGTGGGTGAGGGTATAAATACACCCCCACCAGAACTTGGACATGTTGTTGAACATCCATTGAATACATTTGAGCCTAGAGCAACCTCTCACACCTCATTCACTCTCTTGTGCATTCATTTGAGGTAGTTGACCCAAAATTCAAGTGCATTGCATTCTAGTTGATCCATTGAGCACTTGAGTGAGATCAAGCCGCAGTGGTCTATTCTCTTGGTGCTTGCCGGCACCTAGACGGCTTGGCGGAGCTTCGGTGATCTTCTCAAGAAGATTGTGAGAAGGCCCGGAAGATTGTGAAGGCTTGGAGCTCGCCTACCCGGAGAGGGAAAGGGCATCCAATAGTGATCGAGGTGTTTAGGCTCATTCGTGGAGCCGGTCCGACTCGTTCGGGCTTACCTCAACGTGGACTAAGGGAGACCGGCAAGTCTCCGATCACCACGGTAAAAAGTAATCGTGTCAAATTGTGGTTTGCTCTCTTGTGATCATATTCTTCCAAGCAACGCTCTTTATTCATATCATTTGATTGCTTGCTTAGTTAGAGTAGCATTTGTTATTCTCTACTTTTCGTTATTGCTCTTAGTCGATTACTTGTGCTAGTGTTAGTGTTATCTTGCTCTATCAATCCATCAAGTTTAAAATTGCTAATTAGAATTAGACGAAATTTTTAAAACCTCCTATTCACCCCCCCTCTAGTCGGCCTCCTCGATCTTACACCTACCCTCTCCGGGTTTTCCAAATCTACCGGCCAACGGCCAAAGTCACTTAGTAGTGTAAAATGCTGAATGAGATGGTCTTATATATATACACAATATTTTAATTCTTACTAAGGTTGTCAAGGTGAATATGGCCATCAAAATAAACAGGGCTTTTATCAGTGGTAGGATTTATCTAATTAACATGTCATTCTAAATATTTATTTTAAGCAACTATCATTTCACAAATATCAACAATGAAAATACATTAAGTAAATAATGTAAATCTCATAGGATTCAATTATGATCAAAAACATGTGACTTGCCTTCTTCCGACTGCTCTTGATCTTCTCGATTGGCTTCAAACTTACTTCATCTGCTTTTGCCGTCCTTCAATTGACCAACTCGTTTGGTCCGTTCACTAGCGTGGAAAACGAAATCCAATCGGTTCCTGCTTTGCGAGATGCAAGCTGGGAACAAAATGCAAATAAAAAATAAGAAAGAGTATAAAAAGAAACGGGTTGGGTTGGGAGGTCGAGGTTCAACGATGTTTGGGTGGCCGACAGGGCTAGAATTGAACTAGGTAGGTTTAGGAAGATCGAATAGGTAGTACGTGTGTTAGATCAATTTTTGGAAAATAGAAGATAGACATTTATAAATGGATGATTGATCTTTGAATTGGATGAATTTGGGTTTTATCGAGATTTAGCTTGGTGAAACAGAGGAATTTAAATTTATAAGATTTAAATTGGGTGGAACAGTGGAAATTGAATTTAAAGAGTTAAGTTTGGGAAATGGTGAAGTTTAAATTTTTAGAATTTAAATTTTGGAAGAATGGATGCCAAATTTGAATTTGGGATATTAAGCTAGTCGAAATGGTGTATTTTGGTATTTTTGGGGTTTGTGGATTTTTCTAGGATTTTTAATCATTTTTCTGAATTTTATAACTCGGATGAACAATATGGCTACAGTACTGGGCTAGCCCGTTGTGCACAGTGCAGCCCACTCGGGTTTTGAAAACACACCGGCCGGGTGGGCCGGCCGTTTCGGCCCAGCGGGGAGCGGCCGAAAGGCCCAGGCGTGCGCATGGGGAGGCTTCGCCCGATGGGCGACACGCTGCTGGCGCCGACGGCTCAGAGGCGCAAGGAGCGGACGGCTCGGATGGAGAAGGCGGTAGTGAGGCCGACGATGGATATGCAGCCACATCGCCCCTCCACAGTCTTCTTCTTCCTCCGGCTTCTTCTCCTGGCTGAAAAACAGGGGAGCAGCAGCTCCAACGGGGCGACGCCGGTGGGGTTTCTCCGGAGAAAGGGTGGCGTAGAGAGGGACGATTTAGGCTTGGGGACCCATTTTAGGGTTTTAGAGGCGAGGGGATAAGAGGTGGTGGCTGGTAGCAGAGGAGAAGGCGGCGGCCTCCACGGTGGCTCCATGGCCACCCAGAGGTTTTCTGGTCAATTGAAGAGCGTTTTAACCATCTAGGGAGTGCTAGGGTGTCAGTGGAAGTGTCGGTTTAAGCTAAGAGGGACTCAAGATGGCTGGCCACGAGAGGACCCTTTTGGCCGGCGGCGATCATAGCCGCTAGGGCTTCTGGTGGAAGCTCAAGCTCAGGGAAGTGTACCAATGCAATGAGCAAGCATGGGAGACCACAACATCACAAGGAATTGAAAAGTAATTGGAAGAATTGAGATATCACCTTTAGGGTTCGCCGGGTGCAGGGGAGGCAATCGGCGGCGACTCAGTAGACTCGAACTCAAATTGGTTGCTCGGTAGGGTTCGTGAGGACGCTAGGAAGCTCAAGACAGTGAGAGTTGGGCTTTATACGCAGTGGAGATTGGTGGCCACGGAGAGGCGGTTCGGGTGAGCTTCTAGGGCAAGGAGGAGCAAGGGGGGAATGAACCGGAGCTGCGGCCAGGGGAGCTGAACGCGAGGAGCTGTGGCCAGGGGAGGTGAACGCGAGCGGCGGCCGAAGCTTCGGGACAGAGAGGAAGAAGCGACACACACGAGGGCGCCAGAGAAGAGGAGGAAGCGAAATGCCAAAAAGAGAAAGCGTACTTGAAGTGAGACTTGCCAAATTGGGAAAAAATTGAATTCAAGTCAACTTCGCAAAAAAAAAATCAAAAAGTTTGAAATTTTGGGGTGTTTCAAGCCTAACGCATAGAAAATCATTGATCCCTTGTTATTCTTTGTTGACATCGCTGCAGGAAGCCTATTGATTATTTTCTTCAATGTATGGACGAAATGACTCTAGATGATATCACAACATTTGCCCAGAAGATGTTATCTTCGCAACCCACAATGGCTAGCTGGGGAGATGGTATGCTTCTTAATTTTCCCTAGGTTTGAAATTTAATTGATATGCAAAATTGATTATGCTTTTGAGGAACTAATGGGAATACCTTGCCTTGCCCCTTCTGCAGTTGGTAAAGTTCCTCCGTATGAATTTGTTAGCAAACGGTTCCGAATATTTCAATAGCATCCCTACAAAATGATCACTGGTGGGCATGAAGAATCCTTCCGTGGAAATTTGTTTCTTGGACTGGATCGTTTCTGCTTGTCAACGAAATGAAGGCCTCAACGCTTCCGAACGCTTCTTCGATCCTGAAGTATGGCTTGTGAGTCCCTGTTCAACGTGCCTTCTAGCCTTTTTTATTCACTATAACAGCTAAAAATTTACTGTATCAACTCTTAGCTTTTTTGAGTAACTAAATTTAAAAATATTAAAAATAAAAAATATTATATCATTATGGATGATGCAAAGGAATAAGAGAAAAAAATAAAGAAAATAAAAAAATAATAAAAAAATTGAAATTAAAAAGTTAGAAGCTGAAGTCTTTGGAGCAGGGCCTTAAAAGTTGCTTTTCGTCTTTTCTACAGTAATTTTATTTTAAATAGAGTATTTTTTTAAAACAAGGTCTACAAGTTAATTGTAGTACACACTATAGTAACTTTATTTATATTGGCCAAAACTACACATGTGTTTTTGTTGCTCCATACTTTCTCTTACAAATAGCTTAAAAATTAACCATAAACTAAATCCAAAAAAACAGTCCGACGTACTAGCCCACATTGAAGAGAGACCAACGTGCAATACATGAAGAAAGACTTCATAAACAAGTGGCGGATGCAGTGCAAAATATCGAGATAGGGTGATATAGGCAATAACTGATATGCTACCGTTGCCTTGGTTTTTTTAAAAAAAAATGAAAGAAAATGCAACGATTACCAAATAGGAGGTTGGGCACCGGAACACGATTTTCCCACGATCTCACTCGCCGGTGCGGTCCATCGATTCATTAGCTCGCGTCTCACGCGGTTCATGTTGCCTTTTTCGTTCGGTCCTCGGTCCGAGTGTGGAGAAGAGTTCGTCGGCCAGGACAGCCACACGCAGTCACGCAGATGAGAGAAACGAGCCAGGAGACGAACGAAAAAGGCAACAGAGACGTTTCACGTCTGCAGGAGAGAGAAGGGAAGTTTTTCTTGTGAAGGATAGCATGCGAGCCCGCTCATCTGAGCTTTTTTTTATAACTTATGATTTATTTTTCATTGTTTAGTACTATACTTAACTTATTTTACACTGTAGCTATTAGTGATTTTTTTGCGTAATTAAATTTTAAAATTTTAATAATAGAAAAAATTAGTCTATCACAAATAATGCAAAGGAATATAAAAAAGAAAAACAAAAAAACCAAAAAGTCAGAAAATACAAAATTAAAAAAACTACAAGTTAGAAGCTAAAATCCTAACGGAGAAGCCAAAATGAGCAGGACATACACATCTCTTTCGTCGCTCATGAGGCCAGGCAATAAAGAAATGCACGCAACCTCGAGGCGAACTGCATCTGGATGGACTCATATCAGTTGAGTTGAGTTATTACATATAGTTTGCATCTAGAACACTTAATGTGGAAGCATAGCTGGTAGTTTATAATGCATTGAGACTAAACTAAGAGTATGTCGAGTCAAGATTAGGAAATAAATTGTTGAAAATAATCTTGACTTAGAGTCCGAGACATAGTAGAGTAGGTCTTCATGTGTAACTGAAGATAAAATTATGACCAACTTGAAATCTAAATACATATATTAGTATAAAAGTATTAACATATATAATAAGAAGGTTTGTAATTAATTTTGTGAGAAAAATATAAAAGTAGAAGAAATAAGATAATAGAGAAATTCTGAAATTCTGACATAATCTCTTCGTTTATTCATGCGATGTGTGATACAGTTGAGCACTAAAGTGCAGACGGCCGCAAGGGTTTGCCAGAGGCGTCGTCACCAGCTGCGACGGTGCGGCACGAGATGACGATGGCCAGGAGCAGCAGAAGGTGAAAGCGGCAATGGTGTAGCCAGGGGCGGAGCCAGGAATTGGATATGGGGGGGGGGACAAATGGACAACAAATAGAGTAGAACCAATGAATTATGCCGGATTTACCGATCCAATAGTCACATATCAAACTATCAAAGTAATATGTTTTGCAAATAAATATTCTAGCCAAGTAAATTGCTTGAACCAACTGCTTTGAAATCGGCGACGATGAGATAATTCACTAAGCGGGTACTCTGCTAACATAGGTTGATATGGGCCCTCTAAAATATAAAATCTTCGAGCTTCATCTTGTCGATCAACTGGCAATTCTAAGATTTGAACACGTTTACCAGGGTCTCTCTCAAATCTAGTAGCTACAATTGGTTGATGCTCGGCAGCCTCGGCTTCTAATGGTGCAGCAGCAACACTACTCTGATTATTAGGATTTTCCACATCATGTTCGTTAGGAGTTTCCCCTTCCACGTTAGGAATTTCCACTTCCACGTTAGCACTTGAACCAACAGGCTTAAAAAAACTATGAATTGTCTTTCTCTTCTTCATATCATCTAAAATTGTATGGGACAAATAACAAATTCATTTGGAATTTTGGTAATGGAAATATCAAATATGGAATGCAAGGCTAAAGCCGAATGCCTCACCGAGTCACCGTATACTATAGTCTATAGAGAATTAGAGAATAGAGATCATTGATGATTGATTAGATTACCTGGCTGACGGGGACGGGCGGACGGCGGACTGTGGATAGCGTTGGTGGACAGCGGGACAGGCGGAGTATGGGTATGGTTTGCGCTGCGCGGGCGGACGGCGGACACGGGCGAACGGCTCCCGGTTGGCGTGATGGCGTCGCTTCGCCTCCTCCTGGAAATTGGAATATGAAGCGGCGCCGTCCTGCACTCCTGCTGGGCTAATTACTAATTGGCAATTACTAATTGATTGGGCTTGTTAGAAATCAGTTACAAGACTGAAAGATGCCCAATGTACAGTTACTCAATGTACAGATGTCTGTTCCAAACAGACACCTTTCTTCTACCCCTATCATCATCTATAAAGCATTGTACAGTCCTCATAATCAATAATGAAAAAGCATCAATAGTTCATTTCAAACACTTGTCTCAATAGTTTTACAACACGTTATCAGCACACGCTCAATCCATCCACACAGAGACAACAGAGACAAGAAGACAAGGTGAGAACCACGCCGATTACACATTCGCGCATGGATGTCTGCACACTGCGTGTGCCTTGCTTACCCTCTTCACGGTGTGATCGGCGCACGGCCAGGGGCATGAGTCTGCAGCGGCAGGCGGCCGGCTAGCCACGGTCCAGCGCGGCCGGCGAGGCGGCACCCGAGCCCGACGCGGCCGGTGCGGCCGGCGCTCGGCGCGGCCCGGCGGACGGTGCGGCGCCCGCGGCTGGCAGCGCGCCCGAGCCCGAGGTGGCGGCGCGGCCGACGAAGCCCGCTCGGTGCGGTCCGGCGGCCGGCGCGGCAAGGCGGTGGATCCCGAGCGCGAGGCCGGCGCGGCGACCGGAGCGGCCGGCGACGCGACGAGGCTGGCGTGGAGGCGCGCGATGCCCACGGCGAGGCGGCTCCAGAGGCCGACGTGGCCACGCCCGTGGCGGCGCTCGCGGCCGGCGGCCAGCACGGCCGGCGCTCGGCAAAGCGGAGTGGAGCGGCAACGTCCGAGGTGGCGACGGCGCCAGGCCGGCGGCGACGGCGCCCGGCCGGTTGGAGGCGGCGACGCCCGGACCGGGGCGGCCCTTGCGGCCGGCGACCGCCCGCGGCTCCCCACCAGGCGGCAGCGCCCATGGCCGGCGGCGGCGCGTGGCGGCACAGCCCGACCCGAGGCGAGAAGCGGCACCACGGGCCGGCGGCGTCGGAGGCCGCACCAAGGCCGGCGGTGCCCGAGCCGGGGGTGGAAGGCGGCGCCCGGGGCGGCCCTTGCGGCCGGCGGCGGCTCCCCACGAGGCGGCTTCCCGAGGCGGCGCCCGAAGAACCGGCGGCGCTGACGCCCGCAAGCGGAGGGTGGTGCCCGTGGCCGGCGACGGCATGCCCGGCGGCCCGAGGAGGCGCCCACATGGCGCGGCCGGCGGCACGCGGCGGCGCAGCCCGGCCCGAGGAGGCGGCCGGAGGTGGAAGCGGCCGGCGGCGGCTTGCCCGGAGGAGGTGGCGCCCGGAGCGGTGTCGCGGGAGAGGAAGCGGCACCCACGGCCAGCGGCGGCGGCGGCCGGCGGCGGTGGCGCCCGTCGGCCGGCGGCGGCGGCGGCGCCCCATGGGCAGGCCGGCGGCTTGGGTTAGGGTTTGGGAACCCTAACCTCCCCCATTCCCTTTTATATGGCTGCCACTTAAATGGGCTTTGGCCCAATATCTCCCACCTCCCCACATGGGCCAAATGGCCGAATGGGCTTTAGCCCAGGTTTTCGCATATTTGCAAAACCCCCCCTCCATTTCATGATAATGCAGAATTTCATGTTAAAATAAATTCCTATTGTACATATTTTGCAGTATACTCCTTATGCTGAAATAAATTAGCATTTCAGTCCCTACAGGAATTGAAAATTATGTAATTGTTCAAATAAATGTGCATGCACATTTCTATAACTTTTACATATTTAGGATTATTTTATTGCAATTTATTTACAACATGAATTGCGATCATATTTAAATTTGCTATCTTTTGCAAATTTAAAATTTAAAATTCCCATTTAGTAAGTACCATTGTACTTAATAATTTGGAATTTTTTTTGCAAAATATTATACCTACCATAAATATCATAAAATCACAATTTATGGCACTTTGCTTGTACGCTATGTCATACAATAAATTGGTGTTCACCACCAATATTGTGATTTATACGGTATTATAAATATAACCTCATGTTATATTTAATTTGGATATATATTCATTCGGATTACAATACTCATATTGTTTTCCACATATTTTGCATTTTATTACAACATTACCATGCACATTAATTTACCTCATGTAAATTAATTATTTATGGTGTACTTTTTATGTAAGTTTTTAAATAGCTTACCAAGCACTTAATATTTTTTTATGCAAATGCTTTAGGTTGATTTTCTCTCGTTTTGGAATAACACAAAGTTTCTTAACTTTGATTTTGGCCATACACAAGGTAGTACCATAGTACTACTGCGGGATTTATTCCTCAACGTGTGTACCCAATATCAAGTTTTGAAACAATTTGGTCTACACTTTTGGGTGACTGCCTTTATTTATTTTCAAATTGGCCATACACAAGGTAGTATCATAATACTACTGTGGAATTTTCATTCTCAACGTGCGTACCCAATTTGATTATAAATTATTCAAGGTCTACACCTAAGTGATTACCATGGTTCTTTTTCACATTTGCCAAACACCAGGTAGTACCATAGTACTACTGTGGGATTATCATCCTCAAAGTGCGTACCCAATGTTGAAAAAATGAATTAAATACAGTTAACACCATTGGTGATTAACTATGTTATTCCACAATAGGAGAATGTCCCTTTATGTATGTCAAGTTTACCTTGATTACTTGCATTTCACATTACTTATTTAACATTGCCAAAGATTTTAACAAATCTGTGGTCCTACATAGGTAGGCACAATGGCTGCTAAAGAGTTTGAGGCTCTCGCTCTTGACGGCCACAACTTCCCCACATAGGCAATTGATCTCAAAGTGAGTCTATCGTTGCGCGGAATGTACCAGGCAATTGCAGCCCTCCAAGAGGGCATAGCTCCTTTGGCTGAGCCTCTCAAGTACAATGCCTTATTTATCATAAGGAACCACATCCATCTTGATCTCAAGGCTGAGTATCTGATGGAAGAAGACCCACGCGCTCTGTGGCTTGCTCTTCAAACACGGTATGAACAGCAGAAAGCAGTCATCCTACCGGAGGCTGTCAATGAGTGGAACCACCTCCGCATACAGATTTTAAATCTGTGGGAGAGTTCAACCATGCTGTTCATATCGAACATATTTGGTATTGAAAATGAAGTTTGTATGTATTCTATATACTACTATAAGAATTTCATTAAATTCTTCTTTGTGTATATAGATTTTTGGAGTTAATCCAATGGAGGAGGAATTATGCCTTGTGGATAGTGGTACCACAAACTCTATACATAGGGACACAAAATATTTCCTAACTCTTACTAGGAGGAAAGGAAATGTTTTAACAATCGCTGGACGCGATGCAACGATAGTAGGCTCTGGTCGCGCCTCTATCACTCTCCCTATGGGTACACAATTAGAAATTGAGGATGCACTTTTGTATCCCGATTCAACACGTACCCTACTTAGTTATAGAGATATCCGTCAAAATGGTTTCCATGTTGAAACCCAAAATGACAACAAAGAGGAATATCTCCTCTTAACCAAAAATAACGGATATGGCAAACAAGTACTAGAGAAAATTCCATCTTTAAACTCCGGATTGTACTATACATACATCAAACCCGTTTAACATATTGCGTACTAAGTAATTTTCTAAAACACTAACACATTCCAAACATGGCATTATCGCCTTGGCCATCCAGGCATTGGAATGATGAGGAAAATTATTAGCAATTCAATTGGTCATACATACTTCAAAACAAAATTTCCGGAATCCTCAGATTTTGTGTGTACTTCATGTGCCACCGGAAAATTGATTTTAAGACCCTCTTATCTTAAAATCAGAGCTGAACCACTTAAATTCCTTGAACGCATTCAAGGAGATATATGTGGTCCTATACAACCATTGTGTGGACCGTTCAGGTATTTCATGGTTCTCATTGACGCATCTACTAGATGGTCACATGTGTGTCTTTTATCCACACGAAACCATGCATTTGCTTGGTCAAATTATCCAATTACGAGCATATTACCCTGAATATCGAATTCAATCAATTCGAATGGACAATGCTGCTGAATTTTCATACCATGCCTTCAATGACGATTGTATGGCTCTTGGTATACAAGTTCAACACTCTGTTCCATATATCCATACACCAAATGGTTTAGCCGAATCTCTTATCAAGAGAATCAAGCTCATTGCAAGACCATTACTATAGAATTGCAACTTACCAACATCATGTTGGGGTCATGCAATTTTACACGCTGCTGACTTACTCCAATTGCGTCCAACTGCTTATCATAGCACTTCCCCGCTACAATTACTACGTGGAAATCCATCAGATATTTCCCATCTGCGAAAGTTCGGTTGCGCTACATACGTACCGATCTCACCACCGCAGCGTACCTCAATGGGACCGCACAGGAAACTTGGGATCTATGTTGGGTATAAATCTCCGTCAATCATAAAATACCTCGAGCCCCTCACAGGGGACCTGTTTACGGCCCGGTACGCTGATTGCATATTCAATGAGGAACATTTCTCGGCATTAGGGGGAGACAACAAGTACCAAACTGAATGCCAGGAAATTAATTGGAATGTACAAAGCATTCCTACCTCAGACCCACGTACCAGAAAGACTGAACTTCAAGTTCAGAAACTCATTCATTTGCAAAACATTGCAAATAACCTGCCAGATGCATTTACTGATTATAAGGGTGTCACAAAATCCTATAATCCTGCCAGAAATGTACCTGAAAGAGTGGAGGTACCGCAAAATACCACTCAACTCCCAGTTCAAAATAAGAGGGGGAGAAGTACGGTACAAACGGCGGATACAGCTTCTAACAAGCGACAAAGGAAACAAAAAAAATGTAAATGCAGATCAACCTCAAGTTGATAGACACCAAAGGATCCTTGTACCCAGATCAACAGTGCACTCAATATCTGATCCTGGGACATCGGAATACCCCGACTCAAATGTTTTGGGAAATAACATTGAGTCATCAGGGGTCCAAGAAATTTCCACAAACTATACTGATTCTGGAGAATCATACGATCGTAAGACTACATTTGTCGACATTTATTTCTCCACAACAATTGCAAACAACCTTCAAAATGATCCAGATACTAAGACCATGGCAGAGTGCAAACAGTGCTCGGACTGGATTCAATGGAAGGATGCAATTCAGGAGTTAGCCTCGCTCAAGAAAAGACATGTATTCACCAATGTGATACATACACCTCCCAAAGTATTCCCTGTCGGTTTCAAATGGGTTTTCGTCCGCAAACGGAATGAAAACAATGAGGTGGTGAGATACAAAGCAAGGCTTGTAGCACAAGGGTTCACGCAGAGACCCGTCATTGATTTCAATGAAACTTATTCTCCAGTAATGAGTGGAACAACATTCCGATACTTAATCTCATTGGCAGTACAAAATCATCTATCTTTTCAGTTGATGGATGTAGTGACCGCATATCTTTATGGGTCATTTGATTCGGATATATACATGAAAGTTCCCAATGGAATTTCAATTCCGAATCCGAACGCAAATCGCAATATGTGTTGTGTAAAATTAAACAAGTCTTTATACGGATTTAAACAGTCGGGAAGAATTTGGTACAACCGACTAAGTGAGTTCCTAACCAAAAAGGGATACTCCAACAATGATGATTGTCCATGCGTATTCATCAAAAGATCCTCAACACACAGGATATAGATGAAGCACGTAATCATCTTATGACGGAATATTGAAATGAAGGATTTGGGTAAAACCAAATTTTGCTTAGGTATACAACTTGAGCACCTTCATACATGCATCATAATGCATCAATCAGCCTATGTCCAGAAAATATTGGAGAAATTCAATATGGACAAAGCATATCCATCGAAAACCCCCATGGTTGTTCGAACTCTCGACAGGGACAAAAATCCATTTAGACCCCGAGATGACAATGAAGAGCTATTGGGACCCGATGTTCCATATCTCAGTGCCATCGGAGCGCTAATGTACCTTGCAAATTGCACCCGGCCGGATATCGCATTTGCAGTAAATTTACTTGCTAGATATAGCGCTGCTCCAACCAAAAGACATTGGTTAGGAGTAAAGAATATCCTTAAATATCTTCAAGGCACTTAAGATCTCGGTCTATTCTTCCAGAAGAATAAAAATGTGGATTTAATAGGATATACTGATGCTGGCTATTTATCAGATCCCCATAATGCCAGATCTCAAACAGGCTTTGTATTTTTACATGGTGGAACAGCCATCTCTTGGAAGTCTTCAAAACAGACACTAGTGGCTACATCCACTAATCATTCTGAAATAATTGCATTATATGAAGCATCACGTGAATGTGTATGGCTTCGCAGAATGATTAACCACATACAACAATCATGTGGTATAGGTGCTATCGCATCACCTACCATTATCTACGAAGATAATGCTGCTTGCGTTGTCCAAATGCAAACGGGTTACATAAAAAGCAATATCACAAAACATATTGCTCCTAAACTATTTTACCCACATGAATTGCAAGAGAGTGGAGAAATAAATATTCTGCAAACTAAGTCTTGTGATAATCTCGCAGACTTATTCACCAAGTCATTACCAACCTCCACATTCCAAAAATGTGTTCATGGAATTGGTATGCGAAGACTACGTGATTTGCAGATGTCAGGGGGAGAAATCTCCTAAGACTTAACCCGTTCAATACAAATATTGTACTCTTTTCCCCTTATGAGTTTTTCCTCTAAGGTTTCTCATCAAGGTTTTTAATGAGGCAATATAACAACGTAATCATAAATATATCTCTCTTTTCCCCACAGGGGTTTTTAGGAGATATAATCAAATATATGCCATATCAATTTTCTCCTTAAAATTTTCCCATTGGGTTTAAAGGAGTTTTTCATGGCATATCCACTCTATCAGTTCTCCTCATATTTTTCCCTACAGGGTTTTGGAGGAGTTTTTCAAGATGATGAATCAAGGTGATCATATGAAGATACATTGGTCAAGGGGGAGTGTTAGAAATCAGTTACAAGACTGAAAGATGCCCAATGTACAGTTACTCAATGTACAGATGTCTGTTCCAAACAGACACCTTTCTTCTACCCCTATCATCATCTATAAAGCATTGTACAGTCCTCATAATCAATAATGAAAAAGCATCAATAGTTCATTTCAAACACTTGTCTCAATAGTTTTACAACAGGGCTGACGTTGGGGGGTGCCAGGCCCCCCCGGCCCCCTCTCTCCGCCACTGGGTGTAGCACGAGGTGACGACGGTCAAAAGCAGCAAAAGGTGAATGAAGGGGTGGAGGTGGAGCCATGGCTGATGGTGAGCGACACCGTTAATTGGTAGTCTTTAGGGCAAGGACGTATATATGTGGGCATCGTCTCTGACACTAGACCTAGACGTACTTAGCTCGCACCGGCGGGTCTCAATTGTCAATATCCACAGAAGCTTCCGTGCAATCGCCAATTGCGGACTTCTTTCTTACACCCTAGCCCGCCCGTAGATAATCCTGCATCTCCCCTCAATTGAATTCGAAGTCCAGTAGTCAACTCGTACTGGTTTCTGATTGGTCCGAACGTAGGCTAGGTGCTAGGTACCGTGCTTCCGTCGTTCAGAAAACAATGTAAATAGTCATGCAAAATCCAGTCCATAGCTAGCCGGGTAATTAGTAATTACACAGACTTCTCTAATTTAATTGGATGAAAAGGCTAATTAGCGTGTAGAGAAAAAGATAACGTGTACCTGTTGCAACTGTTTTTTGGAGGGGTACAAGACAAACGTACAGGCAAGTCACACCATCCACATGTGCATACACACCAGGAACTTTTGAAGAGATACGAGACCTTACGGAGCGTGAATGTATGTTTCCCACAAAACACACATGTGTACCTTGACGGGAGGGTACTCCCTTGCGACGTGGAGACGCCGAGCGGGTCTCCGAGATACCGGTGTGCGTGCCCGTACGGGATGGACGGCGACGGGTTCGCCGCCGGTGACGGATGCAAGCCTGGTGAGTGCTTCTAATTAACAAGTTTTGTACTACCACTACCACAGAAGATCTGGCGTGGTGTTGGTGGGCGGGGGCAGTGTGCCACGTCAGCACCACTCACAAGTCGTTCCCGCGGTCAACACGCGCGAGTGAACAAAGTCGACTATGTTCACACTTGGCGCCTTTAAGCCGGCTAAAGTGGAGTGCTATACGGAGTACATTTTTAATAAATTAAAAAGAATTCTAATCAAACTTAAATTAAGGATTTTGTTAAACATCATCCGAATGTTTTCTTCTTAACTATCATCCAAATTTAGAACCATTATATTAGAGATCCAATAACCATGAATTCTCCATCCTCCCCCATAAATTCTACCTCATTCCCTTTGAAAAAATATCCCCCTTGAAAAACAAAGGATCATTTGATCTCTAATCCAAAGGTCACAAATTTAAATGATAATTATAAAGAAAATATTCGGGTGATATCTAGACACTCTTAAATTAAAGCCATTTTCAGAAAAGTATATATTCATTTCCACTCGGTGTCTCTCATTTCAAAAAGAAAAAAATCCACGCATTTCCAAAAAAGAAAAATTCCACGTTCTAAATTGATTCTGAATTCTGGAACTCACCGGCGTTGCAGGGTGGCATCGTCCGTCGGGTCTTGTTTTCACATCCATAGACTTTGCAGAGCTTTAAAGCTTGAGATTTTCAAAGATGGTGATGGCCATGTAAGGTGCCAGCCATATTTTGAGTTGATGATATTGATGCCTATGGCAGTAAATGGCTGCATCAAACCCTTTGACCCCTGAATAAGCTGTTCTTGTGAAAATAAACCACGAATTTTCTAGCACTATATCCTTGAATTCAACCCGCCGACATAGGCTATCACATATGACTATGATATCTTTCTAGGTCACTCCTCTGATCCGACTTTGGCTACGATTAATAGCTTTTAACTAAAAATAGTTTTTCGAAAGAGGAAACGAGCGGTGGTAAAAGTAAGGAATATGGTAAAAGTGAAGAAGAGAGGTGTTCACGCGACAGGAGCGAGATGAGTGATGTGCATAATACGTCTGTGGCATCTGTCTTATCTCAGAAACGAGATAAGAATAAGAGGAGTGAGAAAACCACTTTAGAAAACAAAAACTAATATGAACAAACCGTTAGTTAACAGATCTTATAAATGAACCATTTTTACTCTGGTCAGAAAACCAACCAACTGCTACCAGCAAGCTGCCCCAGTTTATGAGACTGGACTACTGGTCATGTACTGATACATTATGCTAATTAGATAACTGATGCAGCGTTTTTTTCACCATTTTTGCAGCTAGACAGGGCTCTAATAAGAAGAATGTCCCCTTGATAGTTGGAGGTAAAACTAAAATTCTTCTGGTTGACATTTACTTTTACTGTTCTTTTGGCATGTAGTAATGTGTTAAACACTCCTATAACGTAAACGCCATGGTAAAGTCAGATGCTTCCGGTCAAGTCAGTTTCTCGCATGGATGTTTTCTGCCACCTACGTGGAATTGCATGCTGACTGCTGACCTGGCAGCTGAAATTGAAAAAGTGAACAACTTTTTTTAGGGGGAAGAAAATTCATCCTCCATTTACACCGAAGAATTCTACTGCTTTGTTTGACCAGGAGAAGATTCACTACTATCAAGCAAACTATTAGGAAAGGGAGGGTACTCCCTTGCCATCCGAGCGTAGTTGCGACGTGCTATTTTGTTGTAGCATATCCAGCGCATTTTGGTTACACTGACTCATCTGTGAAAGTGCTGTGGTATTAGGAAAGGCACTGTCTCCCTAGGGGATCTTCTATGGCTGGTCTTGCACCAAGGTAGCACAAACTATTGGTGTAGAAGATCCTACCAAGCAATTGGGCCCGTTCATTTTAGCTTTTGTTGATAACTTTTAGCTACGGCTAATGAATAGTAGTGTCTGATAGAAGCGACTAATGAATAGTAGTGTATTATGTAAGAAAAATAGTGCAAACGGTGTGTTTGACGCGAGAAATCGCCGCTGATTTCTGACCCCGGGTTATAAGATATGTGTGTGCCAGTGTATTAAAGTACACAAAAATAAATAAACACAACAAAAGATAAGAAAAACATGTATTTTATTCATTCATTTGAGAAGAACAAAAATATAGATTCCTTTATATATATGTGCACTCCGTAGTCTACTTTGCACAGCAGATCTGCATATACGATATGGTGTCCTGGTTCTCAGGGCCTTGGAAGGCCTCTCGGTTAATTACATCCACAAGGTGACCCACAGAAAACCTCCGATTAAGCCGCGCATTGATCGTCGTTTTCAGTCTTCGCTTTGTGTTCCTCATACAAGAGATAAATGATTAATGAAGATATGAGCGTTGGCATTATCTATAGCCTTGTCGGTCTCCAGGGCCGTTGACAACGTGGTTGTTACATTTGACCGTGTCCACCCATGCCATTCGATCTCATCGGTATCGAACGGACACAACGGCGGTAATTTAAAGTATACATAATTAACGTCCAGCAGGACCAACTGAAGTGCAAACTAGCATAAGCGAGACCCGAGCATTCTCGAGCTTCTCGATTCAGCTATCGCGTATACTATTCTGAGCCCAACACGCCATTCAATTCATTTAGGAGCGTTTCTTGTCATCATTCTGAAGCTCCGTAGCCGATCAACACCAGGCAAGAAGTACCAGTACAATCCAGGTACAGTTAGTAATCCATGTAAGGCTAAGAGGCTAGGTGTGATCAATCTCCGCACAGTATACCTCTATGGTGGGCTCGTCGGTGACGTCCAGCGGCAGCACGGTGAGGCGCTGCGTGTGCTTCTGAATCTCCGTAGCCGAATCCGGAGCGCGGCATGACGCGGCCCTGATCAGTAGCTGCCTCACCTGCAGTGTTAGGATTCACAGCACTTGGAAATTATCAAGATGCAGGCAATGTGCACACTGAATATGTATGTGATCAGCGGTCTAGTTCCGGCAACGGAAACGCCTCGCTGGCTGGCACCCCAACCGTATACAAGCGGCCCGAGTGCGAAATCTGGAGGTCGACGTCCAAACGGTGAAATGGGATTGGGAGGAGCGGGGGACTGGGGATACGTTCGCTGGTTTGTATTGGCTGCCGGCAGGTAACTTTTTGTCTTTTTGACCAAAAATAAGAAATAGTGGCTAAAAAAAGTGATTTTTTAAGGAAAAAAGACTAGCGATAGAGAAAGTGGAAAAAATATTCATACAAAGTAAGAGGAGTGGGATGTATGATGCTGTAAGTCTTTACTATATCTGTGACTCTACTTTATCACTAAAGTGATACAGAAGTAAAAAAATAGAAGAAACTGCTTCAAAAACAAAGTATTTATATTAAATTTTATTTTCTTTAAACAGGATTTAGAAAGAAAAACTAGTACGAACAGATCCGTACTCGCAAACTCGTGACCGATGGCCCGCGAAGCCGCGACGCGCCCTGCACCATTGACACACCGCCGGCGCAAGGGCACCGGACGCGGCCACCGACGAGAACGCCCTGCCGTCGTCGCCGACATCCTGGCCTCCGACGAGAACGCCCTGGGCACCGCCATTGCTCCTCTCAGCGGATCCTTCCCATGTCTGCAGTAATGGCGTGTGGCTGGGGGCGGAGTTTGCGTGGTTGGACGAAAGCACACGTTAGGTGGACGCTCGGTCGCTCCGCTAATTTCCCTTCTCCTTTTTCCTTTTCTTTTAGGTTCTTTATTATTAATTAAAATTAATTAATTAATGAAGGCTCGACGTGGCGTCATCAAGTTGCTACTACTCGATAGTCCATATGGGAGGGAAGGTTAGCGCAATATCTAACAGTGTTTGGTTGGCTAAGCACATAAGCTACATCTTAACTCTAAGCAAGGTGCAACCAAAGCTTTTTTTTTTTGGTTTTCATGAAAGGATAAAAAGTATAAAGTGGGCTGGGAGGCTTGGCCCGGTCTAAAATTCGAAGTTGGACAGGCAGGCAATTGAGTCTTTTGTAAGGGAATATTTATTGCTCGGTCAACTCCGCAAAAGATGTATAATTCATACGATCTTTTGTAGTGTGACAGAGTAATTTGCACTATTTTGTACGGTCTACGTCTTGTTGTGACCTATCAGTACCTCACAAATCTGCTAATAGCTTTCCTCTCACAAAAGAAAAAATAGATGTCCATAATTAGTCAAGCCAGTTGGTTTGCTCTTGCGATGATGAGAGTTCAAATCCCATAAAGCACGCTCTAAGGTTTATTATAGGTTACTCCATTTCTTGGTTATTGAGTGGTTTCTAGGATTTAATCGCCTCACCCGAAATTTCTTTTTCTGAAATCACTTCCACATGCACCTGAGCTTGGTCACAACAAATTAATCAAAGATTATGTTGGAACCGGTGGCCCTAGCATGAGAGAATGATTACAGCAAGAATAAAAGCACATAAAAGATATAAATATTTGTTAACGAGTTTTGGCAATACCTACATTCCCGAAAGCCGAATCGCAGCGGTTCCATACTTCTATCCATATGAAGAGTTCTTTTTCACGATTAAAGTTCCAAGAGATTGACGGTATATATTTATACGCCGGTTACATATTCTACTCGGACACCTAGTCCGTACCACGCGGCAACTTGTAATATTTCGTAACCCTATATAAATTGTGTTTCCTTTCTTGGGCTGTATTCAAAAAAGCGATGCTCCGATTAATGTTTGGACACAATTCCTTCCTTTGCTTTGCATATACCAGACATGCACAACAGATTAAGATCAAAGTTCATGTACGCGCAACCTGCGCATAAAGTCCAATTAACCTTTTGTCTTCTAAGAAGAGCATAAAATCCAATTATGTTGGATACGTATGTACATGCGACG
This sequence comes from Dendrocalamus latiflorus, assembly GCA_017311315.1. Taxonomy (NCBI): domain Eukaryota; kingdom Viridiplantae; phylum Streptophyta; class Magnoliopsida; order Poales; family Poaceae; genus Dendrocalamus; species Dendrocalamus latiflorus. Next base: position 2,204,424 of record CM029636.1, on the reverse strand, counting down.
TGGAGTGTGCAACTAAGTGGGGTTGGAACGTGCGTGCTGTATTTGGTGGCCTGTCTCCGTTATATGTATGCGCTGCCTGCCTGTCTAGCTAAGCTGCTATTGCTGGCTAGCTGCACCTGATTAGCTAAGCTTGCTAGCTACTTAATTTGCTTCTTTTCCTGCCTTTTTTTTTTTGCAATATAAAAGCTCTTTGCTTCCTGTTTACTGCAGTTAATGTTGATTAAATTTAGGTCCTTCTAAGGACATTCTCAATAATAACACCATATAGCAATGTCTATAGATTGCCACCCCATATAGACATCAAGCTAAACATCATTCTTCCAATATACAATGTCTATCATTAATCAATACTGTAATTTAATATTTATATCTAATTCCCTCCCCAATACACCGTTTAATGTAGTAGACATCACTTTCCTCCCCAATAGATGTCTTAGCTATTGTCTTCGTGTTTGATTGCGTGCTGCAAGACATTGCTTCCCTCTCTTTCCTTCATTAATCTTCCATCCACCTCAGCACTAATCATACATGACATGCTAATTAATGCTATATACACTGCTTACGTAGGACTATTGAGAGTGCCCTAAATACACCGAACTAGCTAGTAATCAAAACAAGGTGTGCTAAAATATGAAAATCCTAGTTAAAGTAATACTCCTCTCCGATATTTTGAAGCAACGTTTTCTATTTTAACTTTGACCATTACTTTTTATAATTTAATCTTATTATGTACTACTAAAATTATAATATTATAAAAAATAGTTTTAACGATAAATCTAATATGTAATTTTTTATATTGCCAATCTAGATATTTCTAAACATATTAGTGGTCAAACTTTGGTAAGTTTGATGACACGGATTTTAGGATGTTACTTAAAAAAATACGAAGTAGTACTCAGTGGAAAAAGGTTCAGCTAGTTACCGGATGAAAACAGGTTTCATCAGTGACCCCCAGTAGAAATTCCAAATCAGTTTTGAAAAATTTGTTTTGCATGAATTTTGTCAAATTTAGAAGAAATTTTTGTCAAAATTTGTTTCAAAATTTTTTGGCTGATATTTTCAACCGAATTTTGGCTGGTTATCAGGCTTTTTTAAAAAAATTCAAACTGTGATTTGAAAATTTTGGCCCAAGATCCTCTGAATTTTTTCGATTTTCAGCCATACTGGCCCTACCAGCCCCTTCCGGTTAAAATTTAAAACTGGCTTTTTAAACCCTGGTAGTACTTACTTTAGGGCCTTTTTAAATCTAGGCCAGTAATTTTTTTTAATGCAAATTAGCATCTATTCTGAAATTAACCAGTAAGAGCGACATGCATTTCTAGCTTCTCTGTACATATGAGCTTGTACACTGCGACTATCTAGCTAGCCATAAGCAGCTCATAACTTCTTGTGTACATACGTTAATTAACTTGATCACAAGCCACAAACTCACAATTAATACATGAAATGCAAGAATTTAACCCTCAGTGAAGGTAAGCAAATTCACAGTGCTTTACATGAATTAATACAGATAGCATGATGATGATGGCCAACGTACTCTACCGTAAATCAAGAGCTTAACAGAACAAATTAAAATCATTAGCAACTCTATCAATAACTCTTATCAACTTGTTGTAGCTTCTAGTTTCCGTTATAAAACTTGTTGAAGCGCTACGCAACTCTATGAAATATGTTAGAACTATTTGAAATCTTGTGAAACTCGTAAAACTTGTCTAGTGGTATATTGTACGCTATCATCCTCTTCTGTATATTTTGCATCATCATTGTCATTATTATTTTGAGTCTGTTACTATAGCTGTTTTTTTTTCCTATAAGCTTACAATAGAGGACATGCACTCACACACGCCACACTACACACGTGTGTATACCCTACATAAACACACACCAGATCTTATGCAGAGATTGCTGGGAAAAGCTTACATAATCGGCTTGATTTCAATTTGTTGAATTACACACACGAGTAGTCGGTAGCCACGTAGAAACAACGGCCCGGCCCACTTTCAGACACAAACGAGCCCGGCCGGCCCATTATCCTATCCCATCCAAAACCCAAAACTCGAAGCGGGTCTCGACCCGATTACACGGGCACGACCCGGCAACCCTTTCAAAACCCCTCTGAGCCCTCTCTTACTTTGCGGCTTCCCGAAGCTTTGCCCAAAACCCTACCTCTCGTCTCGTCTCGTCTCGTCTCCCCCCATTTCCCCATCCACCCAAAACCCTAACTAAACCCCTCGCCGCCGCCGCCATGATCACCGGCGGCCATAGCTACGTCTCCGCGCCGCCGGCTTTCTCCGCCGACGGCCGCCTCCTGCTCGTCTGCTCCGGCCGCGCCGTCTCCGTCTTCAGCACCTCCACCGCCATGCTGGTAAGACCCGATGCGCTTCGCATGTTGAGTTTGGCCTTGCCGCCCCTTAAAATTTGTTGGTCGTGGTTTGTGCCTCGCCACTGGAGTGCAGGTGTCGGAGCTGGAGGGGCACGAGGGGGACGTCACCGCTGTGGTGGTGGCGCCGCCGCCGGCCAACGCCGCGGCGGCTACCAAGCTGGCGAGCTACTGCTGGACGGCGGGGCTCGATGGAGTGCTCATCTACTGGGACTTCGCCTCGGCGGAGGTGGTGCGGAAGGTCCAGGTCGGCCTCCCCGTCCACTCCATGGTGAGCCGCTCCTAAAATTTTGTTTTATGCTGAGCTGCATATGAACATTTTTGCTATGAATTTAGGGTAAACTGGGCCATTGTAACATGATCCTATTTTGATTCTGTTTGAGCACAGGCGATTCCTAATATAAGCAGAACGTCAAGAGGAGCTGAGCTGTATACTCCTTTTGCATTCATCTCTGTGGAAGATACGAGCAAGCCAGCTAACCATGAAAAAGCATTGCGTGGGCAGATGCGAATTTATGACTTAACAAAAGGGCGCCAAGTGGGTGGTCTTCTGGCTGAGGTGAGGTTTTTCAGCTTTACACATCCTCTTGTTCCATTTAATTCTCGAGCCATTTTCCCCATGGCCATGAGGATATCCTCGTAGTTCAGATATTTTATTGATGTGGTTATGCTAGGAGTAGTAATGAACCGATGTGGACATGCGTGTTACAAGTTTTCTTGGTATTACAATTAGAGAAAACAAAATTTTGTTGTAGATGTTTAGTCGACAATTTTGCAATGCATAAAACTTCATCCCTGCGTTACTTGCTTTGATTTAAACAGACTCGGAAGCCTGAAAAGATTGTTGTGAGTAGTTCCGGAGAGTTTTTGGGCATTACAAATAAGAGAAAGCTCTATATATGGATCATACCAACGAAAGATTTCAAGCCTGATAAGATAAGGAAGATAAAGCTTCATCACACAAAAAACTTGAGCACTCTGGCCTTCCATCCTAGCGAGAGAATTGTGGCTGCTGGTGATGTAACAGGGAGGATCTTAATTTGGAGAGGTTTTGGAAATGCAAAGTTCTCTGGAGCACGTGGCGCAAAGTCTAAAGTAGATGAAGAAAAGGATGGTGTGAGGGGTGAAGATGATGCGGATACTTGCACTACATGGCATTGGCATTCAAGCAAAGTGAAATTTCTCAAATTTTCTTCTGATGGAGCTTACTTGTTCTCAGGTTTTGCTTACTGATGCATTTGCCTTTTGTCTACATCATATTTTTTTTTACTTCATTTCAGTTTTTTTGTGTTGATCCTGTTGTCAAGCTTTATAATTTTCAATGACAAGTTTCCCATCTTATAGGTGGTATGGAGGGGGTTATTGTTGTATGGCAACTAGATACTGGAAAGAGAAGGTATAAACCACGTCTTGGATCTCCTCTTTTGTTCTTTGTAGATTCTCCGGACTCTTCCATTTCCTGCGTAAGTATTCCTTCTTTTACCTCTTGCATTACCCTTTTGTTTATTTTACAAGAATTCGATACCTATTGCTCTGCAGAGAAAGTTATTTTGTTGGTTATAAAGTTCTTTGAATCTGGTTTTCCAGCATTTCATAATTTTGTATATTATATACTGCCTGTGTGAATGGGAATTTAGTTTAGTTTCTTTTTTTTTGCTTCATGTCTGTAGCCATAATTAAATGTTGTTTACTTGGTTGGTTGGGAGCAAAACACTAGTTAGAAAAATAAGACTATCAGATTCCCCAGTAGGTGATCACATCTAGAGTGAAATATGTCAACAATTTCATTATGTGGTCATGCTGCAAGATCTTATAGTTTATTATCTCATTGCTGATTTTCTTATTCTTAAGTTTAGTCTCGTAAAATACTTGACAATTTTTTTTGTCTATATTGATGGTGCTGATAGTTAATTGTTATCCTCCTTTTCTTTTCCTTTGTTGCACGGACAAGGGACAGGATTTTTGAAATAAGTTTGTCTGGTGCATGTCTGGCCATGCAAGAAAACCTAGGAAAATAAATAAAAAAATGCTGTTCGTGTGATCAACAGGTGGGTCCTGTCACAACAACACAACATATTGAGGCAGTGCTTCTAGATGGTTGGGTTACCAATGCCTGTTTGTGCGGTGATATTTAGTTGTAGAGATGACCATTCATAAAGCCAGGATGGTACAACTTAATATAAAGAACTGGTAAAATGATGAGGATTCATAAAGCAAGGTTAATAGCATATTTTTAGGGCTGGTTAAGTTACTCATGCCTGTGTTTCAAATTTCAATTTCTTTTGGTCTGTTCTGTTTCATTTGTTTGTGATTCATTGTGTGAGCATGACTTATAACTGATCTTGTTTGTATTTCAGGTGTCATGTACCAATAACCAAGTCCATCTTCTAAAAATGCCTAATATGGAGGTCATGAAATCTATTGCTGGAATTAAGGTTTGTAACATTAAAATCTGCAGTTCTGCCCTTAAAGAGTTTATCCCAGCAAATAGCATTGCCAGTTTCTCGTTTCCCTTTCTGATGACTGTATTATATGCTTATGTTTATCTCTTCAGCTACCTACTGCTTCACCAGACCTGGGTGGATGTTATCGAGATGTGTATGGATTTGATTACACTAATGGACTTGTTGCTATACCAACGGAAGATTATTGCATACAGTTCTACAATTTGTTTGAGAACATTGAGGTTTCAGAGGTAAGAACCTAAGAGAGGAATTTGTCAGTTTTTTCAGCTCTGCGATCTACAGTATACTAAATCAATGGTTGCCCTGTTGTGTGGAACATTTTACTAAGATTGATCCCAATGTTGTTAACCTCTTCAGGTGCAAGTGTGTGAGAGGAATTTTCAGCCTGTTGATGATATCACGGTGAGATACCATGCCCCAATCTGCTTGTATACCATTTAATCACTCATTTTTCTCCTTTACAATCTTTATCTTTCTTTTTGATACTTTTTTCTTCTCTTTGGTTCTGTTATCTCTTAATTATGTGCTAAACATTTCAAATCACTAATATTTTGCTTTACATCTTTTGTCACCTAGTTTTATGCTAAATATAGTTGACATACTTGCTATGTTATGTTTACTGTTCTAGATTTCTTTTGATTGGCTCTCGTGGCATAAACTATTTTCTATGTGTTTCCATTGATGCCTGAAGATTTTGTCAATGTTAGTTTGGTATTCAGAATTTGGCATTGATATTTGACATGTTTCTTTTTTTCCCTTACCACAGATGTATATCTCTTTAGTTTCATTGTCCATCGATGGGAATTTTATGTGCACTGTGGATGTCAAGCTTCCTGAAGAAGAATTAGGCGGCCTTGTTACACTGAAATTTTGGAACTATGGGTCTCGTGCTGGACAATATTTTTTGTCCACTGTCATTTATGAACCTCACAGGTTGGTACATGTTTATAAGGTCAGTGTTAAATATTTACTGAAATTATGCGTTCTGACTCATATATTTAATCTTTCATGCAGTGATGCTGGGATTTCTGCTGTTACTTTTCGCCCAGGCAAAAACATGGCTGCGAGCTCTTCTTTTGGTGGCAACTTCAAGGTGTGTATGTCTATTAGCTTTTGAGATGATGCCTGGTTTCCTTATTTCCTAAGTATTACTGTTTTGATTTGTAGGTGTGGGTCCAAACTTCGTCTTTACAATCAAGTGATGAAAAAAATCAATCTGGTTGGAGATGCCAATCAGTTGGCTCATACAAGTGAGTTGACTTTGATTTAACTCTAAACAGTACCTGTTAATATTTCATAGTGAAAAAAAGTTATTAAGTGTATTTATGGTCACTGTTTAGTTCCCCGTATGACCAGACATCATTAATAATTGGAATTTGTTAATTTATTGGTAAATGATGCAGATGGCATCCTGAATAATTGAAAATTTTCAGGAAAAAACCTATGACAGCCTCAGCCTTCTCAGCTGATGGATCTGTTCTCGTGGTCGCAGCTGAGAGTATCATCACATTGTGGGATCCTGATAATAACACGCTTGTTGGCGTGATTGCAGAAGCACTATCAGTATTTTATTATTCCTCAACCTGCACCTTTTCCATCTTGCTTAGAACAGCAGTTTGACACGTGTTGACTTTTGAATTTGCAGCCTGTTACAAAACTTTCTTTCATTGGGACATCAGCGTTTTTGATGTCTACATCTCAGAGTTCAAGACCTCAGGTTGCGGTGTGGAATGTCTCAAATCTTTCCATGCAATGGTCTTACAGCCTTTTTGCAGAAGGTACAAAACTACGGTGCCAAAATACCATGGAGTCAAAATATCTTCTAGCGAATGATGCATGCTTTACCTTTGCTGACTATGCATTTTGCTTCTTATATTATATGGAGTTCTGAATTTCTGATTCTTGGAGAATCATCAAGCTGCGTAGTCATGCGAGTAGCCCAGTAGAGGCACACTAAAATGAACCTGGCAACCTTGTTACATTAGTTGTTGCAGCTTGCATGACTATTAACTGTTCTAGTAATTCAGTTCTAGTGTGATTATTAAGGTGAATCTGGCCAGCTTTAACAGCTGCCAAATGATAGCTCTAGTAATTCAGTTCCAGTGCGATTGTTGGTATACTGATCAAATTGTGTTGCACACTAGCATCATATGGAGTAAAGCAGGCAAATTATAGGGCTGTTATTTTTGGCTTTTCAGCGGCTTTTGGCTTCTTTCAACAATCACTATTCATTAGACTAATAAGCCGTTGTCAAAATCCATAAGCCGCATCCCAAAAGAACAGTCGATATAACTAGTACATAATTACTTATATGTAGCCTGGTCCCTTTTGCCAACGTTTCAGGATGTTTCAGGCAGTTGGGGTTGTGAAAACAAATTGCTGATCCATGTCTTTGGATAAGCAAGCACATTTGATCTTAATTCTCATGTTACTGTGTGTACTTTTGACAGCTGCATGTTGTTCGACAAGTAGGATTGAATTTGCGGTTCTTGCTCTTCTAAGCTGTCCTGATGGAGGAACACTGGCAGAGCAAGATGGGCTAATACTACTTTTCGATGCAGAAAATCCTAACCCTGTTTCCTCCTGGTCGGTAAAGAAGGTAATCTCCATCGAGTTGTTATATATTATATGTTCAGTTCAACTGATTTTGGGGTGCAATATATTTTGTGAAAGTTAATTTGCTTGTTAATCATTTTAAGAATTTCCAGGTTTCTGCTGGTACTATTATAGGATGTTTGGTTTGAGGGACCGCTTCATCCTAGGATTGGTTTATGCATGATGGGATCATCCCATGATTTTGGTGGGATGACCCCAACCCTCATTTTTCTACGAGTCTTGTGAGGGATGAGGTGGTGGTGGTGGACCAACCCATTCCTCAAAACCAAACAAGTGGGTTAGGTTTCGAGTTACAATGGGATGGTCTGTTCACTGTCTGGTTCCTCAAACAAAACACACCAAAAGTTTAGTTGCTTATTGCTTTGGTTCTTATAAATGTTCCTGTTTGGTTTCTTCTCATGCCTTTATCTGTTGTAAGGGGAAATGGATCAGGGACTGTACTAATGTATAGCTTTGATTAATTTCACTTTTTTTCAGGCAAGGGGAGGTAGCATTGCTTTTGTGAAGGGCGATCCCTCTTTGGATGCAAACACCAATGATACAAGAGATGTCAAGGCATCATTGCTGGTTTATGTAAGTGGTTCACATGAATATGTTATCTTTGATCCCAGAAAGAACAAGGAGTCGCAGGTTAGCAAGAGCGCACAGAAAAAGATTCAAGCTGAGGAACCAAGTGAGTTTATTGTATGGTTTTGCTGTTCGTTGTGTTCATCTGCTCTTATTTACCATCTCTACTTGCTAGTGGAAAGATTATGTGGGACATCATATGACAACATATCTCTTGTTAAACATCTTGCCTTTCCGAAACTGTTTTTGGACATCATAGCTTTGTGCCTTGTGAAAACATTTTTTTTGTTTGCTCCTTTTTACCTTTCTACAATAAAACTTGTAGAAGCACTCAAGCTCTTTTCTGTTGTTCCAGCACCAATCGGTTACACCTCTATTTATGGAGAACTTCCAAAACTGGAATCAAAGAAAGAGGTTCCAGATATTCCATTTATCCCATCAGAGAGACCTTGGGAAACTATATTCAGTGGATCATCTCATGTTCTCCCGCCTCTCACAAAACTATGTTCCGCTTTCTTCGCGTCATTGCTGGAGAAGAGACTAGTTACAAACGGGTGAGAAGCACCAAAATTTTGTCCCGTCATATAATGCTGTACTTGCTGGTTGCAAATGGCAATGCACAAGTAAATCCACATCAACTCATGCTGCCAAGGCAATCGATATTTGTCCAGAAGCTGGCTCGGAACTGCTGGAGTACCATTGAGGACATTGGCGCTTGTTGGTTTACGCGAAAACATACACCTTGGTGGCGATAGCAATGTCATTGGGTGAACGAATCCAAGCTCTTTTTGTAGTGATATTTAGGGAGTATCAATTTACTGATCCAAGAAGTTTTGTTTTCTTCACAGCCAATCCGTAATTCGGCTAATGTAATTAGCTCCTGTTTGGTATGATATGATGTGATATCTGGTAACACAGCGCTTGTTGCGGCATTACTGACTGTTGAGCTAGTGAAGAGAGGAGAGTACAATTTACAAAATGTAGATCATGTTCAATTGCCCTGATGATTTGTGTGCTGAAAGGCAAAGCTTCTTTAATCCGTCGTTGCATGCATCCAGACTCTGGCCTTCTATAACACAAGAGTTTTTACCTTAAACTAAAATAAACTGTCTACCTAGTTTTTATGGAGACTTGCATTACAAAATGATAAGAGTGACCTTCGACTGACATCAGGTTTGGTTGGAAGTTTGCAACAGACGCTAAGCCTGAGCAGATACCTTCCAGATTTCATACATGGATGCTTTCATCTTGGCTGAGCTACACCAACGAGGCTAGGAAACGCGAGCTAGTCACCTCACCTTTCGTGACCGTATTGTCGTTAGTCCATACCAATGACGCCTTTCGTGAACGTATTGTTGTTAGTCCATACCGATGACGTTCATGTGAAAACTGAAATCGTATAGTTTACCAATATTGCGAGACAATCATGAGTAACCACTGAGTTTACTATGTATGGGTTGTTAAACAGAATCTCTGAAATATTTGTGGACGCCAGTTCTTAATTGTAACTATACAAATCCTATGCACAGTTTAGAATACAGAGTTTGTTAAAAATCTTACCTAGATTGTATCGCTTTATGTCAAACAAATTTTCTTCTGGAATCGCCGTGCTCCAAACACAACCTAATACTACTAGCTCTCTAGCTTGGGGTTTATTTCCATCGATCCAAGGTGCGGCATCTATGGATATTTAACAGGAGAACACCGCCGCTAATGTTAATTACTGGGTAATGCTACGCTCAGCTATAACATTTTTTAACCATGTTTGTAATATTTTTCGTTCATATTTATAACAAAAAAAACGAAGAGCGATGTGAGTATTTCCATCCGCAATATTTCTCGTCCATGTCTATAATATTTGTCGACCATATATGCAACAAAAAAGAAAACGATATGAGTATTCGCATCGAACGCTCCGATAGAATATTCTTAGATAATGTGTGTAATATTTTTAATCACCGTATGCAACAAAAATATGTGGTATAAAAGTCGATGTTGCATACACGAAATAAAAAATGTTTTAAGAAAAACACGGACAAAAATGTTGCAAATATGAACGAAAAATATTACAAACATGGCCAAAAAAATATTATAGCTAAGCGTCTGGAGCTAGCATTCGGATCGGACGTCTGGACGCTACCGTTCTCCTTAATTATTTGCTCGCTAGTTTGCTACAGAGTTCATTAGTTTTAACCTGATGAAGATCATTGGTACAAAGGAATAATTAATTAATGTTGTCACGGAGAAAATTAAGGCTAGGTGTATATCTAATTAGTTCTCTAGAAACTTTTGAAATGGTTTTAGGGTGTTTTTCTCACGGTATCAGGCCGTTGGGAATGCCCTCGATCCTGGTAGTGTATATGTTCAATTCAGGTCCTACAAAAAAATCAATACGAACACTCGGTTTCTTAAAACAGCTTCTTTACTTCTCTTACTAGAGTCTCGCTCCAGAAATAAGGCAGAGGTCACAGGTGCATTACCCACCTCACTTCTTTCACTTCCATTACACGCACGTATCTCTCACTCACTTTTGACACTGCACGTTCTCGCCTTTTAAAAACCACTTCTTTTGATCACTACTTTTTAATTTTCAGCCAAAAATCATAAACCACAGTTAAAAATTATCAACAAAAGCTAATATAAACTCCCCCCCTTAATCTCATGCAAAGCATGTTATGCATGGTGGTTTTCTTTCTTCCTTTCGTATTCTGCGAGAAACATGTTCTAGTGCTTAGGAGCATGGCTTTCCTAAACGAGTCATGAAGATGTATGAGTCTGTGTGTTTAATTAGTTCGCATGTGTTGTCACACGACGATATATTATATTAGCGTGCAGCAGCTTCGCGCTTAATTCCATGTGATAAACGACATGAGCGGCGTGGTTTGTGTTAGCACAACTTGAGAATATGTTAAGGAATCGATTGCACTTTCTGATTGCAAGCAGTTGAGAGAGAGATTTTAACACATTTATTGTTTGGTGTGGAGCAATATTACATGGTCAATTAAATACACGGTCAAGTGTCAATATTAGAACGATTTTAACACACATGCATGCACGTCGGCCAGAACTTATTTGTGGCATCTCGGACTAAATTAAAAACTCGATCGGTAGTGAGACCAGATCGAGGGAGAGCTAACCCTTCGTCCTATTCTTATTGAGGATGTCGTGTGCGTGTGATTATCACATTTTTTTTTCTCTTTCACGGTGCTTTCCGCGAAGCGCCGTTCGCACACGTGCATGTATGATCCAGTCAAGTCGTCAGTCATCACGGACACACACACTTCCGTGAGGCATTTTTCTAGCTACACCGTCGACGTGGCTTCATACAAACTAGCTGCGAAAGCGCGACGACACGTCGCGCTAGCTACCGTGTGGACCGAAGCAAAAAAGACGATAATTCATGGGGAGTTTCTTAAAAAAATCGAGGATGCATGCGTAATTTCGGAAAAATCAAAGGTCTTTTTCGCAAAAAAACGAGGACCTGTAAAGACCTATACGTAACTAAAAAAAGACCTATATGTAATTTTAGAAAACCGCGGGACGCTATCCAACAAAGGATACACAATTTCGGTGACGTGGAGGGTTTTTCCTGAAAAAACCGATAGGGACCTTTTTACGAGAACGGGGGACCTTTACGTAATTTCAAAAAACACAGGGATTTTTTTTGTAAAAAAGCTGACGTGGCACGGCTCCCAGCCGGGGATTCCCCCGGCTGTAATATAGGTATTAGAGCAACTCCAGTAGGGCCCCTACTTGAGCCCTCAAACCTCATATTTGAGGGCTTGAGGCAAAAATAGAGGTCCAGTAGGGCCTCTACTAGAGCCCTCAAATTTGAGGAGCCCCTCAAATCCCCCTTCAGCCCTCATTCCTAGGGGCCCCCTACTCTGGCTCTCATTTTTCAGCTCTTCCCCATCGCCTCCCTCCCCGCCGCTGGCCCGACAACCCCGCCACGCCTCCTCCTCCAGTCCCTCGCCCTCGTCCTCACCTCCGGCCTCTCCTCCCTCCACCCCGCCCTCTCCTCCCGCCTCCTCAACTCCCTCCTCCCCCACCTCCCCCGCAGCCGCCTCCCGGCACTCCTCCGTCTCCTCCCCCGCGATCACCTCACGCTTCTCCTCCTCTCCTCCAAGCACCATCGTCCCCGCACCATCCCCACCGCCTCCGCCCTCCACGCCTTCGCCGTCTCCTCCGGCCACCTCCCCTCCGACCTCCGCCTCGCCAACTCCCTCCTCTCGCTCTACCTCTCCCTCGGCTCTCCCGCCTCCGCGCGCCGCCTCCTCGCCGACATCCCCCGCCCGGACACCGTCACCTGCGCGCGGCTTTCTTCCCCACACGCGACGCCCGTACCACGTACGCGCGCCGCCCGGCATCCCCGCCCGCCTCCGCGACTTCCTGTCCCCGGCGCCCGCCTCCTTCCCCTCCCCGCCCTTCCCCGTCGAGCCCCGCGGATGCAGCTCCCTTCCCCGGCGGTGCGACCCTCGTCCGGATCTGGCAAGTCCGGCGAGCCCTCTCCTCGGCAACTCCCTTTCCCCGGCAGCGCAACCCTTGCCGGCATGGCCAAGTCCACGAGGAAGAAGAAGATGATGAAGAAAGAGGATGATAAACGGGTCCCGCGTGTCATTCCCTACTAGAATGAATTTGAGGGCCCTAATTTGAGGGCTTCTGCTGGAGTTCAACTCAAAAAACAGGGCCCTCAAAAGTAGGGAGAGCCCTCAAATCAAAAGTAGGGGCTCTGATTTGAGGGCTCCTGCTGAAGTTGCTCTTATACACGCTAGAAACATACATTAATAACGGCGGCCGCTATCTCCGAAAGCTAACCGAAAAAAATGCATGTCCCTTGAATTGAATTGCTTTTTTCTTTTTTCTGATGTTACACTAGAGGACATCCCATCCAAGAAATCAAAACAGGGCCTCCTCACCATCAGCAATTCAGCATCACCACAAACCAAGCAAGCAAGAACAGCAACAGCACAAGAGTCTCAGGTGTCCACACAGCAAGATCAAATGACATCCACATAGGATGAGTAATCACAGCACTCCTCATCACCATCATGCTCAAACCTATCAACCAATCTTGACCCTCCAACCTCAAACCTCTTGATCATGGCGGCCTTCCTCACCAGTTCGTCATCCTCCTCGTCGAACCCCACGCAGCCCCTCGCTTGCAGCGCCTCCAGCTCCCGGCAGCCATTGATGATCACGAGAAGCTCTTTCTTGGGCAGGTAGGAGTTGTCGAGGCACAGGAGCCTGAGCCCAGGGAGAGAGCTCGCGATGGCCACGGCGTCCTCCTCTTTGATAGACCCGGCCATCTTGAGGCCCGCAAGGCCGGGGCAGCTTGCGCCGATCTGCGCCGCCGTCGAGACGAAGGCCGACGGCTTGTGCTCGAGCTCCAGGTGCTCGAGGCGCCGCCACCGAGAGATGATCTCCGGCAGCCGCGCCTCGTCGCCGGCTGCCAGCCTCGGGAGCGCGACCTTCCTCAGCACCGGACACCTGCTCATATATATAATCAGCGTGCAGTTAATACGTAGGAACAACATGAGATGACACAAGAGCTAAACAGTGAAGTGAAATCACACGAGAACTGTTTCTCCGTTGATTGATTGATCCATTGCGATGCAGATGGAATTGAGGTCGACGATCCGTATGAGATGATCAAGTCAAGACTCAAGAGTGACCGTACTGCTTGTACGGCCGAACCGTGCCGAGAATTAACCGATGGAATGGTTCCGTAGCGTAGTACGTAGTGTTGGTACGTACCCGAGGGAGATGAGGTCCAGCTCGGGCGCCGGAGCGGCGCCGAGGAGCGGCGGGAGGGAGAGGTCGACGGCGGAGCCACGGGCGCGCGCGACGCAGAGCCTGAGGAAGCCGGCGAAGGCGAAGCGGCGGACGCCGTAGCGGGCGGCGAAGGCGGCAGCGAGCGGGGACCACGGCATGAAGCGGGAGGGGCCGCCGCGGCGGAGGTCGAGGGCGCGCCACAGGGACGGATCGAGCGCCGCGCGGCGCCACGACCGGCACACCAGCGGCACGGCCGCGGCCACGTCGTCGAGCGGGAGCCGCCGGAAGATGGCGGCGAGGCAGTCCGCGTCCATGTCCCCCCACGGTGCCGGCGCCGCCTCCCCCTCGTCGTCCGTGTCCATGGGCGCTGTTTCTTGAATGATCTTGAGAAGAAATTAAAGACGGAGCTTCAAACTTGGAGGCTAAAGTAGCCTTTATAAAAACGCGTAGTCGGGGTTGGAGTATGTGCGCGTAATTTTACAACTAGGTTTAACCCTAGCACGACATGTATCCGAGCTGAAGTCATTCTATACCCCACGCAAGTAAGAGGCTACTCACCATCAGATGTGGAATCTCACGTGGTACCCTATTAAGACATATACAATGATATATGTCAGCCGACTATACGTCTATGTCATATAAAATTTGGATGATGCGAATAAAAGAGAAAGATGAGAGAGAAAGAATGAGTCTGAGTAGAATCCTATTTCGAGAGGTTTTTAGTAAAACGGGTATAACTTTTGCATACGGTGTCCTTTTCCGACGTTCTTGTACTCGTTGGAAAGCTAACGACGAGTCAGATCCAAAGAAATGACCGACTTGCACTCGTCGCCCTCTAAGACCCCAAAAATCAGCCATCTTTAGTTTCAAATTTGTGTCCCAAGTTTTTTGTTCCTATTTTTGTCCTTTTTCTTGGTCTTCTTTTCGGGATTTAGGTTTCGTCTCAACTGCAAAGTTGTAGATCTTGTTGAAGCCATTCAAACGAGCATATACAAGCCATATAAAACTTTACTATTTTATCTTTTGAGACTAACTATTTACATTGCACCGATATATTGTCTTTGAGATCTACCGCTTGGCCATTATCGCCAACGGATTTTTAATAAGAACTGTATGTGATATCTTCTGTTATTTATAGACAGTTTTTTGTTACAAATCATCTGTGATGTCTCTATCATAGATAGCTTGTAATCCGAACCGTCTGTGATGCTCCGCCACGTCACCGATCCGCGGTATATCCCCTAGGACCCCGATCTTACCTGTCCATTCTCTCCGCATCGAACAGCAGGCACCAGTCTCCTCCCCACCTCTTGCCCCTTATTAAACCTCCTCTCCCTACTCGAAGAACTAACACCACTACTACTACTCCAACTCGTGTGTGCACGGCAAGGGTGAGAAAGGGTTTGGCAAGGATGACTAAAATTTCGCTTGAAACAAAATGGAAAGGAAGAAAGCAATGGCAAATCTGCACTATTCCAAATCAACGATATAGAAGCTGTTGATTTTGGTATAGAAGATGAAAATGGTGTCATTGCCTTTTTGTTTCTGCCACTCGAAAATTTTCCCACACCATTTGTTCTAGATTGTAGTTTTATAAAGGATGTGTAAGTCTAGCTTGTATTAGACTGAAGTTTCTTATAGTGTAAGCATCTTTCTGAATTTGTAACCATAAATCTTATATTTGTAAAATCATAAGTGTCCTCTTGTGTATATAGTGCTACATGTAACATACTCATTATGTTGTGATGTTGTAATGGCGGATTCTAATCTTAATTGTGTTGCTGTGTTTGTTACTGTATTTACTTGTTGTCAGATGTCATGGTTAACATCTCCCGAGGATAGAAAAAAAATAAAAAATTTAGGTATAGAATGAATTATCACAAACAGTTTTGTGGTATAAACCAACTTGTAGGACCGAAATGGCGACAGAGGGGGTGAATGTCGCTCGCTTTAAAATCGCCCCCGAGAAATCAAACACTGATCTTTCAAAAAGATACAAAACAAAGCACCTCACAGAAAATAAAAATTAATTTTGCTGAAATTTGGAACGCATGCGACACTAAAAAATTCAGCATAAATCAGAGATTAACCAGTAAAAATTTCAGCTAAAAATAATGTTGTTTGATCTACATGCAAAATGGTTGAAACTCAGCACAAGAAAAAAAAGAGAAGGAACTAAACCAAGCTTTCCTTGCCATTCGTGAACACAACAGCTTGAGAAGGCTACAGAGCATGAAAACTGAAACTGAAGAAACTAACAGAGCAGAGAAGAAAATTCAGATTCTTGCCATTTTCAAGAAAAAGAGAGAAGAGCTTCTATTCCTTTTAGACAAAGACACTAAAGACTCCTCTGAAATTCAAACAACACAAGAAATCAATCAAAATACAAGAAATTCAGAGATGAACTAAGAACTGACAAAGTACAGAAACAACATTAAAGATCAAATTACTCCTCCATCTTTTATCCTTTGGCTCCGAGATTTTGCAGGTATATTAGCAATAGCCAAGGGGTACTCCAGTCTTAATCTCAGGCCAACTCAACAAGAAAATTTCAAGAATCACCAAAACCCTAGAAACTTGCCAAACTTTCAGAGGAGAACACAAGAACTTAAATTCCCATCAAACCCTTGAACCTTTGGCCATGAGATTTTGCAGATAGCTAACTAATAGCCCATAGAGTCTCCATGCCAAATTTCAAATGATCTTGCAAAGGGAATTACAATCTGGACAAAACCCTAGCAAAGAAAAATGATGAACAGAGGAAGCCAAAAGGAAAAATCTGAGATTAAACCAAAGTTTGCTCTTGGGAACTCGATCAAAAGATCTTGAGGCAACATCCCAACCTAGAGCAACCCATTTTGGCACTCTCCAGCAAGAAATATCAAGAAATCAAAGAAGTCACAAATTCATCACAGAGGGCATCGTAGGTGCACAGGCAAGAACAGAAGCAAACTTCAACGATTTCATTTCCAATCACAAGGATTACAGAGAGCTACGTCCCCATACGCATGGACATTAGAACAAGATGTATGATTACATGATGGCTCAACCTATCTCCTACCTCTCCCTCTCCAAAGCTCTCATGCCCAAGAACTCAAGAACACACAGGAAGGAGACACCCTCAGGAATACATCGAAGAGACAGCCAGGGGACACTCTCTGTAGTCCACACCCACTCTCACCAACTAAAGTCTAAAACCAAAACAACCTCTAAAGCCTATTTTGACTAAAGGAAACCCTAAAATCCATTCAAGTGCTCAAGTGGGCATGCAGCCCCTCAATCCTTTATATAGCCCATGGCTAACGGGTCTCCGCCCCGTTACGCCCGCTACGTCCAACGGAGCCCGCTCCCGCTTGTGCAGCCACGCGAATTTCCCGATTCGCCCCTCGTGCACCTTCCGGGAAGCTTCCGCGCTCCTTGCCTCGCATGTCTCGCAACCACCTCGAGTCCACGTCGTCTTCGACACATCCCGACCGTTCTGACCTCAGCGCCACCTGCGCCTAGTCCGGTCCACCGTGTCTCGCCACGACTCCGCCTCGATGTCCTGCAGTCACACAGACAAGAAACACATCAAATAGCACCGCTCGATACGTGAAAGCGTAAATAACCTCATACTTACCACAGATGAAGTCCAAACCTGTCGAATCATCAGAATATGCAACCTAACCCGAATACGACCAAGTTTGACCAAAACGACCGAGTCCGTCGCACAACGCAACGACATGGTCCAAACCACTCAAAGCAAACTCGACTTATCTGAACCACGGTCAATTACTCATCATACACATGTGGTCACCTCCACATGGTTCATCAATCTCCCCTTGATGAGTATATTGACAAACCCCGAAAAAACGCAAAGAAGAGTTTGAGTTTGAAGAATCCAACATGGTCCAAAGAAGAGAATGAAACAAATGACCATGTCGACAGAAGGAACACTAGAGCAACAACTGAAAGAGCAAATTGTTCTCCAAAGCTCTAAAATGATCCCAACTAGCTTTTTCTTCTCTATTCTCCCCCTTTTGGCAATAAACGTATCAAGGATGCAAAAGAGAGAATATGACATGTCAATGAATGAAATGACTGAAGTTTGATTATTCTAAGCAGTTAGAGCCATGAGAATTATCCATAATGACCATAATGAGTTACACCAAGCCATAAATAAAACGCTATCTAGATCATGACGACACATATATAAGCCAGCTAAGCAAGATAGATGACAATCTGAAATTTAGCGCAATGTCAAGTCATCAACAAGTAAAGTCTAACTAGAGATATCCAAGGATGATGCAGGCCATGTCAATAAGCTAAGCGTAGCCAAGAAGTTCAAATTGAGTCCAAATAGAGTGCTATATGCTCAAAAATGAAACATTGATTAAAGTATTTGGTTCTTTTTGTAACTTAAGCAAATTGAGCACATAAAACATTGTCTTGTTAAAATTCATGGT
Source organism: Dendrocalamus latiflorus (assembly GCA_017311315.1). Lineage (NCBI taxonomy): Eukaryota > Viridiplantae > Streptophyta > Magnoliopsida > Poales > Poaceae > Dendrocalamus > Dendrocalamus latiflorus. Next base: position 2,186,179 of record CM029636.1, on the reverse strand, counting down.
CGTTTCCAACCCAATTTTTGTTATGTGCTAGATCTCAAGCCTTATGCGACTACTCCAAGCAAGAAGCTTAAGAAGATAGTCTAGGTCATCCAAAACTCCCCCTGAGTTCATGCCTAGTGCAATGGCAAGCCGTCTCATGAGAAAGAATTGGTGAGATCAGTTTTTTCGCACACAAAAGAGATCTTTTTGCTTTTTAACATGTTGTACTAACTCATGCATCATCAAGCGACTAAAATAGCTCAATCTAAGGCTCAATAGAGAATCAACGCTCAACTTAGCCTATTTGACATGGCATGAATCATAAAGGGATAGCTAAGGCAAGACTAGACTCAAATGCGAGCATGACAAGTTTTAGTTCAAGTTTGGCAATTTTAATTAACTTATCATGGTAAAAGTTAGTCTACACATATGAAGTCATGATCAATCTAGCATATAATGTACAAATCATGGCAAGGTGTACAGCATTGTAAACATGTCATAACAGAATAATAATCAAGGCTCAAAGCAGTTACATTACAATGCTAAATGCTAAAAAGCAGGAAAATCCAGCTCCCCCTCAACATTAGATGCAACTTTTAGTTCAAGTTGAGTTATGTCAATATTAAGCTCCAGAAGCTCCCAAATGAACTCCCACTGAACTAAAGCAATAAAAATGAGAAGCTGGCAAAGAAAATCCAAACGGGCAGTCCTTAAAGCATAGATAAGATATAGAGACAACTATGGCTCAGACTGACTCTCATCTACCCCATATGACTCCAGGACTAATAGCTGACCGTAAAACACACACTAGAGAGCAAACACGTACCCTGTCTACCCGAGGGTGGCCCGACCCTCGCTAGAACCTACAAGAAATGAGTGAGCTCAATCTAGTGAGATAAGAAGCAGCTAATAAGAAGCATCCTGGAATCACAAGATAAGAGTAGGAAGTCTAAGCAGCTAGGCAAGAGAAGCACCCTAACCTATGCTAGAAGGACTAAACCCAAATGCACCCCGTGTGCAAAGCAGCAGAAATGAGACAGAAGCATAAGCAATATAGTAAAGCAGTAAAGCCCAAGCTCCCCCTCACTACAGTCCATAAGGACAAACCACCCCAAGCTCTCCCCGTAGAGCTGAAAACCTCGAGCTATCCAAAGGCTTGGTGAAGATATCAGCCAACTGGTGGTCACTCTCCACAAACTGGAGCACTATATCACCCTTCTCTACATGGTCTCTAAGGAAGTGGTATCGGATATCAATGTGCTTGGTCCGATAGTGCTGCACTGGGTTCTTAGCAATGTTAATCGCAGAAGTGTTATCACAAAAGAGTGGAACACTGTCTATCGCTAACCCAAAGTCCCGCAGGGTCGAGACCATCCAAAGCACTTGGCTGCAGCAACTGGCAGCAGCAACGTACTCGGCCTCTGCAGTGGACTGTGCAACACCGGACTGCTTCCTCGAAGACCAAGAAACGAGAGAAGTGCCAATGAATTGGCAAGTGCCAGAAGTGCTCTTCCTATCTATCCTACAGCTGGCAAAGTCTGCATCCGAGAAGGCTCTCAATGAAAGACGGGATGAGGAAGAGTACCAAATGCCATAGTCAATGGTAGCTCGAAGGTACCGAAAGATGCGCTTCACCGCCTGGCGGTGAGATACGCGAGGAGAGGCCTGAAAACGAGCACACAGACACACAGAGAAGTGTATGTCTGGTCTCGAGGCAGTGAGGTAAAGAAGGGAGCCGATCATACTTTTGAACTCTTTCTGATCAACTGGCTCGCCGTCCTCATCTGGGTCAAGATAGGCTGTAGAAGCCATCGGAGTTGACACCGGCTTACCATCACTCATGTCGAAGCGTCTCAGGAGGTCGCGAGTGTACTTGCCTTGATGCAAGAAGGTACCCTCCCGAGTCTGCTTGATTTGGAAGCCAAGGAAGAAGGTCAACTCGCCCATCATACTCATCTCAAACTCGGTGCTCATGACATCCGAGAACTGTGAAATCAGAGTATGGGAAGAGCCGCCAAAGATGATGTCATCGACATAGATTTGGACGAGCAGAAGGTCATTGCCATGACGGCGGATGAACAAGGTCTTGTCTACTTTACCCATTTCAAACCCATGACTCAACAAGTAGGACTTAAGCCTCTCATACCAAGCTCTGGAGGCCTGCTTAAGTCCATACAACGCTTTGGAAAGCTTGAAGACATGGTGTGGGTATTTGGGGTTCTCAAAACCTGGAGGCTGTCGGACATAAACTTCTTCCTCAATGACTCCATTAAGGAAGGCACTCTTGACGTCCATCTGGTAGAGCTTGAAACTCTTAGAAGCTGCAAAGGCAAGCAGGATTCTAATGGCCTCAAGTCGAGCTACAGGGGCAAAGGTCTCCTCGAAGTCTAGACCCTCAACCTGGGAAAACCCCTGAGCTACCAGTCTAGCCTTGTTTCGAATAACCACTCCATCCTCGCTCTGCTTGTTCTTGAACACCCACTTAGTCCCAATAATATTGTGACCTCGCGGGGGCTCGACAAGCGACCAGACGTTGTTCCTCTCGAAATTTTCTAACTCCTCATGCATGGCATTGACCCAAGACTCATCGGAAAGAGCATGAGAAATATCCTTGGGCTCAAAGGAGGCAATGAAAGCAGAGTGGAGACAGAATTGAGATAAGCCAGATTTTGAGCGAGTAACACGCTCGAACAGGTCTCCAATCATCTGCTCAGAAGGATGCCTTTTCTGGATATGTCAGGGAGGTCTAGGATGAGATGAAGAAGTGGCCTCTACCTCGTGAGCTGACGAGGTAGGAACAGAGCCACTAGCTCCAGAGGAAGTAGAAGGTATGGGCTGATCACCTGGAGGTGCGGTAGAAGACGGCACCTCAAGGGGTGGATAAGGGACTGGATCGGGTAGACAACCCTCATCTCCATCGTCCTCGTCATCCACGAAGATGGTCTCAGACTGCTCTAAAGAACCTGAGATATCAGGCCTAGTCCCCGGACTGGCCTCGTCAAAGGTCACCTCACAGGTCTCTACCATTTTGCTAGACTCGCAGTTCCAGACCCTATAAGCCCGCGAAGAAGGCGAGTAACCTAGAAAGATCCCATCACAAGAACGTGACCCGAACTTATCTAGGTTCCCGGACTTCAGAATAAAGCACTTGCAACCAAACACACGAAAATGAGAGACGCTGAGCTTTCGCCCGTATCTCAACTCATAAGAAGTGCGGTGCAAGTGTGCCCGAAGAAAAACTCGATTTGAGACATGGCACGCGGTGGCTATAGCCTCAGCCCAAAACTTCCGCGGTGTAGAGTACTCATCAAGCATCGTCCTGGCCATCTCAACTAAGGTACGGTTCTTTCTCTCCACAACGCCATTTTGCTGTGGGACATGCGGAGAGGAGAACTGATGCTCTACACCTGTCTCATCGCAGAAACTCTCGAAGTAGGAATTCTTAAACTCCGTGCCATTGTCACTGCGGATCGCTCGTAAGGCACCCGGGAGCTCAACAGAAAGCCTACTGAAAAGACCTCGAAAATGGGTAAACGTCTCATCCTTCGAGGCTAAGAAAAACACTCAAGAGTACCTCGAGAAGTCATCGACCACGACAAGAACATACCACTTCCCTCCGGCTGACTGCACTCGAGCTGGTCCAACAGTGTCCATATGGAGCAGCTGTCCTGGTGCATCAGTCATGGTCACAGTGACCGGAGGATGTGAAGCGGCAACCATCTTTCCGTGCCGGCATGGAGCGCAAACAAGATCTTTGACCATTTTGAGCTTCGGCAGACCACGAATGAGGTCGTAGCCGCTAACTCGGGTCAAATGGTCAAATCCAATATGACCAAGTCTCCTATGCCAGAAGGTCAAATCACGGGACTCTGAGGCAACCAAACACCGGAGAGGATCACCAGAAGAATCAGAAAAATCAGCACGAAAGATCCTCCCATAACGAGAAATCCCGCAAACCAGACTACCCGAAGAATCAAGAATTTTGCAAGCGTTTTTCTTGAAGCTCACCTCGAAACCGTCATCGGTAAGCTGAGAAATGGAAAGCAAATTGTACTGCAGCTTACTAACCAAGGCAACATCCTTAAGAATAAAAGAAGCATTAACATGCACAGTACCTTTGGCAATGACGCGCCCAGACGAAGCGTCTCCGAAGGTGATCGTCTCATCACCTGGAGCGCGGGCTAGGGAGGAGAACCAACGGGAGTCTCCGGTCATATGACGAGAACAACCGGAGTCTACAAGCCAAACCTTCTCCTTCCCTACCCGGCGAACCTGAGTCAAACAGAGAGTAAAGTCTCAGTACTGGGATAAATCAAGAGAGATTTTGGCACCCAATACCGAGTAACACGTGGAGCAGATGAAGTAGTCAAACACGACTGACCTCTATCTACCCTACGCTCTCCGTGACTCAAAGAAGCAGAAGGTCTATGAGCAGACCTGAAACTGTTGCGGGGTCCGACTGCTACGGGAGAGCGAGTCGGAACACCGGCAACACGCTGATCACGCCGTGGGTAACTGTCTCGACGGGGGAAACGAGATGTACCCTCAGGACGGCGGAAGTCACGACCCGGAGCAGCATGAGGACGAAAACCGGAAGACTCAGAAAAACCAAGTCCTCGATGCTGCCCAAACCCGTCAGAAGCAAACCTGCACCTCGTGCTAGTCTTAGGTGCACTCAGGATCTGGGGCTGACCCTGAATACGCCTAAGTGCCTCTGCACGGTCTCTTCCCGCAATCCTGGCGCGCCTAAAGCATCTCTCGATCGAGTGCCCATCCTTCTGACAGAAGGTGCAGTGGTACTTCACCTTCTGAGAGGTGGAAGTAGCACGAAGAGGCTTCGCCTTCTGAGAGGCCGAAGCAACAGGTGGAATCACCTTGCTGTCAGAGATCCCTTGGACAAAGCCCGCTGATTTGAATTTAACCTCATCAGATCTGGGCTCAATCTCGATCACACCTCCTACGATGGGTCGGAGAATAGCAGGTGGATGCTTCCTCATATCCTCATAGAAATCATATCCTAGACCCTGATTAAATCTGCAAATCTTGGACTGGTCTAGAATAAGATTAAGCTTCTTCTTGCCGCCTACAAATCTCTCGAGAGTGTTCATAAGATACTGACACTCCCGAAAGAGAGAGGTGCAAGAAGAGCAGGGGGAAGAGGGAACAGCAGGAGGTAAGGAAGCAGATGAAGAACCAATAGCAGAGGAACGAATGGCTTATGCACGCACAACCGACTCAGAATGGACAGTCCTACTGCTAGCAGGATGGCTCACGTCACTAAGCGTCTCTACCTTACCCTGGGGCTTCTCCCCCTCCTCAGCAATCACATCACAAGAAGTTGATGACTTCTCTAATAAGTCCTTAGTTAGCTTCACACATTTATCATTCAAAGCAACGAGTTCAAATTTTAGTTTGTCACAACTAATGCATGGTGAGCTAACAGGATCCTTAGTCGCAAACTGAGCCAATTTGTTGTTTTGATCAATCATCTCTTGGAATTGCTTAGAAACAGATTCAAGTTCAAGGGTTAATTTTGGACAATTGGTGCAAGAAACAACAGGCTCAAGTAAAGAAGCATGCAACTCAGCAATCTTGTGATCTGCCCGTTTTAGGTTCATCTTTAGATTATTACAACTTTCACAAGTCTCGGGCAGATCAAGCAGCATGGTATAAAGACCTCTAAAAGCATTGTTCTTATCCTCACATGAGGTGCAAACAATAGTCTCAACAAGAGTAGATGAAGTAGAAGCAATCCTACTCATTTCTAGTTCAGCCATCAGACTAAGATTCTCCACCTTAATACTATCAAGCTCGGAGGACAAACTATCATGCGAGGTCCTTAATTTCTCCATATCACCCAGCAAAGCAGAGCATGTATCACAGTCGTCACTAGAGGGACCAGATGTAACAGCAATAATCTCTAGTGACAATCTGTCTACTTCCTTCTCTAACTCAGTACACCTAGCCCTAGCTCTAGCATGAAATCCACCTAGCTTAAGAAAAGCATGATTGAGCTGGTCGTAGGTGGGGCATACCTCGTCCGAGTCGGAGTACAGCTCGCTGTCACTGAGTTCGCCCTCGAGGGCCATGAAGCACATGCCGGAGAAGTCATCGCCGCTCTTGGGGTCCTGGTCACCCGTCCCGTCGTCGTCGCTCCATCCCTCCACCTCGCTGAGGTCAAGGTCGTCGAACGCGGTGAGGACACGGTGAAACAGCTTCTTGGCCTTCCCGAAGTCGCGGAACTTCTTCTTGCCTTGGGCAGGGACTGGAGGCTTATTGTTGCGGTTCTTGTCGGTGTAGTCGTTCTTGCCCGAACCGCCGTAGTCAGCTTTGCCCTTCTCCAGTTTGGGGCAGTTTGCCCGAATGTGGTTGGGGCCACCACACTCGAAGCAAATGACTGGACCGCCTCTCTTTCTGTCCCTCCTCCTCTTGTAAGCATGGGAGAACTTCCGAGCTAGGAGGGCCAGCTGTTCATCCTCTAGCTGCTCTAACTGATCATCAGTTACATCATAGAGAGCAGCTAGGGAGAACCCACAAAGCGAATCGGCGGAAAAACCAGAAGCCGAATTGGGATCGGTGACTAGAGCCATCGACTACGACTTCGACTTACGAGAGACAATGTCGATCTCGTGCGTCTTGAGGCGCGAGTACAGCGCGTCAAGCGTCAAACTCGAGAGGTCGGTGGTGTCCTTGATGGTAGTCACCTTCATTTCCCAAACGCGAAGGTCGAGTGCAGCAAGCATTTGACGAGCGTTGTCCGAGTCGGAGTATGTGAGACCGACGGCTCGGAGATTGCTCAAAATCTTGTGAAAACGCGCAAAGCACTCATCAAGGGACTCGCCAGCGAGCATTTCAAACTTGTTGTAATCTCGCTTGAACTGGTCTTGTCTCACCGTCTTAATCTGGGTGGTGCCCTCATGGTATGCGTCGAGGGTCTCCCAGATATCGAAGGCGGACGGAAGATGAGAGATGCGGTCAAACTCGCTACGACTCAACCCCTGGATGATGATGTTCCTTGCCTTTGCATTCGCCTCAACATCAGCCATGTTCCCGACATTGATGTTCTCATCGGCAGGAATAGCAAATCGTACTTTGACCTTCCGCCAGATGGCATACCCCTGGGCCTGGATGTATGTCTCCATTCGGCTCTTCCAGAAGGGGTAATCGATGCCATCGAACACGGGCGGCTTGGTCGAGTACTTGTCCGTCGCCATGGCTCTTGAGACCGGTTAAGATCTATGAATTAGAGCTAACCGGCTCTGATACCAATTGTAGGACCGAAATGACGACAGAGGGGGGTGAATGTCGCTAGCTTTAAAATCGCCCCCGAGAAATCAAACACTGATCTTTCAAAAAGATGCAAAATAAAGCACCTCACAGAAAATAAAAATTAATTTTGCTGAAATTTGGAACGCATGCGACACTAAAAAATTCAGCATAAATCAGAGATTAACCAGTAAATATTTCAGCTAAAAATAATGTTGTTTGATCTGCATGCAAAATGGTTGAAACTCAGCACAAGAAAAAAAGAGAAGCAACTAAACCAAGCTTTCCTTGCCATTCGTGAACACAACAGCTTGAGAAGGCTACAGAGCATGAAAACTGAAACTGAAGAAACTAACAGAGCAGAGAAGAAAATTCAGATTCTTGCCATTTTCAAGAAAAAGAGAGAAGAGCTTCTATTCCTTTTAGACAAAGACACTAAGGACCAAATCTAAATATAAAGGGGGCTTCAAATAACACAAGAAATCAACCAAAATACAAGAAATTCAGAGATGAACTAAGAACTGACAAAGTACAGAAACAACACTAAAGATCAAATTACTCCTCCATCTTTTATCCTTTGGCTCTGAGATTTTGCAGGTATATTAGCAATAGCCAAGGGGTACTCCAGTCTTAATCTCAGGCCAACTCAACAAGAAAATTTCAAGAATCACCAAAACCCTAGAAACTTGCCAAACTTTCAGAGGAGAACACAAGAACTTAAATTCCCATCAAACCCTTGAACCTTTGGCCATGAGATTTTGCAGATAGCTAACTAATAGCCCATAGAGTCTCCATGCCAAATTTCAAATGATCTTGCAAAGGGAATTACAATCTGGACAAAACCCTAGCAAAGAAAAATGATGAACAGAGGAAGCCAAAAGGAAAAATCTGAGATTAAACCAAAGTTTGCTCTTGGGAACTCGATCAAAAGATCTTGAGGCAACATCCCAACCTAGAGCAACCCATTTTGGCACTCTCCAGCAAGAAATATCAAGAAATCAAAGAAGTCACAAATTCATCACAGAGGGCATCGTAGGTGCACAGGCAAGAACAGAAGCAAACTTCAACGATTTCATTTCCAATCACAAGGATTACAGAGAGCTACGTCCCCATACGCATGGACATTAGAACAAGATGTATGATTACATGATGGCTCAACCTATCTCCTACCTCTCCCTCTCCAAAGCTCTCATGCCCAAGAACTCAAGAACACACAGGAAGGAGACACCCTCAGGAATACATCGAAGAGACAGCCAGGGGACACTCTCTGTAGTCCACACCCACTCTCACCAACTAAAGCCTAAAGCCAAAACAACCTCTAAAGCCTATTTTGACTAAAGGAAACCCTAAAATCCATTCAAGTGCTCAAGTGGGCATGCAGCCCCTCAATCCTTTATATAGCCCATGGCTAACGGGTCTCCGCCCCGTTACGCCCGCTACGTCCAACGGAGCCCGCTCCCGCTTGTGCAGCCACGCGAATTTCCCGATTCGCCCCTCGTGCACCTTCCGGGAAGCTTCCGCGCTCCTTACCTCGCATGTCTCGCAACCACCTCGAGTCCACGTCGTCTTCGACACATCCCGACCGTTCTGACCTCAGCGCCACCTGCGCCTAGTCCGGTCCACCGTGTCTCGCCACGACTCCGCCTCGATGTCCTGCAGTCACACAGACAAGAAACACATCAAATAGCACCGCTCGATACGTGAAAGCGTAAATAACCTCATACTTACCACAGATGAAGTCCAAACCTGTCGAATCATCAGAATATGCAACCTAACCCGAATACGACCAAGTTTGACCAAAACGACCGAGTCTGTCGCACAACGCAACGACATGGTCCAAACCACTCAAACCAAACTCGACTTATCTGAACCACGGTCAATTACTCATCATACACATGTGGTCACCTCCACATGGTTCATCACATCTGTTAAGGATTATCACAAACGGCTCGAACCAAAAACCGTTTGTGATACTCGCACATCATAGACGGTTCTATCTACTAACCGTTTGTGATACTCGTTCATCACAAATGGTTGGTAGCTAGAACCGTCTGTAATATATGAGTATCACATACGGTTTTTGGTTTGAGCCGTTTGTGATAGTATTCTTCACAAACGATTCTAATTACAAACCGTCTGTGTTGTATTTATTACAGACGACTCACAAACCGTCTATAATAACCATCAATTATTACTAACATGTAAAGTCAGACTGTTTAAAAATCATCTGTGATGACAGTTCAAACTGTCTGTAAACCCTTTTTATAGTAGTGAATACTTCCTGGCTACATATGAAGCATAGTTTCATCAAGGTACCAATAGATCGATGTGTAAATACATATATCGGAGCATATATATTTTGAATAATTGCATGGAAAATACGCGCCCAGTCCAATCAGTTTGGCAAGTCTTCAAGCTATTTAAAAGCGAGAAGAAAGATCTGGTCTTAGGTCATTTTTTATTTGATTAAATTTCGACATGAACCACGACCAATCAATTGCCACAGGACATTTTTCCCCTTGTTGGGATTTAACTTCACTTGCTACAAGAAATTTGTCAACTAGCTAGCCAACGTGTCGGTCCACTATCAAGAAATTCAATAAAGCCAAGACTTACGAGCGCCATGAACAACACGAGATGACACCAGAGCTAAATAGTAAATTAAGTGAGATGACACGGGAGCTGTTGCTCCGTTGATTGATTGATCCATTGCGATGGAGAAGGAATTGAGGTCGACATCCGTACGAGATGATCGAATTTGGCAGGGTTGACAATTTGGTTGAATTTGGCCGAAATTTCAAAAATTTCATTCCTCTCGCTATACTGGGAAAAAATAGTCACCTAGATTCAACCAAATCCAAATTCCATTGAGCCATGGCTTTCTCGCATTGTCTTGTCTCCCCGGTGCTTATGTTAAATTCATCTAAATTTGGTTGAAACTTCTGGTTTTCCTGATACTTCTAGAAAATAGTCCAAATCAAATGCAATCTTTGTAAAACTAATTGACCACTTCACGGATATTGCAATAGTTCATCACAACATTATTATGAACCTTCTCACATGGTCCTTTAGTTTTTAGTTTTTTTGGACTTTTTTTTGTCTTTTTGTCTCCGTATTCTTTTGTATTGGGATTTTTTTAAATTTAATTACTTAGAAAAACTAAACAATCGCTATAATACATTTTCAGTCACTACCGTACCAAAAAAAAAACTAGAAGCAGCGGTCTATAAACCACATTGAGCAGGGCCGAAGAAATGCCGCACGGCCCTGATCGAGCGACAGCTTTGACTTTTTTAAAAACAAATTGAACATTGAACACGATGGCTCAACGTTGCATTAACGTGCCCAGAGAATGGAAGGATGTTTTGCAACTTAATTGGCATCAATTAATTAAACCAAATATATATTTCAGTACAAGATCCTTGCGTTGGATGTTCTCGACTTCACGTTCCCAGGTTTCACTTTTAAGCCACTTGAATTTTAAGCTTGGACAATAATATATGCACACAAAGGAACAATAAGATTTCTGATCGACGTCGCTCACCCGCTAGTGACCATAAAACTATTTTTGCTATTGCGAAGAAAAATAAATGTTTTGTACATGCAAAAAAGAAAAAAAATTGTTTTGGCATGTGCGTAAAACCTGATGAGATCTAAGGGGTGCTCAAAATGACTTTTTTTTAGTGTCTTATGGCTGAAAAGCACGGTAACTGACTGAAATTACACTGTAGCTGATGATGACTTATTTAGCGTAATTAAATTCAAAAAAACTTAAAATAAAAAAATGTTAGCCCATCACGGACAATATAAACGAATACGGGAAAAAAGAACCGATAAAAAAGCTAAAAAACCAAAAAAAAGATGAAATTGTTGAATAGTGAAAAATAAACAAGAAACCAGAAGCCTAAGCCGTTTTGAGCAGGACTGCTACACCTAAACTTCACATCGGTTTTAATTTTATCTGCATCAGCGACGTACCACGGAGGATTTTATGTCCGGCTGATCGGTGACTGGTCTATTTAAGTGTTGCAATGAGACGTCCCAACTCGCAACGCAATTTGATCATGCATGGCTAGCTATTGCCATGGAACTGCACTGTCCAGATTGATTTCAAGAAAGATGCCCATGCATACACGGTATCACGCACGCACACCACATACAACACACTACACGTGTACAAACATGAGTACGTCCTCTTAGTATGTGTTGGTAACGACGGCACATACATACTGGTTGCTTGTTATCTTTACTATTATAAAAGTGTGAGTTGGTGGTTGATCCATTCTCCCTCCACTCTTCTGAACCATCCGATTTGATCTGGACTATTCATCTTTTTCCTCCCCTCTCTCTCAGGATACAACCGTCCACCCTCTCCACTTTTCCCATCTCCTCGCGCATTCTGGCCACCCTTCTCTCTCTGTCGCTTGCTCTCCAATATTTGATGTGTGAAGTTGGTCAGGTAGTAAGTTCCATCTCATTATTTTTATAACTCCGTTACAACGCACAGATCTCTAACTAGTAGTTAGAAAAGCCACCGGATATCCTTCCTTCAAACACACACACAAGCCACCTATATAGCGTTCTAGGCCATCTCTGGAACACGGTAATTTCATGGAAACTTTCGATGCATCAAATACAGTTTCTCCAAAATTCCCATGGTATTTCTCCCTTCTAAACAGAACCTTACCCATGTTTGTTTTGGCTAGCTTCACTAGTTCCGTTGATACGTACGTTATATAGTTGGATTCATTAAATTTAAATTTTAAATTTGACGTATTTAATTAGGAACCAAGAGCTGGCCGGTTGGCTCGAATCCAGGTTCCTATTTTCCTTCTTAAGTGAGCACCGAAGCTCTGGCCAAATTTTTTTTTAAAAAAAAATTGACGTATCTTTTCCGTTTACCATTAGGTCTGAACATATGACGAAAAAAAGGATCCTACGAAATGACTGTAGAACACGGCCATCCCTCTCGCGTAAGTGGCAGGGTTTGATTCGAAGGTTGACGTCTGCACATTACACAATTGCGAGAGGCTAAAGCAATTACATACTAATTGCAAAACCTCGATCATATGAGTGCGACTGCCAGAAGTGATTTGTTTTTTTCCCCTTGAGGTGCAAAGAGCCAACATGCATCAAGGTTTACATGTGCTTAGCTCTGGTAGAGGTGGCAATCATGATGCTGCCGATCGAGGGCTGTTCGGCAAGCCAAAAGCCGACCGGTTTTTGGCTTTTGCTATAGTAGCTAACTTTCAAATGGAGTATTTTATTAAGACGGTGTCTACAAGTTAAACGATCTACACGTTAAAAGCCCATCATCTGTACCAACCAAAATCACAAGTGAGTATTTGTCTCTCCGTAATTTGTACCGTAAACAGCCAAAAGCCACAAACCGCACCAAAAAGAATAGGCCCACCATGGCTCATTTGTCTAGATGGGTTCATGCTTTTCCTTCTTTCATTGTTCTCTAAACAGGTTAATCCACACAAGAAAGAAAAAAAAAAGGAGCAGTGTTCCTATGCTTTTCACTTTAATAAAAATAGCATTAATTTCAAAGCACATGAAGAGATAAATAATTATTATCCATTATTTAATTTTACTTTAAAAGTTATGTAAATCACTTTAAAAATTACATTAAAGCACCCAAAAAATAGTCGAGAGAGCACAAGATAAGAAAAGGCTAGAGAGAAGAAAAACCTCTATAAAATGTCGTAAACCGGCCCAGTAGGCTAAGGCCCAACAACACGATAGCCGCATACTCGAGCCTACCAGGTTGCAGGCCGGGCCAACTCCTTGGTTTCTACGGGAATTAAGCCTAGCCACATGGTCAACAAGGCTTTCCAGGATCTTACCTTTTTACGCCTAGCCGTATGTAGTATGGTCAATAAGATTCTAATGCGTATTTTTTATTCATTTCCACAGAAATTGAATTGTTTCTAGTGAAACCTATACGTTTCAACTGGACCTTGAGCTCGCCGCTAGACTGCACGAGCGACGGTAGCTCTGACTCCAAAATTACAAGTTTGCAACAGTTAATATAGACGATAGTTCTGCCTCCAAAATTGCAAGTTTGCAACAGTTAATATAAGAGACACTCTACATGGCAGTCGAATATCTTCCCTTGCCAAAATCAATCGAGTTGTGAGCCATTGGATCAAGATCCTACCCCTTTGATGGTGACACACGTCCCCTGAACCCTACATGCTGGTTGCCGCCCGATCCTTCCTAGCATGAACGGAGCTTCCTGTCCCCGCACGTGGTGTTCCCCTCCGTGTTCCCTCGATCTGGACCGCTCGCTATTGATCCAACGGCCCACATCATAAGTTTTTATATTTTCACCATTTGCCCATTTTCACCTGAAATTTAAAAATAAAAATAGGTTAATCCATCATAAATAATTAAAAAAATACATAAAAATATTTTTAATTATTTATGATGGAGTTTCCACGTATTTACGTATTTTCGCGTGAAAATTGTGTGACTTATGACTTCAGATCAAATCCATCTTTATTTTTGCTGAACCCTGCACCACTCTCTCTCTGTTTGAATGAGATTCAAACATTTGAATGAGGCAGTTACAAGTAAATTTACACTGCTTAATTTGTGATTTGATGAGGCAGTTACCAGTGGGTAAATGACTGGTTGAATATGTCAATTATCAGTGGGTAAATGGTTGTTTAAATTTTAAGTTCATGGTCTGTCTATATATATATACCTGGAGAAGTCCAAAGTATATTGCTGAAAAACCTCACTGCCTCCATTTTCTTCTTCTCTGCGATTTTGTGCAAATACGTGCACGTGCGCGCGCGCGTGTGACTAGTCAGAACCCTCCTCATACCATCTCTATCCATATTCAAAGAGTGGTGAAGACTCCACCTTATAAATCGATCTTCCTCACCTTGCCTTAGCAATATGGTACTAAACCATGCATACTTTGGAATTAAGAAAATGAGCCATGCTCAAATGGGCCAATTTCTAACACTACCTACCTCTCCGACGAGATTTGGGTGCCTCCACAACTGCCTCATCCCTGCTCGGCGACCTACCTCCCGTCGTAGCTGCTAGCCCCACCATCGGCACCACAGCTACCCCTTGCTGCCACTGGAGACCACCATGCCCTCAACGTGCTACCATCTCTTTCCTATTACTGCTGACCCCACCCCGCCCACTTCTATGCCTTCATGCCTGCAGCCAGCGGCGCCATTGCTACCTCACCACCTATCGCCATGGCTCTACTGCTCCTCCCTGCCTCTATGGCCACTCCCCTGATGAACCCAAACTCTAAACCCGATGACACCCACCCTAAACTATCGCCACCGATGGAGAAGACAACGACACTGCCAACTGAAGCACGAATCTCCAAGAAGATCGGAAGATTATAAATTTGATAGTATCTTGCTAAAAAACATTCGATAATGTTTTAGCAACTTTCCCTGAACAGTGTGTTTATGTGCCTAAGCCACTCTAGACCAGTCACATTCTAGACACACGGACATGGCATGGCTTATCAACCGACCTCTCGCCAGGTTGCTGCTGCTCCTAAACCTAACTCGATACTGCGACGCAAGCGCCGGTCAACGGTCAACCTGTGGACCAACAATGCATCATGCATGCGTGTGCTTCTCCTGACACGCGTTAACCTTCCCACGAGTTCGTATATATGTAACCTAGAAGAGCACCATGCAGCACCGCGACCGCGAACACCGGCACAAGAGATCAACCTCTCCGATCATGGACCGCCGGCGCCGCCTCGCCTCGTCCATCCCATCGTTGCCGCGACGCTCTGCGTCGTCCTCGTGCACGAAGGCAAGTGCGGAGCTGCTACGGCTCGACCGCTGGGGCGCCACGCGACGACGGCGTCGGAGGCGGTGCTCGACGTGGCTGCCGCGGCGGCGTCGCCGGAGGGCGCCACGTGGGAGGGCGGGGACGAGGCTCTGCGCGAGGGGAAGTGGCTGCGGCTGCCGCTGCCGCTGGCGAGCGCGTTGGCAGGCAGCCTGCGCTTCCCGGCGGTGCTCCCGGCGGCCGGCGCCTCCATGCCGCGGGCGGCGGGTGGGCCACCTGTGCTCACCGGGCCGGGGCTGCCTCACGTGCCGCCGTACGTCGGCGCAACGCGGCAGGACCAGCTCACCCTGTGGGCCTCGCTGTTCAACCCGTTCCATGTCAGGCCGAGGCTGCCTGCCGCTGAGACGTCGGTGCCGGCAGAGCCCAGGATTCCGGCCGTCGCCAGCAGGGAGCCGGAGAGGAGGACGGTGGACGAGCCGGCCGGCGGTGTGCATATTGGCGAGCCCAAATGGGGCGTCTTCTTGGGAAATAATAATGGCAACTAACTCTATGTTGTGACCAAATCAATAAGCTAATTAGAGCAACCCCAAGAGATGGGCTAAAACATCCCCTAAAACAAATTTTGGTGATTAGTGAAAAAAAAACCCCTCCAAAAGATCCCCAAAACCACCACTAAAAATTTTAACACCCCCAATATCTCACCCCACCGGAGCCAAATTTGGCCTCACCCCACGCGTCCCCAATCACCGTTGCCGCGCGCGAGTAGGCGATTCCGCGTCCAATTTTTTTCCTTCGCGTTGCGTGAGACCTACCTGAGGGCGTCGGCAGCTTCCTCCCCGCCGGCGCGGCTCCCCACCGGCGCCCCCGCTGTTTGAGCACGCTGGCCGCCTGCGCCTCTCCGCCGGCCGCCTCCAGATCAGAACAATAGTGTTTTAATTTAATTTCAGAACTATGTTATGGTGTCTTTATTTCAGATCAGAACAATAGTGTTTTAATTTAATTTCAGATCAGAACAATGGTGTCTCTATGGCGCTGCCACAGATGCTCCACTAGGTCTTGTTGAAGCTGGGAGTGGATTTCCTTATCTCTAATTTTCATGTGGGCTTGAATAAACTCATGAATATCAGCACTATGCTCATGTGAAACTGCGACGGGTTCACCCGTCCAATCAAAGTTCAAATCATTTTATTCATCTCACTCGTCTTCTACTATCATATTATGCATGATGACACAAGCATTCATGATATCATTGAGCGTGTCTTCATCCCAAAATCTAGCTGGGCCACGTACAATCGCAAAACGAGCTTGTAAAACTCCAAATGCTCTTTCCACGTCCTTTCTGACCGCTTCTTGTGCTTTTGCTAAGTATTTTTTTTCTTATTACCTTTGGCATCTGTATGGTCTTTACAAATGTTGCCCAAGAAGGATATATGCCATCTGCAAGGTAATATCCCATTGTATATAACTAATATGGCCCATAAGCCCATGTAGCAGATTTAAAATATTTAGGGGACCAATTTTGGGGATGACTGTTGGAGCAAAGGAGTTATATTGATCTCTAACTTTTTGGCATATCCCCTAAAATGAGATTATAGGGGATCAAATTTAGCCCATCTTTTGAAGCTGCTCTTAGCTTAGTATATACTAAATGAATGGATTATAAAGAACCTTCTTTTTGGATAATATTATTAGTGTATGCACTTTTGCATGTTGAGGTATTGTAATGTTATACTAAATCAAGATTATACAGAGATATTTGCTATCTATATTGCTGGTTTTGTATGAACTGTTTTAATTTACCCTTTTTTGTACGGATAGTCTATTTTTTATTCAAAATTACAAAAATATACCCGCGGGAAATTTTTTTACAAAAATAGGCTCAAGTCGCTCAATGGGAGGGCGACCGGAGCCTATCGCCCAACCAGAAGCCGATTCTGTCCCTGTCGCTTTACCATCAGGCGACTGCGTCCAGTCGCCCTCCCATTGGGCGACTTTAATGCAGTCGCCCAATGGTTGAGTGACAGAGACCAAATCTTCGCCAAAAATAGTGAAAATTGGTGGAGATATTCTTCATTGATCCAAAAGCCTTCAGAAAAAAATTTGAGCAATTTCGGCTACGGGATAAAAAATTATAGCAGTTTCAATCACTCCCCGTTTCCTCTCTTTGTGTTCCTCGATTGCTATAACTTTTGATCCCGTAGCCGAAATTGCTCAAAATTTTTTCTGAAGGCTTTTGGATCAATGTAGAATATCTCCACCAATTTTCACTATTTTTGGCGAAGGTTTGATCCCTGTCACTCAACCATTGGGCGACTACATTAAAGTCGCCCAATAGGAGGGCGACTGGATGCAGTCGCCTGATGTAGAGCGACAGGGACAGAATCGGCTTCTGGTTGGGCGATAGGCTCCAGTCGCCCTTCCATTAGGCGACTTGAGCCTATTTTTGTAAAAACATTTATCGCGGGTATATTTCTGTAATTTCGAATAAAAATGGATTATTCGTACGAAAAATTCCATATACTTGTGCATTTTCAAGTCTCTTAAGAGCAAACACCTGAAACCTTTCAATGTCATGGGCCGACAGCTTGCAGCCCAACTTGCTAATCCGGTTCTAGATTTGCCAATGTGGCCTGGCCCATTTATATGCTAAGATTTTTCTTAGCATTACAGCCACAAACAAGGCTACACAAAGCAAGTGATTGATCCAGTGCTTAGTGCAGTGGTCAGCACCAGCCAAAAGTGTGATTTAACCCAGAACATATGGCTTGCCCATATATGTAGGATTAACATGTGTTACTTTTCATCAAATCACTGATCAGTCCAGTTTCTATCAAGTACATTCATGTACCTCTAAATTCGTCGCTAAATTTATCCTCTGGATGTAAAAATGTCTATATAAAATGCACTGAAGGTGATGTATTTGGAAAGAACCGTGAGAGTAGCAAAAGCATCTAAGAGTCTAAGACTGTTAGCTAGTGTTTATGCAGGAGGTCACATGTTATAATTGCATCATACTTAATTAGCTGGATTCACATAATTAAGGAAAATCTTAGATTAGCTATATCTCAAATGGCCTGTTTGGGAGAGCTTAGCTTCTTCGAAAAGCAATATAAGTTAGGGTTCTTAGAGTAATAGTAATAGTAAAGGAGGGACGAGCTACACCCTGTTTGGGAGAGCTTTAATTAGTTCCTAGAAACTTAATTAAACCTCGCAAACCATCAGAATCTTTAAGAGAAACTAACGAGGATTATTGACCAATGTTATTTATGCTAACAAAGTATTACTAGCTCTGACGAAATTAATGCAGCAGCCGGCCGGCTAGCTTGTGCTTGTCATGGATCCGATCGAAAAGCTGTTGGCAACTGTATGTATGGCTGTATGCAGTATGCATGCAGGAGTTAATCAGGCTAATGATGATGAGAAAATGGTAGTTTGCCATTGGAGAGATGTGAGCCACAAGCTCAGGTAGTATGACTCATGCAGGAGGCTGCTGCTGCTCCTGCAAGCCTAGCTTCTCTGTCTCTCATCTCATCCCCATGATGGGCTCAGAATTGAAGCCTGAAAATTGCATGCAGAGCAATGCATGGCCCCAGAAGGAGAATAAAATGTGTGGCCAGGATCCCAAGGATCTATTTTGAGGCCACAACTGTTCTGGTGATGTGGATGAAAGCAAGTTGTTCGGCATGAGAACCGCCCCTCTTTTTTTTGTTTTTGTTTTGATTTCTGGAATAATCTCCTTCTTTTTCAAAGGGAGTTAGAAAGTGACCATCACTTATTCATGGCTTTTCTGTAAGGAAGGTTCGCCTTTCTCTAGTTTCTACATAAAGAGGCCCGGGGAATATTATTACGACATTATGTAGGTTATTGAGTGGAAGACAACTGATCCATAGGTATTTGTCCAACTTCTTTTTCAACCTGGGTTTTCTGATAAATGTCAAGGTACATGCCTCATCAATTACACATCAGGCGGGTGAAATACTGAAAAAAGAGCACCTGGGGGGGGGGGGGGGGTCGAACTATGTTAGGGAAACGATATACTAGTAAATAACAAAAAAAAGCTTGCTTGAAAATCACCTCTTAATTCGACTAGTTGTTATATCTGAAAGTTACGACTTATCTTGCCATTGACCATGTACCTATCTCCAGTTCTTGTAACCCATAACAATTTGACTGTTTATAGCTGCGCCCATGATCTGAATAACACGGCGAATGTCACATCCTGCAAATTATTTCATTGATAGAATTGTGTTCTTTGTAGGCCATCCTCCATCTCGACGTGGACGCGAGAGATGAACAATTGACACCGCTGATCGGTCGGATCTTTGCTAGCCTCTGTTCTAACACGCATGCTTCAGTCTGAAGGTTCACACCCACATATATCCATCCAAACTGGCGGCCACAAAATTGAACCTGTCAAACATGTATATCCAACTGTTCACTGTTCCTCCTTCAAGTGTGAGTTGGAGTGAGATGGACGTGACACTAATCTTTTGGAGATTTGGTACCATACAGACAGACAGGATCGCAGAGGGCTAAGATCTCACAAATCTTTTCAGAATTGCGACCCGCAAGTGCACCGGATCGATTTACGTACTGATCACCGCCATGCTAAACTGAGCTCTGAATATTTATGTATGTGCTGATCATCGCCATGCTAAATTGAACTCTGAATATTTATGTAACTGTTGTCATGTGATTGTTGCAGTACAAGATTTGACAGTTTTATTCAGATTTTGCAATTAACTTGTAGATTGTTATAACTAGACCTGCATCTGCATGGATGGATGCATGCGCACGCGCTAGCTTCATTTCGCAAGATTGTAAGATGAGAGTATATATGTTTCTTTGCAGGCGGATTTGCTGGTGGCAAGTTGGCGTGTATAATGCAATGTGATAACCATTCCCCGTCGCTCTCCAGTCTCCCCTTACTAGCTTCCCCCCCACGGGAATCCAGTTCACTCACAGTACTGTACTATTTCTGCACCAACTTGCCTTGTTAAAAAGCCACTGTGCTGCTTGCCCAATTGCAACTTGCAACTTCCTAGCTATTGCAGTATTGCCCTTCCCCTCCCTCCTCCTCCTCGCACACCATTTCGACTTTAGCTCAGCTCAGCCTCAGAGAGAGAGAGAGAGAGAGAGAGAGAGAGAGAGAGAGAGAGTTGCAGCTGCGTGCTGATCAGCAGGAGGCAGGGGATGGAGGCTTTGATTGCAGATTATCATTAGGTGCAGCAAAATTCAGTTCAGAAGCAGCTAGCTAGGTAGGCGGTTTCTTGTTTCTTTCCTACCTCCCTCTTCTTCTATCTGGGCTGGAGCATTCCCTCTCCTCCACACATGCTAACAGGCCTATCCTGAATTTACTGTTCAGTCTTCTTAATCTTCCCTAAGTAATCCCATTTTTCATCTTGATCTCGTCCTTTTTCCTGATTTGTGAAACTTTTTTGAGAAAAGAATTTCTTCTCTTGGTTTTTCCTGTGTGATTTGATCACTGCTCTTCTCCAGGTGCTTCCCTCTGCAGGTTCAGAGCTTTAGCTTCCACAGTAGATAGGCTTTGTACTGCTGCACTCATGGCCTTTCTCCGCTTTTCCCTGTGTGTTTCTGCTTGCTTCTCTCATTCTGTTTCTAATCATTTGCTTTTATCCAACATCCATGTATGCTGTGGGCCATGCTTCCTTTAACTGTTATCTTTGTTACTTTTGGTTATCAAAACTTTTATCATATTTAATTTTAATTTGTCCTTAAATTTGCCAAACCTACAGCTTGTGTTACACATGCTTGCTCCATTTCAAGTAAAGCAAAGCTAGGAGATGAGGCTATTAGATCCTAGCCAGGCTAGCTCAAAGTTTTCCTCTGGAAAATAAGAGTTCATTATTCTCTTCATTACGAATTCTTACGAGCCTTATAATAAAATTACCATTGTATATTGCCATGAAGGGTCATGTATAAAAGATCATTCTTGTTTGCATGCTGCATACATGTATGCTCTGATCCTTGCAAACTCTGATTTTTGCCGACTCTGATTCTTCCAGCTAGAAATAAGACAGAATTATTTCTTGTGTGCTCGTTGCAGTGAGTCTGTGCTTGTCCTGTACTCCTGTGGGCAGCAGGGGAATGCGTGTGGTGGTGGCGATCTGAGCCATGAACCAGTTCGTCCCTGATTGGAGCAGCAACATGGGAGACGCCTTTGCGTCATTAGGGTTCGATCTGATCATCGTTTGGTCTTTTGTTCCCCCTTTTCTTGAATCAATCGGAGCTCTTCCATGGATGGTTCTTATGTTGCGTTGTTGCAGTGGCGAAGACGACGGGCTCATCGAGCTGCTCTGGTGCAATGGCCACGTGGTCATGCAGAGCCAGGCGCCGCGGAAGCCGCCGAGGCCGGAGAAGGCGGTGGCGATGCAGGAGGACGAGGCGGCGCCGTGGTTCCAGTACCCGGTCGATGACTCCCTCGAGAAGGACCTATTCTCGGAGCTCTTCGACGAAATACAGGCGGCTGCTGACCCCGGTGGCAAGGTGTGCAAGGAGGAGTGCGGCGCTGTGGCGGGCGGCGCGGTGACCGCGCCCCAGAGCAGGCTGATGCCGCCGCCGAGGCCGGCGGCCCACGTGACGCGGGAGAAGGCGGGCTTGGGGGGCGTGGACGACGCGCGCGGCGTCTCGGAGGTTGTCATGGCGCAGACGGCCGGAGAGGGGGCCACGGCGGCGGAGCCCGGCGAGTCATCCATGCTGACGATCGGTTCGAGCATCTGCGGGAGCAACCAGGTCCAGACGCCCGGCGCCGCGCGCGCCCGCGTCATCTCGGACACCGCCGGCGACAGCACTCCACCGCCGGCGGCGAACGGGAAGGCCGGCGCCGCCAGGGCCCGCCACGATGCGACGACGGTGACCTCGTCGTCGATGCGGTCGAGGTCCTGCGCCGCCAAGACCCACCCGCCCGGCGCCGCCAACCGCGGCGGTGGCAAGCGGAAGCAGCGCGACACCATGGAGTCCGGAAGCCCCAGCGAGGTACGTACGCGCGCACTACTCCCTCCACGCCATCGCCATTGCGATCACACTCTCGTCGCATCACGATCTACCGACGACGCAATGCAGGACGTGGAGTTCGAGTCCGCCGCCGTGACGTGCGAGCCTGCGCAGAAGCTGACGACGGCCAAACGGCGGCGCGCCGCCGAGGTGCACAACCTCTCGGAGAGGGTGCGTATCACCTCCCGTTCTCCTTGGACACGACATGATCATTCGTTCGCACTACACACCTTCTTCTTGCCTAGATTTTTCTTTTTCTGACAGCCATTTGCTAACTCTGTCTGAATTTGATTCTGATGCAGAGGAGAAGGGACAGGATCAACGAGAAGATGAAGGCCCTGCAGGAGCTCATACCTCACTGCAACAAAGTAATCTATCAACAAACACCATGACACAATTGCGATTTGCAACATTGTTATCATCTTGTTATACTTATCAATGGTGACCTCATACTTAATTGTGTCGGTTTTTCAGACGGATAAGGCGTCGATGCTGGACGAGGCGATCGAGTACCTCAAGTCGCTGCAGCTCCAATTGCAGGTGAGCTCGTATGTCATGCTATGATTGGTGCATGAAACTCCACAGTTAATTAGTCGTGTCCTTCGCATTGGAAATCGTGTCCAAGAACGAGAGTTTGATGTGAGACATATATGCATCTGATGGTGCAGATGATGTGGATGGGCAGCGGCATGGCGCCGGCGCCGGTGATGTTCCCGGCGGGCGTGCACCAGTACATGCAGCGGATGGGCGTCGGGATGGGCCCTCCCCACATGGCCTCCATACCCAGGATGCCGCCGTTCATGGCTCCGCCGGCTGCCGTGCAGAGCTCTCCGGTGAGCCACATGCCGGCGGCGGTCAGCATGGCCGACCCTTACGCTCGCTGCCTCGCCGTCGAACACCTGCAGCCACCGTCCCCCATGGTAGTACCATGCAGCTGTAGCCTGTAGCTACGTTTCTGCAGTGATTTATTCATGCATGCTTGTTTCTGCCGTTTGCTGAGACTTCAGCAGCATTACCTGCAGGGGATGAACTTCTACCAGCTCGGGGCGGCGAAGAGCCTCCAGCAGAACCCGGCGCCGCCGGTCGTGGCCGGCGGCAGCCTGTCGGCGGAGACTACACCGACGTTGCCTCCTGACAATATTCTGCACAAAAGATACGGTGTGTAAGTTGCTCAGTACACAGTACTCGATCGTGTCACGAAACAAAAATCGTGCTCTCTTTTTAGTACTGCCATATAGGATGTGCTTGCAGAAATTAAGCTCATCGATTCATGGCCAAAAATCCAGTGAAAACTAGGCGTAGCCGTGTTGTAGTTTCCAATAATTCTTTTTAAAAAAAGGTTTTTTTGTTAAATATGATGCTTTTTATATCTATTATTCAAATTTAAGACTGTTGGATTAAAGATCCAATAGTCCTGGATTCTCCTTACTAGGTGCAGGGGCACTTGTTTTCATTTTTGACTCTCTTCAGATTCTTCTTTTTGAATGGAAGCTCGGCAAAATTCTTCATTCATTGCATATAGTTTTTTGAGAAGGTGGGGGATAATGGGCTAGTGTCGTTATCTTTAAGCTTGCAAGTCACAAGTTAGAGGTTCAAATCCTAAATAATTAAAGTAGAAAATTCACATAAATAACCCATCTAATATGTGTTTGGTGGAAATCGAATCTTAGTCATTTTCGAGAGAGACAAGGTGCCACACGGCTATGCTATAGTTGGCATCCATATATTCTAGTTACTACCTTTGGTTTCATATTCTTAGGTTAAGAACTTTGGTTTCATATTTTTAGGTTAAGGCCTTGTTTAGAAAGCGAGAATTTTTTTCTCTCAATCTTACGAGAATTTAACTGTTTCCTTTAGAGTTTTCATAAAATCCATGCGTTCGAAATGAGGCCTAAATTGCTCCGCAAAGATCGTACTCAAAACGTGTATATTTATCTACCAACTGTTTGTGCTGAAATAAGAGAAGATCCTTCGAAACATGAGAAGATTATTATGTGATCTGGTTATAGTACAAGAATCTGTCGTTTTCGGGCATTTTATGCTCGATATTACTACTTTCTTGCCCACACTGAGCTCCATGCTTTGCATCCATCCGTGTCAAACTCACGAACTCGTCGATCATGTATCTCTTGTAGATCCGTGGATAGCTCCATCACAGAGCTCTGCATTTCTTGTTCTTAAATGCAATTATTATACATCTTTGACTTGACTTTTCACTCTCTTACCTCCCTCCAAATTTTGCAGAAAATTGTAGCAAGCCGGAGATGAAGGGTATCACCAGCTGATCGTCGTTCGATGATACGTACTGTGTATATAGTTCAGATCATCAGATGCAGTTGAGTTGAGAGACTTGATCGTGATCGCTACCTAATTACTCTGGGGAGTTTGATATTTGCTCGATCCCTTCACTGATGTTTTCGTTTGGTAGGCAGTGTAGTTTGATCAGCGATTGAGGCCTGACAAACCCTTAATTTTTTTTCGCTGTGTATGTAGTATTGTTCCATCTGTTTCCGAAGACATTTTGGTTATTTATCAATTGTTGATGTACCAGTTCAAATCCTGTTCAAGATTGTTAAAGATTTGTGGTCTCAGAAGTATACCAAAATTTTCGTTCAAAAAGAAGTATACCAAAAAAAATTCATAGATGTAGTACATCATGGTATAATGGTACGTACAGAAATTCGGTACCAAACTCGGTTGGGTAGTATGTGTTACATACAAAAATAGAGTGATACTGTATATATATGTGAAATATATATTTGTTAGAACTTTTTTTCCCTCTTCCTAATGGTACCACATTTATGGCCATGAAGTTTTGAGGGTAACTATATCTTAAGTAGTAAAATATGTAGGCGTTTCTTTAGATTTTGGGGGTGCAGTATAAATATCCAAACCGCTAATGATGTAGGTACATCTATACTTAGAAAAGTCATGCTCTATGTTCCACCATTGATCGATCATGTCATATTCTGTAGGACTGATGCTGATAATCAGATAGGGTAAATGATTCCTCAAACCTTTTTCTTTTAAGATATTCAAAATCTTTACTCGAGTGACTATGATAATCACCAAATTCAGATCACCCCAATATGACAAAGCAAAACAAAACTCGAAGCAAGAGCCAACAAAATCAGCAACCTCCTGCACAGGGCTGGTAAGACCATCATTGATAGGCCAGTCTAATCGTCGGCCTATGACCAGTCACAACGGTAGACTAGTATGACTGCAGGTCTGGGGCTGGTCCAATTAGTTCCTATTTCCATATCTAAAAACCTCTCGGGACAAAATCTTAAATCTCAAGAAATTGCTTAATTATCATCCAAACACATTCAAGTTTTACATGAAATTTGTTCAAGACAATAAAAACCTAAATCAATCAAGAATAACAAAGTTCTCGGGCTCAAATTCACTAAATTGAAGAGAATCGAATTTAGATAACAAGAACACAAAAAACCCTAAATATCAAATTACTTTTGGCTTGTGAGGATATAAGATATGAGGCCTTCCAAATCTATTATCACATGTTTTAGTAAGGTAATTTAAATAAGAGATTGTGCTAGAACTTCCACGAACCCGAAATCATAAATCTAACTTAAGAACAAGCAAAACTAAACAAAAACATGATTAAGACAAAACTTTGATCTATTTCAGTGGAGAATGAGGTTTACATACTTATGGATGATTACAAGATATAACTAAAGCACCACCCTTTCCTCTCTCAAGTTTTCTCTCTCACAACTATGGAAGGATATAAGGTGGTAGAGCAAAAACTAAACCCTTGAATCCTTAGATCTAACACCTCATCTCCTCCCTTCTAAATAATCAGCGCAATCCTAATAGGTCTAACCCATTAAGCTTACCAGGTAAACCCATTAACCCCACTAATATGGGTTTTACACACTCACGCATGCTTATCAAAGCGTTTACAAAGCTCAACCCGCTAACTCTTTAGTGATTGATCTACTTGTCAATTCCAGCTCTTTTTGACATAAACCACTCCTCCTTTGTTCCTCTCCGCGGTACGGTTTTGATCAAGGTACCAATCTGGTACTTGACCAACTACCAAAATACTTCAGGCACCTTCCCTTGACTCTGTCTTCATCTTCACTTTACAATATCTCCTTATGCTTTGACACGTATCTCGTAGCCCCCAGTGACTAGTCATCACATCTTTACGCAATCGGACTCCCCCAAACCATCTCTACATGCATCGATCTTTTCACTTGGTGTACCACATGCTCTTTGTCTTCTCTGTGCTTCCCGCTTGAGCCACATAGCCTTTTCCTAGCGGTCTGACTGGGAACACTTATAGCAAATCTGAATTTTCTGAAACTATTACAAAATATAAATTTAACTTAACCAAAGTACCAATTATTCATCATAAACATATATTAGAACTTATACATGGCCTCTCATATTCACTCTGCAACTGACAAGTTCTTTTTCCCTTTTTGGAAATGATCAGTGATGAGGAATGAATCATCTCAATTTAGCAAAGCACTTCTAAACTCTCCCAAAAACTAAATAGCAAAAATCTTAATTCTTAAAGCCGCATTTGTTAGTTGTGGAGTAGTGCGTGGTTGCAAATCAGGTCATCCATACAATTTAAAAAATGTGCTTGTTTTATCAATATTCAGCATGCAAGCTCCTCTTCCACTGATAAATTGAAGCATGTAAGCTCCTCTTCCACGACTGCTCATCCTCTTCCATTGAGATTAATTAGGCTTCTATAGCTTGATAAGCCTAATTAATCAGCTTAGGAACTATTTCTGTGTTTTTTTTCTAGGAACATAATTCATCTGTCCTATAAGCTATATAAGCCTAATGAATTAGCTTAAGAACTCCTACTTGAGCTACTGCAAGAGGGGTTGGTAATTGATGTCATATCATGCCATTTCCAATTTCCAAGAAGAGAGGAGTCTTGCCAATCATTCCTGTGATTCCATCATTCACGAATGCTGCTATATCTGTGGGTACTACCTGTATAGTACACAAAATATAGTATTTTTAAAATAATATAATTTTTTATTAATATTATGTAAATATATCATTGTTTTAAAAGTTACATTAATAATCTAATTTCCATTCCAAACGGCGGCAACACTTTTTCGCTATTTGCAATGGCGACAATCCTATGTGGAACCCAGCGTGGTAGTATGTGGGTCTCTATCGCCAATTGATTTAAGGACAGAGGCCTTGTCATCATATGAACTAGTGACAGAGTCTCTATCGCAAGTTCATTTGGCAACAAAATCTCTGTTGTTAATTCAACTAGCGATAAAGGTTCTACCACCAGTTGAAATGGTGACAAAGTGATTTTTGTATTTTTTAATAATAAAATTTGTCCTAATTAAAAATGTATTATTTATGAATAAATCTTCTTTATTTGCTTTAGTAATTTTGAAATAATAATTAATAATTAAAGAGAGAATTTGAGTAGTGTGCCTCATGTTGCATTATTGATTTTTGTTTAAATAAACATCATTTCAAGCATGGCATAACACTGCATAATAAAGGTGTAAATTACATGGCGTGTAGAGTTTGGTAAGGTGCATATATTTGCCTCACTACTTCTACGATATAAATAGTAACATGCATGAACTGTCAACCTAAACTACATGTAAGATACATGCGCGCCTTGTGAATGTAAATGACATGGTGGTTGTAGATCTAGTAGGACTTGTGGGAGAATACCCGTAAGGGGAAAATAGAACTCCGTAGGGCACCCACATGGAGTGGCAATCACTTTGGTGGTGTGGACGTGGCTAGTTATCGCGGTAGTGGCAGGCGCAATTGTAGCTCAGGTTAGTGCAGCAACAGTATGGGTGGTAGTCGCTGCCAAGGTGGACCACCTCCTCGTTGTTCGTCTCCCTGCTCCTCTACCTGCAGAGCTCATTGTTGTTGATCCCTAAGGATACAACCCCTTATCGAGCAGGGGCGGCTCGGCAGGTACTGTCGAGCAGCTACAGCTCAGTAGCAAGTGTGGGCCCGCTCGCCTACCGTGCCCACTCTGCCTATCACGTGCCCCTCGAGCTTCCCAGACATGATAAGTGATACGTGTCGCCTGCCACATCTTTTAAGCTTAGGGATAGGGGTGATTTTTACAAAAAAAACGGTTGTTTGAGATTAAAATTAAAAAATATAATATCAAATACATGAAAAGTTCCAACTTCGTGAGTTGTTGTGCCATGCTTTAATACATGCATAGCCTTATCTATCTATCCTCAATCCTCACATATAGGAAAGACACACAGACAAGCCCTCTTCCTTCCTTTTCTTTAAGAATGAAACTTTGGAAGTGTGCTTGTGATCATTATCGCCTACAGTTCCCCCTCCCCAATCTTTCTGATCTGACGCATAGCTTTTGCAGATTTGGTCTTAATTTGATTCTGTTCACCGAGATCTGGGACTGTTCATCTACTATTGCATACTTTTGCGGCACAACCTTGGCCTGATCTGGCATGAGCTACTTTTTCTGTAAATTACTTACAATATAATTGACTCTAATACACACTAATGCTATTAATTAAGGCACTAAACTAGTCGAACATAAGCATGCACATCTCGTCGATCGTTTGCAAACAATTAAGACTGAAAATAATGCGATCTAAATACCCGACGACTGGTACTTGCAGACTGCAAAAGAAACTGAAGCGACAAGATTACTCAACAACATGCATTAATGGTGGGTTGTAGCAGAGTTCGTAGTGACGGAAGGGGGAGAGAATGGTTGCCAAGGTGGCACCTCCGTAAAGGAGGTGGTGAGCAATGATGGTGGCATACGAGGCAACGGTGAAGCGCGGCGAGGCAAGAGGCGGCCTGTTAAAGTAACAAGATCTTATCTCTATACTTATCTCTAAGCTTGTAGATAGAGTCTCGTTGTATTCAGTTGTAAATCGCTTGCATGCGATCTTTCTATTTTGGTTCTGCTAGCGGCGGACGGTGGTTGCCATGCGCGGGCATCCATGCCCAACTCGGGAACAGAGAGGAGAGGTAGGAGAAGGGAAAGAAAAGAAAAGAAAAGAGAAAGAAGAAGAAAGAGGGTTCTCACCAACAGAGAGGTGGAGCCATGTTAATTATCTATTACATATCTAGATTGTTTGGTCACGTTATTGTCCACATCAACGACTTCCATTAGTTAACAACAAAAAGGACTTATTGTACAAATAGATGCAAGTTTAGAGGTGAGAAAGTAAAATACAAGTTCAAAGAGTTAAATAACACGACATCAAAACTTTAGATAGCTACGGTACAATTTTCTCATTCTTTTTTTCTTCGACGACTACTTACACAGCACCCGAAAAATCATTGATCAGGACTCATGGCAAATCATTGTCTGACCAACCAACCAGTGTTCCCTGTGCCAGCTTAATCAGTAAAGATTGATGATTTGACAAGAACACGGCCCAATTCGACACTGATCAATCCTGTAACTAACCTCCCTGATGAACAAACAGTACGCTCTAACATTCTCTCCTGCTGAACAGTGTACACATACTGCATCTTGATGCGCGTTTAACGCGTAGTAATGGCTGCGAAAGTCCTCGTCGTCCTAGGCCTAGCTCCTATGCAGCAGTCAGCATCTTGGGGACAGGGGAATTTGATCTTGGATCGTACTGAACAATCCATCCATCAAGAAAAGCAGGGAGGAAAGGAAAGGATGCATGCATCTCCCAAAGTGCAAGCCTCGCATCTTCCTGGCATTTGGTGTGGGCAAGGACCGCACCATCTTCGATACTGAACTGTTATACATCATCATTGGCTTCTTCTGTCTCGCTGATCATCTCTGCAGTTCTTGCTTGTCATGTACATGCAGCATGATTAAATGGGGGTGTTAAATGGCAGCTGCGTATGTCGTAACAACTTATGCATTTGGGAGCACATTTTTACATACATGTACAGTGAACGACTGAAGAACTGGCCTTGGATGTCTAGCTCTGATTCAGAATTCATTGAGACTTTGGAACAGTAAAGTAGACATTTTGTGTAAGTAAGGTTGCACGATATCTGTGGGGGGGGGGGGGGGGGGGGGTTTAGAGGAATATCTGTGTTGATATGATAAGGACTGGGTCAGCAGAAAGAGATACCACAGTGACAGCAACTGGTCTGTAACCACCAACAATAACAAGAGTGAGATATATGACTGAAAACGTATTATGAGGCTAGCTATTTCGGACCAGAATCCATGTCAAGACTCAAGACTAGATATATTATGGTTTATGGAGAAAAGGAGAGAAGAGCCTCCAGGTTCACTGTACCATCAGATTCTCACATCCAAACAGGACGCCAGCCACCACGTAGACACAAGGAGTGCAAAGAACAAAACACCTGGTTTCTTTTCGGCTGCGGCTTATGATTTTTGGTTGAAATTTTGAATTTTAGTTATTTACGGTACAAATTACGGAGAGACAGATACTCACTTGTGATTTTGGCTGGTACAGATGTTGGGCTTTTAACGTGTAAATTGTTTAACTTGTAGACTCCGTCTTGAGGAAATATTCTGTTTGAAAGTTAGGTACTGTAGCAAAAGCCAAAAGCCGCTAGCTTTTGGGCCTGTTTGGCAATGGCTGCAGCTTATGGCTTTTGGCTGAAATTTTTGAATTTGGCTGTTTACGGTACAGATTACGGAGAGATAGATACTCACTTGTGATTTTGAATGGTACAGATGTTGGGCTTTTACCGTGTACATCGTTTAACTTGTAGACCCCATCTTAAGAAAATACTCCGTTTGAAAGTTAGGTACTATAGTAAAAGCCAAAAACCGCCAGCTTCGGAGGAAAAGAACAGCCCCTTTGACTTAAAAGAACAGCCCAGAACTCTGTCACTACTGTGCCGGCTGCACTGAATGGGGCCTGTGTTGTTCGTTCTCCATGGGCCTGTTACTACTACTGGGTAGTAAATGGGCTTGCATTGCAGGCTCGTGATGGGCCTCGCGGCATGAGAGGTTGGCCCATTGAAAGCCCATGGACACGGGCCTTGTTTCGAATTGGTTCTGGATGATGAACTGCGACGAGACCAAGGCTGCTGAATCAGAAATTCAGAATCATGCCTCCTGGAATCATTAGTCCAACAACTCCATGATTCTGAACTCCTGAAAATGGTGCGCGTTCTTTGGCAGAGGGACGCCATGTTTGGCTTGTTAGCCCCCTGGCTTTGTATATGTACATCTGAACATTCAGAATCAATAAAAGTCACTACTTTCCTCAAAGAAAAAGAAGATAGAAATTCACAGTCATGCTGTCCCCTTCTGGTGTGGGTAATAATGGGCCTTGAGATCTCACCATCATCTCGTGTCTGCTGCTGTGCGTTCCATGCTGCTGCATCCATGGCCCTGTGGAGTTGAGGCGAGCATGAGCAATCGAGCAGCGCATATTGCACATAATGATCTAGGAAGCAGTAGCTATAGCTCTGGCTCAAGCTTTTCTACGACCCATGAGCTCTAAGTACGTGGGAATTTCACAAGGATTTCGCGGGAGTTGCGTTGTCGGGTTGGTAATCCGTAACATTTCCTGCGAACTTCCTTTGAATTTCATGTGTTCCAAACAGACCTTACCTTCTAATTGGAAAAAAGATATTGAAAATGCAACAATGAAAGGAAATATAAATGCCAAACGCAAAGATTGTACAGTATATGCCTATGTATTAGACCCAAAGGCATAATCGTATCCCAACTTAGCCTAGAATCTCTCCCTACTCATGCTCCAATTGACTGAAAACTACTGGCGATGCATGTGCTACCAACTTTTGTTTCAAGGGAGAAAAAAAATAAAGAAACCCTGCATATCTGGAAAAGTTGATTGTGTAATCATCCAGCTTATCCAAAACCTGTACTACTTCTAAGACCAAAACCTGTACTACTAAGAGAGATCAACCGGCACTGTATCTCTCTAATCATTGAAGCCTAACAATAATGGCCAAGACGACCACTGACCGGTATACATGCATATGCAAGTGGGGGCTCCTGTTTATGAGCTATATATATACAGTGCGTGCCACTGACCGGCCGTGCCAAGGTACCTGGACAATAACACCGAGGGCCCCTGACAGGTGGGCCCGGCCTACCACATTATAGCCATATTCACCTGTCAGTAAAAAACAGTGAGCCCTTACTGTTGCCAGCCATGGACGGAGCCTCAATGATTCAGTTGAAATTTCGGTTGCCCATGCAGTCACCCTGAAGAACTGAACCTCAAGGAAGAGGCTGAATGCAGCAATGAAGGAAGAGGTTGCCCATACTGCACAAAACGAAGTTGCTCCAGCTCCTTTCGCCAGTTTTTTTTCACCCACCTTCTTGCCCCGGCAACGTAGGAATCTCAATTTCGCAGAAATTTTGTAGGAAACTGTTCGATTCGTGTGTTCTAAAAAGTTCGCCGCAACAGTCCTTACCCGGCAACAGTTATTGTATCTGATAATAACTTATTTGATATAATTAAATTTCAAAATTTCAAAAAAAAATAAGTTAGTCTATCATGAATAATATGAAGAAATACAGAGAAAAAAGTTAAAAACTAAAAAAATGAAATTAATGAATATTGAATTTAAAGCTAGAAGCCGAAGTTGAAGTTGAGACGAGAGTCATGGAAAGGATATATACAGAGAGAGAGAGAGAGAGAGAGGCCCAACCCATGCACATGCGCAGCGACAGCTACCAGCGACGAAGGTGGTCAGTGAGCGTTTGGACCACCAACACAGCCGCAGATCATGCATGCAGCCATGGCCGGCCACCACACGACGACTAGTCTCCAAGTCCCATCTCCTCTCCGGCCAGGCCCGTCCCCGATCCGCCCCGTATCAATTCAAAGCAGATCTATCCGCATTCGATCCCTACGGCGGCGGCGGCGGTCGGCACGGTCAAGGGCCGCGCAATTGTTTGGTTGCTTTGTACGGGCTTTTCTGCTACGTGCTTGGCCGGCCGTAGCCAAGCCGCCACACCCCCCCGCCGCACGGTGAAAATCGCGTAGAATATGCTTGTTTTCCCACGAAACGGCTCGGTTTGTTTTTTCTCGCTTTGCAAGGCGGAGGATACGAATCCGACAGTGCGATATGTTGGTACAAATGCAGCACGAGCTGTCCGACACTTGTGCTACCTAGCTGAAGCGTACTTGGGACTTGGCGAAAGCTTCCAACTTTTTCTCAGCACGAGCAGAGGACAATGCAACCCCCATGAGTTCATCATCATCAGATGCATGCGCTACTCACTCGCTAGCAAGAAAAGAGGAAAATATTACGGAAATAATTACTCGCTGAGGCTGAATCACTCGCTCACCTGTATTTACATGGAAAATTAACTTGTCCGCAAGAAATATTAATAGCATAAGGTAATTGCTAATTACTAGGGGTACTTGAGAGGGAGCTTAATTCTTGACCTAATTAAGCATCACCCGAACGGAAGGATTAAAAAGAGAGAGAAAGAACTCATCAATGGTGGTGATATATATGATGCCAAGAAGAGGTTACTGAGCTGCGGTATCTTCCTTCTTCGCCACCTTGCCCTTCTTGCCGCCGCCGGCGGAGGCCGCGGTGGCGGAGGATGATGGGGAGAAGAGGCGGTCGATGCCGAAGACGCAGACGGACTTGCGGGACCCGCGGAGGGAGCAGATGGGCACGTTGAGCACGGGGGCCACGCGCACGTGCGCTGAGTAGGACCGCTCGATGCTGCCGCTGCCTCTGGCGAGGCTGCTCGGGCTGCTGGAGCTGCGGCCGAGCCCGTTGAACACCACCTTGCCGGCGGCGTTCAGGCGGGGGCTGTCCGCCGCGACAGCGGCGGGAGGGGGCGGGGGCGCCGTCGCCTGCGCCGGCGAGAGGAGGATCTTGGGAGGCAGCTGCTGTGATGGAGGTGGCGGCGTTGGGGTCGGAGTGGGAGCGGGCGCCGGTGCTGGCTTCTCGGGCTTGTCCGGCTCGTCGGAGCCGGACTCGCGGAGGAGGGGGAGGCTGAGGGACGGCTCCGGTGGCTTGGACCCCCGGCGGAGGAGCCGGCGGAGCGGCTTGGGCTCCGACGTCGCCGACGCCGACGACGCCTGCTGCTTCCGCAGCCGGAGGAGATGCCGCCACCTCCGCACCGGAATCTTAGGCTCCTCGGCAGCAACCTCCCCCTGTGCCACAACCCTCGTCGGCACCTCCGCCCGTGGAGTCTCCGGCTGTGGTGCCGGCGCCAGCGGATGCAGCGTTGCGACCCCCACCCCCTCCGTCGACGCGCTCGCGGGCGGCGCGGGGATGCGGAGCGGGACAAGCTTCCCCCCGGAGAAGAGCTCGTCGGCCGGGAGCATGGACACCGCGGAGCACCCGCCAAGCAGGAACTCGAAGTCGGCGCTGGGCTTCCCGCCCGAGCCCGCCTCCCTCCCCTCTAAGCCGCCGGCGTCGTCGAGACTGAACGACACCCGCGGGCTGAGCCACTGCATCGCCACCGGGGGCGGCGGCGGGGGCGGGGGGCGCGACGCCGCAGCGGAAGCCATCGGATATAGCAGTGCTCCGAGCTGGGCTTCGCTTCTTCTTGTCAATGGGGGAGCTGGGGTTGAGAGGAGTTGGCTTCTTGAGAGATGTACGGGCTATATGTGGCAACGCTATGGGTAGCTGTGTGCGTGCGTGAAATGTGTCTTGGGGGAGGTGACCTCTTGATTTGTTTGTGTTGGTCAGGTCGTGTGGTGGCCTTGGGTTGGATGTTGATCGTTCAATCGGATGTGTGATTATTGTTGTTAATTACTCCCTTAATTCTTTTTTACGTGACTATTTAAGAATCTATACTATCAAACTTTTAAAAATTTAACCATAAATAAATTCAAAACTATCTAGATTAACCATACAAAAGATATATTATTATATTTGTCGGAAAAAAATACTATGTAGTGTTATAATTTTGTTAGTATATCTTACTATAAGTTATAAAAAGTAGTGATCAAAGTCGTATATTAGAAACCTTAAAAAATTCAAAATATTAAGTAAAAAAGAACAAAAGGAGTATGAAAGAAAATCTCTTGAATTCCCTGAGAACAGTGTTCAGCGCTGCCCAAAATCACAGAAAGAGCTTAATTAACTGCGGTGGAATCGTTTGGTTTTTTTTCTTTGAATTGTGGAGAAAGGAGAAGGTACAGAGGATACAGGTTTCGCAGGAATGTATGCGTTGTATTTTTTTCATTCTCGTGGGGTCTATTCTTTTTTTACTGCAGTTTATGACTTTTGATTGAAAATTTTAAATTTTAGCTGTTTACGGTACAGATTACAGAGAGATCGATACACACTTGCGATTTTAGCTGGTACAGATGTTGGGCTTTTAACATGTACTACGTTTAACTTGTAGACCCCGTCTTGAGAAAATACTCCGTTTAAAAGTTAAGTACTGTAGTGGCTGCCAAAAGCCGTCCGGCTTTGTGCCCTGCCGAACAGGTAGAAAGATTACATACTAATTCGTGAGTCTAACTGCCCACTAACAGAGAACGCGATGCAACTCGCACCATACCTCTATTTACTCTTTGCTGTAGACTCGAACTAAGTTGTTAATGAAAATAACCATGCACATGCAACCGCACATATCATGCAGAGAAAAGCTCAAACATGAGAATAGTAAAAAGACAAGTATACACTTTTTTATCTGATGGTGTGATCATTTTAAATAGACTTTTTTATGTAATATTACCTCGTTGCTACTTCAGATGTGCAACCTGTGTCAACTTGCAAAAAAAAAAAAGGTTCGTACAACTAAAACTCAGGACATAATTGGTAAGTTGTTTCAAATGACAACTTTTTTAGGATAATGGAACAGAGTTCCTGCTTCTACACTCCGAAGAGGTGTACACAGATAGGTTTCAAATGACAACTATAAATCTACTTTTGTGATTTCCTTTTTGACATGACCAAGCTGTTCGTGGTTTCCTTCATCACTACAGAATACAAATGCTTCGCTTTCCGTAGTCTTCTAATCTCACCTTAAGGGATACTCTTCCAAAACAACAAGCCTTTTCTAATACCTTTTTGCTTTGTATTTGGAGGACACAACATCTTCTGGTTGATACTTGACAGTTGTTGCACTCCCTTTTGCTCCCAACCTTAGCCCTTTTTTCTGTCATCACCTAGCATGCAAAATGCAAGCACATTAGAATAACAACAAATCCACATACGAACCACCATAACAAATCAGATACAAAATCACCTAAACAAATCGAACATAATCCAAATCCAAAGGCCAAACAAAAAAGGTCCAGCTAGCTCAAAAGAACAGCCAAAAAAAGGGAAAAAGGTTCAAGCTCAAAAGAGACCAAAAGAGGTAGGTATGACTTATGGTCTCTCTTTTGTTTTGTTTTTTTTTGGAAGAAATTCGTTGATGAGAGGTGATGTTGGGTGCATTTTTTTAGCTATGGCGGGGTCTTTTGGTTCTAATGTGAGCGTTTATGTGAATAAATCGAATGCCAATAAGCAATTTTGAAAATACTGTCATGATAAACGGCTTTAAAAAGACGGTAGAGAAACTATTACGTTTATTTATTTGAGAAAAGTCATAAGCCATAAGATAAAGTTTCTATTCAAAAGTGTTGTGTGTTTTAGCTGTGACTTTTAGTTGTAATGATGCTGTAAGCCTATAATGGCGGTTAGTTTTTTCTGAGATATTCAATTAAAGAAAAATAAATGAAAACAAAAAACATTATTATATCACAAAAATAATACAAATAAAAAATAAAACAGAAAAAGGCGTGTTTGGGGAATCGCGAGCTGTTTGGAATCGGGCAAAGGAAAAAAGAGAACACAGCATTATCGTGTGACGTGATGTTTTGTTTCAGTGCTCTCTTCTTTTTCTCCTACTGATAACGGTACACACATGAGCAGCTTTCCTTTGTTTCACATCGGGGCCCCACCTACCAGTCTCCGTATAGAGCACCACCGGTCTTCTGACGTTGACCGGACCGCGAGTCCCCATCCTCGCGGGCACGTGACGCGCATCCTGGCCGTTCGTGACCCGATCCGGCACGCACCGGACGGCTGTTATTTTGACATGTGTTCGAGGTGGACACCATCTGCGGCGGACTGGGTCGCGGGGTCTACGGCACGTGGACCAGGTGCATTGGACCGGGACGGGGTGCAGGAAGGTGCCACGGGCCCACGGCCTGATGCGCTGACGTGGTGTCGGTGCCGCGACCGATATGGTGAGGAGTGACTTAGTTCCTGTTTAAAAGAGTTTTTTTTAGTGGTTTATGCCTGAAAAGTATTGTAGCTGGTTGAAAAAACACTTAGTTGATGGAGGCTAATTTAGTATAATTAAATTTAAAAAAAATAAAAATAGAAAAAATATGTTAGCCCATCACGTATAGTGCAAACAAATACGAGAAAAAAGAACCGGCGAAAAAACTTAAAAAAAGCCAAAAGTATAGAAAAAGATGAAATTTATAAATAACGCAAAATAAATCAGAAATCAGAAGTTCAAGCTGAAACGAGCGGGACCTTAGTCTTGTTCTTTGGTGTATCTTAAATACTCCTCCTTAAGTTGATTACTAGTAACTAAACTAAAAGTTTTGTTCCATTTTATCTGTTATGGTGATGTATTCCGGAACTTTTGTGTTCCCTTGAGTGAGTCTTGAGCCAGGCCTCGCAAACGGGGATGACTATTGCGTTGTGAATAACAGAACAAATAAGAGTGGAAACGTGAGAGGCAGCCATTGGATAAGTGTATTTTGTCCGCCTTTAGTCCGGGTATGCCAAACCGGTAGTTAGATTTCTTACAATTGTTTTCCAACTTTAAAAACAAAGCACCACACAACAACGTGGTGCAAACTGGCCCTAAGGCCATGCTCAAAAGAGCTTATTTTTTGTGGTTTATGGTTAAAAAATATTGTAGCTAGTTGAAAACATCTGTAGCTGACGGAGATTTATTTAGCATAATTAAATTTTAAAAAAATTAAAATAAAAAATATATTATCCCATCACATATAATGCAAACAAATACGAGAAAAAAGAACCGACAAAAAAAGTTTAAAAGAAGGCAAAAATATAGAAAAAGACAAATTTAGAAATAGTGTAAAATATACCAGAAATTAAAAGTTCAAGTCGAAACAGCAGGGGCTAAATCGGTGAGTTCTAAACTTGACCATATGCTGTTGTAACAGAATGGACGAGTGAGATGGATGGGTGTGTGAGACGAGTCCTGAATTCAACTGCCTTGTACCCTCACGCCAGGGCCCGCCCGGCCCGTTTAACGGAAGGGCCACCGGATAGTGGGCTGGCTAAGCGTAATAACTTGGGCTTTATGTACGAGAGCGACCGGCCCGGCTCGTGCTTGCTTCTCCCAACTTGTACAGTTGCACTCCACTCACCGTCCGACCGAGCCGCGCCGCCGGACGATAGGATGGCCTCGCCGGCGCGCCCGCAGCGGACCCTCCCCGATGAGCTCCTGGAGGAGATCTTGCTCCGCCTCCGGGAGGCGGCCGACCTCGCCCGCGCCTCCGCCGCCTGCGCCTCGTTCCGCCGTGTCATCTCCGGCCGCCCTTCCTCCGCCGCTTCCGGTCCCTCCGCCCCTCCTCGACTCCGCCGGGGCCGGGGGTTTCGCCCCACCGCTCCGCCCCGGCCGCCCGAGCCCTCGCGCAGGCCGCCGACTTCACCTTCTCCTTCCTCCCTTGCCCCGCCGCTGGCGCCTCCGCGACGGCCGCGCCCTCCTCTCCTTCGTCTCTATTCCCGAGGACCGCGGCCACGTTGTTGATGCCACCACCACCTTCTTGAAGGACCTCGCGGTCTGTGACCCCTTGCACCGCCGGTAATGATCCCGGATGAACTAAAGCCCTCCGAGCGGCGCTGTCGCATGCTGGATTTCGAGCCGTTGCTCGCTCCGGCGATGAGGAGGAGGAGGAGGAGGAATCGTCATTCACAGTGGTCTGCAAGGCGCAATGCCATGCTAAAGTTGCCACCTTCGTCTTCTCTTCAGGCACCGGAAAATGGCGAGATGGCCTTACGGGCCTCTTCTTGCTTCTTGGAAAATGGCGAGATTATTCCGGCGCCACTACGCGAACGGCTGCTTCTATTGGAAATCGTTTTTACATTGCCAAATTGCTCATGCTCGACACGCCTGGGATGCAGTCCTCCATTTTTGACCTCCCGACCGACAGACATGGGGGACAGCACGCCATTGTCGAGGCAGGGCTGCGTTGTTTACTCTTGGTGATCGCAAGTTAGACCTCTACTGTGAGATTAGGCGAAACAATGGTGAAGGCATAGAACATGTAAAAAGTGCACTACCTACATTTGGTACACATTTCCTTTCCGCACCTCAATTTCGCCCTCATAAGCTTCTGGTATCAGCTTCTATCTATTGTCTCTCATGCTTGTGAGTCTTGTTATTGTAGCCAAAATTAACAATAGCATATTAAGGACAACAAGATTGGCTCTAAGATCAAGAGTTCATCCTAAATTAATGTAGCTAACCAATGGGCAGCTAACGCAACCTTTGTGGGACTTGTGTTGTGCGGTTAGAGGTTACCGTTTGAGTCCCACTAATTACACAATAGATCTGGAATTTAAATTCGTGAACTAGGCTCTTTTTTTTTGAGCTTAGAGCATCTCCAACAATCCCCTAAAAACCCACCCCAAAAGACACCTTTTAGGGGCAGTCCAAAAAAATTGTTAACCTATTTTAGTCCCCTCCTCCAACAGCTCCCCTAAATATATCCTAATAGTATGTTGAATCTGGCCCAACATTAACAACCGGCTCATTTACTTTGCTCGATACCTCATTTTGATCGTGAGCGATCCGGAGAGTTGGCCGCGTGCACTGGCGGCCGATGTGCTAGCTCGTCCGTGTACGATGCGATTACGGTTTGACCGCTGCACTCGGCCATCGCGTGTAGGGGGAGATTTAGGGGGATTGTTGGAGATGCTCTTATGGCTTAGTTTTTTAAGGTAATTGACTTTTAAACGAAATATTTTTTAAAGAAAAGTCTACAAGTTAATTACAGTAGACATTGTTTTGACTTCATCTATATCAGTTAAAATCACACGTAAATATCTCTTTGTACTTTTTTTTTAATAAATGATTAGAATTTAAAATTTTAAACCAAAAGGTATAAGGCACAAGGACCCACTCCTAGTTACTTTTTTGTTTGACCATGACATAGTTGCTGAGCAAGATAGAACTGCAGCCGAAGTTTGAACTCAAGGACCAACCACTCCGACCCAGCCTGAGCCCAAATCTATCGCCAGTCCGGCTCAGCGGATACCAAACCCAGCCCAGCCCAACCCGAGAACGAACCAGACTACCACCACTTTCCTCCACACGCGATGGCGGCGTCTCCGGCGAGCGTTGGCGGCGGCGCGTACTCGTGCGAGATGGCGGAGCAGACCGCCCGCTGCTCGAGGCCCACGTCGTCAACTTCTTCAAGGTCCCCTCCCTCCCTTCGAACACTCCATCAGCGCTCGTTTCTTAATCGAGGCGTTTGGTTTTGGATTGGGTTTGAGCATGCCGAGTGGATGGAATGCCTCCGCGGGGAGCCCGTGGAGAGTTTGCTCAAGTTGCCCTCCGGATGCGTCCAGGCATGGCTTCGCACCCTAGTAGTTCGGTTGATATGTACTACAAGTCTACCTTCTTCTTCTTCTTCTTCAATTTTTATCTGCTGTACTTTTCCTGACGTTTTAGATCAGTGATGCCATATTTTGTGCGCTGTACTTTTGAGTTTTGGTTAATATTTATGCCTTTTGGAAGTGCACCGTTGCAAGGGAGAAACTACCGTACTGGCTTTAGAGTTTAGAGATACAAGGTCAGCTTATTCGAAGTGTCTGTTGTTTTCACAGGAGCACTGGCCCAGTTCACCACGAGAATTTGTTCTTCCACGGGAGCAAAAGTCACCGCGATCAGTATGTTTCCAGACTCTTATCAGATTAAGTAGGTATTGGTCATGCTAGCAGTTCTTTCTTGGGGAGCAGCAATGGAAGTACGTATTTAAGCAGCATT
The DNA here is from genome assembly GCA_017311315.1 of Dendrocalamus latiflorus. Taxonomy (NCBI): domain Eukaryota; kingdom Viridiplantae; phylum Streptophyta; class Magnoliopsida; order Poales; family Poaceae; genus Dendrocalamus; species Dendrocalamus latiflorus. The sequence goes on along the minus strand of CM029636.1, from coordinate 2,145,222 downwards.
GGAGTTAGAGTACCGCACGTACAAAATCTCTGCTCACTGGTGCTGGGAGCCTGGGACTCATATTTGAAGGCCCTGAGAGCATAGACAAGACATAGTAGAAAACACATTATTTCACTAAGTTAGGGACAACTTATCTTCACTTCTTCAAGTTTTTTTTTATTTTTCATCCGTGTAATGTTAGGGGAATGTACTCGATGCTGTACATGCAGAAATATGTTTACCAGTGGTCATGATTTCTAGTCAACTCTGAAATTTACAATTGTTTACATTAGCACAATTTCTGAGGCCAGCTAATCATTGCAGAGCCAATTGTTCCTTGGCATGATCTTAAAAAGTGACTCCTGCAGTTGTTTTTTGTTGGCTTCCCATGCATGTCTGGTAGCATGTGTGTTTTCAACATATTGCTACTTTGTAATTGTGCTAATTCACAGCATGGGAATGTTATACTTTTTGTGTGATTACTATTAAGGATGCTGAAATGATATTCTGGGCTAGTATGCTCTTTATGTAAAAACCTTCTTTTAATCCTTTTTAGAGTGCAGAGAGATGGAGGAGTCTCACTAAGGACATCGCCCTACAAATTTTGATATACATGCCTTCCGTGCTGCTTTTCAAATGGTAAATGTTCTGTTATTTCAACCTTTCAATTTACATGCTGGATGTTCCACTTAGTCCGTTACTTTTGGTTGCTCTTCATTTTATACTCATGTTGTTCAATATTGTTCAATGTCCATGCACTTAGTATGTAATGAAAAGCAAACCTCGTGTGCTTAAAGCTACCAAATATAATTGTTCAGTTGCTAAATTTGTAATCAAGTGATAACCTCCAAAATAATGAGTAATTGAGTGGCATTTGCAATTCATGTTTACTAACCTTACTGTTCCTTTCTATTGGATAAATATACCGAAGCCTCCTACCCTTGCTTAGCATCGTACTTAAGAGTTAACAGTAACACCCTAGCAATTTTTAAAATATTACCAAGTAACAACAATAAGAATGGATTTATAATTTCCCTTTATTTCATATGAATAAACTTATCTGAAAAAAAGATTTTGAGAAATAGGGTACTTACTCATTTTGTGGTTATCTTCCCCTGTCTCACTTCCTAAGACCCAAGCTAAGGTACAGGCTAGATTTCGTCCATTCCAATCACAAATTCAAAATGTTGATATCTTGTTGTCTTGCTTTGCTGTAACTGATTTTCCTACTCTCATTCATCCTGGTTTGGCCTTGTCATCCAAATCTTGATATTCTATCATTTATGTAACTTGTGGGGGTTAATTCTTACTCCTTTTATATTACTAACCAAAGAAGGGTTCACAAAGCCTAGTGTCAAAAAATTGTTTAGATAAGTCTAGTCATCGCCCCAAATTAATAAGGATGTTAATAGAGAGTCACTTCTTAACCAGGAATGGTGTTGCAACAAAATCACTTAAAAAAACTAGGATGGATATCAGTTTGTGAATGTGGAAAGACCTAGATGGTAATAATTGTTCACCAAATATATTTTATGCCATCAATTGGCTTGCTTTCTGGTGGAAATATCCTAGGTCATGTTGTATTTGACATCAATTTGAGAGGGCCCATGCGATTTATGGTTACAGTAGTTGTTTTGGCCTGTGAAAAGTAATTTTGTACATTCTTGATCTTCCCTGAGCTAGTTGTCCAGCCTTAACTTGCTGATGAGTTTGTGGCCCTGTTTAATACTCGCATCAGCAAATTCACTCAGATAAGTCGCAACCAAGGTAAATGGTTCTTTTATCATATAAAATGAGCTTTTGCTATGCTTAAACAACAACATCTAAATAGTCAATAGAAGCTTCAGCTGGCTTGACAGACAGGATGTTGTGTTCTGGCTTATAGGCTGATTGCCACCAGCAGCTTTTGGGACATTTGCAAGTATTCTGGGAGTTTAGGTTAGAAAGCTGGCCCAGTGAATTATGAAGTTATCATAGAAGCCTAAGTAAACTACATGATACATCCCTCTTTGTGGGCCACACAAACTGATATATGAGCCATGCATGCCAAATCTTCTTCCTTATATCATGTCAGTGCTAACCAATTAATTACATTAGCTTGCATTTCCTGTTTAGATGACATGCATGTCATGGATCATATGAATATGGAAGTGGATTTATGGTCTGATGAATATTTTGTTTTTGATTTTAATATTAATATCTTCTTGGAATTGATTCTTCTTGTTGAAAGAAGAGATTGACCATTAGGTTCTACCCCACTAAAATTCTAGAATTGATCTCAGCTCGGCTTTTGGGTTTCAGTTTTATAAAGTAGCTAGCTTTTTGGTCTCATTCAACGCTTTAGACTCACCTAACTGTGTGTTTTTATCTGCAGGTATTTGAAAAATATTTTCCGGAGGTGTCAAGATTGAGTCCATCAATTGGAAGGCAAGGAAAAGTTCTGCATTGTCAGTGTTAGTTCTTGACAGTGAAGACTGGTTTTGGGAAGGATTTTGCAGTGCGCATTGCATCTGCTCCTTAGTCCATTATAAAGGCTTAAAAAGCCAAAACAGAACTCAACAACCAAAGCAAAAGCTTAACAAACTAAAGCAAACAGAATCAAATCAAAACTGAAAGTAAAAGGACTTTCTATCTAATCTAACCTGGATAGAGCTTCATCCACCACTCACTCTAGAACACACAACACACAAGATTATTACTTCATTTCTCCCCCTAAGCCTTGTGTGCAGCCTCCGACTTGATGTGAATAAGTCCAACTTGCGTACGCAGTTCATGGAATCTCACCCTGCCGAGAGATTTGGTGAGAATATCAGCGAGCTGATCCACGGTGTTGATGTGGCTGGCCTTCACGCTCCCTTCTTCCAGACAATTTCTGATGAAGTGGTATTTGATCCGGATGTGCTTGCTTCTCTCGTGGAAGACGGGATTCTTGGCCAATGCTAAAGCAGACTTGTTGTCCACCCTGAGCTCGACTGCATCGGTTTCCTTGCCAAGGAGTTCGCCCAACAGCCGAGCCAACCAGAGTGCTTGTGTCGCGTCAGAGGTGGCAGCAATGTACTCAGCTTCGCAACTTGACAGTGCCACCACCCGTTGCTTGAGGGATTGCCAGCTCACGAGACTGTTGCCGAGGAAGAACAGCGTGCCGCTCGTGCTCTTGCTCGTATCGACGTCGCCGGCGAGGTCGCTGTCACAGTAGCCGACGAGGTGTGTACCACCGGGATTCCTTGCATAATGCAGACCGCAGTCGGTGGTGCCTGCCACATAGCGGAGGATTCGCTTGATGGCCTGCTGGTGCTCCATCGTCGGCCGCTCCATAAACCGGCTCACATACCCGACGGCGAACGCCAAGTCCGGCCGGGTGTGGACCAGGTAGCGCAAGCTGCGACAATGCGTCGGTATTGCGTCGCGTCGACCTCCTCCGCCTCACTGTAACGGCTTAGCTTTAGCCGCTCCTCCATCGGAGTATGGGCGGGGTTGCACCCGTCCAAGCCGCCCATCTTGACGACGTGCTTGGCGTAGTGAGCTTGTCGAAGGGAGATGCCGGAGCTGTCCTGGCGTACCTCGATGCCGAGATAGAAGCTGAGGAGGCCAAGGTCACTCATCTGGAAAGTGGCCTTCATTTGAGTCTTGAACGCCTCCACCGCTGCTTCTTCCATGCCAGTGATTACGAGGTCGTCGACGTAGACGCCCACCAGCAGGATGGAACGACCGCTGCCTCGCCGATACATTGCCGCCTCGTGAGCACTTTGCTGGAAGCCCATCTCCTTGAGCGTGCTGTCCAGCTTGGCGTTCCAAGCTCGGGGTGCTTGTCGCAGACCGTAGAGTGCCTTCCGCAGTCGCAGCACCTTCCCCTCCTTGCCGGCAATGGCGAAGCCGGGGGGCTGCCGGACGTACACCTCCTCCTTCAAGTCGCCGTTTAGAAACGCCGACTTGACATCCATATGATGGACGCGCCACCCCTCCTGGGCAGCCAGAGCAAGGAGGATGCGGATGGACTCAATACGAACCACTGGCGCGAATGCATCGTCGTAGTCAATCCCTTCCTGCTGGACGAAGCCGCGGGCGACAAGCCTTGCCTTGTGCTTGACCACCTCTCCTGCCTCATTCTTCTTGAGCTTGAACACCCACTTCAGGGTAATTGGGCGGTGGCCGGCCGGCAGATTGACGAGTTCCCAAGTATTGTTGTGCTCGACGGAATCCAACTCCTGCTGCATTGCGGCACGCCAAGCCGCGTCACCTTCGGCCTCCACAAACGAGCAGGGCTCCCCGGTGTGAGTCAGATGCAGCTCGGCGTCGATGTTGCGCTGTACATACCCCGGCACCGCTTGATCACCGAGTATGTCGTCGACGGTGCGGTAGCGCAGCGGGGTATCCTCATGTGCAGCGTCGATGCGATCCTCATCATCCTCCAGAGGAGTGGAGAAGATGGGAGCTGGAGTGGTTGTCGGTGCTTCGGCCGGTGTAGCGATGACCGACGGCGTGCCCGGCATGCTTCCCTGGTCTGGTGTTGGCGAGGTCGACGGTGTCGATGGCGTCCAGAGTGCGGGAGCAGGTGAGCCGGGCGTTGGCGTAGTGCCACCCGCTCCCCCGGCTCCTCCAAGATGCACATCCTCGATGACAAAGTCATCCAGCGCCGTCGTTGCATCGCCGCTGGTCTCCTTGGTCCAGTCCCAGCCACGTCCTTCATCGAAGACGACGTCGCGCGCCGTGCGCACACGCCAGGTTGTTGGGTCAAGGATGCGATACCCCTTGACACCTTCAGCATAGCCGATGAAGACTCCAGGCGTGCTCCGGTCATTCAGCTTGCCGACGTGATTCAGCTCCTTGACGTATGCCAGGCAGCCGAACGTGCGAAGATGTCCGACCGCCGGCGTACGCCCGTGCCAGGCCTCGTACGGGGTCTTCCCTGCTAGACTCTTGGTCGGCGATCGGTTGAGAAGGTGCACAGCAGTCATCACTGCCTCCCCCCAGAGCGTCGCCGGCATGCCCCTCTGTTTGAGCAGGGTGCGCGCGGTCGCCACCACGGTCTGGTTCCGGCGTTCGACCACACCATTCTGCCGTGGCGTGTAGGGCGCGGAGTAGTGCCGCTGGATCCCTTCATCAGCGCAGTAGGCGGCAAACTCGGCTGCGGTGAACTCCTTTCCATTGTCAGTGCGCAGCACCCGGAGTTTGTGGCCGCACTCCTTCTCTGCAGCGGCCTGGACATGCTTGATGGCGTTCGCAGCTCCGGCCTTCGTCGCGAGAAGGACGGTCCACATGAACCGTGACGCGTCGTCCACCAGAAGCAGGAAGTAGCGCCGGCCTCCCGGAGTCGCCGGTGTGACGGGGCCGCACAAGTCGCCATGAACGAGCTCGAGCTGCTTCTGTGCGCGGTACGCAGCCTGACGAGGGAAGGGACGCCGCTTCTGCTTGGTCACCACGCAGGTGTCGCATAGCTGCTCGACGTGGTCGATCCGAGGCATCCCGCGCACCATCTCTTCGCGCCCCAGCTTCCGCAGAGCCTCGAAGTGGAGGTGTCCGAACCGCTCGTGCCATCGCCAGGCCTCATCATCACGACGGGCGGCGAGACAGAGGGGCCGGGCCACCTCTAAGTGCAGCACATACAGGCGGGTGCGCCCGCGGCTGACCTTGGCAAGGAGACGCCCGCGTCGATCCCAGATCCGGAGCGTCCCTCGGTCGATCTCCACCCGTGAGCCGCCCTCGTCGAGCTGGCCGAGGCTGATGATGGAGTTTCGGAGCGCCGGGATGTAGTAGACGCCATGGAGCAGCTTGTGCTCTCCGGTCTTGGCCACGAAGACGACGGATCCGACACCGCGGATCTCTACCGCAGATGCATCGCCGAACTTGACGGTGCCTCGGATGCTTCGGTCCAGATCGGCGAAGTGCTCCACACGCCCGGTCATGTGATGGGTGGCGCCGCTGTCGAGGTACCATCCTTCGAGCTTGTCGTCGCCGGAGCCGTCGCCGAGGAAGGCGCACGCCTGCGGCTGGTCGATGTGGACGAAGGTGGACACTGTCTGAGGGGAGGAAGTGGACGGCGGCGTGGAGTGCGGACGAACGGGTATGTCACGCTTCCCTTTATCTCCTGTGAACTGTAGCCCTAAACTTGCGTGGGCCAGGAACAGCGTGGGCTCTTCCTCCTCCTCAGCCTGGGCCATGTGGGCCGCGCCACCGCGCTTGGGCTGCCTGCAGTCCCTGGCCCAGTGGCCACGGCGACCGCAGTTGAGGCAGATATCTTCTCGAGTTGCTTTTCGTTCTCCGCCGCCACCCCCTTCTTTTCCACCGCCGCCGCCGCCAGCCTTTTCCTTCTTGCGCGGTCGATGACGGCGATCCTTGGAGGAGGTCGAGCCTTCTCCCTTTTTCCTCTCCTTCTGGCGGGCGAGCCATTGCTCCTCGGTGAAGAGCAGCTTGCCCCCCAAGACGACTGGCTCGGTTGAAGGCTCCTCCTCGCGGTCGTCGACGGCCTTAAGCCGGCCCGTCACTTCCTCGATGGACAGAGTGGAGAGATCCAGAAGGGTCTCAATCGAGAGGGCGATCTGGGTGTACTTCTTGGGGACGATGCGCAAGAACTTCTCCACCGCCTTCTGCTCGTCGATGTCGCCGTCGCCGTGTCGGATCAGCTGCTGCACCAGGCCGGCGAGACGGAGAGCAAAGTCGTCTACGTCCTCGCCAGGCCGGAACGCAAGCCGGTCCCAGTCCTGTCGCAGCTTCTGCAGCGTGGACTTGCGGACTCGGTCGGCTCCGATTCGTGCCGCCGCGATGGAGTCCCAGGCTTCCTTCACGGTCGGCTTGTCTGCGAGCGACGGCAGCATCTCCGGCGGGACTGAGGCGAGAAGAGCGTCGAGCGCCAGCCGGTCATCATAGAACTCGGCATCGCCGTATTCGACGGCATCCCAGAGCCGCCGGGCCTGCAACTTCACCTTCATCAACAGACTCCACTCATTGTAGTTCGTCTTGGTGAGCATCGGCCATGGGGTGCCTCCGCCGGACTCCTTGATCACGCGCTGGACGACGGGTGAAACCGGTCTCCCGGAGCGACCTCGACGTCGGTGCGGAGATGGCGAGGCTCGACGGTCGTGGTCCCTATGAGGGGTCCGCGACAGGGGGCGACGCTCTCGGTCTTCCTCGTCGATGCGGAGAGCAGCAGCGGCAGCAGCAGCAGCTTCGGCCGCCGCCATGGCAGCCCTGGCCGCCTCTGCTGCCTGGGCCGCTCTCGCCTCGGTGGCAGTGATGCGCGCCTCGCGGGCCTCCTCTCCGGCAGCCACCACCGCCTGAGCTGCAGCCGCAGCAGCGGCCCTCCGACTTGAGGAAGAAGACATCTCAAGGTAGGTAACGAGAGCTCTGATACCAACTGTTAGTTCTTGACAGTGAAGCCTGGTTTTGGGAAGGATTTTGCAGTGCGCATTGCATCTGCTCCTTAGTCCATTATAAAGGCTTAAAAAGCCAAAACAGATTTCAACAACCAAAGCAAAAACTTAACAAACTAAAGCAAACAGAATCAAACCAAATCAAATCAAAACTGAAAGTAAAAGGACTTTCTATCTAATCTAACCTGGATAGAGCTTCATCCACCACTCACTCTAGAACACACAACACACAAGATTATTACTTCAGTCAGAGGCTTCGGAAAGTTATGGAATCCCATAGTGCTTTGGGGAAAAAATGATGATTTACCCTATTCTACTTTAAAGGTACAAAACATTGCCACAGATGTTTCGCTTCCCACAGGACCTACTGATCTTAAAGGGGCTTTTGCATATTGCAGCCATGACCTTTCGACAGGTGACCTTCAAGTCTTCAACCATTTTCGGTCGTTTACACTTAACAAATTATGGGTGACTTTCTTAGTTTATAAGCGGGTAATGAGTAATACTGGCAGGTGATACTTATTCAACTTCAGGAGTTGTTGATTCAGCCATATCTGGAGTTTCAAAGATTTCATAATATCCGGATTAGGCCGCCTTGGCTGTGGTTTTGTGGAAGATGTCAGTCTACTTGAAATATGGAAGGACGTGCAACCCTTTGCTATATGTTTTATTGAATACCCTTTTCTATTATGCCTTGTCGTAGGATAGTTCCAAGAAGTTAAATGCAGTACCTATTTATCAATTATATGTAGTTCTTAATCAGAGTGAAAATAATGTTATCCTGTCTTATATGATGCTTTAGGTAAAGCACTGATAAGTATGTCCGTTGAGCTTTATTTCAGTTGTAACATATGGCATAGTGCACTGGAAGCCCTAGTAAAGGTCCATCATGGTTATTAATTTCTCAACAATACTCAAATTGAAAATATAGAACTGTGTTTCTGGTATGTGGACGGGACAGGTATCAATGCAGTTACTCAAAACACAATTTATTGGTATATTTTAATACTGGGACAAGATGAATGTAATGGAAATTAAGAGTGCATCTTGTTTATGTTGCAAAATAATCTAGGACTAAACTAATATACTATGTTATGCCATGCAGCAGTGGAGATATCAGATATTTATATTACATTCATATATAATATAAATGTGCTCAACAACTAATATGAAAAACACGCTTGTCCATACGCCTTTCTAACTGTTTTATATTCATAAGCATGTAGCAGTAGTTGGGACTTGGGATATGACAGTGTTTTTTTCTCCCTGGTTATTTAATACCAAAAGATGCACCTTTATCATAGCTGATTACTAGTGAAACCGTGTTTTATTCTTGCAGAAATTCATAGGTCCGTTTTGGTGCCTTCGGGCTGCTTTAGGTCCACTGGTGGAAACATATATTGTACTTGATCGATTAATGTTTCTTCAAGAGCAAGGCAGTGCAGTTGAAGCATTGTTGTTTCCTCTATTTGATCCTACTATGTCTCCAAGGTACATGGCTGTAATTGCTTGGAAGTTGTCTGCACATCCTTCAAAAGAGTGACATGGTAACTCTTCTCATGCCTGAATATGTAGGTTGATGGGATGGTGTGTACTGTGTTGGTGCAGAAGTGTGACTCTTGTCCTGTGGCAGAGCTAGTTCTTTCATTAGATATAGATTATAGAGACAAATGTTGTCCTTGCTTGTTGGGTATAGAAAAGAAAGCACCGCTTATGTGTAGCGGGTTCAGGGTTCAAAAAACAGGTGACCGGCCGGTAACCGGATTTACCGGTGGGAACCGGTAAACTAAAAACCGGCTATGTTAGTGTTTAGGTCTAATGCATTTTCTAGATTGGTTTAGAGCCTTTTAGGCCTTTTTGGTGCTAAATTACCTATTATATGAGCTAAATATGCGGTTTTCCGGTTTGTTAGTGGTTTTTCTGATTACCGGAACTATTACCAGTTTTCAAATCACCCAAATTCAAACTTTGATAACAGTTTTTTTCCGGGTTTTCTGGTAACCGGCCGGTTATTGGTACCACCTGCCGGCTGGGATCCCCTCCGGCTCCAGGTTTTTGAACTTTGAGCGGGTTCTGGGTGGACATGTTGCTCAGTAACTGTCTTTGTGTCCACCTGCTGGTACGTGGCCTGCAGCAACATGCAGATTCGTCTTGATCTTGAAATGACTGTGAATCTAAACTCTGAGGATGGTTTTATCTTTAAAATAATGAGAGCAACACCTTTTCTTTTCAACGGTGCTTGTGTCTGCCTGGCATATGTTGCCTGGTTGTTAGATTTTGCAAAATGTGGCAAACTTGTTCTCTAGTTGCTTGAGAATTTTAGTATTTTGCACAGGTAGGAATGAATTCTCACAACAAGGAAATATTGCAAATCCAGATATGGGAATGTGCAAGAGATGAAGAGATTGCCCTCGAACAGTGTGCCTTTATCCAATAAATGCTTGGTCAACTTCTAGATCGATTCCATGGCCTCCCAGTGCACGCCTGCTCGTTTCTCTGAAGTGATCATCAAGCAAGTAGCTATCAAACTTTATATTTCCTGCAATATGTGTATATGTATTTTATGCAGGGCTGACAAGTTGTCAGGAAAAAAGTTGCTGATGCACTCTTTATCAATAGATTGTCGCTCAGTGGTATTATCAATACTATTATAGAGTAGATTTGATCTTTGTACTGCCATACCTGCCTGAAAAATATATCTAACAAATAACGATAGTAACAAGAGTGAATTGTTCATCAAATAAGATTTTGCCTGCTTTGCTTATCCTGATTCCTGATACAATTGGTAAACTTGTGCTTGTTCTCGGAGACTAAACTTTTGGAGAAGTCAGCTGAGCAGGGTTGTCTGAGAGAGACATTTGCAATTATGTGCTGTAAGTTGCCTAACCACATGGACCATTTATCTACAAAGCTACGTGTTGTCTCATAAAATATCAAATCCTGTTGGATCTTTGATGTGATGCTACCAACATGGGGAGGCTGGAAGAAGACTAGTGAAAGAGGTTGACTCGCGTAAGTTTATTAAGCATGTGCTACTATATGATTCCATTGGTATGTTTGTGGTTTCAGGTTTGTCGTAGGCTCGTAGCTTATATCCATACGTGTCTGTGTGTGCGTGTCTGGCATGTGTGCATTTTTTAGCCATTTCGGTGCTTTGACTTTACTCTTGTAGTTATGACTTATGAGCATTCTTTAATTGATTTCTTTTTTTTACTTCACCCTGCAGTATAGTATAAGATTTTTTTAACTCTTCTGCTGCAGGCTTAGCAACTTTAAGAATTGGCTTTGGTTAATTACTCCCCAAAAAATCCTGCTTATATAATTCTCCATGTCCATGCTGACCAGTCCTTTTATCATTCTTATTTGACCACCAATCATAGTTTGATAGCTCAGAGGAAGTGATGCAAGCAAAGGTATTATCTGTAAAGAGAGGGATTCAAAATAATCCTTGGGCCACTGGTAGATGGATAAGATCCTAACCGATCGCGTCATGGCAGCTCAATAGCAGCAAGCTGTCATTTGGTGGATGAGAATTTACAATGGAATTCAACTCACCCAAGTTATATCCTTGCATTTGCTTGCAGTCAGAACGAAGTTAGAGTTCATTCATTTGGCTGTGTTACAGTTGCAATAATTGGCTGATTTTACTTCCATGTGGCAATTGAAACTTTCCTTACCAGGTTAGTATGTGATCTTGAAGGTGAGAGAGCTATGCAGTGTTCCCACTTGTTTCGTCTTTTTATTGCAGAATTTGTCCACCCATGGGCGTGAGAACAACAGTGCCTGTACTTCCGAATTCCAATTATGGATCGGCGTCCTGGTGGACCACTCAGAGCCGTCGGCACTCCTCCGTCTCCAAATCCTTATCCAGATTTGTACACCCGGAGGTGCCCAGCAAGGCCACTGGTCAATTCCCTCTACTTTTCACTGATGCAGCCAGCATCTGAAAGGTAATACACACAGCGCTTGACCTTGAAGCTCACCTCTCTTTGTGCTGTCTGTGGTGGTCTAATTCTAGCCAGCCAGTAAGCCATAGCGAGATCTTTCAGGATCGTTGTAACCTGGAATATCCGGTGAAAGGCTCTTCTCCGGTTGCGTGCCTGGCACAAGCTGGTTGATTGATTTAGGTTAAAAGTGATTGGAATTGTGGGCAGCGGCGTGCGATGTTAGGCCGTGCGGAGGAGGGGGGGGAGGTATGTGGATGAGCTTTCTGTTGTTGCTGTCAAGCACATTACCCTCTCTTTCACTTGGTAGAGCAGAGCACAAATTCCCCATTATTATGAGAGCTGCTCTGCATAGCTCCTCTCATTCAGGTCTTGCGAGAACTGTCAGTAATTTCCTTGTTGGATTGGATGGATCCATGGATTAGCATTTATGCGTTTCTGTGCTGCAGTCTTGTCACTGCCTTTTTAGGCTTGACTTTTCCAAGGCCAAAGAAGTAACTTTCACAAGAACCACCACACGACATATGGAGGAACGTGCTACTACTGGAAAACTTTTTCCTTGAGATCAAATCAATTAGTTGGTCCGTAGCACTTGAGCATGGGGTTTGGATGACTGTCAATTTGGACGACCTGGCCATGGAAAGGATATTTCAGCAGACCTGCAGAAAGCCCGAGCTGCTGTCTGTGGACTTTTGAGCTAAGTGCACCACTGCATGTATTTTCCTTTTTTTGTTATATTCGTATTTGTATTTTGTAAACAAATATGAATATAAATCTGAATATTCTTAAATACGAATCGAATATGTAATGAATACGAATTCGAATCGAATATCTACTCAATTCAGTCGGATCCAGATATTCTCATAACTTATATGGTATGAAGACATTAATGACATTTTATCGTCATACAACCACGTTTAATTATTCTAGTTTATTTACTTCACCTAAATAAACACAAATTCATGTTCAATTAAAAAAATGTGTCCAACTCATTAGTTGTATTAGAATAAAATATACATATTGTTTTGTCGAATATAAATATAGATATACATAGTCCGGATAAAATAATATTTGGGATAGTAAAATTCTATACTATATTTGTATCCATATTTTCTATATGAATTGAAATACGAATAGGATAAAAATTATTAATTAAATAAAAATATATATCATATTTAAATCCTATCATAACGGATAATGTTATCCACTTTTTACCCTACGCGCGTGTCTCGCAACCCGCGAGGATGTCAGCTTCGGTTTCGTACTGCACGTCATGAGTTAGACGTTCTGCTAAATCTGAATTTGCCACAGCGCGCGCTTCTCGGGAGACGACCCGCGTTTGCGGCTTTGATGCCCAACTTTTAATTGCAAGAAGTTTGGTTAGGAGTGGGTTGCTGCGAATCAAGCTCCCGGTTTGCTTTAAGGCTCAGTTTAGAATATGAGATTTTTTTTCCTCTAAATTTTGTAGGAATTAAACTGCTTTATGTGAAAATTCTATGAAATTACTGTATTTCAAATAAGCCCCAGTAATTAAACTCTTTGAAGAATCCGCTTTAAAAATAGCTCCATCTATTCTAATTTTTTTAAAAACTAAAAAAGAACATACCCTTAGAATCTGCTTCTCATGGGAGCACCTCTCTATGATGCACACCGGTAGGGGCGGGAAACGGTAACGGATAATCCGTTTTATCTGATATCCGTATCCGAGAAAACACGAATGTGGTAAGCAAAATCTGTATTCGAAAATATTTATATTTGTATTCGAGAATATTTATATCCGTATTTGAGAGTATTTATATTCGTATTTGTATTCGAGAATATTCGTATTCGTATTTGAGACTATTCAATTCGTATTCGATCCGTTTCCTATGCCTATCATCGGTAACCGGTGAAAAACCGGCAAAACCGCTAAGAATTTATTGTACCAAGATTTATTATAGAAGTTATAGGAGGATATTCGTATTCAATCGAATTAAGTATATATTCGATTCGAATTTATATCCGTTACGATATTCAATTTATTCAAAAATATTTAAATTTATATTTATTTTAAAATATAAATTCATATTTATATTTGACACTATTCGATCCTATATGATCTATTTCAATACCTACGCACCGGGTCTATCTGTTCACGTTGGAGAGGACGCAGGCATTCTCTCTCTAGAAAAAGATGGAAGAGTAGTCGTACATGAGCAAAGTCTCGCTCATTATCTCCATTAGGGTCTAGTCTAAAAATGCTCTTCCTTTCAACTTGTCAACTCCTCTTCCTAGCCGGTAGTGGCCACTCCAACTAACGTGGACTGGATATGCATCTCATCTCGATCTCGTGGTCACTCTGGCGTGATCCATCGATAGCTAAACAAATACGCTAATCTCGAGGCGCTAAGGTTCTTCTTGGCTATTCCGTACCTATGCTATACGCTTCCAAGGTACGGATACGATCGCCATTGAGTCTCGATCCTAATCCCATCATATAGCTAGGCTTTAGAATCTAAGCAGCTTAGCCGATCTTCTGCAACTTAATTAGTTTTGTAGCGAGCCGACTATGTGGACCAAACTTGAAACTACTAGGCAACTTTAGCACAAGTGGAGCGTTGAAATGAAAGGCAAACGTAGGTGTTGCTTTGGGGCACTCCCAATGAGTTCTAGTCAGCAGTGTTCATAGCATTAATTAAAATGTCAACTATGATTTATGTTTTGGTGGAGAGGAGAGTAAAAAAGTGAGAGAGAAATAGTGTCTCATATAAGACATTGCTTGGGCATAAAATTCAAGACACAGTTTAATGTGGAACCTGCACTCCAGCAAGACAATGTTGCGTCGTTCAACGTTGACCTGCCCAGCGCCGCTGCTGCTCCACACTGGCCTGCTACGCCGCTCTCCGTTGGCCCGTCGAGCGCTGCTCCACACCAGCCCGCTGGGTTGTTGCACGCTCTCCGTCAGCCTGCCGAGTGTCGTCGCTGCTCCATGTAGAGCCGCTTTACTACTCCACGCTGCCCAACCAAGATGCCCACTAGGTTGTCGCGTCGCTCTCCATTGGCCCGTTGAGCGCCGTCGCTGCTCCATGTAGGCCGTCGCGCCACTCGATGTGCCCTGTCGTGCTGCTCCATGCTAGCCCGCCAACACACCCGTCGGGCTATCGTGCCACTCTCCATTAGCCCACCAAGCGCCGTCGCGCCACTCCACATTAGGTCGCCGCACTGCTCCACGCATGGACGCCGCACCACTCCACGTCAGGCCACCGCGCCGCTCCACGCTGGCCTGTCGAGCCGCCCACGCATCACACCGCTCTACACCGGACCGCCTTGTTGCTCCACGCACGCGATCGTGTCACTCCACGCCTCGCCGCTTCTCCATCCATGGGGTTTTCTTAGATCCGTTCAAATCTGGGCGATGCTGGCTCAGATTCGACCAGATCTGGTAGAAGGAAGGCGTCCGTCATTGGTGAGGGTGGATGGGGTGGTCGACTGGTGATATTTTTGTGAGAGAGAGGGAAGGGAGGCAATTGATGGGAGAGAACAGAGTCCGTCGGTGGGAGGAAGAAGGGAGAGAGAAACATGAGAGGTGTTATTTATTGATCAGTTTCACTAGTAGACATTATGTATTGGTGAAATGATGTCTATAATTATTTTTAGTTGATGTAGAAGGTAATTGCTTTGCAATGTCTTTCATTGGGAGTGCCCTTAGCTCAAGTCATACTAAGGGTCACTCCAAAGACGTTAAGTTTAAGGGTTTTGGATGTGGCTGTTGGGTTTTAACTAAAATTGTACTACAGTAGCTGTTAGTTTTTTTTTGAATCATTTAATTAAAGGAAAATAAAGCAAAAAATTGAAACACAATTATATCTCCACGGATAATATAAAGGAAAAAAAGCAAAAAACCGAAAAAGCCAAAATTAGAAGCCGACGTGTTGTAAGCCGAAACAAAAATGCAATGACTAGAAGTTTTATTTTACTAAAAATCGATATCAATATCAGATTAGGTAGTTTGCATGACAACATCTAAGCATAATTAAGTTTGCACTAGATAAATGCGTCCCCAGTATACCACGGGCAGGCGTGGTTAGCAATTTGTAACTTTGATAGATAAGTCACATATATTATAATTTTAGACGAAAGTGCATAATTAAACTATTTATAGCATTATACCTGGTACTTGTTATACAAGTTTTATTCTTGTATATCACTAGAGTTTAAAAATGCAAAATTGTAAGTGTTTTTTTTCTTTTTATTAGTTTGTACTTCCTCCTAGAACAACAAACTAGCTATACCTAGGCTACTCTTTTTAGCCACAAGATTGACCTTGAGTTTTTGTTTTCCTTTTAAAAAAAGGGATAATTGATGATTTGTCCTAAAAGTTCATGCGCCATTGACAAAATACCACCAAGCATATTGACACAGATAAAATACTACAAAGTTCATGAGCCAATTAATAATTTGCCTTTTTTTTTCAAATTTTAATTGTTTTTTATTCTTCGACCAATTGAACCTGAGGAGAAATGACCATCTTGCCCCATCCTTGCTCCATGGTGCATCTCTCCCTAGCCGTCCAACTCGTACAAGACGCCTCTCTCTGGCCAGCTCGCTCGCTCTCTCTCCCCATCCTCTCCTAACCCCAGCCAGCTCGCTTTCTCTCCTCATCCTCTCCCAACCCCGGTGACCAAGGAGCAACCCGGCGACCCATCTTCAATAATGGTATCGAGGGGGAAGGAGCTTTGATAAGATGAAGGTGAGCACCGGATCACGAGGAGGAGAGGAAGGCAATGGTGAGGTCGATGGAGGCAGCAACTCACCGGCAGTGGCGAAATTGAATGGTGGTTTGGACTTGGAGAAGAAGGGGTTGATCTCTGCGCATGGTGAAGCAAACCCAAAATCAATAGAGGGGGATTGTAGATCAGAATGTGGAACATGACATGACATGCACCAACTTTCAAGAAGCTCATCGAGGCAATGGGAACACAGAGGCAGGACTACAGCAGTTAGGACTGTGCGTTCGGTTAGTTCGGTAAAATCGGTTCGGTAAATACGGTATATACGGCAAATACGGTATTGTTAGTTCGGTAGTATACGGTATTTTTGAAAATACGGTTCGGTATCGGTAAATCCCAATTTATTTCGGTACGGTATCGGTAAATACCATATTTACCAAAGTTAACGTAAATTACAAATAATATAGTGACTAGAGCTTACTAGAGCCCTATGCTAAAACTTGATAAAATTAGGACTGTGCTGCTTTTTTTGCCTCTGTGCAGTCTCTGTGTAGAATTTGGTACCATCTGTGTAGAAATGTAGAATTACGTAGGATTTTTTTGCCTCTGTGCAGTCTCTGTGCTAGGGTATTGTTAGTCCTACCACTTCATAATTCCCCTGCTTAGAGTTGTCTATGGCGATGGCTAGATGCTGGCCACATTAAGAGAACAACTAGGATAGCAATTGAGGAAAAGAGCGTCAAACCATTAGAGAAATAAGAAAGTAAAATTCATATGCATATATAAAGTGGAAGAGCTGTTCGGTGATGTGTAGATATATTAAAGCACGAATAGATGGAATCTTTTGATTAGCTAAGAGTTGGCCTTGGAAATATATATTTGCATGGCATCTTTGTTAAGGAAAATAAATTGCTATATGCATGGCAGTCTCTATGCTAAGCTGCTAGGCGCTAGCTACGGCCTACGGGCCAGTACCGGTGGGCCGTGGGGGTCTGGGCGCCAAAAAGGCAAAAAGGACCGAATCACCGAGCTCACCTGCGCACGCGGACTGACGGAAGTTCGGTATTTCGGTTTTCTCGGTTTTTAATCGGTTTTTACCGAAAAAACCGAACATAAAAAAAACCATAAATATAAAAACCGAACCGAAAACGAAAACCGGTCAAACCGAGTTGACCGGTTCGGTTCGGTTTTTTCGGTCCGGTTTTTTCGGTTCGGTTGAGATGTGCACAGCCCTAACAGCAGTGGCAAAGTGTGGCTAGATTCGAAGAAGAAGATGGGATTGGTGGTGGTGATGTGGTGCTTCACATTCGGTGAAAAATGACAAGACAAAGCTGCGAGCGGAAGGGCTCGTCTTGAAGAGTTGTGACAGCGAAGAACGACGCTACAAGGGCAACGCCGGACTAAGGGAAGATGGCCGAAGTAGCACCAAATGGCATGTCCTTGGGTCCACTACCCTTACCATCTCTAGCCATTGTTGCCCAGGGATGCATCTCGCACTCGTCGCTACACACAAAGCACACCCACCTCTCCCTAAGGCGAGGCGAGACCCCAACCCACCACCACAACCATGGTCATCTTCGAAAGTTCGCGCAAAGTGCTGCTCCCCAGCTTCCTTTATGTGGCCCCACTGTTGCCATGCAGATGATCAAGATGAACGCCGTCAAGAGAGAGAGAGAGAGTGGGAGTTGACGATGCAAGCAAAGAGAGATAGGTCGAAGAGGGAAAAAAAAGAAAAGAAGGAATCAGATGAAAGAGCCAAGGGCGTTCTAGTCATTTATAGATAAAATAGTTTATAAATTGATATAAAATGCAAAAAGGTAGATTGTTAATTGACATATGAACTTTGGAACACTTTATCTTTGTAAATATGTTCCGTGTCAATATGTTCAGTGACATTTTATCAATTGCCCAGGAACTTTGGGGCAGATGACTTGAAGGAGTCGGCCAGCTACACCTTAGCTGACAAGTGGAGCACTAGGTTATACATGGTGGTAGATAGCAATCCAGCTTTTCAGTTCCATTACAATATGGCCTTCTCTTTTTTTTTTTTTTTCTCCTTATTTTTGTTTCCTTCTTTTTGAGAAAAAATTCTCTTTTTTTAAATTTTTTACTGGCATGCATATGTGGAGGTTGTGCCTGTTGCCTCTACAAGTCTCTTTTGTTCTCTTGTACTGGCGTGAAAATGCTCCTCTTATTTGTGGAAAGAAAAGGCAAAATGGGAATAAAGGAAAAGGGAAGAGAAAAAAGAAGAGAAAAAAAGGTTGAAGTAGACCCACTACCTAAACCACCTTATAAACCCATCTTCGCAAGTTGTAACACACGACACAAGCTCAAGTATACATACTAGCTCTTGGTTTCTCTCTGCTCCCCTTCCATCTCTCTCTCTCTCTCTCCTATTCTTCAAATTTTCTCTCTCATCACAGCAGCTCTAGAGAGGTGTCCATGAGCTTCTTGAGCATGGTTGAGGCGGAGCTGCCTCCGGGCTTCCGGTTCCACCCGAGGGACGACGAGCTCATCTGCGACTACCTCGTGCCCAAGGTCAGCGGCAAGGTCGGCTTCTCCGGCCGCCGGCAGCCCATGGTCGACGTCGACCTCAACAAGGTTGAGCCATGGGACCTCCCCGGTGAGCACCATCTCTGTATATATCCATGCATGATCGCACATATATGTATTCACATGTATTGCTTTTAACTGCTGATCCTTTGTCTCTTCTTGATTGATTAATAGCAAAGGAGAGAGAGAGAATGTGTTCTACACGCAACAATATTGATCTTTTCTTGCCATCGTAGCTAGCTAATCGTGCACTTTCCCCTCAATCTGCTTTCCCTCTTAACCTATTTTGTTCACTTTTTTTTGCCAATCTTTGGATTTTTCATGTCTACTTGGGAACCCTTGTATTGCTTCAGTGTGAAGAAACAGCTCAAATCCCCAATCTGTTGTGCACACAGCATACACTAAACTGCACCTTTTTTTCTTCTCATTCGTATCAAGGACAATTATGCCCTTACATTAAGAAAATATCTAGGCTTTCTTCTGCATACATATGATCCCCTCCTTTATTTCTTCTCTTCTCTTCATAGCATCTTTTGTACTTCAAATTTGATCTACATGAATCCGGTCTCTCCTACAAAGAAATCCACATGAGTTTGATCTACATATCTTTTTCTTTTCTGCAACTTTTACGATTGACGGTCTTTGAAGTTTAAGAGAAATTACTTATAGCTGACAGTCTTTGATGTTTAACAAAACCAATAATTGTAGTATGTGTGCAATCGATATACGGGGATATGATGGATTAGATTTTTTTCCTTGTGTTCTATAATCCTTTGAACAGTATACATGCGTATTTTTTAAACAATCTTGATCTGGCAGTCTGAAATGAACGTCACTGTCAGATAGGCGTACTTGACAGAAGACTATGGCGTTTCCGAAAATGAAAGTACATATATATCCATCTAAGAGCATCGAAAGTGCGACTAAGCCTATGCGATTTCATTTATTAAAAAAGTGGAATTAACTAGATTATGCGGTGACCGGGTTTTTCATCTTAGCTACAGTTCCAAATTAAAATTGTTACTTGAATAGTTTTTGTTTTTGATTATGTTAAAATCAAAATGATCTGTAGCTTCAGTATTGATATCTTCTGTTATTAACAAATTACATATCATTTCCAATGTGGCGTAATTAATATTTCGCATATCCTTATCAACGTGCGGTCTCTAGTGAAGCACCAATGCACAGTGCTCTACTTTAATTTGGTAGGAGTCTTATTTGGCTAGACCGTGTACTTTCAGGCATCATATGTGAATGTAGTGTTCTGGTAAGAACTAGATGATCCTTCTTTGCAGCCACTTTCAGTTTGTGTCCAAAATAATCTTTTTTGTAAGGTGAGAACACTTATTTCACAGGCTTTAAGTGCATTCACTAGATTTCCATTAGTTTCATTAATCCACAACATCTACAATTTAGGTACATGTACTACTCTTCTATATCCTGAATCATGTATTGACCTTCTAATGCGATACTGGAATTTAATTTGCGTGCAAACCCGTGCGTGAATCGATAATTTTTTCCAAGGAAAATCTTTCTAATTGCATATTTTTAATTATTTTATACATACGTAACCGTCATTAACTAGTCCAGACTGCAAGAGGGAAAAAAGTAAAAAAAATGCAAAAAGTAAAACATGGCTCTAATTGCATCCTTTTAATTATTTTTTACATAACTAATCGTCATTAACTAGTCTAGAATGCAAGAGGGGAAAACAATAATGTAAAAGGTAAATAAAAATTGGCGTCGCCCGGACTCGAACCGGAAACCTTCGGTGTAAGGTGGTGATCAGTTGGGCTTTTTTTCGTGGCGTTTGGCTGAAATCACTGTAGCTGGCTGAAAAAACACTGTAGCTGACAGAGGCTTATTTAGCATAATTAAATTTAAAAAAAATAAAAAATATATTAGCCCATTATGTATAATACAAACGAATATAGAAAAAAAGAACCGGCAAAAAAGCTCAACAAAAAGCTAAAAGTTCAAAAAAAGACAAAATTTATGAATAGTAAAAAATAAGCCAGAAGCACAAGCCGAACCGATCAGGCCTTGACGTGATAACCAACTACACCACGACACCTCTCGATTTCCTGCAGTGTAAATAGCCTCAAATTAGCAGTCGTATTAGTGGCCTAATATATTATGACGACATCCTGAGCTTGCTTTGCCTACCTAATCCTCCCATGTGATGTGCACGCACGCGATGGCGACAAGCATGATGCAAGGGACATTGGAAAACAACAAACTGCAGATCACATCGTACGCAGGGGATCTCAGCACACGATCAGTATGGGCCGCACACGTGTTGATCAAGGGTTACACAGGTCTCTGTACTCCATAGCTCGGCACCATGAACAAACCCCTCCCTATTGAAGGGCGGTGACCTGTGACCACATGCAACGCATGGAGATGCATCAAGCACCACCACTGCTCAACAATAGCTGGTTAGCTAGGACCAAAAATGAAAGGGGAGGAAAAGGAGGTACACAGTGCCTTTTCTTTTCAGCTTAGCTTTTAAAATTTAAATTTAAACTTTTTTTTATAGTAACTAATTTTCAAACGAAGTATTTTTAAATTAGAATCTACAAATTTAATTATTGTAGCATATACTATAGCGACTTTATTTATATCGGCCAAGACTTCATGCGGATTTCTCTTACTCTGTATCCTTCTCATAAACAACCTAAAAATCATAAGCCAGAACCAAAAGACAACCCGTAGACTTAGCCATATCGCTGTCAAAAACAAATTCACACAAGAAAGGGAAAACCTCTCTAGCTAGCTAGGAATGTTGTCCTCGCTTGCTTTCGAGTTTTGAGACCTATGTGGTAATTTAGTGGTTAAGACTTGTTAGATCCTACTCCAACAAGCTCTTGCTTCTTAATTTTTGTTATCTTTGTTTGGACTTTTTTTTTGGGTTTTTTTGTTTTTTTGCTCTTATTCCTTTGCATTGTTCTTGATGATATAAGTTTTTATTTTTAAAATTTAATTATACTAAAAAGCTAACAGTAGTTATAGTACATTTTCAGCTGCTAACCTGCTACAGTGAAAAAAAACCATAAGTTACAGCTTATAAGATCAAATGAGCACTACCTAATATAAAAAACCATAAGTTACAGCTTATAAGATCAAATGAGCACTACCTAATATTCTAACTAGATGATCAATGGTATATTGTTGGTATGATCAGCGGTGGCATCAGTGGGGGCGAAGGAGTGGTACTTCTTCAGCGTGAGGGACCGGAAATACGCGACGGGGCAGCGCACGAACCGGGCGACGGTGTCGGGGTACTGGAAGGCGACCGGGAAGGATAGGGTGGTGGCGCGGCAGGGGGCGCTGGTGGGGATGAGGAAGACGCTGGTGTTCTACCAGGGCAGGGCCCCCAAGGGGAAGAAGACGGAGTGGGTGATGCATGAGTACAGGTTGGAGGGTGCACACCAGCAAGCCTCCAAGGTAAAGTGTATCTACCACTAACCTAGCTCACACATGAAATATTCCATTAATATATCTTACAAAATGTGCGATGACAAGTGCTGTGGAAGCCAGTTAACTTGTGATATTTCCACAATTAAGTATTGATTGCATTGCATATGTAGGTACAAATTGTGAGCACAATTAATCGTATAAGAGACGTGTAGTTTGTGTGTATTCTGTCGAATTGTTATTGTCAAGACTTTGACGTACTGTACATATGAAATGGACTTCTCGACATGTCATTTTCCATTCATTTATTTATTTTCAGAGACAGTTCTTCATTCATTTATTAATGTCTACTTGCCACTTATTTTTCTTTGGCACACGGTCTTTTGCGTCATGATCTTAAAATTTTTATTATATTCCTTCGATTTTTAGCTACTTTCATTTATATTAATCTATTCCACCTCTCTCATCACCTCTCATAATCTAAATATGTAGTAGGCATTTGTAAGGACTAATTTTAGTCTTTTTTTTACAAAAGGTTAATTAGTTGATGTTACAAAAATGACATGAACAGACTACCAAATTTATTTTATTAAATAGTTTTAGTTGATTCAACATCTACCATTTTGTTACAAGCAAGTCAAAGTCCTCAAAGATTTCTCACTATTCTGCCAATACAATTCATGTATGTAGTGATTTTGCAAACAAGTTTCTATAATTTAAGCTTGCGAACTCCTTAAACTCCTATCAAGCTGCAAATAAGTACATATTTCATCATTGATCATCTTAATCTGACCAAACGAATTAACAAAGTAACCAGAAAAACACAAGGTAAAATTGATCCAATAATGCATGGTTGTGCATGAAGGCATGAACCATTGTTGTAAGAGAGGGTTTTCATCACTAGCTAGGCCAAGTGATGCAATCAAGAGCCAGGACAGTTATAATAATTAATAAGATTGCATTCAAAGCTAGTAAATCTGCACCTACCAATGAGCTAATCAATGCTTTTTCTTGATCCTCCATGTGTTTTCAACAGGAAGATTGGGTCCTGTGCAGAGTCATCTGCAAGAAGAAATCAGGAGGCGGAGGAGGTGCCACCTCCAAGCCAAGAAACCTCACCACCATTGGCCATGACACATCCACAGCCACCTCCTCACCACCATTGCCACCTCTTATGGACACTACCCTAGCACAACTCCAGGCCACCATGAACACCTCCACCACCACCTCCGCCACCGCCGCCGCACTTGAGCAAGTGCCCTGCTTCTCCAGCTTCAATAATAATATTGCCAGTAATAACAGCAGCAGTGCTACTGTTGCACAGCCATGCTACCTCCCTATGGTCACAGGCAGCAATGGCATGAGCTACCTGGACAATGGCCTACCTGACTTTGGCAGCTACTTGGGCCCTGCTCTGAACTGTGACAAGATGGTGCTCAAGGCAGTGCTGAGCCACCTGAGCTCCATGGGGAGTGAGGAGGTGCCAAGCCTGTCTCCTGAGATGGCTGCTGCTGTGAGCTCTTCCTGGATGAATCACTTTTAGGGAAATTTATCTATTGAGACAACATAAGCAGCTAGCTAGCTAGTAGTTGATCTGCAGTGTGTATGATGATTTTATATGGAATACATACTTATCTCTGTGTGGTACAATATCTAAGTGTGGGTATTGCTGTATTTGTAGAGCATGCCACAATTTTTTCCCGTCGATTTCCGTAAGGCACAAGAAATTTAGGAGTAAAAACTCTGTAATGATTGTTGAAGTGTGTATATTCAGAATTAGAGGTTTGAGTTATCTAGAACATTTCAGATTGCTGATTTTTTTTGTTTATCTACTTTGCTCTCTCCTTCATTGTCGTGCATATATACGTTGAATGTTGCATCCTGTCATTTAATCCAAACGAGGACACTTCAAAGTGGCTATATGAAGGACCATATGAGAAAGTCTTAATTTATGTTGTGATGAACCATTGCAATGTTTCTGGAGTGGTGAAGTAATTTTGTAAAGATCGCACTTTGTTTGGGCTGTTTTCTGCAAGTTTCAGGAAAATCGAAAGTACCGCAGGTGTTTATACGGTAGTACCATTGAGTAGTAGTACCGACGTTGTGAGCACGGTAGTTCGCTCTACGTTACAGTACGTTTTTTCCAGAGAGATCCTGTGTGAGGAGCGATGTGCGTAAGTACCGCTTTGGAGCATGGTAGTACCATAACACAGTAGTACCGACGTGTTAAAAGCGGTATTACCAATTTTCGCAGAAAAACTAGATTTTGAGTTTTGAGTTGGGGTGACTACGTGGTTATGGTATGGGTGTTGTTACTTGTGTGTACATGGATTTATTGTTTGATCCTAGGTTTATGATCAATATTTTGGTTGCATACTTTTTGCACGGTGCATTGTATGGATGATTGTGTCAAATGATGATCTTGTGTATCGTGTGGTGCTATATGACGGTTTGCTCATTGTTGTTGGTTGCAGGACTTCAGAGTTAGGTCGTGGTGAGGCATAGGAGGACTGGGACTAAGCACAGAGTTGTGCTGAGGTCCAGAACGGTCAGGGAGATGCTAAATATGACCGAGGCTGGCGGGGTGATTGCAAGCCGGGATGACGAGAAACCGGAGTGGAAGCTACCAGTGGTGGACATGACGAGCAACAACAAGGTGGACCGAGACTAGGCTCAGGGAGGAGTCGAGAAAGCCGGTGCCGTTATGCGCGAGGAGAAGCATGTGGTGCGCTAAGTGACTTGAGTCATTTGCAAGCGAGGACGGTTTGGTGGGATTCGGATACGTGAGAGACTTGGCGGCAAGTCATTGGGGACACGTGGAAGATGGCAAAGCATAGATGATGCTTCATGGCAAAGGAAGCAGGAAGCTTCGTGAAAAACGATAGAGGGGTATTTTGGTAAATTGTCCAATACCGGAAAAGTGGCGGTGTGTGAAACCGCAGTGTTGGCCTAAGTGATTTAGGTCTTGTATGTGCTAAAAATGTGAAGTAGATCGAATGTTGATTCACTAATAGTTTAATGGTTGTAAGTCGCTTTGAGAAACGTGCATGAGAAAATAACATCAACGGGTGTTCACTCAAGCTATACTGGTATATGCAATGTGATGAGCAAATGAGCATGTAGAATAGTATTGCATTGCACTGATAGAAAGATAATGATAAGACATGAGAATAATGATATGGTTATGTTTATGATTATATTGGAACATGTGAGGAATGATATAGCTAGGTTATTACTTATGCGTATGGTAGTGTTTATCGTTCTATTGTGTGTTTGCTGAGCCTTTGGACTCACGCTTACTTTGGTTGATGTTTTTAGGTGTATGGTGAATGCGATATGTATGGACGGGAGTAGCAGATTTATTCTACGTGCAAACAGTAATTCAATATCATTTTTAGTTGACATAGACATACGGTAGTTAATGATTAATAATATGCCTTAATGGAAGTATTTAGACGTGTGTGGCTCATGTATTTCTTTTGATAGTTGGCAACCTTGTATATTTGCTGCCATGTTCATTGTTGCTTAACGTGATGTTGAGTTTTAAATAGAGGAGTTGCTGCTGAAATCTAGCAGTGATGGATGTGAATGGTAATGTTATCGAGTAGTGGTAGCATTCTAGGCCTAGAGATTGAACTAGGATGTTACAGATATAATATTCATCTAGAAAAGTATATATGAATATGACAGTCCAAAGCACCTCTAATTTACAGCATATCTCTTTTCTGCTATATTGTTGCGATGACAAACGTACAAATTGATGAACAGTAAGTTGAAAGGCCCCGGCTTTTCAGTGCACTATTTCTGAGCGGCCACCTTTCTACTTCATTGCACTATCTCTTTTGCTGTACTATATGTCATCAATACTAGTACTCGTATGCGTATCGCTACAAGTCTTCTACACCTCTCTTAGTCGCCTTGCAATAATGTGGAAGAGTAAAGAGCAGAAAAGAAAGAGCAAGGTGTGCTTGCATCAAGGTGGCAGCTGCTAGACACTGGCATATTCCAGTCCCCTCTGGTCTTATGCTTACACTTCACACACTTGTTATCCCAAATGTATGATTGTGTTCTAGATTGTCTTACATACATGCCCTATTGGATTTTTTTTTTCTCTCCAGGTCAGCATATGAACATATCTAGGCTGTGATTTTCATAGATTGTTAGGTTGATGTGTTGAACCAATGGTCATCACTTAATAATTCCTAGTTGCATGTTAATTAAATTCTTTGTAGAGATTCTTGATAGGAACACATGGCCAAACCCCTACATAGGACCCCTTCCATGCATGCATGTGTTCCTTCTCTGATAAATCTACATCAATTGACCTACTTTAATTTTTCTCAGTTAAGTGCATAAGTAAGGCCTGATGCTGGATAGATCATCCCAAGCAACTCCAAACAACTTCACTGTTCAGATAATAAAACAAAGCTCCATGCAGTACAACAGGTAGTAACTGTTTGGAAAGCCCGGGGCTCACCTGACGTGCATCTTAAACAAAGCAAAGTAGCATCCAACTAAGCAAATGCAGCCAAATGGGGACGGTTAATAGAACAACCACAGAGTAGTAGGATTTAATAGTGCAACAACTTGATCTATATAAGAACTGATCTAATTAAAGCTCCATAACCAATTGAAATTACGTGCTTGTACTCTGGGCCTGCCCATTTCAGGCCAAGCAAGATGGAACAGTTTCACATCAAATATAGCACACTGAAGGCTGTGATCCAGCTCCCAAATGCATCAGATAGTAGATTCATCAGTTCTATTGCCTTAACCTGAGTGCATGAGCTGTCTGGGATGCGGACTACTCATTGGCCTGCCACATTGGCGCGGAGAGAGTTGGCTGCAGTTGACAGTAAGTTCAGGGCCAGCATGAGGGCGACTCCGATGAATGATGACACAGGCGCTAGGCCTCCACGGTTGCAGACAGAACCAAATTTGTCGCACATCGGGTTCCAGCGTGCGTGCAAGTTACCGTTCTTGCCTAGCTCAGCCATCGAGGCCGCTGTGGCGGCACCAGTGGCCAATAGAGCCAGGATCACCTGGGCCAGTGACAACAGAGGAAAAAATTCATATGTTCATACTAATTGAGGTTGGTTTCATTTTTGGACGATATGCTCAGGGTTCGGTTTCGCCGGTAACCGGAAAACCCGGTTCGGTCCGAGATTAAAAAAACCGGTCGAAATTTGAACAGTGCTACACAAAGCAAATGAGCATGTTGCCTTGCAAGCTAGCAGGCTTTCTGATGCCCTTTCCACCATAAAGATATTAGAAGATGAATTGGGTAAAGTAAAGGAGTGTGTTTCTTCTAGTTCTGAAGAAAAACACCAAATAAAATTGCATGCTGTTGTTGTAGAAGAGGAGTTGGAGAAAAAACAAATGAGGAACTTGTTCGTAATTGTAACGACCCACATCGTTAATTAACCTTAACCAGCGAATTAGGACGTTAAGTAGGATTAATTACATAAATGATAATCTAAAAATACGGGGGAATTTAAAATTTTCTACATAGTCGTATAAATTGAAATCAACGAACGGTAAACGAATACGCTATTACCGTAATTTTATCGACAAGGGCGAATATTCAACTATATAGACTCAAGTGAGAAAGAAAATTTAGTTGCGCAGCTAGTATAGTATTCAACTCAATTAAATTATATATATAACAGTCCATAGTATAACAGTAATTTATTACAATCCGTAGTTGGTAAAATCAATAACATCCATTGAACCACAATTAGGACTTATATCAAGTCAAATAAAAGTATTACAAATTGCATTACATGATAGCGACAATCTGAATTACAACAAATATACAATTCCATATCTCAACCAAATAACCATCTCAACAATTAAGAGTTTGCAATACAATAGTATTCCGTCAGAAAGTATATGATTCAATTTACATCAAGTCCATCTCTTACATAATTATTACAATAGGGAAATGAAGAATAGAAATTACATTAAATTATATACCTCAATATTAAGAGAAAGCCCTATTACAATTTAGATCATTTCATACATTAGAAGATGTCGTCGAGTTGCCACCACACCACTATTCTAATTGTGAACAAACCAGTAGTTATAATGCCGAAAAAGACCAAACAAAAGAGTAATTAAAAGTAAGGCAATATAAAATAAGAATTGCCGTCAGAGCCCTAGCGATTAACTTCGGGCGGGGTAATCCGTTCACAGAGATACCTGACCGTCCGGGGGCCAGTCGGCACCTCTCACAACCATAGGCTCATCACACGGCATTATATATATATATACAAACCTGTTCTGAACATAGAAATCCAACCAAGGCAAAGACCAGGTGAGCACAAATCATTCCAGCCAAACCCACAACAGAGAAACCACCTGTCAAAGCCCTCACCATGCAAATATCCACCGCAGTGAACCAGATAGCACCGGGCCAGAGCAGCCACGCCCAGGGAGCATCGACAGCCAGCAAAGCCTCACGGGCAAGCCATCCACCAAAATATCCCACATTGCATACCAGTAGCCAAACCGAGAGGAAAGAGCACAGAGGGACAAGCAAGGTAAGGCAACATTCCCCAACTCTCACAGCCAATCCCCAGACCGCAGAGGAGTCCCCAGCCGAGTGGAGCCGAAGGGCCAGGGAGGCGAAGGCACAGCAAGCCGAAGGAGCAAGACGACCGTGATGGCGGCAGGAGAACCGCAAGCCAGCGCCCACAAGCCAGCAACCACAAGCCAGCGACCGCAACCAGCCCCAAACCCTAACCATTCCTTCAAGCAACCGTGCAGGTAAACCTCACCACCATCACCATCCATAGTATACAGTTATTCCATTCATACAACCTAGACTAGAAACCATACGCATTCACAGTAGAGCACATGAACCCATACGAGCATGGCACCAGAAATAGCAGAGGAGAGGAGGGTTACCAGGAGGGCGGCGGCTGCGGGTTTCCCGGCTGAGCCACCAGTTCGCCGCCACCGGTACTCCCCCGGCGTACGGCGACGGTTCACCGGCGGAGACAGCCACGGTCACCCGCCTCCCAAAACCTAACCCTAGGTAAACCTCACAAAAAGTTAGCAAATCACAAATTTAGAGATCAAAGCAAATAGCAACCAAACCACATCAAGCCAACCCTAGATTGGGTGGGATGGAGGAGCTAGGCGCCAGATCTGGGCCTGGGCCACAGATCTGGCCGGGGAGCTATGCGGCGCGACGGGAAGCCGGCGTGAGGGGGAGCGGCACAGAGGGGAGGCGCCGAGCGCCGGGGCAGAGGCGCCGAGGCGCGGGCGCGAGAGGGTGGCGGCGTGTTGGGGGAGTTGGACCGGGCGACGGCGCTGAGACCCGAAGGCGGAGGAGAGGCGGCACGGCGTCGGCGTCGGCATCGGCGTGGAGAGAGAGGCCGAGAGAGAGAGAGGACGAGAGAGAGAGAGACGGCGGAGGGGGCGAGAAAAGAGGAAGAGGAGGAGGAGCCGAGGCGTCGGCCGAACCAGGAAAAAGGGGGAAAGGCAGCCGGGTGAGAAGAAAGGAAAGAAAGAGAAAGAAAAAGAAAAGAGAGAGAAAGAAAAGAGAGGAGAAGCGCACGTATAATCATAAATCCGTCTTAGTAAATATTTAATTTAAGTGTTAGATTGCAGATTAAACTACTTGTTAGTATTACACTAATCTTGTTAAAAGTATAAAATATCACTAATCGGTTTAGATGGAAACTACAGCTTAATTAAGGGCTGTCAATAGATTAAAAATCTGGCGCGTACTAATTGAATCGATGTATTGCCGTTCGAACTATTAGAATTCCTGATTTAATACTTATTTAACCCTGTTGATGGTATAAACTTGTGAAACCTCAATAATAAATATTAGTGATCATTATAAATGAACCAAAAACGTAAATAGATTAAAACAGGCCCGCGTAAATATTAGAACCTGTGTATGGCTATTTAGATTACTCAACGGTGTAATTAATTACTTAGACAACTTGGTTAGTAATATTTAAAATTAGAGAAATACCTCTGATAATTATAGAAATCTACCCTTGGTTACTTAAGGTCATTAGAACAAGTAATCGGGTCCGATGATTTAAAAAGAAGCGAGTCGATTAAGCTCATACGCATCCGGATTTAATTAGAGTACTATAGTCTAAGTCCATTTTTGATTGCAGATTTAAATACCCAGATAAATTGAGTAGGTCCATCTAAATAGTAGAAGACCATTAATCAATATTTGCAATGATTAGAATAAATGTATTGCCATCTGTAAAATAAAGTCGTAGCATGTACCAATTTAATTGATGCATTGTTAATTCAATCATTCAAGGTTATAGCTAAATACTTAAATAGCCGGGATAGTGTTAAATCATAGAATTTTCCTAGTAAACATTATTGGATCTTAAAAATAAACTAATTGATGCCGTAGGCTGGAAATGGCACGCATGCGGAGCAAACGATCATAATATCATTTAGATCATTTTATTACGCATTTAAATGCCCAGCTAAATTTTGTTAGTTGAATATAAACTATGGAAATCCACTAATAACTATTCTAAATTGTTAGAATAAATTAGTAGCCATTAGAAGATTTAGAACTGGTCATGACGACTAGATTAACCTGTACCAAATTAAAATAATAAGCCATGACTCAAAAGTTGTGCCCGCCAATTAAACTGGTACATAGTAATTTAAATAGCATAAGCCATAGCAATCCGTAGCTAACTAAAATAAAATCCTGGCGACCGTACAAAGACGCTTTAGTATAATTCAATTAATAATTACTTAAGAATTAATTTCGTTGGTGTAGATAATTAATCACACGCGTATTAGTTACAAGAAGGACCGGTACCAAAGAAAAAGAATCTATTTAAATAAACATAGAACCTAAAGTGAAGTAAAATGGTGAATGTATACTTGTGCTCATATGAGGAATCAAATTGGTAAAAGTGCATACGCAAAAATTGACTAGAATTAATAATGGCAGCTTATCATCGTACAAAATCCATATGAGCCGTTATAATTGTTTATGCCTCTAGTTAATTCCATATAATCGGAAAATTGCTAGAAAATAATAAAATGTTGAACGTACCTACTATATCAACCATCTCTCGTGACTCTAGTGCGATAATGTTGAACGACGGGTAGTATGCCGAAATTAACCTTAATTACCGCAATCGGGTTAAATTGAGCGAGATCTGACCTTAGGGGCACAAACACATCGATAACTTGTATTTTATTATATTTCCATAGATTAAATCGTAGTCGACGTATTTAATTGCAGGCGACAATCCAAGCTATGGGAGTGATTTCACCTGATCCTACTTGAATCCGAATTTATGGTTGAAATCCAGGCAAGCATTCCTTTGATCAAAGCTTCTGAGTATATTCGTAAAACAAGTATTTTGTATTAATCTAGTATCACCCTGCATGAAATAAATAAAAGATAATTTAAATCGAGAATTGGCAAGAGATAAGAGAAAAGGGTTAGATGGCAACTGATGGAGCAGTTGGCCACTAAAGTTAAGTAAAAAGGTGGGCAGAGGTTGCCAGGGGAGGCAGTGAGTGGGCAAGGGAGGGACCTCTGCATAAGAATAGAATATAAGGGACTACAAACTTCATTTGTATGAACAGACCGTACCAACCGTATCAACCATCGTTCCGTCTTCACGGGCAGTCGGTACTCTAGTGAGGTGTTATGTTCTCCACAGGAGTGATTTATTTAGGGAATAGGCCCAAAGGAACCGGTATGAGACCGGAGCGTAAAAACCCACAGGCGGGTTACGCATTGGCGTTATATACGCGAGAGTGGGGGTTGGGTGAGGGTCGGAGAACCCTACCAGC
This sequence comes from Dendrocalamus latiflorus, assembly GCA_017311315.1. Taxonomy (NCBI): domain Eukaryota; kingdom Viridiplantae; phylum Streptophyta; class Magnoliopsida; order Poales; family Poaceae; genus Dendrocalamus; species Dendrocalamus latiflorus. The sequence continues at coordinate 2,113,443 of CM029636.1, read as the reverse complement.
CAACGGTTATGTCGCTTTCGGTAGGTCTGCGTGGCTCCAGGCTGCCGCTTGTGAGTAACCGGGTGGAGATATAATTACTGAGCTAGAGATAATTGTACTGTACTCTGTTCTGGGCGCCGCTTCAAAGGAATTGCGGATAATCCCAAGAGCCAACACGAGCAGAGTGATGATGGGTAAAGTGATACAAGCTTGCGCAATGCTATTAAAAATCATGAATTCATGCCTGTCTCCGGGAAAGGAGAATTACGGAAACTTATGGGGGTTTTTGCTGTTCATGCGTATGTTCAGTAGTTTTCTAAATTAATAAATCGGACTTCTTTCAAAGCCAACAAACTTTATTTTCTATGTCATGGGAAGGAAATTGAGAAAGGAAAAGAGTATAAAAATGAGTAAGAAATTGAGAATAGGAATTGAGATTCATAAATGTGGAAAGGATAAGCATGTTGTGCATTTTTGTTAATAACGCTTGCTGAGTACTTCTGTACTCACCCTTGCTATAAATCTCCCCTTGCTTAGGAGCATGTCAGTTCAGAGAATAGCAAGTCAAGTGGAAATTGCTTGGATCAAAGACCGTGGACTCGGATTGCAATAGGTGCAAGGTGGGCCTCCCGTGCGAAGGTTGTGTCGAGAATGAGATATTCAAGCCTTTGAGGCTTTGTAATAAAATGTAACCCTGCGTGGCGATAATATTGTAATATCGTGTTTTGTCTCTAATTATTGTTCTGCTGCAACACTCTTGTGGCTTATTATTCGTTAGAGCGATGTTTTATCTGCTAAAACGAATAATAATCCGTTGACTGGCGTTATTACCCCACGGTAATAATGCGGGTCGTCACAGGTGGTATCAGAGCAATGGTTTGAGGGCCACGCAAATAATTAGAGACAGTTCTGGACTTAAGGATGTTGTTCTTGCTATATGGCAATATGTATTCTTTACTACTTCTCGTCTGTACGTCATTTATTATTTGGTCAGCTCTAGGCTTCGGAATTGTTACTTTTAGACCACCCAATATATCAAAAATGGGAGTGGGTAGCGAAATGGGGAATGATGACAATTATAGTTGTGAAGATCTGAATTAGGGTACTAGTTCTTTTTATCGGTAACAGTGTTAGTCAAAAAAAAATTCTAGTAATAGTTAGTGAACCATATAATTTTAATTATGAACTTAACATTAAATTTTGCTGTAATTATAGAGTCTGTATTTAAATTATTGCATTCAGTTAATGTATGATTGTTTTACTTTTCTCAACCGCAGCGACATAGACTCAACTGTGGCAACATAGGGCAACCTAAGGTAAATATTAGTAGTTATAATGGTTTAGAAGTGAACCAAAACTCCGAGACCCTTATCTTTTCACTCTTGCAACTAAATGAACGCATCCGCCATCACAAAATTTAGTAGAGGCAATTAAAGAAAAGAAATATTATAACTATTCATGATGGCAGATGAACCAAGATAAAATTTACTTTTCTCACTTCTGCATATGAGATTTCCCGGACGAGTGGTCCGTGGCGCTCCCGAACGCGTAAGTTTCGGGCGTACTCAGGAACGAAGTCCTGGGCGTACTCAGGGATGAGCCCTGAGCGTGGTTCCAAACGCGAAAGTTTTGGGCGATCCTGAGAGCGAGTTCTCAGGCGTGCCTGGGCGCGGAGATCCAGGGTAGTGTAGGTTTGCACTCAGAGGCAAGCTCTGAGCGTGGTCCCAAACGCGAAAGATTTGGGCGGTCTCGAGAGCGAGTTCTCGGGCGTAGCTGGGCACGTAGTCCCAGAGTAGTGTAGGAGTTGATTCTTTTTGCATCTCTATGTTTCTTGGGTTTTATTTGCCTAATGTGTATGCTGTGATGTGAAGACCAATAACAGAGAGGGAGTAATGCGGCTTTCTACTACTTGAACATAAATAAATTCTCATCTATGTGCATGCTGAATACTAATAAGGAAAACCTAGGTCTACAACATAAATAAAATTTTGTTCGTACCTCTTGTAACAACTTGCTGCAGGAAATTTAATAACGTCATGATATGCAGGTATTTTCAAAAATATAATTCCCTAAATTTAACTACAACTTAAGGTGAGGTGACTAAGTGTATACTGAACCATCAAATTAAAACCAGTGAAAAAAAAATCTAGAGCCTAGTCCGTAAAAAAAAAATTTTGTTCAAATTCCTTATTATTTCTAAAAAAAAAAAACCGGTTATATAGAATTACCAGGACCACTAGATTTGGACGAGTTGTTACGAGACCGACTGTAGGTAATATATCCACCATCATCCATTTCCTTTTATAGAGCACGTAACTTAGAGTGAGACGTCCTCACAACGTTATTGAAAAAAAAATGATGCTAACTATTTTGCAACTCCAGGCGGGTAGACTGTTTAGTTGTAAAGCCTTTATTTCACCCAATAAATCTGTTCCTAATAATCTATCCCTCGATACTCCGAGAAACTTGTTACTTGCTTAATTCTATCCCTCTTGGAGCGTATGGTCAGACCTACAGCGGATATCTATACCTACCTACGTTTTCCTTTGTAATTCGGATTGGAAGCATTCCGAAGTTCTAAGCCTACAGCTGCTACGAGATTAATCACCCCATTATCCGTGAATCATTTTAAAACAGTCACCGAACGATTATTATCCATGTCTGGTGCATTTCCCCATGTTCATGAATATATGATTTCAGGAACTTTTGTCATAGTCTCTGGAGCATCACATTGACCATGAACTTACAAAAAAAAAATACAAACGAAAACTGTTTCAACATGACATTAGGAAATAAGTATTTTCACAAAACCCCTTGCATCATTCTATATAACTATTTCTTGCACCATAGTGTTTAAAGTTTTCGGAAAACTCTATTTCATGCATTTCATGATGACATATATTATGAATAGGGGGAAGTGTCCCATCTCTCAATATCATTGATCTATCAGCTTAGAACTCTATGGCAATACCGTATCCTTGAGTAACCAATAAATCCCAGGTTTATCTATTAACCTAGAGAGATTAGTTTCATTCCGAAGGTTGAAACCATGGTTAAAAAGGTTAGTATCGCACACGTAGACGTTCCAGTCCAAATTCCTAAACAACATAATGACATCCCTCGATCACCTACCCACTAGATCTACGCCAAATCAACTTTTAAAACCTTATAAATATCAATACAAACCAATAGAGCCGCGTGACCCACTACCTAAAGAAGTTGCAACAATCCAAACAAGCTCAATCATACCCTCCGAATAGAAAGTAACAATAATATCCACACCAGAAATACCCAACCCTTAAATAGCCCAAGTACAATGTTATAAAACTAGGATAATTCTAATTAATTTCAATTCTTTCTGCCACAAGATGATATTTCAACCCAGTTGCTTTATGCAACACCGATTTCTTTGAACCACCCTGCAAAATCATCAACCCTAACCCTTCAGTAGACCAGCTAAAGGAATCGAGGGGTAGCTAAAGAATTAAGGAGGGAAGGGGCAATGATTAGAAAAAAAGAAAATACTAACTGGTGCAACATAGAATAAATGGAACGGTTTTCCTACCTTAACATGAATTATAATCCCAATTCTAATGCTACCAAATCCCTAGTGACGATAATCGACAATCTTAAGCTTGAATGAAATTATAACGTTGGCGTGTGAGGGACAGCGAGCGATGCAAGCATAAGAGGTGTATCTACCAAAAAGGCGGAATAAATAGAATATCTAAAAGCACGCTTCGTAAAGGATCAATAAGAGACCTACCACAACCTTCTTAAGCCATTTCCGATTTCGAGGACGAAATCATTTTTAAGGAGGGAAGTGTGTAACGACCCACATCGTTAATTAACCTTAACCAGCGAATTAGGACGTTAAGTAGGATTAATTACATAAATGATAATCTAAAAATACGGGGGAATTTAAAATTTTCTACATAGTCGTATAAATTGAAATCAACGAACGGTAAACGAATACGCTATTACCGTAATTTTATCGACAAGGGCGAATATTCAACTATATAGACTCAAGTGAGAAAGAAAATTTAGTTGCGCAGCTAGTATAGTATTCAACTCAATTAAATTATATATATAACAGTCCATAGTATAACAGTAATTTATTACAATCCGTAGTTGGTAAAATCAATAACATCCATTGAACCACAATTAGGACTTATATCAAGTCAAATAAAAGTATTACAAATTGCATTACATGATAGCGACAATCTGAATTACAACAAATATACAATTCCATATCTCAACCAAATAACCATCTCAACAATTAAGAGTTTGCAATACAATAGTATTCCGTCAGAAAGTATATGATTCAATTTACATCAAGTCCATCTCTTACATAATTATTACAATAGGGAAATGAAGAATAGAAATTACATTAAATTATATACCTCAATATTAAGAGAAAGCCCTATTACAATTTAGATCATTTCATACATTAGAAGATGTCGTCGAGTTGCCACCACACCACTATTCTAATTGTGAACAAACCAGTAGTTATAATGCCGAAAAAGACCAAACAAAAGAGTAATTAAAAGTAAGGCAATATAAAATAAGAATTGCCGTCAGAGCCCTAGCGATTAACTTCGGGCGGGGTAATCCGTTCACAGAGATACCTGACCGTCCGGGGGCCAGTCGGCACCTCTCACAACCATAGGCTCATCACACGGCATTATATATATATATATACAAACCTGTTCTGAACATAGGAATCCAACCAAGGCAAAGACCAGGTGAGCACAAATCATTCCAGCCAAACCCACAACAGAGAAACCACCTGTCAAAGCCCTCACCATGCAAATATCCACCGCAGTGAACCAGATAGCACCGGGCCAGAGCAGCCACGCCCAGGGAGCATCGACAGCCAGCAAAGCCTCACGGGCAAGCCATCCACCAAAATATCCCACATTGCATACCAGTAGCCAAACCGAGAGGAAAGAGCACAGAGGGACAAGCAAGGTAAGGCAACATTCCCCAACTCTCACAGCCAATCCCCAGACCGCAGAGGAGTCCCCAGCCGAGTGGAGCCGAAGGGCCAGGGAGGCGAAGGCACAGCAAGCCGAAGGAGCAAGACGACCGTGATGGCGGCAGGAGAACCGCAAGCCAGCGCCCACAAGCCAGCAACCACAAGCCAGCGACCGCAACCAGCCCCAAACCCTAACCATTCCTTCAAGCAACCGTGCAGGTAAACCTCACCACCATCACCATCCATAGTATACAGTTATTCCATTCATACAACCTAGACTAGAAACCATACGCATTCACAGTAGAGCACATGAACCCATACGAGCATGGCACCAGAAATAGCAGAGGAGAGGAGGGTTACCAGGAGGGCGGCGGCTGCGGGTTTCCCGGCTGAGCCACCAGTTCGCCGCCACCGGTACTCCCCCGGCGTACGGCGACGGTTCACCGGCGGAGACAGCCACGGTCACCCGCCTCCCAAAACCTAACCCTAGGTAAACCTCACAAAAAGTTAGCAAATCACAAATTTAGAGATCAAAGCAAATAGCAACCAAACCACATCAAGCCAACCCTAGATTGGGTGGGATGGAGGAGCTAGGCGCCAGATCTGGGCCTGGGCCACAGATCTGGCCGGGGAGCTATGCGGCGCGACGGGAAGCCGGCGTGAGGGGGAGCGGCACAGAGGGGAGGCGCCGAGCGCCGGGGCAGAGGCGCCGAGGCGCGGGCGCGAGAGGGTGGCGGCGTGTTGGGGGAGTTGGACCGGGCGACGGCGCTGAGACCCGAAGGCGGAGGAGAGGCGGCACGGCGTCGGCGTCGGCATCGGCGTGGAGAGAGAGGCCGAGAGAGAGAGAGGACGAGAGAGAGAGAGACGGCGGAGGGGGCGAGAAAAGAGGAAGAGGAGGAGGAGCCGAGGCGTCGGCCGAACCAGGAAAAAGGGGGAAAGGCAGCCGGGTGAGAAGAAAGGAAAGAAAGAGAAAGAAAAAGAAAAGAGAGAGAAAGAAAAGAGAGGAGAAGCGCACGTATAATCATAAATCCGTCTTAGTAAATATTTAATTTAAGTGTTAGATTGCAGATTAAACTACTTGTTAGTATTACACTAATCTTGTTAAAAGTATAAAATATCACTAATCGGTTTAGATGGAAACTACAGCTTAATTAAGGGCTGTCAATAGATTAAAAATCTGGCGCGTACTAATTGAATCGATGTATTGCCGTTCGAACTATTAGAATTCCTGATTTAATACTTATTTAACCCTGTTGATGGTATAAACTTGTGAAACCTCAATAATAAATATTAGTGATCATTATAAATGAACCAAAAACGTAAATAGATTAAAACAGGCCCGCGTAAATATTAGAACCTGTGTATGGCTATTTAGATTACTCAACGGTGTAATTAATTACTTAGACAACTTGGTTAGTAATATTTAAAATTAGAGAAATACCTCTGATAATTATAGAAATCTACCCTTGGTTACTTAAGGTCATTAGAACAAGTAATCGGGTCCGATGATTTAAAAAGAAGCGAGTCGATTAAGCTCATACGCATCCGGATTTAATTAGAGTACTATAGTCTAAGTCCATTTTTGATTGCAGATTTAAATACCCAGATAAATTGAGTAGGTCCATCTAAATAGTAGAAGACCATTAATCAATATTTGCAATGATTAGAATAAATGTATTGCCATCTGTAAAATAAAGTCGTAGCATGTACCAATTTAATTGATGCATTGTTAATTCAATCATTCAAGGTTATAGCTAAATACTTAAATAGCCGGGATAGTGTTAAATCATAGAATTTTCCTAGTAAACATTATTGGATCTTAAAAATAAACTAATTGATGCCGTAGGCTGGAAATGGCACGCATGCGGAGCAAACGATCATAATATCATTTAGATCATTTTATTACGCATTTAAATGCCCAGCTAAATTTTGTTAGTTGAATATAAACTATGGAAATCCACTAATAACTATTCTAAATTGTTAGAATAAATTAGTAGCCATTAGAAGATTTAGAACTGGTCATGACGACTAGATTAACCTGTACCAAATTAAAATAATAAGCCATGACTCAAAAGTTGTGCCCGCCAATTAAACTGGTACATAGTAATTTAAATAGCATAAGCCATAGCAATCCGTAGCTAACTAAAATAAAATCCTGGCGACCGTACAAAGACGCTTTAGTATAATTCAATTAATAATTACTTAAGAATTAATTTCGTTGGTGTAGATAATTAATCACACGCGTATTAGTTACAAGAAGGACCGGTACCAAAGAAAAAGAATCTATTTAAATAAACATAGAACCTAAAGTGAAGTAAAATGGTGAATGTATACTTGTGCTCATATGAGGAATCAAATTGGTAAAAGTGCATACGCAAAAATTGACTAGAATTAATAATGGCAGCTTATCATCGTACAAAATCCATATGAGCCGTTATAATTGTTTATGCCTCTAGTTAATTCCATATAATCGGAAAATTGCTAGAAAATAATAAAATGTTGAACGTACCTACTATATCAACCATCTCTCGTGACTCTAGTGCGATAATGTTGAACGACGGGTAGTATGCCGAAATTAACCTTAATTACCGCAATCGGGTTAAATTGAGCGAGATCTGACCTTAGGGGCACAAACACATCGATAACTTGTATTTTATTATATTTCCATAGATTAAATCGTAGTCGACGTATTTAATTGCAGGCGACAATCCAAGCTATGGGAGTGATTTCACCTGATCCTACTTGAATCCGAATTTATGGTTGAAATCCAGGCAATCATTCCTTTGATCAAAGCTTCTGAGTATATTCGTAAAACAAGTATTTTGTATTAATCTAGTATCACCCTGCATGAAATAAATAAAAGATAATTTAAATCGAGAATTGGCAAGAGATAAGAGAAAAGGGTTAGATGGCAACTGATGGAGCAGTTGGCCACTAAAGTTAAGTAAAAAGGTGGGCAGAGGTTGCCAGGGGAGGCAGTGAGTGGGCAAGGGAGGGACCTCTGCATAAGAATAGACTATAAGGGACTACAAACTTCATTTGTATGAACAGACCGTACCAACCGTATCAACCATCGTTCCGTCTTCACGGGCAGTCGGTACTCTAGTGAGGTGTTATGTTCTCCACAGGAGTGATTTATTTAGGGAATAGGCCCAAAGGAACCGGTATGAGACCGGAGCGTAAAAACCCACAGGCGGGTTACGCATTGGCGTTATATACGCGAGAGTGGGGGTTGGGTGAGGGTCGGAGAACCCTACCAGCCAACGGTTATGTCGCTTTCGGTAGGTCTGCGTGGCTCCAGGCTGCCGCTTGTGAGTAACCGGGTGGAGATATAATTACTGAGCTAGAGATAATTGTACTGTACTCTGTTCTGGGCGCCGCTTCAAAGGAATTGCGGATAATCCCAAGAGCCAACACGAGCAGAGTGATGATGGGTAAAGTGATACAAGCTTGCGCAATGCTATTAAAAATCATGAATTCATGCCTGTCTCCGGGAAAGGAGAATTACGGAAACTTATGGGGGTTTTTGCTGTTCATGCGTATGTTCAGTAGTTTTCTAAATTAATAAATCGGACTTCTTTCAAAGCCAACAAACTTTATTTTCTATGTCATGGGAAGGAAATTGAGAAAGGAAAAGAGTATAAAAATGAGTAAGAAATTGAGAATAGGAATTGAGATTCATAAATGTGGAAAGGATAAGCATGTTGTGCATTTTTGTTAATAACGTTTGCTGAGTACTTCTGTACTCACCCTTGCTATAAATCTCCCCTTGCTTAGGAGCATGTCAGTTCAGAGAATAGCAAGTCAAGTGGAAATTGCTTGGATCAAAGACCGTGGATTCGGATTGCAATAGGTGCAAGGTGGGCCTCCCGTGCGAAGGTTGTGTCGAGAATGAGATATTCAAGCCTTTGAGGCTTTGTAATAAAATGTAACCCTGCGTGGCGATAATATTGTAATATCGTGTTTTGTCTCTAATTATTGTTCTGCTGCAACACTCTTGTGGCTTATTATTCGTTAGAGCGATGTTTTATCTGCTAAAACGAATAATAATCCGTTGACTGGCGTTATTACCCCACGGTAATAATGCGGGTCGTCACAGTAATACCAACAAACAAGAAGATGCCAACATAACTATTAACTCACTACAAGATGCATTGTCACAGGCTAGAACGAATCTTTCTATTCTTGTCTTCTTGATGCTGAAAAGAATGAAGTTGAAGTGAAACATGAAATGGAAATTAGTGGTCTTAATGCTAAGCTAGCCAAATGTTTGGAAGAGTTGGATAGAAGTTTCCACCAGTTTTTCCGGTTTTTCCACCAGTTTTTCCGATTTCCGACTGGTTACCGATCCCCTCCCGCTCCCCCCAAAATTTTCATTTGCCAAAATTTAACCGGGTTTTCCGGTAACCGGCCGGTTACCGGTACCGCCCGGCGGCCGGGATTTGACCCGGTTCCGGTTTTTCGATCCTTGGATATGCTACAGTACATGCTACATAAGCACAGATCCAGGCGTTTCACTCAAGCAACTAGTTCTCGATAGTTGCAATAGATTCTTGATCAGATTGAGCTTTGTCTTTTCATAGTAGCATCATTAGAAGGCTCCAAATTAAGTTCTCTGATAAGATTTGGCTGGACCATGTAGTGTGATGGTTCAGATTTTACATGAGCTAACAATAATACTCTTGGACTAGATTGCTTCTCTCTTGGCTAGTTTGATCATTGATGTATCCTATTCTCAGAACTAGCTCAATGAAATGTATTTGGTCAAAGAGGAAAATGTTCTGAGCTGAAAAGTTAACGGTGGACAAGACACTTCATATGTTGCTTCTTTGTGACAACTTAATCTGGAGAAGCAAAGAACAAACACTTGAGATAGGAAATAACTCAAAAACATAAATTACCATATCAAGCAAATGCGCAACCAAACTCTGTTTCTTTCGCTGCAGAAGGCGCCTCATCACCAGCACTACCAAGTTATACTGACTGTTGATGGCATTGGCTATGACAAAAGTACCTGACTACCTGCAAAAGCAACGAATCACCTGAACCATTTACTGTCATGCCAAAACATCGATAATTCAGCAGTAAATGACATGCATGAAGGCTTACACAATTGCAGGCGTGTCTTTGAACTGGGCAGTGAAAGTTTGTGTGATTGGCCTGGTGCCCACAATTGCAACCACCGCAGTGTAGGATTTCTTGCCATGCTCAAGATCCATTGAGTGATCAGGAAGTGTAAGTGACCACTGAGTTGGATGACTGGAATTAGGCCTTTGGTGAAGCTTATATGCTGGTGATGGGTGATGGTGTCCATGATCCCAATTTTGGGTAATCAGATTTTGCAAGTTTGGGTTACTTGTGCAATTCCTGATGGGGAAACTGTTAATTTTGGGCTACTTATTTCTACTTCATGTGTTCGACCAAGATTAGTCAAGAAAGGTAGTACTTAAAGTTTTTTTGGGACCTGTGATATGAGCAGAAAGTGAATTGTCAAAGAAGAAAAATGTTTCAGAAATTTTTCGAGTTTACATCTCTGGTTAGATAATGGAGACAATTGTGAACCTGATCTGCAGACTGCAGACCAAAAAATAGATCCCTGAAGATAAACCTACACTAACCAAAGACATGAATGGGGTGGTGGCGCAGTTGGCTAGCGCGTAGGTCTCATAGCTAAACATGTGAGTGATCCTGAGGTCGAGAGTTCGAGCCTCTCTCACCCCAACTTTTTTTTTGTCTAGAACAAAAATGTAGCAAGGAGATTAATTCTTCAGGTTTGCGTCCATCCTATTTGGCATTTTAGCTCTTACATAATTTTTCAGTTCCGCACCCCCACTTTTTTTTTGAACAACTGTTTTTTCTTTCTTTGGTTCAAGAGTTCGGCAATGATATTGACTCTTGAGGTTTTTGTCGCATCCTTTTTTTTTACATGATTCTTCAGTTCGTCTGTGCTTATGCATGTATTCAAGTTCTTATGTTCTTGTATGAAAGAAAAAGGAGAAAAGAAAAAAAACCAGAAATTATATTCCAGCATCACAACTTTCTTTTAATCATTAGCGCTTTACAGATCATAACATAATTTTCTCATTAATTGCAGTTGGCCGTAAAGTCCCTTGACCAGTACTGTGGCATGTCAATTGTATAAATAACCACAACAACTACGCGTACAATTGTCCATTGGATATGTACGTATAGACTTCAAAGTATTAAACCTGAAGGATGCAGGGCATCTCTACATACTCAGTATGAATTATAAAGCCATTACCATTTACCAAATCAACTCACATCCAGATATTTAGAACAGGAGCCATGTGCAAGGTCATCTGCTGTTATTCATTGAGAAGGCAGCTGAGAGTCGTCAGGACATGATTTGATCACACAGTAAAGTCTAACAGAGCCCATATTACATACAAAAGAATCAAGGGTAAAACAAACTACAGTTTCTCAGTATCCACACCCGCACTTTGTTTTGGCGTGAAGCCGTGATCGTAAAGGCGCACACTGCACGTAAAGGCGCACACTGCACATGCCTTTATGCTCTTCAGGGTTCCTTCGAGCAATCGATCCCCAAACAGCAGTATAATACAACAGTATTTGCAGTATAATTCATCTGGGATTAAGAAAACAAATATAATACAGCAGTATAATTCATCTGGGATTAAGAAAACAAATAGTTTAAAATCTGTAAGTGTCAGTGAACACTTCGAGCATTTGCAGCAAAAAGAGACCCAAAGAAGAGATTGACATACTCCAATATTCGTAATAAAATTGCAGATAGCACATTTGACAGAAGGTGCTCCATATGGATACATTACGACTGTCTGGCACTGGCCGCAGTTCACATGAGCTATGCTACTCACTGCATCATGAGCAAACAGAATCCATGAAGCGGGGAAGAGAGAGAGATAGATTACACACAATGTACAACATGTGCACACACATAAAGGAGACTTAAACATGCAGGAGACACAGGCTCAGCAAGGGAGAGAACATATTTAAGAGTCATCAGATTACTTTGAGAAGTATTGCTCCGTTAATAAAAATGAAGCCAGCAATGGCGCATGCATAATGGGGAAGAGCAACACATGTCATCTCCAGGAACATATATAGCCGAATCCACAAAGCACAAGAAGAAACAAGGCATTACACTTTTCTATAAATCAAATTGTCCTCAGAGAAACAGTAGCTTGAGCACCATGGGTGCTGTTTGACTAGTTTTGAGTATTGAATTTTAAATCTGACCTCAACTCACTGATCAAGAAGTCAATAATGTATGGTTCGCGAGATTAAAAAAACAATCAACCAACAACCGTCTAAAATCAACCCAGAGACAACGTGAAGCTGCTGTGGTTGAACTTACTACAAAACCAACCTATGTTAACTCCAACACATAAGAAGCTTCTGCTAATCAAACTACGCCTAGGGGAATGATAATACTTTTTCTAACCATCGTATCATCAATCTGAATTCTCTTAGACAATCATAGGCTTTTGTGCCTGAGTAACCCTACTGACTTAATAGAACAGACTTTCCACTCATGCATGGTAACATGCCCATGAATCAAATTTACAAGCTTAAGGATCCACAAAAAAAATTGTACACATACATCAGTACCTGGCCTGACAAGATTGACTCACAACATGAGCACCTAACAGTTGTCGCATTGCTAGTATACATCAACAAAGTTCGACAGCCACCGCATATAAGCTGTGCCATCTCCATTCCTGCACAAGAAATTTACTTATTCTTTCATAAACAAGTCAACTCAATGTATGAAGCACTATGAACCAACTACTGAGCTCACAGTAATATGCAGATACAAGGCTAGGGATGGGCAAAAGATCACCCAACGTCTAATTCTAATTTCGTCAGCTGTCCCTTATGATCACTGTCAATAATCCACAATGCAAAGAACCACTAAAGCACTAGCTAGTTGCTACATGGTGATAAAAAAAATAAAACCGCACAATGAAGGATAAAGCTGCCCAGTGTAATGAAGAGGTTAGACATGGTGTTATGGGCTTGCTTGCATTGACCAGCGGCGAGAATGTAATGCCAGGGAGACCCAGAAGGACAACTCACCCACTTTGCCTCTGCCAGGGAGACGTGGCCAGCTGCATGCTTGCCCTAGCGTGCATGCACGCCACCTATGCCCTGCACCCTGCAGAAGTCATCACCCAGCCCCCTCCTTAAATCAACCCAGCAGATAGCCATCGCCACACCCATTTCTTCGCCCAAGCCGATACCCGGGTAGGTCCCCTCACCCTAGCTTTAAGGGAAGGAAGGGAGAGTGTACCTGGTGCGAGCCGAGGGAGGCGCGGTGGCGCAGACCGGAGCCGAGGGCGGCGGCCAGGCCGCTGGCCGAGCCGACTGGGCGGCGGCGCCCCAGCGCCCCACCGCCGCGCGTGCCAGGGGAGGCGCGGATTCGGTCGGGGCCGGCCGAATCTGAGGCGAGGTAGGCGGGGGCGAGCAGGGGGGAGGCCGGCGGCGGTGAGCTCCTGCGCAGCCGCTTGCGAGAGAAAGAGGGAGGGGAGTGAGATGGGAGGGGAGGGCGGAGGAGGCGAGGGAGTCGGCGGCGGCGGCGAGCTCGGGGCCGGCGATCCCGAGCTCAGCCGTGTGCCACCCCGCGCGCCCCAAGCCACCTGGAGGAGAGCCGGTGGGAGGGAGAGAGTGGGGGTAGGAGAGGAGAGGAAGGGGGCAGCGGGAGAACCACCGGCGCCGTCGCGCCCGGCCGCGCGCCGCCCCGGGCAGAGAAGAGGAGGAGGAGGCCGTTTCGACCGAATGCAGTTGGAGAGAGAGAGGGAGATGGGTAGGTGAGGGAGGAAAAGAATGGGGGCCGACCGGGTAGAGAAAGAAAAAAAAGAGAGGAAAAAAAAGAAAGAGGAAAGAAAAGGAAGAGAAAGGAGAAGAAGAGGAGAAAAGAAAAGAGGAGAAAAAGAAAGAGGGAAAAAAGGGGGGTTTTCGGGACCTGCGCGGCAGATCCCGAAAACCCGTGCGTTCCTGCGCCAGAAACGGGATATGCGTAGTATCGTCGTGGCCCATTTAATCTCTGGTCTTATATGATGCGTTAAAATTGGACTGTTTGTTTGCCCAGGTGGAGGTCGCGAGTCGACGCCTTCCGCACGTCGTTCCGCTCCGCTCGGTTAACAGGCAAGTACATGGTAGAGCGGTAGACCAAGGTTTATGAATATGCGATGTTTATCTGGTATGATGATATTTATGTAGAAATGCGTTGATTACATGATATCTATGTGGAAATGTGATATTTACCTGACATAAGGTTGCATGGTAAATAATGGCAATGATGATGGAGTGAGGTAGGCAAAGATTCTTGTCTACTAGTAATGGTAGTGATGAGCGTGATTATGATCATGGGCATATGCATTTGCATGAGGAGCACTCAAGAGTGAGGGCGGTGAGAAAGTCCCTAACTATGAGTAAAGCTAGCGGACTAATCCGGAGTGCTCTTGAGTAAGACCTACTTCGGTAGGCCTCCACGGGAGTGGAGGGGTCCCGTGCCTATGAGGGCGGGCCCACGATGGGTGAACATCGACGGGTGTTCACTCGGCAGTACCGGTACTTGCAAAATGAAGAGCATATGAGCTGGTAGAGTAATGAGGCATGGCATTGATGGCATTGCATGGTTTGGCTATGAGAATGATGTTATGAACATGATGATATATGTGCATTATGTTTATATGCTTACTTATGTTGGTAGTGTCTATTGTTCTATTATGTACTTGCTGAGTCTTTGGACTCACCCTTGCTTTGTTATTTTTTTAGGTGACTTTTGAGGACGTCTTGCACGGGCGGATGTAGCACATGAATGACTTCACGTTCTTGCAGCACTTCACATATCTAGCTTTTGGTAGTATGTTTAATTCCACTAGTAAGTTAGAAAAGTTGTTTTAAAATGGTATGGTGTAAGTGGTTGTTGCTTCATGATCAAGGTAGAGTTTGCTTAAATTGTTTAGCAGATGACTAGAAGTGGTATTATTATGCAGTGATGGTAGCACTCTAGGCCCAGAGGATGGGCGGGGTGTTACAGTTGGTATCAGAGCGGGCGTTAGGTCCGTGGTAAAGAAATTTGACAATCTAGGTTAATTATTCAACTAAAATTTGACTTAGGCCTAATAATTAAATTAAAATTTGACACACTGGTGCACCATAGGATGGGGAATGGGTCTTACATTGCATTTACGCTTTCGCAGCCTTGATGTTGATCTGTGCTGTTGAAATGGATGTTTGTGAGCAAGCTGTGTGATTGGCTATCTGTCTTGAACAGAGATGCCGAGAGCTAGATGACGCGGACGTGTGCACAGTAGGATGGATCGGGTCAAGCATTGCGTTTTCGCTTCTGTTAGTCATGTTGTTGATTTGCAATGCTTGATGTTGATGCTTGTGGGTTGATAGCAAGCATTTGAACTGGTTATTTGTGTGTCCTACGGGACTTTGCCGTGATTGTGTCGTGTACCGATGCAATAGAGACTGAGACCGTGGCCACTGGAGAGGCCTGGTCATGTTGCCATTTGTGGCATTGAGGTAGTGATGTTTTGCTTCAGTTTCGGGAAGTTGGTTCCCTTTGGTTAGCAACTCGTTAAGTTGTTTGATAAATACCCGATAGCGGGGAGTGTTCTATGCAAGTTTGGTATTCAGGAGAATTCTGATTATATGAATGATTGGAGTGACTTGCAAGATGAGACCAATATTTTGGAGAAGGCAATATCCAATAGTGGTTGAAGTGTTGGATTAGGCGTGTGTGGGATATGATGGTTAAAATAACAAGTTGGTAGGACATAGTATTCTAGATTGTGAGAACCTAGGAGAGTAATTAACCTTAGTTATGGTTGTGGGATCAAAGTTGATTTGAATTCAATGGGGATTTAGTAGTAACATTAGAAGTAGTGGTGTAAAGCATATCCATTTCTGTTTAATAGTTGGATTTGAATTATTGGTGAACAAGTAGGTAATTATAGTTGCTTAGACTGTTGAGCCACATTGAATGAATGGTATCATGATGGTCCCAATCGATTAGCCCAATCGTGCAATCTAGGCATGCTAAGAAGTGTGCTAATTTATTATTTTGGTGGAAAATCCCTCCTGGGAGTTATCCTTTCTATTGGTAATAGGTGAATGATTATAAAGCTAAGTCCACTAATCCCGCACCCTGATTGATTATTATAATCATGACCAATGTTTTGGAAGATTCTAATAGTAGTAATGTTAGAACTCTATTGGGATTAGTTGGGAGAATAAGAATGAGGATCCTAATGTCGGATAAATCTTCCAGTTAAATTAAATGGGGAAAAATTGTCGGGAGTGGAGGGGTCCCGTGCCTATGAGGGCGGGCCCACGATGGGTGAACATCGACGGGTGTTCACTCGGCAGTACCGGTACTTGCAAAATGAAGAGCATATGAGCAGGTAGAGTAATGAGGCATGGCATTGATGGCATTGCATGGTTTGGCTATGAGAATGATGTTATGAACATGATGATATATGTGCATTATGTTTATATGCTTACTTATGTTGGTAGTGTCTATTGTTCTATTATGTACTTGCTGAGTCTTTGGACTCACCCTTGCTTTGTTATTTTTTTAGGTGACTTTTGAGGACGTCTTGCACGGGCGGATGTAGCACATGAATGACTTCACGTTCTTGCAGCACTTCACATATCTAGCTTTTGGTAGTATGTTTAATTCCACTAGTAAGTTAGAAAAGTTGTTTTAAAATGGTATGGTGTAAGTGGTTGTTGCTTCATGATCAAGGTAGAGTTTGCTTAAATTGTTTAGCAGATGACTAGAAGTGGTATTATTATGCAGTGATGGTAGCACTCTAGGCCCAGAGGATGGGCTGGGTGTTACAGAGAAGGCGCCAGCCGGTTGGGAGCCCTGTGCGGCCGTGCGCACAGGAGATGGACAAAGGGGGAAGAAAAGGTAACTGATTCTTTTTTGTTACTTCCAATAGCATGTGGGAACCTCCTTATATAGATAGACTCCCTCATAACAAATAGAATCTAATTTCAATCATATCCTTAACAGATAGGGCGAAAGGGTCTCTAGCCTAGCGGGTAGAGGCTTGAGTAGCACCCCTCAGGTCCTGGGTTCGACTCCCCCCGGGAGCGAATTTCAGGCTGGGGGAAAAAATCCCCTCGCTTGCCCCATAAGCCAAAGCACGGGTCTTAAGGCTGGCCCAGGTTGTTGGTAGCGCCAGGTTGTTGGTCTTTGGATCACCCTGGATTTGGTCGTTCTCACATTGGGCTGATGCCGCTGTGTCAGGGTGGGGCAAGGGTTCGGGGATTTCTCGATCTGCGTGAGAAGATCTTCTTCTTAAAATTAAGCCCGGGGGGCTTTCTCCCCCCCCCCCCCCCCCCCCGCAGGTCGAGTTTTTTTTAACAGATAGAAACTAATATCATATCTCTAACAAATAAAAACTAATTGCTAACTTCGTAGTAATGAACCAGGGCCTACGCCCATGACATTACACCCCTCCCAGACATGTAGGTTGTCTTCGAGCTGCTAGGCGGTGGCCATCTTATTTTGTTGCGCCATCTTATTGACTTGGTCGACACGCCTGCAGGTGAACCCCATCCAAGGTCGCACAAGGAAAGGAGGGTGCACAGCTGTGGTCTTCGAGGCACCGGCCCGGCCCTACTCGGGAAGCATGCCCCACAAAAAACAATAGTGAGATCTCCTACTACTTTCCCTCTTAGAAAATCTCCAAGAACCTTATCTCCCATGGGCGTGTGGGAAACAAACTCCAAACCAGATTGTTTTCTGTGTGAGAGTTAGGATTTATTTTGATATGGTAGCCTCAAAACAGGAGAGTCCTTTCCTTGATGTGGAGTTAGCTTACAAATCAAATCCAATTTGCTTCCATGCAAGCCAACGCATGCAACCATGATTTCCTTCCCACGCATCACAAAAAAGTTGACGCAGCCACTGCCATTCTTGGCGGATCCGCACGCTGGTTGCTCGTGGTCGTCTTCGACCGTTTTGCGCACGTACTCGTAAACTTCGAACAACTCCGTGCTCGGAACTTCCGACCGCTCGGTACTCGGAGTCTTCGACCGCTCCACGCTTGGAGTCTTCGATTGCTTCGCGCTCCAAGCTTCCAACCAATGGCACTCGAACGCTTCCGACTTCACACTAGAACGCGAACTTCGACTGCTGCGTACTCGGAAACTTCCGACCGATACCACTACGCACGGGACACGCACGCACAGGCACGGCGGCAGCAGCACCACGGTCGCGCCCTCGCCACACCCCTTGCACCTTCCGCGGCCTATCCCCCGCCACTCCACCGTCGTCCCGACCTCCTCCTCGCTAGTGCTGGCACCGCTTACCACGTCGTTCTCCCCGCAGCAGCACGACTCGGCATCGTTGCCTCCCGCGCCGACTCTGCTGCAGCCGCAGCGCGCCTACGCGTCGAGCGCCCGCTCCAGCTCGCTGCGGAGACCATTGGCCGCGGCCTCGATCTGATCCGTTCCGATCTCGCCTCCAAGATCCAATCTTGGAGCCCCTTCCTCATCCTCTTGTCGTCGATTTGAGTTGATTCCCCTCTCCTTTTCGAGGATGAGGTGAGGGGCGGTGATGTATCCATGTTGGATGAGGAAGCGTACTAGATCTTATCGTCGTCGGGTCCCCACCAACATCTTGCCACCCGCGCCGCCGCTGCCAGAGGACCAAGACGACAACGACGAGCCCCCGGTGCCCATGCTGGCCATTGGGGCCTGCCGGCGTCGCTTGAAGACGCTTCGCTACCCGTGCTGGATAAAGGAGTAGCAGTAGCAGCATCGTTGCAGTGGCACAGCCATCATTGCTCCTGCCCCTTGCGCCACCACTAATTGTGCCATGCAGGGGCGTAGAGTCGTGGTCGTGGCACCATGGTCGAAGAGCCATGGTCATGGCGCCGTGGGTGGAGCCGATGGTGTTGGCACCGTGGCTGGCGCCAACGTCACCACCTATTCCAAAGGTGGCGGTGGTGTTGACAGTGCAACTTGGCGTTGTTTCTTCTTCGCCGTGAGTTCTTCCTTGACCTCCATCGCGAGCCTCATGCAGTCTTAGATTCCTGAGCGGAGCTACGCGTAGAGGCCCCCAATTATATTGAACAGTTGCTTTTCATTAAGTTTACACTTGTGACTAGGGAACCAAGGTTCAGGACACTTTCTGCACTTCCCATAGTCCTTACCAGCTCTATGTTGTGCATTGCCAACCCTTGCCTTAACTTCTCTGTCTTGCTTTGGAAATCTTGAATTGTGACTGGTCTTGACATTTCCTTTCTCCCTATAACTAGTATATTCTCCCCTGAAAGGATTTCCATAGTTTTTACTCTGTAATGGGTGAGACTGCTTAATTCTTCTTGCCATCCACATAGCTTCAATCATGTTCCTGGGTTGTCGCATTGTAGATGATTTTGGATCTACATACATAATACTCATTAGGCAGTATGGATTATCTCTTCTCACAGGGCTCATGAGCTCCTCAAACTAGTCCATATATGATTTCGCCGACCCAGTTTGCTTCAACTAGTGGAACATTTTCACATTGTCATAGATGGATGTTTTTGCATACCTATCTCTAAGCATTCTGCAGAATTGATGCCAAGGGAGGATGGCAGAGTTACATCTAGTACCTCTCCACCAATAATGAGCCTTTCCCTTCGAATAAGTGACAGCATAATATGTTCTCTGTCCCAGTGGGGTCCTAGCAACATCAAAGTACTTCTCTACATTAGCTATCCACCCATCAGGGTCTTCCCCATCAAACTCTAGAAAATTTAGCTTGGGTGACTTAAGAATAGCTTGGCTTATGTTGTTTTCATGGTAGTGACTTGGCCTGTTTTCATGATAATACTATTGTTTCACTGCTCTGCCCTTGCTCTAGGAAATCCTCAAATGAAGGTGAGTTTGCTGCATGAGTGGGTACAGTGGTAGCCTAATGCAATGGTCCATGTGATGCTACTCCACAATTTAGATTATTGCATGCAAATTACTGGTGGAAATCTAAATTCAGTGTATAATGAGGCGGTCCTGGGGGGTTCTCAATTCCCTTCACTTTAGTCTCACCAAGAATCATCTGCGGCACACAGAAATTTCTAGCCAAAGGAATAGAATGTGGGCTAATCTCATGGGCACTGCTCTGTGTGAATGCTACTTCTCTAAATACTGCTACAGGAGAAACAGAGGGTTGCCCAAAATTACCTTGGAAACTAGATTGTCGATTGGAGATTTTCTTGTTGGGTTGGGGGATCATGAAGTTTGACATCATCTCCATCAATTTGTCCATCTGCACTTGTAGCAACTTCTGACTTTCTTCTTGACTTTTCTTCAAATCAATAATACTCTTCTTAACTTCCTCCATCTTCGCTATGGTTACAAACGAAGCTTTGCTTTCCCCAACTATAGCAGGTGGCACAGGTCTCATCATCTTCGATTTGTGCAGATCTAAGCAGGGATTTTACAAGACTAGCAATTTACCAGCCCAACCTGACAGATCTACATAGATCTCCCACTGATTTCCACTCAAAGCTTCACCGGCTAGCTTGGCTCTGGAATTTTACAGGAAGACAACGAATTGCTCTCAAACCCTCACCAAAATGAGACCTAGATCCACCCTTGAGGCCAAGAATCGCAGCTTTGATACCAATACTTGTCAGGATCCGAGAGTTGAAGTCCGAAACAAGGATCGGATTCACGGACAATACTTGGTATTAATTCATACTTGCTGAAATTTAAACTTGCGTGAGGACATCTCAAAACCATAATTCGGCCATAAGTAAAAAAAAAAGCATAAAGAAAGATCCTCGGCGAAAAAGAAACAGAAAAAAAAAAGAATGAAAGAAAGAAAGCAAGAAAGAAAGAAAAGAAAAAAGTGAGCATTGACCAAATTGGGACTAGCTAATTCTAGTTCATAATTTTCAGTTTGTGTATTTAATTTCTTTGAACAATCTTATGTCCTTAAATTCATATTATTGTAATTAGCTAGCGTCTCTCGTAATACTTGGTGCAAAACGAGCTAATTAATCCTCAATTTCAGGTTGCCTCTATTTAGCTCGTTACTCTGTTTGCATTGAGTCATATTAATTTTTACATGTGCGTTCATACATTTCATTTAAACATATTGGATCAGCACCTAAGCAAAGTATTATATCTTAAATTATTACTCAACTTTACAATATCAAGATTTTCATATTGCATAAGATATACACTCCATACCAAGCTCTACTAAATACCCGTTGTTATGCAATTATGAACACTCTTAAATTCACTTGATTATCATTTTGCTATTGTCACTTCGACCAAATGTAAATTTTTATTGGTCTTAATTCACTTCAGAAAGATAAGGACTTTACTTAGGAGAGAAAAGAGTGAGATTGCGTGTTTCACACACACACACATATGTGTGTGTGTGTGAGAAAATTGCAATTATAGGACAACAAATAATGCGCTTCGCAATTATAGGACTCCAAACATCGACTTCGTTAAAATGACCCTTGAAACATTGGCTTCTTGTTTTTCATGACATTTGGTGCATTAAGTCTCTTTTCTCATCTAAATATATGTATTTGTTACCAAAAATGACCCTTTTGCCCTTCAGCTATTACGTATCGTTTGGTCATTTCATATGATAAGAACAACCCATCAATGGATATTTATTTTTGTGAAGGGCAAAAGGGTCACTTTGGGTAACAAATACATGTATTTAGATGAGAAAAGAGACTTAATACACCAAATGCCATGAAAAACAAGAAGCCAACGTTTCAAGGGTCATTTTAACGAAGTCGATATTTGGAGTCCTATAATTGCGAAACGCGTTGTTTGCTGTCCTATAATTGCAATTTTCTCTATGTGTGTGTATATATATATACATACATATATACGTACATATATATACGTATATATGTATACACACACATATATATATGTATATATATATGTGTGTGTATATTACACAACTAACTATGATAGGATATTCAACAATTCGTTTCTCTTGGTATGAGTCAAATAGGAATGGATCTTGAGTATTTCATTCTTCTTGTTACGATTTCGAGCACAACAACTTGTATCTTCTTTTCTATGAAAGTGATGATCCAGAGAAAGAAAGGTATCCGACATAAAGAAAGAGCCACGACGAAAAAGAAACAGGAAAAAAACAAAGAAAGAAAAGTGAGCTCTGACCAAATTAAGGTTAGCTAATTCCAGTTTATAATTTTCAATCTATGTATTTAGGCCCTGATCAATATGGCTTCAGCTTCTGGCTTCAGCTTATTTTTGCACTATTCATAAATTTCGTCTTTTTCTGAACTTTTGGCTTTTTTTTGAGTTTTTTTACCGGTTCTTTTTTCCTCGTATTTGTTTACATTATACGTGATGGGCTAATATGTTTTTTCTATTTTTAAATTTTTTTAAATTTAATTATGGTAAATAAGCCTCTGTCAGCTACAATACTTTTTTCAACCAGCTACAGTGTTTTCAGCCATAAGCCATGAGGCTTTCAGCCGAACCAATCACCACCTTAATTTCTTTGAGAATCTTGTGTCCTTGAATTCATATTATTGTACGGTTTCCTACTCGATCTGAGCCGCACAACCGCGATCAAACGTCTCGTAGGGACCAGGGGCGGGTCGCGCTCGATTATCGAGACAGCCGCCGCCGCCTCCAGCGCCGTGCCGCACCACCGCAACCGCTTCACTGCCGCTCCAGAGCGCCATGCCCCGCAATCTCCGGGCGCGCTGCCGCCTCGGCGTGAGCCGCGGTCGGCGACTACAGCTATCGATTTCACTGACGACGGCGACTACGGCGAGGTCACCGCAGACTCCACTGCAACAACGATGAGGTCACCGCCGTCGCGTCGGACCTACGGCGTTCCATCTTGCATTTGCAGTAGTCTACTACAACCTGATCAGTCGTCAGGTAAGACTTTTAAGCAGCAAATTACATAGCAATGTCACGCAGGCTCCACCTCTGAGCTCATCTCCCTTGCAATTTACAGCCATTGTTTCTCAGGCATTTCTCCTTCAGATGTCTGATATTCCATCAGGGGCTCTCCTCTACCACAATGCTACCAGCTAATGCAAGTGTAGACACCAGTGAGTTGCCATCCGAAGGAGACACACTCAACTCAATGGGCTCCATTGTTCTGAATTTAAGGTCCATGACATCTGTGATCAGGCCTGGCCTCATGATCTTGTCGCTGACGGCGCACTCGCCCTTGAGCATCTTGGCGGCCGTCGACATGGAGGGCCTGATCTTCGGGGTATCCTGGGTGCACAGAAGCCCTATTTTCAGTAACCGAAGTGCTTCCTCGGTATCGAAATCGCCTTTTAAGGTCTTGTCGACGATGCTCACAAGATCACCGGACTCGCAGAGCGTCCACACCTGGCAAAATAAGTGGGAATTTCTGATTTCAGATGCTTTAAATCAAATCTAAGAACTGATGGCCATGTAATGAAACTTGTACTTCAGGTATTTCTGAGCTATCAGGTTTCTAAGAATCCATTCACTTTTCTTTTACAGGATGAGAAATTATAGATATCTCGTTAAGAAATCACTCAATGCAATGCATTAGCAGTGACACGGAATATAATTGGACCAAGCAACGGATAAGTCCTGAGAATCAGAAGACCAGTCAATGCAAGTGACATGGAAGGCAAGTCCTGAAATAGATCCAAAACCAGTTGACCCATATGAGAATAAGAAAACCAGTGAATGGATGGTTATTTTCAGAACAGAAAGGAAACTTTCTTGTATTTTCCTTTAGAATGCTTCCAGCTACAACAAGCAGATTATGCTTGTCTAGTTTGTGATTATCTAAACTGATCAGTCATGTGAACATTACAGGTTTATGCCTGGCCTGATTCCTGATGGTCTAATGGGGAGCATCTGGAATCTAGCATAGCTGTACTTGACAGGAAAAATGATTCTTCGAGCAGTTTGTTGTCTGAACTTTCTAGAGAATCAGACAATAGTCTGGGAAAAATCATATGCAATAATGATAATGGTGAGTTAAGCAGGTGTTATTATTGGCATTTTTCTTTACCCTTTCTAGGAGGAACTGATCTTGAAGAGGCAACCTGGGGTCAGTGTGGTATCTGCCACTGACAATCTCCAGCAGCAGAACTCCAAAGCTGTAGACATCGGCCTTCTTTGTCAGCTGCCCTCGGATTGCGTACTCCGGTGCCAGATATCCTCTAGGAAATGAACATGTTAACTTCTTTTAACCACACAGTATTCAAGATCAAATAAGAGCATTAACAAGAAGTGCCACTGCTTACAGTGTTCCTGCAACCCTGGTGCTGATATGCGTCATGTTGCCCGGGAAGAGCTTTGCTAGCCCGAAATCCGATATCTTGGGGCTCAGGTCCTTGTCAAGAAGAATATTGCTTGCCTTGATGTCACGGTGTACTATTGGAGGCCGGACTTCTTCGTGCAGATAAGCAAGCCCGTCAGCAACACCGATGCAGATCTTCACCCTTGTCCTCCAGTCAAATCGGATACTACTGTGGGCATTGCCTGAAGAACGTCATGATGCATCAGAGATTCAGAGTTCGAATAAATCTATCACCAGTTCACCATGATTTAAGAAACATTTTGGTTCAGACATACCAAAGAGGGTCTTTGCAAGGCTATTGTTCTCTAGATAATTGTAGACCAGCATTTTCTGATCTCCATCGACGCAGCAGCCATGACATTTTACAAGATTTTGATGGGTTATGTTGGATATAACACTCAGCTCATTCAAGAACTCCTTTGTTCCTTGCCTTGACTCCGAGGAGAGCACCTTGATGGCAACTTTCTGACCATTCTTCAGCTTTCCCTGCATAATTCAGATCAGCGCATGAGCAACCATGAACAGTACTGCGTACTTGGATTCAATGGTTGGTCCAAATGCTACAGTCACAGAAGAGTATATCCATCACTTTCTAATAATTCAGGCTATTGGAGTAACTGATTCGTGCATACAACACGTTACAGAGGCAAGAGGCTCTGGTGTTTGAACCTTGACATGCCAAAGCTTTAGAGTACAAAATAGCAACTCAACCCACCATGTAGACGCAGCCGAAAGAACCCTGTCCAAGTTTGTTTCCTGAGCAGAAATTTGTTGTGGCTTTTCTGAGCTCCTTGGAGGAGTAGATCTTCACGTTGCCGACGATCGGTATGTCTGCAAACAGAATCGGATGAATCAGAAGAAGGTTTCAGGATGTTTCAGTCAGAAGAACAAAAGTTGATGAAATATGCAGGTCTACCTTTGTCATGCTGCACAATTTGGCTTCTGGAACTTTTCTTACTCCGGAACACAGGAAAGCAAGTCATTGCTATAATTTGGAGATTTTCTTAGGATCTTCAGATATGCCTTGAGAAGCTCATGCAAAAGAGATGGCTGTAACAACCAGAGGAAAAAACGATCAGTAGATTGAAATAATGTGTCTCATTGAAAATTTTTGTTAAAATTTCTACACAAAGTTAACCCAGTTATCTCTTCTAATGCCTAATATAACTTCAAGAAACTAAGCAGGTCTAACATGCCCTCAAAGGGGAAAAAACAGGTATATAACATAACAGGTGACACTCATGATGTTAGATATGTTTCTTCTTTCTGTGAGACCAAAGAACAGAAAGAAAGAACTAAATCCCAACCAAGTTCATATATCAAGATAAGGTCCAGCAAAAAAACTTGGAAACAAAATGCAGAAGTCTGTATGAAGAGCCAAGAGCACCCAGCACCTGTAGAAGAGAAAGGAAACCAAAAAATTAAACTCACCTGCAGATTAGTAATAGTTAATCAGTGAAAAAGTTCACTGTAATGCGTTGCAGTCTGTATGAAGAGCCAAGAGCACCCAACACCCAGCAAAGAAGTCTTGAATGGTAGTACGAGGGGAGGAGAAGAGAAGAGAAAAGAGAAGAGGAGAATATGTATCTGTAATGGTAGAAGCAAAAGAGTACTACTGTGTGCTCTAGATATAGAGGGTGCTAGAAGTCAGAAGCCAATATAAACACTTGCTTCTCGAAGCACCTTCTCAACTTCTCTCGCTCTGAGGTTAAGGCAGGAGTCATGGGAGCATCACACACACCATTCCTCTCGCTCCCATCTCACGTACGAATTTCTCCCTCACTTTTCTTACCGCTCACCCCCTCCTTCTAACAGTCACTTCTTTCAGCTAAAAGCTATCAGTCGCAGTCAAAAACCATTAGCATAAACTAATATGAACACTCCATACGAGATTCCAGCAAGGTCCCACTGAGACTGACAGCTTGTTCTCACCCTGGAGAAAGAATTTAGCTGGTTGCAGCTTGGGAAGTTGCATGGAAAGACCTATTCTCAGCTCACAACAGGAAACAAAAAAGATGAGCAAGGACAAAATAATTTACTTCCTTTTTCTTCTGAGAAAGAATCAAGACTATATAGCTAAGTTGAAGCTATTTTGATAAGCTACCAGTTGTAAATGCTTTGGAGTTGTTGGCTCTGGTTGTGAAGTTGCAGTGTTTGTGTACACATCTTAAGCTAATTCTTAATACCCAGTTCCTGATTTTATTATGCTATAGATGGATAGATCGATGGATTAGACGCGTTACCGAGTTCTGCCATGCACAGTGTTTAGGTGCCATGTGTGTTCAAAGACCATATAAATTGACCATTGTAAATAGAAAAATACCTATTCTTGAGAAAGCATATATACTTTGTTTCCTAAATAATCAGTCTTTAGTTTACACTAGTGAGGTATAACAGAAGTATTGCATAGTATTAGTAAATTCCACCGTACAATAATTAAGTGGGTTAGGCTATGCGCTTGTATTTTACCTAAAAAAAGATTTAAAAATTAATTTTTCTGTAGTTCATGGCACCCACCGGCCACCGGGAAGGGCTGCCTGAATGCCAATCCTGCTCGTACACTCCAACTTGGTCTTCTCCTTCCAGAATGCTTCACCAACCCCAACTCTTATATGCTCTTTAACTGCAGTTTGACATGTCGGTTTTCCTGATCACTGTTCAATGATTGGGACTAGTACAAGTTGACAAGACGATCAGGAGAATCCTCCTACTACAACTGAAAAGGTATGCATTGGATTGTACTACTTCTGAACAATGTATTCTACATCAAAGGGAGCATGCAAGAGATCAATGTAACACAGCTACACAATACTTGAAAAAAAATTAACTGATCTTTCAATGACTAGTAGTCTAGTACACATTAGATTTAGTGGTTGTATTAATTATGACTTTAACTTTTAAAATTCGTATTTTCTATACAATGTATGAAGTTTCAACTTTTCCTCCAGAGTGAAAGAGAAAACTCAACTCCTCTTTACGTTTACATAGTTATCAGCATCAGCCAGAAATTGACTTATGATCTGAAAAACGATTCGAGTTGCAACTGAAATGTTAAACCGAGTCCAGATTCTTGAGCAGCCATTGTTGGCTGTCCAAAATCAATTTAGTCACTGCTCATTATCTCACAGCATGCACGACCTAAGAAATCTTCAAAAATTTTGCATTTTGCAAAAATCTCACAGGGAGCAGCCATTGACCACATCTGCTGGTAGATCAAGTCATTCTTTGTTCTCTCACTATCTCATTTATGGCATTTGTACTCTTGGTGAAACCTGTGGCTATAGCACACCCAACTTTGTCAAACATTTTGAACATCATGGTGTATATATACCACATTTTTTTTATCAACATGCACTTTCTGAATTTTCACAGTGTGCTTATTTCCAAAAATATATGTACAGGTCAAGTATAATTTAGCATTTCAGATTTCAAAGCCATGTAGTAGTAAATCCTATTCCTAGTTTTAAATCATCGATAAACTTCGGTAAAAAAATCCAAGTGCACATCCATTTTTATGCAATTATCCCTGCAAAGGATATGAAGTGAACGACGCGGAGAATAGTCAAGAGCGAAAGTGCACGCGTCAATCGTCTCTGTACCAGCTCAAGCTGTATCAACCAGCAGAATTGTCCAAGTCAAAGAGTATCTATCAAACAGTTCGTCTCATGTCGAATGGTTTCAAAATTCGTTCTCATGCATGGATGTTACAGAATAATTTCGTTGATTCAGTCGAGGGGTTAAAGCGAATGAAAGAAAAAAAATCAACTTGACTCGTGGTTTTTTTATTAAAGATATACCATATATGCTTTATGTACGCACTATTGTAGAGACAAATGCAGCAACCCAGTTTCAGTTGATTCTCTATTAGATCATAGTTGGTCTAGATCATGCGCAATTATTTGTCTAACAATAATATTTAGCCAAAATCCTAGTTGATACTGTAACGCCCCTGTTTCCAGGGACGCCAAAACCCGGCATCCCGCAACTACCCATGCATGGCCAGTTACGGAGTGTCGAGTAAGAGAATATCATCACAAACATGCTTACAGCAAAAGAACCAACTTTATATTACAACGTAAGGTTTAACAACCAGGTTTTACTGCAACGGGCATGCAAGCCCGAAATATATTACATTACAAAACAACTGCCAGGAAATTTGAGCGCGATTGAGACCTAGAGCCACGGATCCTCATCGAAGAACTGCTCCTCCGAAGCTTCTTCGACTGGCTGACCTTCACCCGCACTTTGAAACTCTGAAGCGGTTTTGCAAGCCGTGAGCACAACAGCTCGGTAAGTTATAAGGGAAACCCTATCTTAGCTAGTTGCACGGATCACCAAAGGATGGGGGTATACTTGTTTTATTAATGTATGTGGATGCTATTTTATTTGTAAACATTTTTAAAATTCCAAAACCAAGGACTACTCCTTATGATTAAGGGGGTTTTCAATCAAAGTTAATTATCCACTAACCATGTTAAACCCTGTGAAATCTACTTATGCCTTACTGTTGGAATCACCTATAGATACAATTCCATTAACCGAGAGCACGACGTATTCGAATACCATTTAATTGACTCTGTAGAGTTGCCCAACTTTACCCACAAGTAATCTTAACCCTCATGACTGAGTTAAGGAACCAGGTTGTTTCACTGCTCAACTCTTGGTATACATTCTACCCGATAGGTTAGGGGCTTGCACACCCTCGGGTATCCGTTGGCCGACACGGAACGCTAGGCCCGAGTCGTGGAGACCTATCGTTGTCTTAGTCCAGATCTGCTGATCCACACCGACTCCCAATGTAGGGCTTCACTTAAGTTGAACAACTACTAAATCAGGGTTGACAAGTCAACACCTGTGGTTGAGCGGCCAATATGTCATTTGCTCAGCACAAGGGTCTGGTCCCTACATTTTCATAAGGCCTCAGCCTCCACCCTAGGGTAAAACGGTGGGCGAAGACCGACTCGCGGTGTCCCACAGAACCTTTACCCTAAACCCCAACATTTTAAATCTACCGGCCCGTGGCCACAACCTTAGTAGTGTAAAGTTTGCATGAAGTGTAAATATCCTACAATTAATTATATCATTATGTAATTATAACTAGGGCTATCAAAGGCATGACAGCAATTTAACATGGCAATTATCGGTGTTAGGAAATATCTAAATATCAGGTCATTCTAAACATTTCATTTTTAGCAATCAGCAATTCACAAATAACCATAATGCAAATACCATAAATACATAATTTAAATGGCATGTGATTCAACATTATCAAGGTCTTGCAACTTGCCTTGGAACTCGACGACCTCGGCAACCTCGTACGCAGCAGTCCCTTGATATTGGCCTTGCCCTGAAGCCTCCGAAAACTCTGACACTAGCGCAAACACACAAAAATAACATAAGTTCGGCTTGAGCCTAATCAAGCGAGAAAAATAAATCTATGGAAAAGGAGCAAAATGCGTAAATATTCAAATGAGGGATTTTTGAATTTTTCAGAGATGAATTTGGTGGATTGGAGGTCAAAAATGGGTTCAGGGCATCAAAATGAGCAAGATGGTGTAATTTGAAAATTTTTGGGATTTTCTATGATTTTCTGGGATTTTATTTGATTTTCTGGATTTTTAAAAATTGGAAAGACTCTAGAAATTCATTGTGAACAGTACTGGGTCGGCCCAGTGCAACAGTGCAGCCCAGGTGCGGCAGTCAGCCCACGCGGCCGAGCGACCCGTGTGGCCCATGTGCGAGGCGGCCGGCGCGGCCGAGCGGCCCGCGTGGCCCATGTGCGAGGCGGCCGGCACGGCCGAGCGGCCCGCGTGGCCCATGTGCGAGGCGGCCGGCGCGACCGAGCAGGCTAGGAGGCCTCGGCCCACGCGCGCGCGCCTACCCAAAGTGGATGGCCGACGCGTGGCCCGGATGAACGGCAATGATGCAGAGGCAAAGAACAGCTTGGATCGGAAACGGTGAGACGGATCGAACAGTTATGGAAGGGGGTTAGATCTAGCGGTTGCGAAGGAAGGTGTTTAATGAGATCGGATGGCCGGGAGAAGTCGCCATCCGACGGCCGACTTTAAACGGCAACGGTTGGCACGGACGGCCGAGACGTGGCCACATCACCCGAGATGTCATCTTCTTCCTCCGGCCGCCACAGGGCCTTCGGGACAGAGCAATGGCGACGATGGACGATTGGGCACGAGGAAGGTTGTCGGTGGCAATCGAGGGTATGGGTGGGTGGAGCTCGGCTTAGGGGTTCCATTTTGGGGCCTTGGGGAACGAGAGCATGAGCGGCGGCAGCCGGGGCAGGAGGGAAGCTAGCGGCTTCTATGGCGCCTCCCGATCTCTCCGGAGACCCTTCGGCGAGGTGGGAAGCGATTCGAGCATCTTCGTGGTATAGGGTCTACGGTGAGGAGGTTTGCTCAAGCTGGGGTGCTCCGGTTGAGACTGGCCATAGAAGGGTCCTACGGCCGACGGTGAGCTTATGGTGGGGGAGCTCCACAGAGATGCTAGCCAAGAAGGGAGCTCGAGGGTGGCTTTGTGATGCCTTGAGGGTGCTAAAGCAGCAAGGAATCGAAACATGGTGGTTGGAAATGGAAGGATTGAGTGGATGCCTCACCGGCTCAGGGGAGGTCGGCGGCGGAGCTACGACGGAGGGAGACTCGATTGGGTGGTCTTGGCGAGGAATTGAGGGTCATAGGGGCTAACTGCTGGGTTGAAGAGGCTCGGATGGCACGGGGAACAGGGAGATGAGGGGAGTGAACAGAAGAGCTCCGACGGAGGGGAGAAAAAGAGGGGGAAAGGGGACGGCGCGTGGCACGGGCAGACGGTCGAGGTGACGGGGGTGGGTGACCGAGCGACAGCGCTATGATGTGGCGCAGAGGGGAGTAAATATGGGCGACGGCCATGCGGGCAGTTGAGCTGCCCAGATGGGCGCCGGCGCGCAGCGCGGAGGAGGGAGAAGCAACGACGACTGCCAGGTGGGGCCAAGGGACGCGATAGGGCGATGCTGGTTTTTGATCGGCAGGCGACGGAGTGGCGCGGGCGGAGCAAACAGTGGGCGGGGGCGCGCTTGCACGCGGGCGCAGGCAGAGAAAGAAGGCGGGAGCGGGAGGAGGCGCCAGGGGAAAGAGGAAATGGGAAGAGGGGAAGGCGCCACCGAACTGAGGAAGCGCAGAGCCGAGAGAAGAAAGAGGGAAACGCCAGGACTTTCCAAAAAGGGAAAGGGCTCAAAAATTCTCCAAAAATCAGGGAAAATTCACAAAATTTTGTTTTGAAATTTTGGGGTCCTTCAAACACAATTTGTTTATAATGTCTCAGACTCCCAATAATGTGTCAAAATGGTCAAATATATATAGTTCGTGTTTGGAGGGTGTGGAAATAAATTAAATCCTAGAATTCGTCCCCTGGCTCTGACTAAATCATGCACAAAAGAGTTTTAGATTGTCTCTGTTTGACATTTGGAGCATAACATATGCACCTAGTGCTTGACTAGTGAAGTTCTTACCTCATGCCAGCTAATGAATCATGTGAAAAGGCCATGAGAGTTGCTCATTTCCCTTGACCCACAGCCGATATCTAGAGAGAGAATGGATTTGACCTATGTTAACGTGGTATATATATATACACCATGATCCAAATGATATTTTCCTCCAAAGCATGACGTCATAACCACGTACGATTTTGTCATATTACAAACTTTTTCATATATAGATTCATTAAGTAAGTATAGTTTGGGACAATCAAGGCCTGCAGACCAACCGGGAGAAACAAAGAAGGCTAGAACAGAAGATTGGGAGAAGCAAATACTGTAGCAAAAACGACACAAGGACCAAACAACACAAAAGAGGCTAGAACATTAGGCTTGAATAGAAGGCGACGCAGCAAGAGCCTGGCTCTGAATGAGATCGGCCAGCCTAGAGTTACTTGCTGACGACCAAGTGAGAAGTTTCAGCTTGATGCCTTAGGTCCACTTGATCATACGAACACGCCATGGAGGATAAGAAAATGACACGCAGATAGCTAAGCATGCATCTGGAATTCTGGATAAAAAAATATAATCTCTGGTTCACAAAAATTGATCGATTACATTTTTTTTATTACGAGGAATTACATTAGGGTTGTGATCAAAATGGCTGAAAAGCCTGTGGCTTATGGCTGAAAACACTGTAGCTGGCTGAAAAAAGCACTGTAGCTGACAGAGGCTTATTTACCATAATTAAATTTAAAAAAATTTAAAAATAGAAAAAACATATTAGCCCATCACGTATAATGTAAACAAATACGAGGAAAAAAAGAACCGGTAAAAAAACTCAAAAAAAAGCCAAAAGTTCAGAAAAAGACGAAATTTATGAATAGTGCAAAAATAAGCTGAAGCCAAAAGCTCGAGCCATTTTGATCACACCCTAGATTTTGCGTATGCGTTTGAGCATGTCTAAGTTGTCAGCTCGAATCGCACGCACTACATCGCACGGCATCCGTTTTTCAGTCAAGAACGTCGTTTTTACTGACCTGGAAGGATGCAGGTATGGCGACTGAAGCCAGCGTCAAGTTAACCCTAGTTGGTCCTGGATTAAATTCGTACAAGTGGTCATTCCTGTTTTTTTTTAAAAAAAATACGATGGAGTCATTCCTATGACGTCATGAGCATTAATATTATTATAATTTTTACAACGCTCACTATGGTCAACTAGTAGTGTGCTCGTGCTAACGCTACGATAAAATACAAAACAAGATAAAATTTGTAAAAAATAAAACGAACAATCAGATTCATTAAGATTCACGTCTCATATATTGTATAACCAAATGTTTTTATCACATAATGAATGTCACATAACGACTGATCCTTTGAGGAGGCGACAACATCATTGGACTCACCCACCAACGACTTTCTCCATCCCCATATTGTTTAAACTTAAGACTACAAAGAAAAACTTCATCCTAGATTGACAATTGATATACATGCTAGTTTGCCGTTCAGCAAATCGATTCGATTTTGCAGCTTGCCGTTCTTGTAGATTGTCCACCTCGTTCTCCAAGTGAATGTGAACGTCCATGCGAATAGTGTTTGAAGCAGCTATTCGTTGTACTCGTCAAACCCTTTCTAACGACTTGGCTATTTTCGTAGCATTTTAATCTATGCTCGATTAAGGAACCAGGGGGTGGCATTACCAACTCAGCGAACAGCCGAACCAACCATCTACAACGATGTGCAATTAAAACACAACCACTGGAAGGTGCGCTTGTCTCACGCCTGGCCACGTACAAGTTGCTGGATTGTGAAGTCTGCAACACCAAAACCATGTGCCCAAAGCGGGAAACAATTAGCCTGATACAATGTAGTGCAAACGGCGCGAGTACCAACCGAGCCATACACACCTGAAAACTTATGTGTGTGTGTGTTCACCGCTTCACAATACCGTAATGAACAAATGATCGTGGTAACTGGAGTACATACAAGCATAACGAAGATGCCGATGATTAAAAATAAGTCTGGTTGGAGCCAACATCTCAAAAAAGAGCCTGAGCAAATGTAAGGAATGAGAAAATGGCGATAATCTGAACGGTGACCAAAACTTGGCCAGCACTGCGCGCGCACACACACACAGCCATATAGACGCACTGTGTGAAACAGATCTTTGAGAGCCGCAGCGGAGAAACTAATGTCTTTTATTTTAAAAGGAAATGTGTAAACATGTCATACTTGACAGATCCACAAGCTTTGCAGAGGTTGCAAGACAATTTAGGATGAAGCTATGAACTATGCACAAAACGTCAGAAAGCACAGCAAAATTGGACTATACCCAGTTCCTTGAATCGATGAAACGTTATGAAAAAAAGATATTGTGATATTCCTCTGTGCTGTACTGTACTATCAAGAATTTTGTCATATGGGCATGTATGACTGAACTCGCAGCAGCAGTGGTTGCTGTACTTTATGCACCACGGCAAATGTCTTGTCGGGGATGTTAACACCAGAATTGCAGTGCTAACTACTCAGTCCACATGTTGTTTTCTTTTGAGACGAAGATTTACATACCAAGTTGCAAGGCAGCGCAGTATCAATCCCACAAGTGTCTTGAATAAGGCGAGCATAAAATAAGTCAGAACTGACCAAAGCAGAATCCAGAATATTCTCCAAATAACCGGGCTGGCGGGAAGGAGGGTAGCATAAACTGGAGTCAATACGCGAATTACCTAAAGAAACAACATGTTGCTTGCTTGTAAGTAATCTGTAAATGCAAATGTGGCAGTATAAGAGCATGGACATTTGACGTGTGAACTTACCACACAAGCAGGGGCAAGAGGGATGAATGTTAGGTCCTTCTGACGGTCATCAGGTTTGTCATTCAGAATCTGCCCAAACAATTTTCAGCAAGATAGTTAGATGAACAAGGTTCGAATTCTGGGCAACTGAAATAGCAATACCACAAACTTTTGGTATGCAAAACCAATCAAAGCAGGATAATGATACTTGGACATATTTCCTGAGGATAATAACAAAGATAAAAGGGACATACTGAGAAGCAATGTTCAAGGCATGCCAATCATATGTCCAAATGGAAAATCGAATTTTTCACCAACATATTCCTAATATTAATATATAGACGAGTTCCTAAATACAGCTAGGTGAAAGGCAAGTCAATAGAATGCAGTAAAAGATAATACTGTCAGGGAATCACTAACAGAAAATTAAAAACCAAGGAGGCAGCACTGCAATAGTACAACAGTAATAAAACCAATGTCTACCAACCAAATAACAATGTTTTATGTGCATTTATGCATATTAACCTTTTTAACTCAGAAATAACTTCAAATCTTATTCTCGTTTATTATTTATTTCAAGTATCAAAATAGCATAGGCCCTATAGCTTGCAATGCTATTAAAATCAAGATAAACATGTAACGGATGAAGTAATTTATCAACACATCACCTGCTTGCATAGGTCTTCCAAAAACTCTGAATAAGCAACTGGTTTTATCTCATTAAATTTTGCAAGGAAAGAATGCTTGATAGCATCAATAAGTACTTCACACATAGATACCAAGGAGGCATTCTGCAAAGAGGAAAATAAATAATTAATGTGATATTGCTTCTGAAAACATTTAAGTCTCTGACTACAAGAAGGAAAGATAACGAAATAATTATTGAACTTACAAGAAGAAAACTGTCAAACCATGGTCCCTCTACTTCCAAGATATTTTGAGCAAGTACAAACAGTAGAAAGGCTGTGATGTGAAATCTCTCAATGATGTCTGCAAATTTTAATATTAGAACCAGATGAGCTGCGGCTTCATATCAACAATTATCAAGAATTAAGCATTACAGAGAAAAAGAAAAAGAAAAGATTAACTGGGGCATGTCAAATGTAGAGCACAACGCTAATTGAACACTACAACATAAAAACAGAGTAGTTATTTTGCCATCACTGAATTGCTTGAAACCAAGGCTCACAATTTCTTGCCAGAACAACATGAAAGGGTTGAACCTTAGTTATTTTGCATCAATGAATTGATTGAAACCAAGGCTCACAATTTCTTGCCAGAACAACATGAAAGGGTTGAACCTTGCACTTCTAAATGGCCCACAAGTTGTTTCTAGAACATGAATGAATATCCAACATGTCTAGTTTAGTTACCACCAAAGAAATATATGTAGACAATTTATTTACAAAGTCCAACTTGGCACTATTCTCATACCTAAGGAGCTGAAGTGCTGAACACATTAAGTTTCAAGATATAAAGATCTTCAAACAAATATATTAGAAGGCTTGGATAAATGGGATTAGTTTTGTTCTTTTCAGAAGTAAGACAAATGGCAGGAGACTATTACCTGAGGTTTGTTGATGAAAGACCCATGTGTGCTTCCAAGATCATAAAGGAAAATCTCCCCTTCATTTCTAAACTGCAGAACTAAAATAACATGAAAGCATCTCAGGAGTGTGCCTCTTAAGCACTTAACAAGAATATATTACAAATTATAATTAGGTAGTACTGTTTTGCCTGAATCCTATTATTACCTTCTCTGGTTAATGAACATTAAATCCATTATGACATGTCCAGAAATTGTGGACTCGGAGATTATTTTAAAATCAATGACAGTTGTAAAAAAAGAACAATTGCTCATAAAAACACTTTAAGTAATATATTTTGTAAGGAAAAGTATAGTAGAAGCACCTATTTACATGAGAAAATAAACTGTAGAACTGCAATATAGTTAATCAAGTCCCTCAAATTCTTGACTTTGTGGTATTAAATTCTTTCCGCTAGTTAGGGCTATCTTATTCATATGTTGTAGCATGCTAAATGAGTGCTTGCTCATTGACATAATGACATGGCATTGCTCATAGCATATTAGTATCATCAACAAAGACGGAAAAAGTATGCATGTGGTACTTCACCTAATGTTAGCACCAAGTCATCAGTGGTAGTAATTTTACATGTGCGCAATGCACTCCAGGTAGAACTTAACAAACTAATGGAAGGATTCCATTCAGTAAAATTAAAATCAAGTGCTATTAGGATCTTGATTCCATGACTTGAATGCTCAGTCTCTTGATTCAACTTGATTTCATTGTCAAGAGGTCATCCATTTAATTTTGGCAATCAATAAACAGTTTTTTTAAAAGCAATATCCTCTCAAGAAAAAACCTTATTCAAAGGGAAGTTTCATGGCTTCCGGATGCAATACCATTACATATATGTTCATGAATATATCAGCATCATCAATAGAAGTTGTGCCCACTGTTATCCCCAAGGTTCAAAATATTGGGGATGGACCATCTACTGGTTTCCAGCCAGCTATCTCAGGAATCGGTAAAAAGGTGACCGAGATTGCTGTTCCAAAAGTATTTCCATTTTTTGTTTGAAAACAGGTACCATCCAGACATCCAGTTAATGGAGTGAAGCAGACAGCTAAACCCCAGATTCCTTAAGGTTGTAAAGTACTAACAAAGAACAAGTTCTCTTTAAGTTTCAAACTAAAAACACCCCAAAAACCAGCAAACTGCTGGTTTAAGAACCCACTGTGGACCAGGAAGTAAGTTAACCGGCAAGTTAAACACCATGATTTTGAACTTTGATTCTACCTATGTCATAATTGACAAGAAAAATAGGTAAAACATACCGGCATGAAATCGAGAAATAGTCGGATGCTCCAGTACAAAATCACATAGATCAATTCGACCAAACATGTAAGCTCCTTTCTTGGACCTGCAACATGCAATGCCAGTCATTCACCAGCCCACAACTCGGTGAAATAGAAGATGCTTTCGTATGCTTCAATGCAAAAGGTGCTCAGAGAGCCATAGTGCAACGAATCAAAACATGAACGAACACTTAGCCACTTTTCGTCTGTTCCTTAGGGTAATAATTAACCAGTTCACGCAACTAAAAGACACACACGACAAGCCAATGGCAAACGTGGCTCCCACACAAGCCAATGACAACGTGAAAAGTGAATCAATTACCTGGCGATTGGGGCCGTAGCGATCGCTGCCTCCGGAACCGGGGGAGCCGGTGGAGACGAAGCCGA
Source organism: Dendrocalamus latiflorus (assembly GCA_017311315.1). Taxonomy (NCBI): domain Eukaryota; kingdom Viridiplantae; phylum Streptophyta; class Magnoliopsida; order Poales; family Poaceae; genus Dendrocalamus; species Dendrocalamus latiflorus. Next base: position 2,075,637 of record CM029636.1, on the reverse strand, counting down.
GGTCGGTGAAGGAGGTGGGTAGCCTGGGAGTGGAGGCGGAGCCGTCGGCCACGAGCACGCCATCCATGATGAGCACCTCGTCGTCCGTCGTCTGCGACATTGGGGAGTTGAGGAAGAGGAGGTTTCCCATCTTCGGCGTTGGGGAGACCTCGGGGTAGGCGCGGTTGCGGTTGTAGCGGAGGTGCGATTCGTGGAGCCCGAGGTCCAACCCACCGGACGACAACGACCCGGAGCTCCCGCCGTGGCCACGCGCTCGAGGCGGATCCACTCCTCCTCGCGGCGGCGCGCGAGGTCGGCCTCGGTGACCTTGGGCGCTGGGGCGCCGACGCGGGCGGCCATGCGGGCGGCGGTCTTGGACGGGGCCGAGGCGGCGGCGGCCTCCTCCTCGGCGATGCGGCGGTTCTCGGCCTTGCAGGCGGCGGCCTCGGCCCGCTTCTCGGCGTCCTCCTCCCGGCGGCGCACGGCGCGGGACTTGGGACCCTCGGCCTCGCGCCAGTACTGCTCCTCCTTGGCGCGCTCCACGCGCTCGCGGCGGTCGGCCTCCGCGGCGGAGCGGCGCTCGCGGGCAGCCTCCGCCTTGGAGTTGACGCCCATCTTCTTCGGCCTCGCTCGGTTCGGTCGGTCGCTGGGGAGGAGGCGGCGGCGGCGGAGCGGGGGAGGCGGCGGCGGCGGTAGTGCGGTAGTAGAGATATCAAAGCACAAGCGGCGGCGGCGCGGGGTGGGGGGGAGGAGGAGACGGCGGCGGAGCGGAGGGGTGGGGGGAGGAGACGGCGGCGGAGCGGACGGGGTGGGGGGAGGAGGAGGCGGCGGCGCAGGGTGGGGGGAGGAGGAGCCTACCAGATCTCGTCGTTCGCCGCCTCAAACCCTAGATCCGGGTGCCCCGAGGAAGGATAGCAGCCCCTGGGCCGCGCTGTTGCCGCTGGCGGCGTCCGCATCGTCGAGGAAGAGGTCCTCAGGCATGCGGAACGCGCCGTGCGCGGCGACGATGGCGCCGCCGACGAGCAGCCCGGAAATGATGAGCGACGCGGCGGACGTGAAGAAGAAGGCGACGAACGACGCGACGATGAGCCCCAGCAGCGTCTCGCGGTCGGAGAAGGTGCGGCCGAAGAGAGGGCTGGTCGGAGGAGCGGAAGAGGTAGAGGAAGCACCAGGCGGCGAGGAGGCCCAGGAGGATGAGGAGAGAGAAAGGGTGGGCCAGGAGAGACGCCGCGAGCGCGAAGGCCACCACGGTGGCGTAGTTCACGGCTTCACGCGGGGTGGGGTTCTGGCTTCAACGATGAGTGATGAAGTTTGGTCCCAACAATCTGATCCGTTGGATCTGAGTGAGTAAGAGAAAGACAAGGTTAGATGGGATCTTGTCCCTTCATTTCAAACGTTGGTTGGGTTTGATGGTAAATTTCTGGGTGTACTTAGGATAGCTAATGACTGTGTGGTACAATTTTCTGTGTGGCTTTAGGATTATTTTTTAGGTGCATTATTAGTTTAGATTAGATAATGAGGACATTGGACAACCGTCATGTCTACAACAGCCTCGCACCCAATGAAGCTAATTAACCTCTGTGCATGAGACAACGACCAATTAATCAACCGAGTTAGTGATTCAAATGTCTCCGAGTCACCGACCTATTTGGTTCTTTTGGGCTCGCTGCTTGTAGGTTTTAGCTTTTGTTATAGTAACTAACTTTCAAACAGTACGTCTCTTTAAAATAGTATCTACAAATCGATTATAGTAAGCATTGTACCGACTTCAGCTATACTGCTCAAAATCATATGCGATTGTCTCTCTCTACGTACTCTCTCTCGTGTGAACAGACAGAATTTAAAAGTTATAAATCATATAAAAAAAATGTGTGGTATATCCTACACGGTGAGTATCTCTCTCTACTTATTACCGCGTCCTCAACAGGGCACAATGACAAGGAGAAAGTTGATAGCTATCTCTACCTACATGACTGGACCATCGACCCCTGTCCATTATTCGGCATTTGGTCTTCATTTCTACTAGTAGTGCATGCGACCAGGTTTCAGAAAACTGGCGAGAACCGGCCGCGAACCAACCGGTTTTTCGGTAGGGTTTTGTTAAATATTATCTGAATATTTTTTCCCTAACTATTATCCAGATTTATGACCATTAGATTAGAAATTCAATGATCATGAATTCTTCCCTCTCCTCTTGAATTCTACCCCCTCTCCTTTGAAAAAAATATCCCACCTTTAAAAACAAATGGCTCCTTGTTCTCTAATCCAAAGGTCATAAATTTGGATGATAATTAGAAAAAAAAAGCATCCGAATGATACCTAGACACTCCTTTTTCGGAATTGGTGCAAAACCGATTTTACATAATTTTCTCGCGTACTTACTTTTTTTTTTTGGGAGGGGTTAGAATTTGGTAAAACTAAAAAGGGATTGCAAAACAAAACCTTTGTTTCTCAAGTAAAACCTGAACGGCCCAAAGAACCTGATTTGCATATGACTACGCAAGAAATCTAGCCGTAAGAAAAGGCCATAACCGATACTTAATTTTTATGGAATCACTAATTAATCGAGTTGAGGGTATACCTATATTAAGCTTTAAGAACCTGAAAGCGCATATGATGGAGTGACACACCCCTGCAATTTAATTATCGATTTGCTTGACACGTTGTTACTTGATCGGTTCGGCTGAAAGCCTCATGGCTTATGGCTGAAAACACTGTAGCTGCCTGAAAAAAGCACTGTAGCTGACAGAGGCTTATTTACCATAATTAAAATTAAAAAAATCTAAAAATAGAAAAAAATATTAGCCCATCACGTATAATGTAAACAAATACGAGGAAAAAAAGAACCGGTAAAAAAACTCAAAAAAACCAAAAGTTCAGAAAAAGACGAAATTTATGAATAGTGCAAAAATAAGCTGAAGCCAGAAGCTGAAGCCATATTGATCAGGGCCTCGCAGTACTCATTAGTTAACATTGTACATTTTAGCTTATGGCTAAAATTGTACTATAGCTGATTAAAAGGTGATTTATTTGGTGTAATTAAATTTAAAAAAATTTAAAAATAGAAAAAATATGTTATCTCATCACTGACAACGTGAACGAATACGGGAAAAAGAAACGGCAAAAAAACTTTAAAAAAGCTAAAATTTTAAGAAAAAAACGAAATTTATGAATAATGAAAAATAAGTCATAAACCTAACCTCCCCCGCGTTTAAGAGCTTAGTAGTATTTTACTAATTAACTCGCTTGCTGTTTGGGTGTTACCACCGACTAATCATATGACGCTGTTTTTTTTTGATATGATCATATGACGCTGTTGCTAACTATACAATACAGGAACGTACACACGCACGTTACATCACGTTGGATAAGTCAGCAAATATTGGAATAATTGAACCAAAATCATGTGCCGATCGACCATTTGTTTGAGACCTAACTACTAACCACCCTACTGTTTGTTTCCGGTATGCATTTTTTTTTCTTCAAATGCAGCGTCTGAACTGTCTGTGAGCAGCTTCTTTCATTAATTGCTGTTGCACGAGAAGACAAATATGTATATATATAGGCACCATGGTATCCCAGTTAATTATACTAAATGTATATTCGTGTGTATATATACATATATACACACACGCGCACACGAAATATATCCTATGCACTCATATATGGTGCACTCATCATGCACCCCTAAAAAAGTAATAGAAAATTTTGAAAAAATTTCTACATATATTCCATTGTTTACTCTACCTATATATAAAATTTCAAATTCAAATTCATTATATATTAAGAGCAGGAAAAAAGAGAAAATTCTGATAAATTTATTAGAACAATGGGTGTTAAGACTTAGATCACAGCTACTGCGAGTTGCAAAGACTCAGCAAAGATAACCATTTATAACATATGCTTATAGAGACCATAATTCTAGTCATTAAGCAGGCCTACAAGGTTCAGCATAATACAATACAAAACTACTACAAAAAACGATATAATATAATATAATATAACATAATTCTGGTCTTCTGCATATTTTACAGGTAGCTAGAGCGCCAGAAACCCTACTGCAAACATGGGAGTCTTTGCAGGAGGAAACAGAAGAAAGAAAAAAAAGAAAATCCTCATGATTATTTCCAGCTGGCTTAGGATTGAGATCCTCTAATCTTGTGAAGCAAAGTCGGAGAACACTGACTGATTTTGGGAGCTTTTCAGCCGTTGGATGCAACAAGTACCGTGACTTTGCTTCACAAAACCAGAGGATCCGGTTCCGCTGCCTTGATGTTTGCAGCTCCACCACCAACCGGATAAGCATACGCTGTTTATGCTAGAAATTCAACCTTGTATCAATTTCGAACGACCAAACAACGAATCAGATGTTATGTATCTCTTCTGATAGGCATAATCATATAAGAACCATCCAGCTGAATCTGTAGCGGGATATTAGACTAAAAACTGTCGTTAATTTCTGCCCTCATCCAAAAGTTACCAGACTATGTTGAGTTGCCAAACCCACCAGATTTTCCAGAATTGTTGCCCCCAAAGCTGCCAAAACTGCCTGTGCCAGAATTGCCAAAACCACCACCAAATCGACCTGAGCCAGAATCCCCAAATCCACCCGACCGACCAAAACCTGACCGGCCCGAACCCGAATCGCCAAACCCACCACCTGAGCGACCAAATCGGGAATCCCCGAATCCACCACCCCCACCAGAACGACCAAATCCTGATTCACCAAATCCACTGCCTGAACGGCTAAATCCACCACCTGACCGACCAAATCCTGAATCACCAAACCCACCACCTCGACTTGGAGAGTTACCAAAACCACCGCTGCGCCCACCAAAACCTCGATCACGCCCATACCCACTACTTTCACGACTAAATCCTCCGCTTCCGCTTCCAAAGGAATCAAAACCGCCACCCAGCAAGTCAGAACCTTCAACATTAATCTTTGGAAGCTGGGAAGAAATGGAAAACCCATGAGTGTAATGCAATGAAAAACGATTTGAATAAAATTCACGTGGTGCAAACCATCAACCCTTACCTCTGTAAACTTGCACCCAACATCATTCTCAAACACCCTGATAGCTCTACTTTGTTGATGGTTGTACATCACAATGGCAGTACCCTTCTTCCCAGCACGGCCAGTTCGGCCAGACCTGTGAACGAACAACTCCGAAGAGTTTGGCAATTCAAAGTGTATCACCTGAACAAGGATAGAGAGCCAGTTAAAGAATACATATTATATATTTTGATAAAGAAGTGTTGTTGCCAACATTTTAAAAACACAGTGATAAATACTAAACAAAAGGAAATAACTCAAAAGAAAATAGAAAAGCACTAACCAAATCTACATTTGGGATATCTAAACCACGAGCAGCAACATCTGTGGCAATCAAAATATTAAACCGGCCATCACGAAATCCTGCAAGTGTTCTCTCTCTTTGGGCTTGTGAGATATCTCCATGAAGGGGCTGGCACTGGAAACTCCGACTCATGGTGTGTGACAATCGATCAGCATCCCTTTTTGTTTGTGTAAATACGATGCACTTACCACCTTTAGCATGCTCCTGCAATGAATAAATACATTACTTGAAATATTCAAGCAACAAAACCAGATATCACTAGAAAAGTATTTAATTAGTATTATGATACAAAAATAATATTAAGGTAATCTATAATTACCTGAATCAATTGTCCAAGGACAGCAGGTTTTGAATAATTCTCTGAAGCAACAGAATAAATACTGATTCCTTCTGCTAGCTTCTGGTCATCTTCACCCACCTACAAAAAGGGAAAACATCATAAAGCAATTCCAGGTAGTAGCTAACGATTTCTTAGTGGAACAATGTACACATAATACAGTAACTCGTTACAGATGAAACTAAGAGCAGCTTTCTCCCATATATTTTTCCTTTGGCAGTTTATAGCATTGGTTAGTGAGGTGAATTGACTATAATTTTGGAATTTCAGGTGTAGTCACATACATTGCTGAAAGGTAATTCTTGTTAAGACCTCAAATTCCAAATGCTAGTTTTCACAGCATTAGTCTTGAACGGGTCAAGAAAAATTAAATTATTTTCACTTGCACAATAAGTAAAGAAAACTTTGCAGATGTTTGTTATTGTGGGCATTGACACCACTAGAACAACATTCCAGATCTGCCACTTGATGCCAAATACTAATACTTATCTTAATAAGAAAAGATTTAACAAAAGTCAGAAGTGGCAGTGAAGGATATGGGAATCCAGCAGAACAACATGCGACAAAAGATTTAACAAAAGTCAGAACTAAGTGGCAGTGAAGGATATAAGAATCCAGCAAAACAAAATGTTAACACTAACAGAATTGAACTTATTTTGGGTTATTAAGTTCCAATTTAGAAAAGGTAACTAATGTATAGACACAGCGAATGCATGATAAAAACAAGGAAAGATAGGGATAACATTCCACAAAGTATGCAATGAAATCTAAAGTTACAGAGAAAAGTTAGCAATAAATGCGTGTAAAACCAGTGTAACACTACGACAAGTAGCACTCACAAGGTCAATTGTGACAGGATCTTTGAGGTACTTCTGTGTGAGCTTTCGTATCCAGCTTGGCATTGTTGCAGAGAACATCAAAGTTTGACGTTGTGGCGGCACCCTATCCAAAATCATCTCAACATCTTCATCAAAACCCACCGACAACATCTGGTCTGCTTCATCAAGAACAACAAACCGGACCTCTGACAAATTCAGTGCGCCTCTTTTTAGCAGATCAATTACCCGTCCAGGTGTCCCAATAACTACATCAACACCGTCATTAAGTTTTCTCATTTGTTGGCTAATTGGAGTGCCTCCGTACACACAGATTGTATCCAGAGGGGAAGAATCGAGGAATTCCTTCTCAACTTGTTTTGCAAGTTCTCTTGTTGGTGCCAAAACAATAGCCAGGGGAAACCTTCCAGGTCTATGAATCCAAAGAATCAATTGAGGTTACAAAACAACACAAGAGCAAACCGAAATAAGTAAAGAAAAAAGATATCAAATGTTAAAAGGATCCAAAAGTAAAGGAAAAACGATGTCAAATGTTGAGAGGATCCAAACTTACTTGTGCTTTTCATTATGGCGAATAATCGCATCCAATATGGGGATTCCAAACGCCAAAGTCTTCCCTGTCCCTGTTTTGGCACGACCAACCATGTCCCTTCCTTGCATTGCTGGCTCAAGGACCGCTCTCTGGACAGAATAGCAAAAAAGAACCCAAAGTTTAATATCCAAAACATGAAGCGTTCACCCATGGTGTGATCAGGTAAGATGTAAACAACTTACACTACCACCAGGGGAAAATGTTGAATGTTGATAACAAAATACAGGTACTTGAAGCAACCGTAAGCTCAAGAAGCAAAACAGAATAAACGAATTGGCTTGCAATTCTTGCATCATGTCTATTTATACAAGACTGCTCTGATTGAACCAATCTAGAAGCAGAACATGAAAAACAGCTGACCAATTGCTCATAAAAACTGAAACGCCCAAACAGGCATTTGATCATATCAAGTGACAAATACTGCAGTTATGGAACAATATAATGGTGAGGCAACTTTCTTTTTTTCTGTCAGTACAAATTCGTCAAGATGCTCTGGACTATTTAGTGTGGACTATCTTGTGCATAAGATTAATTGGCAATCAATCATTTGTGCACTCAGTACCAATGGCAGAAAGAACATCTTTGCCTCATATTGAGCTCAAAGATCCTTGAAAATCGCAAACAATTACATCATTTAACACCTAGACCCTATAATTAACACTTTAGTCAATTCCAACATATGAAAACTACCATGCTGAGGAAACAATGCAAACGGAAAAGGTAATGAACTAAGAAAGCACAATTCTAGGCGTAGCAATCAGTGCTACCCTTGGACTGACCTATGATCAAAAGCAATCAATTTTCCAGCAATTGAAATAACCCGCACACCACTAGATCTGTTGATCGGATTAAAAAGCAAAAGAAGCAACTTTCTTATGAACCAAACAACTCAATTCTTAGCAATCACAATTCGACTCCGGCTACATGGATCGAATTGTAGCTCCAGAGACAAAAGTTTGGTATGAATTCACAAATTGTAAATAAGTAAGCAACTTTCGCAGTCAACAGATGATGCTAGGAACAAATAATTACGCTCACGCTTCAATCGAAATTCGAAAGAAAGAAAAGGACTGGTGCTGCTCGCACCTGGATGGGGAAGAGCTTGGTGATGCCCTTCCCGGCGAGCCTCTCTACGATCTTGGACGAGATCCCGAGCTTGGCTACCTCCAGCCCCTCCTCCCCTGCGCCCCCAACTCCGCCCCCCGCCCTCTTCTCCTCCTCGTAGAACGACCCCTCGTCCGCCGCGAACTCCGCGCGCGCCGCGGCCCGGGCGGCCCCCGTCTCCCGGAACCCGAGCCACGCCGGCGACGAGTGGAACCACATCGCCGCCGATGGCGCCGCCGCCGGCAGAGGCGGCGGCCGCGGGACCGCCTCCGGGTGCAGCAGGGCGGCCGCGATGGCGGACACAGCGCGCCGCCGGAGGGGCGCCGCGCGTCGTAGGATGTAGTACATGGCTGCTGCTGCTGCTGGCGGCGGCTAGGGTTTTGGGCGTCGTCGGGGTTTAGGGTTGTGAGGAGCGAAGGGCAATGGGTTAAAAGGCGCAGGGCGAGAGATATTTCTGTGGCCACGGGTAAACTCCTACGGAATAAAAATTCCTTTACCTACAATCACTTACATGTGGGACCCAGAAGTCCGCAGCATACGGGCCCACAAGCCGGTGACTGTGGAAGAGCTCACGAAAATCGTGGTTGGTGCCTGTAGCAGCAGGAGGGCAATAGGTGGAGTTGTTAGGCGTGGGAAGGAGATGTCGTGACCAGAGCATGACATGTGGGGGCGGAAACTTCGTGGGGTCGGGGTATCAGTTGGTGGCGGCGTTGAGGTCGTTGGGATTTGGGGTACGAGACGCATTGCTTGGAGGAAAAGTTAAGCCATGGGCTTGCTCTTGTTTGGGCTGGCCCAAGGGGAGTACGCTCAATGGGCCTGGGCCGAAGCTTTGGCCCGTTAACCTTTTACCTGGGCTTGTCGGTTGCTTGAGCAGGCTGGAGGCGCGAAGTTTCGGCCTGCTTGGTGTTGCTTACATACATCCGAAAAATGGTCGCTAGTAATCTTGCACGCAAAAATCCACGTCACGCGCGTGTTGGGGCGCTGACGTGGATCATCTAGTGTTCCAGCGTGGAACGTGTGCTGGCTGCAAGCGGGGCCGGCCTGTCCGAACCCAAGGGCAGGTGCTGCAGATTGCAACTCGTTGTCAATCTAGCTGGTGTCAGGTACGTAACCACGGTGTTTCCTGCTGCAGCTTGAGTCTTATGTTGCAAACTACAGTTTACTCTGTGTATTCGGTTTTCTCACACACAGCACCACGCGGGAAATTTTCCATGTTCATGCGGGAGATGAGACCTTTTCTTCTTCTTCTCTGAACATGCAGCTAGGGGTGAAAACGGATCGGATATTTCCCGACCGACCGACCGCCGAATCCGAGTCGGATCGAATTCGGATAGTCATATCGGATAATTATCGGATTCGGAGTCGGATTCGGATAGTTGTTTTCGGATACGGATTCGGATTCGGGAGCGGACTATCCGACGGATACGGATACTATCCGGAATTTTATCGGATAATACCCGGATATAGTTTTCGGATATCCGGCCCATCAGCCAAATCATCATTTTCAGCCCATCAGCCCATTAGCAAATCCAAATAAATTCCAACAAATCCAATAAATGCAAATAACACCAAAAAAATTCCAGAAAATGCACAAAAAATACTATAAATCTAGGAGAACTTAGGGAAATAACATAAACAATTTTTAGCTTTTAGAAAATAGTTAAAATAAGTTTTTTTGCTCTTGACTTAAAAATAAAATCTAAAAAAATCCAAATAAATTTCAACAAATCCAATAAAATATGGGATATGATATGGAATGAGTAATATCCGATCGAATTCGATCCCTGTCACTCTGCTACTTGGATTATGTGCTAAAACAGCTATTTCCATCAAGAAAATAAGAAGATATGCTAAAAAAGGTTCAGCCATATGAATATATGATATATATCTCTCAGATCCTCATGTTTCATTCACTGGGATCGTTGGTAAGAATCCACATTTGATTTAGTATTGAGTGTTGACTGCAGCTTTTTACTAGTGAAACTGTACCTTTTGGAACTGTAATCATCTGTATTATCCGCCTATATTATCTGTTTCCGAGCCGAATTCGTTATATATCCGTCCCGACAGTACCGTATTCGAAACTCCGAATATTCCGAATTCGTATTCGTATCCGATCTTACCGTATTCGACTCCGAATCCGAAAAAAAATATGGATTAGGATACGGTTTAAGCAATATCCGATCGAATCCGATCCGTTTACACCCCTACATGCAGCTGCATTCTCTTCAGCGTTGAGGGAGTGTTCATGTTGGTTTTATGCTAATATAAAATACTTGATTTTTTAAAAGCGGGCTGCCCACTCCACTCGCTTTCGTCTCGCCCTGAAGATAATGTAGGAGTCACAAACGCACCACGCATCCCACTCCTCTCGTTTACGGCTCGCGCATGCATCTCTCCTTTAACTTTCCCAACTGCTCACATCCTAATTATAACAGTCGTTTCTTTCTACTACTACTGTTTATTTTTGGCCAATAAGATTTCCAATCTAGCCCATGCAAATTTTGTAAGTGCGCTGTATTCTTCTCGTCCTCGAGGCAGGGACGGATCTACAGTAGTTCATGGGTGTTCAGCTGAACACCCAAATTTTTTGACAAAAAATCTAGTATATATGATATATAATACATATGCATATATAAAATTGGGCCAGATTAACTCTTTCTGGCCACAATCAGCCGGCCCGCCCGAGGAAAAACGCAGCTTCGCTCGCGTCCCGCGTCCGCTTGAAGGGCCAGCCCATTTAGCTTTGCGCTGCGGCCTTCGGCCTTCGGCCCCAGGTCCCCCGGTCCGGTCCCTCCCCCGATCCGATCCCCACCTGCATTCCATACCCCGAGCGGCCGAGCCCGACGCAATACCCTAGTCGGCGACTCGGCGTCGACCGCGCCTCCGGCCCGCCGCCTGCGTCGATCTGGTCTCCGGCGCTCCGGCCAGCCGGCCCTCCGCTCCGCCGGGCGCTCCGGCCAGATCTGGCCCTTCGCAGCTCCTCTCTGCCGGCACTGCGACGGCGCGACCGACGACAGCGCGTCCGCCGTCCGGCCCTCCGCCGCAGCTCCGCTCTGCCGGCACCGCGACGGCGCGACCGGCGACCGCGCCTCCGCCGTCCGGCCCTCCGCTCCGCCGGCACAGCAGACCCGACCGCGACACGCCTCTGGGTTATTTTTGTTTTATTTTAGAAAGCATCGGTTTCTATTGGTTTTAGAGCGAATTCTAGATGTAATGAACCTTTTGTCTGCAGATGTGTATGAGTGTATCTACTGCCGTTACGAATCGGATCTGTTTGTAATTTCTCATGCCGTGTTCCTTGACCTTGCAGGCTTGCAGCGAGACTCATCGGTACTTCGACCTGCCTTTCTGCTCTCCGGGTTAGTTGCTCATAATTTCATGCCTCCTGGTCAATGCTCGCCCAGTAATAAGTACTTTCTCAAATTGTGGTTTGCTAATAGAAGGTGTTAATTACAGAGAACTGAAGAATGATTTTGTAAAGTAAGGGTCTACCAGCTTCATTTGTCTGTTGACAATTATTCTCACTGAAAATAATGGTTTCTATTCTATATATGCTAGAACACTTTAAATATTTTCTCCCCATAGTGCCTTGCATAACAGAAAAAACACAATCTTGAGTCACAGGCTTTGTTTTGTTCTTAGTTTTTACTGCAAGCCAGGTACTAATGATACATGTGCATGTACATCCCAGTTATTGTTCATTCATCTGGCAATTTATCCTGAATATTCCGTTGCATCTATTGTTCGATTCATTGTGCTAACTCCACAAATTACTTCCAGTCCCCATTTAATCTCTAGATCCTAATTAGAAAAAAAGTTCTAATGGCTGCCCTTCAAGTGAATATTGACTCGTTAAGAAAGTCTGTGAAACATAGCTCTTACTTATGGACATTCAAATTGGGTCTTTTTTTCCCATTTATACTATCATCATATTTTGCATAATGTAAATTCTTCGTGCAGTTATTCCTTTTGACTTGCATATATCTAACGGTCTTATTTGCCACATTGTAGCACAACCTTTATATTCCTACTTTGTGAACTTTTGCAATTGTTTTGTAATAACTTTATATTATTTGAGATATTTTATCCCTAGTACGAACAATTGTATGTTAACTATTGCTACTGTAGATCTTTATGTTTTGTACTGAAAAATATTTTTACAACTTCGAACACCCATTCTAAAATTTTTGCGTCCGCCACTGTGGTGAAGGACTGAAGGTGGGGATGGAGACTTGGAACCAGTCGTTCGGGGCATCATGCAAGGTCAGGTTAATCCATATCCTTAAAAACCTCCACACCTCGGAGGTCAAAATATACTCAGACGCTTCGAGGGAGTTCATTGAGCTATTGGACGGTGAGTCGGGTGGCGAGGTGCTGCGGGAGTACGTGCAGCAGTCGCCACGGCTCGTGGAGCTGGTGGAGGCGTGGCGGTTGCACCGGGAGAAGCCAGGGATGGCGTACATATTGTCACTCTTTGCCACTGTACTGGGCTACCCTGGCGGTAAGTTGCAGCGGCATGGTTCAGTTAAGAAGTGCTTGGACGGAGTTGCTAGGGTGATACTGGAGGATAAGGAGAAGATGGGGGATGTCTATCTGGAGCTGAACAGTGGTGAGTTCCGGCGGCAGAATGCTGCGCTGGATTTGCTGGCTGCAATTGTTAGGCGTGGTGGGGGGTTGGCGTCGGAGGTTGCCAAGAGCTTTGATTTTAAGATGGCCGTTTTGTCGCAGCTAGCAGGGATGCGGAAGAAGAGAGGGGGCAGGGATGGGGGGAATCGGAAGAAGGGTGCTGATTTTGGGTCTACAAGGCGGTCGCTTGTTGGGTTTGCCATGTCATTCTTGGAGGTTGGGAACCCGAGGCTGCTAAGATGGGTCCTTCAACAGAGGGAGCTCTACTCCGTGGTGCTACGCGGGATCGGAGACGATGATGCTGAGACCGTTGTGTATGTCCTCTCAACTCTGCGGGATAATGTATTAGTAGAGGAATCACTTGTCCCACCAGGGCTCCGGAGTGTCCTTTTTGGAAGTGCCACATTGGAACAGATGAGCTTGATCTCGGGGAATTTGGATGTAGGGGAAGCAGCTGACGTTGCCCATGAGGTGTTGGTCATGGTGTGCACTGATCCAAAAAATGGATTGATGCCAAGCTCAAACTTGAGAGGTAACGAGAAACGTTTGCTGGATCTCATGAAGAAGTTGAAAGCTACTGAGGTCGTTCACCACAAGAATTTGTTGCTGGCTATTGTGAGTAAGAGGCTGTCTCTTTGTTCGGCATACATGAAGGAGTTCCCTTACAATATTGAACCGCGGCCATCCCCCTCATGGTTAGTTCTTTGAGCATCTGTATGCAATAATTTTTGGAGTACAGTACACTCTTGTCTGGCTAATTGCTGTTTTGCAGGTTTGCTGCCATCTCTCTAGCAGCGGACGTGATATCTTCAACAAAATGTGATGGCATCTTTCATAGTCTTTTGTCCAATTCACATGATCTGGTATCTGTCGACGATGAACAAGTGCAGGTAGTCTTGAAGTGCATTGTGCCCCATGTGTGCTCTCGAGCAGTGATAAATAGGGGATTGCTGCATTCTGATGATCTTGTGAAGCATGGTTCTCTGAGGCTTGTTTTTGAGTCAGTGAATCTACTGTGTTATGTTATTGAGGCAATCAATGGCGTGGTATCAAGTGCGAGTGTAAAGTCAGAACGCAATGGCTCAACAAAAGTAATAGTCAAAATAAACGGTTTTCCAGGATTAAGCTGTTCTACTGCAACAGATGCAACCATGGTAGATGCAGTTCACCAGGGAGACGAAATGCATGTCAACAGGTGGATATCCCTGAGAGAATATATTCAAGATGAGGTGCGCGCAGCCATGCCTGATCCTCAGGTCCTTCTCAAGCGACTCTCTTCTGCTAGTCAGAAACATAAAAATTCTTCACAGAGTAGACTAAAGAGACATGCTCAGCTTTCTAAGCCTCCTCAAAAGAAACGGAGATGTGGTGCTATTGATGACGATGTTGATATTATTATTGGTGGGATTGATGTTGATCAGGCTAAGGATGAATCTGAAGAGCAAGACATGGACATGGAAAACGACCATGCTACCACTCTCTGTGTGATATGGGGCTTAGATAAGCAAGATCCAAAGATGAAAGATGCAAAAGTGGTAGAAGATGTTTTCCACTCGAAATTGCTTGATGTTCTCCGGCTCTATTTGGTAGGTGCAGCTAAATTTTATTACGCTTTCATCTATACTTGTTTAGTTCATCGCATGAACTGATTCATTCATCTATTCCCGGCCTCTGTGTTTGTTGTCTGTGTGTCTCTACTTTGTTGAAGGGATGGCGTTTCTTTGCAACTTATAGCTTTAACATTCTGATCTTCTAATTCTGTGGACTGATTATCTTTAAATTTTCTTTCAGAGGGTCATGCCGAGCTCTTTTGATGGATCATTTGACTTCTTTAGGGTTATACCACCTAATCCATTGGATCTGTCCAAGGATGAGCAACAGTCCCTTTTATCTCTTTTAGTTGAGTATTCAGGGCAATGTGAGGGATGTTGGGACCCAGAAAGAGTTCCGGAATCAATGTACAAGCACTTGCAACCACTGATTGACATCATGTTGCATTCACAAGTTAAGAGCATCCGTGATCAAGCATACATTTTAGTTAAAGCTGCTCTGGCAAGTTCTGGTGCATTTGATCAGAACTTTGTGGAGATTGATGCATGGTTGGTTTTCTTGCCGGGTTACGAAGCCAAATGGTGTGTAAGAGAGGACCTAGGAGTTGGAGCATCTAATAAACTGTCACACATTGTGATCCCTTTCCTTTGTGACGCTATTTCTGTAGTTGGGAACAATTTATACAAATACCAAGAGCACCTGCGGAAGCTTATCTCTAAATCAGGCCAGTTTGAAGGTATTATTTTCTTTATGAACATGGAGTAAAATTCCTTTTTTTTTCTGAAATTCTTTTTAATGGCTGCTGTACGTATATTTCACACCAAGCAGTTCAACTTATCTTCCTCTAGCTATGTTTGTTGGTCTTTATGTTCCATTTGATCTTATATAATGCAGATATAAATGCTATTGGAACATGCCGGGTGCAAAATGATATTTAGAAGATAGACAGTTCATTTTCAGTAAACTACACATCACCTAAAACACAGCATAACTATCACATTTCCAATATTTGAGAGGGTACAGTCTTCCATCTGTCTGTCATCTGATCATGTTATCATCAGATTCATTGAAATACTGGGCTGCTTGTCTTGCTGTTGTTTGTTTGAACGATGCTCTATGTAGTATCGGCATGTTTTTAATTGAATTGCAGTCAGAACTTTTTTAGTTGGACTTATGTACTTCATTCTAAACTACACAATCACTCCTTAGAACTTCCTGGTTATGAATGTGTTACTTTGTTGCATCTGTTCTTTGCCTTTAATTCACTGGGTCTTATTGTACATGCTTCTTATCCATACCTTTTCTGCTATTAAATTATTGCCTGATGAGATCCAGCTCATTCATGTGCTAAACCTTTCCTTGTGGTTTGTAGGCCATTCTGCAGCTTTCAGCCCTCTGATTGTTTGTGTTCTTCAGAAATGCCTTAGGCTACTTGACTCGGAGTCTGGGAATATAAAATTACACGAAAAGTCAACAATTTCATTATATGTGTCCAACACAATCTACCTTATTCTGCAGTCTCAGGTATAGCATTTATGTTATCTATTACCTATCTACCTGACTTGCATGGTCAATTGACTGATTCAGTGATGATCAAACAGGTAGATGTGCAATTATTGCCTGATCTTATAGGTGCTATTCTAAATGAGAGTTTCGATAAATTTTCATTAGAAGAAATAAATTCTAGGATTTATTTGGCTGAATGGAGGCCATTGATAAATATGCTGCATATCTTGAGGAGTATTTCTGACCAAAAAAATTCTAGTTTGTTCACCACCCTGGATCATTCTTCTGAATTTCATGCAAACTCTTTGTGCTTTGTAAGTAGAAAGGTTGAAGAAATTTTAAATCAGCAACATGCTAATTTGCCGGATGATGTAATGACAGCATTCTTATCTTCAATCATATGTGCACCTCCAGAGGATGTTATCCGAAGCTTTCCAGAGCTTCTTGTTGTTGTGAAGACACATTTTCCTTCTCATCTGCCATTCTTGTCGTCGGTTCTTTATCTGCAACATGATTATTTAGTTGAAGTTGCTAGTTGCTGGCCAGATATGTTCTTCTGTAGTCTCAGACAGATCAAGGGCAATCTTGATGTTGATCATGTCAACACTGTTGAGGACAAATGGCAAAACCACTCAATTTCTACAGAATCAGCTGCAATAAGTGCATTTCTAAATGTGACTCCGTTCTGTGCGCACTTACCTTCAGTATTAAGCCTTGTGTTTTCTGCACCAGCTGTAATCGGGGAGGCACATGCATTCCTTCATGATGCACTTGTACGACTTCTTCAAGTTAAGCTTTCTGAAAGTACAATCAATGAGTTGACATTTTCTCTGAGAGTCGTATTGTTTTGGAGCCATCACTTGTTGTCATCATACACTATAAAGAGTTTGAATATTCTTGAACAACTATGCCAAGTATGCTTCACTCTTGTTGATAGCATATTCGAGCGGATTCTTGTTTTGACTGCCGATACTGCCGATAATACTGACTTAAAACCTTCAGTGGCATCTTATCCAGTGGAATTTTTTCATGACATTGTTGAGTCTGTTCTCCAGCATCCTATAATTGGCCTCTCCTTGCCATGCTTATTATCCAATTGCCAGAACATAGCAGATGGGAGTGTGGAATGTGTGAAAGAAGCTTTTACTAGTTTTTCAAAGGAAAATCTGCACCTTGTAGATAGTTTTGTTTTAAATCTTCTGAGTAAACTATATGACCTTTTACTAATGGCTGGTAGCTTTGAAGCTAGCTACTCTTATAACGATGGTCGATCCCTTGAGTCACTGTTTGCTGCCCCAAAGCTCCTGCTTGAGAGAATACTACTGTTGTTCAAGGATAAGTTTGAACTCTGCATGGCCAAAGGGAACTTTGGACTGCTTTTGCCAAATTTCTACATGGTTTGTACACTAACAAAATTTATGTCTCCAGTCAGACTTCTGGAACTTGCAAATTGGATCTTCTCAAAGTTGGAAAGTTGTGGTTCTGGTTGTTCACCTGCATTTTGTCCCGCTGCTTTCGTATGTCTATATATTTCTGATATTGCTATGGAAATGATGTACGATTATCTACGACAAACTGAACAGAGATCAAAATCCTGTCGACTGTGGGACTTGGAAATTCATAATTCTGATATTGCCACCATTCAACAAGTTTATCAGATCATTCTTCATTTTGCCACTAAATTGAATCTTGAATTTGCTGATCTTTGCTTGCTGAAGATGCTGACTCGTATCCATCATACAGAAGGATCTGCAGGATGGAACACTGATTGTATTGCATTCCACATGATGTTATCTACAATGGCCATCAACACTCCCATTAACATTCTTCATCACTGCATGTTTCCCACATCTAAGGTTAAAGCAAAAGCTATATGGTTGCTTTTGGAAGTAAGTCCTATGCACATGAGATTTTTTGGCCAGATGTTCATGGAAGTTTTGAAAAAAGACACTTCTGTTCTGCAAGGCACGGATTCTGATTCTGCTTCATGGGCTCATGAGGATGGCGCTATACTTTTGTTGCCTGCTGTTTTGTCATACATGAAGCATCACAGTGATGGCAAATGGCAGTGCGTTGAATTCCTTGAGCCAGTTCTGATCTTTTATTGCGAAATGCTATTGGGTGATGGTGGTTTTGCATGTTGGAAAAGTTTTGTTACTAGGAGCATTTTTGAGGAAGATTTTAGCGACTTAAAACCCACATCAGTTGAAGATATAATGAGTTATTTCAGTGGCACACTCTTGGGGAAGTCAGTTGCTATGTTGCACTACTACTTTGCATTAAAAGACATATCCCAGAAGCAACGCTTGGAAATAATTGCTTCAGTTTGTCCACAATCATCTGAGCTATTAGATTCTGATATCAATGATATTAATCCCGATTCATGCAATGACATTATGAAGCTTACTAATGAATTGTTTGCAAAGATATCACTAATTAGGTTGTTGTTATCTCCTCCAAGAAGATTGTTGTCCAATGAGGTAGCCTCGGAGAGGGAGTCCAAGAGAGTGAACAATGCAAAGCTAAAGTTCATAAGCATCTTGGTCACAACTATGGATAAAATACTCAGGAATTTCCCTCGAAGTGATGGTATCTTACCTCAGTCTGCTAAGCAAGAAAAGGTCATCTCTTCTTTGGAATATGTAATCCTCAAGAACATTATCGAACTGTCTTCAGAGATTCAAACTCATCTGAACCAATTGAAGTCAATACCTTTCCTCAATCAGTTCATCAGATCATCTCTCTTGCATAGATTCAATGATCATGTTGCAGTAAAAGCAATTCGATGTATTCTTGTATTATCAGAAGGGAAGTTTTCAGCTGATGAAATTCTTGAACTCATACTGGGCCACTCCCATTTTGTGTCAGCAATAATCTGCAGTGAAGTTTCTGAGTATCCATCTGCTTGTAATCCTACAGGGAGCCTGCTACAGCCAGCATCAAGCATTTTAAAATCAGTTGATTCTTCTTTTGCAAAAGAAAACAACTTCCAAAGTTGCATTGCAGAGAAGAGGAAAATAGAAATCATTAGATTGCTCAGGGTACTGTATGATATTAAGAGTAGGCAACAGAATAATAGCCTATTGAATGAATCAAAAGAGCTATGTTTCTTGCTTTTGTCCGTTTATGGTGCAACTCTTAGTGAAACAGATTTGGAAATACTTCATCTTATGAGTGAGATAGAGTCATCTGAGTGCAAAACCATTGCTGAAGTGGATCATCTATGGGGAAGTGCAGCTCTGAAATTTAAAGAAGAACTGAAACTAGATTTTCCAATATCAGATATCCATCAAATGGAGAATGTAGAAATTAATGGTAGGCGAAGGGCGCTATTTCGGGAGAACATACCCATTGATTCTAAGCTCTGTGTCATGACAGTCTTGCAGTTTTGCTATAAAAGATCTTCAAGGGCTTCTATTTTTTCATTGGAACAGCTTCGTCAGGATAACTTTGGTGATATTTTGAAGGTAATTTGTTTAATAGTGGTGTAAATTAAAGTTTTGGCTTCATTATTGTTCTAGATTTTGTGCGTTCATAATAACTCCTTTTATCTACCTCGTTCATTCTTCTCCCTCATGTTTTTAAACCACTATCATTGATTGACAGAGAACATCTCGAAGCATGGATATGGTTCGGATTTATGATCCTATGTTTATTTTGCGCTTCTCAATTCATACTCTTCTCATGGGTTACATTGAGCCTGCTGAATTTTCTCGACTAGGGCTTCTTGCAATAACATTTGTTAGCACATCATCTCCCGATGAAGAATTAAGGAAGTTGGGTTATGAATCTCTAGGAACATTCAAAAAATCACTCGAGGTACTGCACTACTGCTATTTCTTTAATCTTGATATTTTATCAGTTGACCTGTTTATTGATTGTTAATACTGCTCATCAGTTATTGCCTTGCTCTGCTACTGTTGTCTGTTGTTCTGTTCTATTTACTTAGTTACAAGCTAACCTTAGCTACTCTCAAATTTGTCAGATTTTTCTCTTTTTTGTTACTATTAACATACAATGAATTTGAACTTGAAATTCTATAAATAGGTAGAGCAAGGTTAGAAGTATATATAGAATTTTTTTCAGACTTTTTCGCAACTTTTTTACTTGGAGTGCACCATGATTGCACCGTAGGCTTGAGTGCATAGCATATGTTCCCGTGTGTGTGTCTGTAGGTAGGTAGGCAGGCAGGTAGATATGTGCGTGTGTGTGTATGTTGTTAAACTGCTTCTAACTTTTGTAAACACATTTATGTCCTTGTGTCAGTGTATTCATGTTCCAGTTATACTTTACATTTTCTTGGTGTGTGGACAGTGATGTTATGCACATGTCATGGTTTTATGTTTATTTGACTCGAACTACTGTGAAAAGATTATTCTTATTGACATTATGGGAGCAGTTTGATGCCTGATAGATCTGAGTACAAAATTCGTCTCATGTATAGTAGTCTGTATGTTGAACCCTTCTATGAGAAGAATGGTTTAATTATTAGTCTGTAATTTTCTTTGGAAAATTGACTTCTATACTATGTTGTGCACTTGTGCCATCTGTACAGGCTTCTCAAAAAAGCAAGGAAACGTGGCAGCTCCAGCTTCTTTTGACATATATACAGAATGGGATATCTGAACCATGGCAGAGGATACCTTCTGTTATTGCTATTTTTGCTGCAGAAGCGTCTTTGACACTACTGGATAGCTCACATACTCAATTCACTACAATTAGCAAATTTTTGATGCATGCAGCCTCTGCCAACCTGCAGGTGGGTTATTTTTATTTATGCACTTGAACTATCTCAAACTATGAATTCTGTGGCAATCTCAAACTATGAATTCTATGGCATTGTATTTATGTATATCATCTTTTTTTGTTGCAGAGCATCCCATTATTTCCAACTTTATGGAGTAGTAGTTCTGTGCATTTCAAAGCTGATCGCTTGTGGATGCTTCAGTTATTATATGCTGGATCAAATCTAGGTGATGATGCTAAAATATACAAGAGAGGAAGTGTTTTAGAGCTTGTTCTTGCCTTTTGTTCTTCAGCTGTTTCAGATTCTGAATCGAAGCTTTTAATCCTTCAGGTAACCCTTGTCATTTTCTCGTTAAAGTATAACCGACGTGAGGGTTTGTATGATGGTGCATTAAAGTAGTCAGTGTGCAGTGTGGTGTCAGCAAGGTGCATTAAAATAGTCAGTATGCGGTGTGGTGTCAGCAGCAGTATCTGGGAACCTTTTATATGCTTACTAATTACTATCTTGTTTACTTTGGGATATGCCAGGAGCTGAAATACAGTCCAAAATATACAGCTTAAGAGTGTAGCAATATATGACAATTAGAGTTGCCACTTGATGCTAATTTACCATGCTGTACTGCACCGGCAGCCATGGGTTAATCAACCCTTCATGCATATTTTCTACTGTTGTTTGGTTTG
This sequence comes from Dendrocalamus latiflorus, assembly GCA_017311315.1. Taxonomy (NCBI): domain Eukaryota; kingdom Viridiplantae; phylum Streptophyta; class Magnoliopsida; order Poales; family Poaceae; genus Dendrocalamus; species Dendrocalamus latiflorus. The sequence goes on along the minus strand of CM029636.1, from coordinate 2,054,316 downwards.
GTGTCATCCATTTTCATGTATTGATCTTTTATGGTGAAATGTGTTCTTCTTTTTGACTTCCTGGAATATAGTAACTGACTGACTGCTTAAATTTTCAAATATTTATTTTCATTTAGAATGCTCCCTTTGCATTGTAGGTGCTAAAGAAGTGTGTGAAGCTACCAGTTCTAGCTCATCATTTAATAAAAGATTGTGGCCTTCTGTTGTGGTTGTCCTCTGTTATTTCACCTCATGGTGATGGACTGGACGGTGTTAAAAACTCCTGTTCCAGAGTATTTGGGTTAGCATTGGAGGTAAGTCACTGTTTTAAATTATTTTCAACTATGGTGCACACCTTTTATGAAAGCAACAATCGAGTATATGATTTGACATCTTTTCTCGTGAATCTTGATTGTAACTTCACTAACTTGTAGTCCATCAATTGTTTGATTGTCAGGTGCTGCTTTATATATTAAATAGGACTGATTGATTTGTTATTTGCTGATTTTGTTTCCTTTGGTCAAACTGACTCTGCAACAGTATATACAATTTCCTTACGTCAAATATTTTGCAAAGTAATATAAATACCCTTCAGGGAAATCATGTATAGGAGTTGGAACAGATGGGATTCTGGTCATCCTTATTTGGTTTATTACATTAGAGTAAAATACACCATAGGTTAACACAACTTATAAGGTGGGTGCAAGTAAGTTACACAATTGTCATTTTGCTCATTTAAGCCTATAATTTTGTTTGAGTGGTGCAACGAGGTACCAAATGTGACAAGGTGGTCGATCAACGTGGTCGAAACGAAGTGGCCGACGCAACGTGGTCAAATCTGTTGAAGTATAAGTAAATTGCCCATATTTCCTCATCAGCTTAAGCTTTTGGGTGAACTGGCTGGTGCATGAAACTCAATATGGTATCAGAGCCAAGAGGTCCCGAGTTCAAGACCTGGCTGACGCAATTAAAAAAAATTAATTGCAGTCCACTTCTATTCCACGTGTTAGGTCTAAGGGAACCTACACGTGAGGGGGGTGTTGAAGTATAAGTAAATTGTCCATCTTTCCTCATCAGTTTAAGCTTTGGGTGAACTGGCTGGTGCATGAAACTCAATAAAATCAACGTGGTTGAACAACGGGGTCGAAACCAGCATGGTTGAAGACTATACAACGTTTTTCACATTTGGTATCTCTTTGCATCACTCAAACAAAATTAGGGCCTGTTTGGTTTGAAGCCTAAGGATGCCACACTTACCTTAGGCAAGTTTGACCAAATGAAGCTAGTGTTTGGTTCGTAGCCAAAATCATGGCGTGCCATACTTTCTTAGTCACCGGACCACTTGTCATAGACTCATTTTTGTGCCAAAACTTGCCACAGTTGTGGCGAACAAATTGTTAGCCACAAAAAGTTTGGCATGCCACACTATGCCACAAAAAGTTGGGCAAAGTGAGGCTCCCAACCAAACAGGCCCTTAGTGACCTAAGATAGCAAAATGACAGTTGCGTGACCTATTTGCATCCACGTTACAAGTTATGTTACCTGTGATGTATTTTACTCTTGACATTAACTAGTGCATGCAATTCTATATTTAGGCTTCTTACTCATCAGTAATATTGGTCTTTTCAGACAATTAACTATGTTGCAATTCACGCTTCTGATAATGCTGTTCAGTTGTATCTTTCAAGCAACTGTTATTGAAACAGGAGTTACTAAATTAGTATCTTTAGAAAGTAAACACATAGGATTGGCACAACGTATTATTGTAATCAGATTGTTCACCTACATGCTAGAATTACCAAGGATTACTTTGTCAGTTATGACTAGTTCCTGTACTGTACAATTTTTGTTTGTAGGCTTAACTTGCTTGGGTGGTATACGATCCTTCATCAAAGGCCAGCTTTGACGTTTTGTTTTCTTATTTATGGTTTGGAGACCTTCTTAATGAATAATTGAAGATTATATTCAAAGTTTTTCTAACAAAAAAAAACACTGTTCTACCTAGGCGACAAACTATTGGCTAGGCACCACTCTCCCGCCTTGCCCGCCTAGCCGATTTTTCTGCCTAGGCGGCAATTAGGCACTAAGTGCTCTGATGCCTGACTAGCGCCTTGGTGAACACTGGTTTTTTTGTAAAGCTATTTTCTCATCTGTCTATAATTTTATTTGCTTTCTTCAGGTACTCAATTATTTGATGTCATCAAGATTAGTTACAGAATGGCTCCAAGAAACTGCCCTTGAGCAACTCTCGGAAATATCTAAATACCTGTATGTCCTGGTTGAAGATGCCAAATTATTGAAAGGAAATGCTCCCCTCTTTACTTCAATGCTAAATGTGATTGCATCAACAATGAGGTTGTCTATGAAAAGGAAGACATACCAATCGCATTTTACCTTGTCTCTCCATGGCATATTTAAATTGTGCCAAGCTACTGGTGGCAACTCAAGAAGCATAGAACTTAAGCTTCCAATGGAACTTGGTACTGATGTCATTCTTATGAATGGTCCTCTGCTAATTATGTCTGAAATGGTACTTTGTTTGTGCCCTGCCTTTGTTTTAAAAGCCTTATTAAATATTTTTTTTAGTATTGTGTTATCTAAATCTGCATAATCCTTTTCTTCCTATTTGTGTTGATTCATTAGGAATTCAGTTGATTTTACTGTATATTTATGTGCACAATCATATGTTTAGGTTTAATAACTAGGAACGTGCAGCGCCATGAATTATGTGGACCTCATATTTATGCATAGAATACAAATTACCTAACCTTATATCTTTTTTGGTCCACTCAAGGATCATATGTAATAGGATTAGTAAATTCTGTTTTTGTGTGACAATTACAGGATAAGTCAAGAATAGCAATGGTTGTTTTGTGGGCAACTTCTAACATCTTCTGGTTGTTCTGTAATCATAAATCTGTACTGGAAATGTCATGTGAAGAGCCGCTGAAAAATGAGTGTCTATTTTCAAAGATTTTGCGCTGGTTAGTGGCTTCCGTAATACTTGGGAGAATCTCCCACATCTCTCATGAAAAGAGGGGAGATCTTGCGAGGAGCACCAACAGTCTTGGAACTCTTCAGTCTTTCTTGAACTATACATATGAAAGGGTTGAAACAGTGGACGGTCCCAGTGCAAATGAGACACTAGCTATCATTATACTATACCTTCAAGATCATGGGAAAAATAACAGCAATTTTTTGCCATCAGTTGTGACAGCTCTTTGCTTGTTGCTTCTTGATAGATCCAGTAAACAAGGTACACTTTGACTCATTGTGTTCTGAACTTCTGATACTAAGAATAATTTCTATGTTTCTAAATTAATTATCAACTCTAGGTTAGTCTATTAAGATATAATTGCGATATGGAGTGCTTGTGTGCTCTTGCCATGTTATTGCCTTAATAGTGAAGCATTCCAGTCATTAGTTTAACCTTGTTGAAGCAGGTATCAGATATTTGGCCGATAGTCGTGGACAAATTGAAATACTTTGCTCAAAGATACGCTGTCCTGCTGAATCTAATCCTGCATGGAGATGGTATGGGCTTGTATTTGCATATGCTTCTCTTATGATGATGTATATTGCGGAATCTAATCATGTTTATTCTATCTCAGGCATTATTATCAACCTTGGAGGGATCCTTCTTTGCTGCACACTGAAATAGAGTGCATGGAAGAAGAGCAGGCCTGCCGAAGCCTCTTGATCATATTTTCTAATGCCTTCAGTGCTGGCTTGCCAGGTCTTCCGGTGTTGTCACTTGGTGATGTTGAGAAGTCTGGCTTGTTCCAGTGGGAAAGAGACTTCATGGTTAAACAACTTTATACTTAGTTAGCTGAAGCTAGGACTGATATGTACTTGACCAGGGGTCAGGGCAATCAGCTGGCCAGTCCACTTGAAAGTGTTTTTGTTAGGAGGATATTTGGGGTGTTTGCACAGCACAGGCCAAAACACAAATTTCGGCTAATGCTTTGGTCATCTCTACAGAAGTACCAATGCTGCTGTGGTAATAGATTCATTACTATTCATCATATTAATTATGCATTGATATTACTAGGAATATACTGTTATCTCATGCAACTAATATTTGTTCGTTTACTGCTAGGTGCTGTCTCTCTTCCGTTAAACCCCAGAGATGGCGTCCCTTAACCTGTGCTTTCAAATGGTGAGGTATAAATGAAAAGAGAAATGGCTGGAAAGATTAGCAACTGACAACGTTAGAGACTAAGAATTCGCAAGGTGGACCTAACACTGGTATTGCCCCATAACTGACCTGTGTATACATTACACTCAATGATCATGTTTTGAAGAATGATTGATACTCAATTGGATCTTAAAAGTACATAGTGCCTTTTTTATGGCTACATACACCAAACTCAATAATGCAGAACATTTGTGTGTAGTTGATTGGGCTCATTGATGCAATTGATCACTGTATCTGAAAGAAAATGTTTTTGTCACCACAGCGCGCTAACAAGATTAGTCATTTTCACTTGGTAAACTCTTATTTATCTTGAAGCAGCTAGCACTGGAAATGTATGCATGTTCAATTCGAAATTAGAGTTGGTAATGTTGAGAATCGACAGACAATTTTAAGAAACAAAGACTGGGTCCCTTGGATTCGATATGGCACTGGTCAATCCTGATCAGAAGAGCTCCGAATACCTTGTTTATTAAATAATACTTTATTCTTAACAATTGCAATTCACAGAGCGTGACCCTGCTGAACATCTTGTTGGCTTGTTCCATACTTGCACTTTCTTCTTCTCTTTTAACAATTGTGTAAAACTATAAATGGACTTGTACTGTTGTACAAGTATTAACAAAGAAAAACTTGCCCGCAATGCCGTGTGTGTTTTTTTTTTTTGGCTCTTGCGATTCTTTTAGACTTGAGTTTCAGCTGGAAAGTAAAGAAAAAAAATAACATGCTTGCAACAACACGTTTGACATCGATGCCCAGCTTCTAATGAGCAGACGAATTGAGGATGGCACCCGCATATTACAGTAACTAGCTGAAAGCCGGAAATAAATTCTGCGGGGGATGGCCTCGAAACCCTTCTCTTGAGGCCCCTTTGATTTTTGCCAAGTGGCAGTCACGAATATCAAAACAACACTCCTCCATGGACTGTCGCAGGACGTGGCGTCCCTGTTTTCCTTCGCCTGTTCCCTCCTAGATGGCAACACTATTGGCTCTTTGTGGGTGTTCGTGGTCAAAGTTGAGTGTGGACGTTACGAGCCGGAAGGTGTGGTCATTACGAGTATGCAACGTAGTTGTAACTCGTGCAGCGTGGTTGTAACCATCATGAAGTACTCGTTTGGAGGTTACGTGAGCAAGCGGTCGAAGCCAATAGAGTGTTGCCACTTAGGAAGGAACAGGGAGGGGAACAAGCAAAGGAAACAACGAAGTGCCTGGACGAAGTCCTTGGCACCGGGGAGCTTAACCTCTCGGCCTTGGAGGCTTTCGGCGGCACCGACGTCCCTCGTCTCCTCCCATCCGCCGCTCGCGTTCGCCCCTCCTCTCCCCTAAGGTGGTACTCGCCTCCGCCTCGAGCCGTCGCTCGTCGCCACCCCTCCTCTCCTCCCTACCTCAGCCCGTCTCCGGCCTTTCACGGCGCCACGACCACGGCCAGTTCGACTACGGTGCCACGACCACGGTCAGTTCGACCACGGCGCCATGACGACGGCCAATTCGACCACGGCACCACGACCACGGCGCCACGACCACTCCCGGTTCGACCACGGCCCCATGACCACTCCCGGTTCGACCACGGCCCCACGACCACGACCGCTTCGACCACGACGCTACGACCACGGACAGTTCGACCACATAGCCATGACCATCACCGCTTCGACCACACCGCCACAACCACGGTCACTTTGACCACGGCTGAGGGAAGAGGAGGGCCGTGGCTTGGAGGAGAGGTGTTGGGACTGAATCACTCAATCCTCTCTCTTATCACTCTGTGATAAACATACACAGAGGGAGACTAATACAATAGGATCGAATCACTTAATCCTTTTCTCTTGCTATGACTTAACAGTTCAACACCTACAAACAGGAAGTACTCGGCATAAATAAGCCTCATGCACACACACACACACACGACCCCATGCACCCACTAACTTGGCATATTCTCATGCCTCCTAGAATCTTTCCACGATCACATGAGATCGCTTCTCATGGCACTTCAACTTCTTTCTGACTTACCTCGGTACACGAATGCTCTGACTGCACTCGGCTACGTTTGACTTCTGACCACAATACGCACTTGGATGCTTCTGACTGCTACAGTGTACATCCGATTACAACAGTGTTCTTTTGACTATGACCATGGCTGCCTTATGATCATGGTGCCTAATGACCACGACTGCCTTATGACCATGGCGCCTTCGACCACGTTGCCACGACCACGTCTGAGCATCGATGGTGTTCTCAAACTTCCGACTACTGCTTCGGCACGACCACGGCTTCTTGGTACTCATAGTCTTCAACTGCCTTCGTACTCGTAGTCTTCCACTATGGCTTCGGACGCGGCTTTGACCACGCCTTCGCGGCTTCGACCATGGTTTAGACCATACTCGCTCTGACCACTGCTCCGACTATTGGCTTCGACCACTTACAACTCATCAAGATTAATTTTAACATTCTCCGCCTTAATCTTGATGTTTTGACTCACCGATATAGATCACCCGCATCTTGTCACACGTAGCGGCCTCAACTCTAGCTTCACGCAGCGGCCTTCTCTTCGCATGACTTACAGTGGTCTCACACCACTGTTGAATCATATCTTCATCTTGCAATGGGGATAGCTTCACGCCACCAGCTTCGACTTCTCGTCAAAACTTCACACAGTGGCTTCGCACCACTGTCGTTGTCGATCTCACACTGACTTCCCCTCATAGCAGTATCACACTACCATTGGCGCCGGCATTACACCTACTCTTCCTCGCAGCGGTCTCACACCACCACCTCCATGATTCTTATTACAGCGACACCACACCGCTACCACTTAGCTTCACACTGAGGCATGCTTGTCAGCTTCCCACCGACTCTAGCAGCAATGGCTTCACACCACCGTCTTCTCAGAGCGGTATCGCACCACCATCATCGTTGCCCTCACACCGACATCCTCTTACGATGATCGCTGTCGGCTTCACACCAAGACGTCATCAACGATCACCATCAGTTTCACGCTATCTTCCTTGTACGATGGCCTTTGTTGTTGGAACAAATCTTGTTGTGCATACTCGGTGTGTTCAAGTACTGTAGTCGTAGTCGAGTACTAGTGTGTTGAGTGCTGCGTGGTCGTAATGAGTGCTCATGTGTTAAGTACTGCATGGTTGTAGTCGAGTACTCGTGTGTTGAGTACTGCATGGTCGTGTCGAGTGCTCGGTGTGTTCGAGTACTCTGTGGTCATAGTTGTAAGTCGAACTACGTAGTGATCATAGTCGAAAGTCGAACTGTGCATTGGTCATAGTCGTAAGTCAAAGTATGTAGTGGCCGTAGTCGTGAGTCGATGCAGTCGATACTCGTAGGAGTACTAAAGCACGGTACTCAGGAGTACTGTAGCAAGTGGTCGTAGTTGTAGCTGCAATTGGTTGTGGTTATAGTAGTCGATGTTCGGTACTCGAAAGCTACTGTGAACCAGTCGGTGCTCAAAAGACCTATGGTCGGAGATGCTAGTCGATAAGCTGTGGTTGGTGAAGCGGTAGAAGGCACCATGGTCGAAGGCATCGAGCATCCATTGTCATGAGGCACGGTCGAAGCACCGTGGTCGACAGGACATGGTCAAAGGACTCGAAACAGAACCCGAAGAGGGCCCAACGGATTGTGTGCGGTCGTAGACCAGGCCAGATAGCAGTTAGTCCGCATGCGGCTGGTCGTGTACACTAAACCGAGTGTGATGATTACTGGAGCAAGTCGTACGGGTAGTGGGAAGCGCGAGTCATGGAGATCGTGGCCGGAAGAGTTGGGTAGTTTTAGCCTATACACTTGTAATCAAAGTCTATAAATAGATGAGAAAATGGAAAAGCAGGTGGCAGATTGACGCAGCACAAACTCGTGTGTCTTGAGTTGGAGCAGAGGTGTTCGTGTGTGTTTTCGAGCATCGTGTGCATGCACGATGTTCCATCCCTGGGACAACATTAGCCACCGACGCCAGCCTCCATCTCGCATGGAGTCTACCGCCACCCGCGGCTGGCCTCCACCTGACGTGGAGCCTGCCACTACGCCACCTCTGCCCTCTACTCATGGAGTCTACCGTTGGTGCGCCCATCATCGAAGCTGTCGCTCACATCGGCACCACTTGATGACCCACCACCATGCGACATCACGTCGCCATCGCCGGTGTGCACGTCACCTGCAATTCAGGCACTACGGTGTTCTTTCGGCTTGATACGGAGTCGCCTGATCTTCTCGACGTAGGATCAAGATACTCACATGGATTCGAAGAATTGTAGTGATTCCCGATGCCAATGCAAGAGTTAGCACTCTATAATTCATCCATCACACGTGCTGAACTTCACGACCACCAGATGAAGTTCTATCGCGCTCCCAATTCCCAACAGAAAGGTTGAACGATCTTGATTTCGACGAACTCCTAATTCTCCCCTCAAATTGGTCCGGCCAATAGAAAGAACAAGAGCAATCTATTATCAAAAGTGGTCTCAACATAATGGATAGGGTGGCGGCTACTTAAAGCCAACCCTAACCTCACGCACGCACACACTTGGGCCTAAGGCTGAGTTCAATGTGGTTCAGCCTGAAGAAACCGAAACAAACTCTACTACTGATACGGGTCCTAAAGCAATTCGGAATTGAACACTAACTAGTTACATGGCTAGATTAAACAATCTCAGCTCATCATTGGCATGCAGGTCCGCAAACTCCTCAATTGACAGATTCAGTTTATCTCCTTGGTCAAGTAGCATATAGGCCTCTTCTTCTAGTCTTAGGCTGCGTGGAGCTTCCCCTCCTTTTGACATGATCGCATGGACCTCCTTCCTTGTGGTCGCATGGTTCTCTTTCTCCTTGGGGCTGGCTAGTTGGTCCTTCCCTTCTTGTTTTTCCAATGCTTCAAATCTGAGAACTGATGCGGATCTACTAGCAAGCTAGCTGAACCCCGTTGTTCTGGCCCTGATCTTTCATGATACGCCTTGTTGGATGCCCTCTCCAAGATAAACCTTCTCCCACGCACACCGCAGCACGTGAACAAAGGGTAGAGAAACTGAAGTTTCAGCGAGTAGAATCCAACACCACAATTGGATTCAACACACCAAGAGCAATTCCTCGATGGAAATCTCAAGAACACGCCAACAATGGCCACCAAACCATGGTGATTTTCTGGTTTCTATTTCTCAAATCCAAGTCTAAGTTACAATGGGGCTAAGGCCCTGGCCTTATATTGGTGCACAATGCACGACCTTGATTACAACTGATGCGGATACAGACAAGATTAGTACTTTTCAATCAAATACATTATTTCACTGGAAAGAAGTATTGAGCCGCATCAAATATTGCCAGGTGAATTTGTTTCTTAATGAATTTCCTTCTATTCGTGGGAACCATATACTACCTTATGCCAAATTCCTGTTTATTATTAGGTTTGAATATTATGGTGATTCAGAGGCCAAAGCAATGGAGAAGCACAAGGAGGGTAATCATATTTGCTACCAAGAACAAAAAGCTCAAAGCCCATGGGAATGGAAAGGAGAAAGCCAAGCAGGCCATGCAGTTGATCAAGGAGGAAAGAAGCCCATGCAGTGGGAGAGCAAAAGGGAGGAGCCCAAGGACTTAAGCTACAAGTTTTGGATAAGATTTTCAAGGCAAATTCGGACTTCCTACGTGCTCAAACCAATTCAAACTCGGATTCAACTCGGATTCGGTTCGGGACAGCCTGACAGGCAGTTACTAAAAAGGTCATAACTTTCACAAACGGAGTCCGATTCAGGTGTTCTTGTACTCGTTGGAAAGATGATTTCAAGGGCTACGCAATGGATCTGGTCCCACCTTCAAATTCATCACGGATGAAAAGTTATGACCAAAACAATATGACGGGTGAAAAATATAGTTTCCTTTTTATGAGAGTTCGTATCTAAAACCATATAGGGTTGAGTTGTAATTGGTTTGGGGACCATATGGACGTCCCAAGGGGCTATATAAGCCTTGTATTGGCAGCCTTTAGGGTTCAGACCACGTTTGAGAAAAATCAATCTACTAAACTTTGTTCGAGTTTAGCATGGCTGCCGATGTTCCATAGGGAATTAGGAGCGTTCTTTTCAATCAAGATCGTTCAGCCTTTCCGCTGGGAATTGGGTGCACGATAGATCTTCGCTTGGTGGTCGGCGAAATCAACACGAGTGTGTTTTGGCGGATTAAAGAGTGTTCGTCCCTTGCACTGGCATTGGAGGATCATTGCGATTCATCAAGACTCCCGTGAGTATCCATCCTACGTCGAGAAGATCGGGCGACCCCGTATCATCTTGGTATCAGAGCGCGGTTTACTCGGTAGGATCTTATCCCTTTAAATTTCAGTATTTACTTGCTGTCCTATAGTCCATAAACCAAAAACACAAAAAAAATCCAAACCCTAGTTTTGCATCTGCTATTTTCGTGAGTTTTATTAAGTCTTGATCCATTAGAAATTTTGTTTACGTGCTGATCTTTGTGTTCCTTCGCGTAACTTGATCTTGTGTCCCCATAAAACAAAAAAAGGTAGATTCAATTTACTCTTGAAGTTGAGTCCGTATCCATAACTCCTCCCAGATCAATCTGAGAATCCTAGTCGGTTTTGGCTAGCTATCCACTTCCAAATCCGTGTGGAAGTTGCCATCCGAAACCAACTCTAGGGAGGTGTTAGTGTTTGCGTTGACTTCCTTGAACACCATATGGCCGAACACCACACATATGAGCTTCACTTATATCCTTTGAATACTTGAGACTAGTCATTGATATTGCATTGAGGGCTGCTCCTGAATACTCCTAACTGAACATTGGGCTTGTACATCACTCATCTCGGCCGATAAAAAAAAATTCAAATTTTAGAGAGAGAAAAAGTTTGTGACCCATATACCTCAATAGACTCATAACAGTGAGTTGAACATATTTGGGTCAGTGGCTCGGTAGCAAAAAAAAAAAAAAGAGGCAAGCAAAAAAAAGAGAGTGAAAAAAAGGTGAGGAGGCTGATTTGGGTGAGTGGCTAGCGTCTCTCCTAGTACTTGATGCAAACGAGCTATTGTTCCTATTTGTTCCCATCTAGCTCATTCCTTTGTTGCATTGAGTCACATTGATCTTTGCGTGTGCGTTCATACACTTCACTTATATCTATTGGATCAGCACATAGGCAATATTTTCTAGCATGGATTATTACTTAATTTTACAACATCGTGAAATTCAGATCGTGTAGGATAAATACTTCCTAACCAAGTTCCACAAAATATCCTTTGCTGTGCAAGTGTGAGTCACTTTTAAATCCGCTTGATCATCACTTGTTATTGTAGCCACCACCAAGTGTAAGTTTCTTTTGGCCTCAATTCACTTCGGAAAGGTAAGAACTTTACTTGGTTGAAGAAAAGTGAGATTGAGTGACTCCACATATTACCCGTATATTTGTGGCTTTTGTATCTTCTTTGTGCTACTAACCATGTTAGGTGGAGACGACAACATGGGAGAAGAGCATGGTTTGAATTCCTCGGTGACTCGTTTTCAACATCAGGCATCAAGAAGTACATTGCAACAAGAGCTCCAATCAGGCACCACTGCTAAGCATGTACAACTTAAGGCGGATATGCAGGATTTCCGTATTGAGCTCAATCAACAAATGAAGGTGTTACGCAAAAACATCGTGAATGATATTGTGCAAGCACTTCATCCACAACAAGAAGAAGATAGCTCTGTTCCTTTCTATGGCAGTGATGATCCAGAGGAGTATCTTGAATGGGAATGACGAATGGAGAAAGTGTTTAGATTTCAGAAACTTTCCAAAGACCAAGAGGTGATGCGTGCCACGAGGGAGTTTGAAGACTATGCTTATAGTTGGTGGCAACAACTAATTGGAAAATAATTCATTAAATCTTGGTCAGATTTGAAGGCGTTCATGAGAAGCGAGTTTGTGCCATCCTGTTATGCACAGGAATTGCTTCACCATCTGGAGAATATCACCCAAGGGAGTAATAATGTTCAAGATTACTATTATGAGTTGAAACATGCATTGTGTCGTGCCGGTGTCACAAGTGCATTAAGGGAGAAGGCATATTTCAAAGAAGGCTTGAATTTTGAGATCGCCACTGCACTTCATGGTAAATATTTTTGTAGCATGCATGACCTTGTGAATTGCGCTATTGAGCAGGAGAAGAGACTTTTGGAGAGGCATACACCACAGTTCTATCCAAGTCCATTCTTCAATTCTTATGCTGTTATTGGTGTGTCATGTGAGAAGATGACCGAGCATGGGACTTTCCCTTCGGTAAAGGAGACATCTTGTGCTGCTCCAATGACACATACAACAATTGAGATGCATCAAAACCCATGTGAGAATGAGAGCCACATAGCCAAATTGAGTGAGAGTGTTAAAAAGAGCGAACTGTGTGATCCCACCATATGTGAGTTTGAGAGCATCCAAATTGAGAGTATGAGAGATACACCAAAAGAAAAGAGAGAAGTAGAAGATAGACAAAGTGAGGTTGATTTTGAAACTAACACATTAATGTCTACTTCTAGTGTTGTTTCTCACATTGTGCAGGTTGAAATTAAAGATGAGGAGTTAAACATTCAACAACCAGCATCATTGGAAGTCAAAGATGAGGAGATAACCACGATTGAAAATGAAGTACTTGCTGTTCCGTTATTACATCATGATGATTTAATACCTACAACACCAACATCAACTGAGGAGAACAATAAAGGTAACAATATTGGTGCTGAAATTAATTGTGAAACGGTGAGTACTTATGAGAACTCATATGTGCGAATGAAAATTCCATGTTCTGAAATTTCTTTGCTCAATTTACATAATGTGGAATTGATTACTCATAAGGAAGTTCTTACTCGAATATCTCCTAGTGATTCTTTGTACTATCATGTTTGATGATCCTAAAGAGCTATCTAGTGTGGTTGAGAATCTTGCTGAAATTTCATGTTTAAAATCACTAGTTAGTACCTATGCCTACACTTTCAAGTTCAATTTGATCGGAGATTATGGTGTAGATGACAAATTTCATGTTTACAGAATCTGCATTACATGTGAGAAGCTTGCTGAATTCTCGTGATCGGCATTCCAGCCCCGGACGTGTGGATACCGGTGGAGGCGCTGCTCGTTGCGGCGTTGATCGGCATCAACAACCTACAGATTCGATCTGTTCGTGGCGTGGTTGATCGCGTGGAGGAGACGATCTGTTCGGGACGATCGGCTACTTGCACTACTACCTTGACGCGCGTGGTTGGATCGGCTTCTCCAACTCGTCTTCCGCTGCGCTGCGCGTCTAGTGGTAATGATCCATGATCCCTCCTTAAGCATGATGTCCTTGTGTGCGCGGTAGAAAAGTTTTGTTTTCTGCTTCCGTAGCCTACGCGCATTCCTTCAGTGGTATCAGAGCCATCTTGCTTAGTTTGCGATCTGGATCAGCGCATATGTTGATATGCGGTAGTAGTAGATTGGATCTATTACAGTCTAGATCAGTCGGTTCATGTGATGAATCGGTGGTAGCACGGGTTGATGAGATCAATCGGTGAATAGGGGTTGGATGAGGCGCATATTGTATCACAACTAGTGCCCTAGAGATTGTCTCGGATCGGCATAAGGTGGTTATGTCGAATACTAGTAGGATATGAATCTGATAGCCTCGGGCCAATGGAACTACTAGTGCCCTAGAGATTGTCTCGGATCGGCATAAGGTGGTTATGTCGAATACTAGTAGGACATGAATCTAATAGCCTCGGGCCAATGAAAAACTAGTGTCCTAGAGAATGTCTCGGACCGGCATAAGGTGGTTATGTCGAATACTAGTAGGTTATGGATCTGATAGCCTTGGCCCAGTGGAAAAACTTGCGTCCTAGAGAATGTCTCGGATCGGCATAAGGTGGTTGTGCCGAATAGTTTTTCCATTGCGATTTCATAGATTGGATCTGAAACCCGCGGGGGGCGGCCCCCCTCGACCCCCCGCCCGCTGACCGGCCAGCGGGACCGCCGTGTGCGTACCCCCCTTGTATAGCGTCATGGGTTCACATCGTTAGGTAGAATGCGATTCTACGTCTAACTTGTTTTTGCAGGGAATGGTGTGAATAGTATGGCCCTATAGCTTATTGGAATGTATGATATGTATGTGATGCATGTAACATTCGTTCATGGCCTGCGTGTCATGATTATTTCAGCTATTGTTAGCTGTCTATATTGTATTTAACGACCTGCGTGTCGACCTTAATGCTTGAATCTATCTTTGTAATCTTCAATTTCTAGCTATTATAGGTAGTAGCCTAGTTTTGAGGTGACAGGGATTACAAGCATGGTGGCCCTAAAGGAGTGATGTGGAGGATGGAGATCGTCTACACCTTCATGGAGATGGATATCACCATTTTTTGGGCCATACTATTTCACACTTAAATGTGTTTATCTGTGATGTTATCTATCTTATTCTTATGCAATGATATATGTGATATGTTGCTATGGAAGGATAGAATCCCTCATAAAAATTAGGTGTTAATGCCCTTCCATATGCTGCACCAAAATATAATGATCACCGTATGGTAGGTCTACCAAAGTAGAGTGCCGTCGGTTATCATCATTATTTGGGGTAGATGTCGGACATCTACATGCGGAAGCATTTGGTTTACTTAACGAGGTTATCAAAACAGTTTTGGACCTTGGGGCATAGGTTGGGGCCGGGGCATACTGATGTCACTCAACAAGCAAGAGTCACATAGGGATGTGATTAGCAAGGTGTTGCTTACCCATGTCACTAGTTTTCTAGCCGTGATGTCAAAGCTCACTAGGAATTAGTGAAATGAGGATCTTGACCCACTATGTAACTTAGAGGGAGTTTTGTTGCAAAACACATAGTGGGAGTCTTTTGTTAAATAGTTTAATAAAAGATGAACATAAACATAGTGCTAAACTTTGCATATTCTTGTGTTGTAGATCATGTCAGCTAACGCCGCATCCAGTACTTTTAATTTGCGATCTATTCTTGAGAAAGAAAAACTCAATGGAACAAACTTTATGGATTGGTATCGCAACTTGAGAATTGTTCTCAAGCAAGAGCGCAAGGAGTATGTCCTTGAGTCTCCTTACCCCGATGACTTGCTTGATAATGCTATTGCGGTTGCACGGAGAACTTATGAGAAGCAAACTAATGATTAGCTTGATGTGAGCTGTCTCATGCTTGCCACAATGTCCTCTGAGCTTCAGAAGCAATATGAGAACACAGATGCCTACAATATCATTGTGGGGTTGCGTGGTATGTTTGAGAACCAAGCAAGGGCTGAGAGGTTCAACACTTCAAAGTCCTTGTTTGCGTGCAGGCTTGCAGAAGGGAATCCTGTCAGCCCTCATGTGATTAAGATGATTGGCTACATTGAGAGTCTGGAAAAGCTTGGTTTTCCCCTTAGCCAAGAGTTGGCTACTGATGTGATTCTCCAGTCGCTCCCCCCGAGCTTTGAGCCATTCATACTGAACTATCACATGAACAACATGGACAAGACCTTGGCTGAGTTGCATGGGATGCTAAAAGCTGTCGAGGAAAGCATTAAGAAAAGCACCAATCATGTGATGATGATGCAGAAAGGCAAGGGCAAGCCCAATATCAAAAAAGGCGCGGTCAAAAGAAAGTTAGCTCCCGATGAGATCGCGAGCAGTTCTAAGGCCAAGCAAGTCAAGAAGGGCCCTGCTCCTGATGCAGATTGTTACTACTGTAAGCAATCAGGACATTGGAAAAGGAACTGCCCAAAGTACTTGGAGGATCTTGAGAAGAAGAAGGGAAGTGCGACTTCCACTCCAGGTATAAATGTTATAGAAATCAATCTTGCTACTTCATCCACTGATTCTTGGGTATTTGATACCGGATCGGTTGCTCACATTTGCAAATCGTTGCAGGGGCTAAGAAGAAGTAGAAGTTTGAGGAGGAGCGAAGTGGATCTTCGCGTTGGCAATGGAGCAAAAGTTGCTGCGGTTGCTGTTGGCACCATGCCATTATCTTTACCTTCAGGATTAGTTTTGGAATTGAATAATTGTTATTGTGTTCCATCTCTTTCCAAGAACATTATTTCTGCTTCATGTTTGCAAGCAGAAGGTTATGACTTTAGATCTGTGGACAATGGTTGTTCTCTTTATTTCAAAGATATGTTCTATTGTCATACTCCATTGGTGAATGGGTTATATGTTCTTAATCTTGAAGGGTCACCGGTCTATAACATTAATGCAAAGAGGCAACGTCCGAATGATTTGAATCCCACGTTTATTTGGCACTGTCGCTTAGGCCACATAAATGAGAAACGCATGGAGAAGCTCCATAGAGTTGGTATTCTACACTCATTTGATTTTGAATCATTTGAGACATGCGAATCTTGTTTACTTGGCAAGATGACAAAGGCACCTTTCACCGGTCAAGGTGAACGGGCAAGTGACTTATTGGCACTCGTACATTCTGATGTATGTGGACCAATGAGCTCAACAGCCAGAGGTGGTTTTCAGTACTTCATAACTTTTACTGATGACTTTATTAGATATGGGTATATCTACCTGATGAAGTATAAGTCTGAATCCTTTGAAAAGTTCAAAGAATTCCAAAATGAAGTGCAAAATCATTTAGGCAAGACAATCAAGTTTCTACAATCTGATCGTGGAGGCGAGTATTTGAGCCATGAGTTTGGCAATCATTTGAAGGATTGTGGAATTGTTCCACAGTTGACTCCGCCAGGAACACCTCAATGGAATGGGGTATCTGAACGGAGAAATCGCACCTTATTAGATATGGTGCGCTCCATGATGAGCCAAAGTGATCTTCCGTTGTCTTTTTGGAGGTACGCTCTTGAAACAGCCGCTTTCACACTAAACAGGGTTCCATCAAAATCAGTAGAAAAGACACCATATGAGATGTGGACAGGACAATGTCCTAGCTTGTCTTTTCTTAAGATTTGGGGATGTGAGGCTTATGTAAAACGTTTACAATCTGATAAGCTCACTCCTAAGTCTGATAAATGCTTCTTTACCGGGTATCCTAAGGAAACAAAAGGATATTACTTCTATAATCGAGAAGAAGGCAAAGTGTTTGTCGCCCGGCATGGTGTCTTCTTAGAGAAAGAGATTCTCTCAAGAAGGGATAGTGGGAGCACGGTGCAACTTGAAGAAATTCGAGAAACACCTGAAAACGTTTCAGCTCCTACAGAACCACAACAGGATGAACAATCTGTTGAAGAACTTGTTGTGGACACACCGGCACCACGTAGGTCAGAGAGGTCACGTCGTGCACCTGAGAGGTACATGTTCTTGACTACTCAACAACGGGACATATTGTTGTTAGACAACGATGAGCCTAAGACCTATGAAGAAGCGATGGTGGGACCAGACTCTGAGAAATGGCTTGAAGCCATGAGATCCGAAATTGAATCCATGCACAGTAATCAAGTTTGGAACTTGGTTGATCCTCCTGATGGTGTTAAAACCATTGAGTGCAAATGGGTTTTCAAGAAAAAGTTAGACATATATGGAAATGTTCACATCTATAAAGCGCGATTGGTGGCCAAAGGTTTTAAACAAATTCAAGGTGTTGATTATGATGAAACTTTTTCGCCCGTCGCAATGCTAAAGTCTATTCGGATCATTCTAGCGATTGCTGCATATTTCGACTATGAAATATGGCAAATGGATGTCAAAACAGCTTTCCTTAATGGAAATCTGAGTGAGGACGTGTACATGACACAGCCCACAGGTTTTGTCGATCCGCAATCAGTTGGAAAGATATGCAAGCTGCAAAGATCCATTTATGGATTAAAGCAGGCATCTCGGAGTTGGAACATTCGTTTTGATGAAGTAATCAAAGGGCTTGGTTTCATCAAGAACGAATAAGAGCCTTGTGTTTACAAAAAGGCTAGTGGGAGCGCACTCGTATTTCTGGTCTTATATGTGGATGATATATTACTGATCGGAAATGACATTCCTATGCTCGAATCTGTTAAGTCTTCACTGAAAAATAGTTTCTCTATGAAAGACTTAGGAGAGTCGGCATATATTCTGGGCATCAAGATCTATAGAGATAGATCAAAAAGGCTAATTGTATTAAGCCAAGATACGTACATTGACAAGGTGTTGAAAAGGTTCAACATGCAGGATTCCAAGAAAGGCTTTCTACCTATGTCACATGGTATAAATCTTAGCAAGAATCAGTGTCCTAGTACACCTGATGAGCGGGATAAAATGAATGCGATTCCATATGCTTCGGCTATTGGGTCCATTATGTATGCCATGCTTTGTACACGTCCAGATGTCTCGTATGCTTTAAGTGCTACAAGTAGATACCAGTCAGATCCAGGTGAAAGTCACTGGATTGCCGTAAAGAACATCTTGAAGTACTTGAGAAGAACTAAAGATGTGTTCCTCGTCTATGGGGGTGAGGAAGAGCTCGTTGTAAATGGTTACACCGATGCTAGCTTCCAAACTAACAAAGATGATTTTAGATCGCAATCTGGATTTGTGTTCTGCCTGAATGGCGGTGCGGTGAGCTGGAAGAGTTCCAAGCAGGAGACGGTTGCTGATTCTACAACGGAAGCCGAGTACATAGTAGCTTCTGAAGCTGCTAAAGAGGCTGTTTGGATCAAGAAATTTGTTTCTGAGCTTGGTGTGATAACTAGTGCCTCCAACCCAATGGACCTCTACTGTGACAATAGTGGGGCCATTGCGCAAGCCAAGGAGCCTAGATCGCACCAGAAGTCAAAGCACATTTTACGGCGATTTCATCTCATCCGCGAGATAGTGGAAAGAGGCGATGTGAAGATATGCAAAGTACAAACGGATTTGAACATTGCAGATCCGTTGACAAAGCCGCTTCCCCAGCCAAAGCATGAGGCTCACACTAGGGCAATGGGTATTAGATACCTACATGGTTGACTCTAGTGCAAGTGGGAGACTGTTAGTGATATGCCCTAGAGGCAACATGGAGATGTTATATATCACATACTATGTTTATGATGCATTACTTTGTTCCTTGAAATAGACATTATCATTATTGATCAATAAGTATGTGACTTATTCATGAGACTCTTAATGCTTAAATGTTGCTATTTCTAAATGATCTCTGATCATATATCATATGAGGAACAAATATGATTCAAAGATCAGCATATGTATTGATTGATGATCATGTCTCATGGATCATGGTATGGTGATACCAAATCAATAATATGGACATGTGTTAGTGAACATATGTTGGATAGACCCGCCATGAGACACTGCAGAGATTCCATGTGTCATCAGTTGGTCTCAAGTAGTGTTTATGTAGAATCCTTAGACTTGAGATCATCATGGTTCCCAACATGCGTAGTAGCTTATTTTGGGACTACTAAACACTACTCCGTAACTGGGTAGTCATAAAAGTAGTCTTCGGGTTTGCCATGAAACATATAGTGGGATGTGAATGATCAAGATAGAATTTGCCCCTCCTTATGGGAGAGATATCTCTGGGCCCCTCGATGTAATGGATTATGAAAGTGCATGGCCATGCCAAGGTGATTGAGGAGTCAATCACAAGTTTATAATCCATCACGGAATCGAGAGAGTGATTGAGCTATTAAGAGGATGACACAGGTCTCGCCTTGAGCTCAATCTATATCGTGAGGCAAAGGGATTCGTACATGAGAACATTACAGGTTCAGCCGATATGATCTTTACATATACTTTGGGGTTAATATGTCTTACTAGAGGCCGCTATTAACAGGGTGACCGGAAAGGCGTTTCCGGGTCACGACCAAGTATACGTGAACCTACAGGGTCACACACTTAACGGGTTGGAACACTAATTCGAATATGATTCGGATGTGGGCTCTTTTCGGATAGAGATCCGAATAGACTCCTATTGGGCCTCGGTCCACAAGGCCCAAGTGAGGAGGTCTATATATATGGTGGCGAGGGGCTGAGGGTTCACGTGCTTCTATTCTCCCGAGCCAAACCCTAGCCGCCACCTCCCGAGCCAAACCCTAGCCGCTCACGAGTGCTAGTACACTCGCGATCGGCGTTCCAGCCCCGGACGTGTGGATACCGGTGGAGGCGCTGCTCGTTGCGGCGTTGATCGGCATCAACAACCTACAGATTCGATCTGTTCGTGGCGTGGTTGATCGCGTGGAGGAGACGATCTGTTCGGGACGATCGGCTACTTGCACTACTACCTCGACGCGCGTGGTTGGATCGGCTTCTCCAACTCGTCTTCCGCTGCGCTGCACGTCTAGTGGTAATGATCCATGATCCCTCCTTAAGAAAAGTTTTGTTTTCTGCTTCCGTAGCCTACGCGCATTCCTTCAGCACATTGATATTCCTATCGATAGGCTGCGTACATCCCGTCAACTGCATTGAAACAGTCTGATCTTGGACGGATTCGAGGAGAGTTGGCGTACTTTTTGCTGACTCAAGTCATAAAGCCAGGAGGACGGTTCCACTGCGCACCACAATTTCTTATTGGTCTTATCACTAAGTGCAAATGCAGTGTAGATATTTTGTAACTGTGCATTTGTTAATGTATATTTTATTTCAATTCAATTAATTGATTTGCGAAATGGATGCATGCTTTATGTTTGTGAAATGAAGTGCGATGTCAATTGGATGTTTTATGTCTGTGAAATGAATTGAGATGTGAAATGTATCTGAAAGGAAATGAGATGTGTGAATTGTATGTTTTTTGTCTGTGATTATCTGCTTGTTTCGGAGGGCATGGCTAGCATTTCCTGAGGCTAGCCAATAAACAGAAATAGATTTTGATTTAGGAGGAAGGAATATCACAGACGGTTTTTAAGTAAAAACCGTCTATGATATGTATCACAGACGGTTTTTCATTCAAAATCGTCTGTGATATCTGATAATCACAGACGGTTTTTAATGAAAAACTGTCTGTGATATCTAATAATCACAGACGGTTCGAAAACCGTCTGTGATAACCTTCGATTATCACTGACCCATAAATTCAGACGGTTCAGAAAACCGTCTGTGATGACGTTTCTGAACTGTCTGTAATCTGGATTTCTGTAGTAGTGGAGCTGTGTTAGAGTATATCCACCCTTCATTATCAAGAAAGTTTGCTCATAGTTATTCGAATAGCTCCTTTCTTTGGATTTGTTAGAAATTAGTTTTTCTTTTCATACTAATCTGCTACAAGGAACGGACGTATGTAAATGTTGGCTAATAACAACATAACCATGTCCACTTCTATAGATTATGAGTTTAAAATGGATCATAAAATTAAATGATTTCAAATAGATAGCTTCAACATATATATTTTTACACAATAATCATATTAGTTCCACTAGCTCGTATCCATTTTAAATTTATGAACTCCAAATATATTTTCGCCAGGAACTCAGTAAGCATTTTTTAACAAAATTTTGAAACTTTGATCAATGGAAATTTCAAGACATCGTAACAAATCATAACACTTAATCTGCCCAAAAGGATTTTGAGATCCCAACAATGATATATTTATGATTTTAGAAATTTACATAAAACGTGATTATGGTTTAAGTTTATATTCCATTAACATGATAACTTAATTTCTATCCATAAAATCTTGAATCCATGGCATTTCATATTTTCTCAATCTCAGTCTCTTAATTTTATAGTTGCTTCACATTAATTAATTTCATCTGAAAAACTATTCTACTAGAGTCATTGAAGTTCCCCCATTTAAATTGAAGCTTAATTTGGAGCTAATCAATGAAATGCATTTACCAATTGGGAGTCTCCACCAGTTCTGTCAGTGATGACCCCGTACCCATACTCCATGGCATGCCTCACCCCTCTCCTGCTCGCAACGCAGAAACCCTCCCCCCGCGCCTCCACCTCCGTCGCCACGTCCGTCTCCCACCCTTCCGCCTCGCCGAATGGGTCAACACCGGCGCGGGCGACCACCGGCGGTATGACCAGCGTCGGCTGACGGAATAAATCATGTTTAATTAGTTTGGTTAGTGCATGCATGGAGTTACTTAGTTTGTTCAGTGCATGCATGGAGTTACTTAGTTTATGCATGGCGTTACTTCATTTAGTACTTAGTCTGTTGTGGAGACGTTTTTGACGTTTTGATGTTTTGGTGTTTTGACATTACCAGTTGTACCTCCTATAAATATTTGGCAATGCAATGCAAAGAGGTGAAGCTGATTCTGCAGCACCAAAAACCGTGTTAAGACCCATTGCTTTGCGTGAGTTCAGTGTGTGCTTGTGTTCTAAACTCTTTCATTTGGTATCAGAGCCAGGTGGTTGACGCGATTCCGACGATGTCGCTGCAGGCAGGAGATCGGAGCAGGTCCCCGCTACGTCGCTATCGAGGGCGTTCACCGTTGCCGGTGGGGTACCGGCGCCAACGACAACGGGAGGTCGTTGTGCAGCGCACGGTGAGAGAAGTCGGAGGGTCGGCGTCATTCCCGACCTTGACACGCACGAACTACGCAGAATGGAGCCTAATGATGAAGGTGATGTTGCGTGTGCGTGGCCTTTGGAACGCTGTTCAACACGGCGTTGACGACAAGCAAGAGGATCAAATGGCGATGGAAGCCATACTGAAGGCCGTCCCGCACGAGATGATCCAGACGCTGGCGGTCAAGCCAAGCGCCAAACACACGTGGACGCGGTCAGGGCGATGAGAATCGGCAGCGACCGCGCACAGAAGGCCAAGGTGTAATCTCTGCGCAAGGAGTATGAGGAAATTGCGTTCCGCGACGGCGAGACGATCGACGACTTCGCGCTTCGACTCACCAACTTGGTGACTAATCTCCTGGAGCTCGGTCATGACATCGACAAGGTCAAGGTAGTAGAGAAGTATCTACGGGTTGTTCCATCTAAATACTCGCAGATAGCTCTATCTATCGAGACCTTGCTCGACCTCTCCACCATCACCGTCGAGGAGGTCTCTGGGAGATTGAAGGCGGTGGACGATCGGGATCCAGATACGTCGGCGAGCGGCAGCCTCTACCTCACCGAGGACATGCTTGGAGAGGCGTTGGAGCGCCTCAAGTTGCGGCACCATGGTGAATCATCCTCGAAACCGCAACGTGGCGGTAGTGGAGGACGACGTCGTGGGCGTGGAGCGCGCAGGAGACCAGGCAGTGGATCGAGCGCGCCAGAAGGCAAAGGAGGCGCCCGTGATATCTCGGGTGACGAGTGCAAGAACTGTGGTCGCTTTGGCCATTGGGCTAGGGACTGCAGGCAACCCAAGAAACAACAGCTGCACCTTGCTCAGAATGATGACAACGATGATGAGCCGGTGCTGATGATGGCACAAGTGTGCGCCCTCACGGCAACGAGGCAAAGCAGTGCCTCCCTGCTTCACCTGGAGGAGCCACGAGCCCAAGTCTGTCTGGGCGCTGAAGACGACGGCGTGCACCAAGAAGGCTAGTACCTCGACACGGGGGCATCGAACCACATGACGGGGCAAAGGGAATTCTTCGCCGAGCTCGACACCGGAGTTGTTGGCACCGTCAAGTTTGGTGACGACTCCGTTGTGGAGATCCGTGGCCTTGTCATCGTTATTTTTGCCGGGCGCAGTGGTAAACATCGAGTGCTCACCGGTGTCTACTTCATCCCTAAGCTGAAGAACAACATCGTGAGCATTGGCCAACTCGATGAAAATGGCTCACGGGTGTTGATTGAAGATGGCGTTGTAACACCCCAGGACCCACATTACCCTGGGATGCCACTAAAACCACTCCACAACTAGCTAATTTACAAGATAAATTAAACTGGCAACAATTACTGAACAAGATAGTATAAGCGGAAGCATAAACAACAAAGGAATAACAGGATAGTGATAACAATTCAATGTTTAAAACATCCTCCAACATTTTAATCTAAAACATAGTTCACAAATTTAAAATTATTAAGTTAATGTAAACAAAGCTATGCAAAGGTCTAGAATCTTTTCAACTTTATTACAGCATAAAAATATAATTCACGTGCATCAGTGTGGTGCCGCTCTACCCTTCCCATGCATGCTCAAAGTCCACCTGTAGGGAGGGGGAAACAAGGGTAAGATAAAATCTCAGCAAGCAAACTGTTTAACAGGCTAATTAAACTACAATAGTTTAATCATCAACATTTAATCTTCCACAAATAACAATGTTTATATCCTCAACCTCAAATCACATCAACGACGGTAAAGCATTAGCAAATAAATCTTATTTGACTACTTTAAAACCTCAACCACTACCACTACCAAAGACAATAAAGCATATGTATGTTTTACTTCAATACTTTACTATTTCTCACATCCACAATTGCTATCAGAATTACTACAAGAGAAAAGAATCTCATGCCACAATCACAACCCTTATCATACACAAGGGAAGAACCCCATTCCACGACCACATCCACAATCCTCATACCACAAATAGCTCACATGAGCCAATTCCACATCACAACTATGAAGTTGTATATTCCATATAGTAACTTCACCACAATATATTGCATATGTATGCAAATGATCTTTCCACAATGCAATGCATATGAATGCTTTCATGCTATGCTCGTATTACGGCAATATACGATGCTGTACCGGTACGGTCGTGACTAGGTGCGACGACATCCACATATGCAAATGTCATGATGTGATATGAATGATATGATAATCATAAACCACATGAATTCCAACCTTAAAGGAGCATCAACATGCTCACAACATATCCACAACCACATATCCACCACATATTTGTTTTCATATTCCGCAATAGCACACTAAACAAATTTCCACATGATTACGAGCAAATTATCCACACATATCAATTGATCAATAATTGCTACCATCACAACCACAAGTATTCACTAAGAATACTACCACTTAGACCAAAATATACTCGTAAAGGTTTCTACCCCACAACTATATACATTCACCAAAAACAATCCCGCATATCCACAATTAATCCATCAAGATCATAAGCAATTGAATTCATAAAAATACTACCATCTGGACCACGTTAAGGAAACATGTAACAAAGACATAGCATCACCAATTAATAGAATTAATTAATGTGAAGGTAGAATAATTAACGAGTTAAATAGTAGCACATCCGCTACATTTACTTGCCTCAACCGTTGAAGCGAAGCAGTCACGTGTGCTCAGGAGCAAAACCACCTGTCCACAAAGTATCTCTCAGCACAATGCTACAGCAAACAAAGCGCGACTTAAAGATTAAAGACGTCGCTAGAACCCCGAACCCGCACGTACTCCTCTCCACTTAATGATTCAACAATCTGCCCACTTCAGCAGCGCTGCTTAATATTTTTGTATCTTTAACAATATAAAGCCAAATACAGTAAATGATATATCTCTAGATTCCTCACTTAAATGCCTTCATTTTTCATGTAGATCACATATTTTTATTTTGATCATAGCTAGGTGTAACTTAATGCACAAAACAGAGGAAGTTCTTTGTTCTGGCAGACTGGACAGCAAGATTTAAACGCGTCCCAACAACAGCACAGGGGTCGAAAAAAATATAATTTTTATACAGCAGCTAGATTACTGAATTCCCTACAATTTTCTCAATTGCGACCAAAATCATAAAAAAATCATTTGCTACCGACTCTGCTACGCCCAGATCCCGTGGCCAAAAATTCTGAAAAAAATCCAAAAGATGGGTTTCGAAGTCTTCTACAATTTCTCTTTTGGGAAGATCCGCAGGAAAAATCATTTCATGGGTCGAAACCGTGCAAACAAATACGCTGCGCGAATCAATCTACAGGCAGACAACAGGTAATATCTAATCGGGCAATCAATCTATTAATTCCCTTCAAATTCCGTGCCAAGAACCCTAATTACTCCATAAAACAGAGGGTTTGGGATGGAAAAAAATTACCTAGATGATCCCTTGGGATCACCCCTTTTCTTTCCTCCTCTTCTTCTCCTCCTTCTCTTCTTCTTCCTTCTCTTCCCTTTCTTCTCTTCCCTTCCTTTTTCTCCTTGGCACCAATGGTAGCAGCTGTGGGGGAAGATGGGGGCACCAACCAGGGAGGGGAGGGCGGCCAGGAGGGTGGGAAAGGGGAAAAGAGGGGGCACTAGGGTTAAGGGGGAGGGGTGGTGCGGCCAAGGGGGTGCGGCCACCCCCTTGGGCCTTGGCCCAGGGCGGTCGGCCCACTCCCCAGGTAGCCCACTCTGGGTTTTTAATTTAATTTTTAATTTATTTTATTCATTTTACACTGTTCTACAATTTTTATTTTCCCTTTCCGCGATTTACCGAAAAAACCGGCGACTCCGCGATTATTTTAAGAACTTACGCCGCATCGACGATCAGGGTATTACAGGTGTGCTGTGCATTTGGGATCGACAGCAACGGCTCCTCGCGAAGGTGGCGCGAGGCAAGAATCGACTGTACGTGCTGCACATCAATGTGGCACAGCCAGTCTGCCTTGCAGCCTGACGTGAGGACACGGCCTGGCGCTGGCATGAGCGTTATGGTCATGTCAGCTTCGAGGCGCTCCGGCAATTAGCGCGGAGCGACATGGTGAGAGGGCTTCCCCAGCTGGACCACATCGACTAGTTGTGCGACACCTGTGTCATCACCAAGCAACGAAGGGCGAGCTTCCCAGCACAGGTGAAATACCGTGCATCTGATCTCCTTGAACTTGTTCATGGTGACCTGTGCGGACCAATTGCTCCGACGACTCCTGGCGGGAAGAGGTATTTTTTGTTGCTCGTAGATGATTGCAATCGATACATGTGGATTGTGCTGCTTGCATCCAAGGCAGACGCAGCTACGGCGATCAAGAGGTTCCAGGTCAGCGTCGAGCTTGAGAGCGGTAGGCAGCTGCGTGTTCTTCGGACTGACAATGGTGGCAAGTTCACCACCGTTGAATTCGCCGACAAAGGAGTACGTTGCCATCTGTCTACGCCATATTCACCGCAGAAAAATGGCGTCGTCGAGCGGCGTAATCAGACGGTGGTCGCGACGGCGCGCAACTTGCTGAAGTAGCGCGGTATGCCGGCGATGTTCTGGGGCGAGGCTGTGTGCAATGCAGTGTACCTGCTGAACCGTGCACCGACCAAGAGCCTTGCTGGGATGACGCCGTTCGAGGCCTGGGATGGATGGAAGCCAGCCGTGCACTTTCTGCGCACGTTCGGGTGCGTCGTGTACGTGAAGAACCTACGACCACACCTGAAGAAGTTGGAGGACAGGTGCTCCCCGATGATCTTCATCGGCTATGAGGAGAACGCAAAGGCTTACCGTGTGTACGACCCAAGGTCCAAGCGAGTCCATGTCACCAGGGATGTGGT
Organism: Dendrocalamus latiflorus; assembly: GCA_017311315.1. Classification (NCBI taxonomy): domain Eukaryota; kingdom Viridiplantae; phylum Streptophyta; class Magnoliopsida; order Poales; family Poaceae; genus Dendrocalamus; species Dendrocalamus latiflorus. The sequence goes on along the minus strand of CM029636.1, from coordinate 2,026,896 downwards.
CTTCGATGAGGATGATGCCTGGAGTTGGGAGCAAGCCGAGGACACCAGAGTCGCACCATCAAGCGATTTCATCGTCGAGCACATTTTGACGCAAGAGCAAGTCCTACCTACTCCAATCCAGGGTACACCAGTGTCCTCCGATCATGTCGAGGATGTGGAGTTGCCAGGCGCTAAAGCTAATGAAGCAGAAGGACCGGGCACACCACACGACACCATGGCACCAGGTGGAGTCGAGAGGGGAACACCATCTTCGTACAACTCCAGCAACCTCGACGCCGACTACGACGATGCACCGCTCCGTTTTCGCTTCATTGCGAATATCCTAGGCGATGATGGCCTGGCCCTGGGATTTGCAGTATGGGAGCTGGATGCCAGGGAGCTGAACCTCGTCAATAGCGGTGAACCTCAGACGTTTGTCGAGGCAGAAGATCCCGCATGGCGTGCGGCCATGCGAGATGAGATGGCGGCCGTTGAGGAGAATGGCACCTGGGAGCTGACTGCACTACTCGCTGGACACCGCCCAATTGGCCTAAAATGGGTTTTCAAACTGAAGAAAGATGAGGCTGGTAAAGTGATCAAGCACAAAGCTCGTCTGGTGGCCAAAGGGTACGTGCAACGACATGGTGTCGACTTTGAAGAAGTTTTTGCTCCGGTGGCCAGATTCGAGTCGGTCCGGCTGTTGCTAGCATTGGCGGCACAGAAAGGGTGGCCAGTCCATCATATGGATGTGAAGTCGGTGTTCCTCAATGGCATCTTGACTGAGGAAGTCTATGTTGTGCAGCCGCCTGGGTTCATCGCCGCTGGGCATGAGGATAAAGTCCTACGACCGAGGAAGGCACTCTACGGCCTTTGTCAAGCACCGCGCGCATGGTACACCAAGCTGGATGCCACGCTGAAGAAGCTCGGGTTTGAGCAATGTCCTCACGAACCGGCTGTCTACGGTCGAGGACACGGGGGCGTGCGACTGCTTGTTGGAGTTTATGTGGATGACTTGGTGATCACCGTTGCAAATCAAGCCAAGCTCATTGCCTTCAAAAGACAGATGTGTCTGCACTTCAAGATGAGTGATCTTGGGCTCCTTTCCTTCTACCTCGGCATCAAAGTACATCAAGGGAGTTTGAGGATCACACTGGGACAAGGACATTACGCCGAAAGGATTCTTGAAGCGGCTGGGATGCAAGACTGCAACTCGTGCCACACGCCCATGGAGGAGAGATTGAAGCTGAGCCAAGACAGTGAAGCACCACTCGTCGATGCCACTGAGTATCACAGGACCGTTGGGAGCCTTAGGTACCTCGTGAACACTAGACCTGATCTGGCTTTCTCTGTCGGATTCGTCAGTCGGTTCATGGAGCGCCCAACCGAGGATCACTTGGCGGCTGTGATGCGCATCCTCCGCTATTTGGCAGGGACGATTCATCTCGGCTGCAGCTACACCAAAGAAGGACAAGGACGTCGGCTGGTGGGTTACAGTGATAGTGACCACGCCGGCGGCTGGTGGGTTACAGTGATAGTGACCACGCCGGCGATATTGACACACGCAAGAGCACGACTGGTGTTCTGTTCTTCCTAGGGGATAACCTGATCACTTGGCAATCTCTCAAGCAAAGAGTGATAGCTTTGTCCTCCTATGAAGCAGAATACGTTGCTGCGACTACCGCTGCAACGCAGGGCATCTGGCTAGCCCGATTACTTGGTGATCTCGAGGGAAAGGGCATCGATGCATTCAAGCTCTGGGTGGACAGCAAGTCTGCCCTTGCACTCAGTAAGAATCCCGTTTTTCATGAGAGGAGCAAACACAAACATATGTGTTATCATTTCATCAGGGAATGCATGGAGAACGGGAGCATTGTTGCTAATTTCATCAGCACAAGAGACCAGCTCGCTGGCATATTAACGAAAGCATTAGGGCGAGTGAGATTCCAGGAGCTGCGAGCAAGGATTGGAATGGTCGACGTCAAGATGCTGCACAAGATTTAGGGGGCAAATTGACGGAATAAATTATGTTTAATGAGTTGGTCAGTGCATGCATGGAGTTACTTAGTTTGTTCAGTGCATGCATGGAGTTACTTAGTTTATGCATGGCGTTACTTCATTTAGTACTTAGTCTGTTGTGGAGACATTTTTGACGTTTTGATGTTTTGGCATTTTGACGTTACCAGTTGTACCTCCTATAAATATTTGGCAATGCAATGCAAAGAGGTGAAGCTGATTCTGCAGCACCAAAAACCGTGTTAAGACCCATTGCTTCGCGTGAGTTCAGTGTGTGCTTGTGTTCTAAACTCTTTCATCAGCGGCCTGCCCCTCACGGCCGCCTTCGCTGTCGCCTTCTTCTCCTCAGCTAATTTGTTCCCCGTCCCCTTGAACGCCTGCAGGACGACCACCGAAGGAGGCAGCAACTGGTCCATGTTGCCCGTCTGCTGCTGCCTCTCGCCCTCGACGAGCGCGACGCTCACGCCCACCGGGTGCACCTTCTTGATGACCCTCGCCAGAGGCAGCCCGGCGGCGGAGATCACCTGCGCAGCCGACTTCGGGGAGCAGAGGGACATGAGCACCTTGCCGATCAGGACGTGCACGAGGCGGGCGAAGGCGACGACGACGGAGCACAGAAACTCAACGCTGTGGAGCATCGCCTCTACCGATCGATCGCCGGAGAAGGAGAAGGAGATGGAGAGCATGAGATGAGGAGGTGGCTTGCGTGCTTTGGTTTGGTTTATGTATGTTGGTGACGGGGATGGTGCTTTTGCACAAGGACAGTGATGGAGTTGTGGCTGCCTATTCGCCTCTATCTCGCGCTCGGCGCCGCGGAGGACGCACGCCAGGTGCTCGACGGCTTGCCCCGGGCCAGCACCTTCTCGTGGAACACGCTCCTCCACGGGCATGTCTGCCGGGGTCGTGGCGAGGCTGGCGGTGCGGTCCCGGATGGGTTTGTGGAGATGCGCACCGCCGGGGCCGACGCGAAGGAGTACACGTACGGGTGCGTCCTCAAGTCGATCTCTGGGAGCACCTAGCCGTCGATGGCCATGGCCACTGCCACGCACGCGATTCTGGTCAAGAACGCGTTCGTGGGTGCTCCGGGAATACTGCTGACCGGGCTTTTGGACGTCTACTTCCAGTGCGGGAAGATGAAGCTGGTGGTGAGGGTGTTTGAGGAAATGCAACAAAGGGATGTAGTTGTGTGGGGGGCGCTGATTGCCGGGCTCGCACACAAGGGGATGAAGAGGGAGGCGCTGGAGCATTTCCAGTGGATGGTGGAGGACGGGGTCAAGGTGAACTCCGTGGGGTTCACCTCGATCGTGCAGATCCTTGAAAATCGCAAACAATTGCATCATTTAACACCTAAACCCTATAATTAACACTTTAGTCAATTCCAACATATGAAAACTACCGTGCTGAGGGCACTCCCAACCCATAGTTTCCATGGGTAGTTTCTAGAGGAGAGAGAGTGCATTAAATGTACAATAGAAACTACCCTCCCCAACCCACAGTTTCCATGATAGTTTCTTTATAGTGAAAATTTTAATAGCAGTACAAAAGGAGCTTTAATCAATTGTGGCAAGCAATCAAGTAGCCAACAATATTCTAGTAGTTGAATAGATAGCACGGGTAGCTCTATTCCTGTTATTTAACAAATATAAGTTACTATTTTCTGAGTGAAATGCAGAGAAATGTTTACCCACTTCAAAACAGAAAGCACAGTTTAGTTTATGTGCAGAAGAAAAATGCATGTCATCAAGTTTTTCAACAAGACAACAACCGAGTTAGCAATTGAGCTTTGTTCATGAAATGACCAAGTGGAGAAATATTCATGTGCCATGCGGGAGACGAGAAATATTCATGTGCCATGAGGGAGAAGAGAATACCATTCACCATGATGAAAAATATAGCGTGCCAAAATGGTGGTATTTCTTTTGGAGGCAACGATTCTTGTGATCTTGAACTTTCCCGTGTCCTTCTGTTTCCTAGCACAAACCCTCCATTCACATGTTTCCTTCTCGCACACAACTGTGTACCTCCGCTCCACATAAGAATGTCTCACCTTGAATGGCCTTTTACGAATCACTGAATACTCCTGCAGCCACCTTTTCAATGCAGACAAGTCCTCAAACACCATGCCCTTCTCAATTGTCATGCTTGACCCGGCCTCAGGAGCATCTAGCAGCTCGTCATCCCTTCCTTCGGCATAAGCCTCATGGGAATGCCTAAGATCGCTGAATTCATGAACTGATGGATCCCGGCCAGGGCAATAACGCCTGATCAGCTCAATATCACTTTCGGTCAGCTCTCCAAAAGGGCGGTCATCATCAGAATCAACGGCCCTAGCGATCTCGTAAGGCTCCAGATCATCCACAATTTGAACATCCACACTGTTGGAGTCCCTGCAGACTTCTTCAACGTTGCCAGATGGAGCAACGGGAGGAACACCCACATTATCAGGAATGTCTCCTGCATCAGAAGCACGAAACCCATGGGATTGAGACAAAAGAATAGACTGACGGGAAAAGGTTAAAGTGTTGCTCGGCACTTACTGGGATGATTCTGGGTAAAAGGGATCTCCTGAGGGGCTGCCAAGACATCATCAGTCCGACATTCAACTCGAACTGATTGAGAAATCTGAACCTCGTTCGGGGCAGATTGAGTATCGGGCACTTCAGGCACTTCTTCCACATCCACCGCAACGTCCGGTAACGGAGGGTCAAAGGGTGCCTGATCACCTAGTTCTGGTGAATAACCGTGAGGGGTGGGATCAATGGAGACCTTCCGCACAACAAGGTCCAAACATTGGAACTCATTCGTCATAACCAATTTGACATATTTGTCCCACTGATCCTCACAACCAATTAAGATCAACCGCCTTAGAATTGTGTCTTTCGAACCGAAGTGAAGTAACCCCTCAACTGTGATGCTCTCCTCGTTTGCATGACAATGTAGCTCCTCCCGGGCCCTAGCAACCAACTCACTAAACGACGGCCGTTCACTGAATATCAGAGGCACCCTTTGCATTTCAACAAATCGAACATTTCCATAATCATCACTTGTCACACTGCCTCCATGATATAGGGTAACTAAGTTGTCCATCTAGAACATACAGAAAACCAAACTAATAAGTACCTTTAATCGAAATAGGCTACAGAATTGAGGCGCGCTGTAACAAGGTAATACTACAATCCCATCCAAATCCAAAACTACGAACAAGGTAATACTACAATCCCATCCAAATCCAAAACTACGAACAAGGTAATACTACCTCCCGCATTTATAGCCTAGAACATCACAGCAACACAACACATTTCGATAGCACTAGTCCTCTTGTCGCAAAAGAATCAACTTGTCTTATAGCGAGCCATATTGCCGACTCCAATACTCCATACAATCCTTCCATTCTACGGCACCATTGCCCAAGCTACAACCTAAGCATCACACATTCATAGCTAGCTAAAAAAAATCTAAGCCCCGTGCAAGATTACGAAACTACAACGAACATTTTCGAGGAGAAGTCGTCACCTTGAGGCACTTGTAGCGGTCCCTCTGTGGCGGGGAGGACGGCCGCAGCGGGGAGGACGGCCGAGCGGGGACGACGGCCGCGGCGGGCCCCGCAGCGGGGAGGACAGCCGAGCGGGGACGACGGCAGCGGCAGGGACGACGGCCGCGGTGGGGACGACGGCCGCGGCGGGGAGGACGGCCGGGCGGGGAGGACGTCGGACGGGCGGTCGAGGAGGGGAGGCGAGCGGCCGCGGCGGGGAGGAGGCGCGTGCGGGGAGGGGAAGCGCGCGGCGGTGAGGTCGTCCGACGGGCGCCGAGGCGGTCGAGTAGGGGAGCCGGGCGGCCGCGGCGGGGAGGACGCACGTGCGGGGAGGGGAGGCGGCGGGGAGGCGGGACGGATGCAAATGAACGGCCGCGTGCTCGGTGCCGTGTTCAGAAGCCGCATGCTCGGCGCCAAGATCCACGGCGCCGACCTCGGAGCCACGAGTCACGGCGCCGAGCTCGGCGCCACTATTCACGGCTCCGAGCTCGGCGCCACGATGCACGGCTCCGAGGTCCTGCCACGTCGGCGCCACGCAGGCCGCCACGCTGGTGCGGGCCTGGGACCTCGGAGCCGTGGACCACGTCGCCGTGGGTCATGGCTCCGAGCTCTGGGTCCAAAATCGGAATTAAAACTACCAGGGGTCTAAATGTGAATATTTTTCAAAAAAAAGGCTAAAATACAAAATTTTCGGTCCGAACCCAAGGGCAGGTGCTGCAGATTGCAACTCGTTGTACGTAACCACGGTTTTTCCTACTGCAGCTTGAGTCTTATGTTGCAAACTATAGTTTACTCTATATATTCGGCTTTCTCACACACAGCACCACGCGGAAAATTTTCTATGTTCGTGCGGGAGATGAGACTTTTTTTCCCCCTCTGAACATGCAGCTGCATTCTCCTCAACGTTGAGGGAGTGTTCATGTTGGTTTTCTGCTAATATAAAATACCTGATTTTTTAAAGCGGGTTGCTCATTTCTTCCGCTTCCATCTCGCTCTGACGATAAGATACGAGTTATAAACGTATCACACATCCCACTCCTCTCACTTACGTCTCGCGTATGCATCTCTTCCTTATTTTTCTCACTGTTCACATCCTAATTATAAAAGTCGTTTCTTTCGACTACTACTATTTATTTTTGGACAATAAGATTTCCAATCTATCCCATGCAAATTTTGTAAGTGCACTGTATTCTTCTCGTCGAGGGGATAGAGCAGCCTACTTGAACTTTACTGCAGCACCTTTTCGATCGAGTCCCAATCAATGGCGAACAGGGAGCTAGTGAGCTTGCTTTAATTCAAACGAAACAGGACAGGCCAATAAAATCGCATGAATGGATGCTTTTCATGCGATGCTTCCTGTTGCAAGTAAGGATCTTGTTTGAGAGTTGAGCCGCATGGCTCTGCTTTTCTTGCCATACCTTTAGAGCAAGGCTAATAATACAGCCTTCAGCTGTCTGTATGGACACTTAGAGCAAGTATAATAAGAGGTCGTTAGTAGGCTGTATGCTGAGGTGGAGGAGAGAGAGAAGAGAGGTGGGCTGTAAGTTTACAGCCAGCTGAAGCACAAGAACCAAGAAACTTTGTGAGAGAAAGGGGTGAGTCATACAGCCTTCAGCTGACTGTAAACACTATATGAATGGGCTGATAAGTGGGCTGTAAGGCCAGTCTCAGTGGGGGTTTCATGGAGTTTCATGGGCATTAAATACGCTGATATGTCACTGTATTGATGAAGAGAGGGATGATAAAAGTTTCATGGGAGTAGAGAGAGTTTCATGGGGATGAAACTCTTCTGTACTATTTCCAAAATATTGGTGTATTGGAAACTGGGACATGAAACCTCCACTGAGGCTGGCCTTACAGCCCACTTATCAGCCCATTCATATAGTGTTTACAGCCAGCTGAAGGCTGTATGACCCACCCCTTTCTCTCACAAAGTTTCTTGGTTCTTGTGCTTCAGCTGGCTGTAAACTTACAGCCCACCTCTCTTCTCTCTCCTACTCTCTCTCCTCCACCTCAGCATATAGCCTACTAACAGCCTCTTGTTATACTTGCTCTTACTGGCACCTAGTAGCAGCAGCAGAAAAATGGCTCAAGAAACTTGCAGACATGCATGAAGATGAACGGAAGCAATGGTCGACTACGATGAGCTCGAATTCTTGCTGGCGCAGTCCAGCTAGATTGGCAACTTGTGGCACCTTAAAAGGCAGACCTATCTGGATGAAGAATTAAGGAAGGGATTGCCTAGGCTTTGTTGGCCCTTGGAATGCGAGCATTGATTCCAGCAGCATTTCGCTACGCATGCTTCGAAAGTTCAGTGGATGCAGTTCCTTCTAGCTTCCCAAATCTGCACTCCTTCCCGACTGAAAATTTGAAACACCGGTAGCCTTCGTCATCGGCGAGTTCCTCTTCCTCGAGAAGGCAGCGTGCGGCCAGCCATGGTCCATGGAGGAGGGATCTAGTGCGTACGTCGCCATTCTTCAAAAGGGGTTTAAAACCCGGCAGCGCCCTTCAATTTTTTGGGCAAGTTCTGCATGGGGACATTCAGTAAGCACCACAAAGGCATCAATCAATCACTCGTTTCTACTGCCAGTACTTACTAGTTTACTCATCATCATCTTCCTCGTGATTATTCTCGCCGCACAAATCAATCCCTGATTATTCTAGTGCGGATTATATATGCAGCAATCTGCACGTACTGGAGCATCAGATCGATCGAGCAGCTGCTGTTTGATCTTTCCAGGGCAGACAGGGCATGCAAGTTGAAGTTGGATGGGTCAGTCGTTAAGGCAGTCCCGTTTATAACTGGGTACTCTTGTCTTGTCAGTTGTTTCACTTCACTGCATAAGTTTGTAACTCTTGAGTCTTGACATATCATCATGATACACGCCTGAAGGATTGAAACAGAGAGTATATAATAGATTCCCCTGAAATGGCGTGCTAGCTAGCTCTGAATTTGAAGAAAAGTGACGGTGCCGAAAGCCCAGTGTGGCTGTGGCTGTGGCTGTGGACCACTGAATTCTGCATGTCCCCAATGATACAAGAACCGGAAGAACCAAAAGGGCAAAGGTAAAAAATAAAAATAAAAAAAATCAAAGTCCAAGAGTAGTTCACACTACATAAGGTTAGTTTGTTTTAAAGTAAAATACATCCACCTTGTAAGTTGTCGTACACTTGCATCATGTTCTTCAAGCTTAGCTTTGGAACCTGTTTAGGGAGTAGTAATCATGAAAGGCCGTGACATTTCACACTTTATATTTCTTTTTAGTTTGGTCCTGTGCTCGGTGTACTAGCTAGGCCTCAGCTTGCGGCTTTCTTCTTCTTCTAGCTTTTCCCCTTTCATGGGGACAAGTGCAACTACTCTTCCGTTCATCTGGAGTATCATCTATGGGCAGGGAGGGAGAGATGCGAGTATATGGGTTACTACTAGAATAAGGGCCTGTTTGGCAACGGTTGCGGTTTATGGTTGAAATTTTTGAATTTTGGCTGTTTACGGTACAGATTATGGAGAGAGATACTCATTTACGATTTTGGCTGATACAGATGTTGGGCTTTTAACGTGTAGATCGTTTAACTTGTAGACCCCGTCTTGAGAAAATATTCCGTTTGAAAGTTAAGTACTGTAGTAAAAGCCAAAAGCCGTCAGCTTTGAAGGAAAAGAACAGGCCCTAAATTAGCCATGCTTTTGGCTTTAGACCTTGTTTTGTTTCTGACTTGTAACTTCTAAAAATCGAAAATGTTTTCAACGTGTTATCTTCTTAATGCAGCCATTTTCATCTTTTTCTTTTTTTTCCCATTGCATTGTCTTTGGAGATAATGGTTTTTTATTTTTCCTCTTTTTTCTTCATTTTCCTTTAATTGAATGAAAAGCCATGGCACGGATCAACTAGTAGAGCACTAATTGATGCGCAAGTTGTGGCCCAGTCTTGACGGTACGGTGGCAACGGTGATCTCCTCTTTGGTTGTATAGACGAACAGCAAGAAAATAAAAACTAGGGCTTCATAATGACCAGGGGCGGAGCCAGCGTATAACCATTGAGGTCTAGTGACCTCAATGAAATTTAGCAAATTCTATAGAAAATTACTGTTCATCAGTGAAGGGGACACTATCGTGCAATGAAGGTGACCTCAGTGCTCCTGTCATCTGGCTTCGCCCCTGATAATGACAAATTAAAGCTATAGTAGCTGCTATGGCCACATCAAACTATCAGTAAAAATAATTTTGAACAGGACCTTAGCTTACTGTGGCCACATGGCAGATATATTGGCGGGATCTCACTCAAACTAAGCTGATTCAAAGTGGCTGTTCCCTGATTAGCCTCATCACATCAGCTCTAGCTAGCTAGCGCTCGCACTACCGGTAATTCATGAAAAAGAGAAGAGTAGTGGAGTGCGGAATACATGTGGGTCGGCCAAAAAGAAGAGAGTCGTTAGTTAGCCTCAAAAATCTGTGACGGCCACGCACGCATGTATAGGCCCTGCTAAAAAGAGTTTTTTTAGTGCCTTATGACTGAAAAGTACTGTAGCTGACGGAGACTTATTTAGCATAATTAAATTTAAAAAAATTAAAATAAAAACATTTTATCCCATCACGTATAATGCAAACAAATACGAGAAAAAAAGAACCGGCAAAAATGCTCAAAAAAAGCCAAAATTATAGAAAAAGACGAAATTTATTAATAGTATAAAATAAGCTAGAAGCCAGAAGGTTAAGCTAAAACGAACGGGGTAACCTGTGGCTGGTTTTGGCTCCTGGCTTCTTAATTTTTTTTGGTTTTTATGTTTTTTCCTCCTTTTTTTATATTGTCTGTAATAATATAATATTTTTATTTTTTTTAATTTAATGACTTAGAAAAAGTTAACCTTTGTTAAAGTGCATTTTCAATCGTTATAGTGAAAAATTAGAAGTCGCGGCTTATAAGCCGTATTGAGTAGGGCCGACATTACTCCAAAGGACTGAAAGTCTTGACTTTTAGCTTTTTTGTGTAGCATAATGTAGTGTCCGTTAGCTTTTTGTGAGTGAAAAATAAGAAAAATAAGGAAAAATTCAAAAAAAAAATGGAAACACCGCTAAATCTTTTTGGACAATGCAAAGGAATAGACAAAAAAACCAAAACAAATACTAAGAAAGTAATTTTTAGAATCTAAGAAGCTAAACTTGTTTAGAGTGGAGTATTAATCCGCAGTTGTTAGTCAGTTTCAACGTACCAAATCAAGTCTGGTCCATGACGCAGCAGGTGATCAGCACACTTGTCGACAGATCGATCGATCGATCAATCAGGTGGACCGTGTCAGTGCTGCACGCGCGTATGTAGGTACGGTAGTCATATATTGTATCTATCCATTATATAAGTTCTTTATTTTTACTATACGGCTTTTTTATATATAAAAGAAAGTATATAAAATTATACTTAAAAAGTGAATTTTGATAAAATTTGTATATAACTCAATTTTTAGAGTATCTTATAATTATTATTAGAGTATATATTTAAAATAATAAAAGGATATAGCAACACTATTTAAGTGATATATAACATGTGGAAGTACCTGCTCTAGAGTATGAAATCATTTACACTCGTACTACTGCTACGTATGCATGCAGCAAGCGTAAAGCCGACGCGCGCGCGTTGCACCAAGATATGTATTTGGTGCACCGACCTCCGGCGCTATCGAGCTAAATGAAGATCAGGTTGATCGATCGGTCGACGATAAATGTTGTACTGCAACGTCGTAACTGATCGGTCGTACGTCGTACCAGTACTCCAGCAGCAGTACGATCGGGTAGCATACTGGAAGGGAACTCGTACCGTGCTCTGCATGATTGCATCCATCCATACATGCGCGCCCACACGTCGATCGATCGATCAATTGACCGTCACATTGAGCGATAAATATAACGTAAGTACTTGCAGTATCTGCATGCATGTGACGTACTAACACGCAGCCTACGTTTCTTTCTCCGTGCTGCTGCTGGACCCATGCATGCGTAAGAGGTCTTTATTTGGGTTTATGAAGCAAGCTTCTAGTTTTTTTGAGTTACTTTAGTAGTTTATTAACGCTATAGCTATCGGTAGGTTTTTTAGTGTAATTAAATTTAAATTTATTTTTTAAAAAATCAAAATGATTGCATCATTGTAAATAATACAAACGAATAAAGAGAGAAAAAAACCTAAAAATAAACTAAAAGATCAGAAAAGATCAAATTAAAAAGCATAAAGCTTAAGCTCATGAGCACAGCCTAACATCGTTGCAACAGTAAAGTACGTGAGTGAAGCTAGCGCGCGGCGCGGCTTTCACAAATCACTCATCATCATTACCAACCTAAGACTGCTTAACAACAAGCTGGTGGACCTAGCTTCCTGTGACGCTCACTCTCCGACTGCCGAGTCCCGACCGACGGGGAAAAATAGAGAGATGCTACGAGAAGGTAGACGGTGCGCACGGTGTACCGATGGAGATGATGCCATTGACATGGACGAGTTTATTGTGTCCCTCGGTCCAGTGGCGAAGCTAGAGCGTAACAGAGGGGGGTGCAAGCCGCAGACGATAGACGTGCTCCAAGGCCTGGGCTGGGCGACGGCCAATGGCGATCGCCGATCGGCAACGGCGATTCGGAGTCGCGGTGCTAGGGCCCACGAGCAGGAAGACAGAGCGACGCAAGTAAGGGACGCGAGCCTCGAGGGGAAGCCAGCGGAGTAGACGTGTGGTTCAGCTTCCTATGACAGGCTCAAGTTAACTGGGATGCCTGCTCTAAGTTGGGTTGTGGGGGTGCAACATATTGGCCCAAGGGGGTGCTTATAGGGCCGAAATCTGATGGTAATAACTTGTTTTCGATTTTTTTGGGGGGTGCATCTGCACCCACGGGCCACTATTGGGCTTCGCCCCTGCCTCGGTCGTAGAAGGGGGCTAAGGAGACGGTGACGGCACATTAAATATTAGGTTAGACAGAACAAGAGCGATAGAGAAGAGGAAGGCGCTAGTACGATGAGACGGTGAGATTATTGTCGGCCACTTATAAGAGAGACCATGGGCGGAGGCACACCCCAGGTAAGGTAGGCTTTAACCCGGGGTATGAAAAAATATGTAGTGTACAGTTCGGGTAAATTCAGTCTAATCAGGTTAATATTTTCACAGTCCAACCCAAATAGTCTAAACCATTTCACCACTAAACCCGAAGCATAACTAAATATTAGCTCCACCACTTAGAGAGACGAAAGAGGAGCGTGGAGTTACAGTCAGCATTGGAGAAGAAGACGGCAGGGGAGGGTCACGGGCGCAGAGAAAAGAGAGTACGGGAGGGAGTGTAGCGCAGGAAGCTGGCGAGGGGGAGCATCGAAGAAGCTGTAGTACAATCAGGAGCTCCATCATGCATGGTATAATGCTCTCAACAAAAATGTATGCCAACTTGCCAAGTACTAACCATCGAACAAGATAAGTAGCGGAGTGACATTTTCGCGGATACAGCTGAGTTAATTTGAAGTGGCATTTCCCAAAACCAAAACATTATAGTCTGCAGCTAAATAACCCAAACAAAAAAAACTTGGTACCGATACGAATTTGGTCGATCGTACCTACCCGTACGGCCGAAAACAGTTCTAGCTACTAGTAGTAGTAGTACAGTAGTGTACTCTGTTGAATAATCTGGCAGATTCATTGTGGTCGTAGAGTCAGTTGTAGTGGCCGTAGTCGTAGAATTAGTGAATCAGTCATAGTGACTATGATCGAAGTGATCATAGTCGAAGAGTTAGTTACAGCGGTCGTGGTCGTAGTCGTAACGACCATGGTCAAAGTCGGAAGATACTATGAAATTTCTTTAATACTATTGCTCTCGAATCACGCTGGTACGCTTGGCGTCTCCTCTTTTCCTCCTCGCATAGCGCCCTGTGCCGTGACCACCTGCAACTTCAGCCTGAGACAATTGAACACACGAAGAAACAAAACATGCAGGCATACGCGATTTTTCTTCACTGGGAACACGTCCCCTCTCTCTCTTCTTTATTCTGCATGCATACTCTTACATCTCTCATTTACTCTGTCTCGTTTTTCTTGCTGCTCTTACATTGCTTGCATAGCCCCTTTTAAAGCATGAAGACATGACTTACAAGCGGACTCACAAACCGATCCGGATGTCATCTCGGACGTGAAACAAAATTCGTACAATACTCGTATACGTATACACAACAAGAGGACTCATATACGTATTCTACCTTTATACGTCGCACACTCGGACTCGCTAAGCAAAGGACACAAAAACAAGATTAGACTCTAACATGTAGCATCATGGTCGTAGAGTTGCTATAGTAGTCATAATGGGTGTAATCGAAAGATCACTGTAGTAGTCGTGGTCGTGGAAACACTGTAGCGGTCGTTCGCCGCGTGCTCAGTCCACGCGAAAATGCATTTTTCGTTGTCTGTTATCATCGTGTGCAGGTAGTGGCGCATAATAAGGGTAACTTAACCACCAAAGTTAGACTATAATTTCCTTTAAATAACAGTCTAGTACAACTAGAAAAGCTGCCCAGTTTCCCAACCGTACAAAAACTCGTGTGTTCTTGTTCTGTGTTTACAATTTCGTGTGTGCTCGAGTGTGGGTTCAAACGTGTTGATCAGCCAAAATTCTTGACATACTCGTACTCCGTCGATTGGAAAATGCAGCATTACTTGGAGAGTGTGAGTTGGTTGGATCATCTTTAGATCAAGTTCAAAAATGATGTGGTTTTTGTCTTTTAACTAATTACGAGAGAGATTGACGGAGTAAGAAACATTCACATTGAGAAGTCACTTTGTTCAAAGCGTCTCTTACAGTGACTCCTATAAATAATTTATAGAAACTAATCTATTTAAAAATCAGTTTCTAGAAATGAAAGGACAAAATCTGTTCGGAACAGTGCCTTAGTCGGTCGCTCTCACGGGAAGAAGCGCGAGTGTGCAGTGTTTGTTGGTGCGGCAGGAGCTCGATCAGTCAGCAGCTACAGCCTCACCACTGTTGACTACTGGCGCTAGGGCAGGGCGCCCTCATCGAACGGACCCTGCTCCGCTCAGCTGCTCTGCTCATCCGGCCTGCCTGCGTCGTGCCCCTCTCCAGTGATGGTCTATTCTCCTGTACAAGTCAAAAGCGTGCCACCGCTGAGGCTCACTTGCTGCCGGGGACTGGGGTGAGTTCCTTTTGAATTTTAGTCCGCTCATATTTATACTGTCTATAATAATTGATTTTTAAACAGTGTATTTTTTAAAACCGAGTCGATAGAAAGATTGTAATAAAAAGTATAGTAAGTTTAGCTGTATCGATCAAAATTATATACGACTATTTTTTCATACGTATTATCTCTCGCGAACATTTAGAATTCAAAATTTTAAGTCGCAAGCCATCGGCCCAAAAGTATCCTTTCTAGAGCTGCCTGCAAGATCAGTGCAAGTGTATACTACTGTCTGCATGTCTACTTGAGCTCTTTAAAGTCCGTTCTAAACCGCTTTAGGTTCTGGGCTTTTTAATTCAAACGATATAACAGTGTGAATCTGTTCTCTCGGAATCAAAACTGGCCAGTATCAGCATGCACCCGATAGTCTCTACGAAAAGCAACAAAACGGCGCCTCATGAGCCAAGGTTTGGTTCACTTCATAGGCAGGGCTGGGCTGCTCCATTGACACAGGAGTCAGCAGACACTAGTACACAACTACTCAGTCAGATCTCGGCCATGCGTGTTGTCGTTTCAACCATACGGTCCCTCCGTCCATACGAGAGATCGATGCTCTTCACGTGCCATCGCAACAGGTCTCCTCGATCGATCTCCAGTAACATGCAACACCTTCGTCAGATCTGGAGCAACTCACTAGCTAGTTCATGGACCATACTAGCTACTGCTTCTTTGTTTCTTTTACAGTGCACTATATAGCCGCACGGAGTAACTAACCAGCTTCCCCCCCCCCCCCCCCCCCCCAGATTAACTAGACCCTGTTTCAACTTTTTCAACGCTGCTGTTGAAATGCAGATCCGTCTTGGTAAAAAAAAAATTGACCAATGTCATGTGTAGCAGTGTAGGCATCACCAGCAAGATTGATTACCTTTTTTTAATAAAAAGGATAATCCTATACTCTATTCATATATACGCACAGCCATTCTAGTTCTAGGGAATGCAGTAAATAAAATTAGAGGTGAAGTATAACCTATGGTAGAGTTGAACTAAAGTTGAAGAAATGAAGATTCGCCTTGACATACTGAACTTACATACATACAGGTGAAAGCCGGTTCTCATACCTCGAGGACTAAAGTCTGACTAATCCACATTACTCAAATGGTTAAAATCGCTAACCCTGGCTTTATTTACCCACCACATGGAACGGAAGAAGCTTCCGGCCGATCTCTGCTCCCAAATTCCCAAAGGCCTCGGCCATTAAGAGCCCAGTTGAAAAGAACCCTTGATCGCTGCTTCCAAGGGCCGAAGTGACAACTTTCAGCTGCTCGGAGACAGTGAAAAATGCAGAAAAAGCAGGAGGAGTGGCAACCAACGAGGGGATCAGGCGTTGGTAATTGGGCTTCGTGAGATCTATGGCGTGCTTAATTTCATCATGCATCTTCCTCCTCGTTTCCTTCGGGCGAAGTCGTCACAGCTGTGGACTTCACTAGAACGGTTCTTGTCTGAAGATTTACCTGTACCAGCTGTAGCAGCAGCAGCAGCAGCAGCATATATGTCGCAGTGAAAAATATGTAGAATCGAGTTACGGAGGAGAACCAGTAAAGCATGGGCAATGGAGCGCCGTAAGGTGCATGGAGTACACAAGTGATCATCAATCCTAGGGCCAGTCGGCGGCAACGTTTAGAACACATGAATTTTGCAGCGAACAGTGTAACTCATACAGGTTCTCTCTAAAATTCCAGCGTTTCAAGCGGGCCTACGCGTTGGCAGCGGTAGCACATTCCTATCCTAATGTTAGGTGCTAGTGTAAGATACAGTTCCAAGTACAAAAGTCTATGAAATGTGGAGTGTTCTTTTTCCCTTGCGCTCCTGAATTCCACATGATCTGCACGGCCGAATGCAGCCGCGGTTCAACACAAAGCGGCAGTGTGTTGGTACTAGTCGTGCTTCCATGCTCGTGAACCGGTAGTTCAGATGGCACGCAGATACGACTACTAGGTTGGAGACTCTCAGAGAGGAGCATGCATGACCTATCTGCCAGCCACTTTGGTGGATGTGTGGTTTGGTAACCCCTGTTTGACAAAATTTGTAGTGGATCTTTTTGATCTGTGGCTTATAACTTTTAATTTAAAATTTTGATTTCTAACTATTCATAAAAGAGAATATGGAGAGAGATACTTGTATGTGATTTTAGCTGATATAGATGAATTTAATACAGTGTCTACAACAATCGACTTGTTCGTTTAAAAATTAGTTACTATATATTAGACCATAAGTCTAAAAGAACTTGACCTTGGCCATCAAAAACTAAACAACAGCACCGACTAAATTCAACATGCCATGGATTTGGTTTACGACCAAAATATGGTAGAATCCATGTCCAAATTAAGCGTAGTCTGCGTAGATATTTTGGAAGTTGCGAGGTACTACGAGGAAATGGGCTTGCTAACCTACCGACACTGTTCGTGTTCATACGGTACGAGTGCCGAGTACCAGTATTGAGTACAGGGAAGCACGGACGTGATGAGAACAGTCTCAGGTAGAGTAGCACGCTCATAAGCTAGCAGCAGCTTTATACAGCCTTCAAGTCTCATCTTCCCAATTTCCTTCCCTCCTGAAAGCAAGCCACAGCTAGAAAAAATTCAGGGGGATCCACGTGTCCAGCAAAGTTAGCAACATGCAAGCCACCACATAATCAAATTGTTAATTGCGATTGAAAAAGGAGGCTGTGTGTGGATTAAATGAGAGTTTGCACATAGCAATCCAACTAGTAGGTATCAGTAGCCTATTAACATCAGAATATCAGATCAGATCGACGATTAGGACCAATCAGATTCCCGTCTATTTCAATCTACTTGGAGGGAAAAGCGCGGGCGAAAACTTTCGAAAGATGTCTGCTTTCGCTTTTGCACATCATATTCCAGTTTCTCCTGCGGCTTTCAGATGAACTGATCGGTGCATGAAATTCAATATTGATAAATTTCGCTCCTCGCTCAATTCACATATAAGTTATATATGCATAACTTAATTTGACCTCGTTTCAAGCTTGCTCCGCATGTCGGTGACTCAACAAAGGGAAGAAAGAAAGAAAAAACAGAGGAAAGAACCATTTCCTCCGTCCATGGAGACGGCATGTACAAAACTTAGAACGGGAACCTCCATTCCCACGGTCCTGTTCCCTAGTGCCGGGAGTCCTGCGACGCCGGCGACGGCATGGTGGACACGGTCCTGCCGGTGGCGGTGGCCGAGGAGGCGGTGGTCGCCGACGACAGCCGCGGCGTGGCCACCTGCTTGATGACCACGTTGGGGAGCCCCGGCGAGCTCCTCCGCCGCTCGTGCTCCGTCACCAGCTCCGCCGCGAAGGAGTCGAGCTTCTCCTTGTTGGACTTCTCCGACAGCCGCCGCCCGCGGAAGAGCTCCGCCTCCACGTTCCGCTGCGTCAGCATGCCGTCGGCGATCGCGATCACCTTCTTCACGTCCAGCGAGCCCAGCGCCTTGGTCGGGCACGCCGGCGCGGCAGCCTGATACATGCAACGCAAAAACAATACTAATAATGTCAGTAAAAATGTACGGTAAAAAGGAAAAATGGCGGCGTAATTTGGCAGTAACTTTTTCCGACCTGGATGCGGACGTAGTTGCGCCCACACGTGTGCCCGAACGCCATGGCCACTGCTTGGTCGACCTGCGCCCACAGGGTCAATGGATTTACCTCGGTAAGATAAAGAAGAGATTTGACTGGAGCCGTCTGATGTGGGATGGAGGGTTGCGATTAATGTACGGGGTGTAGGGGGTGGATGGTGGTTACCATGTCGGCGACGCCCTCGGCGGTGAGGCGGACCATCTCCGCGGGCGACGGCGAGCGAGGGGGGATCGGGGTCCGCCAGCCGGCGGAGGGGATCGCCGAGGCGGCGGCGCCGGAGGAGGAGCCGGAGCCGATGGAGACGACGAGGAGGTCGTCGACGCCGGCGGCGAGGGGGAACTCCTGCTTGTTGTGGAGGACGTGCGTGATGGCGGCGGCGGCGGGGTTGCCCATGGCGGCCACGCCTCCGGAGGCCGCGGCGATGGCCCTGCTCCCGTCCACCGAGCGGACGGCCGCGGCGGCCGCGCCCCCGGCGCAGGTGGCGGCGCAGACGTCGCGGAGGCGGAAGTCGAAGCTGTCGCTCTCGACGGCGTCGGCGCGGGAGAAGAGGAACGGCGCCGCGGTGGCGAGGTCGTAGCAGGGGACGAGCAGCGGCGCAACGGTGTCCTTGAGCGTCGCGTCGCCGAACACCCGCCGGAGCGACGACTTCTCCGGGCGCCGGAAGAGCGCCGTCCACCTGCGCCGAGCGCCGCCGCACCACCCCCCCTTCCCGAGGCTCGCCGCGACGAACGCCAGCGCTTCCGCGGCCGTGTACCGCGGCCTCCCATCATCCCCCTTCAAGAACAGCATCGCCGCCAAAACACCCCCCGCTCCAGCCCCCGCCGCGGCGTCAAAGAAATCCGCGACGCGGGCGTCAGGGTCCCCCGCCCGCGCCCTCAACGCCGCCTCCAGCCTCGCCAGCGCGGCCGCCGCCAGCAGCGCGTCCCCAGGCCCCGGCCCACAGCCATCAATCGCCAACACCCTCACCCTCCCCCCGCCTCCAAGAACTGGCCTCCCCGGCGTCCCCGGCAGCGAGCAGGCGCCGCCGAAGAGGAAGTTGCTCTCGAGGAGGGAGAATATCTCGTAACTGAGCTTGCCGAGGTCCACGTCGACCGGCGGCGACGCCATTGGAGCGGAGGCGGGGCACGCACGGACGGAGGAGTAATGGAAGGGGTTAGGAGAGTGCGAGCTTTCGCTCGTGGTGCGATGTCTTATTTTCTACTCGACTCGACTGCTCAGCTCGCACAGCGCAGAGCCCGCCTTGGCTTATAAATGGCGGCAGTACAACGACGGGTACAACACAACAGGAGGAGGCGTATTTCTCAGAAGGCGCCTACGTGCGGGTTGGGCCATGTGGAGCGGTGCGCGCTTGTCGTCATGGTCCGGGAGTGGTTCTCGCCCGTCGGATAAGGATCGGATTCGGAGTGTAGTAGTTATGTGGCGTATGCATATCGGCGGCGCTGATGGGCCGCACAGCATCATGTCGTACTCTTGTCTCGCTGGCGCGTGGGCCTCTAGGCTAGTTTCTATTGCTAAAATGTGGTTCACTGCTCGTGGGCCCATGTGTCAGTGGGATGTTTGGGTGGTGAAGGTGCAGGTGTGACCGACAGGATCAGGGTGTCGTGGGTAGGAGGGACAGTGGCTGTCCTCTGGAAGCGGTGGGGGCCAACCAGCTAGATCGCGCCATGCCAGCGTGGGCCCGCGGTGTCAGCGTTGGGTGAAGGGATTCAGGGCCCACTGGGTCAAGATGTCGGTTGAGTTTTTCTTCCTGAGAAAGATAATCCGGCCCGGTTGATGGTCGTATTCATGCATGCAGTGTATGGTGTATTGGCGTGGTACCAGCACCATTCCAATGGTATGGCTCAAGATATAGGAAAGGAGAAAAAACTTTTTATACTAGATGCCCTCCGTATTCACCCATACTAGTAAGATGCTCATATGTTACAACGAGATTCTAAATGAAGGTGATACATATCATCAAACGTGATCTAAATCATGCAATGAATATTAAAAAGAGGGGGAGGCAGCTCATCATGCTCCTCACCAATGTTCCCAACCCCATAACCGCTTGATCTTGGGGTCATCGTTCTTGATGCTGGCGTTCTCCACCCTGGCGTGGTGGATTCAGTGAATCCCGAGGTCACCACATCTAGATCCTGCGTCCCTGAGGTTGCCGCCACCGGATACAGTCATCCTCGCCTCCACTGTCATTAGACCAGGCCATCCTTGCAACAAGACAATGGGGGCAGCGGCAGATCAAGAACATGGAGCCATGGCTGGAGCCGCACTTCCATGCCGGCAGAAAAGTGGAAGGTAGCAGCGCTAGTGAAGGACAGTCGAAAAGAGTTCTCTATGGTTGGCCTCGTGTTTCTGCCTCTGGACTAAGGGAGAAGTTGGAGTTTAGCGGATCTGGTGATCCCTAACCACCGTGCAGCTGGATCCGACCATCCTCGACCTCGGCAGCACCATATATGGCAATCCTCAATCCCGGTGCCACTGTCTTCTTCCTTCCTAGCACCATCGTCTTCCTCCTCCCCGGTGTCGCCTCCTCACTGGCCGGTTCAAGCTGCCACTACCTCCTCGCTCTCCGAGCCCAATTGCCACTTGTTGACGACCCTTCTACTTGTCATGGGCATCGGTCACTAGCGCCGCCACTCATCGCAGATCTGGCTTGCAAAACTGGCAAGGCGCTGGTGCAGGGCATGGAAGAGGGAAAGGATTAGAAGAAGTTGATTAGAGTGAGGAGAGGGGGTTGTGTTGATCAAGACGCGAGATAGCGAGAGTGACTAGCGGTTGGAGCCTTAGGGGTGTGGCTGTGTAGGGAAATGAAGAGGAGCGGTTGGAGTGTGAAGTCGCGAGCAGTTCAAGGAGGGAGCCGGTTGATGACACTGGCCCACATGTCACCGTCAAGAGGAGATGCAGGAGTGCGCTGCGGCAGGGAGTAGGACGGGGGAGTTGATGAATGAACAAACTCTCTTTTTTATATTAGTAGATATTAAGTCTGCCCCTTTAAAGGGAATAGACATGTATTCTCAACCTACTTAACTGCCTGACCACCCATGTAATACTTGCTGTAAATTCCTGGCTCCACCACCGCACACATAGTTTATATTACATCAATCGTATACATCTGAATATTCAGGCTCGTCGTGAAAATCACACCTAGCAAAAAAAAAAAAAAGTGGAATTTTGGAAGGTCCATACATGTGCCAACGCTACAGCATTAGGTGAAAAGATCTTCCTTTAGTTTGTACCAGTAACTCCGAGTTGGGATGTTAGCATGCACCATTACGTTAGCCTTTTGGTACTCCAGCCAGTGCCACGAGCGAACAAACAAAACTGTTGGACGCATCACTCTCTCTAGTTCAATGGTTAATTCGCCATCGACGGACGCAGTACTCCAGATCTAGCTTTGCTTCGCATCGATGTTGCAAGAGGTGCGGTACGTGCGCAGCATTAAACAAGCTCTTTGAATTTACTCCACTGGTAGTAGACTAGTAGCATGTTCTTTTCAGCTGCGGTTTATGACTTTTGGTTGAATTTTTTAAATTTTGGCTGTTTACGGTACAGTTTACGGACTTGCGATTTTGGCTGATACAGATGATAGGCTTTTAACGTGTAAATCGTTTAACTTGTAGATCCCATCTTGAGAAAATACTCCGTTTTAAGGTTAGATACTATAGTAAAAATAAAAAACCACCAGCTTTTAACTTAAAAACAGGGCCGTAATAATCTGCGTGGTAACTGCAGGTTGGTGCGTGAAAACAAGCACCACCTTTTCACCGTCAGATTCACACCATTATCATTAGCGTAGCCTTATTAATTACTCCCTCCGATCCATGTATCGCATGCATGCACGAACGAGACACGCTGCGAAAACACTGCAAAAACTGCAGGATAAATTGAAGGCCTCGACTTAAAAGCCGGCCATGTATACACCTGATCTGATCACGCACCGCCTGCCATGCAACCTGCCGAACAGTAGGGCTGACAATAAATATGAACTGTGCCACGTCCTCTCTCTGTCTCGTAATATAAGCCTAAATCAATGAAACACTTAATCTAAAATAAAGTTAGTGTTATTGCTTTGTTAGGCCATACACACTACAAAATGGCATGCCACAAGTTAGTGTTATTGCTTTATTGGACCATACACACTGCAAAATGGCATGCATGCTACAACTCTTCACCTGATTTTCAACATTAAATCAACGGTATAGAGGGAAAAAACATAATAACTACTATTTAATTATCTTAATGAATTTATATTGTGGAGCAACACTTTTTAAGGGAACGTGCTTATATTATGGGACCAAGGGAGTAGTATGGAGGAGGGAGGATTGGTTAGATTTATATCCTTCTTTGTTTTTCTTCGTGTTCCATTTGCATCGGTACTAACAAAATATGTGTGTTTTCCTAAGTGCTATGAAGTTTTCTCAGCCAAATTTATATTTTGCAGACCGTCTTGTACCTAAATAGTTACTTTTTTTTACTAGACCGAGTAATGCTATATCAATATACGGAAATGTAAGCCAAGGCAGAGCCAGAGCCAGCTCCTCTCCAACTGGCCTTATCGTCGACGTAAAGTGCCGGCCGGCCGGCCGGCTCCCCTCTCTTAACCTCAATCTTAATACTCACTAATCCTCATCTTAGTCTTATTAATCTCCATTATTGTAGAGAGAGACTAGTATGAAAAGTAGTAAGTACTTCCATTTAGACAAGCTACCCTTGACGGTGCTTGATGCATAGTTGTTTCTCATTTCAAGCTACAATGCGTGTCCAGCCATGATTGGTCCAACTAAACCAAATCATTACACATAAATATACACATGATTCCATCACAAATATACACATGATTCCTTCACAAGTAGCCTTTTGGCCTCTTGCTTCTTAGCATACAAAGTTTGTAGAAAATTTGATTAGTCAAATCGATCCGTCGGATTAGCCGGGGCACGTATAATCCTGTCCAGGGACACGCCATCGTGCGAGGCTCTAAAAATCAAGACGGCTGTCGTTTTACCGACGAGCGGCGCGCGGATAACCCGGCGCTTTTGGGCGCTAATCATGTGCGCTAAACGGACCAAATAATCCTAAAATCTACTGTAACTATGGAAATAAAAGTTGCTACCATAGTTCTCTTGAGCACCGCTGGTCAAGAAGAATATACTGGACCTAATTAACCTTGGTATTGACCAATCCAAGTCGCAGGGATCTATAACTGGACATATGGACCATACTTTTTCGACTAGGTAATATGTACACTGCAATTAACTGTATGCGTTCGACTAGGTAATATGTACACTGCAATTAACTGTGTGCGGTTGATCGAAATGAAACGTGCAGCCTTTATCATATAACTGCACGTATCCAGCTCTATCTCTGACATAACCGCTTGACGATTGTACGTGGGCAGAAAGTCTCGCTGACAATAACCGGTGACCATGTGCGGGATTCATGAACCGACGAGGCATCTCCTTATAGACTGCAATTGCCACCCTTTCGACATTTTATAAGGAGTTGCGCCAGGAGATGGAGGGGACAGAAGCATACGGAGCGCAAGACAGTCGCATACTTTTTTATAGGCGTAACCTTGTGCCCCTCATTATAATATCTAACAATATCTTTACTATATAAAAGAAGGAGTTGGTGGTTGGTGCGGCCTCTCCCACCACCACCCTTTCTAACAACAAAAGATAGTCTGACGTATGGGCCCACCCACCCCACCAACCGCCCGTGCGCCTCCTTCCCCATTAACCCGTGTGCCTCAACCGCCCGTGCGCCTCCCCCACCCTCCCCCGAACCGGTGCGCCTCCTCCCCCTGATTTCTCCCTCGTCTCCTCCCCCGCCCTCCGCTCCGCCGCCTCCTCCCTCGCCCTCCGCTCCGCCGCCGCCTCCTCCTCCTCCTCCCCACCTCGCGCCACCGCCTCCTTCCCTCCCTCCCACCTATCCGAGGCAGCGGCGCAGCAGCAGCTGGAGTGGCGGTTCGCGCAGGTCTTCGGCGAGCGCGCGGCCGGCGAGGAGGTGTAGGAAGGTAAGCCGGCCGCCGGGCCTCGGGCTTCTGCTACTCGTGTCGCTCGCCTCGCGAGATCTGCTCGGTTCGGCGGGCGGGGGTTTGACGCGCCGCGGCCCCCCGAGAGCCCGCGCATTTAGCCGCTAGGAAGTGGGGGATTCGGGGGCGGCGCCCTCGGCGAATCAAGGAGATATGCGCGGAGGTTTTGGGTTGATTTGGTTTTTGGACCGTCTGGTTCGTTGCGTTCGAGGGAGTGTTCTGCTTGCAGCGTGTTTCAAAGCGATTTAGAATGTTCTTCACTGGCTAAATGGCGAACACCTCTTTACGTACGGGTTGGATGCTTAGCAGCTATCTGTGTCAGGTGCGGGAATCACTTCATGCTGTAGGCTTTGCTGATTAGATGCAACTCGTACGAGCTATTTGTTGTCGCAGAGAGGTTTTGGATCTGGTGCTTGGTAATGTTGTTGAACTGTAATACGTCCATGCTGCGGGAGTTGCATTGACAATAGGAAACCGGGAATGTGGGATATATTTGCAATACGGTATGCCAGTGGAGTGTTCAAAGTTTGAACTTTTGTACGATGATGTGCGGGGATTATGGATTTCCGTAAGGTTTGTAATATTCACCATTTGAATTTTCTAGAGACTATTGAAAATGATTTGTATGGTTGCAGTTGATATGCATTTTTTTGATGCT
Organism: Dendrocalamus latiflorus; assembly: GCA_017311315.1. NCBI lineage: Eukaryota > Viridiplantae > Streptophyta > Magnoliopsida > Poales > Poaceae > Dendrocalamus > Dendrocalamus latiflorus. Next base: position 2,001,915 of record CM029636.1, on the reverse strand, counting down.
TTGGGACAGCAAAGTAGTTCATAGTTCTTTACAAATCAAGTCGGTTGATTTCTTGGCTGCCGGGCTGTTGATAATTGGTTCCTGCAGTTTTTCAGGTGGAGGCTTCCGTGAATCAGGTTGCTAGCAACAACATGCGCCTCTACAATCTGCCCTCCAATAACACACAGCCGACCGATTGGGTTTTATGTATATGACCATCATTCTGCCGTGCAGTTCTTGTTGAGGTATGTGTTCCTTAGTTAAATTTAGTACTGTTTATTTCTATGCCGTACCAATTTATAATTATATATTTGATTTGTCAAAAGGTGGTTCACTTGTAATATTTATGCGTTCCATCTCCTGTGCTTAACAAATCAACTGGTCATGCATATGTGCTTTCATTAACTGCTAAGTATTGTATACCCAAAAGCATTAATGTAGACTGTACATCTATGCTCTACTATGTTTTCAAAGAAACACATAAATGTATGACTGCACAGTGATGTGTTTTAATACAAATGCTTATTACCAGTTTTCTATGTAACTCAAAAATACTTTTTGGTGAAACTAATTACCCGCCAGGATTATTTGAGGAAGGAACTTGAATTGGATCCTGAGCTGACTGCAGTGTTGCTGATGGGAGGTGGAGAGGGCATGGGCCCTGTCAAGAAGACTGCAAAAGCCCTTGGATAGTCATTGTTTGACAAAGAAGTTGGGAAACCAATTGGGCAGCTTATTGTCATTTGTGGTCGGAACAAAACACTGAGCTCCTCCTTGCTGGCTCTTGAATGGAAAATACCAGTCAAGGTATAAATCAAAATTTATGCTTTCAGTTCTTGTAAAGATTCACATTGTTTCTTCCATAGTCCAGACCACAAGAATATTCTTTATTCACTGTGTTTTATTTTTAACAAAAGGTTGGGGGATTTGAGACCCAAATGAAGAAGTGGATGGGGGCGTGTGATTGCATTATAACAAAGGTATATCCTTGACCATTCTTGATAGTTAGCATGATGCTTCCTTTCAAGGTTTTTGCGGTATTCTTAATTTCTTTTCTGTTTTTGTTGTTCTGTTCAATAGGCTGGAACAGGTACCATTGCTGAAGCCTTGATTAGGGGCCTTCATATCATCCTTAATGACTTCATACCTGGACAGGTTTGTGCTCACTAACTTTGGGCGTTTGTATATTGTTATAATAAGCATTCAAAGTATGTATTTGCAATGCTATAGTGAATTTAAATTTGAAATACCTCATAGTTGAGAGATCAAAACAATTTTCTACATTTGAAGTCCTTAAAAGAACCTCAGCTATGTAAGCTTGTTTGGGTCAATATTAGTATAAGCTGGCATGGGTGCACTGCCATGTCTGTTTGTGGTTATTGTCTTGTGAACTTTTTTCCCATACGCCATCTTTACAGATTCGAAGAAAGTGGAAATCTCATGAACTTTATTATGATAATTGGAGCTGGTTTTATATGCTAATAGAATATGTAGATTGTTAATAGAATTTATTCCTATCGTTGTTGAGACTAATACTATACAGTTCACAAAGTGGTTGAATTTTGATTATGTGCAATCTACAGTATGCAAGAGTTGTATGCTTCTCTCAGTTAACTGGTAGTCGACATAAGACATCATCTATGCTTCTCTCAGGTTAACTGGTAGTCGACATAAGACATCATCTAACATAAGTTTGTATTGTGCGTGACAGGAAGTTGGCAATGTCCCTTATGTCGTGCACAATGGTGCCAGCGTGTTCTCCAAAAGTCCTAAGGAAACTGCTAAACTTGTTGCCCGTTGGTTCGGTCCAGACTTAGAGGAACTGAAGAGAATGTCAGAAAATGCATTAAAATTGTCCCAGCCAGAAGCTGTATTTGACATTGTCAGAGATATCCATGAGCTCTCTCAGGAGCAAGGGTGATGTCACAGATCTCCAGTTCCTTGATATCATCCTTTTTCATACTGTCGCCCGAAACCACCCCTATCCAACTTATGTGAAAACCTCAAACTGTGTATAACTTTGCAGTTTCATGCATTTACTATACCTTTTTTTCAAATCCTCTTCCTATAGATGGTTAAATATGAATTTTGGGTTTGATTAAACACCTATCTTACCATTATCCCTTATAAGGTGTTTGGAAGATGCTCCTTATGCAAAGTTATGTTTCGCTTTGATACGTGTGAAACAAAATTTATATTTATTGTAAATTTTAGAATCATACTGATATCATATGTCATCTTTTTTGAGAATCCGTTGCAACACACGGGCATTGTACTAGTAAGAGTATATGAGGTATAGTTATTATTCTCTTAAGAGAAAATCTGAATCTACCAAAGGCACTCTTATCTCTTTTTGCGCGGACTCAAGTGTCATGCTCCTCACGTTTACCTCGTAAGATTGGTGCCAGTTCGCCTATAGCTGTAATAACGCCACCACCGTCATCATGGATCAATTAGTCTAGCTAATGATCAATTAGCTAGGCAGCTCTTGGTGATGGAGTTTAATTAATTAATTAATTAACTAATCTATTGTGTGTGTTTAGTGATTAGTATGATTTGTTCTTACTTTTGTTGGCGGTAGATTAGGTACTGTACAACAAAGGTGCGTCAAGTGCGCGGTACAAAGGTCGCACGATAATTATAGTAACTTGCAAAGATGTTGGCAGGCAGCGCAACAACCGCATGATGGTGGTGGCTAGCGTTAATTGTCGTGCTCACTGTTCTTCTCCTCTCCTCTTCTCTAATATAATCCTAGCAATAATTAATCTGTCCTTAGTTGTTTTGGATCTTGTATTGGACGTACGCGTCACACGTATGTATTTGTGTATCGGTAGGTCTTATTTATACACGTACTTTGCGCCCAACGTGCCACGAATTGGGTATTTGCAGCCACAACCACCATCTACTTCAGTCAATTTGTTACATTTGTCTTCTATTATTTATCTATTTAGACACACACATATATAGTATAAATAACAGGGGCACCATGGTGATCAGACTCCATGATTAAGACTTTCTATCCATGGTTGATTCAGCATGCTAAATCAATTATTTCCATTCCACTTGCACGCATCTAAAAGCAATCCAAAGATAAAGAGGATTGATACCCCATTTCAGCGGCCTATATATATAAATACTAAACACTATCTCTAGTGAGAGCTTCAATGCTAAAAAAGTACTAAACAGCAGTAAAAACATATACTAATAAAAATACTAGATAACAATAAGAACGTAACTATCCTAGTAGTTTGACAGCCACAACCACCGTCTACTTCAATTCGTTGCTCTCGTATGATGACGATGCTTCCTGGACTCTTCCTTTGCTACGTAGTGTGTACGCGCAAGCATAAAAAGTGGTTGAGCCGGTGACACTTGGAGTTGTATTTATGATTATGTAATGATGATTATGGTTATTGTTCTTTCAGGAAAGAAATTATGCAATGATCATTGACCTCTTCGCATGCATGCATGTTGCTTATGCGTATATATTTCTTGGGTTTCCATTAATTCTTGTATTATTTTGTCTAGCTAGAATCATAGTTAATTGATCATATCGGTGAGTTGATTTTGATTAATTTTTTTTAATATAGTATACTGATATGGCATCGTTTTCTGTCTCCATCATGTATGTGCAATCCCCATCACGTTAATCATGGATGCCATTTTGTTTTATTTTCTCTGTGGGGTTGATTCCCATACAGTCCGCAAGTAAGTGAACATACTTGTCCATGATGTGCGTGTACAAACAAAATAGAAAACACTAGCTCTCCTCATGCATGATTCATACCCTAGTTCTGTCGGTCTAATGCTTGTCCTCGTCCTCATCATTTTGGCACCAGTATTTGTACACAATTTCGGTGGTCTTTTAGTACTAGCAGTGACATTATCTTATAACCTGCAATTATGTTTTTGTTGTGTACAATCTGATCAGTTGTGCTCTCCTTGTCCCTCCCACTAATTGAGGAGGAGGATGTCTTGTTTGTTTGGTAGAATGTCTGCAGGCAACCAGAAGAGCATGAACACAACCAGAAGAGCATGCACCCAAGGAACCAATGGAGACAACCCTTTTTTTAGAAAAAAAAAACCCATCTGATGGCACTCTCAGTCATCTACAAGGCCTCTTTAGTTTCTTTTTTGCTTGATCTTGATCTTTTGGTGGTTAGGGTGTTATGTTGTGGGAAAAAGATGTCAGGCATGTCAAGCTCCTGTCTGGGAAATGAGATAGACGGTTGAGCAGACAGGGAGGGCTCCAGGAGGAATTGAATGGCACTGGCAGGATGCTGAAGGGCAGTCACTCATGGGTGCTGGCCAGTTGTTACTTACAACTACAAGGAGTGCAGACAACTGCAAGATTTTCTTCAGAAAAGGGAGAAGGAAAGACTGCAAGAAATGATGTAGCATGTGTTGCTACTTGTTGAACTGCTGAAGGTTTGTTGGTTCAAGGTATAGTTTTCTTGGTAATTTAGGTACAATGGTGTTGCTTTGATAAATTGAAGCGAAACAAATTTTTTTTTAGGGAAACTGAAGCGAAATTTTTTTGCTGTGAGCTTGTGACGAATAACGTTGTAGCAGGAGTGGAGCTGGAGGAGCTACCAATGGGCCTGGCCTACATCAGTCCTTTGAGGCCTAATGTGCTGACATGAATAATAAAAGGCCGAGCACAGAGAACGCCAATATGGGCCGAGGAGGCCTTCGGCCTGTTTATTAAGTGGGCCCGTTGGCCGGGATCTAATCGTGCAACGCCCAGTTAAGTTAATTATGTGCCTGTCAAAGGTCCATGGATCTAAACATACATCTGCTTCATTTCAACTTTTAAACTGGGGAAGCATTTTTTGAGCTCATTTTTGCATGTATTTTATGGATGCAGATTTAGAGTTAGTGCATCGTTTACTTTGCTACGGAACTCGTTGTCCAACACATCTGCAAATCCTGCAAATCCATTACACCCCGTTTGGCTGCCTAGGATTAAATTTAATTCATTCGATTGGATTCCAAATCCTATTCTAGTTGAAATTGAATTTGATTCAAGCCAATTCAAAATCCAAATTTTCTGTTTGGGTGTCACTTGGAATTCTACAAGGTTGTGGGACCCACCTGTGCACATAAATCTGGCAATATGCATAAAGTAGCTTCCCTACATGCTAAATCATCTCTATAAATTTTAGACAATTTCATGAAAAAAATATAATGTGAATGCGAGGTTCAAATTTCAAATACCGCACTTTTAATAAATCATTCTCTACAAGACCATGGGGGCCACATGTGCATGTAGGCCTGTCAATTTGTACAAATTAACTTCTCTACGCACTGAACCATATCCAATAAATTTCAGTCGATTTTGTAAGAATTTTATGGTGTGAACGTGAGGTTGAAATTCTAAATACCAAATATTTACTTAATTTTGTAAAGTGGATTATACATAAATGACAGGGTGTACGTTGAGAATTACTTCTAGATCTATCGTGCCTCATGGAACTGGCTTTGGAATCATCAACTCAATTCTAAGTGGCAGACAAACAGCTACACCCTTAGGGCATCTTCAATGGTTCTAGCTAGCAACTAACTATAAGACTTCCACATCATTTATATAGTACACACTAAAGCTAGCATTCTAAAGAACTATCTATAAGGATAGCTATTTGATGCTTACATGCACACACAGAATTTATAGAGGCTGTCTCGTTTGGCGTTATAGACTAGTGCTTAAGGAAGAGCTGGCTCGGTTTTTTTTGCATACTCTTTTTCCTCCACATAGGATATATGCTGATGTGTACATGCATATAGCTAGCTGAATTCCAATTCCACAATTCCAAGGGCCAATACCTAGGAGCCAACATGTAGGGTAAAGTGCTATAGAGCATAGATAGAGGTGAGTTCTGTCCTAGAGCTTGTGTAACTAGCACGCGGCCAACCACTTACTAGTGGCACTCGATTGGATCTACACCGCCGCCTACTTGAACAAATCAAAGCCGGGGATTTTTGCAGTGGTCTAGCCACTAATCCTTCTCAATCTGCTCAGTTTTTAACCGTAAGGATTGAGCTGAAGCTCTGATACCTTTGTCAGATCTGGCGTTACATGAATCTGAGTAGGATTGAAATGGACCGCTAGATTAAGAAATTTCAGAGAGGAAACTCAGAGATTTGAATGCATGAAGAAAAAGGGGAAAGCCACTAGGGTTCTAAGCTAGCTAAAAACCAAGAGAAAGACTAGTTTGCTTTATTCTTTCTTACTGAGTTTGCTTTCTTCTTTCTTACTTCCATTCCACGAAATATATGGGTTTATATCCAATAGTTTTATAGCTCCAAGTTACACAATTAAAAGTAAAAGTTTAGATAAAAGAAGCGCACGACAGGTAATTTTTGTTAATGACAATGGATGACTTCGACAGTACCCCACACAATGATTATTGAAAACAATATGAGCCATCCGATTTCACTTAAGCTTCCCTCCTGCTCATCTCAGCCGGTCGATCGAGAGTAAGTGAACCCATCAAAGTGGTAAGATTGTTGTCGACTTCTCTCTGAACAGTGAACACGGAGACTTCTGAAACTCTGAACATTTCGGACTCGCTACTTCAGGGTCTTGACAGTTAGTAATAGTTACTAGCATGGACGAAAATGTCCGATATACTAGAGGCAGATCCAGCTCCCGGCCACCCTGGGTAGTTTCCCGGGCTCACCGGCGCCTAGCAGTGGAACCCTAGGTGACCCCCGGCGCCGTCAAACACCATGGCAACGGTGCTTGAAACAACCTGGAATTCAAAATGAAGTTGAATTTCTTTGAACGTTGGTTTCTATTGAATCTTAACCCAATTTGACACATATTTCAACCATCTACGCTTTCCTTTGATTCTTGCCTCCGCTAGCCGTTTGGTGTCTTCCCCTGTCCTCGCCCATAGTTCGACAATTCCACTGACGCTAAATATCTCTGCTGTTCACACCTCCATCAAGCGGCGCAACGCCAATTTGATTGCCATACACTTCAATCCTCGAGCCGCCAATTCATCCTGACACGCGCCAGAGCATCTCAGACCAAACTCACTGCCACCGCCTCTGTCCTTGATTGTCGCCCTTCACCAATCGAGGAAGCACACGAGTCAAGACGCCAGCACACGTACTGTAACACCCCGGCCTCTCCCTGAGCCCAAAGTGTTACCACCTACTCTGTAATAACAGCACCTGCAATTCTTTTATTTTAATATCAACCAAAAGTCAAAAGTCGATATGCTTAACACTAAGCGCAGCAGAGGTATAAATTTGTTAAATACAAAAAAGGTACTAAGACTATCCAAAGCTAAATACGTCAACTGTAGATGATATGTGAATTACTATTACACGTGAACAAATGTGCTACTCCCGCCCATGCATGTCGCCTTCAACGGATTCCTAAAAAAACAACAAAACAAAGGTGAGTCCAAAGACTCAGCAAGTACAAAGTAAAACAGTAGACAGCATAGACACGTAACGATTATTTTCCATCACGGACACGTTAACCACTTATTTTCTTCAATTATTTCTTATGCATTTCCAACCTTTCCTTGGTCACAATGCAAATGTATGTGCACATGCCCAACTCTTTCATGAATGAAATGCTCAAACTCCATGCCTGCTTATATTTTGTAGGTAAAGTTATACACTTCTGCAGAGTGTTAATAATCTATTCGAATAGCCGTACCCCTGGTCATGGGCAACATGTTAAAATACCACAGTGTGTAGTTTTCGCAAATGTTTATTGGTATGGGAGTATGGTAAAGAACATGGGTTGAGGTCCACGGAGCAGATATGTGAAATACTTGTGAGGAGAGTTGCTTCATATAGTCAAATGATTATGGACATTTTACTTATTTATTTTATTTCAGTTAAGTGGCTAAGTCATATGTTTGAAAACTAATTATGGTATGATATTGAAAATCTGGCTTCACGCAAAAGAAGCATAAAACCATCCTTTGATTTAACTTTGCATGTAGATGATAGCCCTATAAATGCATTCTGCTATAGAGACTTGTTGAGTACTATTGGTTGCACTCAATCTTGCTATATTTCCACCACAACAGATACCGAAAGAAGAAAAAAGACCTCAAGCTTTACGTGATAGGGTTACGACCGCACTCGAACGTTCATGTGAGAGTTTTCTTTGAATCTTTTGATTGTAAGTTAAGTTTTGGGCTTGAACGTTTATAAAGTTGTTAAAATTGACCGCTAGGTCTTATTTTAATTAACTTAATCATGTTTAAATATTTGTAAGTAGGCAAGATACTCTTTATATCCGTAACCGAACTTTTGGTCCGTTACGGAAGGTAACGACGGCTCTGTTCCCAAAAATAGGATGTTACAGTGCTTTCCAGGGCAAGCTCTTGTCTAAACAACTCCTCTGTCTTCTCGTGCAATCCAGACTCATGCTGTGTTCGCAATTATGACCATTTCGATTTCAGAAAATTCGTAATTTCATCACTCGGCATGTGCTTCAAGAGGGAAAAATCCGGGATAACAAGCAGGGGCTCACTCGACTCAGTAGATTTGTCCATGACAAGAGGCTCGTTATCATCTTTTATCTTCAGAAAGTTCAGCTCTTCGACTTTCTCGAGACTAGTATGCGAAGGAAGCACACCAGATTCTGAAGCTGCCACGACACTCAAAAATACTACCAAGTCATCTCGCAGCTTGGCAATCTCGGGAATGTTTTCCTTCCGATTCTTGTTCAAGGTGCTCATAGTCATACAGTTCTGGTTCTCCCATAACTTCTTCTCAAACACTCTATGCAAGTTACTGATGTACTTCTCTTTCTGCAGTTCATATTCCCACTGGTGAAAGGTTGCAAAACCATGGAAGTTAGTACTAATGAAGACAATATGTATTCACTCAACATTCGTAATTCCAAAAAAAAAAAGTGCATAGAAGTCAGACACAGAGCTTCTATAAGGAAAACGATTAATGGTATAGCAAATCTGATGCAAGGAAAATTACGAATTTGAGGCCCAAACTGCTTGGAAACAGGATTAGAGGTGAGATTTTTCTCCCAAAACTTGCAAGAACCAAACAATGCCGACTGACGCTGACCAAAGAGAGGCCCCCAAAACCCAACTACTGGAACGCTGGTGGTTTGTCGGGGATGTCTTGCTCCAAGACGGAGGAGGCGCCGCCGTTGGTGGTGGTTGCTGCCTTCTCCGGCGCGGCGCGGCGCCACTCCACTCACCCGCGCTCCACCGCTTTGAGATACGTGCTCCATAAAAAGCTCCATTTCTCACCTTGGTTTTTAAAAATCTCGCGGTTCTTCTGATGCGTCTCTCTTATCTCTTTTTAAAAAGAAAATAAAGATAGATTTATATCTAAGGGTATATACAATAGTTTATCTTGTCTTTAAACTTTTCACCTTATCTAAAGATAATATTAGAGACAATCTCTCTAACAGTAAATCATTCTTCTAACTATTTAATACTACTTTTACCATAACTTACTGCCTCACACTCTCTCACTATTTGTGTTGGTTTGCGAGCTCAAATCATCTTTTGCATAAGAGATAATATATTATCTCTTCTCATATTGTTTCTCATCTATATAATATTTTACTTATTTAATATAGTTATGAGACAGCTAATATAAAAATATTTCGACTTTCAGCTGTTGGGTTGAAGTGGAGCCGAAAATAGTCAAACATTAGGCGCCACAGCTACTACACTCCTATTGATTGATTCGTAGTGGAGTTAGCTCGAATCATTCCAATGCTTTGAGTTAATCTGTTCTCAAGTAAGCATGCATTAATACTGTTAAGCTCGGTACAAATGTGTTTTGTGTGCCTCTTCTAGTCCCTACAAAACAAACAATAACAAAGCAAAAGAATAAAAAGGTATTCCTAGCATCTCCTCTTAAATAAATGGGAAAAAACTAGTTATTTGGCGTCTCCTTTAACCTTGTCCTTTTCTTCAAAAGCATTGGTGTTGTCTCTACTCCATAAGATTTTTTATTATTATTTTGGTCTCTTTTGCTATACAGTTTAGTAGCGAGTGGTTGCCGTGTTTTGAACTTTTCTCTTCCGTGTTTATTAACCCCATTTCTTTTCCGCTTAATTTTTTGATGCAGTGGTCGTGTTCTTGCATTGATTATTTGGCAAAGAGAAATGATACTGACTAATGCTTTAGTACAGCACAAGTTTATCCGTACACATGTTGACTTCTCGGACTGTGCCATGGGCCAATGATCTTCCCATAATCCCATTTTTGCATGTCACTACCTCTCCTTGTACTGTTTTAGAATGTGATGAGAGAAATATAGGACCTGACATGATAATATTGCATTTTTCCTTTTGAAACATCGCCGTCATTTTAGCAAGGCTTGTTCATGGACAGCTCAAGTTGTCTCAGTCCGAACTCTGGACAAAATGATATCACGACTCAGCAGAAATTGCCATAACATACATGAGGATCCAGCCCCCACAATGGAATGAAACTTCAGCTCAAAAGGAAATGTCAAAACTAGAACACAAACAAGAGAATTATTTCATTTTGTTTCTCCTGCCCACAAATAACCACCATCCAACCAAACTACCAGTAGAGAGCATATATTAATTTGCGTTCTGCAGCAATAAAACCACCTAATGTATGATGAGGCAATACAAGAGCAAAAACAAGTTAAGCAGTAACAAGAAATCAGCAAAACAAATAGCATAGATGCTAAATAGACCTCTATTATCACCAGAGCAAATTAACCAGTAGTAACCAGCAAAAAAACAACGATATTTGGTACAGAATTAGACCTCCATTATCCCAAGAACGTTACAGTGTGTGCATAGCGTATTACAGCACAGACCTGGATTATGGGAGTTTTTCACAGGATGTAATCAGTGTACAATGTTACAAGCAGTAAATTTCTGATGCGAACCTTTCATTTTATATACAGCCTACTATCTTTTTTCCCATTTTTCTTTCCTTCTGTTATCCAGAAAGATTACACCGGAAATTGCTACTCTGATGATCATCTACATTCCTTCAATGCCTGCAGAACTTAACGCTGGCAACCCAGGCTTGAAGTTTTGACATTCTTTTGGATGTTGATCCCTAAAACTACTGATGTAAACATGCTACAGAGCTAAACCTACTGATATTCCCAGCATCTGACCTTTTTCGGGAAAACTCGTGGGGTTTCGTTGCAGAGAAAATTAATATCGGCAGTCAGATTCACTATGCCTTTTCATTTAAGCATTCCTTTTACTTCCTGTTTCTCCTTTCGGACAAAAACTAGTTGCTCATCAAGGCAAATTGTTGGTCAGTCTATTTACATTCACAAAGCCTTGTCTTATTGCCTTTTCCAATGTTGTACTCAGCTGAGGCCCATGCTACTAATGTCATGCCCTTATGATGGTCTCCGCCAACTTTTTATCCCTTTTTGCGGCAGCTTGAAGGGGCTCCAACTTTTCCTGCGTTTTGGGCTATCAGAGAAGACGCCTGATGCCAATGCCTGCTGAAGCCACAGCTCGAATTCATCTTCAGGAATCATCTCGGCATCAAGGCTAAATGGATACCGAGAACTGTAGGATCTCTGAGACATCCTATCTGCACCAATCATGTTTACCATAAAAGTTGGACCATGAGTGTTAGGTTTGCACTCCATTCCCTGGATAACAGCAAAGCAAAAAGAGTTAGAAAAGTTTCCATTTTCCGTACTCAGATAACACCGCAGCAACATCCTTTTATGTATCCTCAGAAAAAAGGCATATCAGCTATTGACGTGACCATGGTTCCAAATACCGGCGGTAACCGGTCTTACCGGTGCCGACCGGGAGAAAAAAACCGCCGGTTTTTTTATTTAATTCAAATTTAAACTTTTGAATGTAAAAATTAGTTTATCTAATGATATTTACATTGTTTAACACTAATAGAATGTATTTAGACCCAATGTTGTCAAATCTATTCCTAAAGCAAGAGATGCTAAGTCCAATATGATCCCAAACTAGAAGTTTGACTTGGAGAATTTAGTGGTCTTAGTCCAATATTTTGGGGTCCAGCATTCTGAACCTAATGAAACATAACTGATATTACCACTCCTTGTATTAAAGGGTAAATGTAAACAGTAAATTTGAACCATGCATCTGAATGATACATGCCATGTGAAAATGGAAACATATCAGAACCATGACAATGCAGTAGATGTTGATTGATAGATGATTGTTTTAAGGAATTCCCAATGTCACTTACGAAATTAGCACCTTGCTGGTGTTGCTGACGATTTGGTGGGTAGCTACTTCCTAAATTAAAGCCAACTGACCTTGCCATCTGCTAAATTATATACTTGTCTGAAAATGATTTCTAGCCATAGTAAGCATGAGAATACCTCATCAAGCTGACATGCCCTGACTTTTAGTTGATGTCTTATACGAAGAGTAGCAATGCCATATATAAGACATAAGCAAGAGTTAGGCTGCAGTCTTCATACTCAACTTTATTAAATACTTCATTAAATATTTTTCAATCTTCATACTTCATTCTACCGGTTTATCCGGTTTTTCCACCGGTATTTCCGGTAACCGGTCTCCTCCCGCCCCGCGCAAAAAATCCATTTGGCAAAAATTTAACCGGTTTTTTTTCCGGGATTTCCGGTAACCAGCCGGTTACCGGTACCGCCCGGCGGCCGGGATTTGCCCCGGTTCCGGTTTTTTGATCCTTGGACGTGACCGTTGTATTTAAGTGTACAATATACTTTTGGTCCTACTTGCTAGCGGGTCAATATTGTCCCTTCTACTCAGGGTTCAAAAACCCGACGGTTACCGGTTTTACCGGTGAGGACCGGTAACCAGAAAAACCGGCCGAATTCAAATTTTGATTTTTGACCGGTTTTTTCCCGTTACCGGTTTCAAAACAGACCAAAATTTAAATTTTGATTTTCGAAGTTTAACTGGTTTTTTTGGCCGTTTTTCGGTTACCGGCCGGTTACCGTTACCGGACACCGGGCAAGTTTTCTCCCGGTTCTGAGATTTGTATCCTTGCTTCTACTTTATAATCGTCCAAAATTGGCCCCTTTAGTTTCAAATCTGATTTATTGTTGGATCTTTTGTTAAATAGATAGGCTAAAGATTGAGTTATCACAGCCCAATGTTTTTATGTTGGTTGACATGACATGCGATTCCTATTTTGAGTGAGAAGGTCTTATTTTTCTTTGTTGATTATGGCCGTAGTAAGACTTGACACAGACAAATACAAGCTTTTCAACTTTCATGCATTAATAGGTGAAAAGGGGCATGAGCCATGGTGTGTATACTATGTGTAATTCTCCAATGAAGTAAGCAATTTGTTGTGGCAACTCAATATTCTATCCATCTCACAAGATTGAAGGACCAACGGAACCTATTTTCAAAGTAGAGGGAACGATCTGGAAGACTTAGAACTAGATGGACCAAGAGTATGTTTTACCCATGTGTAAACTATAAACACAGAAAACAGCAGACAATAACCATGTATATTTGGAAATGATGTCAAAGTGACATGATGAATCATTTTGAACTACAGTCTTGTAGTGATGTAGTCTATGAATAGAGTAAAATAAGAAATGCATGCAAACCCTCTAAATTGTTAAGGATATTAGAGATAAGGTATTAGAGATAGAATAGGACTCTTATTTGTTTCCTTATATCTCTTGTACTCTCCTATATATATGGCCCTTTGGGTCTCACATCAATACACACAATATTCATAACATGGTATCAGAGCCTAGGTTTCATACCTAGCCTCCGTTCGTCTTCCGCTGCCGCTGCCCCCGGGAGGATCGATCTCTACTCCCGGGGCGGCCACCTCATCTACGGTCGGCCCGGTCTCTGTCGCCGTCGAACTCATCGCCGCTGGATCCCGCCGGTCGCCCAAGCCCACGGCCATCGTCATGGTCGCCCGCCGTCGCTTGCACCGGCTCCCACGCCGGTGGATCTTGCTCCGGCGCCGGCTCCCAGATGCGCTGCCGCCTGCCCCAGATCCGTGCGGATCTGGCCTTCTCCGGGCCTTCTCCGGCCAGATCCCGCCCGGATCCGCGAGCCACCGCGGCCGCCGTCGCTCGCCTCTCCCGGATCAGGCCTCCTCCGCGTCAGATCCGGCCTCCTCCACGCCGGGGTGTTCCGCCGCCGGCTTCAGCGCTCTCCGTGCCGTCGCCTCGTCTCGCCGCCTGGGATCCGGGCTCTCCGCGCCGTGCGCCGCTCGCAGCCGACCGCGCCTCCTCGCCCGAGCGCTCGCTTGCTCCGCCGTTACCCGGCCCGAAGCCGGCCGGCTCGGCGCAGCCGCTCCGCCGCCATGGTCCCGCCCACACCCGAGACGAAAACTCGGGCCGCCGCCACCATACGCACAGTGGTGGGGAAACCCTACCGCATCCCCGTTTTGGGCATTGGTCGGATGGGCTGTGATGGGCCGAATTGGCCAAAGCAGGCCGGCTGGAACATGGGCCGAGAGAGGGGCAAGTCTGAAGAAGATTTGTTTTTTTTTGTCAGGTCGTGCCATCTATTATTCCTGAGTCTTCCGTCGCGTCCATCCAAAATCCGTAGTTTCTGATTTTTCGTTCGTCCAAGCCGTGCGAGTCCACAAATTTATTGTCAGTCATATAAGTGTAGGAATTTTTTTTTCTTTTGCATGGCTGCAGATTGTAGAAGTGTCTATGAGGCCGCCGCGCTTCTTCTGCACCGCGCCTCCGTTGCGCTTATTGTGCATTGCGTCGCCGCGCTTCTTTTGCACCGCGCCTCCGTTGCGCTTCTTGTGCATTGCGCCGCCGCGCTTCTTTTGCACCGCGCCTCCATTGCGCTTCTTGTGCACTGCGCCGCTGCCGTCTCAGGCTTCAATCTGTGCCGTCATGCTTCTATCTATTCCTCTTCGGCTTGACTTGACAGTTTCTTCGAGGACTGCACGCAACGACGACTTTATCAAGACTCGGACGTCGGATTTTTCTTGTTTTAGTATTAACCCTTTTTCAAATGCAACGCTATTGCATACGCCTTGCATTTGTGGGGGGTGTTAAGAATATTAGAGATAAGGTATTAGAGATAGAATAGGACTCTTATTTGTTTCCTTATATCTCTTGTACTCTCCTATATATATGGTCCTTTGGGTCTCATATCAATACACACAATATTCATAACATAAATAAGGAAACATAAATCAGATATGGATCATTGCACACAAGACCAAGGAATTGGACCTCAGTCATGGCATATCACTTGAGACATTCATTGCATCAAGTGCATATTCATGTGAATAATTGAAAGCAAAACATGAGTTAAACATCAAAACATCGAAAGAGCCAGACACTCACCTGGCAGGTAGCCCACTCAGACACATCAAATATTTTACTCTCTGCACAAACAAAAGCTCGCGGTATTTCCATCTGAAGTGAACAATGCACTTGATTTCAGTAGAAAGAACTAAATAATTTGAGTCCAACAGAACATTATTGTTCGAAATTGCAAAATATACATGCATATTATTAAGTTGAGTAATTTCTGAATGTGTCCTATATATTCAGAACAGTTGGCATATGCAATGAAGAAATTCACTGTTGCTAATACCAGCAATGAGATAAAAGGTGAAACCCCAGCTCAAGGTACTTTGAGCATCCAACTTTAGCAACTTGGATATATTTTCCTTAGATGACATACAATCAGAAGCAAACACTAGGGGCTTGTTACAGCTCAAATGAGAGAACTTGGTCGACAAGATTCAGAAGATTCAGAAGATTGTGCTGAGTCTTGAGTGTCAAGATTCAGAAGATTGTGCTTTCATTTATATTAAACCACATTTTCCATTTGTTTCAACCCAGTATATACTCGGTTTCCAGTAGTTAAATTCTATAAGCCCCAAATGACTGTCTAGAAATGCTTCCATCTAAAACTGACACTGAGGTAAAATGTGATAAGTTTGCATGTGATTTGCATACAAAACAGTACCTTCAAGGATGTTGAAAATCCATTTTCCACCCATCCATCTCCATCCTTGGCTTGATGGTACTGAGAACAATCCTACAGCCACATAGTTCACACAAATTAGCTGTGCCGGTACTCTCTCAGGTTACACGCACTCTAAAAGTACATACTGGGCTCCTAACCTGACACCATCTTGCTTTCGCTTTACTTCTCCTGGTACAAATCCATAAATGAAAATTGCCACATTTTGTACACTGTATACGCCTGGACTCTTCAGAGAGAAACTCTACCCCACTCTGCAAAAAGTTGTTTATTAGATGAGTTTATTTTTCAATTATAAACGGGCTCCGCAAAGGTAAACAGTATCAAACAAGAACGTTCAAGAGTCAACACAGGACGTTTTGTAGAAATTACATTGTATGCTTGAACAATTGACCAGATCATGTACATAAGAAAACCATTTGGATTTCATATTTACAAAAAAAAAACACCTGTCGAGAGACAACACGTGATCTCTGAGTCATTTTCTGCGACTCTTCTTTCCTCAGTTGTTCATCATAGCTATTTTTCTTTGTTAAATCTGAGAGTACCTGCATGGAGGTATGACAACACCTGTTACCTTTATCAAGAGTCAGAAAACACAGTTGGCTATCAAGAAAAGATACGCTACTGGACCTAACAATAATACAATCAAGGAAAAATAGAAGCATATACTTCCAAAGTACTTGCCTCATAGGCTGATTGAAGCTTTTTGAATGATTCACAAGCCAATGAATTCCCCATATTTTTATCAGGATGGACAAGCAGGACCTAAACAGACAAAACACAGATCACAAAGATAAGGAACAGTAACATGAATTCTCTATCGGTATAAAGGGTTGTCATGTATTACCATTCTGTGGTACTCCTTTTTCAGTATCTTCTGATCGATACTTCTATTTCGAGGGATGCCCAAAACTTCATAATGGGTCAAACCATCCATTATCCTCTTCATCTCATCCAATGAAGTAGAATCAGATTTCACTATTTTGCTAGGAGATGCCTCCTTTTGTACATGTAACACATCTTGGGTAGGTGCTGAGCAAAAGGGCTTTGCAGAAGACACAGTCTCAGGTTCACTGTCAGGAGCAGGGGGGTATTCACAACCATGATAGAACTCATCCATGACTGGATCAGAATCCTTTGTTTCTTCAAAATGTCTCTCTTCTGTGCTTCCCTCATATCCTTGCAGCAACTTATTCAGAAGATCATTTGTCAGAAAAGAAAGATTCAGTGTCAAGAAAACTCCAAGCCATCCAACACGAACAGCCACACAATAAACAGCATATATAGTCAACACAGGTATCACAAATCGTGCATGTTTCAAAGAGCACATACAACCTGCAGTACCACAGAGGAGCCTCCATTAGGTGAAAAGGGTCAAATAAATACGATTAATAGGTGGCAAAAACAGGTTGTGGACTTCGCAAAGTTAAAATTTAGGGAAGTATCATTAGGAGCAGACTTAAATATTCAAACAAACGAACCTCCAGCCACCAGAAGCATTCCCGTAATCCAAAAGTAGCCATACATCCACATAATCAATATTCCAAATAGTCCTACAATGGAAAGGCCAGGCGTATAGCCCATATAGTGAATGACTGCCCCAGCAGCACCCTGAAAATTTAAGCTACTAAACAATTAGATAACATAATCTCTTCTGATATCCTTATTACGTGAGAAATATTGTATCTTACAGGTTGAAACTCAATACTATGATAGATTTGCTGAGACAGATTTATGCATACTACACGCAGCATCATATAACCAAACTTTCATGTAGAAGTACAATGTTTCACCTGCGAATTGACCTTAAGTAGTTTGCACAAATCAAAAAAGAAAAAAGAAAGAAAGAAGAGGAAGTACTAATCATCCTGAAACTGATTTACTCAGCATGAAACACAGTAGCACAATTTTCACAAACTGATTTACTCATCACTAAGTTATGCAGTGCTTCATTGCAATCCAATCCTTCCTCTAGCAAGACAAACTAGATAACACTTAGCAGTGCAAAAGATTACTAGAATGCCGTCAACAGTTCATAGATAGAATCTAGAAATAGCATAAACAAATAACTAAAGAATGATTTAAGATTACGATAGAAAGTAATACATCAAGCCAATTAATCCTGCGACAGTTTAATAACATACTACTTTTGTACCACCAATTACTGCTTTAACTATACTTTACTTTTGGAAAGAAATAGAACCTAACATGCAATCCACACTTCATAGCAAAAGCAGCACATGACAAGATTTAGAATCTCTCTCACACAAATCCTTATCCAGTAATACATCTGAACTAAAGTGGAAAAGCAGCAAAGCAAGCAAGATTTGCAGCACGAACCAGGCTAAGAAGTGCGTAGAGAGCACACACTGGCGAGGTCATGCAGACGAAGCAGCTCCAGAGGATCACAAACACCGCCGCAGGCCCCAAGCTCGCCAACGCCAAGAACCCCCGCGCCGCACAGCCATGCCATTGTCTCAGCGCCGCGAGCACGAGGCGCGAGGAGCTCACACAGGCCCGGGACACAGCCGGCCAATGCCGATCGACGAGGAAAGCAAGCCGCGCTCTACCGCCGCTCGCCGCCATGTGCGCCCAAGTCAAGATGTGCTTCTGGGACAGCACCCACCTCCATCCCTGCTTCCACAGCCCCAAATCCGCCATGGAAGCCACAAGAATTCGATCAAATTGGTCAATCCAGAGACTGCGAAAACCCCATCCCTCCCGATTGGATTCAAATACACGCCGCAAGAACCGCTCAAAGAGCTCGTTGGGCTCCTCGGTTGCAAGAACCAACTCCCCCCAAACCAATCCAACAGCTCCAAGAACAAGAACACACACCGCAACCAGCTCAAGAACTCATCAAGAACCGCTCCCAACCCAGCCAAATATATCCGTGCGCACTGGATCGAGCCCCAAAACTACAGACCGTCACCGCAGCAGAATTGGCCGGGCACGGCAGGACCCGCTCCGAGGCGCCGCCTTTGTGCCAAGAAACGACGAGAAATCCCCCACAAAACCTCAGAAAGGCACCATCTTTCGCAGGAATTAGGGGCTGCCAACACCTGGGGTTGGATCTTGCGTCGGTGAATCGGTGGGAAGGGTGGTAAAATAGCTGCGAAACCCACGGGAATCCGAACTTTGGCGCTGCTGCTTTGCCCAAGCTTTTTTCCCCCTTCTCTTTTTTTGGGTGTTCTTGCTTTTGCTCTTCTACTACTAGCTTCGTCTCAGCCACATCTCGTGACAACAGAGGGATCGGGGTGAGTTTAAAGGGAAAAAAGGAGAAGATGAAGAAGAGATCTTGCAGAAGAGGAGAAACATCAAAATTTAGAGATGAGATGAAGAAATATCACACACACACGCTCTCTCTCTCTCTCTCTGAGAGGATTAGGGTTGTAATAACTTGGGAGGAGTGAGAGATCAGCTCCTGTCCATGGAGGAGGAGGAGGGGGGAGGGGGATGATTAGAGAGAGAAAGAGGGTGTATTTTATTCTGCAGATTGGAGTAGTAGCTCCTAATTAAGTGATTTAACAATTAACAATGACAACAGTAGGAGAATTGAGCTTTTTGTTCCTTGAGAAAAAGAGGAATCAGTAGCTTTATTAGAGTGAGAGTATGGATGGCAGTGGTTGCGTTGAAATTGTATGTTTTGGAAAAATAAAAGGTTAGTTTTCTTTAATAGTGGGGGAAATTAGTCCATGGAGTTTTTGCAATTTTTGTTGAGTATAGCTATACAACATTCGACTGTTTTTGAGGACAAAAACAGTCAGATTGATCTGGAGCGTTAGATCTCCATCCAATGGATCCACTCATACAAGCCCCCCTCCCAAAAAAATGACCCCCTCCAAAAAAATGATCTAGGGCGTTGGATCTCCATCTAACGACTCAAAATGTGACTATTTTTATTCTAAAAAATAGATATCTGTTGTATAGACACTACCTTGTTTATTTGCTTGTTAATGAGAGACCAAGGTAAGGGGAGTGGCAGAGTACATTCAACTGTTAAGCCTTAACTGAAAGTTATTACGCACGGAATGGTACGGATTACACAATACAGTTAATGAGAAAATTTTAGATTGGAGTAGTTGGAACTTGGAAGTGGCCATGAATTAAGAGCATGGCCCTGACATAATCACACTCTTTTCCCATTTTTGGCATCTTATTGGAATGGATTATATCATCTTGCACTAATTGGAGCATGCTAGCAGTCGTAAAACTGGGTAATATACATACTAACATTGTTAGTTGTTACTCTCTTCTAGGTAAACTCTGGGTAATTTAGGCATCCATCCCTTCAACAAAGTGGTTTTTAGTTGCTTGTCGTTTCGATTTCTCTAGGATAACTCTTTCAGCAAATATGCCTATTCGATGCTGATCGGCACTAAATTCGTTGGTTTTGCTTTATGTATATGAAGCTAAACGACTTTTATTCTGGACCAGAGAAAATGTATTTAGAAACACACACAAAAAAAGAGAGATTTAGCTGAACAATTCCAAAAGAAGCCCAGAGATGAGTCACCATCCGTAACACGTACTTTAACCAAACGAGAGAAGCAATCTAAAAAGGACATGGCAGTAAAAAAAGCACACTTTAGGCCCCGTTCAGTTGAGCTAAAAAGCTGAGGTTTATGACTAAAATTGTATTGTAACAGCTGCAATTTCACTGTAGCTGAAAGTGGCTTATTTGGCATAATTAAATTTAAAAAATTTAAAAATAGAAAAAAAATATACTAACTCATCACGGACAACGCAAATGAATACGAGAAAAAAGAACCGGCAAAAAAGCTAAAAAAACCAAAATGTTAGAAAAAGACGAAATTTATAAATAGTGAAAATAAGTCAGAAGCTAGAAACTGAAATCGAAACGAGCGGATCTGGATCCTTCGCTTGAACGGATTTCATGAATGAGATGAGGACGACGGTGACAAGGGGATCGCAGAACGATTGGACGGTAACAAGTACTCTCGATCGCAAGGTGAAAAGGGCGAGATGAAAAGCTGGAGATGCCCCCTGTGTGAAGATGCAATCTTGCGCCATTGCCAATGCTCACGAATCATGATAGATATCGAGTGCGAGAGAGAGGGTCTTTCTTTTTTTCTTTGGGTGAATGATTCTCTGTGATATCCTGCTGATGTATAATCTAGAAAAAAGATCAGTGTATTAGCCTTTCTTGCTTTCCTTTTCTTTTTGTCCTCTCTTTCTTGTTTGTGGGCCCACACATATGTGCAGCTTGTTTCTCCTCGCAAGCGTCTTTCCATCACAGACAAAGAGCGTGAAAGAGCTCTTAAGGCCCTGTTTGGAATGCGGGAATTTTTCCCGATTCCTGCGGGAATTGAACTGTTTCCTGTAAAATTCCTGTGAAATTCCTCTGTTCCAAACAGGCCCTAAAGAGTTCGCATTCACCTCTTGTTCCTTCCTCTCTTTTTTTATGTGAAGGTTCAGTTCTTGTGGTCGGTTGTTACAGTTTGGTGTCAAAACTGTTGGAAAGTGCTGGACCAAAGAAAGTAATTGTCTGATATGCATCACAAGAAAAGGCCAGTAGTATCTTGTCTTCGTCTCATAAAATGTAGCATGTCAGTGTCCTGCCAGTGATCAAACTACTTCTCAAGTTGGACATTACTAATCCCGCTCATTTCCGTTTAAGCTTCTAACTTCTGACTTATTTTTCACTATTTATTTTCGTCTTTTCATAAACTTTAGGCTTTTTTGAGTTTTTTTACCGGTTCTTTTTTTTCTCATATTCGTTTGCGTTATCTGTGATGAGTTAACATATTTGTTTCTTTTTTTATTTATTTTTTTTAAATTTAATTACATCAAATAAGTCACATTCAGCTGCAGTGTAATTTCAGCCTGCTACAGTACAATTTCAGCCATAAGCCACTAATTTTCAGTCCAACCGAAAGCTTCCGACAGCTTGTCATGACCGTTCTTGTTCAAAGTCCTGTGCAGACGAGGATTTGGGAACCGGTGGGATGATTGGCTCTCTGTTCTGCTCACCACGGCCTCAACCAGGGTATTACTCAACGGGTAGTTCCTGACAGCATTGCATGGGTCTTCGACAAGGAGACCCCCTGTCGCCTTTACTCTTTGTCATCACCATGGACGTCCTTAGCAAGTTATTTTCAACAGCTCTGCAAGCACAAATTTTAACGGCAACACCATCCTTCGAGAGGCATTGCTCCTTATATGTAGATGATGTGATGCCTTTTCTAATTCCAAAGCCTCAGGACCTTCTCGCTTCGAGAGAAATAGTGGCGTTTTTCGAATCAGCTACCGGACTTAGACCAAACACGTAAAAGTCTTCACTAATCCCAATCAATTGTACACAAGAGGAGCTCGGCATTGCAAAAGATATTTATCGCTGCAAATAGTAAAGTATGAGAGTAGTATAGTGGAGATGATGGATGGACAATACTTGCCCCTTCACTATGTCCAGGGCACGTATATATATTTCCATGAAGTGTATTTTACAATCCTACCCTTACATTCATGTGCCTTCCATAGAGATATCTATGTTATTACACGTATCCCACCTTATGCTTTACAATTCTTTAGCAGGCTGGATAGGCTTAGGTGAGGGCCACCCCTATAACAGTTAACGGATTTGGACTTTCTCGAGGCTAAAAAAACGCAACATTCTGGCGCCCCCCAATTGCCTCTTATGTGACTAGGAAACTGAAACAGTCGATCACCTTCTTATCGCTTGCCCGGTGGCCAAGCAATTGTGGCATCGAACATTCGCTTGGCTGTCGCTCTGCAGTTCCTTTGCCTTCACCAAATAGACACTCCATGAGCAATGGACTGCTATCAGACAATTGACTCCCTCCTCCAAGCATAAAGGAGTAGACTCCCTCATAATCCTACTGGTGTGGATGATTTGGAAGGAGCGAAATAGACTGTGGCATGATCACGCAAAACCACACATCGAGAAGTCTGCCCAATGCATCAAGAATGAATTTTAATTCCTTCTTTTCAGCCGCAAGTCTTGTTTGTATCTCCTTTCTCCTTAATGAATGAAACGTAAATCTCCCGCGTTTTCGCGAAAAAAAAAGTGATCAAACATTGTTCATGTGTTTTTCCCTACGTTGAAATGGAAGCCTGCAAGAGAACATTTCCAAGAGTGTTAATTCCAAGTCGATTGGCTACGTAATATTGACATCTGTAGAGGACCTTTGCGCAAAATGGTAATCAGTCTCACATGCCAGCCACATGCCTAATTATTGGGGAAGGTGCTACAAAATTAATAAATTATAGATTGAGCTGCAGGATAAAGATAAAAAAGAAGGCAGCCTCCTTGTTGACCTTGTGACGAGATGAGATGCTACCAGGTCAAGAAGCGTCTGCATGACCCAAGCTGAGATTTGTTTTGTGCTCAAGCAAAGCAACTTGCCATTTTTCCTTTCTCTTTTCTCCTCATCCTCACCCTCCTCTTTATCCTTTCTCTTTTCTTAGCAAATTTGATTGATGTCCGGCTGCTATGCTACACATTTGACTATTTTTTTTAATAGTAGATCAGAAGGGGTGATGCATTAGAGATTGCACCGTGAGAGTCTGAGATCAGGTGTCCCAGTATACGATTTTGCTTCTCAATAATGGCATGCATATGCTATGCTATGGCACTCAACAGTGGCAACACAGATACTGTTTGGATCTTTAACTTGGCATTTGTAATCTGCATTCAGATTTTGCAGGTTTTTTAATCCTTAACTGCAATGGCAATTAAGCCTAGTCCACCAAACCACCATAATGTAAAGTTTCTATCTAGGCTTGGTGTTCTGCAATTTCTACTGCATGTTTTTCTTGACTTGACTTGGTGCTTTCTGTTACTGCATGATTAAACATCGCTATCACTAACATTTTCTACAAGTTTTCCAATTCCTGTGCACATTATAAACCCAAGTGCCCATTCCTCTGTAAGCATGATAATTTACAAGCAAGATCCTCCTAAATTACGCGTTTTTTATGGCGCAAAATAAATTTAAAAAAACATGCAACCACGGTTGGCAAATCAGATCACACATTTGGCGTAATCATTCCATAGAATAGGAGCATGTCGGGTTGCAAACTGGTGGACAAACGAACCGGAACAACTCGGTTTGATGGACAATGATGGGTAGATGAAAAGAGAGAACCACTTCAGATGTTAACTCGCCATGCTACCTGCTCACTACCCACCAATCCTCATAAATCACAATCTCTCTAGATGAGTTCTAAAAAAATTCTCTCTCTATATATGAGTTCTAGAAATTTATCTCTCTAGATGTAGCCAAGGAGTTGGCTTGAATGTAGAATTAAGTACAGTATTTGACAAAGGAACAAGAGGAGACGGCATGGACCCAGAGGGCGACAAGGAAGAATTAAGAATAATCACCAGGGCCACAGCACCAATAATTAAGCACACAAGGTCGCGTGTGGACGGCGGAATAATCTGGACGCCACAAAAGCCTCCCCTTTAATTCACAATCATAACCAACACGCCACAAAAACAAGTGGCCAAATACATTTTTGTTCTGTATATATGAGCAAACCGGCAACTGCTACAAGACTGTGTCTAGCGTAGAGCTTCCTTGGACCATCGAGTTGCAGCTTGGCAAAAATATCATCTCACATGCATAAAAAATATGATTGACTTGCACTATATTATTGCCACTAGGATTTTTAAATCGCAAGTGATGAGCTCTGCAGGGGCATTATGTAATGAGTTGTTCGCTTCTGGCTGAAGCCAGCCCATGACATCGGTCTGATTTTCCAAATGGGAAGGGTCTGAAAAGCAGAGGAAAAGAAAGAGCAGTGTTAGATATTACAAATAACATAAGAAAAGATTTACCACAAGAAAGCACTCGGATGTACACAGTTCACGTGAAGAGTTCAACAATTTTTGGGACATATGAGAGAGAAAAGCCAGTTCTATCGGGGAGACCCAAATGGGCACACCATAATGGGATTACACATTAAACATTACCAAAAATTTGAATTTGGCCCTTGAACACCATTTTTGTTGATTTGGTCCCCTCAACTCATTAGTCCTGCTGATTTCCATGATTCTGTCAATATTCAAAATTTTCACTTGAGCCCATGATCAGTTCACACATAGATAGTTTAGATGCAGCTTCATGTGAATTTTGTCAACAGTATTCATTAGTCCTTAGGGACTGGAATCAGCGGGGTTGGGGAGTTCAGAGACCAAAAATCAGCAAAAGCTTATGGCCCACATGTATTATTTTGCAGAAGCACAGGGGTTAGTCCTACTCCTACACCCTTGCGAACAAAATGCACTCATGTGCAACTGAGTGCAGAAGCTGTAAACAGTAAAAATCAAAGGGTGCTGATCATGAAAATCTCTATCACAAGATGTTAAAGGGTGCTGATCATGAAAAAGGCGAAAAAAAGTGATCAAACAATGTTCATGTGTTTTTCCCTACGTTGAAATGGAAGCCTGCAAGAGAACATTCCAAGAGTGTTAATTCCAAGTCCATCCACATGCCTACTTATTTGGGAAGGTGCTACAAAATTATAGATTGGGCCGCAGGATAAAGATAAAAAGAAGGCAGCCTCCTTGTTGACCTTGTGATGAGATGAGATGCTACCAGGTCAAGAAGCGTCTGCATGACCCAAGCTGAGATTTGTTTTGTGCTCAAGCAAAGCAACTTGCCATTTTCCTTTCTCTTTTATCCTCATCCTCACCCTCCTCTTTATCCTTTCTCTTTTCTTTGCATATTTGATTGATCTGTAACACCCTACTCATCCTTTAGACCTAGAGTGCTACCATCATTGTATAATAATACTATTTTTAAACAACTACTAATCATTTTAAACAAACTCTACTTTATTCATAAAGTTGTGACCACTTACACCATACCATTTTAAGCCACTATTATAGTTTACCAGTGGAGTTAAACATAATAACAAAAACTGATATGTGAAGAGCTGCAAGTACATGAAGTTATTCATGTGCTACTCCCGTCCGTGCATGATGTCTTTAATGATTACAAAAAAACAACAAAGTAAGGGTGAGTTCAAAGACTCAACAAGTACACAATAGAACGATAAACACTGTCCAATCATGTAAGCAATTTTACCAGTCATAACATATTTCACATGCATTATCCAGTTCATATTTTCATTTCATATTCCTATATTGTCATATCATTAGCGCGGTGCAGCACTACTATACATACTCATTTACTCATCTCATTGCATATACCGGTATTGTCAAGTTAACACCCGTTGAAGTTCACTCAAAATCTTGGACCCGACTATATCGGCACGGGGTCTCTCCAGTCGGGGCCTATCGAAGTAGGTCTTGCGGGATCCACCCAAGCGGATCCCAATTCTCATTTCATGAGTGCACATGATGCGAATGCATATACCCATTGTCATTGTCAATCTCATCAATATTATCATTGGCAGGGTGGCATCACTGCTCACCCTGTTTTATTACCATTGTCATCATTAGATAAACAACATCATGTCATGTAAACATTGCAATTCCATATACGTATCATCATATCATATAAACATCGCATATTTCATAAACTCTACGGTCTACCGCTCTACCATGCACTTGCCTGTTAACCAAGCAGAGCGAAGCGAAGTGCGGACAACGTCGACTCAGAATCTCCACCTGAACAAGCAATTAAGCGAGCACATCATATCGAAACCAGAGCTTAAGCGAGCAGCGACAACTCTACGTGCATAACACGACTCTAGCATAAAATGCCTGGGGTCAAGGACCCGTCGCGCAGGTACCAAACCCCTATTTTTTTCTTTTTTTCTTTTTCTCCTCTTTTCTTTTCTTTCTTTTCCCATCCTTTTCTTCTCTCTTTTTTTCTTACCCGGCCGGCCTTATCCCTTTCTTCGTTACCCTCTCTCTCCATTTCGTTCGCCCAAACGACTTTACCTTCTCCTGGCGCTCCTCCAGGCGGCACGGCTGGACTCGCAGTGTAGGGGTGGATATCGAGCCAACTCCTCGTCTTCTCGAGCTTTTTCTAAAAATGACATAGTTTTATTTAATATCATTTTACATATAATTTAAAAGTATTTTTAGAAACGAGCTAACGAGCCGAGCCGAGCTTGAGCAAAATTCAAATTCATT
Source organism: Dendrocalamus latiflorus (assembly GCA_017311315.1). Taxonomy (NCBI): domain Eukaryota; kingdom Viridiplantae; phylum Streptophyta; class Magnoliopsida; order Poales; family Poaceae; genus Dendrocalamus; species Dendrocalamus latiflorus. The sequence continues at coordinate 1,974,919 of CM029636.1, read as the reverse complement.
TGAAATCAACTCATTTTAATGTTTAACCAATTAACTAGTATAATTGAAGCAATTTTGAATCGAGCCAACGAGCCCCACTAACGAGCTTTTTTTCCAACCCTATCGCAGTGCGCTAGGGTGCACCGGCCCTTGCTCGCCGCCGGCCGCCGAGTCATCGCCGGCCACTCCTCCTCCACAGCTCCCCCTCACTCCCTCTCTCTCACCAGGCAGCTCGCAACACGGAGGGGATCTCGGCGTGTTAGCCTGGAGTGCACTGCTGGTGACTCCCCCTAAACCGACCGGCCAGGGCCAAATCCGACCGTCGCCCTGCCGTCAGCTGCCTCCCCTCCGGCCACTTCGCCTCCCCCTCTCTCTTTGCCTTGGATCCGACCAACCAGGACCAGATCCGCTGTCTCCCATGGATCCTCGCCACTCAGCACCGACTCCTGGCTCCAGCTCTAGGTCGTCATCGCTCCCCTCTAGCTCGCCGGCCACGGCTTGCAGCCGGCCGGGAGTCTCGACGCCTAGCCTCAACGTCGGCCCTCTCTCGGCTCGCCGGCCTTGGCACGGTGCCTGCCGGAAGCCCGGTGCCTTCTCCACCTCCGGCCACTACCCAGTTCTACTAGCTGTCAATTCGGTTGACTACTACCCCCTTACTCCGTGCATTTTCTTCTAGTTGCTACTTTCATCTTGCTTTGCCCCTAGCCTCACACAACTGGGAAAGCTTAAGGTGGCCTTTGTGATAGGACTTGGTGGAGTGCGTGCGCCGGGGAGCAGGTACTACCATCTAAGGGCTCACGGTGGTGCTACGGGCTCGTCGCTAATGCGTTTGAAGGGACAAGGAGAAGGGGGTGGTAGCCTTACTTGGTTGAGGTTGGGAGGAAGGGGGCCTGTCAGATGAGGGGTTGAGGATGACGAGGTTCGTGGACGACGACGACGATGGCCGTGTTGTGGTTCAGTTGGGCCTTCTCTTGCCGTCGTGGTCTACCACGTCCTTGCTCCTCTCCTTCGTCTTCCCCTTCACCTCATGCTCCTCCCCTCCGGTCTCACCCTTACATTCTCTCTGTGTTGCTTTGGTTGGATTGGCTCTCAGTGGGAAATATTGAATTGGGAGAGGTGAGCTAAGGCTTGGTTTGGCCAAGGAATAGAGAGACAGAGCCCTCTTACTGGCTTGTGCTCTGGCTGTGCTCTTGGCTGGGGAAATGAAATGGTGCTTGCTCGGCTTTTGTTGACTTGCTTTGGGTGAACTCTCAGTTGGGGGAGGAAAATAAGAAGGGCCAGGTGTTGGCTAGGCTTAAGTAAGGAGGTCACAACAGGCCTCCCTCTGGGCTGTGCATTGCCATATAAGCCCTCCTTCACTCTCTTTGGTTGTTATTCACTCTTTTTGGTTGTTATTGGCCATAAGGACCTTTTGGTCCAAAAGAGCTCTGCATTATTTGAACTTTTTTTCTACTCTGGCAGGTAAGTCGGTAAAAGGTAAGATCGAAATTTCCTGCCGAATGATGAGAATCCAAACGCAAGAAGGTGCCGACCGTCCCTGGACGGTCTGGGAACCTTTAAGAGTGCTACTTTTATTCGGCTTTCTAAAAGCCGATGAGTTTGACAGCAAAACTCTATTTTCTAGATGTTAACTTGCCATGCTACCTGCTCACTACCCACCAATCCTCACAAATCACAATCTCTCTAGATGAGTTCTAAAAAAAAATTCTCTATATGAGTTCTAGAAATTTCTCTTTCTAGATGTAGCCAAGGAATTGGCTTGAATGTAGAATTAAGTACAGTATTTGACGAAGGAACAAGAGGAGACGGCATCTCATGACCCGGACTTGCATCATCGATGTCCAGTGTATACTAGGGTACAAGCAAAATGAAATTCTTGACGGAATACAACAGCCAGAAATGAAGCACAGGACCCTACCATGTAAAAGTTCACAATTCACATCTTTAAAAACACACATGCACACGTACACACACTATTCAGTCATTCAGCAACACAATTTTTTTAAGCTCTTCATTAGTTCTTAAGAGTTCCCATGTTCATTTCATTTCATTTTTTGGGTGGGTGGGTGTTTTTTTGGGGGGTACCAAAAGAAAGAATGGACCAGTTTTTTAAGTTGCTCGATAAACTAAAATGTGGACTGTTTTTCATAGAATTTACCTGGAGATGGACCCAGAGGGCGACAAGGAAGAAATAAGAATAATCACCAGGGCCACAGCACCAATAATTAAGCACACAAGGTCGCGTGTGGACGGCGGAATAATCTGGACGCTACAAAAGCCTCCCCTTTAATTCACAATCATAACCAACACGCCACAAAAACAAGTGGCCAAACACATTTTTGTTTTGTATATATGTGCAAACCGGCAACTGCTACAAGACTATCCCCGCTCGTTTCAACTTCAGCTTCTAGCTTATTTTTCATTATTCAAAAATTTCATCTTTTTTTGAACTTTTAGTTTTTTTGAGCTTTTTGCCGGTTCTTTTTTTCCCGTATTCGTTTGTGTTGTCCGTGATGAGCTAGGATATTTTTTTATATTTTTAAATTTTTTAAAATGTAATTACACCAAATAAACCACCTTCAGCTACAGTGAAATTTCAGTCGCTACAGTGCAATTTCAGCCATAAGCCATAGTTTTTCAGCCCAACCGAGCGGGGCAGCGTAGAGCTTCCTTGGACCATCGATTTGCAGCTTGGCAAAAATATCATCTCACATGCATAAAAAATATGATTGGCTTGCACTATATTATTGCCACTAGGATTTTTAAATCGCAAGTGATAAGCTCTGCAGGGGCATTATGTAATGAGTTGTTCGCTTCTTGCTGAAGCCAGCCCATGACATCGGTCTAATTTTCCAAATGGAAAGGGTCTGAAAAGCAGAGGAAAAGAAAGAGCAGGGTTAAATATTACAAATAATATAAGAAAAGATTTACCACAAGAAAGCACTCGGATGTACACAGTTCACGTGAAGAGTTCAACAACTTTGGGACATATGAGAGATAGAAGAAACAGTTCTATCGGGGAGACACAAATGGGCACACCATCAAGGTTGTCACGGCGCTCTGGCAAGTCGAGGCGAGGTCGAAGCGCCTGGACGCCTAGTCGACTAGACGCCCGCCATGGCGACAGTTGGACGATAGTAGTTAGACGACAAATAATACCTTATATGACTAAAAATTAAATAACCATGCATTATAATAACACAAATTATCCAAATAATCATGTCTCAGGAGGTCTAAATTAGAAGAAATTCATTAAAAGGAGGGATCTGTTCGTAATTTTTAGGAATTCTGAGGACTTAATCGCAAAAAGATACTTCTTAACCGGCAGCTACCCGACCGACTCCTCTCTCACTCTCGCGACTCCTCACTCTCTCGCTTCTCGCTCTCCGACTCCTCTCCTCCCCTCTCCCGCCACCTCCTCTCCCCGCCAGACGCCTCCCCGGCTCCCCCCGCCGCCTACCCTCCCCGTCGCCTCCTCCCCCCGTCGCCTCCCCTCCCCGCCGCCTCCTCCCCTCGCCCGGCGCCTCCCCCCATCGCCTCCCCTCCCCGCCGCCTCCTCGCCCCGCCCGGCGCCTCCCCCCGTCTCTTCCATGCCAAGAACCATCAGATCGACCAGATCCGGAGACGACCGATGCATCTGGGGGTGAGGTACGTCTCGGGAAGAGGATGGAGGAGGCTGCGGCTCCAGATCCGACCGATGTGGCTTGGGAAGAGGTGGTGCGGCTTCAGATCCGGCCGACGGTGGCTTCAGATGGAGGAGCGATGGGACTCGGGGCCGCGAGCGTGGCGGCTGCTGCTGTGTGAGACATCGACGTCGATCTTCTACCTCAGTAAGTTGGGCGATAGACCTTGGCGTCGGGCTCTGGGCGACTGGACGCCTAGTCGTCGCCTTGGCGACGACTAGGCGACGCCGTAACAACCTTGCACACCATAATGGGATTACACATTAAACATTACCAAAAATTTGAATTTGGCCCTTGAACACCATTTTTGTTGATTTGGTCCCCTCAACTCATTAGTCCTGTTGATTTCCATCATTCTGTCAATATTCAAAATTTTCACTTGAGCCCATGATCAGTTCACACATAGATAGTTTAGATGCAGCTTCATGTGAACTTTGTCAACAGTATCACTACCACCACTATTGTACTCCCCACACAAACATTTGCTGTGATGCTAACATGATCGTGCAAATCAACTTGCAACGCATGAAGCTCTATTGGAAATGTTAGCAAAACTGAGGAGCTCATTAGTCCTTAGGGACTGGAATCAGCGGGGTTGGGGAGTTCAGAGACCAAAAATCAGCAAAAGCTTATAGCCCACATGTATTATTTTGCAGAAGCACAGGGGTTAGTCCTACTCCTACACCATTGCGAACAAAATGCACTTATGTGCAACTGAGTGCAGAAGCTGTAAACAGTAAAAATCAAAGGATGCTGATCATGAAAATCTCTAACACAAGATGTTAATATAATTACAACGGGTGCAGGGATGACATATATATGGAATTTATGCTCAGCTCATTTCCTAAAATTAAGAATCAAGAGATAATGCTCAGCTAGACGCTGATCATTAAAAAATCTATTTTCCATCAGTAACTATCAAATAAATTTCAAATGGTCTAATCCTGTGTTATATCAACTTTCAAACCACTTTTTTGGACCAGATCAGATTCCTAATATCTGGGTCATATGTATGTAAAGAAGAACAGAATCAAAGACTAATTCTTCATCCAAGATTTATGCATGATCAACAGTCAAATAGCAAGTCACAATAAAATCAAGATTCATAATCGCAGGTTTACAATAAACTGCAAACCACTTCCATCCGTTACACTTGTGAAAAGAGAAAACTACAAGACCTCAATTATATCTTTCACACAAGTTATCATTTAAAAAAGGTCACAGCATCAGCATGACATGCCAGAATAGAAGCTTTCACACGTCGTAGCTTGGTATCACTTGTTCAGACCTTGAATGACTAGGATATCAAGAACACATCATTTGAAGAAAAGAGAAGATATCAAGAATCTAAAGGTATATCATATGTTCTGTCCAAGCTCTCTCTAGTATTTCGAGAACTATATGACTCTGATGAGTCCAAGAGACTGATTTCAGTTTTCAGCAATCTAGCATATTGTGGCTGTACACTATCATAGGAGAAGCACATATTTAAGTAATTGGTGTTCCCGAAATTGCTTCAGGAACACCAGAGACAAAAAGGTGAACAGTTGAAAAAAACTAAGTGTCGCATGCTACTAGTGCATTGCAAACAAGACAGAAACAAGATGATTCTTACCCAAGATCACGAGGGCAAAAAACTGGTCTCCCGAAATATTGCATCAGGATCCATGTCTTAGTTTTCATCTGCGATATCCTGTTACAAAACGTTTGATGTCTGCAAAGTCTAAAACTGCCTTCACGTCATGAAAAGAAGAACTCCACTTTGTATTCATGAAAGCAACAAGAAACTCAGACTGTTTGTTTCCATTTGTCTGCCAGATAGACACAAAGAGATATTTGTGTGTTACATCTTTTGGAGCAACAATGTCAATATAAGTCCTTCAGAACTTGCAAAGCAACAAAAGCAAAAAAGAATGATGTGCACCAGTCTCATGTAGGGAATACTAGTCAAGGCTCAGTAGGGTAACAACGTTGGGATAGTCATGATAGATGTAAAAGCAACTGTTACGTGCACGGGTACCGTAGCGCATGTACTGTTCACCGTGGTACCGTAGCGCATGTATTGCTCACCATGGTACCGTAGCGCATGTATTGTTCACCGTGGTACTGTAGCGCACGTGTACAGTTCACTGTGGTACTGTAGCACACGAGTATTGTTCACCATGGTACTACTGTTCATCCGCGGTTAGTTTTCTTTCTTAGGGATTAGATTGATTTGGTTAGTTTGGAAGTTTATCTTCGGTTAGTTTGTTTCTTAAAGTTAGAGATTATTTCTTAAAGGTCAAGTCAAGTTATCTATAAAAAGGATGTCATTGTATCTTCTTTAATCAAGTAAAGATGAATAAGCAAGTCCCTAGTTACTAAAGTCCAGCCGTGATTGTTCTCTTGACCAGCTATTCTAGATCTATTTCTCCCTCAATCGGTGCTCTCTTCACCTAACGTTGTTTTACTTCAAGTTGTCGTCGTCCGACCACTCTCTGACGAATGATTACCCTATGAACTAAGGTTCATCACATTATTGTTGTGAACTTGCACAACAAAAGGGGTAATCATCTGCCGGAGAGAGTTGGACGACGACAACTTGAGGTAGAACGACGCTAGGTGAAGGAGGGTACTGATTGAGAGAGGAATAGATCTAGAGTAACCGGTCTAGGGAAGAGACCAGAGCTAGGAATCAGGGACTTAGGAATACTTCATTATTTATTGCTTGATGATAATGGATACACGCTATTCTTTTTATAGGGATAACTCGATCCGACCTCTAAGAAACAATTTATATCTCTAAGGAAACATATCTCTAATAAATAGAACATATCTATAAAGCAGTGATAAAAAAGGCGCCCTAGGCGGCCGCCTGGGCGGCGCCTAGGCGGCAGCCGGCCGCCGCGACTTGGCTCCTCGGCGGGACGTGAGGCGGCTGGGCGGTCGCAGGCGGCCTTAGGCGGTCAAAGGCGGGCGCCAGGCGGCGGCAAGCCAGGCGGGCGCGGCGGCTAGGCGGCCGCCAAGGACGCCTAGGCGTGGTTAGGCGACACAAGAAGCACGACATAAAACGGTGCGGGCCGTGGGCGGGTGACATTTCCACAGAGCGGGAAAAGCTAGGGTTGGGCGTTGGGGGAGACTTACAGAGCGCCAGAGCCGCCGCACCTCCGCGCGCCGGCGCCGTCGAACCGCCGGGTCCCTCTGCCTCGCGTCCTCGCCGGAGCAGCCCGAGCTTCTCCTCCGCCTCTGGCCTCGCCGCACCTCCGCGCGCCGGCGCCGTCGAACCGTCGGGTCCCTCCGCCTCGCGTCCTCGCCGGAGCAGCCCGAGCTTCTCCTCCGCCTCTGGCCTCCCCCTTCGCCGGACCCAGGTACCACACTGGCGCACTTCGTCCCCAACGCCTCCCCCTTCGCCTCCGGCCTCCGCTTCCCCCTCCGGCCCTCCGCGGCTCCGGCCTCCGCCTCCCCTCCGCCTCCGGCCTCCCCTCCCCCTCCGCCTCCGCTGGGTCGCTGGGATTTGTGGAGCGGGCGAGCGGCCGAGTGGGGATTTGTGGAATGGGGAGCGGCCGAGTGGGGAGACAGCCGAGCGGCCCGAGCGATGTAAATGAGTGGCACGGCCGCACGGCAGTCGGCTGGAGCCGGCTGTCGGCACGGGAGGAGATTGTCTACTGTTTTTTTTAAATGAGTGATTGCTGATTAGTGAACTAGAACTAATTTGCTAATATTTACTTCTTTATGTCATATTGCCATATATGTGTAGCAAGTTAGTTCTTTATGCCATATTGCGATAATGTTTTATGTCATATTACCATGATGCATCTTTAATTCTTTATGCCATATTCTTTATTAATGCTAGCAACTAGCATGTCATCTGTTGCTTCGGCGCCGGAAGTGAGTACCACTGAAGATAGCCTCAAAAGAAAATCGGGTGATGTAGGGTGGGAATATGGTGTGTTGGTGAATCCGAACAACCTGGACAAGGTAAAATGTGTTTTGTGTGATAAGGTTGTTTCCGGTGGGATTTATAGAATCAAGCAACATATTGCACACATTATTGGGAATGTTGCGAGATGCCCCAAATCCACAAAGGAAGATCAAGAGAAATGTCGAAACTCTATTGCGGAGGCAAAGAACAAGAAGAGTAAGAAAGCTCATGAAGATGAGGTTAGGGAAGATGTGACAATTCGAGGTGATGGTGAGGATGATGAAGGGCTCGAAGAAATTGGAGGATCGGCACCTCGAAAGTTAGGCCCTATGGATAAGTTTACCAATCCCATTGATCCTCAAGCTAGTAGTTTAAGCACTCAAGAGCTTAAGCGGCAACAAAAAATCACAGAGGCAATTTGGAAAGAGAGGCTTCATAAGGTGAAGCAATATGTGGCAAGATGGATTTACGTATCAGGTATATCTTGTAACATATTTTTATTTTTACTCTTCAATGCTAATATGCCATTAAATATTAATTCATGTATGCATTAACCTTGTGTCATGTTTTCATTTTGATACCTTAGGTGTACCGTTTAATGCCATAAACAATGATGAATTCAAGCAAATGATGGAAGCCGTTGGTCGATTTGGCCCAGGATTCGTAGGTCCTTCCCAATATGAATGTCGAGAGCCATTGTTGAAGGAGGAGGTAGCAAGAACAAGTGGTTTGTTGAAGGCACATGAGGAAGAAAGAGTCATGACCGGGTGCTCTATTATGACCGATGCTTGGACGGACCAAAGGAGGAGCATAATGAATTTATGTGTACATTGCTCATTGGGAACATGTTTTCTAGAATCAAAGGAGGCTTCGGAAGATGCACACACAAGTGAGTACATCTTCGAGTATGTGGATGCTTGTATTGAAAAACTAGGTCCACAAAATATTGTGCAAGTAGTGACGGATAATGCTTCCAACAACATGAGAGCAAAAGAATTGTTGAAGGCCAAAAGGCCGAATATGTTTTGGAGCTCATGTGCAACACATACCATAAACTTAATGCTTCAAGGAATTGGTAACATGGCAAAGTATAAAAAGACACTTGAGCAAGCGAAATCGTTAACTGTTTTTATTTATTCACATCACAAGACATTGGCCTTGATGAGGCGACATACAAAGAGGAGAGATATTATAAGGCCCGGAGTGACTAGATTTGCTTCCGCCTTTCTTACTTTGCAAAGTTTGATTGAGAAGAAGGTTGAACTAAGAGCGATGGCGCTAAGTAAGGAATGGGAAGAATCCGCTCATACTAAAAAGGGCAAAGGCATTGCGGCAACGGGAACACTCATTAGTAGGTCCTTTTGGAATGGTGTAAGCAATACGTTGAAGGTATAGCCTACTTCTAATTTTATATTTGTATGTATTCTATTGTGTGCTATTTTACTATTTGATAATGCTTATATTTTGCTCATTTACTTGAAGGTTTTTGAGCCATTGGTCAAAGTTCTCCGCATGGTTGATGGGGATGGTCCATCCATGGCCTTTCTTTATGGAGAAATTATAGAAGCCAAGAAGCAAATCAAAGAGTCCTTGAATAATGCGGAGAGTAACTACAAGTTGATAATTGAAACAATTGATGCTAAAATGAAGGGAAGACTTGATTCTCCATTGCACATGGCGGCATACTATTGAATCCATATTACAGTTATCGTGATCGATTAATCTTTTTGGAACAAACCATAATGGATGGCTTCATTGAATGTGTCGAAATCTTTTATCATGGTGATGAAGAAGCAAAGGATCAAGTGCTCAATGTCGACTTTGACATGTTCAAGGATAAAAAGGAAACCTTTGGGAAAACTCCTGCACGACTTGGATGTCAAAAGTTTGTTCTTATTCCCGGTAAAATTGTTCTCACTTCTCAAATTTAATGAGTCAATACATGCAAATTGTCTTTTGTCAATTACTAATATTTTTGTTTCCTATTATGTAGCCAATTGGTGGTCTAAGTATGGATGTCATGTTCCTCGCTTGCAAAGAATGACTATAAGAATTCTTTCCTTGACCTCAAGTTCATCCGGATGTGAAAGAAACTGGAGTACTTTTGACATGGTTTGAGACTAACTCTCAAGTCCCATCTCTTATGTCACTATTTCAATTTAAGTATTTAACTAATTTTTACTTTGCAACTCGTAGATACATACCAAGAAGAGAAATAAATTAGATGCTCACCGCCTCAACAATCTTGTCTATGTCCAATTCAATGCAAGACTTATGAACAAAAAAGAAAAGAGCAAATCAAAGAATATTGATGTTCTTTTAGCTTCGCACGCTACTTTTGCTCAAGGATGGGTTATTGAAGGTGGAGATGAGGAGGTTGACCCTGAGACGGGTCTTTCATGGAAACTCATTGAAGAAGCAAGTGGGGCTAATGAAGCTACACAACCTCGTAGGAGCACAAGAGTGAGAGAACTTCATGAGGATGATTTCGAATCCGAAAGTGAAGAGGAAGAGGAGGTGAACGAGGAACTTGAGAATGTTGAGTTCGAATCCGATCAAGATGAAGTGATTCCAACAAAGGATTACGATCAAGAGGATGAAGATTGATCATTTTATCTATGCATGCTACTTTGTTCAAGTTTCTTTAAGAATTATTTTGTTATGTATGGTTAAAAACTTTTGGTGTGAGATGTTATGATGTGAACTATGTCTATGTATGGTTGTGAACTTTTATTTGATATATGTGACTATGTTTTATTGTCTTACATTCATTTCTTATTTCTTTCATTAATCATTCTTTCATACTTACATAAATGTCTAAAGAGCAATACTTGAATAAGTTTATCCACATACCAAAAGTCTCATGTATTGCTTAATTTTTAATATGCAGGTTTACATGAAGCATTTACATCAAGAATTTACATCAAGTGATGCAATGGATATCATCATCTATCAAATGTACAACATTACAAATTATTCCAGGTAACAATTCTTCCTCCAAACATCATATATGTCTTGACATCGCCTTGGCCGCCTAGGCCCTGCCTAGGCGGCCTAGGCGCTAGGCCCCTGCTTGCCGCCCGCCTAGCGCCTACTTGAACATTGCTATAAAGTAGTAAACCCTATATAATAAGAAAACTAACTATTCTTATCCATATCCTAATCAATCTAAGCCTACCGTGCGCGCTGCTACAATGCACAATACTGTTCACACGTGTGAATAGTACCCGAACAGTAATTCAGCCGTGTGAACGGTACCATAAACAGTAATTCAGCATATGACATCTTCTCCCCCCTTCAGCGACAGCTTGTCCTCGAGCTATGGCGGCGGCTATGGTTGCAGCCATTGGTTGACCCAATCTGGCGAGTAATTGCAACACCCCACGTGGGAGATCAACAATGTGTTGATGACGAATACGCGAGGGCCTTAGTGTTGCTCAATGTTGAAAAGGTTGCTGACAACGAGAGCAGCAAATGTGGAACAGCAATGACGCGCTTCATGGTAAACAGAAGTCGTGAGAAGGGATCGACTGCTCTGATACCAAATGTGATGAATCTTAGTTCATCGGGGTAAACATCCATCGGAGAGAGGTCGGACAACGACGACTTGAGGTAAAACGGTGCTAGGTGAACGATGGCACCGATTGGGGGAGGAATATATTTAGAGTAGCCGGTCTAGAGGAGAGACCAGAGCTAGGAATCAGAGACTTAGGAATAGTTCTTTATTATTCATTGCTTGGTGATAATGGATACATGATGTTATTTTTATAAGGATAACTCGACTTGGCATCTAAAAAACAATTTTTATATCTAAAAAAAATCTATCTCTAATAAATAAAGCATATCTATAAAATAGTAAACCCATCTAATAAAGAAACTAACTATTATTATCGCTATCCTATAATCCTAATCAATCTAAGCCTGCCGTGCGCGTTGCTACAATGCATGGTATTGTTCACACGCGTAAACAGTACCATGAACAGTAATTCGGCGCATGACATCAACACTTTTCTTGTTTCATGACATGTGATATTTCCGTATAAACATCCGACCTTCTAAGCAAATGCACCAAGCACTTGCTAAATGGTCAACTGAAAGTCATAACAATGAAAGTTCCCCTTAAGCTAAACAGGAAAACATATTGGTAGCAAATTAAGTTTATATATAACTGAAACACCCTGAATTTATCTAGTAATATTTGTAGTGGTAATGTACAATTGCTGGTAGTAAACAAACATACATAGAAATCTAAGAGACATGGCATGCAAAGATGTTCTACCTCAAAAACAAAGAAACCTCCAGGCTTCAGTGCCGAAGACAACCCTTCGCAAAGATGAAGCAAATGCTCAAGGCCATCCTTGCCTCCATCAAGTGCCAATTTTGGTTCATGCCAACCAACTTCAGGTTGCAGGCCAGGTAAATCTTCAGTTGGTATATATGGAGGGTTACTAATCACACCCATGAGTTTTCCTTTCACATCTTCTAGAGGTTCGAACCACGAGCCGTGCCTTAGCTCAACTTTATCCTAATATCAATGCGGCAAAACTCAACATCAACAATGAGTGTCTAAGTACTTCTGCTAGGTAAAATAAATTTAACTGTGCAAAACAATTAAAAGTCCACAGTAGCAGCCACTGGCCAGTAATTTTTGCTTCCCGGACTACTCTTGGGGCTACCAGGAGCAAGTAGTCCCCACCTTCTTTAGGTGGATGTAAGACTGGCAATCAGAAAACAACAGATACAGCATGAGGTCAAAGGCAAGTGTGCGATTTTTGCATTGAATTCTACAGTGGTTCAGTACAATGAACAAGCATACAATACAGCTAATGCACACCGAACTTAGAAGCTAAATGATGTTTTCGTGCATGCTTTTATTGACAAAAAACAAGCCTAGAAAACGCTGAAAGGCGTACAATGAAACTAGTGGTATAAAAGTAGAGTTTCACACTGTGTTCCACCTTAAAGTTGTTCGGAACAGCATTGTTTTCCATCACCAATTTCGATCCATCTCATGGTACATTTTCTTCAGCAAATCCAAATCCACCTAGATAGCTATCCACAATTCAACCCTACACTACCAATTGACGCCACGCTCTTGTACATTGTAATACAGGTTCAGTTAGCTCAGTACACTCACTGATGGTAACCATGAGAGCGTTTATTACTTAGCTCAGCATAAGTAGCAACATTTTATTTTTGACCAAGGTGGCTAAAAATAGCTTAAATTTCTCAGTTCTAAAGACAGATGAAATCTCCTCACCTGCATCCCGTACCTGTCGACGTTGAGCCGCGCAACCTCAATGGCCACCTCGCTGACATCGGTGGCGAACACTCTCCCCTCCGGCCCCATCATCCTGGCCACGGCCACCGCGATGGCCCCGCTGCCGGTCCCGAGATCCGCCCACCACCCGGCGTCGAACCCCTCCACTCGCCCCACCATTTCCACCACCGCCTCCGTCTCGGGCCGGGGGATCAGCACCCCCTCCCTGACCGCGACCACCAGGTCCCTCCAGTGCTCGTTCCCGACCACGTACTGGAAGGGGCGCCTGTCCCGGACGTGGCGGAGCCAGAGTGCCTCCAGGTCGTGGAGCGGCGCGCGGAGGAGCGGCGGGTCGGAGGCGGAGTCGGGGGCGGCGTCGGCGAGGAGCCAGCGGAGGTGGCGGTGGAGGTGCGGCGCGGAGGGCGGGACAAGCGCGGCCGCCCTGCGGCGGAAGGCTGCGAGGGAGGCGGCCGGGACCGGGTGCGCCGGCGGGCGGAGGAAAAGCGGCGTGGGGTCCAGCTCCAGCTCCGGGGCGGGGCTAGGGTTTCGGGGGCTCGGCGGCGTCAGCGCGGAGGCGGAGGCGGAGGAGACGGGTTTGAGGAGGCGGCGTTTTGGGAGGAAGCAGACGAGGGGTCGGGTCGAGAGTGAGAGCATGGCTTCGCTTCGAGCTCGGGTGAGAGAGAAATGGCGGCTTGCTGAGCTGCGGTTGCAGTGTGGAAGGAGAAGGAGGGGTCATTCTCGGGTGATGGGCCGGACTCAGCTGCCGTGGGCTCGTGGGTCGCCCTGAGTGGGCTCTTCTTACAACTGTAATTAATATTGTGATTTCACCATTATAACTGTAGAGAGCCTAGACGGCGAGCAAATGGGCTCGGTGGCCCAGCATGGGTGCCTAGGCCTATAAGAAAGTAAGATTAAAATTTTTCCCCCAATTACAAGGAAGCCGTACGCGCCACCAATACGCGAGTATGACTCTGAGTTTTTTTGGCATATATAGTATCGTTCACATATGTATTTATAAAAATAGTAGTACGGAGATTGTATTGACAAAAATAGTGTTTTAGCCGTTCGATGCCCAGACAGCAACGTCAGTTTGCTAACACGCGGGCTTGTTGCCTAGCCTAGCCTACCGTCCTGTTAGCAGACGGCTGGCAGCCTGCCACCCTGACGCTAGACGGCAAGCCTGCCACCCTGCCACCTAGCCCACTTTGGTGTCCTGCCATCTCATGGCTAGATAGCAGGTGATAATCACCTGCCCTAATTTTTTTTATATTATTTGTTTGAATTTTTCAATATAGCAAGGGCTTAAAAATTACAAAATTTTATATATAGCCTCTCGATATAACATACTTAACTGTGTAATTTTTTGGTAATTTTATTCGTTGTGAATATGACTTAAAAATTTATATGATTTTGATATTTGTAGAAGTTGTTACATATATCAAACGAGTCACATCCATCGTTATCGGGCGACAGGCCGCCTGTCACTGGTCAATGTAATAAAATGGCTCATCAACTTGCAGCCCATGGTGTAATAGTGGAGATGATCGATCATAGCTCATGTTTTTTAATCGATGTGATTAGGTATGGAAAAAAAACTCGATAGTAGGGGCTCAATGGCTCAGCTAAAAAATGCTTCAATTCTATTCGTTAATTGGTTGAACATCAAATAAGTCGATTTTGAATGAAATTAAATTTTATTTTGGCTCAGCACGTTTAGGTCGATTCAAAAAATATTTCTAAACTATTAATAAAATAATATTAAATTAAATTATATCAATTTTAGAAAAAATCCATAAGATATATCCAACGCTAGGTGCGATAGGCAGCGTTTTGACGAATTTTGGACGCTTTTAGCACTTTTGCTACTGTAAAATTCCAAAAATGACGTCGGTGGAAACAAAATTCCAAACCTAGCCCCCAGCCGACCGCACCATTTAACCGGGAGCTGACACGTGGAATGGTGCGGTTGGGGAGCGCACGACACCGAAGTGGTGCGGTCCCCGAGCGCACCACTCCGAAGTGGTGCAGTCGGGCTGAGTGGTGCGCTCGGGGACCGTACCACTCTGAAGTGGTGCGCTCGGGGACCGCACCACTTCGGTGTCGTGCGCTCCCCAACCGCACCATTCCACGTGTCAGCTCCCGGTTAAATGGTGCGGTTGGCTGGGGGTTAGGTTTGGAATTTTGTTTCCACCGGTGTCATTTTTGGAATTTGCGTCAGCAACAGTGCCAAAAGCGTCCAAAATTCCGTTTTGACTATTCCAGACACTCGATGGAATGAAAATATCAACATCCTTTAGTATCCTTATAATTTTATATAGTTATTGATTAATATATAATATGAACTTATGAAGTATGATACATGCATTTATTTTTGTGTTGTTAAGTGAGATAAATAATTCTCTAATTCGTTAATCGCAAAATATAATTCTCTAGACGTTTTTGCTGGGGAAGTTATACTTTTTTCTCTATGTAACGCTATCCGTCAAGCTATTCGTTATCGGTTTGAATTCAATTTAAATTCGTTCCGTATCCGTAACTCAAAAAACACATGTTCGTGTTGGTATCGAGCTCCGAAGATTTAAGACGATGGGAAGCAGCACACCGCCCCGCCGTTGGCCCGTGGATTTCCCGGCGACTCTCCGGCTTCAGCTGGCCGACGGCGCCTAACACCAGCCTGCGGCTGCCTCCGTTCTTCGTATCGCCCCTGCGTCCCCGACGAACCTCCGCTTCCGCCTTCTCCCCTGGTGGTCGCTACCAAACCCTCTCGCAGAAGAAGCCGCCGCCTCGAAGCGAAGGAACTCTACTGGATCGGCGTGGGTTGGAGACCCATCCGGACCTGGGCTGATCTCCTTTGTTGGTAAGGAAGCCCTACTTTGCCCGGATCGTTGTTCGTTTTGCTAATAGCACCAAGTTTGTATTCTCGAATAGTTGATATCGCTCGCAAAGGAGGACATCAACTATGCGACGCTGGCTTCCGAATTGCCCACAAAAGCATTAGATCAATTTCGATTTAAAATTCGGATTTCAAATCTGTTAGTTTCGATTAAGTGAAGACAGTCTAGCAATGTTGTTGATCATCCATATCTTCACCAAAAGAGATAAATAAAGCAAAAAATGTACGTGCAAATCTACACATTTAAAGCAACAACACTGGAATAACAATATTCGGTTGCTCTTCTGAACATGTATACAAGGTCTGCTGCTATTTTAAAGGTGCCGCTCAAGGACCTGTGATTTCAACATGCCCACAAGGTATTTGTGGTGACTTTGTTTTTTCGTTTTAATGAACACAATGCCAATTTCACTGTTGCCACCGTCCGGTTTTGGTCTGGAATAGGACGATCTTTTTCGTTTTCTTCTGGTAATCGGTCAAAGACCAGCTCGTGCCCACTGGCAAGAACCACTCCGGTACCATAAACCAAACCTTCACTGGACACATTTCCTGATTGTTAAGAGTCTAATCTTGTTTAAGTTTCTGTTTTCTTGCCGTATTTGAGTTGCAGTCCGTGTACACGAATAGTACGAGTGTGAGTCTGAGTCGGTTACCGACTTCTAGTCGTGTTACCATCTTTAAAAGGCTTTGTGGAGTGCAGTATGTGTGAGACAGGGAGACGTGAGATTGTAAGAAGTGGTTGAGAAGAAAAGAAATAAAGGAGAGAGAGGGGAGGCGTTCCCGGGAAAAGTCTATTGTCGCGCAGTGTTTCTTCTCTCCAGCAGCCTTGTGTTAAAAACAAACAGAGAGAGTTGCTTTGTGTTACGTCGCAAGAAGCACAGGTCTTGGCAAGGTCACAGGTCATCATAAGCCATTGCAGTTTTCTAAGTTAGCCGAGGAGTAAGAATAATGCTAAGTTATTTGTGCGCGTGCGCTTTGCTTCTTCTAAAAGTGGTCGGCCAATGGAATAAAGTTCATATCAACTACTTATGTGCTGCATCTGCATATATGTAACTATATATTTCTTGATTTTCTGTCAGGACTAATCTGGATTAGCCATCAGACAATGGCAGAGTTGCTTAAATTCATCTGTACATTCCTGCGATTCTTGCCAGATGTGCAGCGCACCAACCAGCTGATTCCTTCCCATCAAAAGGTGATATACACGGCCATTTCACTTTTCATCTTCTTGGCTGGCAGCCAGCTTCCGCTGTATGGGATCCAACCAGCTACCCGGGCTGATCCATTATACTGGGTGCGTCTGGTTTTGGCATCAAACCGTGATACTCTCATGACGCTTGGGATCACCCCCATTTTGGTACCTGAGAGGCTGAGATTATGATGCAGCTCTTGGTGGGGTCAAAGATTATTAATGTGGACAGCAGTGTGCCTGAGGCTCGTATGCTTTTGTAAGTGCTAATTCTGCTCAACTGCAATTAATCCAATTGGAACTTATGGAATGATGGAGTGGTTATGTTCATACTGCTATGCTTTGATCTATTCTAAGGCATGACATAAATAAATATTAAATACCAGTTTGAAGAATGTGGACAAGTAGACATAAGACATCCCGTTATGCTTTTTTGTTTCTAGCAAAGTTAAAATAG
Organism: Dendrocalamus latiflorus; assembly: GCA_017311315.1. NCBI lineage: Eukaryota > Viridiplantae > Streptophyta > Magnoliopsida > Poales > Poaceae > Dendrocalamus > Dendrocalamus latiflorus. Next base: position 1,957,557 of record CM029636.1, on the reverse strand, counting down.
AAGCACCGCCATCTTCCTGGACATGAAAGGAAGGTAGCACATATGCCATAATTTGCTAGATCAGTACCTTTGTGCTGAGAGTCCTTGGATACCAACCCCTGGAACAGATTTTTTAAATGCTAAGTCATCTTTTAAATGCTAAGGCAGTGTACACTGTGCTTCCTTTGGTTGGTGCAATTTTGTTGTTAATTGAAAATTACAAGGTGCTTGCCTTTTATTCTAAATTTTATTTATGGCATTCAGGAATGGGGCACAAAAGTTGCTGGGGATATTGACTACCATTGTCGCAGCTATTCTCTATGTGCTAGAGTCTGGCACTGTGGGCAAACTTGTCAGTGGCAATTCAGTTCTAGTCATGCTTCAGATTTTCTTCTCCGGTATCATTGTCATTTATCTCGATGACGTCCTAAAAAAGGGATATGGATTGTTATCTAGTATCTCTTTGTTCACTGCCACTAATATTTGGTAAGTGTTTGAAACGAAGGCATCATAATTGAGTTGGTTTGTGCCAAGTTGACACTTATCTCTCTCTCTCTTTTTACAGTGCAAGTGTTTTGTGGAAGGCCTTTAGCCCCAATTATGTTATATATCGTGAAAAAGGTTCTCAATTTGAGGGAGCTGTTATTGCCTGGGTCCATCTTCTGATTACGAGAACAGATAAATTGTCTGCAATGCGTGAAGCCTTTTACCGAGAAAACCTCCCGAATTTTATCGACTTGCTAGCTACTTGCTTATTTTTCGTAATTGCCATATTCTTCCAAGGTTTCTCTGTCGTGTTGCCAGTGAGGACACATGATCTTCCTGGGGTTCAAGTCAACTGCCCAATCAAGCTCTCCAGTATCTCATATGGGCCTGTCATTTTGCAATGTGCACTGATGTCATATCTGTATGTCATCTCAGAGGTACCTGTCTGCATTATAATCAGTTATTATGTCGGACTGATACTATTGAGGCTTCCTGTGTAAACATGCCATCTTGTTTTTTTTTTGGGGGTTACAGCTCCTCTACATGAAATACGATGACAATAAATTAGTGAATCTGCTCGGCAAGTGGAAGGGATATAAGCACTTTGGACAATCTATTCCAGTTGGTGGGATTGTGTACTACCTAACAGCACCACCAACGTGAGTGCATATGTGGAAATTATATTATCCATGTTTCTGATTTCAATTGAAATTATAACTTGATTCCAAAATGCTGCCTTTAGTGTTGCCTTATGCTTCCCTTTTTTTTCCACTGCAGCTTGGCTGATCTGCAGAGAGACCCGCTCCATGCGAGGTTTTTGCTATTTTAGTACCCTCGAAAGTGGGCTTCTCTAAAATAGTACCTATACCGTGGGCTTCTCTAAAACGGTACTGTTACTAATCAATCTACTCCATAATAGTACTTCACTTTATTTTCTTTTTCTTTTCTGATTTTTACTCCCTAGACTACCCTTCCTCCTAATTTGATTTCCTTCTAATCAAATCGTTTCATTTCCAGCACTTGGATTCTGTTTCCAGCCCGCACCGACGGCTGCCCAACCAGGCGATACAGTGGAGTGGAGTGATTCTGACGATACAGGTGCTGTACTTGTTAGGAGATAACTTGAGAAATTGTACGTGCTGCTCGTAATTTGTAAATGAGCTTTTTTTAGAAATGTCGCTGCTTTGCGGGTGATTGGAGTTTAATTTAGAAGCTTGCTGCAAGCCTGATGCTTACTGTTTGTCTTAGACGCATACTGGCAAGAAAGATGGTCAAGCTGCAGAACGATCACATGGCAAGAAAGATGATCAATCATGCGAGTTGATGCTCACGGCAGGGAGCCAGGGAGGCCACCTGGTGGGCGAGCGACACAGGGGAGACGGGGGCCGCCTGGTGGGCACGCACAGGGCAGCAGCCGTAGGGGAACTCGCCGCAGGGGCGCAGGGGCAGCAGCCTCGGCGGTGAGGAATCCAGGATGGAATGCGAATCGGGCAGGTATCAAAGTGAATGTTTGAAACGATTTGATTAGAAGGAAATCAAATTAGGAGGAGGGGTAGTTTAGGGAGTTTAGGGAGTAAAAATCAGAAAAGAAAAAGAAAATAAAGTGGAGTACTATTATGGAGTAGATTGATTAGTAACAGTACCGTTTTAGAGAAGCCCACGGTATGGGTACTATTTTAGAGAAGCCCGCTTTCGAGGGTACTAAAATAGCAAAAACCTCGCTCCATGCATCTCTCTATATTGTCTTCGTCCTTAGCACATGTTCTCTTCTCTCAGTGACCTGGTTTAGAGTTTGTGTAACTTCAGAAAGATTTTTGGCTGGGTTGGTTAGGGCAAATGTATGGAACTGTGTGCAGCATTCTCTATTTACTCTTTTCCCTACTTACCATGTTCATATCTTTACGTCATCATTGATTCCATGCAGGAGCAGCGAAGATTGATGCTTGCCCAGCCTGACTCAATACCCCCGAATGAATTCGAGAGTTACATTGCCAAGACAGCTTGTTTGGGGGGGTTTTGTGTTGGCGCGTTGATAGTTTTGGCAGATTTCATCGGCGTGATTGGTTCTGGTACTGGAATTATGCTTGCTGTGTCTGCTGTATATCCATACTTTGAGGGGAGAGCTAGCGAGGTCGGTGTCTTTGGCTTCTGATCGATTGCATTCTCCTGAACAAAGAAAGAGAGCCTGGAACGTAATACTGGTCTCGTAGTTTTTTTTGGAGAAGTCGTCTTGACTTTTTTCCCTTTTCTTTTCGAGTCATAGTCTGTACCCCTCCATTATCTTCACATGTTTATACTTATAGGCACTTTGCTGCGAACATTGTGTAATGACTTGTTTATTAAGTCGCGCTGGTTTATTTATTAAGTTGGTCCAGTTTGGATGCTTTGATCGAGAATTGGAGATACTTCAGTTTTCGGTTCTAGCGTTTTAGCCTTTTGGGTAGTTTTCAGTTCTCGCGTTGTAGCCTTTTTGGTGAACCTTGTAATTCTTTGCGACATCTTCACTTTTCAGTTCTAGCATTTTGGGTGAGCCTTGTAATTCATTGCGATCTCTTCACTTTTCAGTTCTAGCATTTTGGGTGAACCATGTAATTCATTGCGATCTCTAAGCGATGTTTCAGAGATGGGTGTGTGATTGGTTTGCTGAAGCCTGTTACTGTCTGAGCAAGCTAAGGTCTTTTTTTTGGCTTTGGACTTCTCTGAAAGTTGAAAGTTATATTAAAGGAGGTGGTTTGTTAAAATAGATTTTTTAAATAATTGTCAAGCGCAGTCCAAAACAACGTAATACTAATAAGGTACCGATGCGTTGCAACGAAAAACCAAATAAAATTGATGCATACTATCAAATATGATCTCAAACAGAATAATAAATATCAATTTTATCTTACGGCATTATGTATCAAGCAAAACATACATGTTCATACTCGTAAATAAATCAAGCATCATATTAGTAAAGCATGATAGAACAAGCACCATATACAATAATATGTACAAAAATGATAGTAAACAATATTTCTCCACAGTATTCTTAATACATAAATAACTGTCAGACCGTCTTGGAGAATAACAAACTGATTGATAAATAGGACATCATGCCATAAACATTAACGGGAATTTTAAAATGAAACTGATACGTCATCCTTCTGGAAGACTTATCTTCATCTCTAGCTTGTCAAGGAAAGAGAAAGCAAACACACTCTACAAAATAGAAAACAAATAGTGTTTTGATGGAGTAGTCTTGACTTCTTCCTTTTTTTTCTTTTCGAGTCCAAATGCATGTCCGAGCCTGGGTTTATTTCCAACAAATTGCGCTCCCTCCCGACTCTGAGTCGGATCGGAGGCGCTTTCGCTGCTGACTCTGTATAAGGCGGCTGCTAGGTGTAGGCCAACATCGATATCGAGCAGCAGGCTACTAGCTAAGGTAGACAACCATCAAAGCGTACGCCCATACGCACGTCGCCGCGAGCTAGGCAACAGAATCATCACGCGCGCAATTCGCTTGGAACCCAGGGCAGGCGGCTCTGTTGGAATTAACCCTGAGCATCCCATCTGGAAAAAGAAATAAGAACTTGCAGTCGGCAAAGACTCGGAAGCAGCAGCAGAAGTTTTTCTTCCGAGTAGCAGTTTTTCAGAGAGTCTGTTTTCAGTTTTGCTTGCTTAGTGTTGTCCGGTTCGGGTCTTGATTTAGAGACCGACCAGGATTTGTATAGTTAATACTTGCCGTTTTTCATGTACTGCTAATACTATATAATGAGAAGAAACCGGGGAACCAAATTGCCCCAACCAAAATACATTGCTTTGCATCTTGAGTTCAGTTTTCTGAATTGTTCCGGAAGAGCTACAGCAGACGGAGGTCCGACCGCTGTTCATCGTCCGGTTCAACTGTTGTCCTCCGCCTGGTCTGTCCGCAAGCTTCAGCGCTCGTTTGCAGTCTGCAGAAAAGAGCGCAGCGACGTTGGTCTGAATTTTCGGCCGCTGGCCGCGCTAGTCAATAACACTAAAAAAATTAAAATAATAAACTAATATTAACAATTTATTTGGTGGCAGCACAATTACAACTTTTTAGAGTAAAACTATTACAACTTTAGTTGACAACATAAGTGTGCACTTTGTTTTTACATAGATATTAACTTTAACCCACTTCTCTTTTCTTATTTTCTATGTTAGCATATTAAATGATGTTTTTTCACACACATAGAAAAAGAAGTAGTACATATTTTTGTTTTTGACATATGTTGTCTCTATTTATGATTTACCTCTCTCTAAAAATAACAATTAATATGGGCACTTTGACGAACATATTGCTTCTGAAAAATAAAATATAAATATTTATAAACCAAAACCAACTCTTTCAAATGATGTATATTTTGGATTGAAAGGATTATATAAATTCTTGTGACCACTAAATTTATGACAATTGGCACCATCAAATTACTTCGAATAAAGCATCTAAAATATCTAGATATTTCTAGAAAACTATCTGGATTTAGATCATGTTCATGGGATATCTAGAACCCTTAATTATCCACATCTTTCATGTAGATAAATCATCCAATATTCCATCCAGTAATTTTAATCTACAAATTAATATATGGTACTAGAAGATGATAAATTTACCATATAGCCGGATTACAAAATTCATAGTTTAAAATCCATGTATCTGATCAACATAAATAAATATTATACAGAAAACTATTGAATTTCTCTATAATTATATACAAGATGACATTTTTAAATTATTCTTATACAGTACCCAAAATTACAGAAGAACAATATAACAGAATAGCCGATATACTAGTCTTTTCCCTAACGAATACTTTTTACTTCCTCTCAACTCTAATATCTAATTAAATTAACAAACATAGGGAAAACCGAAGATGATATTTTTAAATTACTCTCACATAGTACCTAAAATTGTAGAAAAACAATATAGCAGACTAACGAGGAGCGAGAAAGCCACGTTCTCTAATCGGCCCCAAATCCACAATCCTCACAGCCCAATCCCAAACCTCTCTCCTCTCTAGTTCCAGCCCATCCTCTTCCTTGAACTCGTCTACATATCTCGTCGCGACGGCGGCGGCTATTGATTCGTCGTTTGTCTCAAATTCTCACGCCAACGCCATTTAACCCTCGAAGCGAAGGAATTCTTCTCTCCTAGGCGTCGTCATCCTTCTCCGCTCTGCCGGATTGATCTCTTCTTTCGCTGGGAAGAAAGCCCGACCTTGCTTGGATTGTTCTAAGAGTGAGCTTTGTCCTGAGGATCTTTTCTTTTCCGTGAGCAATCTCATCCAAATCTTCCTTTCTGGGATGGATTGTCCAATCCATAGAGTTTGTGGTGGATTTGCTTGCTGCGTTGTGGATTACCAGTAGCAGTTTATTTTTCCATATTTTTGGGGGGTTCAACTGAACCCCCATGTCCCACGTTAGGTCCGCCCCTGGTGTGATATGGCTCGCAAAGGAGGACATCAACTATGTGACGCTGGCATCCGAATTGCCCACAAAAGCATTAAATCAATTTCGATTTAAAATTCGGATTTCAAATCTGTTAGTTTCGATACTGTGAAGACAGTCTAGCAATGTTGATGATTATCCATATCTTCACCAAAAGAGATAAATAAAGCAAAAAATGTACGCGCAAATCTACACATTTAAAGCAACAACACTGGAATAACAATATTTGGTTGCTCTTCTGAACATGTATACAAGGTCTGCTGCTATTTTAAAGGTGCCACTCTAATTAGCTGTGATTTCAACATGCCCACAAGGTATTTGTGGTGACTTTGTTTTTTCGGTTTAATGAACGCAATGCCAATTTCAGCCACCGCCCAGTTTGTATAATCCGTGTTGAACACGTGACTGACTCGTATTAGGAGTTTGATTAGGAGTGTGTCTCCGTTTAGGAGTTTGATTAGGAGTGTTTCTCCGTTTCGCTTTCAGTAACGGTCTTTGTATTGCATATAAAAAAAAGGACCAGGTGCGGCAACAATAAGCAGCACAACAGCAACGAAAACATTTTGTTCATCTGTTTTCCGTTGTCTCAAATTCGTGTGAGTTGTGAGCGAGAGCGATTGGAGGTATCCATTGCCAACAGTTAGGTACGCCCCTAGCCGCGAGCTAGGCAACAGAATCATGAATTTTTTGTACGGATAATCCATTTTTTATTCGAAATTACACAAATATACCCGCGGGAAATTTTTTTGCAAAAATAGGCTCCAGTCGCCTAATGGTTGGGCGACTGGAGACTTTCGCCCAACCAGACCGCGACACAATATATCTCGCTGCACGGTAGAGCGACTACATTAAGTCGCTCTTCCGTTCGGCGATTTAACGGTAGTCGCTATCCCGTTAAGCGACTAGCATGCAGTCGCCATCCCGTTAGGCGACTGCATGTAGCCCCCGTGATTGTTTTAAATTTTGTGAATTTTGTAACGTTGAACCGGTAAAAAATACGGTGAAGTTGTAATAAAAGTTTATGTTCATTGTATATTGTAGGTATGTAAAAAGTTTTTAAATTTTTTTTATGAAAGATTGAGTAGAAAACGATCGATACATACACTGTTAAGTGAGATAGTTTATATGTGGGGAGAGAGATGATAGACTATGTAAATTTAAATAAACTTCATAATATAACTGAGAGTAACATGCCGCATGTTTTTTCATTACAAGCATAATATATATAGCATCTGCAACACGCCTCACTGGTCACCCTGGTGTGCCCCGTCACCGCGCCCGCGTCCTCCCATACGGCCTCGCTTGGCCCTCCTCCGGTGCAACGGGTTAGGACGATCCGAAAAAGTAAAACGAGCAGGAGGGTGTCTATCCCGCCCCTGCGCTGGTGGAGTCAGCTGCACCTCTGGCTGTGTGCCCGCCGGTGCACCGGGGAGGGCACTGCTAGAGAGAACCTCCGGTGCTGCGTCGGAGAACTGCCCGGACCACTCCGCGAAAAACTGGTCCACATCGTCCGGGCCTGGGGAGACGTCGTGCTGCTGGTAAGTACCTGCAATATTAATATCGTTAGTTCGTTGCATGTCGTCTTCGGATAAACACGATATAAGACCCTCTGCGTACCCGTAGCTGGCGCCATCGAGGTGGGAAAGACAGGGGTGTGCGTAGGAGGCGTGAAGTGAACCGGTGTAGGAGGCCCTGCCCAGGCTGAACCCCTTGGCTGCTCCGGGTGAGGCGGTGGAGGACGTGTCCATGTCGGTGCACCAGAGTAGTGCCACGCTGGTCGGGGTGGCACTGGTGGACGAGCAGGCGGAGCGGTGGGCGTGGAGACCGCCGGTAGCCTCGTGCAGGACAGTAGTCTAACAATACGTCTACACCCATCGTGCATCCGATGCGCAAAGCTGACGCCCTCGTCATGGGTCAGCTGCCCACCACTGGTGAGCCTCTCAAGTACTGTGCCGGAGTCGGCACATAGGACAGAACCGACGTCAGCCTGAACACAAAGACATGAAATGAAATGGTCGATTATCGAAACGACATTACCATTCGGGAATCTTTGAAATGACATTTAACGTACCGCGAGGTGAGCGTCGCGCGCGAAGTGCGCGGGGTACGTGTCTGTCGGAGCGGCGACGTGTGTGGCAGACGGGTCTACCACATATACGAGCCTGGTACGGGTTTGTGGCTGGTACCAGCGAAGGTACTCCGCGTACTCCGTGCTGTCGTACGGGCGGTCCTCCTCCACGCGGTCGTCGAGCGCACCCTCCCACTGCTCGACCCAGGGATGCATCTTCAACGACCAATCCGTCCCTCTTTTCACTCCCTTCGCGCTGTGCCTGCGTATAGAACCATTACGTAATGTGAGATACTTGCGAACGCAATAGTAAGTATGTACATATTTACCACAAACGATCACTCACCCGTGCACGTGCCGCGGAAGCGATGGTCCGACTGGTACAGGAACCGGCTGCCGTAGCCCGAACTGCCGCATCACCCGCTGGGGTGCGTAGTCCTCCACGTAGATGAGGTACACGAGCTTCCGGCGGGTGAGCCAGAAAGCTCTGTCACGCCAGCAAAGTGAGGACAGACCGGCAGGAGCACGGGCCTGCACTGCCGTATCAGCGTACGGCTCCCAGCGCACGTCGTCGGATGTGATGCGGTCGAGCTGCTCCAGAAAGACCCGGTACACCCGCGTGACCTGCACGTGCGCGAACTGTACCTGCAAGAAAGACAAGTTGTTTAGATTGACGATCGTCAGTACGAAAGAAATAGTAGACTGTGATAACACTTACTCGCCGACGGCACCATATAGAACCCATCGTCGGCCGGTCGACGTCTCCCCCTCCCCCTGGATACATCTCGGGCCCGTACGGACCCATGTCGTCAAGCACAGGTCGTCCGACGCTTAAGCGCTCGAACGACCACAACTGCAGTAGAAGGGGACAGCCCGTGAGGATCGAGTTTGCCTTGACCCTCGTGCACGCATCGCACAGCGCGCGGTACGTCGCGGCAAGTACGGCCGATCCCCAGCTGACCTGGTGGGGCTCGCCGTCAGCGATCGCCCTCGCATAAGCGATGAGGCGCGCATCCACCGAGTTGCCGTGGCTGGTGGTGAAAAGCACCCAACCAAACAACCACAGCACGTACGCCTCCAGGTGCCGCGAGACCTGCTGATCGTCTGCCTGCGGAACCATGCGCTCCACCTGAATGCAAAAAAGTTGTTATTAGTACGTAATACCACAAATAAGAGCTTCGAAGACACGATCGATTTTATATACCACGTACCCGGTACTGTCTGAGCCACCTCAGTGTCGGCCCATGGGTCTGGTCCTCTCCGAACACGTGGTGGTCATCGGCCGGTGGAACGACACCCTGGAATCTGGCGAGCAGGTCAGCGGCGCCAGCGCCTCCATCCTCGTCCGTGGCCTGCACCATCCGGGCAAGAGGGAGTAGCCCGGCATCCCGCAGCCTGCAAACAAAGTGAAGGTCAGCACGGAACGAACTTACGGTCGCACTAAACGCTGGAGTAGTGCAAACCTGGCGGTCCAACGAGGGTCGAGTCCCCAGGCCACGCGAGGTGTGCGTGTCCGGACCACTCCCAGCTGAGGCGGGTCGTCCGTGCTCCCCGGTGGCGGGACTAGACGGGAAGCGCGATGAGAGCGGTCCACGTGCTCGTCCAACAGCGCGAATCTCCACTCCGAGTCACGTCCAGCACGAGCCATACCTGGAAAATTTGTACAATAATTTCAACATTCAATGTTCTACATCTAAATTTCAACACTACATTTTCTATATCTAAATTTGTACAATAATTTCAACATTACATTTTCTACATGTAAATTTCAACACTAAATTTTCTACATCTAAATTTGTACAATAATTGCAAAATTAAATTTTGTACATGTACATTTAAATACTATTTTTTGTACAATAATGCATTATAAATGGTATACAAAATTTAGTTTACACATTTTGTAAACTAAATTTCTAAACTATATTTACTAAACAAAATTTGAAAATTAAATTTGTAAACTAAATTTCTAAACTACATTTTCTAAACTATATTTCTAAACTAATTTTCTAGACTACATTTTCTAAACTAATTTTCTAAACTATATTTCTAAACTAATTTTCTATACTACATTTTGTAAACTAATTTTCTAGACTATATTTTCTAAACTAATTTTCTAGACTATATTTTCTAAACTATTTTTTCTACACTAACAAAAAATATAACACAAAAACTTACCTGAAAAACGCGCACTCCTTCTCCTCCCCCTTCTCTTCTCCCCCTTCTCTTCTCCTCTCCCTCTCCCTCTTTCCCCTCTCTTCTCTGCGCTGGCCGAACGGAAGAACAGTCCGGCGCTGCGTCGTTGCCTTATATCCACCTTCAGTCGCCCAACCGTTGGGCGACTGAATCACAGTCGCCGAACTGTTCGGCGACTACGTTGAAGGCGCCCAACGGTTGGGCGATTGCAATTAATCGCCCAACCGTTCGTAGACTCTCCAGCTGTCGCGGTCTGGTTGAGCGAAAGTCTCCAGTCGCCCAACCATTAGGCGACTGGAGCCTATTTTTGCAAAAAAATTTCCCGCTGGTATATTTGTGTAATTTCGAATAAAAAATGGATTATCCGTACAAAAAAATTCACAGAATCATCACGCGTGTAATTCGCTTGGAACACGGCAGCCGGCTCGCTGTCCATCGATCGTGATGGCCCGTGGTGGCTTCCGTGCGCTGCACCTGTTCCGGCCGCTGGCCGCGCTGTTGCCGTCGGTGCGGCGCGCGGAGAGGGCGGTGCCGTTCCGCGAGCGCGTGCTGTACACAGGGATGTCCATGTCCGTCTTCCTGGTGTGCAGCCACCTCCCGCTCTACGGCGTCCGCTACTCCGCCGCCGGCGCTGGCACCAACCCATTCCACCTGGTGCGCTCCATCCTCGCGTCCAACCGCGGCACCTTGATGGAGCTCGGCGTCGCCCCCGTCGTCACGGCGGGGATGGTCATGCAGCTCCTTACCGGCTCCGGGCTGCTACGCGCTGACAGCAACGTCCGCGAGGACCGTGAGCTATTGGACGCGGCGCACAAGGTCCTCGGGGCAGTGATCGCGCTCGGGGAGGCCACGGCGTACGTTTTGCTGGGCATGTACGGGAGCGTCGCGCAGCTGGGCATGCCCAACGCCGTGCTCATCATCCTCCAGCTCTTCTCCGCCAGCCTTCTCGTCGTCTTCCTCGACGACCTCTTCCAGAAGGGGTTCGGACTGCAGGGGACGTCCGCCATCTCTTTGCTCGCCGCCACAAACACTTGCGAGAAGATAGCGTGGCAGACGTTCAGCCCCGTGACCCTGGACACAGGACGAGGCGCCGAGTTTGAGGGGCTTGCGCTCGCCGTGGTGCATCACGTGGTCGCCCGACCAGACAAGGCCCGGGCGCTCGTCCAGACCCTGTTCCGCCGCCACCTCCCGAACGTGAGCAACCTGCTGGCGACGTGCATGGTCTTCCTCGTCGCCGTCTTCCTCGAGGGGCTCCGCGTGGTCTTGCCTCTGCGCTCGAGGGACACGCGAGGGCGCCAGTCCACCTTCCCGATCAAGCTCCTCTACACCTCCACCATGCCCCTCGTGCTGCACTCCGCCGCCGTCTCGAGCCTCTACCTTCTCTCGCAGCAGCTCTACTATAGTCGCTACGGCGGGAGCCTACTCGTCCGTCTGCTCGGCAGCTGGAAGGAAACCGCCAGCTACGGCGCCGCCATCCCGGTTGGCGGCCTCTCCCACTACGCCACTCCGCCGTCGAGCCTGCTCCATGCTGCCGCCGACCCGCTCCATGCGCTCTTGTACGCCGCCTTGCTGCTCACCTCGTGCGCGCTCCTGTCCCGGGCTTGGTCCGAGGTATCTGGGTCGTCGGCTAGGGACGTTGCCAGGCGGCTCAGGGACCAACGTCTTTTCATACCTGGTGTCCGTGAGGACCGGCTTCGCACGCAACTCAACCGTTATATCCCGACGGCCGCTGCTCTCGGCGGCCTCTGCATCGGCGCGCTCACCATCCTCGCCGACGTGACCGGAGCCATTGGCTCCGCTACCGGAATCCTGTCTGCCGCCACCGTCGTCTACAACCTCGTCGACACCTTCCAGGAGGAGCGCAGATAATAATCAACCTAGCTTGCTACGTATACCTAGGTCAATTTGTTAAACAGTTCTTCTTTCTTTCTTTTCTTAAGTTCTTAATAACAAGGGTATTATGGTACCCAGGTTCTATGATTGAGACTTTTTATCCATGATTGATTCAGCATGCTAAATCAATGACTTTCTTTCTAAATCGGTATTTTTTCAAATTAATGAATGTTAACGGATTTATCTAATATATTATGTATCATTGCACTTACACGCATTTTAAAAAAAATCCAAAGACAGAGTGTATGTGTGAGCCCATGCATCTTGGTGCATGCATACTTTCAGAAAATGACGTGAACGTTAACACAAGAAAATGCGGTGTATCACTGCGAGCCTACCTCCATCAACTCACGTACCCCCGTGTGCCATCGCTCTGCGGTCTGAACTCAGTCACCTCAGACGTAGAGCGTGCAACCACGCCTTAATTTCTTCGTGCTAGCTCTTCCAATTAACAACATGCATGCCAAAAAAATCTAGAGGAGGCCATCCATAGAGAGAGATCAGCAAACTTGGAATTTGACCTCTAAACTTACAAATGATGGATTAGAGAGGACAAAACTAGTGATTTTGTAGCTTAATGTGCAGTATAAACTACTAGCTTCTTTACTATAGAATGATGCCAGAACTGCAACATGCAATGACTAGTTGGCCTCCTGTCATCAAGACATCTTGCGTAATCAACATGCGAGCAGTGGCGGAGCCAGGATTTATCGGAGCCTCGGGCACAAAACTAAGAAGGACATAAGTCTATAACTAGTATAAAATACTATCAGTACTGAGATATAACAAAAGTACAATACAAATACATAATCAAAATAAAATTTGAATTCCATGCATGTTGAACGATATGACAAAATAGATAAAACATAACAAAAAGAAGAATGTCTTGGTTCTCTTCATCATGTATTTCTAATTCTAGTATTGCAAAAATTTAAATAGCAAATTAATAGACTGCTAGTCTGATAAACAAACTACAATAATAACACTATCATACTGACAATCTCACAATGAACTATGAACAGATACGGACTAACAGACATACATTGACAAGTGAGTGAGTGAGTCAGTGACAATCTCACAATCATACTGATTATTGAATTACTCACAAGTCACAACAAATCAACAATGAACAATCAGTCAAGTCAATCACAAATTCACAATTCACAGTCACAGTCGCGGAGAGGAGTGGCCAGAAGCTCACCAGGAGGCGGGAGTGGCCAGTGGGGCCGGCGTCGCGGCGGACTGCCGGAGCCGCGGAGAGGAGGCGCCGGCGGAGTCGCGGAGAGGAGGGGAGGCACCGAGCAACCGAGGCGGGGGTCGGTGCCGCACTGCCGCGCCGCCGCTGGCCGAGGCAAAGATCCGCTAAGGCGGAGGAGGCGACGGCGGAGTCGCGGAGAGCCGGAGAGGAAGCACCGAGGCGGCCGGCGGGCTCGGCGGAGAGGAGGCGGGGGGGCGGTGCCGCGGCGGTCGGCGGAGATCGGCGGAGAGCTGGAGAAGAAGAAGCGGGGATCCGAGGCGGAGAAGAAGCGGAGATCTGCGGAGAGCCGGAGAAGAAGAAGCTCACGGGCGGGCGGGGGGCGGTGGGGGGCTGGGGGCGGCGCGTCGCATCTGCGGCTGGAGCCTGGAGGAGATGCACTGGAGGCGGCTGGGTGCGAGCCTGCGAGGCGGAGGGGCGCCTCCGCGCGACCGTGCGCTTAGGGTAGGCCGAGCGCCCGGGCGTGATGGGCCGCGGAGGCGTGATGGCCTGCGGGGGTGCGCTCGTCGACCGCTCGGGCCGGCAGAAAAATGGGTCGGGCCGTCCAATAAGCCTCGGGCCCATCTACTAAACAGTATTTTTTTTTGAGGAACAATACCTACATATTTACACTATAATTTTTCCTGGGCCTCGGGCCGTTGCCCAACCGGCCCGAGGCCCATCTCCGCCCCTGCATGCGAGTATGTACCTCGTGACTTTCAAAATGGCCATGAGCTACCTACAGGTTCCGGCCGAGCTGCGTGTGCCGCCACAGCCCCGTTGCGCTGCCGCCTGAAGACGGCGTCACCGTGCCCCTAACTGATGGGCCGGAAGCCCATATGGCCTGCTAGCACGCAGCCCACTTGGACACCGTGGCCCACGAACGCGATGATCTTTATTGCCATAATGAGATTACAACTTGCTCTAACGAGCGATTACAGGGTATGCTACTTGTACTAATGCGGAATGATCTTGCCTCTATTTTGACTCTATCTCTCTTTTGTTTCTACGGGCCGAGCTTAAGTAGAGCCGAAAGATGCAGTTGCCTTGCATGGACAGATGCCTTGTCGATTGTGCATTAAAGCTTACATAGCATACCACGAGGACTAGCTCCCTGACCGTAATTCGCTGTGAAGCATCACACAAACCTCGGTACATGGTGCAAAGCAATATGGAGCCCCAACTGTACTGTGGCACCTCGTTGGACCAAGCATCCGTCAATGCCTCGGCAAGATGGATGTAGCTAAGGTACATCCAATCTCTCTGAGTCATAGGAAACAAGACCCATCCAAATAGAAAGAACAGGTACACAAGGTAGTGTATCCACACTACCTCCTGAGTCATGTGTATGGGGCAGATCATGTATTGTTGTAGACACGAATGTGGTACACCTGATATGTTTTCTGGAATTAGGTCACCGAACTTATTAGCCATATGTACCTTTCAGTCTACTCGCTTGGGTGGTGGCGCTACTGCGGGACCCCGCATCGATAGACCTATAAGCATAGCGATGTCCTGCAAGGTAACGGTCATATTCCCTCACTAGAAGTGGAAGGTGTGAGTCTTCGGTCTTCAATAATCCATGAGCGTGGACAGTAGCTCCGCGTTGAACTGAAATGCGTGCAGTAAGTCCAGCATGCAAGCAATGGGTAGGGATCTGGTGTCCTGTAATAGTGGGACGTACATCTGGCCCAGAGTCGAGCACTATTGGGCACCTTAGGACGAAACTCGGAGGGTTGACGCCAGACGACCACGCCAGGCATCAGTGTCGCCCATCACAGCGTGGGTCGAGCAGCTCATACGCAGTACCATCTAACAGTTGCTATTGTACGTCAAGCGGATTTATCTTGTGGTTATTGCATCATGTTTTCATATTGTTAAGTACAAATTCAATATTTTGTCAAGCGCAAGCACTTTATTTTGAGCACATAAAATATTTTACAATAAATTATCAAACCATAATTTACGCACTTCAAAGTATCACATATGAAAATTAATTTTAGTTTGTTCCGTCAAAAAGTCTATGTACTTGCAACTAATAAAGTAAAAATAGTTTGTGTACTTCAAAATTAATTTTAACACCCTACACATTACGTAATAATTTTTCTAACACACTAATTGTAACAATTTTGTTGGCAAGCAAATAAATTTAGATATACATTACGTTTCTTGTGTGACCATCCCAACCTCTTAAACATGTCTTCTATTTTTCGAATGCCAACTGGATCCAAAATAAACATCTAACTGTCATTTGTTGCCAACTAATATAAAGTTAGTGGAACGTCAACTATAAGCTACCATCTGGCTGATTGTAGCATTTTTGTATGCATGCAAGTACATTTAGCTATACATAAGCAATGTCAAGCATGTTTTTTGCATGACTAATAGGTAGTTAATGACACTAACAATAGCATGTCGTCTAAGCAAAGTAAGGCCACAGACCAAGTACAGTAGGCTGACTAGTACTTTTCTATACTAATAAGCTATCATTTAGCTAATTACATATTAATTGTATTGCTAAAACTATGATCACATGCAGATAAAAATTACCTTTTCATGATACTCACAAACTAATCTATAACTTTTGTAACTGCATAAACTTCAAACTCTAAACCAAAACCATGCAAACTTCATGGTACTCCTTCCTCCCTTCTCTAAACCAAAAACCCGTTACCGTAGAATAAACCGTAAACTATAAACCACAAATCATAAATGAAAAAAAAACTGAGCCAATAACAGCATGGTGAAGCCGCCGTCTTCATGACCTAGGTTAGCAGCAGGGCAGTCACATCACATCACCATGAACCCAAATCCATCCAAACAACACAATGCAAGCAATACTAGTTCAGACTTCAGAGTACAGTACATAGCAAATCACACAAAAGCACAGAAGCACTACTCATAGATTAATAGATATGGTCTTGATCACACACAAACAGCAACAAGTAGGTCTTGATCATGCCATCGGATCACAACACAGGTGAACGCAATGACTACGATAGAACGGCACCATCTGATAATAATATAGTAAGTAATCTTTCGACACAAGGCAAAAGCATGCGGTAGTAGTAGAAATGGTCGGTGGCGAGGCTCGTCACATGAAGGTCCAGTTGACGAGCATGAAGGCGAGGCAGTGCGGGGCGTCGCCGTCGCTCAGCACCTTCCAAGCCACCGCCTGATCGTACGATGCCTGCCGCCCCATGCTTGTCTTGCAGACTCCTCCCGGGAGGTGCGCGAAACCCTGGAGAGAGGATGAGGTTTCAGTCTGGATGTTCATGCAATGCACTTAGTGGACCGCAGTTCAACAGGGAAGCAGTAGATGCAGACATGCAGTGCTGGTTACCTGCTGCATGATCTTAGGGAACTCCGAGCACAACGCCTTCCGGCCCTCGTCGTCCAGGATCATCTCGAGCGAGATGTCCTGCAGGTTGATCAGCGTGGTCTCCAGGATGTCGAGGCCGGCTTTATTGGCAAAGGTGAACATAGGAGCAGGCTATGATTGGCCAATAACCAAAATTCTCGTCAATAGGTGGTTCCAGCACAGGCAATGTGATGAAACAACAGCGTAAACTGCGCGGCACTGACCTTCAGAGAACAGCAGAGTATTGCATCACTGTGTTTCCACAGGAGCTTCAGGGGAGAATCAGCGTCCTCAGTGTCCGACCAACGGATCTCTCCCCCGGTGTGAACCCTGAAAGTTTCACCAGTGTTAACTACTTCAGAAACAGTACTGTATCAAGTGAGGTTCCAAGATAGGCAATAGAGAATATTAATATATGATTCCAGGATAGGCAATTTAGGTGGCTCCACGAAGACGGTACAAAAGATTGCCAAGCTAAGAAGAAGGGTTTTACCTATAGCTCCTGCCAATCCAGCTAGCAAGTGTAAGTGCCTCAGGAGAGCCGGGAGGTTGTTTCAGTTCGATCTGTGAGCCCAGGCAAGGAGCTATCGCCATGGCCACCCTCTGCACAGATGCCATCACAGCTCTGACATACTGCCTGGCCATTGCTGCCACGCTGTCACGAAGATGGTTCTCAAACGAGAACTGGAAGGCAATGGTCAGAACTGATCTCATGTTGCACACGCCGGACAGATCACTTGAAGCACGTGAAGCTCCACCTGATCCAACCTCAAGGGCGGATGCAAGGTCAAGTGTGCGTGTGGCAGATGGCACATCCTGCAGTTGAGTGCATAATGGAAAATTAGTGTGACAACATGGACAAGACAAGACTTCAGTAGTAACTCTACGGATATACTAACCGTCTTAGCATCCAGTGGTATCACGCGGAAGCCTGAGGGTAGCAGCGGTGCATCATCAGCAAAAGATTCATCAATAGGTGCAAAGACTAGCTGTGCGCATGCACCTGCAGCATTCTCATCAACCCCACTGCAAAGCTGCAGTAGCAAGTAACAGCACACCATCAGGAGGACGCAACAAATAGCGCAACCTAAAGCAATAAACTGAAAAAACATCATACCTGCAGAAGGTACATATCCCGCGATAGAAGCACCTCATCATGGCTAAAACCCTGTCCTTCGAGCCTGATAACCTCCAAGAACTACAGTTCAGAACGTTTAGCTTGATGCACTAACATTGGCCACTCATTATAATAAGGTAATTACAAGGACTAAATTAATCTATTACCTCTTCATGCTCCAAGGTATGAGCAAGGGGTAGTATAACCTGACTGCCCATAAACCCACTAGCCCTTAAACCTGGAACTGCATATGGGCTGGCCCTCAAAGAAGCAGCAGAATAAGCATCAACACCAGGATCAGCCCATTCGGAGCGGTGCTCCCTCAGAAATCGCACAAGTAGAGCAGGTGGGACATTCTACATTTTCCAAAAAGTACACTTGGTTAAGCTTAACTTTATGAAAGGAAGACTAATTTTGGTCAAGCAAAACAAACATGAAGATTATCTATTTAGTAGAGTAACAACGAACTAAATGAAGTATAAATAAAAAACCTGCAGTAGCATTGATGCCTTTGCACACAAGATGCCACCCCCGATAGCAGAAAAGAGTGGAGAGGGGCTGACATGGGATCCAACAAGCTTGTTTGGAGATGAGTTTACTGAAATTGTAATATCCTCAGCACCATCACTGCTCAACAAAGACCAACCATCATCTGGAAATCCACTCACAGCATCATTAAAGCCTCTGCAAATTAGAGTCCTGAGTTAGAGGTGTGGTAGACACATGCATGCAATCTTATTGTAAGGCAAATGGATATAAGAGCAAAGGGTCATTCAATTGTTACAGACCTGCTGAGCCTTTGACTGAAGGTTCTAAGAACCGCAGGTTGGCGCCCAACACCATAGGGGATTTCACCACTTGATTCATGCGCAATTTGCCTAATGTGTTGCAATGCCTATACACAAATAACAATTACATGTCAGTGGTGCAGCAGTAAAATTATGAATTCAGGATTAGCACAAAAGCCCAACAAGTGACTGGCAACAATGAAATGGAAGAGCAGACATACTGCAATAGTCATCTTCTGCGCAAGGATCTTCGGAGATTCATAAAGTGGTCTAAGGACCTCAGGCACACTCCAAGCCTATAGAAGCATATGATTAATAAGATGTATAAATCGCAAAATGATTCAAATGTAACACTCATTAATACGAAAGCATTGTTGCTGCTTACATCCAAATCAACATGATCCACAATGTGAATCATGGAGCCACCTCCCTCACATGGCCGAATCAGATAACCACTAGGAAGCACCTCTGCTCTGATAAAATTCGGAGTGGTAGGCCCTGATGGGCCACCAGTGGACTGAGTCAATGACCTTTCACAGATCTACAGAACAAGAACAATGTCACATTATCACCAACACTGCGGGCAAATGGTACTCGCAGTGATAGGGGGGAAAAGGCAGCCAAGCAACATTTAATACAATAGTGATTACACTACAGTATAAAGCCACAATGATACAGTCTGCCCAAACAGATTGAACCAGATCAGAAAATGAACAAGAGTATAACAAAAATGACAGCAGGAATTTTTTGGTAAACTGACAGCAGGCAATTGAAGACTGAAGTAATACCACAAGACTGCCATCTTCAAGACCACTGGTGTAACGGAGTGTCCAAAAGTCGCGTGGTGCCGCCAAAGTTGTCGGCGCATAAGTCTAAGGAATTAAAAGGGCAATGATCATCATCAACACCAATACAGCAACTAGTACAGAAATAAGCACGTGGAAACTGCGACTTATGAGAAGATGTGTACCTGCATGTAGATCAGCTCAATAGTTCCACCATTACCCGTAGGGATAACATGGAGGCTATCAACGCACCGGCAGTCGCGATACCAAGATGGGCGATCCTTGAGGATCTCCGCAACCTAAAAGGAAGCTCATTAGGGGGTGGGGATGTCTCTTGTCCGCAGAAGGGAAACATAAAGCAATGCCAATGAGCAACATCTTTACCTTTGTGGGCTCAAGGCTCACAAGGCCGCAAGCTCGTGCTGCTACGCCACTACAATTGTGCGAAACAGCTATGATTCCAATGGAATCCGGACCAGGCTGCAATCAAATTTCCCATTTGAAGCGGTTAATAAGAACAAGAAAGAAAAATGAACTCATAGTACTATCTTGTACAACGAATGCATTACCTTCATCCCAACCATTTGCACCCATTCGACAGCAGTTCCCGTCGCCTTGGACAGGAACTCTGCCAAGGTCTCCTCAGCAATTGCGAGCAGACTGTACGAAAAAGAGCATCTCAGCAAACTTACATAGATCAAACCTAGCATTAACCTAAGAAATGAGACTAGGTATTGCAATTACCCAGCTGGGTTGTTCGCATCCCTTTGCGGATGCGGTGCTGCTGGGTTTTGCTGATGATGGTGCTGACCACTCGTCACCACAGACTCACAGCTTGTGTCTGTGGTGGCCACAGAAGGCTGCAGAATTTCAAACTAATGTTACCTCAAGCCAAACAAGGTAGTATAATAGCCTTTGAATCAACATCGCAAAAGCTTTAATTTATGAAGCCATTTCTAGTACACAAGCCCATAGAACATTGGAAAGGGCAGGGGGCTCACATTGTGGAGTTGATTCCGCATGTAGCCATTCTCGTAGACGAGACGGGACACCTGCTTCTGTAGCCGGTCATTCTCCTCCATCAACAGCTTGTTCATCGCAGTCAGCTTCCGGTTCACGGTTTGCAGGCGGGAGGACTCCTTGCGCTGCTTCTCCCGGCATCTACCAATCACAAGAAACACACACACTTTAGTGGCAAGCGCACCTAAATATACTACTAAAAAAGATAGTAGCATCTAACGCAATATTCCCTTGCTGTTACAGATTAGCACAGACCAAATGTGCACAAAGGGAGTTAGGCAAAGGCATTTCAGCAAATATTCTATTATGCAATAAAAGGAGGGGTCATCAAACAGGAACAAGGAAAAAGTGGAGCAGAAGAGACAAATGGGTAATACTATGTTATACCAAGATATGTTTGTGAATCATTGCCTAATTGAAAGTGATGTTTGTGCATCTGTGAAGTCCAGTCTAAATCTGAACATCCTCCCCTGGGTAAAAGATTCTTGATTATATTTCACCTTCATGAGTACAGTATGATACTAATAACCAAACTTGCTCAAGAAGTGTTCTCCTATTCTTCCAGAGTGGTACCACCCATAACAAAACTATTGCCCCACTTGCAATCCACTGAAAAAGAAAGCGAGATAGTAACCAAAGAAGTGATGTTTTGGGGGGGGCGGGGCGGGGCCAAAGCACAGTAAACAAGAACACCACCAGACAGTGGTGAGAAGATGGGCCTCAAACTCAAAATGGCTAGCACAGGAAACAAAAAAAAACCCAAGGCAATTTTGTTCGAGCCAATCATTGCCACCACAAACAGCATCACATTTGCGAGTAACACAGCCCAAAGATTTCCATCTAAATGTTCCTTGGAGGATGCAGGATGTTTGACCACTCCCACCGCCACAAAAATTCACAAGGAAACCACCGCAACATGCTTGCTTTCGCTCCCTAACCACCCCACAATCGGCAACAAAATATGGGGAAGAACAGCGGAGGTACAGAAACCCAAATAATTGTGCAAGGTTTTTTTTGTCAAAATCTAGATAAAATTACAATGAAATGAACTTAAATGAAGATCAAATTCAAGAAAGCATACAAAGGTGCCTCATTTAGCCTAGCCATTTCCGTAAAATAAACTACACAATGCAAAACACATCCTTTGAGAGCAAATCCAATAAACAGATCCTCCTTACCTCCAATCCAACCCATTAGAACTCCTCAAACAGGCAAAGTTCCAAACAACAAAAACCGCACATTTTCACAACCCAACCTAAATAAACTGTCCAAGTACTACACAAAACACTAAATCTCCCGCAGCAAAACCGCATAAAGGCGGCTCCTTTCCACAAAGAAAACGCAAGAAAAACACAGAAACATTTAGTAACCTCCAAGAACCCAGCGAACCAGTCGGAGAGGCGTCTCCTTTCCAGCATTCCCGGCTAGAACCCACCAGAATAAGACCACCCGAGCAACCCACGTCGCGGAGAGGGAGCGGGGGGCTAACCTGCGGTTCTGGAACCAGACCTTGATCTGCTTGGGCTCGATGTTGCTGAGGATGGGGCACTCCCTGATGAGCTGCTGCCGGCGCAGCGAGCTGGGCTTGGGGCACTCGGTGTACACGCGCTCCAGCACTTCCACCTGCTCCGGCGTGTACCGCACGTACTTGCCCGTGTCCACCTGCGGCGCCGCCCCCGGGGAGAGCTTCTCCTTGCTCCCCACCGCCGCCATCCCGGCGCCGTCTGTGCTGTCGATTGCTGCTAACCGAGGAAGAGAAGGAGTACGAGGGAGAGGAGGTGCTGGAGCCACGGCCAAGGACTCCGGCGCGTCATGGCCTGCGGGTCGAGGCGCCGCCGCGAGCTCCCGTGGTTGCCATGGCGTTTGCTCGGGTTCTTGCCTCTTGGAGTAGTTGGTGGTTGTGGTGGTGGCAGTGGCACAGGGGAGGAGAGGATGGCAAAGCTGTATGGGCTGGTTTTAATAGTCACTAGCTAGCAAGGAATTGTATAGCTCCGGTCATCACATGAAGACTCTCTCTCTTCTTTTCTTTTTCGAGAGAGGGAGATTTCTCTCTCCCCATTTGAGTGTTCAGTTATTCACATGAGAATGAGACATCCTTTTCTGAATTTCTTCTTTTCTCTATAGAGCTTCTGAATCTATTTTTTTTATGAATGTTTCTAGATTTCTTTGGATCATGGCAATATGGCATCCAGGGGATGTACCAGGTTGTTGTAGAGAGTATATAAGAAGGTGATGTATGCAAAAAAAAAAAAAGTGGAGATAATAACATGGCACAGAGCACTTAGTTATTTGAACAGTTTCTCAGTGTAAAAGTATATGGTGGTGATCGGTTCGGCTGAAAAGCTTGTGGCTTATGGCTGAAAAAAGTACTGTAGCTGACAGAGGCTTATTTCGCATAATTAAATTTTAAAAAAAATAAAAAATAAAAAAATATGTTAGCCCATTACGTATAATAGAAACAAATACGGGAAAAAAGAACCGGCAAAAAAGCTCAACAAAAAGCCAAAAGTTCAGAAAAAGACGAAACTTATGAATAGTGAAAAATAAGCCAGAAGCCAGAAGCTGAAGCCGAGTTGATCAAGCCCTTGCGATAATATAATATCAATAGGATGGCTCACAAAAACGAAATTTGCATGTGTCTGAACAGATTTGCACTTGCAATAATACCTTCTCATTTTTTAGGTTTACAGAGCTGCACTGTCCCAAACAGAAAGGTTTTGGTAGAGTTCACAGGATAAGTGACAGCTTTAAACAGTGTAAAGTTCTCTCAAAGAGAGATTCTTTAGGCGTGGAGGGAAGTTTTTTTCCAGTACTTTTTAGAAGTCTGTGTGAGCATCAGTATTTTTTTTAAGTTTTCGATAGGAGCATGTTTCTATTCTTTTCAAGAGTGTGGCTCTTTATATAAAAAAAATACTAGTGTTAGAGCAGGTACAATAAGGCTTAGTCAGCAGGCTATAGCAAATATAATATCAACCAAATCTTACGTGGCAGAGAGAGAAAGGAAGAGAGAGAAGGAAGCTGGCTACTAAATTACAGCTAGCTATAGCACGTAAAAATATGCATTTCACTCTCTTACACGTGGGGCCAAATAGTTATTGTAATAGCTACCTTAGGGCGTCCGCAATGGTAATAGCTAGTACTAGCTATATAGTCAGCTGACGTGGAGGTGAGAGACAAAAGCAAAGACTATTTTATACTGTTGGACCCACATGCTCCTCTCTCATGTTCTTGGACTACGTGAAATAGATCAGCTATTTGCTTGTCGCTAGTGACTACTCTCTCTCCTACTTTTTCCTTGCCACATCAGATCTAGCTAACTAAATAGCCAGCTGTTGGAGACGCCCTTATTGTATGAACTATTTTTTTGAAGGCTATAGATGAAATGGACAAGTGTTATAGCCACTAGTTGGCTATACTATTGTACTTGCTCTTAGTGTGCTACTAGTGTCTCAATGGCGCGGCTGGCCTGCTACTACTGTCTGCTCGGCTCAGCTCAGCCTCAGCTCCCAATGCTTCCAAAGTTTTTTTTAGCCATCTTTCTGCTTTCAGAAAAAATGAAAATGGTAAAAACAGGTAGATTGACAGCTTTAGCACTCGTTTTTCTCATGAAAAGAAAAAAATTCTGGTATAAAGTAGTCAAAATAAAATGTTTGTACAAAGTAGCCTAACTGAAACAATGAGCAAAAACTGAATTTCAGCAGAACGGAGAGACATTGGTCTTTTGTTTTACCCTGGGGACAGAGACGGCTGTACTACCCCGGTCCGTTAGGGCTATGGACTATCTGACTCACACGGAAAGGGAATTAGTACCTTATTGTTTGTCTAATATGAGTTATAATTGTATATAATGCATATGAGGTCTAATGCTTTGCTCATTTCGGTTTGAGCTTCTGTCTTTCGATTTATTTTTCACTATTCATAAATTTTGTCTTTTTTTGCATTTTTTGCTTTTTTGAGATTTTTTGCTAGTTCCTTTTTTCGTATTCATTTGCATTGCCCGTGATGGGTTGACCTATTTTTTATTTTTAATATTTTTAAAATTTAGTTACGTCAAATAAGCCATCATCAGCTACAATGTAATTTCAGTCACCTACAGTGCAATTTCAGCTATAAACCAACTTATTTCAACCCAATCGAGCGGCACCTAAATATAGCACTTCTAGGTTAATCCATTTACACGAAGCAAGAATGAAAGTGTAAGTGGTATGCTATACATGTATGGACCCGTCCCACGGTGGGCTGAGTTTTGAGCAGATTTTGAGTTAGGGAGTTACAGATGATATTAGAGCATCAACCTTCGCTGCACAAGGTGTGTGGGACAGGGCATGGTCATATGGTGTATGGTGCGTAAGGGCCCAGAGTGGACACACGTCATGGCATATGCATATGGTATCAGAGCATCAATCTTCATCGCATGGGGCGTAAGCATATGGCGCATGGCGATGGGCTCAGAGTGGACACACGGCATGGCATATACACCAACACTAGATGGACAAACGTGCACTGAGGGGTGGTTCTGGGCATTTACTGTGTATATGATGTGTTGCTAAGGACGTCAGCCCTTAAGGGGGTAAATGTAATACCCTAGCCTGTCAGTGTGAAGATTCATATGGCCCATATGGAGTGATGGTGAGATTAGCAAGATTCATGTAGCCCATGTGGAGTGGTGGTGGGATTACCCCCATATTACTTGTCTAATGTGAGTTGTAGAGTTGAGTCTAAACATAAAACCTTCGGGTTAACCATTATCTGATCCCAGATATATCCTATATCTAGGAGGTTCGTCGTTTATGTTGAAGCATTTGCCCCTAGAAGCTGGAGGTTTTCTGTAATCTGTTAATGTTATTGTTTTACTAAGGGCGACTGTGTTGTATTCTACTATTCTGTGGCTTCTATGAGTTCTTCTATCTGTCAATGAGACTATGTCTACTTGAGGAGAACTTTAACAAGTTCAATTGTTAGTTGTTACTTGTTGACTTGTTGTTGGCTACTTGGCTTGTTGCACTTGCATAGTTGCATTGTTACTTATTGGTTGTTAGTCTTGCATAATGTTAATGCATAATTGTTTATTGCACACGTGGATATGCTATTGAAATGTTGAATCTCCATACTCCATAGTACATTTTCACCTCGCTATATCGTTCACAATTTGCATCGACTTTGGTAAATATGATATTTACCAACACCGTATCGAAACAAATTGGGATTTACCAATACCGAGCCATATTTAAAAAAAAATCGTATTTTACCGAAGTAATCATACTGTATATACCATATGTAACGAACCGATTTTTCCGAACAAACTAAATGCACAGGCCTACTAATGCTACTCTTATAACAAACTAATGATACACTAACTGAACAATGTGTTTTATAGGCATGTAAAGTGGTGGCCACAGAAAATCCAAGGTGTAGCTTGGCTCTTCTGGTCCCAGGGTGCCACTATCCCGTACATCAGAGGAGAGGTGAGGGCTCCATGGACTCAGGTTGACCGATACGTGAACCGTACGATTCGGTTGTGCCGTTAGATCCGAATAGCTACGATTCAGCCGTGTAAGAAGATAGATTAGCCATGCCACCTTTTAGAGGTGATTCATCCTAAGCAATGACAAATCTTGGCAATGATCTCCTTTGCCCCCTTCCTCTTTACAACCTCCATTGTTCTCTTTTCTTCCTCCCCATTCGCATACCCTTATCTGAAGCAATGAGACTTCCTTCTTTTCAGCTTATGGTTTATAAATTATGCTTTCTTTAAAAAATAAATAGAATGACTTTTTCGTCACCGTTTTGAAGCGACTTATCGGGACAGTCTTTTGAAGCGGCTTATCGATATTTGTTTCATTCGCACAAGCGTTCACGCTAGGACCAAAAACCATCTGCCACAGCCGAAAAGAATGCATCATATGCCTATGTCCATGTGTTGATGTGAGTTTGAACTGCATACATGCATGCATAGCATATACCCGGCCTGTTCAGGATCAGGCTCAGTTGATGGGTGCGTTTTTTTTAGCTACGGCTGATGGCTTTTGAGCCTAATGTGAGCGCTTGTGCGAACGAACTAAACATCGATAAGCTAATAAATCATTTCAAAAAGGCTATCCTGATAAGCCACTTCGAAACGATGACGGAAAAGCTCATTTGTTTATTCACGGGAACACATAGGGTGGGTTCAAATGAGCTCGTTGCTTTTGGTTTTTGTACTTTGCTACAATAACTAGCTTTCAAACTGTGTGTCTTTCAAAGCAGAGTCTACAAACCAATTGTAGTAAATAATGTACCAACTTCATCTGCACCAGTCAAAATCGTATGCGACTGTCTCCCTCTTCGTAATCCCTCTCGTAAATAGCCAAAATTCAAACCCCATAAGCCAAAAAACATAGCACAAAAGAGCCCACTCATAAGCCAAAAGATGAAAAGAACGACCCGATTTAGATTCATCCCAGCACTACAGTGCATTACTGCAGCATGCATGAATGACTGAACACTAGTAGTGTAACACTCCCATTTCTAGAGGCGCTGGAGATTCCCGCAACTGCTTGGGACTATTTAGTTATGGAGTATTGTACATGAGTATTACAGGCATGCCAGATATAGGCTTGTGAACTTTCATGCTCTGAAGGATCTAGCTCACAAGATGGTACATGGGATGCCCATAATCGAGCATGTTGATCGCATCTGCGATGGTTGTCTAATTGGCAAGCAACATCAAAACTCATTTCTGACCACATGTCTATACCAAGCAGATATGCCCCTCGAATTGTGGCACAGTGACATCCGTGGGCCAATCACTCCGACCACGAACGGAGAAAATCGTTACTTTCTGCTGTTGGTGGATGACTACACAAGATTTATGTGGCTGGCTTTACTCCGAAGCAAAAATGAAGCATTCAAGGCGTTTAAGAGGATCAAGACTGCAACTAAGATGGAGACAAATCTAAGGCTAAAAACTCTGCACATCGATCGCTGTGGTGAGTTTACCTCGAATGAGTTCACGGACTACTATGAGCTGTTAGGAATTAGACGTTATCTAACAGCGCTTGTGTTATATGACAATACATTATTCTTCCTAACAAAATGTGTGGTCAGAAGGAGGAACGAAATGATGGTCGATATGGTGAGGAGTCTATTGAAGAGCATGGGAGTCCTAGGTGAATTTTGGGGAGAAGTGGTATCGGCTATCGTTTATCTCCTAAATCGGGCACCAACGAAGAGTGTCATCGGCAAAACTCTTTACGAAGCCTACTACATCCGCAAACCAAGTGTTGGTCACCTCCACACTTTTGGGTGCATTGCACACATGAAGATGACCGCACGACACCTCTCCAAGCTAGCAGATCAAAGCAAGTCAATGGTGCTTGTCGTAGGGGTGGCCCCCACCTAAACCCAGCAGGCCTGGTAGGAGATTATAAGGCCCAGAATAGGTCATGTGTAATGACATAACTGCCCCCAGAGGGGATAACCAGATGTAAGGGTATAACTGTAAAAGCGCTCCTCATGTGTGTATATATATATGAATACATGCCATGGGGAGGGGGCAAGCCATTATACTCATCTCCATCACTCTCCACTACCATCTCTCTCTCTGTTTGGCCTGTAGCCACAACAGTTGGCGCCGTCCGTGGGGAGGACAAGGACAAGCCCGAAGACCGAAGAAGAAGGATGGCACCGAAAAAAGCTTCATCAGCGGCGGCGAAGGGAAAGAAGACGGCTGGGTCGGAGCGGCGCGTGAATACCAGGGCTTCGGCATCGGCCGCCGAAGGAGCTGGCGGCGGCGCAGGCGCCGTGGTCGCGGACGTCGACGCTCGCACTACAGCGACCGACCCCGCCAGCGCCGCTACAACGACACCCAACCCCGTCGCTGGCACCACAGCGACCGACCCCGCCAGCGCCGCTACAACGACACCCAACCCCGTCGCTGGCACTGCAACGACAGCCCCCGCCACCCTCGCCGGCAGCGCGGATCAGGCGGCCGGGGGTAGCCGCAATGAAGCATCCAGCGGATCTGGAGATCGTGAAGCGATGGTCCCTGCACCGACCCGTCCGCTGGGTGTTCCGGCGGCCCCGACAGCGCCTGCGGTGGAAAGCGCCATACTAGCAGCCCTCAACGCGTTCCAGCGGGAGCTAGGGGACCTTCGCGGAGCCGTTCGCGATATGCAAGAGGCTCGGAGCCAACAGGCCACGCCAGTAATCGCGCACGAGCCCACGCCGGAGAGAGCGGACAGCCGCGAAGCCCCCACGTCTAGCCGTGCGCCGTTGCGGCGCGTAGATCCGGAGTCCCCGCTTTCGGCAGGGCTGCAGCAGGCGGCATGGCCTGAAGACTTCAAGTTCCCTAGCGCCATCGACCCGTACAAAGGCGACACGGACCCCCGTGAGTTCGTGCGCGTGTACGAAACCGCGATCGAAGCCGCGGGCGGAGACGACACCACGAAGGCGAAGGGACTCCCTCTCGCGTTGCAAGGAGTGGCGCTCTCTTGGTTCTTTACCATAGAGCCAGGCTCCATCTACGTGTGGGAGAAGCTTCGCGACCGCCTTCACAACAACTTCCAAGGAAACTATGTCGAGCGAGTCGACGCAGACCAACTCTTCGCTGTGAAGCAAAAACCCTCGGAGAAGCTCCGGGACTATTTCAAACGCTTCGCCAAGATTCGATGCCAAGTGAAGGACGTTAATGAAACCACCATCGTTAATGCAGCCATACAGGGCCTTCGTCCGGGCCCGATGGCCGAGTACAATGCGCGAAAGCCAATCAAGACGGTGGCGAAGCTCTTCGACAAAATGGAGGAATACGCCAGGGCGGAAGAGGACGCGCAACGAAGGCAAGGTGACGACTCCGACACCAACTAGGCCGGAGCCTCGGCAAAAGCCGAAGATCCGCCGAAGGACGATTCTTCGAAGGGAAAACGTAAGCAAGAGTCGTCCAGGGATACGCCCGACCGCAGGGACGCCTCACACAAGGAGTCGTCCGATCGGCCCAAGCGTGGCCAGCAGAGGTCGAGGCGAAACCGGTACGTCCTCGACATTGAAGGCGGTTCCGACGAGGGCGCTCCCGCGGGCCGAGGCGGTCGGGGGCGCCGTGGCCGGGGGCGCGGCCGTGGCCGGTGCCGCGACGATAAAAGTCGTGGAGATTACGACGACCAGCACCAGGGACTCTGGTGCGTAGTCCACGGTCGCGGCAACCACGATACCCGCACCTGCACCTCCATCGCGGCGCTCCGCGATAGCGTTGCTAGGGACAGGAACCCGGAGACACGTCCGCCAGCGGTGGCCCACGTCCAATTCTCGTACGAGACCCCCATGCAGGTACAGACGCAAGAGATGCAACCCCAGGAAGGCCCCTTACGGATCCAAGCTCACGTACAGCAGCCTCGGGAGGGCCTCCTGTCGCTGCAGGCCCAGAGGCAACCCACCGCAGGGTCATTAACGTCATATCCGGAGGCTCTGCGCTGGAATTCGCCTCAGCACGGCAGCAGAAGGCCCATGCACGAAGACTACATCACGTGGCGGCATACCCAGCGCAAGCACCGCCGGACTGGGCGCAGCACGAAGTCACATTCACACCCGACGACGCCCAAGGCGTGGACTTCCCTCATCAGGACCCCCTGGTCATCCGGGTCACTATCGCGGGATGCGACGTGGGGTGTGCCTTGGTGGACGGCGGTAGCTCCGCGAACATATTGTTTGTGGCGGCCTTCGACCAGATGGGGATCCCTCGAAGCCGCCTAGGGCCCTCAGGAATCCCACTGCAGGGCTTCGGGGGACAGCCCCTGCGGGCGCTGGGCCAAATAGGTCTTCAAGTCTCCTTCGGCCAAGATAACAATGTGCGGGCCGAAGATGCCACCTTCGACGTGGTCGACCTTCCGTACCCCTACAATGCCATATTAGGGCACCCAATCCTCAACTCCTTCGGCGCGGTACCACATCACGGCTATCTATGCATGAAGATCCCGGGTCCCCGGACCATCATCACCGTCCGAGGCGACCAGGATATGGCCCGCGCGCATCGAGCCAGGTACCAGGTACTCGCGTCGCGAAGCCCAGCGGCGCTCTTAGAGCTGGCGTCACAGCGCGGGGGTCCGCGGGGCCATTCAGAGGCGCCTTGGCGGGCCATTCAGATGTCTAGCGACTAGAGGCTTCGGCCGCACCAAGGACAAACGGTTAGTATATCCACCCCCTGTAATTGCTTACCCGCGCAAACGGGGATGTAATGAAGATCGCCGTTTGCCAACAGCCTTTCTTCATCACGCGCAAGTACGCGGTGGAGGCGCGCGCAGGCTTGGCCAGCGCGCGCGTTCCCGCAGTATAAATCGAAGTCGCACGTTCGCGTGTGCACTCGCCGTAGCCAAAGGTGACGGGCCTGAGTATAAACAAAGACGCACGTTCGCGTGTGCACTCGCCGTAGCCAGGGGTACGGGACTGAGTATAAATCGAAGTCGCACGTTCGCGTGTGCACTCGCCGTAGCCAAAGGTGACGGGCCTGAGTATAAACAAAGACGCACGTTCGCATGTGCACTCGCCGTAGCCAGGGGTACGGGACTGAGTATAAATCAAAGTCGCACGTCCGCGTGTGCACTCGCCGTAGCCAAGGGTGACGGGCCTGAGTATAAACAAAAGACGCAACGGGGGGACGCCCTCGCGCGCACCAGTCTACGGACTTTAAATAAGACGTAGCGTCGAGGTCCGCCTCCGCACGCACCAGTCTACGGACTTTAAATAAGACGTAGCGTCGAGGTCCGCCTCCGCACGCACCAGTCTACGGACTTTAAATAAGACGTAGCGTCGAGGTCCGCCTCCGCACGCACCAGTCTACGGACTTTAAATTAGACGTAGCGTCGAGGTCTGCCTCCGCACGCGTGAGTCTCCGGGCTATAAAGGAAGACGTAGTGTCGAGGTCCGCCTCCGCACGCACCAGTCGACGGACTTTAAATAAGACGTAGCGTCGAGGTCTGCCTCCGCACGCGCGAGTCTCCGGACTATAAAGGAAGTCGTAGCGTCGAGGTCCGCCTCCGCACGCACCAGTCCACGGACTCTAAATAAGACGTAGCGTCGAGGTCTGCCTCCGCACGCGCGAGTCTCCGGACTATAAAGGAAGTCGTAGCGTCGAGGTCCGCCTCCGCACGCACCAGTCCACGGACTCTAAATAAGACGTAGCGTCGAGGTCTGCCTCCGCACCCGCGAGTCTCCGGACTATAAAGGAAGTCGTAGCGTCGAGGTCCGCCTCCGCACGCATCAGTCCACGGACTCTAAATAAGACGTAGCGTCGAGGTCTGCCTCCGCACGCGCGAGTCTCCGGACTATAAAGGAAGTCGTAGCGTCGAGGTCCGCCTCCGCAAGCACTAGTCCACGGACTCTAAATAAGACGTAGCGTCGAGGCCTGCCTCCGCACGCGCGAGTCTCCGGACTATAAAGGAAGTCGTAGCGTCGAGGTCCGCCTCCGCACGCACTAGTCCACGGACTCTAAATAAGACGCGGATGTTCTCCCTGCGCACTCTACGGAGTCTAAACAAGACTCGAATTCCGTGCATGCCGGGAACCTCGTCCCTGTGCATACTCCGCGGAGCATAAATAAGGTTACGGAGGCCCCCCACGCGTTTCGCACCGCGGGCGGAGGACACGAGTATTAATCGCAGCGGAGCGAGGCTCACCCTCGCGTACTGCGGGAGGTGAGCGCAGCGCGCGTTGACGAAGACACAGCGCGCCAGTGGCTACCCCCGCCAGGAGGAGCAAGAGGAACGGAACGTGCGCGCACTTCCACCCTCGCCCGCGCCAGTCTACGGACTATAAAAAGGCGAAGCGTCGAGGTCCGCCTCCGCACACGCCAGTCTACGGACTATAAAAAGGCGAAGCGTCGAGGTCCGCCTCCGCACACGCCAGTCTACGGACTATAAAAAGGCGAAGCGTCGAGGTCCGCCTCCGCACACGCCAGTCTACGGACTATAAAAAGGCGAAGCGTCGAGGTCCGCCTCCGCACACGCCAGTCTACGGACTATAAAAAGGCGAAGCGTCAAGGTCCGCCTCCGCACCCGCCGTCTATGGACGGTAAAAAGGTGAGGCGCCAAGGACTGCCCCCGCAAGCGCCGTTCTAAGGAACCCTTGCGCGACTACTTCGCCAACGGCGCACGTTGAACGTGGAGAGTCCGTCCCCGCGCAGCATGTGGCGTACCGGTGAACCCGAAGCGGCATCAACACACAACGCATATCTTAAGATGACTAGAAAACTTGCATATCGGAAAAATCACACAAGTACAAAGGTCCGGCAGCATCCTTGCCGTTCTAAGCCGCTATCCCGCGGGCTCGTCCTTAACGCGTGCTAAAGCTGGGGCCTCGCTCGAAGAAGGCCGGCTTGCCCAAAAGTTCAGCGACTCCTCGGCCCTTTGCCAGCGTCGAAGGAGCCGCCGGGTCGCAAGGCCAGACGCGAGCAGTCGCCCCCAGCAAGGAAGCTGCCCGGGATAAAGGCAAGTAATCAGTTCGTGAAGCAAACACGCACTTTATTCATTCAATTAAGGGGCAGACGCTACAACGCACGCCCACACCTAGCCACGTTGACGCCGCACCTGTGAGCCTTCGGCATCTTCGGAGGCCTCTGCGACACCCTCGTCGCGCCGCGGGACCTCAGCGCCGCCCTCGTCGCGTCGCGAGACTTCATCCAGAAATTGGCCAAGGCTCCCCTCACCAGGAAGGGACTTCCGAAGCTCGACCTCCGTGGCAGCTATCCCGGTGTAGTCCCAGATGCGCTCGTAGAAGAATTTGACGGGGCCGTGAACGGCACGGACTTCACCGGACATCACTCCGGCCCCGCTGGGCATCTCCAGCTGAGGGTTCTCCAGCTCGGCGATGTGCGTGCAACCACGGTGCCGAAGGAGAGCGCACACCAGGCACGACGCCACATAGGCACAGTGGTCGTCAAAGGTCGTCGCAGCCCCGCGCGCAACGTCGGCGGCGTCATGGATCCAGCGAAGGGCCCGCAGCAACTCTTCCGGGCCGAAGGCGTGGTCCGGCACTCCAGCCACAAGCCTTTGGAGGTGGACTTCCAGCATTTGCAGGGCGTCCCACGCAACCACTGAGGCATCGCCAAGCGTCTGGTTACACTCCGCTAGAGTCAAGGCAAGCTCGCCTTTTTCCTTCTCTAGCGAGGCGACCTGTTCCAGGAGCCCGTCGCGCTCCGCCGCAATCTTCTGTTGCGCAGCTTCCGCGGCCGACTCCCGCGCCGACGCAACAAGTCCCTCGGCGTGTGCCCTCGCTTCGGCGCATTCCGTTTCCAGCTGGCGGATGCGGGCGTCCTGGGCAGAGCGGGCTCCAGAAGCTTCGCGTAGCTCCTCCTCGGCGGCCCGCAGCCTATCCTCGAGCGCCTTTCGACCACGAGCATAGGCCGTTTGCAAGGCCTGCCCCAGCACAAGTGTCTACAGAAGGGAAAGACTTAGCAAGATCAGCCAGCACAGGCGTTGTCGCATGAGTACTTACCCTCACCCCAGACACCTCGAAGGCGTCTTCGAGGCGCCCTGCCCCATAGGCCTGCAGCACTTGCGGGTCGACGCTGGTGGCCGCGTCATTCACAATCTCGCGCCACGCCCTCAGCGTCTCCGGGGGCGGCACGAAGTCTGCGGGGCTTACGCGCGCGGAGGTCCCGTGATCCGCCAAGTGCTCCCCCTCTGGAATGAGCAGCGCTGCAAACAAGGCTGCAGGTGAGCACCGCAAGGCATGAAAGAATACACCAGAGTAAGCTAAGCCACCCTACCTTCGGTAGCAGAAGGAGGGTCTCGGGGACTCGCCCCCTCATCCCCGGGCGGGGCGGCGGTGGCGTAAGCCCCCGCAGAAGGAATGGTCCCGCCGCGGGCAGAAGCCTCCGCGTTCGAGGCAGGTGGCGGCTGTCCCTGCGCGATGGGCGGCGTGGCCAGAGGGGCGGAAGGCGCATATGCCGCAGGGTCTCCGGCATTTGCACTGGAGTCCCACAAGCTTCTGACGCCCGTGGCCACGACGAATCCCCGCAGTGTCCGGGGGAGCTCCGGCCGCACACACGGCCGTTTAGCCGGGGCAGCCAGCAGCGATACTGCCCCCGCAGTCGCGGCTGGGGAAGCCCCCGCGGTTGCAGCGCTCGGGGGCGAACGTTCCGCGGTGGCAATTGTCGCAGGGGGCACCTCGGTTTCTGCCGCTGTCGGTAAAGGCAGCAGGGCTCCGTGCGCCCCCGTGGAGGGCGCCTCCGGCACCACAGCGGCCACGGCCGGAGGCTCCACCTCAGCATCGCCGGTCCGCACGGGTTCCGCCTCGGCGACTTCGGTGGGCGGCAAGACTTCCCCCCTCCGGCTGTACGCAGCAAGCCTGCCGTCCGGGGCGCTCGCCGAAGATACCTCGCCTTCGGCGTCCGCGCCACCCAAGCCTGAATCGGCATACCTCGCCGAGTCCGACTCCGCGTCCGCCGCGCCCTCGGGAGCACTAGCAGCAGCAGTAGCAGCTGCCGCACCAAGCGCGGCAGGCGCCCCGCTGCGGCCCCTCTTCCGAGACGGCGCCTTCTTCTTCACCGCACCGTCATCTGGAGCGACACGGTCCGGCACGGCAAGGCCCAGGGCCTCGTACACGCGGTTTATTCGCCCCAGCCCCGCCTCGACGATAGCAGACGCGGGCTGCTCGTGCTCCCTGCCGGTGTACGGCCCTAGGAATATGCGCGCTGCTTGCTCCGCCTCCTCCAAGCAAACCCCTGAAGCAACGGAGGTAGCATCAGCATATAGCGCATTTCGCGTGAACAAAGGAGAGACGCGGTCGAGGCTTACGAAGACTAGAGGGTGCCGGCAGCAAGCAGATCGATGGCGAAACATTGTCGTCTCGACGCCTCTCAGCGGCAAGACGCCAGTCGCGGGCAAGCGGGGCCATGCCGTACATTACGTACTCTTTGGCGAGGTCGCGCATGTTGAGGTGGGCGGCCACGCCTACGAGCCGCCGAGCCCTCCACCTGTCCTCATCACCGAGCGTCCGGCCGGGCGAGGGCTTAAACGCGATCGGTCGGCCTGTGCACTCAAGGCCGCTCCCGCTCTCCACACGACCAGTAAGACTCCCACTTCCCGCGAGTTGAGTTCGCAGGGAAGAGCTTCTTGCACGACGGACAAAGAATAAAGGTGACACTACCGAAGCTCGACAGCGTCCCGTCCTTCTGGTCCTTGGGCTGGCACCGTGCCTCGTGAAGATAGGCGAACAGCGAGGCGCTGGGCCAACACGCCCCCGAGCGCAAGGCCCAGCTGTACACCGCAAGCCGGGGCACGGCGTTCGGAGTCAGTTGCGCCAGCTCCAGCCCGAAGGTCCGCAGCACGTCGCCCACGATAGCCGCCGCGGGGATGCTGAGCCCCGCGTCGAAAAAGGCAACGAACACGACCGCCTCTGACCTCTCGGGATGCGGTTCCGTCTCATCGGCGGCGGGCAATCGCACCTCCTGGCGCTCGGACAACTTCCCCGCGTGCAGAAGCCCATGGATCGTCTTCTCGGTCACGAGCGAGGGGCCTAGCTCGCCGGAGAACGTGCCTTCCCCCTCCCCCACCAACCACTCCTTGTTCGCCGCCGCCGGGTCGCGCTCTTGGAGCGTGTATTTCACCTCCAACAGCGAAGGCCGCCGGCGAATGCCGCAGACACCACCCGCCTGACCACGCTTGCCATCAGACGCCATTGCTTCTCCGGGAAGGAGGCCAGCGGCAATATATATATATACTACGCGAGTATGGAAGGCGGCTTTAAGCCACCTCGCCCCAGTACCGAAGTGTCTACTGTCCAGCGCTGTTCCCCATACCCAAAGCTGAAAGGCCACGACCACGAGCGCCAAGGGTCGTCGTAGCACGACGCTCCCTAGCCGCTATTAAAGGCGGACTAATGGGCCAGGGGATCACAACAGCATCGGCGCTGCGCCATTCGTCACCCGCCCCGTGTCCCCTTTGCCTAGGGAAAAGGCGAGCGGCTGCGAGCACGCAACCGTCCACACCCCGCCGCGCACCAGTCATAAGCCGCCACGTGCCCCGTGCGCACCGAGGCGGGTCGCACGGTATAGGCACCTTTACAGCGCAAGACCGCATCGCGAGATCTCAAGTCACCACACGCGTGGCGATGTTCGCGACGCAAGGTCGCCAGCTCCGCTGCCACCCGTTCGAAGGGTAGGGGACGGAGCGCGCGCGTCTACTTCGGCTGAGGGCCAGCTCTGCTGCCACCCGTTCGAAGGGTAGGGGACGGAGCGCGCGCGTCTACTTCGGCTGGGCGCCAGCTCCGCTACCACCCGTTCGAAGGGTAGGGGGCGGAGCGCGCGCGTCTACTTCGGCTGGGCGCCAGCTCCGCTGCCACCCGTTCGAAGGGTAGGGGCCGGAGCGCGCGCGTCTACTTCGGCTGGGCGCCAGCTCCGCTGCCACCCGTTCGAAGGGTAGGGGACGGAGCGCGCGCGTCTACTTCGGCTGCGGGCCAGCTCCGCTGCCACCCGTTCGAAGGGTAGGGGACGGAGCGCGCGCGTCTACTGCGGCTGAGGGCCAGCTCCACTGCCACCCGTTCGAAGGGTAGCGGACGGAGCGCGCGCGTCTACTTCGGCTGAGGGCCAGCTCCGCTGCCATCCGTTCGAAGGGTAGGGGACGGAGCGCGCGCGTCTACTTCGGCTGGGCGCCAGCTCCGCTGCCACCCGTTCGAGGGGTAGGGGACGGAGCGCGCGCATCTACTTCGGCTGGGCGCCAGCTCCGCCGCCACCCGTCCGAAGGGTGGGGGACGGAGCGCGTGCGCCTACTTCGGCGGAGCGCCGCAAAGGCGGGCGTCTTGTCCCGCAAAGTCTGCCTCGGAGCGCGCGCGTCTACTTCGGCTGGGCGCCAGCTCCACTGCCACCCGTTCGAAGGGTAGGGGGCGGAGCGCGCGCGTCTACTTCGGCTGGGCGCCAGCTCCGCTTCCACCCGTTCGAAGGGTAGGGGACGGAGCGTGCGCGTCTACTTCGGCTGAGGGCCAGCTCCGCTGCCACCCATTCGAGGGGTAGGGGACGGAGCGCGCACGTCTACTTCGGCTGGGCGCCAGCTCCGCTGCCACCCATTCGAGGGGTAGGGGATGGAGCGCGCGCATCTACTTCGGCTGGGCGCCAGCTCCGCCGCCACCCGTCCGAAGGGTGGGGGACGGAGCGCGTGCGCCTACTTCGGCGGAGCGCCGCAAAGGCGGGCGTCTTGTCCCGCAAAGTCTGCCTCGGAGCGCGCGCGTCTACTTCGGCTGGGCGCCAGCTCTGCTGCCACCCGTTCGAAGGGTAGGGGGCGGAGCGCGCGCGTCTACTTCGGCTGGGCGCCAGCTCCGCTGCCACCCGTTCGAAGGGTAGGGGACGGAGCGCGCGCGTCTACTTCGGCTGGGCGCCAGCTCCGCTGCCACCCGTTCGAGGGGTAGGGGACGGAGCGCGCGCATCTACTTCGGCTGGGCGCCAGCTCCGCCGCCACCCGTCCGAAGGGTGGGGGACAGAGCGCGTGCGCCTACTTTGGCGGAGCGCCGCAAAGGCGGGCGTCTTGTCCCGCAAAGTCTGCCTCGTTTTCCTTAACAGGCCACCTACAGTGCATCAACATAAAAGGTAATGCCGACGGGCTCCATCAGGAACACCGACTGTAGGTAGGCCTGTTAAGAAAAACAGGGCAGACCTTGCTGTCGCCTGCGGAAGCGCGGTGCGGGGACAGGAAGTGCGGCTGGCTGTCGATAACCGGCGCTAACCAAGCTCCCAAGAAAAATGGACCTCCTTCTGTGCATCAACATTCCCCAAGTCGTTCAGCGTCACCCAGGAATGTTGATGCACGGCAGGGGCCCATTTTAGGGGAGCAGCTTCTATCACAATATACGCAGGAGCAACGCCGCACCAGCGCCATATATATACCCCATCAGTAGGGGAGCCAACCGGCGGAAGGCCAATCGGCAGAAGTCCAACTGCCGGGAGTCCGCCGTCATATTAATGGTCACGACGCCTCAAACGCCCGCACCGCGCCAAGCACGCTTCACCACGTGGACGGCCGGAAGTCCGAGCGTCGCAGCACGTCCCTTATCGCTTAAGGCTCATGCGGCGGCTTGAGGGCCCGCTACGCTGACATGTGCCAGTGCAACGCCCCCGGCGCGCGTTTGGAAAAGTTCACAGGCCACGGGGACGGAGGGGGCCAAAGGACTCGGCAACATGGCTTCGGCCCCGTGAAGCCCTTTACCATGAGAGGCTCCTGTCGTAGGGGTGGCCCCCACCTAAACCCAGCAGGCCTGGTAGGAGATTATAAGGCCCATAATAGGCCATGTGTAATGACATAACTGCCCCCAGAAGGGATAACCAGATGTAAGGGTATAACTGTAAAAGCGCTCCTCATGTGTATATATATATGAATACATGCCATGGGGAGGGGGCAAGCCATTATACTCATCTCCATCACTCTCCACTACCATCTCTCTCTGTTTGGCCTGTAGCCACAACAGTGCTCATTGGGTATGATCCAAGGACAAAAGGTTATCGGATATTTGATCCGGAGACACAACGAGTTGTGGTGACTCGTGATGTAGTGTTTGAGGAGGAGAGGAAGTGGGAGTGGAGCAGAGATCCCATGGCAGAGGTACGGCCGATTAAATACATCTTCATGGTACATTACTCTCCTAACACTGATGCAAATCCTAATGATCACGTGAGGGCAACCAACACGCCGACCACAGAGGGCGTAGTCGGAGGACCCGACCACGATGCGGTCATAGGTCCTAATGGCACGGGTACTGTAGCAACGCACGAACGATACCTACGAGTACCGTGGCATGTACAGATTTGGGTGGTTTGCCAGTATACCAAGAATTAGGAATATAATAATTAGTTTCCTTATTATTTAGGCTTATTTCCTTGTAGATTATTTATATGTATTAGAGATAAGTTTTCTATTATTAGGGATTAGTTTTTTTAATATAGAGATGTGTTTCTTAGAGGTAAAGTTTAGCCATCCCTATTAGGGACAACATTATACCTGTTATCATTAAGCAATAAAGCAGTCAAGTTCTAAACTGATTAGTCTTTAGATCAGAGCCTTCGTAAAGAGGGCGATCTTAAGGATTCCTGGTCTATCCCTGTCATATCATTTGGTCTATCACCTAACATTTTTAAGTTTGACCATCAATATATAAAAAATTACTAAGATTTACAATATGCATGGAATTGATATTACTAAATCTATCATGAAATATACTTTTTATGATGCATAATAATAATTATTTAAGCAACATATTTTTATATGAATTGACAGTCAAAGTTTTAGTTGGAAATCGTGCCAATGTCTGAAAACAATTTATGGGCCACTCCAACCAGCTGAAAACTTCAGCTTGTAGCCGTGGCTTTTAACTTAATGTTGAAATTGCACGGTACTGACTGTTAATTTTTTATGAGTCATTTAATTAAAGAAAAAGAGAGAGAGAAAAAAGAAAACACTATATCGCTCTGGATAATAGAAAGAAACAAAGAAAAAGAGAAAACCAAAATTAGATACGGTACATTCTAAGTGGCCTCCAACTGATGACAAAAAATGAAGTGAGAAACTGAAAGGGCGGGGCCATACTGGAATCGGGGAGTAGGTTTGACAATAGTAAAGAGAACAGTGTATACGCTGGGTAGATTAATGTGCAACAGTATGGGAACAGGATGTGTTCAAAGCTCGAGTACGTTAATTGCTCACAGGAAAAGCAAGGAGAAATTAAGGCTGGTGCTAGTAGCAGTAATAATTTTGACCGTGCATGGCATGGCAAGGCATGGCCTCTACAGCTAGAGCTAGCTAACAGCACAAGCAGCAGGATTCCAGGAAGCAGCAGCATGCGGGCCACGCGCGTTCTGATCTCTGATACGTACTGCGCGCTAGCTAGCTTGCGGCATCGTAATTTCGCTGCCGCGCTGCGTGACTAGAATTCTCTCGCCGCTAGCTTAGCTTAGCTGCATGCCAATGGCAACGCCGACGCCATGGCAGAGCGTGATCTGGCGAGGATGGCGTCGGAGGCAGCAGCGAGCAAGACACCGTGTGACAGTGTGAGACAGAGCGAGCTCCTATGGCTATGGCTAATGGCTTTGGGTTTCTTCCGTCTGCAGCTGCTTGCTTGCAAGCCTGCCTACGCTGCCTGCCTGCCTGCCTGCAAAAGGACTAGTAGCTAGTATGCATGCATGTATGCTAGTATTGTTGAATGCGCTGCAAACTTCCATCCCTTTTGCCTCCCTTGCCTGCTGCCTGCCTGCAGATAGCCAGCAGATACAGGGTATATAGGCCGGCCGGTGCTGCAGTGCTAGCTACTCAGCTTGCATTGCATGGTCGATGCTAGCTGATCCCATCGAAAATGGCGATGCAAATGCGACATTGCGATGCACCCCGTCCCGTCGATCGATCGATCGTATGTATTGCTTGTGTCCATTCCGCCGGGTTCATTCATGTGGCGGCTAGCTACAGGCAGGTTCTTCTTATCCTAGCTAGCTGAGCCTCAGTGCAGGTGTCTCTGTGTGAGACTGGAGTCTGGACATCAACCACGGGCACGGCATGCACGGGCGGGGCGGCTCTACTACACGGCTACACCTCTTGGTTTTGAGGTCCCGCGTAGGAATCAAAATCCCGGCGGTTACCGGCCGGTTACCCTTTTTATCGGTGGAGACCGATAACCGAAAAAAAATCGGCTAGTATTAATTTTTGATTTTTGAATTTTGGCTGATTTTCCCCCTTTTTCTGGTTACCGGCCGGTTTTTCTGGTTACCGGTTTCAAAACATATCAAAATTCAAATTTTGATTTACAAATTGTAACTGGTTTTTCCGGTAACCATCCGGTTACCGTTACCGGCCGCCGACCGGGATTTATTCCGGTTCCGGTTTTTGAAACCTTGGTCCTGCGTTTCCAACCAGCCAACGCTACTCGAACCCAGCTGTTTTTATGCAAAATTCATGTGTAAACTCCAGATATATGTATGCCCATAGCTTCGATTTAATTGCTTCTTTACCTGGATTTTTAAAAACTCTTTTTCCTGGTTACTATCTGCACGTTGCATCCAGGGTCTACGTACTTGGGGTACCTGTGTTTTGTGCATGAGAAGATTCATTTGTCTACATTTGGAAAAATTCTCACGTTGGCACAGGACTGAGAGAAAATGCATACTAGTTACCATCGCAACCAGGAGCACATCTCTACAGAAACATACTAGTTCTGTAAATTTTTCTAGGGAATTTATTTTTGTTATATTAATGAATAAATGAGTTGTTTAGGAAAAAAATATTCCAGAAACATATCATGTGCGTTGCTTTAGGACTTGTTCTTTTGAGCTACAGCTGATAGCTTTTGTCTGTGTTTTTTAAAACAGTAACGGACAACGAAAAACCTAACACGGATGGGGCACACAGTTTTGAGCTTGAAAACCATTTATAGAATCTGCTCCAAGAAACCATCCTATTTGTTTTGACTTTCATATAGATCAAAAGACAAAAAGGCGGAAGCCTCAATGAAAGGCAGAGATGTAATGGCTTCTCGTTAGGTTCTTTTGGACAGTTCAATCTGAAAGCAAACGGCCCAGATTGATTGATCGCTACAGTATGTCCACTAGAATAAAATTGCTTCAATTGATGGGATCCCTACGCTATATATAGAATTCATTCCACTTTGATGCAGTGAAAGCGCTCCGGCCAGTAATTTTTGCCTTGCACCTGGAAGCCGCGGTACACCACCCAAGGCCTGTTCGGCTGGCCACAAGCCGGCCGGCTTTTCACAGCCGCTATAGTATTTAACTTTTAAACGGAGTATTTTTTCAAGACGGGGTCTACAAGTTAAACGTAGTACACGTTAAAAGCTCAACATCTGTACCAGCCAAAATCGCAAGTGAGTATTGATTTCTCCGTAATCTGTACTGTAAACAGCCAAAATTCAAAAATTTCAGTCAAAAGCCATAAGCCACAGCCAAAAGAACAGTCCTATATTGAAGCAAGGCAGGCAGACGATGCGATTCCCATACCTACACCAAGTAAACTATTTGTTTCGTCTAAATTTATAAGATGTATTTTCTCTTATCATATAAGTCAAGAAGGGAGTGAAGATGGTTAAATTACTTTTAATTATTATATTTAAACACTATATTCAATATATACACATAGTGAATAACAAATAAATCTGTATATTTATTAGGATATAAAGAAAACATTACACTAATTTTGTATTAAAATATAAAATATGTCTATATTTGTAGATAAAATTATTAAAAATACGTCACGTAAAATTAGACAGAGGGAGTAATAAACTGGCTGTTTTGACTGGTTACCGAGGCAAGCAGGCATGGGATGGTTCGCTGCTGTTGTCTTTCCATCGGAGGCAGGAGATCAGCCTGTAATTTTGATTATCCTGTGTGCTAGTACTCTCCCATCTAAACACCCAGAGATCGATGGCATGGGTTTGCTGTTGACTGTCCCAATGTAGAGTAATGATCCTTGCAAGTTGGTCTCGTTACATCATAATTAGGCTACGCTTAAGCGTGCAGTAGCTGCAGTGCACAGCTGGTAGCCTAGTTAGTACAGTGAGTTGATTCTGAGTAATTTCAAGTTACTAAAGAACAACCATAGGACGGAGATAGATTTCTCGTCTCTCTAACATGCATCAACCTAAATTTCATTTCATGCTTAATAATCTAATTAAATGCTCCAGATCACTGTCGGAGAACAGAAGCAGTCAAACTAGTACTAGTAGCTGCACTGGTAACCTCTCTCTCTCTCTCTCTCTGAGATAATACTCTCTCCTATGCATGTGTTAAACTACTTGTGTTGTGTGTGTGTGTGCAAGTGGGGGGCAGAAGAGTAAAAGAAAGAGAGGAGAGCAGGGATGGTTGGGGATGTTGTTGCAGTGTGCTATGCCGTGCTGTTCCTCTGCCTCCTCCCTGTCTTGTGTTGGATTCCCTTTGGGAGGAGTGTAGTAGCAGCATGTCGTGCTACTGTAGTTCTCTGTAGTGGTATGTGTGTGCGCTGCTGTGGGCACATATACAGTCTACAGAGATACATCGGGCCGCGGGTCAAGAGCAGAATTGTGCGTCGTCGTCAGGCTTTGCTACAGCCACAGGAGTCAGCGCGCAGCGCACGCCGAGACGCAGCAGGCCACATCGCATTCTGCAGCTTTTGCAATTCCTCCCCTCCTCTGGTTTTTACCTTGTATGAGCCATGGCTCCATTGAATATCAGAGCGGATTGCTACGCATACATGTATAGTTTTGTTTGTAGCATTCTCTTGAGACATGCGTTCTGCGAGTGGATTAAAGCCTGAGAGGCTTCTCTGTTACTGAATTTTTACGGATATTTTGTTGATAGTGTTAGTATGTGATGTTATTTTTCCCATGGTTTTCAATTCCATTCTTTCCTCTTCCTGTGGTAGTGCTGGTCAGAATGTCAGTATGCAGCTCGTGGACCACTTGGCAAGGGAATATTTGGATATAGGGCATCATGATGCTTTTCTATGGGGTTGTGTTCAATTTCTGCTTGTGTCTGTTCAGTTCTATGATGGATGGTAACAGTAACAACTAACAAATAAGCCAAAATTTATTTTTTTGAGGATTATAAGCTAAATTTATAACCTCCAAGAGCTGTCCTTCTGAACTTACAATCCAAATCCAGTGTGCATTGCAATTGAGACTAGAATACAAAAAGCTGTATGACAAGTGGCTCTAGTATGCCATATGGGACCGACAAATTCCTAGATCAAATGAAGAAGAAAAATCAATACTTTTTAGAGCCTCAAGTGCCAAATGGGGCTAATTAGTGGGGCTTCTTGGGATATGATAGTTTTATTAGCACATTGCAATGGAGCACTAAGCGTGCCCTAGCGTTAGGGGCAAAGCATGCATGAGTGAGAAAATGGTCACATAAGGAGTGAGCAAATAAAAGATTTGCATCTTTGCATGGGGCTTTGGCAATG
This sequence comes from Dendrocalamus latiflorus, assembly GCA_017311315.1. NCBI lineage: Eukaryota > Viridiplantae > Streptophyta > Magnoliopsida > Poales > Poaceae > Dendrocalamus > Dendrocalamus latiflorus. The sequence goes on along the minus strand of CM029636.1, from coordinate 1,913,294 downwards.
TGCCTTGCAGCCAAAGGGATGCACTAGCTCCACAAATGCAGGCTTTCATTTCATGATCACCAAACGTGCTTCTGAGTATAGAAAGGGAAAAAGATTTCGGCGAGAAAATGCGTGTAAAGTGAAAAAAATTGAGGCGTTAAAAACAAACAGGAGGTCGAAAATGACAGGTTCATCTATGGTTAATGTATTCTTAAATTGATCTGTAGAATGTTGTTCGCCGAAGGGTCGTCAGAGAGTTTTACTCTGAAATTACCTGTTATCCTGAAGATATCGGATTTTGAACAGTGTGTTTACTCTACTGTAACTGTCAGTGTATCTGTAGGTTACTCACCTGTGCAAATTTTTGGCACATCTTAACACAGGCGAGGTAACTGACGCTCCAAGGTCGGTACTAGTGTCTTTCTTGCCAGATACCCTGCAATCTTTGGACATCCAATTCAGATCTGAAATATTTTCTATTTCTACACAAACAAGGAGTATATGCAGTTGCCAGTGTCCATCAGCTCCTGTACCTATCAATCTATAAATTGATTCACAAGTAAGCTTACAATGTTCCATCTTTGGACACTTACATCAGCACATTAAAAAAAAATTCTACAAGATCTATCCTTGCATCAAGGAGGATCTAGGATAAACAACTGAAAGGAAAGTGCTCTCGTAGATCCTCTCCTCATCAGGTTTCCTCACTGAAGAAACTTGTAATCTTCCATCTCTGTACAATGTACACTCACATCTGCAAAAGGTGATGGATGTACATTCAAATGCACCTCCAAAATGTCAAATATTATCTATAGACCATGATTTGTTCTTGCCTCAGCACCTCACACAAAAGATTGCTTGGAACAGAGAAGACCAAGGATGAAATAATTTCAGGGAAAGTGCTATATGCCTTGTTGCTTCAGAATGGCAGGCAGGTAAAAGCTGATGGATGCAAGATCCTGCATTTAAACACCTGGTGCAGTTAATGGCATTACTCATTAGATGTATGGAGCGGATGGACGCAGTTCAAGTGCCTGTGCTGGGTAGAAGTGCTATTATACCATTAGTATATGCACTAATTGTAAGTTGTTTGGTTTCATTGTTTTCAACCAAATCATACACACGGATTACTGAGATTGTTGGGATTGTAGGTGCAATGCAAGAACAAGGCAAGCACACAAGAGAGGGAAAAAAAAGGAATGTCGACCTTTATAATCTCATGCATGCAGCAAGAAAAGAACAAGAATAGCAACTACTACCAACCATAACAACACAATTAATGGGTCATGATGGATTTTGGGAGAGGGTGGGGGGTCAATGGGCCTAAAGGGTCTGTCTGTCTTACACCAATGTGTTGTGTGCCCCTGTTTGCCTTGTCCCCCTGCCATTACCATCATAAGGGATCATGTCGCTTTTCCCATGCCTCTCCATGGCCATCTCTCTCTGTCCCTGGCCTTGCTTCCTTCCTTGACAACAATTCTATGATAAAATCAAACAAGAGTAGAGGAGAGAGATGCATGGTGTAGTACAACACTACTTTTGGGGGAGGCATGCATGGGGCCTAGCTTTGCAGTGCAAGCAAAGCATGTCAAGGACCCGTTCACTGTTTCCTGGGGAGCTCATGTATCCTTTTCTTTCCTATTTTTTTCTTTTTAGGGTGTCATCGATGTTAGAGTAGATATATTCTTTTTATTTATGTATATGTGTAAGGTTATCTTTAAATATAGTCTCTTATACTCTTTATATATGTTTTATTGTGCCTCATGAATACGTGATATTCATATAATAACTAGTGCACTAGTTAACTAGTTTTTTTCGCTGTCGTACCACCACCGCTGCCGTCGTCGAAGGCTGCCGCCTCGGGTCGCCACTATTGCCGCCCGAGGACGCCATCATCGCCTCCACCCGAGGACGCCGTCGACTCGCCGCTGAGACGCCCGCCAACTGCACTGCCGAGACATCCGGCCACCTCGCACAGGTCTAGCTGTCTCCCGCGCGTCGCCGCCTCCCTGTCCGACCGCCCCCATGGCCGCCTTGAGGCCCACTGTTGAGCTTTGTTGACGTCAATTGCGCTGGCAAGCTCCGCCTCCCCGTCCGGCCACCCCTAGGGCTGCCTCGAGGCCCGTCGCCTACTGAATCAATCAATTATTAATTTAGCATACTGAATCAATCATTGATAGAAAATTTCAATCATAAAGCCTGGGCACCATGGTGCCCAGACTCCATGATTGAGACTTTCCATCTATGATTAAGACTTTTCATTCATGATTGATTCAGCATACTAAATTAATGACTTTCTTTCCAAATCGATGCCTTTTTAAATTAATGAATGTTAACGGCTTTGCCTGATATAATATACATCATTGCACTTGCACGCATTTAAAAGCAATCCAAACGCAGGAAGGTTTGGTGCCCAGATACCATGGTGCCCCATTTCAATGTCATATATACACACACACATACACCATGCATTGGTCCATTTATATGCAAGTCCTAGTGAGATCAACTTAATTTCCAAAGCAAATGCATGCAAACTTAGGCCCAATGCAAGAATAATAATTAGAATCCAAAACCGATCTTCATCAATGTGCCTTTTTTTATCTGAAGAGATGGATCAATCAAGCTGAATATGCATGGGAGCATGATTAAAGATTGACTAAAAATGTGTATGCGTACGTAATTGCATTCAAGGATACATGATTATTGTCGGAAAGTACATACACTACTTATATAGATTCTGCATTGCATATATACATACGTTGTGCTGTTGCCTTCATGCATGCCTCACTCATAATTCTTTTCAGAAGAGGGCAAATTAACCATTCCTCATTCGCTTTCCGATTAATTTGCTCCCATGTTCATATATTAATCTCTCTCACACACACCCATACGCATGTTTATGTGTGTGTTTGAGAGATCCATGTGAATGTGAGGTTGCTTTCTTTGTAACTTGTGGGCTAAGGGAGAAGTACGGTGACGTGGCAGTGTGTGTCTTGCCTTTTGGTTGGCACCTGATAATCACATAGTGCTGCCTAAGATAATCACGTGGCTCAGTCATGTCTGCAAAATTTCCAATTGCAAAAGGAAGTATGCATGCAAGCTTTGGTTCAGATTTTCGGAAAAGCTTAGCCTAGGTCCTTTTATGCTTCATATGTATGGTTTTTAATTCTTGTTACAGTAACTAGCTTTCAAACGTACATCTTTTTAAGACGGAGTTTACAAATTGATTAGAGTAAACACTGTACTAACTTTAGCTATACCGGTCAAATCTTATGCAAATGTCTCTCTCTTCGTACTCTGTCTTGTGAATAGGCGGAATTCAAAAGTCATAAGTTATAGCCTAAAAGAACCCACTCTATATACTAGAAGTTAGCTATCCGGCACTAAGCTTTGAACTTTGCACATTTCCTACTTAATTTCGCAAAAGAAATGGCTTAAATGCTCGAAGCTGCCTGTTTGTGTAGGATGTTTGTTTAAGAGATCCCCCTGGCCCTCAGCGAAGAAAGTAGAAAATTTCAGATGAAACCTGAAAGAATTTGGACTCTAACAAACTCTAGGCAATATAATCAACAGTAATAAAGAAATAACAAAAATTATTACAACGCATTTAATTACAAGAATGAATTACAACAATTGGCCCTAGACCTCAATAAAGGAAGTAAAACATTATTACAACCCCTGATCAATTACAAGAATTATACAAATAAAAGAAACAAGAGCTGCTTGCTTGTTCCCGTGTATCGCTCGGCATTAGCTCCCAAATCAGCCATCACCCACAGCTGTGCCCTTTTCTTTTGCGATTAGAGAGCAAGAAAATATAAACAATCCACAGAAGAATAAAAAGAATAAAAAAATCACCATCAGTACCCTCAGACTACTAAAGTCATATAGAGTGATGTTCATCGAGATTTCCAGACCGTCCCGAGCTGGTCGACACTTCTCACCATAAGTGGACTTTATCATCCGACTTTTAGAAATCTAGCGCTCATATTTTTTACCAACTTATCTCAGCCTCATAAAATCCCATAATAATGCACAACCCACAGTTCAGACTTTTGGTCCATAAAACCTACAATGTTTCAAGACTCAATTATGGATAGAGTGAGGGCAAAATAGTCATGAGCAGTGCAAGAGAGAGAGAGAGAGAGAGAGAGAGAGAGAGAGAGGAGATAGCCGAATGCCTCTCATTCTTAAGCTCCCATCCCATTCTACCTCTGCCCATAGCATTCCAAAACAGCCGAGAGCCCACAGCATTCCAAAACCAAGAGCGCTAAACCCAACCAGAGAGCAACCCAGCTCCCTCACAGCAAGCCAACTGAGAGTGATCCCAAAGAACAGAGCCACCAAAGCAAAGCCAATGAGAACCCCAGAAATGCTCTCTCGGCTGAAGGCCATAGAGCTTTTCTTCCTGAAAGCCAGTAGCCCACCAATGAGGAGAGAGGACAGTTAGGGAAGGGAGACAAGAAAGTAGTGGAAGCTAAAAGAGAGCATGGACCAATGGGACCCGGGAGGCCAGCCGTGTGGACCACATGGCGACAACCTCAACATCGGCAAGGAATCTTCATCCACGTCCTCATCCGCGTGAGGACCACATCGCAGCCACCACCAATGAACTTTCTATTTTCAACCCAACACAAGTAGGCCCATTTTCCCCTCCCACCATCCTTTTCCCATTCCCCCTTTTCGGTTCCATCATAGAAAGGCACAAACGCATGGCACACACTCCACCTCGGCACGGCCAGTAAGGCAAGGCGGCCCAACCGATGGCTACCACTGCGACCACTGGCATGTCCTAGAGAGACACGAGTGCCCTCGGGCAAGGGAGTCCACTCTCGGGCACAAGAACCCCTTGATCAAGTCCCAACATCGTAGCCTCGTAGAACCTCCCAAAACCAGGTGTGGTAAAAGATGCAAGTATAACAAAAATAGTAACTAAATGAAGAAATGCATAAGCATGGGAAAAGGGAAGGGGAGTGTGAACCGTCCTAGAGAGGAAGCTGAGCCAAAGGACCACTGCAAACACAATCTCTGGCCATGAACCAAGCCTACCATATAACCACCCCAATCGGCGGCGGCCTCCAGGAGGGTGAAGGAGGCCGAGGGAGCCACAAAGTCGAGGTAGCTGAGGAAGCCAAGTAGTCGTAGTAGAAGTAACCGAGGTAGCTAAAGAGTAGAGGTAGTCGAGGTAGCCGAGTAGTCAAAATAGCCCATGAGCCGGCGAGTACCCCACAAATCTAGCGAAAAGAGTACTGGCCGAAGCCGCTAGATCCAGTGGGTAGTCGTTAGATTCGACGGGTAACCACTAGATCTAATGAGTAGCCGCTAGAACTAGTGAGTAGCCACCAGATCCGGCGAGGAGAGGCCGTGATGACCATAGATCCGGTGAGTGGTGATCCAAGGGGAGGCTGATCGGCCAAATCCAAACCAAAGGGAGGTGGGTTGGCCAGATCTAAGCTAAGGGAGGCGGCACACCGAGTACATCCGACGAAGGGAAGCGCTAGACCGTGGGGAAGAAGGGAGAGCGAGGTGGACACCGGCAACCAAGAAGGAGGAGCAGGGGGAAGAAGAGTGGCAATGGCCGAGTGCGTGTTCGACTGAGGAGGTGAGGCATTTTGTACGGCAGCGTTGGCCAAGTGCGTACGCGGCCGAGGAGGTGAGGTGTTTTGTACTAGCTGAGTGCGTTGGGTCGAGCCAGGCCTATTGCATTGGGCCAAGCCAGGCCGAGTGCATGTGGGTCGAGCCAAGCCAAGTGTGTGGTGGGCCTAGCCAAATGCATGGGCCTCTTCGGCCACGTGAATAGTAAGAGGAGGGGGAACCGAGTAGACTCTAAAATCATGCGACAGATAAAATCGACTAGAAATCCACCAAAATGGGAAAAAGGATTTTTTAGAACTATATGAATATCCTAAATAACTATTTTTCTTAAGTAGTGTGTCTACCTGTTAAATGCAGAAGTTGAGTCGATTCAGGCCAAGGTAGCAGATCAAGTTCCCGGCTAACGCTAGCACCTACTACTACTCATGTAAGCTTATTCTTGATCACGAATATAGTTATGTTAGATGTACAAACTACATTTTGTATCATTACTATATACTTGCATTGAAATCTTATTTGAAAAAACTAAATCAAATAAAGAGATGAAAAGAGATAAGAAAAGAGGAGAAAAGAAAAGAGACATGAGAAAAAAAGAGTAGTCCGGCTGAGAGGAGCAGCTAGACTACAAGAGTATGTAATAGGAGGGTAAAGGGACCCTGAACAAGAAAAGAGAGGGAAAGCGAAACCCCTTTACATATGGATAGAACATAAGGACAAATAAAACTCTCACTCGGAAAGAGGACTCAAGAACGATAATACAAGTCCGGAAGTGGGTAAGTCCTAAGCGCATATATTAGCGTAGGTTGAGTGTTGGGTGTTAGGAGCCGGTCTCAACTAACACTATTGGAAGTCGATTGAGCCCAGGTGAGCGACCCGGTACACCTGTGGAAAATAAATGGGTGGAGATTTAATTAACGTAACTTAGAAAACGTTCTGTATTTTGAACTTGACCCCACATCAAAGGAAATATGGGATACTTAGTTCGTGATGGTTTAGAGTAGCTATTGGTATAGTGGCACAAGCTTGCGTAGTGCATAATAAAATCATGGATTCATGCCTGTCTCCTGGATTGGAGGCTACGGAGGTCACTAGGGATCTTTCTTCTAAAGAGTGAAAAAGTAGAGTTTTCATAAATTAAAATATACCACTTAATTTGATAAGATTATTTTTCAGAAGCAGATGAATAGAAATTATGATAATAAACAGAGAAGAAGTATATAGTGCATTTTGCTATTAAAATACTTGCTGCGTACGTTAGTACTCATGTTTACTATTATTTTTCTTTGTTAGACCTCAGTCCAACCGAGGATTACTCCGAGTTGGATGAAGGGATCGCAAGCACCATTGAGGCCGCAGGAGAGGAGGGTGATGGTTATGAGGACCAAAGGGAGGTGGACCCCCTATACTTTGGTTAGGACAAGTAGACGTCCCACTGGCCGAGCATGAGAGCCTTACGGTATGTCTCGTATCTTTTGATGCTTATATATTTGTATTAAAGGCCACAGCCCTCGTATCAAATGTTGTAATAAAGGGATAGTTTCTATATTATTGTTCTGTTGCACGATAGTTTCTACATTATTGTTCTGTTGTACGACTCTGGTAAAGATTTATTATTCGTTAGAGCAGTATTCTACTGATCAAACGAATAATAATATGTTGGTTGTGTGATTACCTTGGAGTAATGACACGGGCGTCGCAAAACCTAAGTTTCTCCTCCTTTCTGCTCTTTCTAAGCAAAAGGTGAAATGTGCTCGTGCGAGAAAGGATGCAAGTACGCTTCAGCGTTCTCGAGAAAGTCTACAATATTCTTCTCGGTAATGGTTAAGTAACATCTTCTCGAGGGAAGTATGTTCAATGCTCATGTGATATCAGTATGATGGAGTTGCCATGCCCAAATTGAATAGGCCCTTGAAGGCCTGCCCATCTCAGCTCCAGGTACGCTCATGGTCTCTGAAAATCATCAGGCAACTCGATGGAGAATATACATCACAGATGCAGACATCATATCAGGAGGCCGAAGACATGCTCCAAATCATGCAGTGCAAAACAGCATCCAACCAAACATGAGAGTAACATTTTGCAGTGAATGCATGAAGGGCAAACAAAGCTCCAGGTACAGATATTATGTATCCTACATTAAGGTTTATTGTCATGAACATACACATAGCCAATGTTTATTCTCTGCACCACAAATGATGAGGAAGCAAGATAGCAAGAGAAATCTGTTGTACAATGGGCTAATATACTCTCAAGGCTACAAGACTTTCTGAAGAAGTGCAGCTATCCCCGGGACAAAGTACAACACACAAAACTACTCATTATACAGAAGGTAAACAAACGGGGCGGACTGAACCAATGCTGAAAAATCTGTTGACTCATATATTCCCTACACCGCGCATATATCCTACAACATCCACTGGCACCATTCTTTCTTGCTCGCTAGCATGTACTGTACAAAACTGTTGGCATGTCTCCGTCAGGTGGTGGGTTTTTGACATCTCATTCACGATTGCCTGTCTGATTAACTGAAGATGCACCTTTGGGAGATGGGTAGGTAGACAGTTGGCCACTGTCGTGGGGCGCAACTCCGTTCTGTTTTTCTTTGGAACTGGAATCAGAATGCTCTTCCTTGTCATCTGACTTTGAATTAAGAAACCGGCCTCCAGCTCCTCTGGCCCTTTTCAAGGCATGTTGATGTCGTGACTCATGGAGATACGGCTGCACAATGCAGATGTACGGAAAATATCGTAAGATACAGAAAATGGATAAAAAGAATTTCAGTCATAAGAAATAAATACATTCCAGACATTATTGTTTGACGTGCTACCCAAGAGTGAGAAACACTTCTAAGCAATTTGCAAACAAGAGCATATGAACAGGGCAGAAATCTGTGTTGAGAGTTAGAGCATATGCGGATCCAAGTAGCAATTGCAATTTATCTTTTCTTAAATGATGATACTCAACTAACAAATTCAAATCGATCCAGCTTACAAACAAATTTCCAGATGAAAACAGAAAGCAGTAAACCAGCCTTCTTCCATACTCAATAAAAAAAATGGAATCCAATTTGTATTCCCAAATCCTTGCTGCTTTTATGACAACTTGAATACTTGATAAGCAACACCCACATAGACATTGAAAACTTGTTTTCAAATACATACATGATAGAAGATGGGAATGACATTCACCCTCAAATTTATATTACAATGGGAAGCAGATCGATCATCAAGTGGAAGTAGGGTATGTAGATTGGAGAATTCACTTGACTATAATGAAGCATCAGGAACAGAAACAGTTGATAAACATTTCAGGTCATGTGGCAATATAGAAGGTGCTTACGAAATTTACCTTACGGCCCTTGACAAGCTTCTTTTCTGATTCAGCTTTAGCTCGAGATTGACGACGCCTTAATATGGCATTATATTGCTTTGCATTTACATACACTGGCTCTTCAATCGCATCCGTAGGCAATGGCAATCCGGTCGGATGCATTCCAACCAATGGTGGATGCATCTGAAAAACACAGCAATTTAATAAACTCAAACATACAAGTATAAAGAAAGAATTACAATAGCACATGAAGGTACAGAATTATGTAAAGTTGCTTTTTGACTGGCAAGGCATCAGAGAATAGGCAATCTTGCTTATTGACTGGCAAGGCATCAGAGAATAGGCAATCTAGCAATATTATATTGGCCTGCCCTCCCCAGGTACACTTTTACATTCAGCTATATTTTGTATGTAAGAGCTTACAATAGGTTGTCCACCATAAGCTGCATAAAGGCTTCCATAGTATGGATCAATATTTGGGTAAGCGATTTGACCCTGCCACGCACAAAACATGAAATTAGCCAACACAGGTTACAGCATAGTTCTCGAAATTATGACTGAATTTTGCAGAAAACCGTAACAAAGAAACAATTGAAAGAAAAAAATGCAACAATCTGTCCAGCGAAGGTCTAGGAAACTGCTGATTAGAAGATACATAGCAAGGGTTATTTCATATAACACATTGATTGCTAGACATGATTTAACAATAATCAGTTGCTTTGAACAAAAGAACAATTTAGCACAATTAAAAAATATTCGCACCAGGGGCCAAAGAGGAATCGGAAAAAAAAAGGAAGCAGAAAAGAAGAAAGAATGCACCAACAAAACACGTGAGGTAGCACTTCATGACTCCAAAATGGGTGAAAAACATACTGTTGTAGCATTGCTACAACAGAGAGTACAGGGCACCCCTTTTTCCATAGCAGGAGATAGAGCTAGAGATAGCTAGAGACAGGAGAGAGAGAAAGCTCGTATGTAAAATGAGTAGATCCCCTCTTCTCATACCCCTCTTGGGTGTTATATACATGAATTCATGTATCTCCATGAGAAGAGGGGATCTACTCATTTTACACACGAGCTCTCTCTTGTCACTAGCTCTACCTCCTCCCATGGAGAAGGGGACATCCTGTACTCTTTGTTGTAGCAAGGCTATAATAGCTGGCGCCGTCCGTGGGGACTCGCACAAAAAGCTACGCAAGGGAAGGCGCTAGAGGGCTACCATCGGAGTGCTCGTGTCGTGAGCACCCCAGATCACCCAGCTTTTGCTGGTTTTAAAAAAAAAAGAGTGATGCTGCTGGCGACGGTCTACCGTGCTGGATGGTATCGGCGGCTGCCCCATCACACTAGCATAGGCGGGGCGGCGCTTCTCATCGTCGCCATCGCGACACCAGGGAGTCAGCCTCCGTGCGCGATGTACAACGGCTTCGACTGTCGGATGACCACTTCGTGATCACGACTTCGCACGACTCGTCCGACCCCCTCGTGGTCATAGACGTTCGTCCGACTATTCCATGGTCGTAGACGCTTAAGGCTTCATCTACGACCGCGTCGTGGCCAGCTCTTCACCGATAGCTACAGCCTCCTTATGGTCGAGACTTCATCGACACCAGTCCGAAGCGTGGGGACAGAGCGCACGCGCTTCGAACTTCGCCCCACCGCCGACTTCATCAACACCTATCGCACCTTCGGCGATGTCATCCAACCCCTTGGGGTCGAATCTTCACCGACGCTGGTCCGACAACCTCGTGGTCGTGATTTCGTCGGCCCTCGATCGACTCCTCGTAGTCGTGTCCTCGTCGACGCCTGCATCCGCTGGATTCCGCTCGGCTTTCGCCAGGCTCCGCCCGATGTTCGACGGACTTCGTACGATCTTCGCCAGACCCCGCGCGGATGTCGCCTTCGTCGGACTCCGCCCGGTCTTCGACGGACTTCGCACGATCCCCGCCGAACTTTGTGCGGACGTCACCTCCGCCAGACCTTGAGTGGCCTCCACCGGACCTCGTGTTGCCTCCACCGGCCTTCATGCCCTCCGGCCTCCGTCAGTTTGGCCTCCGCGCCTTTGTGGATGTCACCTCCGCCAGATTTCGCTCGGCTTCCATTGGACTCCGCCCGGTCTTCGAGGACTTCACACGACATCCGCAGGACTTCGCGTGGTCTCCACCCATGACTTCGCACGGTCTCCGCCGAGCTCTACGCGGATGTCGTCTCCGACGGACTTCGCGCGGTCTCCGCTGAGCTCTGTGCGGATGTCGTTTCCGATGGACTTCGTACAACCTCCGCAGGACTTTTGCGCGGTCTCCACCTATGACTTCGCACGGTCTCTGCCGAGCTCCACGTAGATGTCATCTCTGACGAACTTCGCGCGGTCTCTGCCGAGGACTTCGGCTACAACACACACATTTGGATACAGAAAAAATAACAAGAAACTCAAGCCACTCAGGAGAGGTTTCCAATGAAGAAATTTTGCTAGTCCAAGGCTCAAATGTGACGGAGAAGTATACATTTGATGACAGTTTGAGAATGAAAGGTCATATAGCAGAGAATATGCCATAGGATATAATTGCTATGGTTAGTTACAAATAGTCTGCATTAAAGTGGGAAATATTTCAGAATCCACTTCAACAACAGGGAAATTATGTTAGCATATCCTTAACACTTTGTTAGGAGTTTTGCTCTCAATATGGTCTGTTAGTATTAGTTTTGAAGGAGTGGTTGAAGCAGTAAAGATGAAACACTTGAATTGATTATATGGAGCACACAAAAATCACAGAAGTATGATGCAGATGGCCATCAAGATGATGAAAGTATGATGCAGATGGCCATCAAGATGATGCTAGTAGTTGCACGGTAACAGGTAATCAGGCCCTAAAATCTAAATCCAAAACTGAATTTCCATAGTGAATAGTGATTCTATAAGACTATGACACATCTCATATTTCACTATGAGCAATCAAAAATTTCTCCTTAGACATAGCTCAATGGAAAAGACTGCAAATCAAGAAAAATATAGTAGTACTACTATTTATGAATAACTAAATATGAAAAGTTACAGCAATGTACCATTGCATGGCCCGCTTCGTGAGGGGCATAGGGTGTCACATAGTCTGCCAATGTTGTTGACACCATTGTCTGACTACCTGAACTATTAGCTGGGGCTTCTTGCTGGTCCTCGGATTCAGCTTGCTTCTGCTGTTGCTGTTGCTCATCAGTTCTATGCTCGCCTGCACAGGAAAGCACATGAAAAATGAATCACATACTTGATTTAAATGCCCTTATCTGTCTAAAAAAATGAAATAAATGATTTGTATGGACAAGCACTTGTCATGTGACTAACAAGTAACAACATATATTCCATGAACAGTTTAACATTTCTGACATGGTAGCAATTGATATAAACACAGCAGAGAGCATTAGCAATTGATATAAACGCAACAGAGAGCATTCACGAATAGCCATAATCCCGCCAGATATAAAACCTGTTTGCCAGCACCAGGCTGCAGCTGGTAGTCTGGTACACCGTAGCACCAGTGCAAAACCAAAAAAAGAAGAAAATCCCTAGTTTCTTCAATGAAAGCTGCTTATGTTGTCTGGGAAAATCCTAAAAGCAGTAGTATGCTCTAAACCCTGATTCTAGCTCAGCTGCCTGCATAAACAAATTATTTGAGTCATTTGTATAGTGGATGAATAGATGGTGCGGTATACCCATTATTGCTAATTAGTTGGCACAAATGCCATTGTTTGCTTGGATCAATCCAGGGGCGGAGCTATCCACAGCCCAAGCCTCAAGGTGGACCAGCTATTCTTGGGCTAAATATTTTTGGTGATTTTTAAAGAGAATTTTAATGGGCCTTTGATCCTAGGCCGAGGCCCAAATCTGCCACTGGATTAATCCATAATTGAAATACATACACTCTATTAGAATTCACAACACACCCAAAGGTGGGATTTGTTCCAACTAAATCTCTAACTTCATGTATCCTAAGAAACATCGTGGTTCAGTTACAATTCCCAATCAAACACTGCCCTAGTGTTACAGTAAAAATTAAAATGCTAAAAGCATTGGAGAAAGAAGCACACCTGAAACATCATGGACTACAGAAGCCATGATTTTTTGTTTTTCCCAGGCAAAGCACAACCAGGATCAAGCTCAGAGAAAAGCTGCACTTGCTAGCACATCATTCCATTTGCTTCGAGAATACTTGACCTTAAAATCCTGTAGGAAGCATACCAATAACTTCTCTGAATCGAAGTGCAAAGTGTGTCCTGAAATGCCAGAGAACAGGTTTTAAAAGTTGAGCTTTTGACAAGACCGCACCACACTTTTCGGCAAGGAACAACAATGGTGTCAGCGAGATCATAAAATTGGTAAGTTAAACCACAGCAGCGAAGGAAATTGACAGGAACAATTCGAACAGATACAGGTGAGAAACCCTCCTACAGTACAAGGTAATATAGAGTTTTCAGCCTCCAAAGTTAACAAACTACATGTATCTATGTAGCTCTGATGGAATCATCCGCAATTGCCAACAAAAAAAAAAGGCATGTGCCAGAATTCACAGCTACAAGACTACTCGCTATCTGCAGCGCGCCGCCTGTCACAAACACTTGCCTACACTAGCAGCACGCGCCCAAGAATCATGCAGGGCTGGTTATAGTATCACCCAACGGCGTGCTCCGTACCCAGTTCCCCTTAGAAATCCTTACCATGCCCGGACGCCCCCCCCCCCCCCCCCCCAAAAAAAACCAGAACCAAGCGTGAGCGCAGAGGAGGCACCACCAAATCCACACAATTCGGAAGCGGGAGCGGGACACAGCCACCGCTAACACGAGATCACACACGGTTACTACGGCGCGCTTGCTTGCAACCGCCGCGCGCAGCAAGCGGGCTTTACAATACAAGTACACGCGCAAGAAGAAACAGGAAAGAAGAGGATGAGGTGCGAGGAACGGGAGAGAGAGAGAGAGCTGGCACCGCAGAGCGGTTCACTCACCAGACCGGTCGAGGAAGGAAGCTCCGGCGGGCGGAGGCGATTAATCCGATTCTATTCTATCCGGAGTCGAGTGGGAGGAGAGCACCGGCGGCGTCGGCGTCCCGGGAGAGGAGAGGAGTGGAGAGGAATCAGGAAACCGACGACGACTACCTCGACTCCATGCGTGGCTGGAACCCGTGATCGGGGCCGTCGGTCGGTTTGCGGGGCACAGATGGACGGCCAGGGAGCGCCCACGCGCCGCGCGTGGTGGGCCCGCCCCCGCATCCGCGTGTGGCTGCCGAGGTGTCTGCCTCACTAATTAACCGTAGCTTGTTCTTTTCCACAAGCACTCACCTCACCCTCCTCTCTATCTAAGTAGATGCAAAAGCAGGTATCATATCACGCTAGCTACCATATAAACTAAAGTAAAAAAATCACCCTAACATAAAGGTTTATCTACAAAAAAGATAGATTTTTATGAAAAAAAAATAAGGATCTATATATAAAAAATAAAGATATGTACGTAATTCTGAAAAGTGGAGGACTTTTTACAAAAACAGTCACATGACGGGGGAGTCTGGGAATCCCTCCGATTTTAATATAGGGAGTATGACTTCGAACTCTTTTGGTAGTGCTCTAAACACCGTATGCTTATAAATTTTACCTTTTAGCATTACAGCAGTTAAAATTATACTGTAGCAACTGTTAATTTTTCTATGTAATTAAATATAGAAAAAGAAAAGTTATATCATTACAGATAATACAAGGAAATAAAAGGGAAAGGAAAAAAAAGCAAAAATGCCAAAAAGGCAAAAAAACGAAATTAAGAAACCGACGTGTTCCAAGAAACAAAAATTGTTTGAAGCGAGACCTTTTATCTTGGCAAAATTTGATATATACCACTCAGAAAGTTGTCACTTTGAGATATGCCACTCTAGTTTCTTCCTCTTTTGACATATACCATTATCACTCATTTTCTCCCATTTTCTTTTTATATTCTTTTATTTTCCATATATTCCAAAGGTGAACTACCGGTTTTACCCCTTATCCATTCCTCTCACCCCTTCGTTCTTCCCGTTGGTCTCACCGACGGTGTCACCTCCCCCGTGCTCCTCGCCCAACCCCCCCGTAGGCCATCGCATCTTCCCCTTCCAACCGGCGCTACCTCCCCCCAGTCGGTCACCCTCAAGCTCCAAGCCCCTCTATGGCCACCTCGACCGCTACGGCTTCGTGCTGCTGACTCCCTGAAACTTACCCCGCAAGAAACCCCCACGCCGCCATCGCCAAGAAGTGCTGCCCCAAGAAGCCCCTTTATTGACCTCCGTCCTCGCTGGACCGCGATAGCCGCCCGGCAGCTCGATTGCCCACTTTGACATCCCCTTTGACTTCCGCTTCAGCTACACCAAGAGCACCTCGAACGCCAGGCCCATCGGGCTCTAGGAGCCCAAGTACTCGCTATTCGACCTGACCACCTCGCCCACCCCTGGACCGGCCTCTACGCACCCACCGTCGACAATGGATGGGATGGTGAATTTTGGCTCCACAATGATGAGCTCGTGGGTCATGCAGCGTCAGTGGCGAGGACCTCAGGGGAGGAGCAGCAACCACAACAAGCTCAAAGCGAGGAGCTCGTGGGGAGAGGGGGAGCAGAGGCCATGGTGAGGAGCTTGTGGGCAGGGAAGCGTCCACGACAAGCAGGGGCGGACCCAGCGGTGGGTCAGGTGGGGCACTAGCCCCCCTACTGCTGGGCGGCCGTGTGTACCTTTCTCACCCCCTACAACTTCACACTAGCCATATGAATGATCTTGTCAGGCTTAAAAAGCATTTGCATGATGAAGAAAATTATATTTGTAGTGGTGATTACAAGCCACAACGACATCTTGGTTCTTAGCATAGAGCATCTCTTCCTCTCGTGTCTACAAGTCTATCATAGGCCGACAACTCGGCATTCAGCAAATTGGTCAGTAAGTCCTATTAGGCTCCCCTAAATTTTGATCCTAGGTCCGCCACTGACGACAAGGAGCTTGTGGGTACGGTGGCATCCACAGCGAGGAGCTCAGAGACAAGGCAGCAAACCATGGCTAGGAGCTTAGGGGCTAGGTGGCATCCATGGCTAGTAGTTTGGAAGCATAGCAGCGGCCATGGCAAGGAGCTCGGAGGTGGAGCAGCGGTTCCAATGAGTCTAACAGTGTCAGTGGGACACCCGCAGCCATGGCAAGGAGCTCGGTTGGTTCGGAGGTTCGATCCAATCAGAGAAAGCGCAAGGGCATTTCAGGAAATTTAATTGAAGAAAAATGGGAAAAGAGGAGAAAAATAATGGGAAATAGGGAAAAGTAGAGAAAATAGCATATACCAAAGAAACAAGAAACTGGAGTGACAAATTTCGAATTTCAGAAAACTGAGTGGTATATCTCGAAGTGCAATTTTCTGAGGAGCATATATCAAATTTTGCCTTTTATCTTCGTTCTGTCATTATCTCTTGAGTGCCAACTGCAAACTGTCGCATGAGCAACACCTCAAGTCACGAGAGAATAAATTAGACGGACACGACGACAGCGACATCGCAAATTGAGCATCCGTTGAGCAAGCCTGAAGGGGAGGGAAAACTCACTCCTTAACTAAAGAGCGAAAGCTTGCTGCAAATCGAAAACCGACAAATTCAGATAGGAATGAACCCCAACCCCCGAGCATAGATTCCGGTGGCAAGTAAGACCGGCGGTGGGTGCCGCCTACCATATGCCGGTGGGCAGGATTGGGAGCGGCACAGCGACGAGCGTGATGACCATTAGAGCAAGTCTTATAATATAGCCTTCAGCTGGCTGTATGAATACTTACAGCTCACTTTTCAGCCTACTCATATAGTAGTTACAGACAGCTGAAGGCTGTATGACCTACCCCTTTCTCTCACAAAGTTTCTTGGTTTTTGTGCTTCAGCTGGCTGTAAGCTTACAGCCCACTCCTCCTCTCTCTCCTCCTCTCTCTCCTCCACCTCAGCATTCAGTCAATTTACAGCCTCTTATAATACTTGCTCTTAGGTTGGGTGGGGTGAGGTGGCAGGGAAGGGGAAGGGCCACCGGCTGCGGGTGTTGGTCAGTTATCAGGTTTTTGTTTACCCGACAGCACGTCCCAACAAAAATTCATTGATACTGCAGTGCTTTCATTTCGCCTGAATAAAATTTGTTACAGAAAAAGAATGCCTCAAAAACCTACCTTGCTTAAACCACCTAGTGACTAGTTGTTCTAGGCAGTGTTTTACCGTGTCTGTCTGTCTCAGTCTCTCAAGCAGGATGCAAGAAATGCGGTTGCTAAAATGCACCAGCCTGTAAGGAGGAAAGAAAGGAACATAGGAAGGCATCGCTACAAACATGATGGATTGATGAATCATACATCCTTTGCACTTCGACGCGAAATGCTTCTTTGGTTTAGTCATGGCTGCCCAAAACGATAAGCTGGTGTAATGCTTGTGGTATAACCTTCCTGGATATTTGTACTGTAACACACTGACACTCCATGGTTAATGACACAACCTTCGATCTTCGCCTATGCACAAGCCGCAGGGTTCCAGCCTACAAGTCCTCACTATTTATCTTCTGCTAGACTGAGCTGATGAAATGCGACGCCATTTTGTGCTGTTATCACATGACCCCATCTTCCAAAACGATGTTCCTGAAGAAATAAAATGTCAGTTCGTGCTGCTGAGGTTATGGAAGCACTGTAAGTATTATCGGTATAGTGTTGTACTGTTGTAAATGAAATTTCTTATGAGCGAACATAAGCACAACAAGCATTGGTGATTAGACTGGGGAGTTGGACGGAGACCTAAACAAAACAATCCAACAAATATCTGTCTTGTACTAATTCACATCAAGGATCAGGAACTTTCTTACTCTGCCAACACCAGCAACAATGAAGCGTCCCAATTTTGCAATTGCGAGAGAATTCACAAAGCCATCCTGTTCATTGACAAGTGGCAGATTAGAGATACAGCAGGCAACAGGGAAAATGCTTACAGAAGATCTTTATATGAATGCTTGTACATTGAGAAATAAATAAAAAGCAACAAGGTGAATTAGCATTATAAGGAGAACAATATCAGTTTTAAGTTGAATAATCCGCTGTGTAAGGGTGGAGCAGGGGTTCGGGGGTTTTCTCGGTCTGCGTGAGAAGACCTTCTTCTTAAGCATAATGCCCGGGGGGTTTCTTCCCCCCCGCAGGTCGAGTTTTTTTTTTAAGTTGAATAATGGCTGCATCCCTTTAGAATCAGGTTCAATAGCCCAAAGGCAAACAACACCATTTGCTGCACCTGATGCAGCAAGATCAGAACCTCTTCTTAACGAAACAGCACTAACCCATGAAAGAGCTGATGTAAAGCTTTCAGGTTTGCAAGTTCCGTTTTCTGCAGTGACATGATGAATAACATGACATAATTTCAGTTGTAGAAAGGAGGGCACATATAGAAAGGAATAGCCAGATTATAAAAAGAACTGTGCATAAGCAACAAACATAGTTAAGAAGCGACTGATTATTAACATCGGTAATCATGGAAATTATCTGTGAGACATGACCCAGGGACCCAGGGAGAATGATGAATTGGGTTATGACTGCAAGTGTTGGGATTTACCAACTCCCCCCCCCCCTCCCCGCGTTAACCCTTTCACGCGAAGAGAGCACAAAAGCATAAGTGGTGTCCGTACGAGGATGTGGTTTATCCGGCGTGCAAGTAGACCTAAAGCCTATTTGGAGCTGAAGCGTTACAAATCCTTCTCACAGGCAAAATAGGCAAAGGGACTACCAAGGAAACTATCCCTCTCATCACAGAGAAAATAGGCAAACTATCTTCGTAGAACATCTTACCATTAAGCAACTTTTCATCAGCATTATGAGTTAATGCTGGATGAGCACTTTTTATTATGTGAGTATGCTTTTTCATCATTATACTCCAAAGTTCAAGGCTTCCATCGTCAGATCCAGACAAAAATTCCTTGTCATTGATAAAGCAGCAACACTCCAAAGACAGCAGGAGCGCGGAAGACTAATTGGGACTCCTCCAGAATCTGCCCAGGAAAAAAATAACGGGAAGTCGGAATATAAAAAAGGATACTTGTTCCAGAATTAAAGCATTTCTGCTTGGCTACGTGGAAGAAAGCTGCTTGGGTCATTTTCACATACATGTGTCGTTCGAACCTTTACATAAAGTCCTATCCAGATACCTATTTCTTGAATACATATAGTGGACAAGTTGATGAAGATGAATTACACAGTATTTGTATGTAGATTTCACAGTAGCAGGTCCAAAATATACCCATCAATTGGCAAGTAATTCTTACTTATTCTGTTGTCCTTTGACAATAATATTTTCTGAATATCAAATGGAAGTTACAGACCCCTTCAGTGATTGATCAGCGGAATTTTTATGAAATTTTGACTAGTCATGCGGAAAACTTGAATAAAAAAGGTTAATTTGGACATTTGGGGGCATGCCAAACGACATTTTCCATTTGCTAGCAAATTCCCTGTCATGCAAGAAATGTAACATAGTAACATACTTTTTCAGTGTGGAAGCTAAAGCAAACTATGCAACTTACCTTCCAAAGATGCATTGTCCCATCCCGTGCTACAGTCAGAACTCAGAAGTCTATCTTTACTGAGTGCATCCATTGTCAACAGTTCACATTGATGACCATATAGGCAGTGCATGTATGTTCTATCTTCAGCATTCCACTGCATTATTGAACGATCAAAAGAACCAGATAATAGTTCTGGAGAGTCCGTCCCAAAAGCAAGACATGAGACTGGTCCTCTATGGCCACAAAATCCCTGCAGAAGGACAGAAAACAAAACTAAATTCAATAGAGTATTCCAGGGTAAATTTGAGGAGTGACCACAGTTGGTAGCATCTAGAAGACAAGTCAAACTAACTTTCAAGGGCATCTTTGTCCTGGGTTTTTGTAATTGCTTCTCAGTTTACAACTATTGGAACTAAAAAAACTCGACCCGCGGGGGTTAAGACGACCCCCAGGCGTTAATTGTTAAGAAGAAGATCTTCTCACGCAGATCGAGAAAACCCCCGAACCCCTGCTCCACCCTAACACAGCGGCATCATTGCCCGTGAGAATGACCCAACGACCTGGCAACAGCCTTTAGACCTGTGCTTTGGTTTATGGTAGCAGGCGAGGGGGTTTTTTTTCCCCAGCCTGAAATTCGCTCCCACTGGGAGTCGAACCCAGGACCTGGGGGGTGCTACTAGAGCGCTCTAACCGTCAGGCTAGAGGCCCGTTCGCACAACTATTGGAACTGAGCAACAATTATTTGAAATTTGATCAAAATAGAGTGACAGGATATTACAAGACAGAATAAGCTATACACATTGACACTAAACAACAGAACATCTACAATCAGATCAAAATAATTTTTGTTCACTGGATCACCAACAAACAACCTACAGGTGATAGACGGAACTCAAGTTTAAAGTGATTGGTCCAGGAAACCTATCCAGGGCTATGTTGTCGACCTGACAAAGTCAGCATAGATCCCAACAGGCAACAGAGATCTTCAGAGGACTACAGAAATTCTACTTGATCAATATTGACAGAAGCATCTCAAATCTCACTGACAATAAACAAGCTAACCATGACCTCAACATTGGGGGAATTATAATCATTCTCTTTTGCTTGAAAAAATCCTCCCCTGGTCGAAAAAATATATTTTTTGCTTGAAACTGCCCTGGCAGGCTGGCACCAAATAGAAAAAACGATGCCAGATTTCAATGTGTCACGTAAGGGATATATTAAGGAAGGCTTTCCCTTGTTAGTTTGCAATTGGATTTCTGCTTTCAGTAAAACAATGAGTGCAGAACTGACTAATCTTTGATAGTTTCTTGTTTGTCTAAACAACGCTGTTGAGTCCAGATGCAATAACAGTTCAAGAGGAGCCATCTAGGATGAACTATAAGTGGTTTGCCTGTATTGACATTTTGGTTATCAACCAGCAGGACTGTGATATACCACACACATGGAAGCAATGTAAGATGGTCATCCCTTCACGTAAGTTTATAAAGCAAGTCAATTTTGCAAACATCTCTGAATACTATGGTTAGCTCTTATATCATTGGCAAAGCGTACCAGACCTGTATGTTCTCCCGTGTTTGAACATCCCATAAATGGATATGCCTGTCCAAGCCACCGGTTGCCAAGTATAGCCCATCCAAACTGACAGCCAGCGCAAGCACGTGATGACTTCTCTTTGCTGATAGAGGAGCTTTAGCATGATGAGAAACCAACACATCTTCGCTTGGCCACAAATACTTCTCGCTTTTCCTAGTCTCAACATCCCAATGCAGGATAACTCCCATCTTTGGACGCCAAAAACCCCTTGTCACTGTCCTTCGACAAAGCAACCGCGGCTACTGGATGCCGGTGCTTCACTATGAACTTGAATCCATCTTGCTGGCCCGGCAGTAATACCCTGTAAATTGCAATGCCTTGTCACATACATAGGATCAAGTTGCATCATTTTGGTTCGAGCGAGGGAATCAAAAGGAGTCGACTTTAGCATCAAGGTATCGGGGGAAAAGAACTAAAAATTGGCAGGGAATTGCTCACCTCGCGGCGAGGCCCCAGCGCTGCTTGCCGCTCTCCTCGAGCTGCTTCTTCCGGAGGATCTCCGTGACCCGCTTCCCGCCGGCCACACCATCCTCGTCGCCGTCGCCGTCATCCTCTTCCTCCTTACTCCTCTTCACTGCCTGGGCGATCCTCTTCAGGTACTCCTTGTTCATCCACAACTTCTTTTCCCCGGCCGTCTCCTCTTCCTCCTTACCCTACCCTCCCTCCTCATCCTCCTCCTCCTCGACGCCGCCGCCCAACGCGAGGCCATCGTCATCGCTGTCGCCACTCTCGATGTCCTCCTCGAAGAAAGGGTCATATCCGGCGGCGGAGGGGCGCTTGGGCGGGGGCGGCGGCGGCCTCTTGCTGCTGCGGTGGCGCGGCGCCATGGGTGAGCTAAGCTAGGGTTCTAGGATTCTTCTTCCGCCGCGGGGTTTTTCCTTTTAGCTTTGCCACATCTCGTGGGCCATTGCAGTGTTCTTTTATTATTTGCTTTTTTTATGCCACCATTTCGTACGCGTCTTAGAAAAATCACGGTCATACGAATGCATTCTCAAATACGAACGAATTTATTCGTCTAAAATCTTCAATATAAAAATTTGATACTTATATTTTTTTCATTGAGTTATTAATATGAATTAGAGAATTTTTCTCAAAAAAGAAAAATGCGAATATGAGAACCATCCTCTCGACATGCGTGCGTAAGCACCTTTGGAGCAAGTATTTGGGGTAATTTGAGATTTGCCGTATTCTATGGTTTTATGATTTATTACTATGGAGATTGTAATTTAGAATTTGCTATTCTATATAACTTTTAATTTAGACTTTATTATTTTTTTATTTTCGCTATATTTCTTCTATTTTAGCCCATGTGAGATATCCCTTTTGCCCAGGAAAATTGTACCATGTAGCGCATGATGTTTATTCACGGGCGGGCGGGCGGGCGGGCAGACATCGCCACTACCATGCCATGTCATCTGGGACCCGACAGCTGCTGCGCCGACACGCACGACGGCGGCGACTTGCTGCTGCTCGCGCCGCCGGTCATGTCTGACCCTTTCCCCTCCCCCTCGTCCGTCCATCCGCCCGGCCGGACGTCGACGAGCCCCGGCCCCGCCCATACATCCTGAGGTACCCAAGGAGCTCCGTACTGGGCGCGCTCACGTTCATGCTGCCGCCCAGCATGCCGGACACCGCCGTTATGCCCGGCCGCAGCGCCGCGTCCTCGTGGAGGCAGCACAGCGCCACAAGCACCACCCTTGCCACCTCCACGACCTCCGCCCTGCCCTCCAGCCTCGGGTCCACGAGCTCCCCGTACCGCCCTTCCTCGTGCAGGTCCAGCGCCAGCGCTGGTGCTACCCGTGCCCGACCAGCTGTGGTCCTTCTTGGAGTTCTTCCTGCTGCGCACGATCTCCAGCAGCACCATGCATAAGCTGTACCGAAGCCGGCGATCTTCACGCCGCCGTGGTCGTCCAGCAGGATGTTCTCTGGCTTCACGTCGCAGTGCAGGATCTTGCGGTCGCAGCCAACGTGGAAGTAGGTGAGTCGATCTGCGACTTGAATCCGTTGGTCGCCCTGTCGAGGTCGGCGTACGTGAACCGCGCCGGCAAGCCGGGGATGAGGACCTCATCTTGGTTGCTCCCGCCGGCCGACGGAACATTGGAGGATGCCTGCGATGACATCATCGGCCGCTTGAAACAGTTGCGGTGCCTGCCCTGGCTGCCGTCGTGCTTCTTCATGCCCTTCTTGTTCTCGAGCTGCCGGCGCCGTCTCAGCCACTGCACGCCCATCGCGTTGATGAAGCCGACGGCGACGTCGGTGTTGCCGCGGAAGACGGAGCCGATGTGGTCGTGCAGGAGGAAGCAGGACTTGGAGGAGTTGCTGTAGAAGAAGCATGTCGGGCGAACATCCGCTAGTGCCGATGATCGTCTTGTTGGCCGAACAAGCAACAATACACACACACGAACACAGGAACACAAATGTTTTTTCGCTGCAAAACATTGCAACGTTTTCTGGTTTACTCATTCTCCTTTTATTTAGCAATTACAGTAATGTGCACTCGACTGTTTCACCATGCAAGCGTTAGCAGTTACAAGACATGTAGAGTAACTGACATGCACTACTTCAAGAAGTAACTGAAGACTAAAATGCAGATATGAAGACATGCAGACTAAAAATGCCCATGCATGTATGAAGTGGGCGGCAGACATAAAGAGAAAAATAGTAACTGACATGCAGAGTAACTATATTAGCTAACAAAGCCGAGGCAAGAGCAGTTGGCCGAGCAGAGGTCGCGGAACGCCGAGAGAGCGTCGCCGGATGTCGCGGGAACCGCGAACTTGTTCGCGAAGTAGCTGATCCTGTCGCCGATGTTCATGTAGCTGGAAGGACGCGTTGCATCGCCGGCGGCGACACAGCTCTCTAGTAGCACCGAGCCATCGGCCGGCGAGCAGCCGCCGCTGGTGTAGTTGCTGAACGCGTCCGAGTACACAACAGCTTCACATGGGTACGATTTGATCCTCGCTTTTACATGCCTAGCTAGCATGCTTGATTCTGTAACATCCGGATGATGCTCAGACACTTCTTTTTTCCAAGAGGAAGAGGGTAGAATTCAAGGGGGAGAGAGAAAAATTCATGACTATTGGATTTCTAATCTAAGGGTCACAAATTTGGATGATAGTTAGGAAGAAAACATCCGGATGATGTTTAATAAAAACGCTTTTATTATTTAAGGTTTATTTTGTATGTAACTAATAATAACTTATTTAGTGTAATTAAATTTAAATTTAAAAATATGTTATTCTATCGTGGATGATTCAAAGGAACACAGAAAAAAGACAAAATATCCAAAAAAACTAAAATAAAAAAAAATAAAAACTAGCAACCAAAAGATAAAGGCCCCGCTCAGTTGGGTTGAAAAATAGTTGCTTATTGCTGAAATTACACTATAACTGAAGATAACTTATTTGGCGTAATTAAATTTAAAAAATTTAAAAATAGAAAAAAAATATGTTAGCTCATCACAAACAATGCAAACAAATATGGAAAAAAACCAGCAAAACAACTTTAAAAAGCCAAAAATTTAGAAAAACAAAATCTATAAATAATAAAAAAAATAAATTAAAATTAGAAATTCAGACCGAAATGAGCGGACGGAAAGCTAAAATCCAAACTAGCGAAGCCGACAAACCACATCTCCCAGCCCAGCGACTAGGCCCACCATCTGAAACACGTCTCGTCTCAAAAGAAAAAAAAGAAGAGAAAAAAAAAACTGAGCCACGTGTGTTTTTTCCCCTCTCTTTGCACTTGAAGTTGCAGGTTTAATTTCTTCATCAAAATTTCTCAAAAAAAGAAACTTCTTTATCGGTTATTTTATTACTACATCGATTTGGATTTGCACGTTGGACAACGGAAAGACCACCTAAAACTTGTTGATTTCGTATTAGCAAAGAACACCTAAAAACTCGGAAGTTCCACTGAAGTATCATGGCATCATGCCCTTTTCAAAACTTCAGATCGATCTTGTGCTGTAGTGACCAGTGACAAGATCATAATTTAAACATCAAAAGATTTTTTTTTCTTTTAAAAAAACAAAGACATCTAATACCGTTCAATGTCCGGACACTAAAAGAAGGATTTCCAAAAGAACACATCTAACATCCAGCAAAAGATCAGCAAGCACTTCACAACTGACCACTCTACTCCAGTCAGGACGACCTCAACTTCTTAGCTAAACAAGCAGCAACGACAGCAGCTAGAATTCCGAGGCAATTAGGGAGTAATTAGGTTTGAGGTTTCAGGCGTCAATGGAGAGCTGCTTCTTGTGCTTGGACACCTTGGCCTGCAGCTTCTCCAGCTTGGCGCTCGCGCTCCGGCGCTGCTCGCTCACCTTCCCCTCCCCCTGTGCGCTGCATATCTGCAGCTTCGTCTTCACGCCGAGCATCCTCTGCACCCGCGCGGCCCACCCGCCGTCCTTGGCGCGGCCGAGCTTCTTGATGTGCTCGCGCATGTCCGAGCACTCCTTCTCCAGCTCCATCAGCCGCAGGCGCATGCTGTCCATGCCGACCTTGAGCACCTGGTTCTCCCTCACGGCCGTGGCCCAGCCACCGGCCGCAGCTTCACCGGACGTCGCCACGCCGCCGCCGCTGCGCAGGGGCCTCGACCCTTCCAGGTGGTCGGAGACGAGCAGACACCCAGCGATCGATGTCCTCAGCTGCAGCTGCTCGAAGAAGAGGACTTGCACCACCACGCGCAGCGGTAGGCGCTCGTTCTGCGCCGCGTGGGTGCATGCTTCCAGGGAGAGCTTCTGGCAGTCTATCAGCCGGCATAGCTGCTCGCGCTCCGCTTCTGGCAGCCATGAATGCGCCTGCCGTTGGCATTACGGAACAAAGTTAAGCAACATCAACCATAGTACATTTCAAAGTTTTGCAAGTTAAGTGGCTAATGATCTGTGTACGTAGATTCAGGTGTAAATGGTAACAAGTGCAAATGATGACTTGTTAAAAGAAAAAAGGTCTGCAGATGGAGATAATTGGTTTTTTAGGACTCTAAACGTTGGGCTTCGCATATTTAGGACTCCAAACGTTGGCTTCGCAAAATTAGTACTTATATCATTGACACTTTGATTTCTATGGTATTATACCTTATTTATTATTTCTTAATCTCTTTTCTTAATGCTTGGCACCTAATGTGATGAATCAAGCATTGCGTGCCACATTACCAAAGTGGTTTAAACGCTGGCTATAATTCTATTAACCCGTATGTTCAACTTAACAATCTCGTGACAATACCGAGAAGTGCAATACAACTCACATGATTAAACTACACCAGCATTCAGCCAAGTTCTAGCACATGACACAAATTCCCCCGGCCAAACAAGCAGGCCCACTCTGCCGTACTACAAAACTAACACAGTTCGCCACACAATTAAACTGGGCAAGCTCCATATTAAGAAAAGGGTCATATTAGGTGCCAAGCATTAAGAAAAGGGATTAAGAAATAATAAATAAGGTATAATACCATAGAAATCAAAGTGTCAATGATATAAGTACTAATTTTGCGAAGCCAACGTTTGGAGTCCTAAATATGCGAAGCCCAACGTTTAGAGTCCTAAAAAACCAATTATCTCCTGCAGATGTTATGGTAATACATCGCTCTCCGTGTCTTTGATTCTTGGTGCAAGAACTTAATCAGTAACAGTTTCATTTTTCCTGCGAGAAGTATCAGTTTCAGAAAAAGAACACTAATAGCTTTAGCTTTGTTAAACTGTTGCTGCAAGAACTTAATTGGGGATGTGATGGTAGAACAGACACAAGTCATCTTGCTTTTGGCGAAGTACCGGTTTCAGAAACAGAACACTAATAGCTCTCGAACGGAGATGAAGAAACTGCATAACAAGCAATTTTGAAATTAAAAACTGTAGGTTCAAAACTTTACCTTCAGGTATACATCAATGGCACGGTAAAGACCATCATCTAGTGGCCGAGCATATTCAGGCAAAGCAGCTGCCAGAGATTGGAATTTCGGTGGCTTCAGATTGATATCTGGTGCAATCTCTGCAAGATATCCATCAATTAGCTTAGCAACAGCAGTGATTGGCACCAATGAGGGAGATCTCATCACATCATCCAAGCATGGGGAGGCGCTGCCTGTGGTCTGGTCCATTGCCAAGAAGTGATCAAGAATCCTGTGCACACACTCGACGTTGTAGAGTGTGTCCATGGTGTATGAGAAGTTTGGCAGCAGTAGATCCTCCAATGTGGCTTCATCCAGTTGCATACCAACCCTTTTCTCCAAGCTGGAAATGCAAGCACGATTGACTTTCAGAATCATGGCTGTTCGAAGCAGCCAGAGCAAAATATTTGTGGATATTAAACCTTTCTGAAGAGGCAACATCCTATCAATCTCTTCAAGCAAATGCCTTTGTTCTTCCTCGGATAGGGTAGCAGCAGTCAGGGGCATCGGTCCCGTGCTTTGACGCCTATTCAATCCTGGGAGGAACTTCTTGGCATAGTATGTGAGTGAACCAGCAATGATCTCCTGTTTGATGCCTCTTGACTCCATAGTGGAAATTAGCCTCTTGTATGTAGGGAAGCTCAGGGATGAAGCATCATCATACCACCAATCTGAGCTGCAGTTCCTGAGCATTGCACCCGTGCTTATACCATTCCACAATACACTGCCCCCAGGGCTTTGCATGGCACCATGTTCTGAGACTGGCCAGCCAAAGAGGTCTGGATCAATACTAGCTTTGCCAGCTAATGATTCAATGCATCTCTTCACAATGTGAAGCTCTTCAGCATGAGGGAGAAGGTCATCGCAAGTCTGAAGTGCTTCCAGGGAATCTTCCCAGCTTCGGAGGACTACTTGGTTAAAAAACGCTTCCGTCTGATTAATCAGGTTATCCTCAGCTGTTTCTTCTGTCATTTGGAGATGTTCAGCCGCACACCGAAGGTACACAACATTTGCTGAAGAGAGTTCTATCTTCACCCCATAACAGAACCTTGCCACGAACTCAAATGACTTTGCGGCCCCAGGGATGTCAGGTAATTTGACGATACATTCATCTTGGTCCGAACTCTCCTCAATCAACCTTCCCAGGATGGCACTCTTAGAAAGTAGAGGGAACTGCAAGGAGACAAAAAAAGCATTTCAGAGAAAAGGAAAACCTTGTAAAGGTCAAGTAGAAACTAAGTTCAGAGAGAAAATAGCTTGTAGATGTTTTTTTTTCTTGTGAGAATCAGCATGTAAATGTGCGAATATGACTATGAGAACTATCCTGCAGAAAGAGAGTTCCAGCTAAGAATTAAGGTCAGTTAAATGTAAGAAAGGCACAGATGATTATTTTTTCTTTGAACTTCTCCCTAATCACAAGCACAACCAAAGCTATAAAACATCTTGCTTCTTATAATTACAAATCTACAGTGGGCTACTAGATAGAAAAGCATACCTTATGAAGGTGGAAAGACATCTCCCCGACCTCGACAACAACATCACTGGGAAGCCCAGCTGTGCAGAACCTATCAGGTTCACAAGAAGCCCATCAGTTAATCACGAATCATGTGTATGTATCTCACATAGTTTAATGAGCACAACAAGCCAATGAGTGAAACGATAGTGTTAACAACTTCTTTTAGGCAAGCAAAATTCTAAAGGAACTCTATATATCTGTGGTGTAGCAAAAAAGGAAACAAATACATAGTTTTCTATATTTCAACAGAGCCTGTTTGTGAATTATTTCGTTAAACAAAACAGTATTACTTCTGGCGGTTCTGGCTAAGCTAGAAAAGAATCAGACCTTGCTTTAGGCTACCTAAATCATAACACCGAGATACTTCCACTATATTTCTCAATAAAAAAAGTACAATTATCCAATAAAGATTAGGAAAGGTTATGAATTTATTTCTCCTGTTAGATCGTAAGAGTCTTCTCACCTCAAAAGCTAGCCAATGAGGTAAGGGACTCCCCACTTTTAAGTTAGATCTCTTGCCCTTTCATAACTAATGTGGGACTATTCCAACAATCTCCCTCTTCACACATTAGTGTCTCTCAGCTCTTCACCGCCCCTTCACCGTGCACCGACGGTCCCTTCACCGTACATCGAAGATCCTTCTTCACACATTAGTGTCTCTCAGCTCTTCACCGCCCCTTCACCGTGCACCGACGGTCCCTCAGGGTCCCTTCACCGTACATCGAAGATCCTTCAGGGTCACAGTCCATCAAACATTCACACAATAGTGTCCATTGGGCCAGAGATGTTAGAACCGGACTCTAATACCACTTATTGGATCGTAAGGGCCTTCTCACCCCAAAAGCTAGCCAATGAGATAAGAGACTCCCCACTTTTAAGTTAGGTCATTTGCTCTTCCACAACCAATGTGGGACTATTCCAACATCGCCGATCGCGTGTAGATTTGCATGCATACGATCAAAGATTGTGCAGTCAATCACTGATTGGCACATGTGAGAGGATTGCAAATTGAAGGAATTTGAAATTCCAAAATGTTGACTGATGTGATATAAAATAACTCACTCCCATCTGGGGTTGCTTTGACCTGCATCCGACTAATGTAATGCAGAATCCTGGGAAGGAACAACTCCAATAAGTAGGTCATTTGTGACTATCATAACACCCTGGCGATTTAATTTTGGTAGTGCAAGAGGTTCAATAAATAGATTTGTGTTCTTCCAAAGAATATTTTGAATTCCTTCCTCATGAACACAAGTGACAGGTACTATAATGAGAAACCAAGTACAGGAAAAATGCATAATCTAGCATTTCCATTCATTGGGCCTCTCGAAGTGGGTATGCACATGAAAGGAAAAGGGGAAAACTATAGACTTTCAAAAGCACAACGAGCTTAACAGAATTGGGAGTTGTTCGACTTATCGGAGTTTGCAAACTGAAGGGGCAATGTCACAAGTCAAGACCAAATTAGACCCCAAAAAACGCACAAATCAAACAAAAGAAAGGACAAAGTTCCTTCCATTTCTGTGCCCCCCTAATCCCCATGAAAAAAGGCGTTCTTTTTCCTACCTCAGATTAGCAAACTAACAGCAGGAATAGGAGGAGCACACACAATTCTTTATCTCGTCAGGAAGCGTCCATGCATACATACATGACAAGAAATCTTAAACAAATTGAACTGGGACTGAACAGAAACGAGCAAGAACCATACCATGCTTGCCCTCGCCTTGTGAAAGAGTCAGGCTTCGAGCCTAGCTTCACGGAACCCATCCTGGGACGGATCTGGCTGCCTCCAAAGGGAGCCAAGCCGGAGAGACACACAAGCACAGGAACCCCAGCTAGGCAACCGGCGCACACCACTGCACTGCACTCCAAAGCTCAGACCATGGCCACCTAATCAACCACCCCAGAGGAACCAACAAAACATCATCATTCCAAGTGGGTCTGGGACAGAAGAGAAGACCAAGAGGTGTGGGGTTCCTGGGGAGGCCAGCTCCTGCTCTGCCCCTCTACTGGACTACTACTGCTCTATGTATGACTGTGAGTGTGACTGCGTGAGCTGTGAGGTAGTAAAAACTAAAAATCTCTCAAGATTTCGGTAATGGAGGGTGAGGAGGGGCAATTTCTTGGCTTACGTTCTTGAGTGCAGTAACAATGGAGGAGGGGGACAAGGACAACTGTGCCAGGGCAAGGAGAGGGAGAAGCCGAGAAGGCAACAAAAATAAATGAAGAGGCTAGCTTAGCTGGGGCAAATATACAGGGCAAGGAAATGAGCAGCGCCGAGAGCCGGCAGCTGCAAGCAAGAAGAAGACTAGGGACAAGAAATGGTGATTGGTGATGGTGAGACCGTGAGAGTGAGAGTAAAGCGACAGCAAAAGGACTGCAAGATTTGTCTGGGGGTGCAGAGTGTTTTGATCCTTGGTGAAAATGAAGGGGAGATCAAAAGTTGTTCTGGAAATATGGGGCTCAGTGCACAGGGATCCTCTTGATTTTGATGGGAGGAGTGGGCACCAGTGGGGGACCTGGGGCAGTGCCTGTGCAGTACAGATCCACAGCATTATCTTAACCTTAATGCTGGGTTAGTAGTAAATAGCACATGGACTGGCAGCTGCTATAAGTCTATAGAAACCTTTGCTGCTGCAGTCAGTACATGTATTACGGGTAGACAAGCTTTGGCATTTGGATGCACATCAGCACATGGCCAACGCTTTGGGGCTGCAGAAGTTGTGCAGGAGGAACAGGGAAGGTTGCAAGAAGAAAGGAGAAGCTGAAACGGAACGGACACTTGCTTGCCTTTTAGTCCACGCGGCAACGGCAATTGCAACGTCTCCCCCATGGAAATGCAAGCATTCATCATGCAATGCATACCGACAAAAATACGATTCTCACAGTAGGTCAGTGTCAGTGATTCAGTAGCCTCCTGAAATTTTGCTCCACACCACACCACACTACACATATGATGGATACCTTCTTTTCAACATGGTTTATGGCTTAGGATTATAATTAATGACTTTTAATCTCAGTAAAAACCGATGTACAAATGAATCGAATATTGATTAACTGTTTCGCATGACGAAAAATCATTTTGTTTATTTGTTTGAAAAAACTATAAGCTATTAATGAGAACAGTAGTGATATTGTCTGATTCACCGTAGTACTCTACCCTTTAGCCGTGTTTACCCTCTCTTCATTTTGTACATTCTCCTTTGATTCCTCTTGGTCAAAACTTACATAAAGGTAGAAAAGGCATTTGTACCAAGCGTACAGTGAACTTTCATGTATCGAACCAATCGTACAATACAACACAACTAAGAAAACTTATAAAGTTGATGCAGCATAGCTACGACAACTTGTAAGATGATGCGGAAACGCGGAGCCACACCGTGTTAGGTATTGTATGAACTAAATAAAAAATGGACAATTCATAAGAAGGGCTTTTTTGAAAAAAAATTTAAGGTTTTATTCCATAAAAAGAGTGCTTTTACGAAACTAAGAAATGATGTGTAATTTTGGAAGAAGTGCATGGCTTTATTCTGTGAAGGAGAGGTTTTCTAAAAAAAATCAAGAATCTGTATGTAATTTGGAAGGGTCTGTATGCAATTTTAAAAAATCAGAGGACTTGGTCGAAACATCATGATCGGAACAACGTAAGCAATTAACGTGGTAAAAACGTGGTCGAACCACCATGGTGAAAATATCATAATTAAGACACTGTGGTGGACGGACATAGTCAAAAAATCGTGGTTGAAACAATGTGGTTGATCAACGTGGTCGGTAAAACATAGTGATCGATACAATGTGATCAACCAACGTGGTTGAAACAGGGTGGTTGACCAATCTAATCGAACCAAGGTGGTCGAGATAATGTGGCTGAAATGACATCATCGAAAAGACATGGTTAAGATAATGTAGTTGAATCAACATGGTCAGAACAATGTGATCGAAACAGTGTGGTCAAATTAATGTTGCAAAAATGACGTGGTCAAAACATTGTGGTCGAATCAACGTGATCGAGTCAACGTGATCGACATACGGTGGTCGAAACATCATGGTCGACACGCTGGGTGAACCAACATGGTCGAAACGACATCGTCGAATCAACGTGGTCGAGCAACGTAATTGAGTAAAATGGTTGAAACATTGTGGTGGAAAAACGTGATCGAAAGAATGTGAGGTAAATATTACGGTCGAACAAATGTGGTCGAAACATCCTAGTTGAAATAGGGTGGTTGATCGAATGTGGTTGGCACAACATGGTTGAAATATCGTGATCGAAACAAACGTCGTGATGGTGAAAGCATCTAGGCCCCTAAAAAGATGGTTTTGGTAATTAATGACATTATGAGAATATGGGACTAACATGTGTACTAAGTGTTTGGAAGGTTTAGTTCTGAAGGCAAGTGAGATGCATGAAAAGGATTACATGTGGACTCAAAATGGTTCAAGACAGGTAAATAGTTTAGGATCCTTTTTGTTTTTACCGGTCTTAGGAGAAAGGTTGGAAGACCGGATTGTAGGATAAATGACGTACTATTAAGAGGGATCATGACTAGTAACTTGATTGCATGTTCTTGTGCCATATGGATCAATTTAGGATCATGCATGCACTTGAAATTAAGATTGATTGCTGAAGATGTGCACTGTCAGAAAAATCGGAAGTACCGACGTGTAAACTGCGGAACTTCTGAAATCTGAAAGTTCTGACCTCTGAGCGGTACGTTTTTTTCCAGAGAGCGACCACTGAAAAACTTAACCTCGAGGAGATTGGAAGTACCGCTTGTTCAATAGCTCCAACTTTTGGAAGCTCCGGTCAACTGAGCGGTACGTTTTTTCCAGAGAACAACTTTTGAAAAACTTAGCCTCATGGAGATCGAAAGTTCCGGGCCAAACATCAGAACTACCGAAAAAAATCAAAAGTACCGCACTGACTCCCAACGGTTATCTCTGATGCTCTGACATAGCCGTTACTGTGGCTACAGTAGAGGAGCAGAAGTTCCGATTTTTGCACAGTGGAACTACCGGTCGTCCTGATTTTTCAGAATTCTTTTATGTAATTGCTAATTTTGATTGGTGTGGGTATAAATACTTCCCCACCAGCTCAAGGACAGTAGTTAGAGACCTCATTAAACATTCTTGAGCATAGAACATCCACTCCACACCTCATTTCTCTCTTTATGCATTCATTTGAGGTAGTTGGGCAAAATCGCATGCATTCATCCATAGATTGATCCTTGGAATTTGAGGGCAGTCAAACAACGCTGTGATTCATTACTCTTGGTGTTTGTCGGCACCTAGACAGCTTGGTGGAGTTTGCCCGGTGATCTTCTCAAAGAAGCTTGTGAGAAGGCCCGGCGTGTGTGAAGGTTGGAGCTCACCTACCCGGAGCGGAGAAGAGCTACCACTAGTGGATTTGAGGTGGAAAACTTAATTTGTGGAGCCGGTCCAATTCGTTTGGGCTAACCTCAACGTGGACTAGGAAAAACCGGCAAGTTTCCAATCACCACGGTAAAACATCGTATATACTTGGTTTTCTCTTGTCTCCTTTTAGCTCTAGTATATTTAGTATATTGTGATTATTTGTTTGTACTAGAATTCTCTTAGAGCTACAACATTACTAGAATTGTGTAGGTTTCAAGTGTTTAAATCTTTGTCATATTAAAATTGTTAGAATTTTATTAAAAGCAAGAAAATTTTAAAACCTCCTTTTTCACCCCCATCTAGTCGGTTATCCTTGATCTTACAGATGGAAACATCGTGGTTGAAACAATATGGTCGACACATCATGGTCGAGACATCGTGATCAATCGATGTGGTCGAGCCATACATCGTGGCCAACGAAGGTGGTCGAAACATCGTTGTCCATTAACATAATTGATTTAGCATAGCCAACTAACATGATCGAACTAATTTGGTGTAAATTACGTGGTCGGCCAATGTGATCGAAGCAACGTTGTTGAAATAATGCGGTCAAAATAGCGTGGTCGATATGATGTCGTCGAAATAATGTGGTCGAAACAAGGTGATCAAAGTAACGTTGTCGAAACATCATGTTCGAAACAACGTGGTGAAAATATCATGGTCAAACATTGTGGTCGAAGGGCGCACTTGAACCAACGTGGTTAAAACATGATGATCGAAATATCATGATAGAAATGATGTGATCAAAAAACGTGGTCAAAGCACGGTGTTGAAATAACGTCGCGGTCGATAAACATATTCGAACTAACATGGTCGAAACATGGTGATTGGCCAATGTGCTTGAATTAACGTGGTTGGAACATCGTGGTCGAATCAACACGGTTGATCTAACACGGTCGAAACGTCGTGATTGATGAAGGTGGTCAAAACATCGTGGTTGACTAACGTAGTCGAAACATGGTGGCCGATCAACATGGTCGAAACATCGTGACGAAAAGGTTGCAATCAAAAAACGTGGTCGGAACACGTGGTCGATCAAGGCATGGTGGATGAAGGTGTTTGAATCAGGTCGACACAATATGATCGAAACTACGTGGTCGAGACAACGTAGTCAAATTAATGTGCTTGAAAAGACGTGATCAATTCAGGTGGTCGAAACATCGTGATGGAAACAACCTGATCAAAACATTATGATTGGGCACCATGGTTGATAAACGTGGTTAGAATATCATGACCAATCCAGTGCGATCGAATTAACGTGGTCGAAACATCGTGGTCGACCAATTTGGTCGAAAGAACGTGATGGAAAGATCGTGGTCGGAACAACGTCATCAAAATATCGTGGTCGAGATAATCATCGTGCTCAAAATATCGTGATCGACAAACGTACTCAAACCAACGTGGTCCAAACATCGTGCTTGGTCAATGTACTCAAATCAACGTGGTCAAGACAAACGTCATGGTCGACAAACGTACTCGAACCAACATGGTGGAAACATGGTGATGGGCCTTACAATTAGCCCAGTATGTAATAGATCCAGTAGTATAGAGAAATATATCAGTATACCCTCACCTTTTGTAATTCTCAGGGGTACGATGAGAACTATCCCATTCATGTATATAAACCTCCAAGAGGGGTATGAGAGGGCGAAATCCACTCATTCTTACTCACCAGCTCTCTCTAGCTAGTCCCTTCATATACTGTTCGGTCAGTAGCCACAACAGTTGGCGCTGTCTGTAGGGACCACGCAAAAAGCTGCTCAAGGGAAGGCACTAGAGAAGGCTACCATTGGAGCACTCATGTCGCGAGCACCCCATATCACCCAGCTTTTACTACCTTTCAAAAACAGGGGGGAGGATGTTGCTGGCGGTGACCTACCGTGCTAGGTGCCATCGGCAGCTGCCCCATTGCACCAACAGAGCTAGGGCGGCGCTTCTCGTCGGCGTTGTCATGACACCAGGGAGTCGACCTCTGTGCACAGTGTAAACCGGCTTCGACTGCTACTACGGGGTAGCGTCAAGCTCAGCCTCGCCCTTGCTACGCACGGATGTCACCTCTGCCGGACTTCGCACAGTTTTCATCGGGCTTCGTGTGATCCCCGTCAGACTCTGCACGGACGTCATATCCGCTCGACCACTTTGTGGTCGTAACTTCGTCGACGCTCGTCAAATGCTTGTCTTGGCCTCGCCCTTACTACGCACGGATGTCGCCTCTACCAGACTTCGCACGGTCTTCACCAGGCTTCGTGTGATCCTCGTTGGACTCCGCACAGATGTCATATCCGCTTGACCACCTCATGGTCGTAACTTCGGCGACACTCGTCTGATGCTCGTCCGAGTCGTTACGTCGTCAACACTTGTCCACCTCGCCATTGTGGTCGTTAATTACTCGGTACTCGGGCGACCACATCGTGGTGGTAATTTCGTCGACGCTCGTCTCTGCGATACTCCACGCGGATGTCGTCCCAATCGGACTTCGCATGATCTCCGTTGAACTTCGCACGGTTCGCCGGCCTCCACCGGACGTTGCCCCGCTAGACTTCGCGTGATCTCTGCCGGCGCCAACCATCACACGCCTTCGTGGTCGTAGACCCCTTCAAATGTGCAATGGTCGTGTGCACTGCCATGACCACCATTTGATCGTAAGCCCTTCTACGACCATGATACGGTCGTGAGCTTTGCCACGACCACTTCGTGATCGTAGGCCCCTTCTACGACCATGATACAGTCGTGAGCTTTGCCACAACAACTTCGTGATTGTAGGCCCCTTCTACGACCATGATACGGTCGTGAGCTTTGCCACAACCACTTCGTGATCGTAGGCCCTTTCTAGGACCACGATATGGTTGCGAGCCTTGTCACGCGCCTTCGTGGTCGTAAGCCCCTTCGAACGTGTTCTGGTCGTGTGCGTTACCACAACCACTGCATGATCGTAAGCCCTTCTATGACCACGATATGGTTGTGAGCTTTGCCACGACCACTTCATGATCGTAGACCCTTTCTACGACCACGATATGGTCGCGAGCCTTGCCACACGCCTTCGTGGTCGTAGGCCCCTTCGAACATGCTCTAGTCATGTGCATTGCCACGACCACCGCGTGATCGTAAGCCCCTCTACGAAAGAGCCGGGAACTTTGTCGTCCCGGGCAAATCTACGGAGTATAAATAAATTGCACGGTGGCTCCGCGCCCCGGCATACTCTACGGAGTATAAAGTGCCAGGAACTTTGTCGTCCCGGGCAACTCTACGGAGTATAAAAAATCGCGCGGTGGCCACGCGCCCTAGCGTACTCTACGGAGTATAAAACGCCGAAAACTTAGTCGTCTCGGGCAACTCTACGGAGTATAAAAAAATCGTGCGGTGGCTACGCGCCCCAGCAAACTTTACGGAGTATAAGTGTCCGAAACTCTGTCGTCCCGAGCAACTCTATGGAGTAAAAATAAATCACATGGTGGCCCATGCCCCAGCATACTCTGTGGAATATAAAGCACCGATAACTTAGTCATCCCGGGCAACTCTAAAGAGTATAAATAAATCGTACGGTGGCCTCGCGCCTCGGCATACTCTGCTGAGTATAAAGCGCCGGGAACTCAGTCATCCCAGGCAACTCTATAGAGTATAAATAAATTGCATGGTGGCCTCGCGCCACGGTGTACTCTGTGTAGTATAAAGCACTGGAAACTTAGCCGTCCCAGGCAACTCTACGGAGTATAAACGAGTCGCGTGGTGCGGGCACCAGGGAATCCCTTGCACTAGCGACGACGACGCCACACTAATAAGCATCGAACGTCCGACCACCTCGTGATCGAAGACTTTGTCCGACCACCTCGTGGTTGCGACTTCGTCCAACCACCTCATGGCCGTAGACTTCGTCCGACCATCTCATTGTTGCGACTTCGTTCGACCACTTTGTGGTCGTAGACTCGCCCAACCACCTTGTGGTCGCGACTTCATTGTAGACTCGTCCAAACACTTTGTGGTCGTAGACTTTGTCCGACCACCTCGTGGTCGTACACGCATCCAACAACCACGTGGTTGGGACGGAATGCGCTCGCCAGTGCTTCGTTTCGCCCACAACTTCTTCGACGCCAAGTCCGAATGGTGGAGAACGGACCACGCATGTCAAAGTTTCGTCTCGTCGCCGACTTCGTTGACGCCAAGTCCGAAGGGTATGGGACGGACCACGCACGCGTCAGAGTTTTGTCTCGCCGCTGACTTCGTCGACGCCAAGTCCGAAGAATGGGGAACGGAGCGTGCGCTTCAAGGTTTTGTCTCGCCGCCGACTTCATTGACGCCAAGTCCAAAGGGTGCAGGATGGATCGTGCACATCACAGCTTCGTCTTGCCGCCGACTTCGTCCACGCCCAGTCCGAAGGGTGGGGGACGATGTGTGCACTTCAACACTTCGTTCGACCACCTCGTGGTCGCGACTCCGTCCGACCACCTCATGGTCGAAGCAACTTCATTCAACCACCTCATGCTTAGGACAGTTCGTCCGACCACCTCGAGGTCAGGACAGTTCGTCCAACCACCTCATGGTTGTGACTTCGTTCGACGCCCAACCACCTCGTGGTCGTTAACGCGTTCAGCCACCTCGTGGTCATGACTTCGTCTAACCGTCTCATGGTCACGACTCTGTTTAACCGCCTCGTGATCGTAGACTCGTCTGACCACCTGGTGGCCGCAACTTCGTCCGACCACCTCGTGGTCGGGACAGAATGCGCGCCAATGCTTCATTTCGCCCACGACTTCGTCGACGCCAAGTCCAAAGAGTAGGGGATGGGTCGCGCGCGCGTTAGAGTTTTGTCTCGCCGCGCGCGCTTCAAGATTTCTCTCTTCGTTGACACCAAGTCCAAAGTGTGCGGGACGAACCGCGCACGTCAAAACTTTATCTCGCTGCCAACTTCGTCGACGCCCAATCCGAAGGGTGGCAGACGGCGCGCGCGCTTCAACACTTCGTCTGACCGCCTCGTGGTCGTGACTTCATCGTAGACTCGTCCGACCACCTCGTGGTCGTACACAAGTCCAACCACCTTGTGGTGGGGCAGAACGAGCACACCAGTGCTTCTATCACCCACAAATTCGTCGACGCCAAGTTAAAGGATGGGGGATGAACCATGCGCATCAAAGTTTCGTCTCGTCGTCGACTTCGTTGACACCAAGTTCGAAGGGTGCTGGACAAACCACGCGCGCATTAGAGCTTCATCTTGCCGCTAATTTCGTCGACGTTAAGTCCGATGGATGGAGGACGGAGCGTACGCTTCAAGGTTTCGTCTCGTCGTTAGTCAACACCAAGTCCGAAGTGTGCGAGACAAATTGCGCGCGCGTTAGAGCTTTGTCTTGCCGCGGACTTCGTCGACGCCCAGTCCGAAGGGTAGGGGACGACATGCGCTTCAACACTTCGCCCAACCACCTCGTGGTCAAAGACGACTTCGTTCGACCACCTCGTGATCGCGGCTTCGCTCGACCTCCTCATGGCCGTAGGCTCGTCCGACCACCTCGTGGTGATAGACTTCATCCACCCATGACTCTACGTCAAATGCGCCACCTCGACGAGGCGCCTTCGGCTGCATTGCAAGATTTCACCGCCCTACTCGTAGGCCTCGCCTTAGAGGGATAATCTGATCCACGACTCCACTTGTGTGCCACCTACGTCGGAATATGACCTCGTTGACACTGTCGCAGCCTCGGCGTCGAAGGGACTACAGCTACCAATAGCATCGGCTCACTCATCGAGACCTTCGTGCTTACTGGCAAGAGACGAGGGGCTAAGATAGTTGGTCACATCAGTTTGCCCATCGGAACCTTTGTGCTTGCTGTTGAAGGAGTACTGTTGTATGGGTTGCCCAACCCTTCGTAAATGGGCCTTGCAATTGGCCCAGTAATACAGAAAAATATACCAATGTACCCTCACCTTTTATAATTCTCAGGGGTTTCCCATCCTATCTCATTAATGTATATAAACCCCAAGAGGGATATGAGAGAGCGAATCCACTCATTCTTACTCACCAGATGTCTTTAGCTAGTCTCCTCATATACTGTTTGATCAGTAGTCACAACACTACCACATGGCAAAAAAATTCCAAGCTCTCAGTGACCACAGGAAATAACCAGTGTGGCAGCAAAAGAAGTATCCAAAGATGGAATAATCACGATCTATTGGTCTTCTGATCATCCCAGCCTGTGTAGATCTCTTCTACCATGTGCAAGTCAAATATCACCACGTCTTCTCCCTTGGTGTACCGACAAGTGTCTTGGTAATGAGGGAGAAATTGCAAGGCTAATCTTAAAAGATGTTGTTCAAATACTGCAACGCAGATGGAGATGGAACAAACTGCTGGCATTCAGAAAATGAGACGCATCAAGGCCAGTTTGCACCACTTGGTTCTGAAATGAGCTTGCATGAAGTGAAATAATGAAACGTCATTGTTATCAGCTTAGATGGCTCCAGACACACAAGTTGCAACTACTGGAGCAGCAATTAGTTTCCATCAGACTGCGGTATGCGTGTATATACAAGGTCGGGGGAAACTGATTCTGCAGCAGTTCCACAACAGCTGCCACAAAATGTCTC
Source organism: Dendrocalamus latiflorus (assembly GCA_017311315.1). NCBI lineage: Eukaryota > Viridiplantae > Streptophyta > Magnoliopsida > Poales > Poaceae > Dendrocalamus > Dendrocalamus latiflorus. The sequence continues at coordinate 1,872,861 of CM029636.1, read as the reverse complement.
AAGCTCGAATGATCTGCATGTTAGCATGAAGATATCAGAATTGAGCAAACAACAAGGTTATTTTTACAATTCTTTGTTGCTACATTCCTAGATAATTTGCTTGATACAACCATTAATGTAGAAAAAGTGTGTTCCAAGTTTATATACACTTCTATGTTTCACTCGTTAATATGAATGCCGACTATTTGCACGGGGTCTACAAATTCACATTAAAGAGAGAGATGCATGGACAGGGTCAAGCAAAGTAAATATTTGTACTTGAATTTGATAAGTGACGAAGTATAAGAATGCCAAAGAATTACAATTGAAACAAAGAGGCGAAGGAATGACACGTGAAAATATGCAAAAGAAAAACAACTGAAGATAGAGCCAAAGTACATAGAGTAATTACCAATTTTGCTGAAGTTCTGTTTTTCAATGTCAACATTGCTGCTTCAGCGAAGGCTTGTGCAGCTACAGCCTCAGCTTCTGCAGCCTCTGCTTCTCTTACTGCTGCTTCTGCTTCAGCCATGATAACTTCCGCCTCTGCAACCGCACGAGCGGCAGCAGCTGCAGCCTCTTCTGCAGTCATGGTTTTCATTCGTGCCAATTCAGAATCGATTTTAGATTTGGTGAGGGTTGCAACATCATCCCTCTCTAACTTCATTGGCTCTCTTTGTATATCTTCAAGCAGCACCATTTTGGAGCTTCGCCCTTCTGAGAAAGACGAACTGGGAGCTATCCTGTACTTCCGATTCACCTAGAATTGTTGGATATGGGTAATGGGTTGCATGCCAGAATGGTTTATACTCTTCGTGTGTGCAACTTAGTCCTAGTTAGGTGCAAAATAACAGATTGCCTTGGCTTAAATAAAAAGGAAAGACTGTCCAGATTCATGGTTTCAGGGACCTTACATGTCAACAAAATCTGTACAACTAAGCAGTTTCCAGGTTGGACCAATACAAGGGTTTTAAGCATACAGAAGATATCATGAGCACCAAAGAGGTCCAGTAACAAGTATAAAAGTGCTTTTCTGAAATTTTTAATCCAACTTGCAAACTAGACAAGTACTCCACTACGTAAGATATGACACTGAAAGCAATTAAGCAAATATAACATAATAGAGTAAATGCCAATACCAGACAAACGATGTTTGCAGTAGAGTGCTCATGCACATGTTAATGGCCCTATGCATTTCAATAGCACAATTTATCCAGTACAGTCATACATAAAATGGCAAACCTCCATATATTATGTTTTTGTACATGTAAATATACAATATGTCAATATCCCGGTTCAATTAAACTGAGCTTAAGCAGGCGTCACATTTCGGTGAATTTGCTACTCAATATCGAGAACACCATTTAGTTTCAACTCTTTGCTTGATCATTGTATTGCTTGTCAGTACTCTGAAATGCATAATAATGCGGTACGAGATAGAAAGGAGTATTACCTTTATCAATTTCCCAGATGCTGTCAATTCATTCAATTTTGAAGACAGTACATGATCAAAATCAGCAGGAGGCCAGTATTGCTCCTACATGAGAAATCAGGTTAAGAAGTCCATGATTATTACAGAACTTTCTGCGCAGTTGATGCAGCGTGCATGAATACCAGGACTGTATTCAGTGATTAACGACACAAATGTGTACTAGTGTATTGTACTGATGAAGACTCTACAAAAAGGGACTGTTAAAAAAGTGTGTGTGTTGGCAATAAGCCAATAACAGACATTAGGTACACACATACTAATGAATTGTAGGTTCCACACAATGTTGAGGGGTTGATGGCGGCATATATGTGCTAATGGATGAATAATTTAGGCAGAGGCAAATGAGATAAACAAAGGAGTGTCAGGTCAGAACTTCTATGGGAAATGGGACAGATGGCAACAGAACAGTTCAGTAGCGACAGCGCGTACAGCATTTAAGTTCAGAAAGTTGGCATTTGTAACTGATCCTATGTTGGGTTCTTGATATTTTATCATCGTAAGGTACAAGATAATAGAAGAAGCATAATTAGAAACCTCTATGTAATTAGCGATGGCTGTTCTGTATGACCCAGTAGGCTCATTCAAGCTCCTAACAGCCTCCATTATGATATTGTCTAGCCTGCAGGAATGCCATAAAGGTACATTACAGCAGTCATAATCCTGTAGTTTTTGTTCACGATACTGGTAGAACAAAGAACAGAATACCACGATTCATCTATCAGCCTAAACTTAAACTACTGAAGCAAATGGGATATATACCTGGAAAGGGATCTCTTCGTTGAACTAGACATTGCATGAGGCATAGCATCGGCAATGTCATCATCACCATCAGAAGTGACTGCCGTCGAGTGGCTTTCATACCTAGGAGCAGACCTCGGTTTCTTAACAGTAGGCGTCCTTCGATTATCACGAGCGCCACCGGACGCATTATTCACGGTCACATTCATGTTGCGCCACTTGTCCTGCAATCGCAATCGGTAAAAGGCTTGAATTCCCTCCCCTAAAGCGATTAAACTGGGCCGAGGCTCGTCGGCTGCAACAAACCTTGAGGTCAACGTTGGAGCGGAACCGCAGGATGCTGCTGAACTCCGGGTCTTTCAGTATCGTGCGCCACTTACCCGCCCCGTGCTTTGCTATTCCAGCCTTGAGGGCGGCCTCCTCCTCCGCAGTCCATTTCTGCTTCGGTGCCCCCATATGCTCAGGCCCTAGCCAGGCTAGGCTGCTGCTGCTTCTTCTTCTTCTTCTTCTTCAACGACAACAATTCTTGGAACCTTCCACTGAACATTTCCAATGGAAGCATCAGATAAGCGCAACCGCCGTTCCTACTAGGGAAATGGATGCACAAGCGTGGCACATCCAAGATGAGCGAAATCTATGGATCAAACCAACCCAGAACCACCCTAAGCAGAGATCGACGCAACACCGCAAACACATCGCGATCGCCCAGCGTCATACCGAATTTTGGCTAGTCAAAAAGTCACCCGCGGATCGAACCCATGAGTGGGGCTGCGACGTATCAAATCCACGAGCCAACCCCGCCAAGTCCGGCGCCGGATCCACGGAAGCAACAGAGCCAGCACACGAACAAGCGTGCCTCGCGGTGAGTGCACTCACCTTGGTCCCCGTCCGCAGGCCGTAGCGCCGGTCGGGACGCTCCGACTCCGTTGGCCGGCGAGGCCGCGGGTGGGAGCAGGTGGAAATCAGATCTATGTGGGAAGGGGGAATTGGAGCTAGCCTGTTCCCACATGTTCTCCTCCATATTCCCTCCACGCGTTCTGATTAAATTGATTTTACAGTGAATTAGTTAGGTAATTAATTAATATAGATAATTAATTATGCTGGTAATTAATTAGTATATAAAATATCTTTACTATATAAAAGAAGGAGTTGGTGGTTGGTACGGCCGCTCCCACTCTTTCTCACAAAAAGAAAAAACTGACTGACGTGTGGCCAACAATCCTCCCTAAACGCGTGCGGCTCTGCACCCCCTCCCCCCGAATCTTCCGCCGACGCCTCCCTCGGTCCCTCCCACCCCGCGCCGACACGTCCTCCCCCGCTCCCACCCCGCGCCGGCGTCGGCGCTTCCTCCCCCGCTCCCACCCCGCGCCGCCGCCTCCTCCTTCCCTCCCTCCCACCCCGCGCCGCCGCCTCGTCCCCTCCTCCCTACCCCGCGCCGTCGCCTCCTCCTCCCCCCACCCAGCGCCGCCGCCGCCTCCTCCTTCCCCCACCCCTCCGCGCCGCCGCCGCCTCCCCCCCACCCCTTCGCTCCGCCGCCGCCTCGTCCTCCTCCCCACCCCGCGCCGCCGCCTCCTCCCCTCCCTCCCACCCCGCGCCGTCGCCGCCTCCTCCCCCTCCCCACCCCGCGCCGCCGCCCCCTCCCCCTCCCTCCCACCCCGCGCCGCCGCCCCCTCCCCCCCACCCCGCACCGCCGCCGCCTCCGCCTCCTCCACAAAACTGCCAAAAAAACACCTACCGTCTCCCCCACGATCTCCGCGTGAACCGCCTCTCCCCATGTTCTCCACCCCTCCTCCCTCCACCCCGCGCCACCGCGCCCTCGCCTCCTCCCCCCACCCCACGCCGCTGCCTCCTCCTCCCCCTACTCCTCCGCTGCACCGCCGCCGCCTCCTCCCCCCACCCCGCGCCGCCGCCTCCTCTTCCTCCCCCTACTCCTCCGCTGCGCCGCCGTGATGGTGCTTCTCCTACTGAGAAACTGAGGATTCGTCTAGGTTATGCTGCATGAGTGGCAGGTGGCCAGGAGGTTGTGTAGATGTGGGAGCTATGGACCAAAGCAATGCCGGTTTTTGAGGTAAGCATTGTTGTCCTTGTTCTCAGGTGATGACCTTCCAGCTTATTTTAGTTAGGTACAGAAAGCAGTGAGCTCCTCTTATTAGTTAATTCTTTAGTAATCTACATTAACCAGGAAATTGGATGTTCATACCGTTTATAGTATCGTGTTAAATTATTTATATACATGTCTTGCAGGTTTTGCGATGTGATCATAAGGACCTACACAATTTGTTTTACTACATATGAATAGAGGAATATATGTCTTTATTGTGTTCTGTAGTCTGGCTGTTTTGCAAATTGGATCTTTCGCATCCATTTCTTGATCATAAGAGATATATAATGCGATTGGATCTCTTTATTTTCATTTGTGATCTGATTTACAAATGCTGCTTAGCTCCATTTAGTTCTTATATTTTCACAGGTAGGTGCTCCTGCATATCTGTTTAGCAGGCCCAAATACACAGGTTGGTGCTCCTGTTTCTTGTAGTTCTTTTTATGAACATGATGATGCTCCTACATATAAGTTTAGCTTTGATCATTGTAACAGAAACCTGTTTACCTTGCAGTGCACATTTCATCCTTTCATCCTTCAAACCAAGCGCTTCTACACTATTCTTATTTGACGCAGGGTGCTCGCCTTCTTATGTGTAAGTGTCTCAACTCCCAATTTTTCTTACTTTTGTTGTAAGTAATATGCTAATATCTTTCGTTTATGGTGGCATAACTTTAAATTGTCTGCATCTAGAATTCTTAGGTGTAAATCCATTTATTATAAGGAAATGGGTAACCAACAAGCAATAGTACCTGCTTGATTAAATTGACTGCAGTAGTGCCACTACAAATGCTATCTATGTTTTGATGTAACTTAAGCTCCTTATCCACAATATTAAAAGCCTTTCGGAATTACTCTTTCCTTGCATCAAAGAATTCTCTATGTCCGCATAAGATTCCAATTGCAAGATCTGTAAAAGTATTCTCAAGATATAAATGAGCATACGATTCCAATTGCAAGATCTGTAAAAGAATTTTCTTATACAATATTCATTAAGATGCTCAAGCTCCATGTTCTGAACATCTATAAACCTTGCCGAATTCATACGTCAAATATGGATACATCAATATTTTATGCCTTCTGCGATTAAGAATCCGAACTTCTTAATACTCAGTGTCTGCAAAAGCCAGATTTGGTTTGTCTGTTTAAGAATTTGCAGCTGAGGTCTACATTTCAAAGAATACTCAGTGTTGACTGGACATACTTTGTTGTAATATTCGGAATTAGCTTAATCTAATATATGATGGTATTGATGTTGTCATCTAAAGGTTAGCTAACTTTACAATGAATACAATACTCTGTTAGTGTGCTATATTAAGTGCATTATCCTTCTTTTCTCTTGTGAATAGACTCATAATTTCACCTCAAGATTAAGATGCTAAACACTGATCCCAAATATGTTGCCTAAACTTGTCATTGTAAGCAATTTGTAATGTACACGATATAATGATTTGAAATCATGCTCAGCATTTAACTGCCTCTTTACTCACTGCCAGGGGATATACATGGCCAGTATTCTGATCTTCAATTATTTGAGTATGGTGGCTTCCCACCAGAGGCGAACTATTTGTTTCTTGGGGATTATGTTGATCGCGGCAAGCAGAGTATAGAAACAATATGCCTTCTCCTTGCGTATAAGATGAAGTACCCTGATATTTTTTTCTCCTTAGGGGAAACCATGAGTGCGCCTCTATCAATCGCATCTATGGATTCTTTGATGAATGCAAGAGGAGGTTTAATGTTCGTCTCTAGAAGGTTTTCACATGTGAAACCAAATTTATATTTATTGTAAATTTTAGAATCATACTGATATTATATATCACCTTTTTTGAGAACCTGTTGCAACGCACGGGCATTGTACTAGTTAGTGAGAATAATTAGTATAGATCAATTGGAATAAATAGTAAATATAGATTAATTAATATCAAATATTGATATTAATTAATCTATACTTACTATTTATTCCAATTGATCTATACTAATTATTCACACTAATATTTTATAATAATTAATTACCAACCTAATTAATCAATTATCTGACTAATTCACTGGAGAGCCAATTCAATCGGGACATGTGGAGGAAACATGTAAAGGGAACAGGCAAGTTCCATTCGGGAAGGGGAGGGTGGAATTAATGGTGGATAGAGAGGAGAAGTAAAGTTAGTACGATGTCAATAGAGACTAGTTAGTATCCGTGCATTGTATCATTAAATATTTAGAGAATCGTGTTATAGAAGAAAGTTATTTTGATCGGTTGAAAAGTGAAAAATAATGAGAAGTTGAGGAAATAAAGCGATTGGAGGAGAATAGACTGGGCTGGACTGGACTGAGCTATCCATGGACCAACTTGATATTTTTGTGTTGGACCGTAGACCCCTCTTAGACTTGGCCCAACTAGAACTAGGCTTCGATGTCGTCACCACATGTTCGCGGCGGAAGCGGCGCCATGGGCGCGCGTACTACGCGACGATGCAAGTACGCACGGTGCTAGTCCGTGACGCGGAAGCGCCACACATTCGTGGCTGCACGGTGGCGAGACAAGAGGGGCGCGATTCTGCAGCGGCGGGGCGCGTTCCCGGCTCGGCTGCACCGCAATGCGCGGAGGCTTCAGCACACATACATAGACTTGCCCTCTTCTTTTCAATTTTTTAAAAATTGTTTGTCAAGTTATTACAATAACTAATTTTTAAACAGAGCATCTTTTTAATATAAGATCTATAAACTAATTATGATACAAACTATAGCAACTTTATTTATATTGAAAAAAATCGTATCGGTTTCTGTTACTCCATGCTCTCTCTCTCATGAATAATACAAAACTAAAAAACACATTAAAAAATCATAAACCGAAATAAAAAGAATATACCCAGCCAAATAGCCAATGGCTTTTGGCTACTCGTGTCTTTTAGCTGAAATATACTAAGTTAGTTAGGTTCCCATTAGCCTAAAATTCGATACGAGCCAGCCCGTCCCTGGAAAAATAACACATCATAGACAAGATACAACATAGTGAATAAACCCTTCCTCTCAAAAAGAAAAGGCAAATAGATCGGAGATCATGGGCATCTTCCAGCAGATTCAAGAGCTTACGTTTCTTCTTCAGGGATTTAAGGTCAGTTATGTTTCTAGGGAGTCGATTTTGGCCGCCATCTTTGTGCTAAGCAACCTTCTGTAACCGGCGTGTGTGGCTGTCACATGCCCCGGGCTTCTTATCAAGCTGTATTCGTCGTAACCGTAATCTTTCTGTTGACTAGTTACGTATCCGTTTGCAATGAAATTTATTAGATGTATAAAGAATTATGTTATGGAATGAGTTGCTCTGATCGGTTGGAAAGTGAAGAGTGATAGGAAGTTGAAGGAATAGAGCGGTTAGAGAAGAACATACGTACGACCACCAACAAATTTTTTTATAATAGTAATGATAATGATGAATATAGCTCAAGCTCGTGGTTTGCTCTCTCTCTCAAAGAGAAAAAAAAGGCCACGTAACATCTATAGACTTCGAAGTCCCCCCTGTCCTCGTAATCGTAAATGTTACAAGTATAAGAGCAAGTACAACAATGGTCTTATAGCCAAGCTAGTCAGCATTTTTGCTGATGTGGAGGAGAGAAGAGAGGAGAGCTTGGCTCTCATGCAAGCAACAAGCTGCACACGGGAGCCTATGCAGTGGTGGGTCCAGATAATAAATGTATGTGAGGAGGAGTAGGAAAGAGAATGTGAGACATGGTACCACATAATAATAAAAAAATCTTTTGTAGACAAATAGAAGACAGATTATTGTATAACTTGGCTCTTATAACTTGACTTATAGCCAAACACTTGGCTCTATTATTGGACTTGCTCTAAGGGTTGAGCCCGACACAAGCTCCTAAACACTTCACATCATCAAGAGACAACACTTAATACAAGCAAGTACAAGGGTTGAGCCCGACACAAGCTCCTAAGTACTCCACATCATCAAGAGACAACACTTCTAAGGAGCTCTTCCGCCTCGTTCCGCGGTAAGAGTCGATGTCTCACGAGGAGACGGTGTTTCTCTCTCCTCCATTCCTCTCTCATCCACATCAGCAAGATTGTCTAGTTGGCACTCCTATGAACTAGCTCTTAATTACCTTTGTACATGCCTGGCTCATAGTCTGGAGTCATCTGTTGGCTGCATTGGGTTGGGTCCGACAGGTAGTATATCATGTAATGGCAGGCATGATTCGGCGCCTGATTGTGTATCTTGCTTAGTGGCTAGCGCCCTGGTTTAATGGGAAGGTAGTACATAAACACTTTTTAAGTGGACAGAAACATCCAGACAATGGAAATTCTACATATGCTTGCGTGGCGTTTTGTCGATGGGTGAATGGGTGATAGGTGGAGCGAAAGAGATGGCTGGCAATGGTGTGAGAGTGAGACGGTCAAGTATGTGTTTTGAGAGAGACAATATACCCTAAGTACATGTCTAAGGCATACTTAAAGTGTATCTTAACTAAAAATATTATAACAAATTTGTATTTTATGATTTACTATGTATCTTTACTCCTTAAAAAGAAGGAGTTGGTGGTTGGTCCGTCCTCTCCCACCCCTTCTCACAAAAAAAGATCTGCTGACTGACGTGTGGCCCCTCTCACCCCGCCTCACGAAACCGTGCGCTGCCTCCTCCCACCTTCTCCCCCGTCTCCACACGTTCTCCACGTCTCCCCCGTTCTCCGCGCCGCCTCCTCCCCTCCCACCTCCGCCCTCGCCTCCTCCCCTCCCTCATCCGCCGCTCCCCCCTCGCCTACTCCTCCCCACCTCGCGCCACCGCCGCCTCCTCCTCCCCCCACTTCTCCGCTCCGCTGCCACCTCCTCCCTTGCTCCTCCGCTCCGCCGCCGCCTCCTCCCCCGCTCCTGCGCTCCGCCAACGGCTCCTCCTCCCCCAACCCCTCTGCTCCGCCGCCGCCTCCTCTCCCCATCTCCCGCTCCTAGGGCTTCCTCTCCTGTCCTAGGTGGCGCGGCGGCGAAGTCCAAGTCGAAGGTGAAGCAGCCACAATGGAGCTCCGGCGATGGGCAGCAAGAAGGAGAGCCTCGACCTCACCGACCGCAACACATCCCTCCCCGCGCGCCACCGCTGGTAACTTCCACGCCACCGAGCCGTATTCCCGCCCCCTTATCATTTCCCTAATCGATCCGCATTCTCGTACGGTTTGCCTACAGCTCTCAGCACCGAGGACCGCGCCGACCTCGTCAATGCGCTAAAGGTGCATTGATTCGGCTTATACTTCAGAGGTTTGCGCAATTACTATTCGATTCCGGCACGCTTGGTTGTTTTACTTCATAGGTTTGTTTTATGATTTCCTGTGATTTTCATTTCTGTGAAATAGTACCTAACGGCTCAAAGGTAACATCTCTCAACTCAAAGAGATCTACATTGAATCCTTGACTTTTACATGAAACCTACGCAAATTTTTATCCTTTTAATTTCAGTACTTACATTTCTGTTTGTTTAAGCAGTGTAGCATTGATGCTCTACTGGAGAAAACCATTAAGCATATGCTTTTCTTACAAAGTGTTGCAAAGCATGCTGATAAGTTGAAGGAATCTGGGGAGCCAAAGGTATGTTTATGGTAGTAGCCATTCTGAGTTAGTTTCATGATTCATCAGCACGTATCTACTGCTCACATGCACAAGGAACATCTGCTAATGAGAAACAACATCGAAATTTTAATACGTGTAAGAAGATATTTTCAGCAGATAACATAAAACTACTTATTTCTTATTCCAGTGTTGGGTTAAGATGATAAAGTAGCCTTTTGTGTGTTTTGATGATTAATCTGCTCAGGCTGAACTTAGACAAGCTCTAGATTCAAACAAGTTGTAGAATTTGACTTGGTTCAAGCAGTAATCATTTTTTGTTTAATTTTTTGCATCAGTTTTCTACTACTGAGAATGGATGTGAGTAAGCAAATTTTGGCATAGTGTAAAAAAAACATATGTAGTACTAGCTGAATGCCCGTGCGTTGCTACGGATTTTAAAATTTTATCATACTACATGTTTTAAAACTAACGGGTGGTAAAATTTGTTGGAACGTGCATACAAATATGTTCGAATTTTTTTTTAAATCTGTAGCAACGCACGAGCATTCAGCTAGTAAAATCTAAAGTTTAACTTCATTCTATATTAAGAGCAGCAAAAAAAAAGGAAACTTCAACAAATTTTAACTCTTAACGGTTGTTAGATTTTTTTCAGTTTTTTTACTACTAATATATAATTAATCTAACTTGGAATTTTATGCATAGTTAAAGTAAGTTTAGAAGTATATATAGAAATTTTCTCAAAAAAATTTGTAACTGTTTAGTTGAAGTGCACCGCAAGTATATCTAAGTTTGAATATGTAGGATATGTTGCCTTTGAGAGATGAAGGTGAGGAGGCGATCGATGGACATGAAATGGAAGACAACGTTATGGTAGAGGTGTGGTGGATGGCAAAGGTGATGTTCAGAAAGGGATGTCATGGGGAGGCCACAGGGCGAAGCGAGTTAGCCGGAGAGGAAGCGGAAGCCACAATTGTTTCACAATTAGTATATGTAGGCGGTGTTTTGTTGAAGAATGATTACTTGTTTTGTTTGGTTCCATTAGGAAATGATATTCCATTACAGCATTTGTTTTCCGATGAAACAATGGCGCCGAACAGAGGACGAGGCGAGGGGAGGCAAGGCATGACACTCACGGTGCAGGAGAGTGCCACGTCAGGGTCAACGAAAAAGTCGTCGTCATCTACGGTATCGTAATCCAATAACGCACAAATCGAAGGTGGTGTTTGGTTCAAGAATGGTAACGTAAATGTAATGGGAAGCAGATCACGGGGAATTTAGTGGTGTAATGGATTATGACCTACATTGTTTGGTTTCACTTGGGGAAGGTTCCAATTCCGCGTTTGCACAAGAACTCCCGCGACACAATTCTCCTTGCTCCTCCATGATCGGAGTCTGCTTGATCTCTCGCCAATCAAAGCAAGAGACTCCCGCTGGGAGCTATGATGAGGGTGGAGAGCCCGGAGATGCAAGATGCTGGCCATGCTCTGCATGGTCATGACGTGAGTAGAAAGAAGAACAAGACATCATATTTCTGCTCCGACGCAAGAGAGAAGGATGCCAAGATTACGTCCTTAAAAACCCGAACCAAACACCACCCAAGTGTAATGGGCTTTCTATGGGCCCGGTATCCATTTACGTGGAATCTGATTGCACCCGCTCGAAACAAACAGCGAGCGACGGAACTGTTAACGGTGTGATCGAATTATACCCTGAGAATAACCCAGCCAAACACCGTCATAGTTATGCCAACACTGTAACTCGATGTGACGACTGACGAGTTTTTGCTAGTTACATCGCATTGTATCTCATATTTTCTTGTTAGTAGCCTATACTGTATAGCATAGTCTTTTACCTATTGATGGGGGAATAATAAGCATGGCAAGATGATAGGAACATGGATCACATGAGGTATGTCTGAGCAAATAAAGCCCTCTTACTTAAGGTATTTCTTGGAATCATCATATCAACTATCGTTGCCAAAATTAGATATTAATGACTGGATTCGACAAATATTTGCTTTGCTATCGAAATTTTGGCAATATTTCCTTCCTCTCAGACCTGTCCAAGTGACTGAGGGTCTGTTCGTTTCGACTGTGGCTTATGGCTTTTGGCTGAAATTTTTAAATTTTGGCTGTTTACGGTACAGATTACGGAGAGACAGATATTCACTTGCAATTTTGGCTGGTACAGATATTTGACTTTTAACGTATAGATCGTTTAACTTGTAGACCCCGTCTTGAGAAAATACTCCGTTTGAAAGTTAAGTATTGTAGCAAAAGTCAAAAGCCGCCAGCTTTTGAGGTAAAGAACATGCCCTGATAGGGCGCAGGCCTGATTTGGCACGACGCATTTTAAGGCAATATTTGCTTTGCTATCGAAATTTTAATGCACTATTCATCCTTTCTATTATCGTCTCCAGTCTTTCGGACTATATTTTTGTTGTTTCTTGCCTGATAGTAGTAGGGCTGTAAAAAAAGCTCGAAGCTCGCGAGCTACTCGAGTTCGACTCGTTCTAGGCTCGGTTCAAACTTTAAACAAGCCGAACTCGAGCTTGATCTCGAGCTTCACCTAGCCGAGCTCGAATAGTTCGCGAGCCCCGATTCGAGCTCAAATAGTAATACATATTAATTCTAACCGAGCTTACTCGAGCCGAACTCGAGCTCGAGTTTTTCTTATTGTTGAAAATTAGTGTATATTTGAATTATTTTGACTGTTATCAAGTTTACTAGAGCCGAGCTCGAGCTTAAAATTTTCTTATTATTGAAAAATAGTGCATAATAAATTATTTTAATTGTTACCGAGTTTCAACGAGCCGAGCTCGAGCTTAGGCCGAGTCGAGCTCGAGCCCAGGTCCAGGCTCGGACCCCAACTCGAGCTCGGCTCGAGCTTCTACCGAGCTCGAGCCTGGAAGGCCAAGCTCGCTCGAGCTCAGCTCGTTTACAGCCCTAGATAGTAGTAGTCCTGCTGCATATGTGGCTATCTTATGGAGTTACTATTATTTGATGTCATGTTCCTGATTTACCTGTTTGGAACGGTGTCAACTGTTCATTTTAGCAGCAACAGTATGTGGCTATCTTATGGAGTTACTATTATTTGATGTCATGTTCCTGTTTTACCTGTTTGGAACGGTGTCAACTGTTCATTTTAGCAGCAACAGTATGCTACGACTGGAGATGAACAATCATGTATAAACTATAAACTGCATTAGTAGTTGGGCCAGGCCATATGTAACGGTGGGAAGCATGTACAAACTGCTGGGCCGGGCCATCACCAGAAGCTACTCCCTCCATTTGCTAAGCCCACTCAGCCTATCGCCCATGACAGGACACTAACAGTGTGTTTGGTACCCTGCATCAGGCCGCGGCCTGGCTCTGTGCATGCAGGCACCAACGTTTGGTTGCTCCTTGGCCTGGCTGTAACGATGTTTTGCACATGCATGCGCCTGGCCGCGCGGAAATGAATCTCATTTTCGTTTCTCCCTGACCTGGCTGGCGGGAGCGAGCATGACTGGCGGAAACGAGCCTGGCTTATCCTATACAAGACCAAACACGCTATAAGAGCCCCGTAGAGAGAGAGAGAGAGAGAGAGAGGAAGCAGAGCTGCTGTTGCTGTGTGGAGAGTTGCCTGGTATCCGCCATGATGGCCACAGCAACATTGGAACGAACCTCATGATGACGATGATAGCATCCATCATTGAGTGGAGGCCCTCACTGAAGCTGATCCATTCAAATGCAGTCAAAACTTGGAGCTGATTCCACTGCTGCTGCTGCTGCTCCACTCATCTATGGTAGTCAAGATCCTCACAGGCCAATGCCAGGCAGGAGGAGGTGTGCCACTGCAGTAACCTAGCATAAAACCTAACCTAGCCTATCTAACCTAGACAGGTCACTTCCAAGAGATGCATTGACATGTTGCATGCACTTTGGCCACGCCCATGCCCATGCCCTGCCTGGTTTGGTCCATGGAAGGATGCCTTTCTGGCTGCATTGCGTTGTATTGATGCATGCATGTTTGTTTCTTCTGTGTGGCTCACACAGATCACAATGCAGGGGGAGATTAGCTTCTTTGTTTCAGCTAAGGGAATAGTGGTTCAATGGGAATTATAGTGCACGGAGTATATGCTTTGTGAAGCAGAGGCAGAGCTCATGATGTCACGAGACAAATTCTCCCGGAGTGACTATTGCACGGGCGACTGTTTTTTTTATTTATCTTTAGTCACTTTTTTATACTACAATTTAGGGTGACTGAGAGTGCAACTTCAGGTAAGGAGAATTAATACACTGCAACTTTAGGTGACTGAGAGTACAACTTCAAATGACTGAAAGATAAAAAAATTTCAGTCGGCTGTGCAATAGTAAGAAAGAACAGCGTCACGTACTAAATGCTACCAGCGGCTTTTTTCGCTGTGGGCTTATGATTTTTTATCGTCACTTATTATTTTAATAAATGATGACTGTGGATAGAAGCTGAAGCTAAAAAAATGACTAAAAGGCTGAAAGAAATATTGTACATCTCTGTGGTCCGTGAATGCACCCGTATCTCCCTGTTAGAAATCTCCTTTGGTTTTCACAACTTGTTAATTTCTCCTCTGATACTAACACTATGGTTCATTGCTGTTTCTGTCAAACTCTATATATCTATCTAAATAATGGCTCTGGATTAACACAAGCAACCAAGTTATCACCTCCGAATGAGAATTCTGCGACCGGCTGCTAGAAAACATGAGCTTATGGGCATGTCCTTTTAAGTCAAAAGCTAGCGGCTTTTGACTTTTATTACAGTATCTAATTTTCAAACGGGGTATTTTCTCAAGATGGAGTCTACAAGTTAAATGATCTACACGTTAAAAACCTAACATCTGTACCAGCTAAAATCGCAAGTGGGTATATGTATCTTCGTAATCTGTACCGTAAACAGCTAAAATTCAAAAATTTCAATCAAAAATCACAGCCGAAAAGAACAAGCCTATAAGGAGGGAGTAGTATTAAATGCATGGCTGTTGCTTCATTGCTGCTTGCATGCATGTACACAACTTTTCTAGTATCTTCAAGTACTTGAAGAATCCATTCAAACTCAGGAAAACTGTTTGCAACAATAAAAAGAAACTGGTTTGATCCTATTGCTGCCTTTTAGCTCACATCACAATAACTGCCACAGTGCAATGGGGGGTGGCGCCAGAGCCAGGGAGCTCTTCACCTGCTGCAAGACTTCTACAGCTAGATTGAGTGGGGTTTCCAATATGTACAATGAAAGGTACACTTTTGCAGATCTTTTCTCCTGGATTGCAAGCAACCAAAACCCTAGCCAGAAGCAGTACTACTACTACTAGCCAGCCCAGGAAGCCTCTCATACGATGACAGTACACAAATGATCGCATCTACCACCATTTGTTAGTATAAAAGGACACATTTCACATATTAGGGTCTGCATGGCAAGTTTAAAATGATTAGCGTTCTTAAAAGCATCGCATCCTACACTCTGTAGTGCCATAGCAAAGAAGCATTTTGGCAATCCACCAACCCAAATGGACTAAGCACAGCATCCTAGCAACCATTTGAAGTGTGCAAGTTGCCGCCAAAATTTATGCCATAAGACAAATTGGGAATTCACTTGGCATGTCTACTGTTGAATCTTATCATCCTTGAGTTGGACAAGCATTTAATCTACATGAATATTTTCCCAATGTTGACATCAAGCATTGAACAATGTGACCTCAAAAACCTAAAAGAATCAAAATTGTAAGGTTAAAGTGTTAAACTATGTGGTGGCGAAGCTAACTAGAAACATCAGGACAAGAAGCCACAGGGGTGTGTGACCTAAAGAAGGGTTTAGTAACAGAAATGGCTCTGGTGGACTCATGCTGGGGTGTGAGGACACGAGCTGATGGCTTTGCCAAAACCCTAGAAAGAAAAGTGGTGCTTATGCTGTGGTTTGTGTCCTCTAAGGAGGAGCAAATCAATTAACAAAGCAGGCTTATGTTTTTTTTTTCTCTTGCCTTGTGGTGTGCTTCTCCTCCTGTTGGGGTTTGGGCTTTGGAGTCTTCTCTCCCTCCCCTTTCTTTGTGGCTTTATCTTTGGGTGTGCATGGGGTCTAGTGTTGGATAGGGTGGGCTGGGCAGTAGAGAAAGATTTTGAAAAAACACTAAATAATTCACATGCCTCCTTGCAAAACATCTATTATAATATTAAAACAGAAGCAAAAGAATCCATCATATTCATTTTCAATGGGTAGAAATTACCATATTAATTAAAGAAAAAAAGAGAATCTATACTGTCGATTATGGTAGATCCAGATTATAACAGTGTAGATTTATTATATATGTCAAGGTTCATAACGAACATTACAATGCACAAAAAACCAAAAGTCTAGATTTATAAGTCCAAGGTGCCGCTTGGTTGAGCTGAAATAAGCTAACTTCTGGCTGAATTTGCACTATAGCTAGCTGAAATTACACTGTAGTTGATGGTGACTTATTTGGTGTAACAAAATTTTAAAAATAGAAAAACAGGTTAATCCATCATAGCCAATGCAAATAAATACGAAAAAAACTAGCCAAAAAGGTTAAAAAAAACTAAGAAGACATAAAAAGACGAAATTTAAAAATAGTAAAAAACAAACCAAAAACTAAAAACTCAAACCAAAATAAATGGCACTTGGTGTCATCTAAATGCTTATACTCGAATCACTTAAAGAACACAAAAGTAAAAAAAAAATTAATCAGATAAGTAGTAGTATTCCAGTATCAGGAGAACATAGGACCAGTTGGACACGACGCACGGAGTAAAAATTTCTGCGATCCGTCACGTACAACAGTGCTTGGGCACACGTAGCAAGCGTTGATAGGCTACTGTGGAATTTGCACGGGAGCCATACAGAATTACTACGAGGAGAGACAGACAGGGGGTAGAGTAGACTACAAAATTTTTGCTGGCCATGTGGTTTCGTGTTGGTTGAGAGAGAGAGAGAGAGAGAGAGAGCTCTTTGAGTTATCGGGCAGAGCGACGCAGCAAAGAAGAAACAAGGATCATTTGGTCTTTGATTCGTAGATTCTAAAGTACGTGAGAATAAAATAAAAATATAGATTCAAAATAGATGATTAAAAAACAGAGGAATATGATCCTCTTTGGTTCACAGAATTTTTAAAGAAAAATTTACATCCAAGAGTGGAAAATAGCCAGCATGGCATGATCTGGCACGTCAAAAATAAGATGTTTTCTAGTCGTTATCTGATCGCTGGACGTAGAAAAATCTAAAAATAGCAAAATTAAAAAATATGGAATTTTTCTATAAATAGGGGACATCCAGACTCCATTATTCACACCTTAAACCTGACTCTCATATCTCTGTTTACCTTTGAAAAATCCGGTAGTGTTTGTGCAAATTCGGCAAAATAAGTGAGAAATTCATGCGAAATTCAGAAAATTTAAAAATCTTCAAAGAATTTTCTGAGAGCTGCAAAAGAGGTAACAGTGCTATCTTATTTTAATTTTTTGGCTATTATTTATTGATTCAGTAGTAAGTTAATTATATTTTACTTTTTCAATTTGCAGTTGATTCAATGGAGAACTACGATTTTCAATTCTTCGAATTTGGCCTCTCGGCGAAGGATATGTAATCCTTTCAAGAAGGATATCCATCCATGCAAGGTTGACATCTACAACAAACTGGAGAGCTAGAAGAAGTGATGGCCCCGGCCGCGCAAAGTCCAATCGATCCATCTTCTACTGGCTTAACAAGTGCATCCACAACCCATAACATGGATGCAAAAAAGAACAAGGACTACTACATCAGGAGTCTGAAATGATTTCGACAAGAAGTTCAAGACCGATGATGATGATGGGAATTCGGTGAGGTATGCTGTTTGTAAAATTCGTGATAATGAATTGTCTACAAAATCTTCAGGTGTGATGGGTCACCTGCAATGGCATGCTACAAACTACAAAAGAAAGCAAAAAAATACAAATACGCCAAACGCAACTGCAATATAACCCCGACAACTCGGTATGTATTTGGGAGTACAACTCAGAGGTAGCTCGAGAATCTGTTTGTAGATTAATTGCTTCTCAAGATTTACCTTGAAATTTTGGTGAGTTTGATGCTTTTCGAAAATATATTAAGACTACCCATAACCCTCGATTTAGTGTTGTATCTAGGCAAACCACAACTAGGGATTTAAATAAATATTATAATCTTTTAATTGCATCAACGTTGTACTCGCCATATTATTAATATTACTGTTAAATCTGGTTTAAAAAGATAAAATGCTTGTATTGATTCTTTTAGGGATACAATTTCATATATTAATTGCTTTGACCAACAAATAGCCGCATATAAGAGCTTTTACGTAGCAATGAATGTTCGTTCTAGAGATTTTGACTTAGATATGCTTGTTAAATGGAACTCTACTTAACTTGTGCTTAAACATATATTGCCATATAAGAACACCTTATCTGTTTTTCTTCACACTCAAGGGCATCAATCTTGTAGCTCATCCAGTAGAACCCAAGTTAAAGACCCTGGACTTACTAAAGACGATTGGGTTATTAGTGAAAAAAAATATTTTCTATTTTAGAACTTTTTTCATAAAGTTACACTTTGTTTTTCTGGAGTATACTATCCAACTTCCCCTCTATTTGTTCATAACATTTCTTGAATTTTCCACTCACTTAAAGACTTTTGAAAATGATCATGTACTACAGGATGCTGTAGTTTCCATGAAAACTATGTTTTTAAAATATTGGAGGAAAAATTCTATTTTATATGCATTCATCTTTATTTTGGATCATAGGGCCAAACTTGAAGGATTTATAAAAGTATTACAACTTTTAAGTGATGCTACTGATTTAGATTATGGTATATATTATAGAGCAGTTAAGGATAAATTATATGAGGTATATGCGAAATACGAAAATAAGTTTAGATTTGTGCGTTTGGAAAGACCGCCAGTAACCCCTAGCATCTCTAGGGGGACTATGCAGTGGGGGCAATATTTTTTATTCTTCCTTTAGAGATTCTTATGCAGCTACACATTAATCAGGTGGAAGAAAACGACAAAGCACTAGAGACCTATCAAACTATCTCAACAGTGGTAGCATTAGCTTCAAGCAAGAGTTGAACATCATCCCATGATGGCAAACTCAGAAAGCCCTAAATGTGCCTGTGCTGGCACGGCACGATTATAGGCTGTGCCTGGGCTCAGACCACACCTATGGGCTAGCACGACACAATCCGTTTATTTGCCGGGTCTAAACGAGCTATATCTAAACCAAACATGTGACGTGTCGGTCTAGCACGACCGATTGGACTGGTCTAGCCTCAAGCACCTTGCATGCTCCGGGTGGTGATCAGTTGGGCTTTTTTTTGGTGGCTTATGGCTGAAAGCACTGTAGCTGGCTGAAAAAAACACTGTAGCTGACAGAGGCTTATTTAGTATAATTAAATTTAAAAAATTTAAAAATATGTTAGCCTATTACGTATAATACAAACAAATACAGGAAAAAGAATCCGCAAAAAAGCAAAAAAAACCAAAAAAATCAAAAAAAGATGAAATTTATGAATAGTAAAAAATAAGTCGGAAGCCAGAAACTTAAGCCGAATTTATCGGGGCCTCGAGCTTCTGGCCGTCCGATCCGGCCCATTCCACACGCACGTACGGTGAAAATTTTACCTAGTCTACATGGCATGTACGAGTGGCTGTTCCGGTCATCTGCAAAAAGCAAAGACGAGGTAAGAAAAAGAAGAAGTGAGCAGCGCAGTGCGGTGCAACAGGGAAGCCACACCGTCGAGCGCGCCCGTGGTGGTCCACACTTCATCCCGCACGCTTTGGCATTTTTTTTCCTTCTAGTTTTTCTTCCTCTTCCGAGTGCGTCGTGTCTCCCTGGCTCCTCTGGTTATATATACTACTGAGCACACCACGCTTGATGCTTGCTTGCTTGCTGATGTCTTTCTCTGCTCTCTCTCCCCTCTACTTGTAGCGTCTGTCTCACAGAGGGGAGGGTTCGGTATGGAGTATGAGAGGATACACAAAGTTCAGGTAACGATGCACATCTTCCTGTCTTAGTTTGCCTGGTTAATTCATTCCTTAATGGTTTCTTCATGGGCTGTTTAACGCGTTGCAGAATGTAGCAAGAAGATGCTCTAGTTTCGGCTCGTTCCCATTTTCTCCTTTGTTTAGTGTTATGCATAATGTGTAGCATACGTTTTTTGGATTCTTTGGAAAGAAAAAAAAAGCTTTGTGTGAGTTTTATCCAAAGGGAAATATCGTCTGCTGGGCTCTTTTGTTGAGTCGCTGCGGTTAATTTTCATGGGTGTAATGTATATGCCTCTTCGTTGTCAATTTGTGTAGTGACGAGCACTACATGGTGCAAATTATTCATTATAAGGGTTTAATGATCCTCATTTCTGTTCATGCATTAATCTTTTGTGTTCTTACCGAAGAATTGCTAGTGCCTTACTGCCATGTGCTCTCTCTCTCTCTCTCTCTCTCTCTCTCTCTCATGAACTTTGTTGGAGGTGTTGAGGCGAGGGGTGGGTCAAGTAACTTTACAATAATGAACTCTAGCATGCCCATTTATGGGTTTTGGATTTGTTATTCCTTATTAGGACCCCTCTTCCTCTTTTGGATGTGGATGCCATTGCCATGAGACCCCCTACCTTGCTCGCAGACTCAGAATAATATTCATGGCTGATCAGTTCAGTTCGAAGTGTGTAGTAGTTTTGGCTGGTGGTTGGTGGGAGATTCGCTCTGTTCACATCACTCTCCAATGGCAACTTCAGTAGCAGCAGTTAACCTCTCTGAGCTCTCTCTTCTTTGCGGCAGCAAGGCATAAACTTTTTGCAGCCATTACTACTTCAGTTTTACCAAGGCATTCATACTTAGAGATTAAGAATATCTAGAATTTCTCCTGATTTCTCACGTGTGATCAATTGCTAGTATTATTAATGCCCTGGTACTTGGTAGTGTTTGTTGTCTGATTCGTATGGGCATAAATTTCACCTCATTGGAAACCATCAAGATGTTCAGGCCCCCTGTTCTTGTGTGATTCAGATGCAGACGGGGGTCATGTCTCCAACTAAGCTGAGGATGAAGCTGCTAGGATCCCACGGAAGCAGAAAGAGGGAGGATGTAAGCAAGTCGCCGCGAGCATCGCCTTCGAGGCTCGACGACGACGACGCCGACCACCCCAAGAACAGTCTCTTAGCCCAAGAACTCGATGAAGGTCACATTTCTCTGAGAAAAAAATCGATTTTTTTTCTTTAAATGCATTGCACAATCCAAATGGCGATGGTACTGTATGTGTGTGACACCGGCGAATGGTTCATCAGAGTATCCGAAGGACCGGTCGGGTTCTTCCCGGTCGCGCTCCGACGCGAGCCACGGCAGGGCTGCTCACGCTGGCAGCGGCAACGGCTACGACAGCGGGCACGAGAGCGGCAACGCCGGCGGCGGCAACTTCGAGTTCCACAGGGAGGAGAGGGCGCCGCCGGTGGTCGGGCCGTTCTTCAGGCAGGTGCCGTCCAAGTGGAACGACGCCGAGAAGTGGATCGCCGGGAGGCACGTCGTGCACTCCAACCCCATCTTCTCCAAGAAGGCCGCCCTTCACAGCCAGAGCGGCGGCGGCGTCCGTGTCTCGCCGGAGTCCGTAGCGTCGTCGGACGTGAAGAAGAATGGCGCCTCTTCAAACAATCTTCTTAGCTCACGCGGCGCCGTCGGTAGCGCGCTGACCGAGCTGTCGATGTCGTCGTCGCCGTCGTCGGTGAGCGGACCGGCGAACAGGCAGCCTCATCACAAGAAGCTCCGTGTTTCAGAGTGGCTACCAAATGAAACTTGCACAGGTGAATCCCACAGCATTCTGAATTGTTCATCCAAATCTACACAGATGCGACAGAATTCTACGGGATTCTAATTAGTTCATCAAAATTTACGCAATGCCGCTGGGACGAAGAGATGACAACACTGAATATTTTTCTGGTTTTGTCGAGAGTTCTTGCAGTGTTGTGACCTGTATTTGCTGATGTGTTGCAGTGAGCCCACCGGTGCAGTCGGTGTCGATGAGGGACGTTGGCACGGAGATGACGCCTATCGCTAGCCAGGAGCAGTCGAGGAATGGCACCCCCGTCGGTGCCACCACGCCGACTCTCAGCCCGCTCTGCTCGGTGCCGTCGAGCCCGAAAGGCGGGCAGTCTGCTTCGTCTTCCGCATCAGAAAGGGAATTGCAGATCAGGACTCGCCGGGAGATCGTTGCGCTTGGGCTGCAGCTGGGCAAGATAAACATTGCGTCCTGGGCTAGCAAGGAGGATTTTGTTCAGGCTTCGCCGGATAAGAGCCCTGACCCTGACGAACATGAAGCCAAGAAAGAGGAGTTTGAAGCACGAGCTGCGGCGTGGGAAGAGTCTCAGAAGCGTAGACTTGCATCAAGGTACGCAAAGTGCAAAGATCCCCCCCCCCCCCCCCCCCCCCCGCGGCGGCGCTTCTCTTCCCTCTGAAACAAGCATATTTTGGATCTCATGTTTGACCATTATGCCCCAGATATCAGACGAAGGAGGTGAAGATGCAGGAATGGGAGAATTGCCAGAAATCCAAATTTGAAGCCAAAATGAGGCATGCTGAGGTTAGTTCCGATTTCTTAACTTCAGAGCTGATTGCATTCTTACCAGCATTCTTCAGAGTGATAATTCGAGTTAATTTATGGAACAAAGTCCAGCTAACACTGACTGACTCGTTAATGAGAAGGCTCGTGGATGCAAACTTGGTCTGCGTTGTTCCTTGTAGCATTGTATTTACATGCTGGCTGACTGGAAATGCTCAAATTTGTTTCAGGTGCAAGCCGAGCAAATGAAGGCGCGCGCGAAGAACAACCTGACGAAGAGGCTGTCCATCTTGAGCCACAAGGTGGAGGGCAAGCAGGCGAGGATCGAGGCGAGGAGGAACCGGCAGGCCACCCGGTTGGCCCGGCAGGTGGAGCGGATCCGCAAGACTGGCCGCGTGCCGTCCCGGTTCCGGTGCTGCAGCTGGTTCCTCTGATCAGCTTCACATTTCTTCTGGATTGCACCTGACTGAAGCCTGAAGGTCTCAATGCACCTTCAGTGACTAGATTTTCAGAACACCATCTTGATGCCATGAATTCTGTATATGAAGTCGTCACAGGTTTATTTGGAGCAATGTGTTGTAGATGGTGTTGCTTGCTTTGTGCAATCTGAATTGGTTGTAACCTGAGTTAATGCGTGACATGTCATTTGATAACTTGGGCTGCAGCTAGCTGCTCTACTGACTAATGTGTGAACAACTTCAGATCATCTCTCTCTTAACTGATGAGCTTTCTGCCCTGATCGGTTTGGCCTTCTGGTTTATTTTTCACTATTCATAAATTTCGTCTTTTTCTGAACTTTTAGCTTTTTGTTGAGCTTTTTTGCCGGTTCTTTTTTTCCCGCATTCGTTTGTATTAATACATAATGGGCTAACATATTTTTTATATTTAATTATGCTAAATAAACATCTGTCAGTTACATTGTTTTTTCAGCCAGCTACAGTGATTTCAGCCAAAAACCACAAAAAAGCCAGTTGCATGTAATCAGTTGGGCTTAAAAGCTCATGGCTTATGGCTGAAAACACTGTAGCTGGCTGAAAAAACACTGTAGCTGACAGAGTCTTATTTAGCATAATTAAATTTTAAAAAATTTAAAAATATAAAAAATATGTTAGCCCAATATGTATAATACAAACGAATACGGGAAAAAAGAACCGGCAAAAAAGCTCACCAAAAAGCCAAAAGTTCAGAAAAAGACGAAATTTATGAATAGTAAAAAATAAACCAGAAGCCAGAATCTCAAGCCGAACCGATCAGGGTCAATTGGAATAGAAGATGGAATCTGGGTCGCTTGATGTGGTCAAAGGGTGGGGGGTTTTTTTTGCTAAGACCGATGGATTTTGGTTTTAGTATAAGCGTTTGTGGGAAGAAACCGAATATTAGTAAATTATTTTAACAAGATTGTTTTAATAAGTTATTTAAAAAAACGATGAACAAATTATCTATTTATTGATTTGGAGGAAGTCATAAGCTGTAAAGAAGTGGGCCATAGAGGAGAATAGGCCTAAGCTCCCTGATCAGCTTTTGATAGCTCAATTTTTTTAAGACAAATAAGAAGCTTAGCTGACACAAAGCCAAAAAAAATTCCAAGAATGTCACTAAACAATCTAGAAGGCATCACATATCTAGTACTGTTTTTTGTTTCAAATTTGGCCACCTAATGTACATTTTTTTTTACAAATTTGGCCCCTTCCATGATCTCGGCAGCAGCGACAGGCGACATGTGTCACCTACATCACTCACCAAGCTCAGAAGGTGGGCGCATCCTCAGCAGCCCACTCCAGCTTGGAATCGGACAAATGGTTAGAGTACGTGGTGGGGTCCACTATCCTGCCGAGTAGCGCAAGCTTGGCAAAGCACTAGGCCTGTCGAGCACGAGCAGAGCGGTAGCTCGCTGTCATACTCGTGAAAACATCTAAGCACCTAAAAATAGTTTTGGTAATTAATAACAACAATGATTAAAGAGATTAACTTGTTTATTGAAATAATTGAAAAGTTTAGTCCAAGATTTTGATAGCGTCAAGAAAAAGGCATACAAAGGTGATTAAAGATCGACATGCATCAAGATAAAGTTAAGCAATGGTAAATTATAGTCTAAAGACCTATTTATATCTTTTTACCGGTCTCAATGTTCAGATGAAAAGACCGAATTTGTAGAATAGTGTCGTACAACAAAGAGGGAGTCATAGTTGGTAGCCCAAAGCTTAACTTGTAGCACTTTGATCAATTAAGAATCCATGCATGCATTTGAATTTCACTTGAAACCCTCTTTGATTTTCCTTGTAAAAACCAGTATGACCGCAGGTCTTTGAAGGGTAGTATCACTGCATTAATACTACCGACTGCTACATACCGGTAAATAATTTCCAAATAGGTACTCATTTGACATTCCTTGAATAGATACTATCGCATATGTTGCGCGGTAGTACCACGGAGTGGTATGACCGCACGATATTGGCGGTACTACTGGAAATCGGTAGTACCAAAATTTAGTTAGCGGTAGCTAATTTCCAGATAGCTATGTTTTGAAGCATTTTATCTCCTCTAAAAATTGGTATTATTACAGCTGAGGTACAATACTATCAGACCTTGTAAGGGTGGTATTATCGATATTTGAAGTAACAACTTGTTTCTATGCATTTAATGAATCGCAAATAGCTATTGAATAGTAGGCGCAGTAGTACTGGCCACCACATGGTGGTAGTATCGCAATTCCTGATTTTTGGGGATTTCGACCCCCCCAACGATTATCCTGGTGGATGGAGGCTATGTATATCTCCCTACCAGCAATAAAAGTTATCTTCTTGACCTCATTGAATGCCCTTGAGCCTTTTTCATACTTTGAGGTAGTTGAGAGCATTCAACTACATTGCATCATTAATTAATCTTTGTGGCATTGAAAATTTTCAAGCAATCGTTGTGATTCATTACACTTGGTAGTTGTTGACGTCTAAATGGCTTGGAAGAAATTATGCGGTGATCTCTTCAAAGAAGCTTGTGAAGTGACCCGGTATTGTTTGTGAGTGGTGTGATGCTCGCTGTCTTCAGAGTAGAGAAAGAGCAACCTTAATAGACTTGAGGTGTTTAAAGCTTAATTCGTGAAGGTGGTCTAATCCATTTGGGTTTACCTCAATATGGACTAGTGAAGACCGTTAAGTCTTCGCTACCATGGGAAAAACATCGTGTGTCTCCATTGTGGTTTTTTTTTTTTTTTTGCCTTTACTTTCCCCATTTACAATACTAGCACTTATATTGAATTGAATTACATAGTTAGAAATGTATCTAGTATTGACATTGCTTGTGGTGTCTTCGTGAAATCTAGAGTATTTAGGCCTTAATTGTGGGAAAAAGTTTTTGGTTAAGTTCATACTTGCTAAAAATTGTGATTTATCCAAAACAATTTAAAAATATCCTATTTACCCCCCTCTAGTTGATTATTTTTTATCCTACAACCTGACCTGCTCGGTAGGCGCCTACATGCCCTTGTCGGTCACCAGCACGGTCCCCGCGTACATAAATTCCCTCTCACGTTGCTCTCTCAGCCGATGCCATTGAACCCCTAGTGAGCTTATTTTATTTCCTATTGAGTAGCCCAGACCGAGTGAGAGAGAACCAAGGGAGAAGAGAGAGAGAGAGAGAGAGAGGAAAAGAGAGTGATGTGTAATGTACTACTATGATCCGGAATGAGTGATGTCTGCAGAGTCATTCTTAGTATTTGTCGATGAACCTAGATTTGTAAGGTTGGCATGTCATTGTTTTAATAAAATAATGATTTGCAATGTAACTTTCCATACGCTTCAAATTAAGTTGTCTTTATTTTTCGCGAACACATTCTCTTATGTATGTTTTAATGTTACTTTTACATAGAAACTGACACGTTTTATGTACCATAGGAAATGGTTGCTTTTATTAGCACTCAATGACTGATAGAGGCAAGAGACCCACACGTTTCACTTTCGTGTTGATAGTGCGATGAAAGGGTAATAGTAACCATGCCGTCTCCCTTTTCAGGCTGAAATGACAACACTACGACTAGCCATTTTTCATAGTGAGATGATAGCACACTACGATCTTTTCAGTTCAACAGAAATGACCGAATATTGCCCCCCCCCTAAACAACATACTTTCATCAAGTTTGTCACCCACGTTCGAAACCCTACAAATTATCCCACGCAAAGAACTCACATATCTCCATCACACTCATACAATCAAAACATGGCAGGCGGAGCTGGGAGCTTAAGATGTGGGAGGGGATGACAGGCACGGGCACGGGCTGGGTTTCAAGGCCATGACCCTTAAAGATATGAGCATCTATGGTCCCCTAGACCCCGACCTCTAAGCCCTAATCTACCACTTCTGTGACTTACCACACATCTCCAACCTTGGCCGCAATGCAAACACAAACTTGACGTAGTGGTGCAGATTTTTGATGACAACACCACATAGGACATCGATTCTTTCGCTGCCCTTTGCTCATGGTAAGTGATTCGTTCCCTACCTATACTTTCACGCATGCATCTCTTGTAGTCACCTCATCTTGCTTGCATACCACGGATTGAAAATTCACCGAGTGGGTGGATCAATCGTATCCAATACCTGCCCAGGTTCACATCCACACTCTCCAAATCTGCCTGCAAGAGTTGCAGGAGGAGCTCCAGACCGAGAGGACCAGTAACGATGAGTTCCACAGGCAGAGATTCAAGGAAGGGAACAATGAGGTGGTAGTCCACCTGACAACGACTACCACCCATACTGATGTTGCACCAACCCGAGGTGCAATTGTGCCCACCACTACCATGACAACCAGCCATGTCCACGCCGCCCTGATGATTGGCACTCCATATAAGTGCCCTACGGTGTTCCATTTTCGCCTTAGGGGCATTCCCCTCAAGCCCAATTAGAACTATGTCTATCAATGTTTTTCTATCTAGCAAGGTTCACACATATCTTAGATGTAGTTCGGATTGATGGTCCATGCATATTATCATTTGTATCATACAAGTAGCGTAATTTAAAATTCCATAAGGCGTATCATGTTCATGTGCAAAGTTTACTATAATTTAACAACACACAATAATTTTTTTGAGTGAAATGATAATACATACCAAGTATTCTCAGTGAATTGACAGCACACATCAGCTTTTCTCAGTACGCTAACAACACATGCTAGCTTACATACCAGCTTTTCTCATTGAATTAACAGCACGAACTAGCTTTTCTCAATCAATTGATAACACGCACCAGTTTTCCTCAGTGAGTTGACAAACGCACCGGCTTTTCTTAGTGAAATGACATCAAGTGCCAGCTGTCCTTAGTGATTTGACAAGACACACCAGCTTTTCTCGATAAAGTAGTCTTCGGCACCAGCTTTTCCTATTGAGTTGACAACATGTGTTGGCTTTGTCAATGAACTGATAACATGTACTAGCTTTTCTCAGTGAATTGACAATAACGTGACCTTTTTTGTGCCCACAAGATTCATACTCGCGGGCGTGAGTGCACTTCCATTCGACAAAATTTACTCCCAAACACTATACACTGACCGCCTATAAAAAGAGGTTAGACTCCATCACCAAAGTCAACACTTCTCTTAAGTTGATCTCAAAAATAGGGGAGAGAGGAGGGGAAAATATGAGGTAGAGGACGCCACTCCGGCGGTTGTTAGGGATATCGAACTACGGAGTGATCCTACCTTGACAATTCTTGCAAAGATACACTTGTGCCACCAGAGTTTCCACGCTTGCAGTGCGATTACGGTAATTCGGCATAAATCATTCAGTCAACATATCCAGCCACCGTTGCTTGGGCACACTACACGTGTGGCGAGAACCGCGTAAGTGAATGTCATGTATTCATAAATCACATTATATGTTTCATTTCACATATCGCTAACCTTCTTCGTGCGTGATGGTAGGCGACGGAGCGTTACTACTTCTTCCAATGGATCGATGGCCCGAAGAGATACGACAGGATATTCATCGAGCAAAAATACATGCTCAACTATCCAGTAGAGCCCGAGAACTTCACCCGTTGAAAACATTACACCTTGGACAAGGGAAAGACTAAGAAGGGGGAGAAAGAGAAAGGCGTCGATGGCCCCCCAAAGCCCCTGCTGCACAGGAGGTTATTCCAGACTAGGACAAGCTCGTGCATGCCTTTAAAAGCCGAATACTGGACAAACGTCGCGAAGGTCAAAGCCCGTAGGGGAGATTGACTTCAAATCTAACTCTCTTCCATCCCTAGTGATTCCAAAAGGAACACATATATTTTAGTTGTAATTCGAATTGATAGTTAGTGCATGTTGTCATTTGTATCATAGGAGTAATGCGACAAACATATGCATCTAATCAAACCATACACGCCATGTAATTTGCAC
Organism: Dendrocalamus latiflorus; assembly: GCA_017311315.1. Classification (NCBI taxonomy): domain Eukaryota; kingdom Viridiplantae; phylum Streptophyta; class Magnoliopsida; order Poales; family Poaceae; genus Dendrocalamus; species Dendrocalamus latiflorus. The sequence continues at coordinate 1,844,026 of CM029636.1, read as the reverse complement.
CTTCATTATGAAATATTTTCTTGGGCTCGACATGATAAATTACTTAATGCAATGTGGAACACACTAGTCAAATTTGAACATTACTAGCTTGCTATTATTTCTAAACTACTGAGAACGTAAAATGAAAGAAATTTCTGTGAATCATACATTTTTCATTATTACCATATTTTCAATAATATATTATTTAAAAAAATTGGCTAAATAGGGACAACCTGCTGTACACACCGACTACGGTACGAGTCTCCTGTCGAGCTCGTGCAACGTGTTAGGACCTGTCGAGCTCATGCGACGGGCAGGATGACAGCCTATCGCTTGCCGCTCCTATTCGTCCATTGCCGAGCTGGAGCGACCTGACACGATCCTCGCCTCCTACCAAGCTAGGGCAGCGCGGCAGGTGATACATGTTGTCTATTGCTACTGCTATAGTCATAGAGGCCATATTTGCAATTTCAAGTCCACAAGATCTAGATTTGAAAAAAAAAGGTACAAAGCCAGAAATAAACAGTATCAACAATTTACTTATAAATTGGGCCTAAGTAATTTTGAATTCATGGCATTCAATAAATTACCTGCTTAAGGTTACAAGGCAAAGTTCAGAGGTCCTCCCTAATAACTCGGCATCTAAGCTAAGCATGAGTCCAACAATATTAATGTCACCACATGGAGCTAATAGGCGGCTCAATGGCCCCTAACAAGGTTGCTATCCCCTATAGCCTGCACTTTGCATGCATGGAACCATGATTTGGTCCAGCATACTTAGCAACCCTTTCCATGAATCATGCAAACTGACATAGAACTAGGCAAATTGACAGGTCAAAGCCTACAAATAGGACAATTTTTTGACTTGCATACCATGAATCAAGATTAACCAACCGCAATTTGTGGCAAAAATTGAAGGGGGGGGGGGGGGCATGAGTTTGAAAAGTTTAGGCTCCAGTTGGAATCATAAGTTTTAGATATAATATATATAGCAACAGAATAAGGTCACTCCTACACTGAATGCTTTCATTCATATATGGGAAAATGGCTCTTCCCTGCCATTTAGAGCTTAGGCTATTATAGAGCTAAAGCAGCTATCATACAGCATATCCATGATCGGACGGATACAATAGATCATTTAACTATATTATTGACTAAGGTGTTCCTGGTGAAGCGAGGACTGGTGAAAAGAACACCGGATATGCAGGCTGTCACGAACATGTGATCCTGCGGTTCTAGAGTGACGGTTTAGTTTGGATTCCGGTCTTCATTTCAGTAGTCCAGGGGTGCTACAGATGAAATGTTGCCTGTGAGATTCTGCATGTCGTGGCTCGCAGAATAGTCGTCACAGACATTGCTCTGCAGCATCCTTGCTCCAGGAGAAGACAGAAGGCCGTCTCCATCGCGAACCATCTGCTGCACCTCCTGGGACGAGAGTATCTTTATGCACCATACGCTATTCACAAACTCCCTGGAAAGCATGGCATCCGAAGATCATGTTTACTTGAATGGAGATACGGACTAAGAGAATTTATCGTATATGTACACAAAAGAAGATAGTTTTCTAGGTGGCTTACTGCCATGGATCATCGCCGACGAGAAGAATATCATTTTCCCGGTCAACAAATACAAGCTGCCAGCCTGATCTTACAGGGTCCTCCAGTTGGCCTTCAAGGCCAAATAGACGCTCAAGTTCACTCCGTAACTCATAGTAGCTGTTGAATCTGGTGATATCGAGCGATCTCCCAAGGGACCCTGATCTGTAAACCTAGTAAAGAAAATATTGAAAGAATGAGCCAGTTTATGCAGAACAAAATGATTACACATAATAACACCAAGGAGCTTGCAAGAATGTGCACTAGCCACTAGAGCGACAAATGTCATCCAAATGACATTATTGGCAATCCAACACTTTTGCTTAAGATATTCTCAGACATACAAAACCTAGAAATAATTGACTGCTTTGCTACCATCAACCTACTAAAAATGAACTTTTTGCCTCTAAATAATTACATCTGCATAGTAAAGTATAATTACAGTTACCAACTTTGGCTATCAGTGAAAGAACGCTCGCTGAAGAATTTAAAGGAATATAACACATAAATAGGAAACACATATGCTCACTGAAGAATGTAAAGGAATATAACACATAAATAGGAAACACACACCTTCACAAAGGTTCCACTTTGTGATGCGTTTACACCACATATATTATCAAGAGAATTGAAGGTTCCTGATTCACCTAAACAATCGGAAGTTGCTAAGGTGTTTTCAGGTGGCAAATCTGCACCACTATATCTCAACAAAGGTATGACCAAAGAATCAGTTCCGCCACCGCCACGACCCCTGATGTTTGCCATGCCGTCCTGGAGTGCAAATGATGACGAAAGCAGGTGGTTCTTAACATCTGTCCCATAAGCCTGGACACTAGAACAGTCTCTTGCTGACAGTGGTGGCATGGTACCAGGAAAGTGGGATATATTAGCCTGGTGATTTACTTTCTCAAGTTTGGGCTGTACAGACTGAGCCTCAAGATGAGCAAGGGGTTCTCCAGCCAACCTCTTTGAAGGCCATCCCTCTGGTGCCATTAACTGGCTACTTCGAGGCAAACTAAGAAGGTTCGAGGCTTCGTGGCTAGAAAAGTTATGGAAGCTGTTGTGCAGATGCAGCGATGGGTCACTGTTTCCTTCTAAGAGGTTCTTCTGGCAGAATGATGATCCAGTAAGCAGCGAACATTGCGGCTGAGAAGCAGATCCAGACTCAGACATGCTAGAAGGTACATCAGCAATACGATGACAACTAGATAAGAACTGCTGTTGCATCTCCTGATGAGATTGTTGTTGTAGAACTTGCTGATTTTGCTGCGGCGGCGGCGGCGGTGGCAGCGACTCTTGCTGCTTTTGCAGCTGCTGATGATTATGCAACTGCAGCTGACTTTGATGGAACCCAGAGTTACCAGTGATCTGACGATGGCCTTGCTGAACAGTTTGCAGGGGTGACAGCTGAGATTGATACTGCATCTGCTGTACAACATGATTTGCAAACAGAGAATTTAATCCACCATTCAGATTTTGAGTCTGTTGAAACTGCAAGAGAGCTGAAGGCTGTTTCAAAGGATCACTGGCTCTAATTTCTTCCAGTGCTGCAGCAGCCATTTGCTGGTATGTGTCTGGCTTAAGACCCAGCAATGGAGAATCTATTCTTGGCTGAAGCCATGGTGACACTCCAAGTCCCTGGAAGTTCAATGACTGAGTCCCTCTATCTCCATCTCGAAGCCAAATGAGAGATGAATAATGAGCAAAATCATCATTCTTCCCACCTGCATATATAAAAAGAGAAATTAGTTAAAGAAATTTTAATTGAATTGTATGAAAGCAGTGTTATGAATAGCGCTTGTATTCATATGAGGCCAATGGGCCGGTATATATACACAACGTACAGGTGGTAAATATACAAAGAACCCCTCATAACAATGGGGAATAACAAACTATACATATCTCTAACACCCCCCCTCAAACTCATGGTGGATCAACAACACTGAGTTTGGAAAGGTAGAAGCTATGTTGTGCTCGAGTCTGGGCCTTCGTGAAGAAATCCGCTATCTGAAGCTCTGAAGGCACATACTGAAGAGTAATCATCTGATCATGCACACAAGACCTCATGAAAGAAGCATCAACACCAATATGCTTGGTGAGCTCATGCTTCACAGGATCACGAGCAATACTGATAGCACCTGTACTGTCTGACAAGAGAGGGGTCGGTGTAGTGACAGAAACACCAAAATCCTCAAGTAACCACCGTAGCCAAGTAATCTCTGCTGTCAAGAGAGCCATAGCTCGCAACTCAGCCTCTGCACTCGAACGGGACACTGCAGTCTGTTTCTTCGTCTTCCAGGCAATAAGAGAACCACCAAGAAAAACACAGTAAGCAGAGATAGACCGGCGATCAGAAGGATCGCTGACCCAAGTAGCATCTGAATAGGCCTGAAGCTGTAAAGAGCTGGAACGTGGAAAGAAGAGACGGCGAGAGATAGTCCCGCGAAGGTATCGCAGAACTCGAAGAAGGTGGCTGTAGTGAACCTGAGTGGGAGCGGAAACAAACTGACTCAGAATATGAACTGGATAAGTGATATCCGGACGAGTAACAGCAAGGTAGACAAGACTCCCAACAAGATGACGATAGCGAGTCGGATCAGAAAGAGGCTCGCCATCAGAGAGTCGGAGGTGAACATTGAGCTCCATGGGAGTCTCAACAGTACGCTGATCAGTGAGAGAGGCGCGATCAAGAAGATCCTGAATATATTTCGCTTGGGACATAAAGAAACCATCTGGAGTGGAAGTAACCTCAATCCCAAGGAAGTAACGAAGAGGACCAAGATCCGACATAAGGAACTGCTCACTAAGACAAGCCTTGACAAAGGCAATGTACTCAGAATCATCTCCCGTAATGATCATATCATCAACATACAGAAGAAGAAGAGTCCGACCACGAGACGAAGTGTGGACAAAGAGCGCAGGATCATGATCACTAGCTGAAAAGCCAGCAGCAGTGACCACAGAGGAGAAGCGCTCAAACCAAGCACGAGGGGCTTGCTTAAGGCCATAGAGAGAGCGACGAAGGCGACAGACCATGCCCTCAGGAACAGAATACCCAGGTGGCGGATGCATGTAGACCTCCTCACGCAACTCGCCATTAAGAAAGGCATTCTTGACATCAAGCTGAGAAACAGACCAGTGGCGAACAGACGCCACCGAAAGAAGAGTGCGAACATCAGAAGAAGATGGCTCAGCTGGAAGATCCTCAAAACGAGGTCGACGAGTGTAGAAGATAAGAGGAGGAGGTACTGTAGTAGGAGGAGCCTGAGGAGTCGTAGGAGACGACACAGGCGGCGACAACGGCGGAGAGGCCAACAGGATCCCAGCACCGATAGCCCTTGTGCTCGGCACTGTACCCCAGAAAGACACTCAACAGACTGAGCGGTCAGTTTGGTGCGTTCTCGAGGGGCGAGGAGAACGTAGCAAACGCAGCCAAACAGATGAAGGGCAGAGTAGTCAGGAAGAAGACCACAGAGACGCTCAACAGGGATCGCACCCTTAAGAGCAGAAGAGGGCTGAATGTTGACGAGATAGGTGGCAGTGGAAACAGCCTCGGCCCAAAAGTGAGGTGGAATAGAGGCGGCGATCATCAGAGCACAAACCGTCTCAAGGAGGTGACGATGCTTGCGCTCAGCGACACCATTCTGAGCATGAGCACCAGGACAAGAAAACTGAGCGAGAGTGCCCTGCTCAGCAAGGAAGCTGCGCAGGTGACGAGAGAGGTACTCGCCAGCAGAATCAGCACGAAAGACACGAATAGGAGTGGAGAACTGTGTGTGTATCATAGTGGCAAATTGTTTATAGATAGGTAAGGCCTCACTACGAGAAGACATGAAATATATCCAAGTGTGGCGAGAGAAATCATCTATAAAAATAATATAATAACGATGACCCCCTTTCGAAACGAAAGGAGCCGGACCCCAAACATCTGAATGAACAAGATCAAAAGGACGCTGAGACACAGTCTCACTATGAGGATAAGGAAGCTGAATCTGTTTACCTAACTTACAGCCCTGACAATCTAAAGACACGTCTCATGAGACAGACCCCAGAAGACCACGACGAACTAAGGACGACAGACGAGATCCACACAGATGGCCAAGACGGTGATGCCACTGCTGGAAAGAGCCGGTAGACGAAGTGGCAGAAGCGGAGAGACTGGCAGCGATGGTGGCAGCGGAAGGAAGGTGAAGCCAGTCAAGCTCCCAAAGACGCTGTGAGTCACGGCGCCGAGGGCCAGAACCAACCAGAGCTCCCGTGTGACGATCCTGAACACAACAAGAGTCAGAGTCGAGAATGACCCGATAACCAAGGTCAGTAATCTGCCCAGCAGAAAGAAGCTGTAAGGTAAGGCGAGGAACATGAGCAACAGAAGGAACATGAAAGGATGAGTTGCTAAGAGATCCTCGACCAGAGACAGAAAGAGATGTACCATCAGCTGTAAGAACACTGACAGGAGAATCAAGAGGTGTAATAGAAGACAGAGTGGAAGGATCAGGAGTCATGTGAAAAGATGCTCCAGAATCAAGAATCCACGGGGAGGTGCCTGACTGTGTAGGAGGTGGTCTCTCAGTGCCCGAAGAATCAGTAGCAGAACCTGCAGAACCTGTCGAGGGAGAACCTGAAGCGGCAAGTAGGCGTCGAAGTCTGGCTATCTCCTGCTCGGTGAGAGAAGCTGCTGAAGAAGTCGAGGCAGACGTCGTCGTAGAAGCACTAGTGCCAGTAGAAGAATGGCGTGAAAGATGCCGCTTCTTCTTGTAGCACTGGGACGCAGTGTGGCCATCCTTGTCGCAGTAGGTACAGTGAGGACGGCCACCTCCAGACGGAGGACGGCCACCACCACCTGTGGTAGCCGCTGGAGGAGGCAGTGTAGCAGGCGGACGAGCGGCGAGCACAGAGGGGAGTGGCATCAGACCAGCACCACTCAAACGAGTCTCCTCTGCACGTAACTCGTAGCGCTGACGAAGATGAGTCCACATCTGAAAAGCCGAAGGGAGTCCCACAACCTCAGAAGAAAACTGAGGCTGGACACTGGCGATGAAGACAGCAGCAGCCCGAGCGTCGTCATCATACCACTGAGTGTAGACGGTCAGACGATCCTTGTAGAAATCCAGAGCCTCGTGGTAGGCAGAGGCAGCTTCATCATCAGCGAGGCGAGCGGCCTCAGCAGCAGCCTTATCGGCTGTCGGGGGCAATGCCACAGGCGTAGGCTCCGTCGGAGGAATAGGGCAAGGCGGGCAGGTGACATCGCCAGAGAGGACGCCCCAGAGACGAAGACCACGCATGTGGATGCGCATGTGAGACACGAAGTCGGTGTAATTAACACCATCAAAGATCACCGGGCAGCGAGGGAGGGAAACGATGCCCATTGGTAGGCGGCGCTGGACGGCGCGGCGACCAAGGCAACGAAGTCTAACAGGCGGCGCTGGACGGCGCAGCGGTTAGAACGACGTTTTTTTTTGTTTTTTTTTGTTGTTTTTTTTTTGTTGTTTTTTTTTGTTTTTTTTTACTCGGCTAAAGAAAATTCAGCCGGCTAAAAACGGGCCTTCGGCCCGCTACACTCACGCGCCTAGGGCACGCACGCACGAAGCGGCGGCGGCGCGAGAGCTGGCGACGGCGGCGGCGGGGGAGCCGGCGACTGCGGGGGAGCCGGCGCGGCCTCACCGACGGCGGCCTCGGGCGGAGGAGGCGGCGCGGCCTGGGGAAGGCGACGGCGTCCGGGAGGCGGCGGCGCGGCCTGGGGAGGCGGCTCGAGCGGAGAGGTCGGGAAGACGGCGTCGATCTCGGCGGAGACGAGCGGCAGATGGAGCCGGGAGTCGGCGACGGCGCACGGGAGTCGGCGACGGCGGCCGACGGCAGCAGCGGTGGAGGAGGCCGACAGGCGGCGGTGGAGGAGGCCGTGAAGGCCGAGCGGGCGGTGGGGATGGCAGCGGAGGAGGCCAGGAGTCGGCGACGGCGGCGGAGGCCGGGAGTCGGCGACGGCGGCGGCGGACGGGCGCACGGAACCCTAGGTAAGCCAAAACCCTAGTTTTGGCTCTGATACCATGTTATGAATAGCGCTTGTATTCATATGAGGCCAATGGGCCGGTATATATACACATAGTACAGGTGGTAAATATACAAAGAACCCCTCATAACAATGGGGAATAACAAACTATACATATCTCTAACAAGCAGAACCATCTATACTGGTATTCCTGTCATCAATCAGCCTACCGTTGAACATGCCATGCGTGGAGGGCGGTCCTGAAGCCCATGGACGCTTCAATCTTAAAGGAAAGGCAGTTGGATACATCGGAAAGGTTGTCAACGTCTCGATCTCCCAAAGAGAAACTCTCGGCTGTTTATCATCAGCAGTGGACTCATCCCAACCAACCTAAAGTATTACAAATCTAAAGTTAAGCATTCATCATTAAAGCGTAAACATGTTCTCACAAAGGGATCCATGAAGTATGTAACAACAGAGTTGACGGGTTAAAGTGAATAATGAAACAAGATAGCGACAAGTCTTCTGAAACCATGACAGCTTATTAACAGAAATTACCTTCACAGAACGCCAATGCGAGTTTGGCCAATGCTCCAAGTCTAGATCACTTATGCCTGTGATTGTACCCATGTATCTGAAAGAAGAGACAACCATAAGATCACATTGTTTTCACGCTGTGTACTCAGTTTCAACTTTCAACTCACCGTCTGACGCTTGACTCCTCTGTCTCAAAAAGCATTCTAAACCGCATTCCAACAGACACACGTGTGTGGTAAATAGATTTCACATACTTAGCCAGTGGAATAACAAATTCAGAAGGGCTAGCCCTGATAAAACATGACCATGTAAATTAAGTGCAGAAATAAGGTAATCTGTCTATCACTATTGAAATGAGATTGTAATATATATATACCGGGGGTTATAGAAAATAGTGAAACGACTGTTTGTGGCTGCAGCATGAGCTGCTGCTGCAAGAAGACCTATATGCATGCTATCGCTTGATAGGACAGAAGAGGGCATTACTGTCTGTGGACGATTTGCATGACGGATTCCCAAAAGAAGTTGGTTATTATCATTCCTGGTAAAAATGAAAGGTATTACAGTGTGAGCAGCACGTACAACATCCAACAAAGGTAAAAAGGATGGAGATCGATTAAAAATTAAAGTAGATGGTACCAGATAAATATAACAGAATCCCCTGCTACCAGTCTTTTCGCACTTACAAACACACTCCAACCCGTTGTCAGGAGATGCCTTTTTGGCTGACCTGCACAACAGTGCAATGGCCGAGAGCATTGGCCAGTTAAGAGTTAAACAGACCAATATAACCCACAATAGAATTTAATACATCAACTATTCCGCAAGACAGGAACCACACAAGGTAAAGATATAGTATCATTACAAAAAATTTCAGATAAATTCCTCAGCTAAGCAAAACCGCACTAACAGAGTCTTGCTGGCAGAAAGAAATGGACAATTCATATTATACAACTAGTGGAAGCTGCTCATCTAAAAGTCACAGTACATATTTTTCATTTGTACTTTTTGTGGATTCTTAAATGTTATTTTTACATGTTCAATAATAATTCGTAATCATCTCTGCATGTGATGCTCATAGTTTGGGTACAACAACAACAAAGTCTTTTGTCCCAAACAAGTTGGGGTAGGCTAGAAATGAAACCTTCTCAAGATCAAAGAGATATGAGTATTAAAATAAAACCTACAATACTAAAACCCTAAGCTGTACAACCTGCTATCTGAGCCAAGAGCCTAAAACACTGCCCCTAACTTTCTTATGGTTCTAGTACGTAGATCGCTAACTCCGCCTATGTAGTTTTCTACGTAGTATGTCCCAAGTCAGGAAAAAAGAGGAGGGTTGTGTTAGGCTTAGCAAGCCAACGTAAAATTCATGGCATCTTTTCATGGAATGAAACCCAAATTAAAAGTTTGGGTACATACCACGAAATATGTGGCGAAATTTCCATTCATTATCATGCAGATCTCTTGCAACCAGCTCCTGTGACGGAGGCTGTAGCGAAAAATCCTGGAGAAGATTAAACGAATCAATTTTATGAACGCACACAAAATGAACATTTCTTATAAATGTATTGGGCTTGAAGAAACTAAATTGCACTCAAGGTCTTTGAAAAAACAAACCAATGGAGGGAAGACTTTCTCAGCAGCTCGGCGAGGAACTGAGAATCCACCATGGGTGCTCGTGTCACTTGCTGTCAGTGTCTTGCAGAAGTAATTAGTTGGCTGCTTGCTAGCAGCACCCAACTCAATTGGAAGAAAAGGCTCCTTTTGTTCTTCCTGTCAATAGAATCACAATATGAACAACACATCATTATTTGCGATGTTTTTACAGGAAAAAAATTCAGGCTACAAGCACAGAGCAAGGTGGTTAAATACCGGGCTCAACGGTTGCAGAGTCATTTGGGCATAAACTTCATCAGTTTCTGCATCAGCCTGCGTTAGCACCAAGAAATCATCTCAGGGCGCTTTTTAAAAAACTACATAATGCTCCCTATTAAGTGTGAACTCACATGCATGGTGATGTTATGAAGCTGGCAGATTAACTGAGGAGGTAGGTTTGGATAATTAGGGATTTGAGCATCGACCTCCTTATTAGTTGATGCAGCCACCTGCACAAAACTAAAATTACTTTAGAAAACTTTAAATGGATCACACCCCTGCAACAAAATCGATTCTTCACATAATGGTATCTTCAATAGTTCACTTAAGTAGTGTTTCAGTAAAATCTTCAGCAGTATTATGTTTATGCGATGCAATATGCAAACAATAAGAAGAACCTATTAAGCACAAACTACACCTTTCTTCTTTCGCAAAATCTAAATAAACTTAAGTCAGCAAAGCCCGGCCATGCCTAGTTTATTCAAAGGAGATATTGGTGTACTGAGTAGCCGACCTGCTCACTATGGCCCTGTGGAAAGTAGACGACCCGGCTCCCGACCACAGGCAAAGACACAAGGGGCCCAGCGCATGCATGCCACAGCTCCGAGTTCAGACACCTTTGTTCCCCTGCAAAATGCCAAACACACATGAGCGGAACAGCAAAGCACCAGAAAGCAGAGTTCATGTGAAGCTACTATTTGTACATGGCCACAAACAAGAGGAGACTCAGTGAGTATCAATAATGCTATAACATGGGAGCAATGAACGGAACGAAGCAATGCAAGCAATTTTTTTAGTGCAAGTCAGCAATGGAGATGCAGGTATGTAATCATGCACACAGAAGCAAAGCCAATTTTGCTAATGCGTTTACCATCTTCAACTCAAAGCGCCTACCACAACATTCGATAGTCCATAGTCCACTAAACAATGCAGAAAGTAGCACAAGTTGAGAAATGAACAACTGAAACAATGTCGAAATTGTGAGACGCGCCGTACCATCGTTCTCCGGCAAGGGCTGCGGCATCTCGGAAGGGGGGAGCTTCATCTCCAATCCGCAATGCGACCGACGCCAAGAGCACCGAACTCCGCCGCACCCCGACGAGCCACCACCAGAGCAGCTGCTCCTCAGCGCCCCATCATGCTCCCAGCAGCAACGCCTGCCTTCCTCCCTTGCGCCCAGAACATCCCTTCCATCTGCTGCTGCTGCTTCCTCTCACCTGCCTTCCCCTTCCCAGGAAGCAGCAGCCGCCTCAGCTTGCCGCAACACCTACCCGAAGCCCGGGCCATTGCGGCAAACCATCTCCACCGCGGACCTCATCGCTCCCAAATCCCAACCACTCTCGCTGAGCAAACTTTTCAGTCGGAACAGGGAAGCGCCGCCTCAAAGCTCCAATCTTCCCCCCAAGAGATGAAGAAAAGCACCAAAACGAGCACAGCTCGATCCAATAAGACGGATTTTTCGCAGAAGCCGGAACAAATGCGCGGAGAAACCAAGGGAGGCGGCTGGCCCCGAGCTCATAAGATCATGAAGCAGCTAAGAACCGCAGCTTCCGGAGCACAGCCCAAGCATCCGTGCCACCGAGAACCGCGACGACTCACCGGAACCGCCTCAAGTGGCCATTGCGCGCGCGCTCCGAGACCAAGCACGTGCAACACCACGGCGACCGAACCCACCTCGGGCACCGCCACAACACGCGCCTCCGGAGCTCGCGAAACCGCCGCCTAGCTCAGGAGATCGTGGGCTGCGGCGCCCTGGTGCGGTCTAATCCGGCTCCGAGCGCCGAGCAGCGTACCATTCGCCAACGGCGGCCGAATCAGACGCCGCGACCACGAGGCGGGAGCTGGGAGCCCGACGGAGGCCGGTAGGGTTGTCGCCGTGGTAGGGGGCGCCTCGGTCCCGGTGAGCCCTAGGGGCTAGGTGGCCATGGCCGGATCAAGAAGCGGAAGCTGGAAGGGGTGTTTTTTAAATTTTCTTTTTTATTTCTGTTTGGCACCGCCCACCCGCGCCCCCGGTAGTAAAAAGCTGAAAATGTCAGTTTTAAGGTTTCACTTGGTTGAACTGAAATAAATTTATTTGTAACTAAAATTATATTGTAGTTAGATAAAATTACACTATAACTGATTGTGACTTATTTGACGTAACTAAATTTAAAAAAATAAAAATGAAAAAAGAGTAGCCCATCATAGACAATGCAAATGAATACAGGGAAAAAAGAATCAGCGAAAAAGCTCAAAAAAGACAAAAAGTCAGAAAAAGACGAAATTTATGAATAGTGAAAAATAAACTAGAAGTCAGAAGCTCATGCCGAAATGAGCAGAGCCTAATGGCTGTACTTTATAAGCGGCTGTTGTTTTTTGGGCTATATCTAGTAGTTTTTTTGTCTATATTCTTGTATGATAGTGAATAGCAAAAACGTCGATACGGACGATGCATACGGTTTATCGGGAGGAAAACGGGGAGAGCTTCTCAGGGTAGTAAAAAACTGACAATGTCATATTAAGGGCTATTCTTTAGAAGCGGCTAATGTTTGTTGGGCTATACCTAATGGTTTTTTTGTCTGTATTTTTTATATGATAATGAATGGCAAAGTCGTCGATGCGGACGACACATACGGTTTTAGATTTAGAAAGCCGTTTAAAGAACCCACTTCAAAAGGCTGCTCCATCTGGACTTTCGAAAAAAACAAAAGCACAAAAGAACATGACCTTGTTTCTTCCATTTAACTCATTTACAGCTCAAATTCTATTTTTTGCAACTGTAGATGTTTTGATCGGGCTTCTTTTTAAAAACTAGTTGAATTCCCCGTGCAATCACGCGGCTAGCTATTACAACACCTCTACAAATAGCGTTGTATTTGTTATCTAACTCTAATACTTATAAATGACTGAAAATATTTGTTACCTGCGAGCCTCGATTTTTTTTTATGGCCCTAGATGCAGCGCTAGTCTTGCCATAACAAAAAAGATGTGGCAATGTTCAAGTCAAATGGTCATAACTCATAAGTAGAGGAATATGGAATATAATTCCACGGGTGTCCATGAAAATAAAAGAACAACTAAGGGGCCAAAGTAGAAACCACCTATCCTTGTTTGCAAAGAATAAAGGCACTCCCACCGATCTATATCAGCAATGTTTATTACTAATAAATAGATATATGCTTAGAATGAGAGATGATGTGATAAAAAGTTATGGAAAAGATAAGAAAGTAGTGTATTATACCAGAAATTGGGTTCTTTTGGATTTATACTTAGGCTTTGGCTTTCATTACTACAGTAACAACTTTAAAACTATGCGTTTTTTCAAGACAGGGTCTATATGTAGATTGTAGGTAACACTGTACAGAGTTCAGATATACTAGCTAAAATTGTACGAGACTATTTTCTCTACGTACTATCTCCAACGAGCAACCATAATTCAAAAACTATAAGCCAAAGCGACGACACAAAAGAACCCATCAATTGCATGGGCACAAAAAAACAAGAAGAAAATATAACTAATACATTCATCAGAGAGTAGAGTAGTGTCCATAGTATTAAACCCATATAATAGATATGTGTAAGAAAAAGATAGGTTTGAGAGAGAAAGATAATATTTATTATTGATATTATACATTGAGAAGGCTATGTCTAATATTATGGGTGCCTTCAATAGACTTAGCCTTTGGCTTATCACTTTCTACTACAGTAACTATCTTTTAAATAATATGTCTTTTTAATACGAGATCTACAGGTAGATTATAGTGCACACTGTACCGAGTTCAGATATATCGACTAAAATTATATACGACTATTTTTTTTTATATACTGTATTTCATAAATAAGCAGAATTCAAAAGCTATAAACAAAAATGTATTTCATAAATAAGCAGAATTCAAAAGCTATAAACAAAAATCAAAACCAAGCAACAAAACTCACCCTAACTAGAGGTGACGTAGAACCCGTAATACCACCAGTGGAGCGCCCTAACCACCCACCTCATTCCGTTCTGTACGCGACAATGATGCGAGCATTCGATCAAACCGCGCAAAGCTACCTGCTCACGCTTCCTCCTCTCCCGCCCACAGGTCTCGTCAACCGTCTGCCTCGAGATCCGCGACGACCACGCCATCTGGACGGCGCAGAAAGCTCGAGGCGACGAAGACTGACGAGGGCACGTGCAGGGGTAGCACCGTCATTTCCGCCCACGCTCTCTCCGTACGAGGAATCGGCCCTTTTCGTGGCCACTGTTAACGCGGTCGCCGGGAGGATTTACGCCGTCGGATCGGGGGATGGACGGTGGGGATTACCTTCATTGGGGTGCACTCGCACGAGGGGGAAGTGGCGTGCTGTGCTGCTGCCATGTGGAATGGCTGCGAGCGTGTACTCCGTGCAGTTCTCAAGGTTGGACCTATTTATATTAGTTTTTCTTGATAATTTTGGTTTTAGTTTATATAGAAACAGAGAGATGTATGAAGAGAGAAACTTATCTATGATTTTAGCCATTATAAATAAAGTTAATACAATATGTATTACAATTGACTAGTAAACTCTGTATTGAAAATATATTCTATTTAAAAGTTAGGTATTATAAAAAATAATTTTTAGAAGCTAATGTGAACATGGCCATGCTCCTGCATTGGGATTTTGGTGACATTTGCACCAGTAATCTTGTGATAAACTTCATGTTGATTGCGTTGTGATAAACTTCACGTTGATTGTGTTGTGATTGTACTCATGGAGAGTCATGTAGATTTGTAGATTTTTTTTGTGCTTTTGATATCACCCCACCCCCCTAGTACTACTCATGTAAGGCGACTAGATTTCTTGTAAACTATGTGCTTTGGCCATGGAATATTTCTTACTAGTAATCAGGTAATGCACGTACCAGCCTCAGAAAAAGGATCTGTTTAATATGTTTACGGTTTATAGTTTTTAGCTGAAAATTTTAAATTTTAGCTGTTTGCGATAGAGATTACGAAGAGAGATATTCGCTTGCGATTTTGCTTGATATAGATGTTAGGCTTTTAACGTGTACTGCAATTAATTTGTAGACCCCGTCTTAAAAATACTCTGTTTAAAAATTTTATACTATAGCAAAAATCAAAAGCTGTTTTTAGAAGCCGTTAAAAAATATGCCCAAAATGCGGTTCGATCTTATAATGAAGCATAGCTATTACTAGAGAAGGTAGCTTATTTTACACCCGTCTGTCTTATCACCTAGCAAATTAGTACTAATGTGATTACTTAGAGAAATGTACATCATGCAAGCTTACTGTCCCACGTGTAAGAAACAGTGGTCGGTGCCCTTACCAAATGGTGGGGTGCACTCTGTAGTTTGTGCTCACTGAACCAAGGCTGAGAGATCTGACGTGTGACATGGGGGACCTTTCCGCGAATACAAACTTCTCCCTGGGCATCCCCGCAAAAGCCACCACCACTCTCGCTGCTGACTTGCACGGATTTTTTTACCGCCTCGCTTTGCTCGCGCTCCGTGCCCGCGTGCCCTCTTTCCGTTTTTACCTTTTTAACCTTTTAGTTTTAACCCAGTACCACCCCCCTTCGATGCGGTCCTGACACAGGCCCGTCCCGTCCGTACGCCTCCTCCCCCGCCGCACCCACTGACATCCCGGACCCACTCTGCCCGCGTCCGTGTGGTCTTCCCACCTGGGTGTGCGAGGGCGTGTGGAAAGGCGCGCGAGGCGGTGGCCGTACGCGGCGCGGCGCCGACACGATGGGACCTGACGGGGCGCGACGGCAGCCGTCCGATGCGTGGGCCCGCGACGGGACGCCTCGTCCGGTTCCGTTGCGCTGCGCGGCGGCCTCACTGACGGGCGGGGCCCGCGGGAACAGGCATAGTAGTGCTATGAACCGAGGTGACGTGTCGGGCAGGCCCCGGCTGCGCTGGTCTGGGCCGAAATCAGTGGCCCATTGGCAATGCCATTTAGGCCCACGAGTGAGTTTCGAGTGGATGGGCTTAGCTTAGTCCAGCCCAAGCATGGAAGCATTTTGAGCCGGACGCCAAGCGGGAGCAAAAAGACAGGTGCCAACGAATTTTATGTAAATAATATATTTTTATGATATTACATGAATATATTATTAATAAAAATGTATTACTAAAAAATTAAGTGTCAAGGCCGCAGGCACGTGGCCAGCCACTACTATCTAGCAGCCTCTTGTGTATGTTTTCCCCCAGTAGATTTCTTCGGTTACAATGTATGTGTTTTATGAAGAAGTTATTGATGCCTCTGTTGTTGTACAAATCACATTATATAGCTACATAATAAAGACCTGTTGCTTTCTCTTCTCTCTTCTACCGATTTTGTCCACCTTACTCGTGTACAGTGATAAACACACCACAACTGAAGAAGTATGTAACAACGAAGCATGCTAGAAACACCAGCACAGAGTGTGCTTTATTGCTTGTATCAAGTGGTACATATATGGGACAGTCCTATCGAAAAGTGACAACCATATGTTTGATTGGTTTGGCTTTGATCAACTCGGCTTCGGCTTCTGCTTCTGCCTTCTGGCTTATTTTTCACTATTTATAAGTTTCGTCTTTTTTTGAACTTTTGGCTTTTTGTTGAGCTTTTTTGCCGGTTCTTTTTTTTCCCGTATTTGTTTGTATTATACGTAATGGGCTAACATATTTTTTTATTTTTAAATTTTTAAAATTTAATTATGCTAAATAAACCTCTGTCAGCTACAGTGCTTTTTTCAGCCAGCTACAGTGTTTTCAGCCATAAGCCACGAGCTTTTCAGCCGAACCGATCACCACGAATCATTCCATCTGGACGATGGATGCAAATGTTCTCTTCAGATGTTTAACATGGTATCACAAAAAAACAAATCCAGATACTTAACCATGGTATTAAAAAAACAAATGAATATAGACCGTCCATCCTACAAACTAAACACACCGTTCAGATCACCCAACGCAAACGACGATGCGGTGGGAGAGTAACCAGTAACGATGACATGAGTGCATTACTGTAGTAGCAGTAACATCCAAATTAACTCCAAATAAACACATGGATTAACCCCGAACACCATGAAAGTAAAAGTAAAACCACACGAGTAACCCACCACCATAAGTAACCGCCAGGTCAGCAGCCACGGCCTAATCGCAATGGTTACCTCATAACCACCCATCACTTTCCCTTGCCCTTCAATTCCCCGGTTCTTCCCGGACCCCTAGCCGGGAAGAACAACGCCATTCCGGATCCGGGCCCGCTTCCGGACCCGGAAACCCACCCTCGCCGCCGGCCGCCGCCATGAAGCGCGCGCGGAGCTCCGAGATCTTCTTGGGAGGCCGGTGCCGCGCGCGCCGCCGGGTGGCGCCTCTCCTCGCCGCGGCGGCCTTCGCGTACCTCCTGTTCGTGTCCGTCAAGCTTGCCGGCCTCGGTAGCGCGGTCCCTGCGGCTGTCAGCCGTCCGGCCACCGCCGTCTCGGGCGAGCCGCTGCAGCGCCGGCTCGAGTTGCCGGCGTCCCACGCTCGCGCTGCTGGGGGCGCTGTCGCAGGGTACGGCCGCATCACCGGGGAGATCCTCCGGCGCCACGAAGCTGGCGGAGGCAGGAGGCGGTGGGGCCTGCTGGGCAACTTCTCCGAGCTCGAGCGCATGGCCAGCGAGGCGTGGGCGCTCGGCGCCAAGGCTTGGGAGGAGGCCTCCGCGTTCACCGGCGACGTGGACTCCATCGTCTCGGGCGACGGCGGGGAGACCAAGTGCCCCAGCTCGCTCGCCCTCGGCGGCGTCGATGGCGAGACGGCCGTGTTCCTGCAGTGCGGGCTGGCGGTGGGGTCGGCCGTGACTGTGGTGGGGACGGCGCGGGCGGCGCGGCCGGAGTATGCGGAGGCGCTGGAGCGGAGCGGGGTCGGGAACGGGACAGTGATGGTGGCGCAGTTCGCGGTGGAGCTGCGTGGCGTGCGCGCCGCCGACGGCGAGGAGCCACCCAGGATCCTCCACCTCAACCCGCGGCTGCGCGGCGACTGGAGCCAGCGACCCGTGCTGGAGATGAACACCTGCTTCCGCATGCAGTGGGGCAAGGCGCAGCGCTGCGACGGCACTCCCTCCAAGGACGACGACCATGGTGCGTGCCCTATACCCGTTCTTGCTTCGCATTCGTAACTATAATTGAAAACTTTAAATTGCCTTGCATTGCAATTAGTTGTACGCAAGCTTATTTAATTGCTGGATTTCTGCTTCAGACGCGAGAACAATGCAATTCTGCTGGTTCTTCAGAAATGCTAAGTAACTAGTAGTCTGTATGGATCAAGATACCATTGATATGCTGATGTGGTAGGGTTTGAAGGAGACAACAGGGCGCAGATCGCCCCTGACCCTTGCGGTCAGGGCTCTGATCAGGTCGTAACTTTTGAGGAATAGATCTTTTATTGCCTTCTCAAAATCAACCGGTACCCTTTATATACTCAGGGTCCTTCCTAACAAGCCGATGCTAAATATAGATATCATAGTACAACTCTATCATACTAATACTAAGGAACTGCTAACGAAACATTAGCCATCCAGTACTTATTTCTTCCTTAAGTAGCGGTCGGGTTGCCTGCTGCCGCCTCTGCCGAACTGGAGCCAACGTCCCCTGGTGCCGCAGCCTCTGTTGCTGAGCCGCTCTCCGTAGCGCGTCTAGCAATTGTCGCTGCTGCTGTGCTGTTCTCAGCGATCTGCCGTGGCCGGCATAGCTCGTAGACTTTTCCCACAAAAGCGTCCACAACATATGCATCCTTTTACATTTCGGTTCATTTTAATTAGTTACTGGTTATTTTGACTGGTTGAAGTAATGATGCTTGTTCCTGATTCTTGTATAATTGTGTTTGTTTACAATGGTGGTTGCTATGTATTGAGTGAGCCCACATTGTAAGCTAAAAGGGGAGACTTTGCCTGCAAGACTAGCAAAGGTTGCTAAATTGATACTGTGTAATTGCCTCATGCTCCAGAATTTCCAATTTTATGAATCATATTGTAATGTACTGTCTGCATCATTTTTTGCCAGTCTGTTTCCCCAAATGCTAACTGTTACTACATTATGGCTGCATCGCCTGTACCTACGCTTACAGTTTTGTTTTGTCATTATGTGCAGTCGATGGGTTTAAAAAATGTGAGAAATGGGAGCGGAGCAACACTGCTGATTCAAAACAAACAAAGACAAGCTCATGGTTGAACAGGTTCATCGGCCGAGCAAAGAAACCAGAAATGAGATGGCCGTACCCATTTTCGGAGGGGAAAATGTTTGTTCTCACTATCCAGGCCGGTGTCCAAGGATACCATATCAATGTGGGAGGTCGTCATGTCGCCTCATTTCCTCATAGGATGGTTAGTTTTCTGTTCCTTTGACAAAGATTTCATTCCACTGTACAGAACTACAAATGTTGTACAGTTCTTGTGAATGAAATTACTGAGTACTTCTTTTGGTTGTCAATGTTTATCAGGGATTCGCTCTCGAAGATGCAATGAGTTTAGCTGTTACAGGGGGCATAGACGTTCACTCTGTATATGCAACCTCTCTTCCAAAGGCCCATCCTAGTTTTTCTCTCCAACAGGTCTTGGAAATGTCCGATAGGTGGAAAGCTCGCCCGTTACCAGAGGAACCAATTCAGCTTTTTATCGGCATCCTCTCCTCTACAAACCATTTCGCTGAGCGCATGGCTATAAGAAAAACCTGGATGCAGTTTCCTGCCATCCAGTTGGGAAATGCGGTTGCTCGGTTCTTTGTGGCGCTGGTAAGATAAGTTCTCATGATTTTACAACGTTTTAGTCCCTTTTGTTGACATATGCTAATGCTATGCTGCAGTTTGATCTCCGTATATACATCAGTACTGTAAGAAGTTAATTCAAATAATTGCAAAATAACATACAGTAACATCATGAGTCCATGACCTGTTTGCTTCTGTAGAGCCATAGAAAAGAGATAAATGCAGCACTAAAGAAGGAAGCAGAATATTTTGGAGATGTTGTCATTCTGCCATTCATCGACCGGTATGAGCTGGTGGTTCTGAAAACAGTTGCGATATGTCAATACGGGGTAAGTCTTGCTACAGTTCTTTGCATCTTAGATTGCTTTTGCCAATGTTGCCATCAGCATCCATGTTTTCCTCAAGCAAATGTTGTCGTCATTCGTATGTAGGTGCAAAATGTTACTGCAGAGTATATCATGAAGTGCGATGATGATAACTTTGTGAGGCTGGATGTAGTATTGCAACAAATCTCTGTCTACAACAAAACCATGCCTCTTTATCTTGGCAACCTAAATCTCTTACACAGGCCTCTCCGAAATGGTAAATGGGCCGTGACCTATGAGGTACCTCCACTTTGTACAACATAGACTTTATGAATTTACATGCGTTTGGTTACTCATACAAAGCGAATGCCTGCAGGAATGGCCGGAAGCGGTGTATCCTCCATATGCCAATGGACCTGGCTATGTCATCTCAATCGACATTGCAAGAGAGATTGTATCCCGCCATGCAAATCATTCCCTAAGGGTGAGGCTTATACCGAACAGCACTGCATCTGTTTCCCCTGCATTTACCATCAACACTGTCTAATGGCCATCTGCTGCTTGCAGTTGTTCAAGATGGAAGATGTGAGCATGGGCATGTGGGTCGAAGACTACAACGCCACCACTCCTGTCCAGTACATCCACAATTGGAGGTTCTGCCAATACGGCTGCGTGGATAACTACTTCACTGCGCACTACCAGTCCCCTAGGCAGATGTTGTGCCTCTCGGATAAACTGTCGACAGGCCGAGCACACTGCTGCAACTACAGATGACATGGCACTCCAAGATTTCGTTTGAACAACTGACGGTGTAGGCAACATCCCCATCACGGCATTGTGTTCCATTTGCACGACTGACGGCAGAGACCATCTCACCATTGTATGTTCTCTACACGAGACACATCGATCTGAATGTGATCAACTGTGCATGCTTCACCTCCTGGAACTCATATGCTGTTTCTACTAAACAAATTTTGGGTCATTGAGGTGAAGGCGAACATGAGAGTGAGTGACAAAATCCACATTAGCTGCTTGTGCAGGGGCAAGTCCTTTTGTAGGGCTGCAAATCTGTAATGCGTGCACTGATTGGAGGACAGTTGTGGATGAATGAGATGGCCCCATTGCCTGTTTTCGTGTGTCAGTCAGTCTGCAATGTATTGCCCTCCCATTTTCTTGGACGCCATGAGTGACCATGTCTTTATCTTGCAGAGGGAATTGATGTGATGGTCGACATTGCTGTCATGTTGTGTAGTAGCTCTGTAGTGAGCTCACTCTACTAGTGCAAGCTACGAAGGCTAAGGGTGCCTTTGTTTGAGCTTTTGAGGGCTGCTTTTGCTTTCAAAATGCCAAAAGTCAACTAAAGGGGTGGAAATCAGAAGCTGCTTTTTCAGAAGCAGCTATTTTTGGGTAGTACAGTTTTGAAAGCACTTTGGATCCTGCTTTTGGCTTTTGAGTTTCTGCTTTTTGAAATGGTGAAAATAGAGAGTTGTTTCACAGTTGTTTCAAGGAAAATAGAGATAGGAGGTAAGTTTATACTTGTTTGAACCAAACAGCTTACAGCTTTTTCACAGCCCACAACCTATAGCAGCTTTTCCACAGCTCACAGCAGCTTTTTCAGAAGCCACAGCTCAACCAAACACACCCTAAAACGGCCACTGAAAGGACAATTCACCAAAACACGCAGCTCACCAAAACGGCCACTGATAGGATTTCTAATGAGAGAATGTTCTTGTAAGGCTATGTGTAGTCCGCAATTTCAGATCAGGTTTCTGGCCAAATCAATGACGTAGCATGAGACAGTATTCCTCACGCCGATCAGAAAAACAAATTAATTCGTCTCCCCTTTTGTGTTTGTTTCGAAGGGGAAGTGGTCGTGTTTATCTGGTGTATACGCGTAGTAGAGTGTTCTCTTGCTGCTTTGAAATATACTTGTGGTTTCTGCTGTTCTGCGTGGCATGGGAGCTGGACCCATGGCTAGTCGGCTTCACAAAGTGTCTGCCGAAACATCAATCATTGCATCCATCAACACGAGCATCCCATGTCTGAAAGATATATCCGGTTTTGCATGCTTAATCGATAGCTACGTGCTCAGAAGCTACTGAAACCTACTTGTAAGGATAGTGAAGAGAACTGGCATCTCGACCTTTCAAAAGCTGGTGATTTTGTCCTAATTAAGTAACTCCTTGCAAACAAACTTACAACAAGAGCAAATTAAACTAAGCAAACTGTAACACGGGTAGTACATGCACACTACGCAATCACCTCTTGCGTCAGATCAGCTCCGACAGGGGCAGCCGGTCGTCCGGCACGGGGCAGGCCTTCGCGCTCCCGCTCCGGCAGCACGCCGGCACCCACTGGCCGTCCGCGGCTGGTACCGCCACGCCGGGATGCGCGCCTCGCCACGCAGCATGTTCCATGCTTGCGCCCGGTTCCTAGCCTCTGCATCACTCTGTTCGTCACATTCCAAGAGAGACCAACAGGGTAGCCCATCCAACGATGTCAATTCTCATGTAGTAATTTGGGTCTCAATACACGCCCCTATCTTTTTGATCTTTTCAGTTAGATTTCAATTTCAACTTCTTTAGTAATTATTATTTATTAGGTTAATGAACTATAGCTAAAAATTATAAGTCGCACTCGAAAACAAATATATGTGTAACTGAGCAGCTGCTCAGAGGTGGTGATCGGTTCGGCTAAAAAGCTCATGGCTGAAAACACTGTAGCCGGCTGAAAAAAACACTGTAGCTGACAGAGGCTTATTTAGCATAATTAAATTTAAAAAAAATAAAATATAAAAAAATTGGTTAGCCCATTACGTATAATACAAACAAATACGGGAAACAATAACTGAGCTTACTTGGGCCACTCCCGCTCGACTTCCTCCGCCGTCAAACACACAACCATCATCAGGACTAAGTCAAATTCTAGAAATCAAATAAAAAACAAGTATTAAACTTACCTCTATTCTCAAAAAAGGTGGCAACCTCACTATATATTGGGTTCAAAAAATAGAAAGAGGAAAAGATACAGAGGCACCGGTGACGCCATGGGAGCACAGGTACAGTGCGCGACGCGCGCGCACATGGCTACAGATTACAGAAGCGACGTCAACGCAGAGGAGGGATGGCGTAGCGGCAACCCGTACGCGCAGGGCGGCGGCGGGCCCCGACCCGACGTCGGAGCCTAGCAGACTCGCTCCAGAGCCTAGATAGAGAGAGAGAGAAGAGAGATACAGTTGCAGTACGTCGTGGCGGCGATCGGATCGCATCACGGGGCCGGCCGGCCGGATCACCCAACCTGCGGCTTCGTCTCGTATCGTCCTGCATGCAACTCACTGCAGACACTTCATCCCCCTCCTGCACGCAGAATCGCCGGCTCTGATCTTTCTAAGCCTCTTGCGCCTGTCGTCGTGTGCTCCAATATTCCTTTCACTGTACCTAGCCTAGCCTCACCCTTCACCCCGGTGTGTGGTAAAGGTTGTGATCAAAATGGCTGAAAAGCCCGTGGCTTATGGCTGAAAACACTGTAGCTGGCTGAAAAAAGCACTGTAGCTGACAGAGGCTTATTTACCATAATTAAATTTAAAAAAATTTAAAAATAGAAAAAACATATTAGCCCATCACGTATAATGTAAACAAATACGAGGAAAAAAAGAACCGGTAAAAAAACTCAAAAAAAGCCAAAAGTTCAGAAAAAGACGAAATTTATGAATAGTGCAAAAATAAGCTGAAGCCAAAAGCTCAAGCCATTTTGATCACACCCAAAAGCTCAAAAAGTCCACTGCCACTGTCAACTTTGGGCTTCGGAAGCTTTTGAGTTCAGACCGGATCCCTCTTTCCTTACTTGGAAAGGCTCGCCATCCAGCGGTAAGCCGGCCGGTAAGCCCTGCTTGCTTAGGCTTAACCTTTTAATTTCTGATTTATTTTCCACTATTCAATAATTTTATCTTTTTCTGATTTTTTTAGTTTTTTAGCTTTTTTGTCGGTTCTATTTTTTCGTATTCGTTTATACTGTCGCGGACGGGTTAACCTATTTTTTCTATTTTTAATTTAATTACGTCAAATAAGCCACTGCAGCTACAGTAATTTTCAGCCAAAAACCACTTAAAATAAGCCATTTTGAATAGGGAAGTAAGCCGGAAGCCCTTTTCTTTTGTCAATTTGTTCCGTAAGAGCACGAGCAGAAAAGCTTATGGTAGTACGGATAAAGAAGGGAATGGCGTTGGGAGACTGCTACCGATGCTTTTGCAGCTCCTCCTTACGTTCGGAAATCAGGATTACTAGCAGCATAGGCGCGGCGACACGCCGCGCCAGCCACCGTGTGCACCGAAGTAAAAGAGGCGATAATTTGTGAGGAGTTTTTTTTTAAAAAAATCGAGGGTACATGCGTATTTTCGAAAAAGTTAAAGGGTTTTTCCGTAAAAATTGAGGACCCGTATGTAATGAAATGAGGACCCGTACGCAATTTAGAAAACCGCGGGGCGCCATCCTGCAAATTGGAGGGGGTTTTTCAGAAAAATCCGCCGCAAAAAAAACCCGCCAGGACCTGTTCGCGAGAAAAAGGACCTGTTCGCGAAGAAAAAGGACTTGTACGTAAATTCCGGAAAACAGGAGGAAAACCCCTCCCCTGACCGTACAGGAATCCCCCCGCCACGCGGCGGCCAGCGCGCGCGGGCGGGGGACGTGGCCGAGCGGGGGGGCGGGGAATCCCCCCGCTATAATAGGGGGTAGTATTATAGGACGAGATCGTGTATTCTTTGTGCTTTCCATCCAGTTTTGACCTCCCCCTTTGGCCTTTCCTTCCCCCTGCAAAAGAGATCGAAGCTATCGCTCTGGAAACACTAGTCCAACCAATGAACACGCTCCATCTGTTTCGTTGTCTTCTTCAGAATTCCAGTTAAAATGCAAACCGACGTGTAGTAACAGCAGCAGCACAATGGTAATCACGCAGAAACTAATTAAACACGGTGGGATTAAACGTTGAAGTTTCCCCCTCGATTCTCCGAGCAATTTAACGAAGCCGATCCCCCCTCCAAGGGAGCCATCAATATGGCTTCCATAAGCTGGTTTTAAATTTTTTAAATTTAATTATGCTAAATAAGCCTCTGTCAGCTACAGTACTTTTTTCAGTCAGCTACAGTGTTTTCAGCCATAAGCCGTGAGCTTTTCAGCCGAACCGATCACCCCAAATCCTTTTTTGCACGCTACAGTGCTACGCCTGTCGAGCTCCCGTAAGGTCACAGTGTATGCACCGTGTATGTATTTAATTAGTGTTAATTGTATTTAAATATAGCTAATTATGCACTCTAATTAGGTACTAGTAACCCTGCATTAACCGCAGCAGCTAATTTATGCGTACCAACTTAACTAGGCTTGTTTGGTTGCCTGCATGAGCTGATGCAGGCTGCATGAGCGTGGCCAGGCTGCGGAGGGAAGCTTCCCTCCTCAGCCGCGTTCCTCCTCAGGCTGACTCCAGTTGTTTTTTTGCATCCGCTCGTGCATGCTCTCTCCTCTCCGCAGCCAACCAAACACTATCTCCCTGCATGCGCTGGTACGAGCCACCCGCATGCAGGCAACCAAACAGACTCTATGAGTACTAACAGAGCCACGTTCCTCGCCGTCGAATGCTGAAGCATTTTGACCGTATCGACCGCTCCATTTTCGACGGCTAGTGATCGTTCACGCCACGTTCACTTCAGCGTGGGCACCAAATTACAACACATGCCTACCTAGAATACTTCCACTGGTACACCACTTAATTACTAATCCTCCACTGCTTAAACAATGTGCCCTATTAAACCATTTTGTGCATGCCATGGGACAGGAGCGGCAATATTCGCGCCGCGTTGGTAGGGGACAGGGGTCCTACCTCACATAGGCATAAAATTAGAAATAATATTTCTAATATATGATAATTAGCAAACATCTCACTCAACTAATTTCTTCTTTCTTATCTCACCTCCTCTCACTCCTTTTTATGAATCCCCATTCTTTAGCTTTCTTAATCCTCTCAAATATATAATGTCTTGTATAAGATAATACTACCATATCTCTCTTAATTACTCTTCCACATCATCCTTTTGCTTATTTGGCATGGTATAGATATTGCTTACATCACTCCTTTGGGAGTGCCGCCAACTAGTATTTATTAGTGCTGTCCACTGGGCTGCACCGGGCTGGCACCGAATGAGCCCGGTCTAGTTATGGCCCGTTTAGGCACGGCAAATAAATAGGTCGTGCTGTGTTAGCCCACAGGCCGAGGTCTGAGCCCAGACACAGCCCACTGCATGTGCACGGGTATGGTTAGGCCTTAACGGGCCATGCCGGCACAGTTGGCCCATTAAGACGAGAAAAAAAAAGAAAATTTTAAAAAAATATAGAAAATTACAACAAAATTATAGAAAAATGTACACATTGTTAATCATCAAGATAATTATTTTTAATGATATAGTGAACTTTATTAACTTGTTAAATTACATGGTATGGCTGCCTCATTAAAAACTTTACCAAGAAAAAACTTAACTTAAGAAAAATACTGGTAAAGAAAAAAGAGTACATCCTATAAAGCTCACTAGTGACTACATCTTAAGAAAAAATATTAAAAATTATATTCATTGCTATCTAGATACAAATTCTTAAAATATTTTTCTTGGTCTCTATTTTCTGCAGTATGTTGGAGTCTTGATTCAGCTTATTCCCAGTCTTTGATGGTCTGAAGGATTTCGACCATCTCATTCGAGAGACTTATTCTCCGCTCCTCGATTATTCTTCTAGATAGACTGAAGGCTGACTCCGAGGAGGCCGTAGAGACAGGAACAATCAACATATCATGTGCTAATATGAATAGCACTAGATATGTTACTTTCTGGGTTTGCCACCACGAGAGGATGTCCAACTCTTGCTCTAAGCTGACGCTATCACTGTTGAGATAGCTTAATAGGTCTCCGGTGCTTTGTCGCCTTCCTCTTCCTAACTGATGTGTACCTGCACAAGAATCTCGAGAGGAAGAACAAAAAATTATACCCCATTGCATAGTCCCCCAGAGGTGCTAGGGGCTACCGAAGGTCTTTCCAAATGTACGAACCCAAATTTATTTTTGTATTTCTCGTATACCTCATATACGAGACCTAGTGTGAATGTTTGTGCGAAAAAATTGAATGTTGATAAGTTATTTCGAAAAGATTATACCGATAAACCGCTTCGAAAAGATAACGAATAATTTGTTTCATTTGTTTATTTGAGGAAAGTCATAAGTTATAAAACGAAAAGAACCCATCTATATGTATGTGGTCCATGCATGCTTGGTCAATCGCATTACAAAATTTTGTCTGAGATATGGTGCATTACGATTAAGACATTAGGATGATCGCATAGGGGTTGGACTATATTCTACATATACATGTTGGAAGGGGGTGCTAATCAAAAAGGTAATTATTGACTAATGTAACATCAAATTCTGAGGTTTCTTGCTCAGAAGCATCAATGTTTTCATTCAAACTTTGCTGCTGCGATCAAACTTTTTTAGTGGAGTGCTATAATGATCATTCGTCAAACCCTAGCATACGTGCTATATATCTAATACAGTACTAACAAATAGCTCAAGGGTACAGGACCCACATTGGCAGCATATGCATACTTCTGTCTTTGCTTTTTGAACCACTGAACCATGGGCCCGGCCATCTTTTGTACATAAATAATTCAATCCAATAATTACCTACAGACATTCTCTGATTCACTTGCACTATGATTCAGTGTGTTTTCTGATCATCAGCTTCTTATCATGTGGGTAGCAGCTATTCAATTTGAAAGGTAGCTATGGAGATCCACATGGTGGTGTGCACTATAATTGAAAAATGAGAACCCTAATCTTTGTTTTAAGGAAAGGAAACCCTAATCTTCTCATGAGGGTTCTTTGAAAATTGACTAGTGTTTAAAGAACTAAAGCTGCCACACTAATTAAGTATAGATTGTATTTTCTTATGAGGCATCTTTGTGAGGAAAAGAAAAGGGGGGAAAACACAGGAGAGTTCTAACTGGCGCGACTAGGTGTACTTATGGTTGGCATTTAGCCAGACAAATATGCATCATGGGTGTACTAATGATGCTAGTTAATTGAGCAGCTAGATTAATCAAGTACGCCCAGGTAGTCCTATCAGTTTGACACTAGTACTAGTACTTTGGAAGCCATTTACATGCTGCAAAGTGCAAACATGCTGCCAATATGGAGAAGTACTTCCCCTAGATAGTAAAATAAAAAGGCTCATGTACTAGCTCTTGTTTTCTTTAGGAAAAATATTTTATAAGAATCCGCAACCTTTGAAAAAGCTTGCAACTTTGGCTTCCTGCTCCGGTATTTTGAATCAGCTTTTCAAATATTGGTTGGTACTTGGTAACGAGTAATTAAGGACGACCCCCTCTCAAAAAAGAAAAGAAAAGAAAAACTAAGCACGATTCAACAACTATGATATTGTGAAGATTCAATACCCGCTACGTACATTTCACTTGCTTAACACTAGCCAACTATGATATCGATCAGTTGTTCAGTAGCTTGAGTCAGTGGCGAATCCGGTGACAAAATCAAGAGTAGGCTAAACTAGATTGTCACAAATATAGTATTATACTCTTGTGTAATTTAAATTCATATATAAATAGAAGAGAAACAAAGCAAAAGAGAAGAAATACAATGAAAGTACCTCAGTAATAGAAAACATATCGCAAAAATATATAAATATGCTTCCTATAAGTAGAGATCAGTTATCTACATACCAAAATAAAAAATAGAGAAAGAGCTAGTAGAGTTAAGCTAACTTGAGATAAATGCAGCAAATATAATTTTATGCAATCAAAATTCATACTATCATTAGTGAACATATGTTTGAATTTACGAAAGCATAAAATAAATTGATATATTGATTGGTTTGAAGTTGTTAGCATGCATAAAAGGATTAATCATAGCAAACATACTACTTTTCGTGGTTTCTAGTTCTCCCATTAACACTTCATTTTCACAGCTAGTGGTTGTGTTTCTTTAATTCTCTGACTCCACACGAGTTTTCTCATTGTGCAAAATAATTAAAGAGAAAGATAATCAAAGAGCAAGCTAGTAGATTGACAGCCGCAACTTCTTTCCCAATCCTAATCTTCCGCAAGCCTAGCAAGCATCATAGATGTAGGTGCCGGACCACCGGTAGAGGGTGGGCTTGAGCCCTACTATGCCCCCCGCTGAATTCGCCAATGGCTTGAGTTTGCAGTGTTTCATACGACCAAATTAGATCATATTCATATCGATTTACTTAATACGAACATTTAATTTTTAAAGCGGGTTTTACATTCCTCTCGATCTGAGGATAAGGTAGATGTTACGGATATATCATGTACGTCATTTCTCTTACTCTTATCATGCGCACGTATTTCTCGCTCACTTTTTTTTATATAATTACTATCTATTTTCAACTTCTTTTGATAATTATTATTTATTTTCAACTTAAAAATTATCCGTAAAAATTAATACGAACGCAGTGTACGTACTTGAAAGGGTCGGTCGGTCAATTTGAGACGTGCTGCAGTAGTGCTTGTTTCACTCTCCCACGTCATATCATTTTAAGAGGAGGACCGACAGAACGCAGTGCCACGTGCTCGATCGCACGCAAAAAGAAGCTGTCGAGAAGCTGCTTCCTCCTGGACCGGATCGGTATCCGGCAGCCATCTCGATGCCTCCACAGCCGGACACGTCACCCCCTCCACCAGCATCTCCATTTTTTTTGGAACCGGGGGGGGCGCAACGATGACGTGCACGCTGCCGCGCCTCAACGATGGAGTCCTTGTGATCGCGCGCGCATGCCGGCCGGCCGGGCTGCCTCCCCAGCGCGCAATGGCAAGAAGCAACCAACGACCCGCCGCAGCGGCCGCGTGAGGTGGTGAGTGTAGATTAAAATTGTACTGTACTAGCTAGTAGTATTTTCAAAAAAAAGTTATATTGTCAATTACAATAAAAATAGATGAGAGAAAAAAGTCAAAAAAAAAACGAAGTATGTCAAAATTAGAAATCAATACATTCGAAATAGTTTTTAACTTAAATAAGCCAAAAATATAAAAAAACAGAATCCAAAATCGATTAGACCGGGACTTAAATTTTACACACCAACCACATTAAAACGCTGCGAAAAGGCACGCTAGACTCATGGCGACATGTGGGGTGTCCTGATGCGCATGCGGCCACTACCCCCGTGCCGCGGCCAACCCTGGCCGACCGGTACGTCGGACAGATATGCACGCATGGACCCATGTGGTGCGTACGTGTTACTTTTTACCATTGCTGCTACTATCGTCGTTGTCATGCGTGGGAGATCTCTCCCTCTCGGCCCCACTTTGTTTCGGCTTAAGATTCTGGCTTTTAGTTCACTATTACTTGATTTCATCTTTTTAGGGTTTTTTTCCTTTTCTTTTTTCCATATTCGTTGCATTATTCGCAATGGGTTAACATAGTTTTCTATTTTTAATTTTTTTTAAATTTAATTATGCTAAATAAACTACGGTCCTATTCTTTTTCATTTTTTGGCTTCTGCTTTTAGCTTTTCTACAGTGATTAGTTTTTAAACGGAGTGTCTTTTAAGATGGGGTCTACTAGTTAATTGTAGTACATACTATACCGATTTTATTTATATCAGCAAAAATTGCATGTGAGTTTCTGTTACTCTGTAATCTCTCACACGAACAACCCAAATGCTACAAGCTGCACCTAAAAACCATAAACATCAGTCCAAAAACAGACCCTATAATTAGTTATAGTATAAAATAAATTATAAACTAATTTATTTCAGCCGAACAGAGCTCAGATCTCACGACTTGCCGGCGACTCCGGTTGATTCGCAACTGATGCTGCTGCTGGTGGTGGTTTGTTGGTCTATCCCGTCTCCCTCTCAGACAAATGGGTCCTCTCCTCGATCGCATGGCTCGGATCTGCCCCGGCCATGCTGCATGCATGTTCTGTTATTAATCACCGTACCTATGTACTAGCAGGATCAAACAAAATGTGCACTTTTGGATCCACCACGGTTAAATCAGTACACTTTTCGTCTCAGGGAAAAAAACATGTGCCTACTTTCGTTAAGTTACTGCACCACATAGGAGCGAGTATGCACGCAATATATAGGGCCTGTTTGGGACTGCTCTGCTCCATAAAAACCAGCTCCGCTCCATCAACTCCACCATAGAGTAGCTCCACTATGGAGTTTATGGAGCAGGTGCACCTGTTTGGCTTGTAGCTCTGCTCTAGCTCTAGTGATTGGAGGTTTTGGTGTGTATAACCATTTATGCCCTTGGGATATTGTATGTAAATGTTTTGACATATTTAGCTTTTGTAAGTTATTCTTATTATTTTAAAAATAATTTTTGCATATGTTTTCGTATAACATAAATGAAAAAAACCCTAGTTTTCTCACGGGAATTCTGCACTTCTCATACAGAGAATCCCACTTGATCGACTGCCTGCTACAAGTGAAATTTCTCAGATATTTCATATTTTCTAGCTAGCGTATATATGACCCATCCACCTCGATCTGTTAGTTCATGTTTGTGCGAGTCCTGCCGATGAACGGAATGGAGTGGGCGACGGAGGTCTGTGCAAAGGCGCGGAGGTCTGCGACGGCGTCGTCGAGCAGTAGGTCGATCTCGTGGACGGAGGTCGATCACGCGGACGCTTGCGGACAGCAGGCCGATCTCGCGGAAAGCAGGTTGATCTCGCGGACGGAGAGCGAGCTGAGGGCGGCGAGCATGGAGGGGTCCGCCTCGGCTCGGTCCCCGCTGCCGTCGAACAGCATCGGCTCATCCGCACTGGCGCCTACCGAGGCCGAGTACCGGCGTCGGGCGCGGGCGGGCGTACGGGATGCAAACCGACGGAGGGAGAAAGGGAATCTGTGTTTTCATTAACGAGTGGCAAGTGTGGGTAATTTTACCCTAACTCCATGAGAGAGTACAAAAATCCAAATCCTGGAGTACCCCTTGAGGTGCTCCACAAAAAACGTGGAGTTGGTCCTCAACTCCACCTTTTTCTTGGAGCGGAGTTTTAGGAGCTGGATGTGTTTGGCAAGACAAAGGTGGAGCGGAGCTGCAAAATCTGGAGTGAAGCAGTCCCAAACAGGCCCATAGTGTCATGAACAAAAGGGAAAGGAGCCAAACGGGCACCGTCGATCATCATCACGTACGCCAAGAACAGCACGGAGACAAAGCTAGCTAACGCATCCATCCATCCATGTCGCCAAGCTGGGGGTAAGGCCGGCCTGGACAGGCAGACGAGGCCCTTACCTGTTCCTTGGTTTGTACCAACGAACTCAATTCATTTCTCCTTGCTGTGTTCGTAGTACGCAATGATTTTGCTTGTGCTTTCGCAAGAATCCAATACAGTCTAATCCAGTTTAGCTCTGCTCAAAAAGCTTATTTTGAGTGGCTTATACCTAAAAAACACTGTAGGTGACTGAAAAATTTGAGTGACTTGTACCTGAAAAAACATTGTAGCTGACAGTGGCTTATTTGACGTAATTAAATTAAAAAAAATTAAAAATAGAAAAAATGTGTTAGCCCGTCATGGATAATATAAACGAATACGAGAAAAAAAGATCCGACAAAAAAGCTCAAAAAAACACAAAACCAAAAAAAATAAAATTGTTGAATAGTGAAAAATAAGTTAGAAGCCCAGAAATTTAAGCCGAAATAAGCAGGAGAGCACCACCGATCGATGCGTCTCCAGCAATCTCATCATCGGTCGATGGATCGATCGTGGACAGAACATGCACTGGGGCCTATTTGTTCGGTGAAAAGGGTTGGTTTTGGAGTCAACGGGTGCAGCTTTGGTGTGCCCCCCGTTGGGCCATGCACGCTTAATTTGCTTGTGCTTTGTAATTAGGACCATCGGCGCCGATTAGGCTGTCTTAATTTTCCCTAACAGGGATTAATTAAGGGCGCACAAGGCAAACTAAAGCTCGCGTTGTACATGCTAATCACGTAGGGAGAATGATGGGACAGGAGGAGGTGGCAACGCAATCATCATTTGGGCTTATTTTTAATGGCTTATGGCTGAAAACACTGTAGCCGGTTGAAAAAAACACTGTAGCTGACAGAAGCTTATTTAGCATAATTAAATTTAAAAAAATTAAAAAATATGTTAACCCATTACATATAATACAAACAAATACGAGAAAAGGGAACCGGCAAAAAAGCTCAACAAAAAGCCAAAAGTTCATAAAAAGATGAAATTTATGAATAGTGAAAAATAAATCGGAAGCTAAAAGCTGAAGCCCAACCGATCACCCCCGTTTCCCCACATCGTGATGATTTGGCACGTACATTTTTGTTCTATTGTGCTGTGGGATTTGCCAATTTGCACGGGCTCCATGTATGTACCTATGCCATGTAAGATTTACGATTGCAGGGAGTAAAATGCAATATGTAGGACCAAACCTTTTGGTAGCGTACGAGTTGTCCAAATCACGATGCCAACGTCAGTTGTCTATCAAGGGATCGACCCTTAGCTAATTTGGTCCGGCATAGGAGCGACGTAAGTGAAAGAATCTTGCTCCCACCAGGCACGAACACGTGCGGTCAAATTTCTGAATCTTTAATCAACGATATCTTTTGAAATATTTAAATTACATATATAAAAATTACTTTTTTGGTTTTGCAATATAACTCCATCGTGGAGATGAAACATGTAATTATTATCATATTTTCATCGTATGCTCTTACTTTAATGCTAAAAAAATAAGCAAGTAATTATAATATACCATTTAATATTGAGTAGATGTATGCATAGTCTAATGGTTTTAATTTTTTTCTTAAATTTAATGTTTTCATAGCATGTGCATATACTAGGCTTTGAACTTATATTGCGAAACGAGGAAGTATATTTATATATTTATCTCGAATAATACTTTCATAATATTATAATTTTATTATATTTTATAAATATATCATAATATACATTAGTGATTAAAGTTACATTTTAAAAATTATATCGATATTCAAAACAATATACATTTGTGATCATAGGAAATAAAAAGTTATTACTTCACTGTCCTAACTGCTTTGCTTAAAGTTTAGGGCCTGTTTGGAACAGAGGAATTTCACAGGAATTTTGCAAGAATTTTGCAGGAAACAGTTCAATTCCAGCAGGAATCGGGAAAAATTCCCGCATTCCAAACAGGGCCTTAACCTTTTGACCTGCTGGACTCCTGTAAATACTTAGATTAAGCCAATGCCGTGCAGTTTAGTTAATTGGACTTAATTTACAGCCGAGCATATTGACATTTAGGTCCCGACATAGTCACCGGCTACCATATAATAATCCCTTGCTTACGTACGTAAGAAGCAATCTTCGTCAACTTAGCCCTGATCAACTCAGCTTCGGCTTATGGCTTCTAGCTTATTTTTCACTATTCATAAGTTTCGTCTTTTTCTGAACTTTTGGCTTTTTGTTGAGCTTTTTGCCGGTTCTTTTTTCCCGTATTTGTTTGTATTATACGTAATGGGTTAACATATTTTTTTATATTTTTACATTTTTTAAATTTAATTATGCTAAATAAGCCTCTGTCAGTTACAGTGCTTTTTTCAGTCAGCTACAGTGTTTTCAGCCATAAGCTTTTCAGCCGAACCGATCACCACCAATAATTAGTGGCCTTTTAACCGTACGGTGCTTCTACACTTGTTGCTCGGTACGCGCACATGGTATATACGTGTTCAAATTTTTCGTGGTCTTCTAGAATCCAAGGGAAAATAGGAAGCAAGAAAGTCGCCGTGACCTGGAAATTCGAGTATTTGTGTACCATTTACTAGTAAAGAATTCTTGTCCACTGCATGATTTTTCTGAACATATGATCTATTCGATGACGAGGCGTAGGAAAAAATGCACGACAAGCGTGAGGGAGTGATCGAGTTGGATCAATCTCCATCTACGCGATGGTAATGACACCCTTTAATGTTTTTAGAAAAAACACGATGTACTATAGATCACTAGTTTGCCTTCGCTCAAATAATTAAACAAAACAGTTTTTCTGTCATAGTTTTAAAGCGGTTTATCGGATAGCATTTTTAAAATGACTTATCGACATTCGATTTATTCAGACAAACGTCCGTGATAAAGCAAAAAATCATAAGCTACAGTAATAAAACATAAACATCAGCCAAAATAACCAATAGCCTCATGCTTGTCGACATTCGATTTTTTTCTGTCATCGTATTAAAACGGTTTATCGGGTAGTAATTTTAAAACAAGTTATCGGCATTCGATTCTTTCAAATAAACGTTCGCGATAAAACAAAAAACCATAAGCTACAGTCATAAAACATAAACATTAGCCAAAATAACCAACATCACCATACAATTAATCACCATAGTATAAATACTGAGCAATCGCAGCTGAACCAGAAGACTGTGTCACTACATACATACACTTCGCATGCATGCAGCAGGACAACAACCATCTGCAGGTTACTTATCCACTGATACTTAGCTTGACAACACCAACTGTTCTTCGCTAGTGAGCGAGCCCCGTCGAACAGTGCACGTGTCACCCCCAACCACACGCCAAGCTCGCTGTCCAGTGGTTGGCTGTCTTGCCCAATCTGGCAACTCGAGTGACTCTACTGTGCAGACAAGCCCACGAGCCTATGCGGATTCCCGGCGCTCGGTGGCCGCGACGCAAGTATTTTATATATATCGGCGATGTAGCGACTTTTTTTTCGCAAACATGACGCTCTGCGCGCGAAATGATAAGTCTTGTCATAGCAATAATAGATGATATGTATTATCTGTTACGCTGTCTCATCATAGTAGAAAGTGGAATTGAGCTAGTAGAAACTTACCGCATAATACCATCTCGGCATGAGATGTTGAGCCCACCCTCGTACCACGATAGTTTGGTGCTGAGCTCGGGTGGCACGGCACACCAGTGGTTGCGGTGCCCACCTTTTGTCACCGCTATTGCGGTCACGAAAGGAGCCAGATTTACAATTTCGAACACAAGTGGAGTCAAATTTAAAAAAATTGTTAAGCAGCCATATATGCGATAAACTCCGCACCTCCGATATCTTTTCAAATGTTTAAATTAGATAAATGAAAATTGCTCTTTTTTGTCCCCCAATATAAGTCAATATTCTTGAAAACGTCGTCCTGTAATATAAGTTCATTGCAGAGACCAAATGTGTAGTTATTACAACATTTGTACTATATATATTCTTACTTAATGCTAAAAAATAAGTGAGTAGTTGTAGTGTGCTATTTAATATTTAGTAGGATATGCATAGTCTAATGGTTTTTATTTTTTTTCTTAAATCTTACGTTTCTGTGGTCTGTGCGTATGATAGGCTTTTGACTTATATTGCGGGACGGTTGATGTATATTTATAGATTTATCTTGAATAGTAATTTCATAATTTCATAATTTTATTAGATTTTATAAATATATTATAATATAAGTTAGTGATCAAAGTTACATTTTGAAGATTGTGTGATGATTATAGAGAATAAAAGGCCATTACTTCATTGTCCTAACTGTTTTGCATAAAGTATAACCTTTTGACTTGCTAGACTCCTGTAAATACTTTGTAGGATTGTATGCCGAAATTAGAGGGGTGAATGATTTCCACTGCTTTTTGGAGTCTCCTGGCAGTCGATAACAATTTTCCATCGCTCGAATAACCACACCATTCGACTGCTTTGATCACCCTTGTACATGGTCGTGCACTTTAGCCCAATTGCAATCACCAGCAAACTTCAACAAATCACGAACTAGATTGACTCAAGATGACTTTTATTGTTGGATTTCTATAGATTTTTAAATTGCCCTCACAATCAGCCCTAAAAGCCTTCTTGATGAAAATTCTCACAAATCGACACAAGCTTTCTCCTCGAAAGCCTTCACCCAAAAACCTCTCTCCGTTAACTTTGAGTTACACATAGAGACGAACTCTACTACATCTTGAACTCGAAGTCAAGATTATTTCTAATGATATATATTTATGATCATAGTAAATAAAAAGTTATTACTTCACTGTCCTAACTGCTTTGCTTAAAGTTTAACCTTTTGACCTGCCGGACTCCTGTAAATACTTAGGGCATCTCCAATGGTTATAGCTAGCAACTAACTATAAGACTTCCACATCATCTATATAGTACACACTAAAGTTAGCATTCTAAAGAACTATCTATAAGGATAGCTATTTGATGCTTACATGCACACACAGAATTTATGGAGGCTGCCTCGTTTGGCGCTATAGACTATCTCTAGAGCTGTAGAGAGCTGCGTTCTCTTTCTTCATTTAATATCTTCCACGTAGGACAGTTGATGACATGAACTCTCTTGTAGATAGCTGCTATAGACCCATTGGAGATGCTCTTAGATTAAGCCAATGCCGGGCAGTTTAGTTAATTGGACTTAATTTACAGCCGAGCATGTTGACATTTAAGTCCCGACATAATCACGGGCGACAATATAATAATCCGTTGCTTACGTACGTAAGAAGCAATCTTCGTCAACTATACTGGTAATAATTAGTGGCCTTTTAACCGTACGGTGCTTCTACACTTGTTGCTCGGTTCGCGCACATGGTGTGTATACGTGTTCAAAGTTTTTGTGGCCTTCTAGAATCCAAGGGGAAATAGGAAGCAAGAAAGCCGCCGTGACCTGGAAATTCGAGTATTTGTGTACCATTTACTAGTAAAGTATTCTTGTCCACTGCATGATTTTTCTGAACAATATGATCCATTCGATGGCGAGGCGGAGAAAAATGCACCGCAACCGTGAGGAAGTGATCGAGTTGGATCAATCTCCACCTACGCGATGGTAAAGATGCCCTTTATTTTTTTTAAAAAAACAAATATACTATGGATAACAAGTTGTCTGGATTCCTTTCAACTTATGGCTTATATCTTATCTTAAATAATCAAATGGAATAGTTTTTTCAACGTTATTTTGAAACGGTTTATCGATCAGTATTTTCGAAACGACTTATTAATATTTAATTTATTCACATAAGTATTCGTGTAAAGACAAAAAACTACAAGCTCCAACTTTAAACCATGAAACAATAGCAGTCGAAAAGAACTCGCCCGCTGCAACCAATCACCATAATGCTAAATACTTAGCAATCGCAACTGAACCAGAAGACAGTGTCACTACATACACACTTCGCGTGCATGCAGTAGGACAGCAACCATCTGACTGATACTTAAACCTTAACAGCACCAACTGTTTTTCGCTAGTGAGTGAGCCACGTTGAACAGTGCACGTGTCACCCCCAACCACACGCCAAGCTCGTTGTCTTGTGGTTGGCTGTCTTGCCCCATCTGGCAACTCAAATGTGTTACTGTACAATAAAAGTGGAAGAGGGCTACTACGCCATGCTATATAATTCAGATCGATAGCTCCCAACCAACACTTCTCTACTCGTCTTCTTCTCTGCTGCTTTCATCCTATTCCTCTCTCTCCCCAGCGTCATCCTCTTCCCCTATCCCCTCATTCACCACTGGCAACTAGCAGCGCCATCGCCATCTCGCCTCATAGCCCCCACCCTAACGCACCATCTAGCCCAACCTATCTGCCACAGGCGTCACTGCCACTGCTCTTCGGCTTCGCCCATCATCCTCCTACCTTGCGCATCACCCCCACCGCCTCCCCCCGACCTCCTTCTATACTTCGGGGGGAAAGGTGAACCCATAGCGGGAATGACGGCGGCGAGGAGGGAGAAAACAACAGACAGGAGCGAGAGGGAGGGAGCGACGGTCAGGAGTGAGGAGCATAAGAGAGGGGGGATGATATACTTTGCAAACATTATATCGTTCACTGGTTTTCAAAGTAGAGTAGAAACAAAAAAAAAGCTATGGCAAGAGGGATTGACGGATCTGCCCCTTGGGCAGACAAGCCCACAAGCCTGCGTGGATCCCAGGTGCTCGGTGGGCACGACGCAAGTATATCGACGATGTAGCGATTTTTCCCCTAAATATGATGCTCCACATATAAAATAAAAAATCTTGCCCCACTTTATAATCGTGATAGTAGTGATAGATAACCTGTGTTATCTATCACGCTATTCCACTGCGACAAAAAATGGCATAGGCTACTAATCTAAGGAAGTTTAGTAGGAACCTATCGCATAATACTAGTTTGGTAGGAATTGGTATCGAGCCTATCTAACACGGTGTGCGTATTCTAGCGCTAGTGTCGCGGTCATGAAAGAAACCAAATTTGTAATTTCGAACGCAAGAGGAGCTAAGTTTGAAGGACAATTGCTAAGGGGCCACATATACGGGATAAACTCCGCACCTCCCGCCTCGCCGGGAGCTGACGTGCGGGCCATTGCGGAGACACGTGGGCCCGCGTGTCAGCGAGGTGAGGATTTTTTTACGTCACTGGCTGTCTCCTCGCCGCTGGTATAAAATGCCCCAATACCATCTGCCTCAGCAACGCGCAGAAATCTTTAGAACATAAGCAGTGTGCCACTTGAGACACGGCAAGACGAGCCTGGTGTCAATGGTAGCTGCGGTGCGCGCTCCGGCTATCGCGAAGCCGCCGAGGAGGCCTCACGCGTCGCCGCCGAAGGAAGCGATGCTGGAGTTGTCGCCGGCGGAGGAGGGGTTGTCAGACATGGAGACGGCGTCGTCGACGGGGGCGCCCAACTCGAGCCTCAGCTCAGCCAGCAGCACCGGCAGCCTCGCGCGCTGCTCCAGCCTCTCGCGGCTCTCGTCCGACTGCTCCCCGTCCTGCTCGCCGCAGCCGCCGGCCGCGGTGTTCCGGCCGCACCGGTCCGGCGACGTGGCGTGGGCGGCGATACGAGCGGCATCGGCCTCCGCCACGCCGCTCGGGCCCAGGGACTTCAAGTTGGTCCGCCGCATCGGCGGCGGCGACATCGGGACGGTTTACCTGTGCCGGCTCCGGAGCTCGGCCACGGCTGCGCAGGAAAGCCCGTGTCTTTACGCGATGAAGGTGGTGGACCGGCGGGAGGTGGCCAGGAAGCAGAAGCTGGAGCGTGCGGCGGCCGAGAAGCGCATACTGCGGCTGCTCGACCATCCCTTCCTCCCCACCCTCTTTGCCGACTTCGACGCCACCCCGCACTTCTCCTGTGTCGTCATGGAGTTCTGCCCCGGCGGAGATCTCCACTCCCTCCGCCATCGCATGCCCTCTCGCCGCTTCCCCCTCCCCTCCGCTCGGTACGTACACCCAAACAACACATGCAAGATAAATAATCCTTTCATGTCGATCGATCGAAGCGCTGGTGTTAACGCCGTCGAGCACGTCCAGGTTCTACGCGGCGGAGGTGCTCCTGGCGCTCGAGTACCTGCACATGATGGGCATCGTCTATCGCGACCTCAAGCCAGAGAACGTGCTGATACGGGCGGACGGCCACATCATGCTCACAGACTTCGACCTGTCGCTAGAGTCCACGTCGTCACCGTCGCTGGAGGACGCTGCCGCCGACGGGCACGCGGGCGAGGGTGGTGAGCCGGACACGGCCACGACGTCCTGCTTCCCGGACTACCTCCTCCGGTTCATGCGGCGGAGGCGTCGTCCTGGTGCGGCGGCGGCGGCACGTCCTCCCCCACGGTTCGTGGCGGAGCCAGTGTCCGCGCGGTCGTGCTCGTTCGTCGGGACGCACGAGTACGTGGCCCCGGAGGTCGCCGACGGTGGCGCGCACGGCGCCGCCGTGGACTGGTGGGCCTACGGCGTGTTCCTCTACGAGCTCCTCTACGGCCGCACCCCGTTCGCCGGCCCAACCAACGAGGCGACGCTCCGCAACATCGTGCGCCGCCCGCTGGCCTTCCCCTCCGGCTCCGGCTCCTGCGGCCCCGCGGACGCCGCGGCCCGCGACCTCATGGCGCGACTCCTCGCCAAGGACCCAGCCGCGCGGCTCGGGTCCCGCCGCGGCGCCGCCGACGTGAAGGCGCACCCCTTCTTCAGGGGCCTCAACTTGGCGCTCCTCCGGTCGTCGCGGCCGCCCGTCGTCCCCGGCGCCGTGCTGCACCGGTCGCAGTCCTGCAAGGCGGCGCCGGCCAAGCCGGACTACGCCCGCTTCGACCTCTTCTGACCGTTGCCGTCTCCTCGGGGCATTGCCTTGCCGGCGGGAGGCACGCTCCGGCCATCTCGTGGCGCCACGACGTCAACCCCATAATTACTAGCGCATTGGCCTTAGCTAGCAGCCACTACAGTCGCACACACTGTTAATTACCCTCTCCCTAGTTACTCAATCTAATCTAGTTTAATCCAATGTGGTTTAATCAGTACTACTATGTGCTTAATCATCGAGCTTACTTGGCTGCAACAGCTAAACACACGGCCTAATCACTCCATTTTCTAATATTGCTAAACCGTGGAGGAGTGATTAATCAACGTGTGTAAGCGGTACAGTGAGTGAGGGTTTGAGTGGCAATTATGGGTGGTGCTTTGTCGGGTGCTTACTGAGGGGGTAAGAAACATATATCACGTGGGTGTTGGACTTTGTCTGGTTACAGGTTCGCGATCGATGCTGCTTACTTGGCTTTGGTTGGCAGTTACATTAATGGCTCGTTGACCTGTCTCTTGCCCGTGTCTCCTCTCCTTCTGGCTGATAACGGCTTTGTTCTTTCGGTCACATGTAGCTTTTCTCTTGGCTATAGAGTGGTTTTGCATTATTGGGGGGGGGGGGGGGAGGTATAACGGTTTTTTTCCTCCGAAGCTAGCGTCTTTTGATTTTTGATACAGTACCTAACTTATAAATAGAGTATTTTCTCAAAACGGGATTTACAAGTTAATTATAGTACATATTAAAAACCTAATATCTATATTAACAAAAATTACAAGCGAGTATCTCCCTCTCCGTAATCTATGTCGCAAACAACTAAAATTCAAAAATTTCAGCTAAAAACCATAACCCGCAGCCGAAAAGAACAGGCCCTATAACGGTTTCTCTTGACGATTTAATACTTTTTCTATTTTAATAGTAAAATGAAAACTATAATCAGAAACTTAAGCCGTAAACTAGTCAGAGCGAGACACCGTTCATCAGGGGTGTAGCCACCAGGAGAGCTTAATGAGGCTTGAGCCTCACCTACCCCAATGACAACTTTGTACACAGCAAAAATAAAGAGAGGTACCTAATATTTTCTATTATCGAGGTACATACTTTCTATTTCTATACTTTTATTGTTTCTCCATCTAATTTATAATTTTTATATGAATTTAAAATTTTATAAAAATAAAAGACTAATTTTGTATCAACTTAGTTTAGGCCCTGTTTGGATCCCTTGACTAATTTTTAGTCACCTAAAGTTTAGGTCTAGTCCATCCAAACAGGTGAACTAATACCTGGACTAATTTTTAGTTCATCCCCAACTAGCTATTAGTTCATTAGTTGGCAAATGTGGACTAATTGTGGACTAAAAGGTGGTACCAAACAGCAAAAGACGAAAATACCCCCGCTACCCTTTCTCCACTACTCCACATGCAACACACTAACAAATATAGGGGTATAAATGTCTTTGTCCATGAAAGTCACCACCTTTTAGTCCATGTATCCAAACATCACTTGACTAATTCTTAGTCACCTAAAGTTTAATCATCTAATTTTTAGTCCACCAACTAGTGAATTAATAATTAGTTCTAGGTGATCCAAACAGGCCCTTAGACCTATAAATAGTTCAGTTCATCTTTAATTTTATTCCTGGCTTCGCTACTGCCGTTCATAGCTAGTTTGTATAGAAGATTGGGTGGCTAGTTTGCTGCAAATTCTTGGAAGAAATCACTCTGAAAACCTTGCTAGGGAGTGGGGTGAGAAAATTTGAGCGCAGGGCCCGCAAGCAAGAGCGCCCACGTGGCGGGAGCGGCCCACGCACACGCATGGTGTTACAGCTGCGCGTAGGGTGGTCGCAGCTTTTGCTAAAGGCGCTGGCGACCGGCAGACGGGTGGATGGACGTACGTTTCATTTGGTGTCTCCGTCGCGGCCTTTTTCCCCGTCCCGTCCGGCCGCGTGTGGTGGTGGTGGCGGTGGCGACCACGTTGCCGCCACCCCGCTCTGCCGGGGCGGCCGGGCGGCGAGAGCTACTCGGTGGTGGCTGGCCTGACGCGACGTGCCTGCCCAGTCTGAGCCATCCATCGGAACCTCGCTCGTCGCTCTTGATCCGCCAATTGGTCGACGGTCTCCGTCCGAACAAACCTCCTGTCTCCGTTGCAGATTCGCAGTGGAGTTAGTACTGATATCACCTGCTCGTGGCCCACATCACCGGCGGCTGCCAAGCAGGCCCCACGATTTAAGGCCCCGTTTAGCACGCAATGTTGAATTCTGCGGAGATTGAACCGTGTTATGCGAAATTTCCAATAAATTCTGTGTCTCAAACAATGGTTTTACTGTGGAACCGGGCCTGAAGGATACCGTAGAAGCAGAGGATCTGCAACCTGTCGCTATGGAACGGACCCCATGGTGAGAGAGAAAAACAAACAATCCTGGGGCAGTGATTGGTGCCAGTAGCATAATTACGGTGGTGCTCGGTTGGGCTGATTTTTTATGGCTTATAGCTGATATTATACTGTAGCCGGCTGAAATTATACTGTAGTTGATGATGGCTTATTTGGTATAATTAATTTTTTTTAAAAAATCTAAAAATAGAAAAAACGAGTTAGCCCATCACGTATAATGCAAATAAATACAGGAAAAAAAAGAACCGGTTAAAAAGCTCAAAATTTTTTTGAAAAGTCAGAAAAAGATGAAATTTAGAAAAAAATGAAAAATAAGTCGGAAGCCAGAAGCCCAAGACCAAACAAGCGGGGCCTAAAACAAGTGGTAGCCCATGCATTTGAACGACTATATTTATTACAAAGCTTTAGTATCAAATGGTACAATTTATATGTTTAAAAATAAGTATACTATCTTATAGGCTATTTAGAGTTTTAATATATCGTAATATATTGAAAATGACTTGAAGAAAAATACAACTTAAGAAATGTAATTGGCATATGAGCTTGATAGATTGAGGTTCTTAAAAACGTAAACACTCTCAATCATACATGGGTCATAATTGAGGTTCTTAAAAACGTAAACACTCTCAATCATACATGGGTCATGTAGCTATATGTCCAAATTATTTCTCCTTTAGTTACCATTTTTCAAAATGTAGGCATGTGCATGTACCTTTATTTAATCTCAAAGCAATATATTGATTAAATGTGCGACAATCTCATTAGCTTACATAGTATTAGAGTATATTACTCACCCATGCACCGGTACACTATGGATGACTTACCTTGAACTTATAATCCCTCACACGCTGGCTGCCCCTACTGTACCATGTGTTTTCTTCCTCTTCTCGCCATTGCAAATTTTTTGCTTCACCCTCCAACAACATGCCCAATTCTTAATCGATTCCTCTTAGTTGTTACCCATTTCAATATAATCTCTTAGCTGCTATCTATTCCAATGAAAAATTCTGCACCATATAGTTATTTCTACTTCTAACAATTATTGCTTAATGCTAACTGTTACAACATCAAACTTGCATACACGTGCAACTGTTGCTGATCCCTATCGGAGACACCAGTCACGCTTTCTCGGGTGGCCCTAAACTTATTCCATATGGCTACATCATCTTTATTTCGGGCTCTTTCTTTTTCTACTTCTGTACGTTCGTACTTCTATTTGTTCAGAAGTATGCGTGTATATACAAATACATGATCTTATTCGATGTCACACTTCTCCTGAGTTGGTCGCTCATCTTCTTCAATATTGGCCACCTCAATGCTATGGCTTCCTCACTAACTACAGTGATTTCGCATCTTCACTGATGTCGATATGCCTGCTTTAGTTGTCGCCAAACGATGTGGAGAATCTTCTCGTCATGCTAGGTGATGTTGTGCCCTTTACCAGCGATGGCAAACTTCTAGCTACCTGATGGCCTCATATCATTATAGTTC
This sequence comes from Dendrocalamus latiflorus, assembly GCA_017311315.1. Classification (NCBI taxonomy): domain Eukaryota; kingdom Viridiplantae; phylum Streptophyta; class Magnoliopsida; order Poales; family Poaceae; genus Dendrocalamus; species Dendrocalamus latiflorus. Next base: position 1,799,134 of record CM029636.1, on the reverse strand, counting down.
ATCTTTAATGCAAAACTTCATCTCCTCTCTGCCAAAGCTTTCTTATTATCAAGCTTATTTGGACTCTAACTTCTTCAACAATGTTGACACTCATCACTCATCATTGTTGCCCTTGGCTCCTTTGACTCTGGTTTTTCTCTTCAATGACATTAGCGAGTAGCATGATATTGTTTTGGTCGAACAACTAAAGTGGGTAGCATGACATTGCCCTCATCTCCCCTGCCATCGCCTTGGATCTTTGCTTTCCATTGGATCAATGTCTTCTTGTTGGACAAATCGACGCCATTGCACTCTTTTGTGGTCTCCTTCAACACCATTTGTGTTATTATTGTTTTTTTACTTTTTTGTTGTTGTGAATTTTAGTTGCTTTTATTGGAGTCTATATACAAATTAAAATTGCTAATTTTATTTAATTTATATGAGTTTTAATTATTTACGGATTTTAGTTTGCAATTGTATGGAAATAAAATTGTAAACTTTATTTTATGTTACTCCTAGTTTCAATTATTTTTTGTTGGAATTTGTATATAAATCTAATTGTTAATTTTTGTTTAATTTTTATTTGGAATTATAGTTATTTAGGAATTTCACTTTTGAATTCGTATCAAAATAAAATTGCTAATTTTATTATATTTTAATCCAATATTCGATTTTTTTGTTGGAATCCGTGTACAATCTAATTGCTAGTATTTTTATTTTTATTCAAAATTTTATTTATGTAGGGATTTTACTTAGGAATTCCTACAGAAATCAAATTGCTAATTTTATTTAATTTGTTTCGAATTTTGGTTATTTAAAGATTTTTTACTTTGGAGTTATTTGGAAATTAAATTGCAAATTTTCTTTTGTTTTCTATTTTGAATTTCAATTTTATTGGTTAGAAATCATATGCTAGTCCAATTGATAATTGTTGTTCAATTTTTATTATGATTTATAGTTATTTAGATATTTTACTTTAATTTTGTATCGTAATCAATTGGCTAATTTTATTTTATTTTTATTCTAAATTTTAGCTTTTTTGCAATTCATGTCCAAATCCATTTTTAGTTTTTGTTTAATTTTTGTTTCAAATTTTTTATTTAATTTTACTTACAAATTTGAATTGAAATCAAATTGCTCATTTTATTTTATTTTTACTCTGATTTTCTATTTTTTTGGATTGTATTTGATATAGACTTTTTATTTTAATATAGACTGTTATAATCTGAACATACTACCATCAACGGTGGGAATTTTTAGTATTTTAAAATGTGATGACTTATTTTACATTTGTTTTTATAATGTAATTGATGGCTCTGGCCTGGAGACTTGACTCAGAGGTAGTACAGTAGTGCTGCCGCACAAGTCTAGGGCTGCCCCTGACCATGGCCACCCCCGGGCCCCAGCGCGTGCACGCCTCTGCCTTCCTCCCTCCCTTTCTTTACCTCCCGCATGCGGCATGCTGGACTTACGGTGCGGTGCAGTGCAGTGCAGCGCGGGCCCCAAACTTGGTAAACGTATTGCGTGCATTGGGTTGCGGAGTCTGAAGATCTCGACAGGTTATCACCCGCAGTAGAACTTTCAGCGAATCGATGATATGTATAAAGATTATTATAACACTACTATACTTACGATCTATTGAGTAAATATTATACCATTTTTTTTGGTATGAATCATCATCTGTAAATGTCAGCAAGTATATAATTTATTAGTGAAGGCCTTTATTTGTTATATGATATTATTCTAAAAGGATATATGATCAGATGTCACTGATCAAAATAATAGTAGCTTATAGACCACCACATGTATTGATTGATGACCATGTGTTTGCCGGTAATAGATATGAGGATATCAAAACAATTGTGTAGACATATATCAGAGAATATGGTATTGGATTGATCTATTTTGAGACACTGTTGAGATCATTATATTTTATATGCTATTAGTTGGCTCAAACAATGATGATGTATAATGCTTATATCTTAAATCTGCATGATTTTCTATATATATAATTGTGCACTTAGATGTTGTGAAACGCTACTCTGCATCTGGTTAGTTATAAAAGTAACTTTCAGGTATACTATAAAACACGCGAAGGTAAGTGATTAGTTAGATATGGGTTTTACCTCTCCTATACAACAGAAGACATATTCCCTGGCCTCGATGTGGTAGGCATAGGCTAGTGGATAAAGATCCGATATGGATCTAGTTGAAGTCTTTATATAAAAAGGTGCATAGGCTATGAATTGTATGCATCTAAAACACATCCACCGAAACCCTAACTGTCACCCCCTCAAAATCTTTGCTATGCGTGCTAGTGTTAGTATATCGGCGTATGTCGTTCTATCCCTAGATCTGTGTACTTCGGTAGAAGCACTGCTGTGATTGCGGCGTTGATCAGAATAATCACGAAAGACGATAGACTCGTGAAGATCTACTATTACTCGTGGACGATCGACTATTTTCACTATATCAACGTGCGATACGTTGGACTAGATTGTTTTAATACTTTCCCACTGTACTGCGTGTCTAGTGGAAATAATCTATGATCTTCTACTTGTATAGCTTCTTGATTTACGTGAAATTTTTTTATTTTTCGCTAGTGTAGGTGTACGTATCCTAACACAATAAGCACTTAATGATCGTAATACAACACTGTGACGGATTTACTAGCCAATCGTGGGTTGCTGCGAGCGCAAGGCCATCTGAATTTTGCCATCGATTAGCTAGCCTGTGGCTCTCTAGATTCTGATGATGAGCACCTTTCTTACCGTCTCGGAGAGGGTAACATCGCTACAGAAACAGGCGCTAGACTGTGATGTCATGGGCGCATGGCTGCATGCTACCATTAGGACGAGCTTCCAGCACCATACAATGCAATGTAGGGCTTGTTTTTTTAGCTACGATTTTATGATTTTTGAATTTTGGCTGCTTGCGATAGAGATTACAGAGAGATACTCGCTTGTAATTTTGGTTGATACAGATGTTAGACTTTTAACATGTACTATAATTAATTTATAGATTCTGTTTTAAAAAATATTTTATTTAAAAGTTAGGTACTATATTAAAAACTAAAAACCACGTTTAAAAACTGTAAAGAACGGGCCGTAGTATCTGCAGGCCTAAGGTGTAGGAACGCAGGATCCGCAGCGCAGGAGAAAGGGGAAGCTTGTACGTCTCGGCCGCTCGGCTTCTCACGCCCGACTTGGTGACTGCGCCGAGCCACCATCCTTCTCCCTCCTGTTAATCATTACGATCTCCATCGCAGCCAAAAAGCTGGCTGGTTTCTGTCGCTCTCTGCGCCTCTCTCTCTCTCTCTCTCTCTCTCTCTCTCTCTCTCTCTCTCTCTCTCTCTCTCTCTCTCTCTCTCTCTCTCGCGTAATGGTCGCTCGCTGCAGGGCTATCTATAGCTCATCCATGGCGTATCTGTCCATTGCTGGCAGCTAGAAGCCACACGTACCCCTAGAACGTGCAGCAGGAGTAGGCTGGTACTAGTACCACGACCGAGTGTAGAGCAGCCACTGGTGATTAGACGTGACGAGACGATAGATTTGATTGGAGTTGATCCCTACTTTACGTACGTGATTCTTGGCTCTTGCTTATCCCCTGCATGGTGAGGTCAGGTTGTGGCGAGCACTGTATCGCGAGATCTTCCATGCATATGCATGTACGTAGCGGGATGTGTGTGCAATGTTTTCTTCTACTCGCACGTCACATCACATGCATCGAGCCCAAAACACGAGAGCAGCCTAGTAAACCTCGTGGCCCAGCCCAACAACGTCCGCGAGGTGCGCGTGGGCCGGTAGGCGTCGGGAAGCCCATCTCCCTGGGCCCCACTCCACCCAAAGCCCCTACCTCATCCATCCCAACTCACCAAAGTAAAAGGCTCCTTCGGCACTGTAGCCAATTTTATTTTCAAATTTAGCCTTCAAATATCTATTTTCATAAATATAACTTTCTCCTTAAGCATGACAGCAGCGATAGACGAGTCGCCTGCCACGCTATCAGATCTCGAAAGGACGATGTGCTGAGTCGACTGGCCATGATCGGTGATTAATTAGTGTTAATCATCCAATATGATGCATAATTAGTAATCCTCCTGTCGAGGTGTGATTTCTCGGTAGGTGTTCTAAGCTGCGGTAGCACGGTAGACGATACGTATCGCTTGTTACGGCTGCCGAGTTAAAAAAAAACTAAATTTGTAAAATAGATATGTAAGACTAAATTTGAAAAAGTGAAATGGATACGATGCCAAATATGCGAAGATTCCAAAGTAGGAGAATTTTTCCGACGTGTCCACTACATGCCACAAGCAAACGGGCCAGCCAACCACAGGCGGACACCTGCCCCCGTTGAACTGGCCCACCCTATGTCCACCCTATGTCCCGAAGATGTTGGCCTGCCGTGGACATTGCCAAAAGCTCTGTGATAGCCCGCAGTTCGTCTCGGCGACTTCGCGGCTAGGGAGCTCGAGGCGGCGGCCGTTCACGGCGACCAAGAGCGAGTGCTCCCGCAGCCTCTTCGGGGGCTACTCCGACTACCCCAACTACGTGGCGAACACGGAGTAGTTCCGAGCCAAGGCGCCGGTCACAGAGCGCGGTGAAGCAGAGGCAGCAGTACGAAAAGTCCAGCTCTCTCCGGAAGGCGTCGGCGCACGCCGTCGCGCCGGTGCCGTGAGTGCCGGTGGCACAGAGGCCGGCTTCCTTGCATGCCAAGTTCACCAATAAGGCGTACCCCGGCTTTGGCAGGTTGGATCGACTTGGCATGCCTGTCAAGCACTGATCCTACCAAATTCTATTAGAAAGTTGCGAAAATTAATCTTATACCACTTGTTTTGTTTACAATTTTATTTTTTTTAGAAATTCTACTGTTAGTAATATAGTTAATAGCATAACTTAATCATAACTAATCTGAACTATTGAATCATAAATATTGAACGACTCATATCCATTTTAAGGCATCGTAAAAGAGCTCGAAAATAAACATCAAAATGTGCCTCCAAATGCAGTACAAGAAAAATAGCTAGTTGTAAAATCTACGAGAATTTGCTTTTATTAAGATGAAAGCGGCCACAATTAACACCACGTCCGGTCCGGTTCTCTTTCTAATCCACCAAAACTAGTAACTTGACTTCTCCCCCTTTATTTACAGCTCTTAGACTTACTAAGGCCAAACAACATGAACATCACACGACAAATAAAATAGAGTACTTTTTTAAAAAAAAAAATACAGAGGGGACAAAGCTTGTCACTGTAGTATGTACACTCTCCTCTATAGGTTCATGTCAAGAAGATCAAATTTGTCGAACCAAAGTGGGCTGATTCGATGAAGCCTAGCACCAAACCTATAACTGTAGGTGCTGGCTGTTGCAAACTCGTCCTCCTGTGATAACATCCACACCTTCTGCAGTGGTTACTGCCAGCAGATGATCCAAATCAGCAATTTCCACACTCCAAGATTGGAAGTTAATACATTATTGATGGATAGTGTAGGCTCCCAACTGACCAATCGGTGGTAGTTTCTTCTTCTACTTGTCACCAACGGGTTACTTCCTCCTGAATCAAGATAAATAAATTGAGGGAAAACATTCAGAAACAAACTATGGATTTACGATAGGTTAGGAGTGAGTCCATTGGCAAAAACAAGAGGTATTTGTTTGTTGCATTGTTGACTAATTATTTTTTTCTTAAAAACACAGGAGATTTACGTTTCATTCATTAAGAAGAAGAGTGGTACAGTAGTACAACGGTACCCTAAAGACCGAATTAGGTAGCAAACAATTCAAAATGGAAACGAACAACTCAAAACCTACCCTAGGCTAGGATTGAACCTAGCATGTCGCTAAGGACTCTTAGCTTTGAATTGGCAGTTGAGGACCAAGCGAAGAAATCCTGTTTGACCCAGAGAATGCACTCATCAATGTTTAGTCTGCCCTGATCATGTCGAAGTTTGTTCCTTTCTTTTCAAATCATCTAAACAATGAGGACGATTAGGGAATCCATAGCTGCGCCAAGGATCTTGGGCACTAAAGTTCCCATAGCTAACCAACAATCGCATAAGATCTGGTCTGAGAATTGGTAGGAAGAGCAGAGCAATAGCCAAGAGAGGGTACAAAACCAAATTTGCTTAGCTCTTGAGTAGCCGACGAGAAGGTGATCAATCGTCTTGGCCTCTTGCTCGCAAAAGAGGCAAGTTGTAGGCGCTTGAATATTATGTTTTTGAAGCCTCGCGAACGTCCAAACCCTGTACTCGAGAGCTAACCAAGTGAACATTTTGGTCTTCAGAGGGACTGAACTCTTCCACAGCTGCTTGGCACAGATTTCAGTGAGTATTGACCAACTTGATTTAGAAGGGAACATAAGTTTACCACATCGGAGATGGCTTGCAAGTTTACCACATCCAAATCCTGTATTGCTCAGAGCGCGCCAGCCAATTGTTGACCAATTATGTCCATGGCTGAATTCTTCCTAACAGTAAGCAGCAATAGCGATGTTCAATTAAAGAGTAATGCAACACCCAATGAAATTCAAGTCTCCGTACATGTTAACGTACTCTGATAACACTCATGGTAGTTACACACTTGTGGAAATCTCTTCCACAAGTAAGCATATCCAGTCAGTATTATACTACAAGTTGCACTAACTTAGTTGCAATGCAACGACCAACAGACCAAGACAAACCTACTTCCTATCAATTTAAGCCAGTTTGGTATGCTGTTTGCACACATGTAAGCAGAAAAAATGGCATTAAAGCTAGGTGTATGTGGTTGATATAGGCAGTGCCAAAGCACGTGACGGCGCCAAGCATCCAACCATGCCAAGATCAGTAGTCCTTGTAGTCCTCATACTAAGCATCTTCTCTCCGGTTGTGGCAGTGGCAGCTGCAGCCTCTTCTGGCCATTCTATGTCGATGCAGGGCTGCCCTGACAAGTGCGGCAATGTGTCCATCCCCTACCCCTTCGGCATCGGCCCCGGTTGCGCTGCGACCAGCCTCAGCAGCTACTTCAACCTCACCTGCAACAACACCTTCCACCCGCCATGGCCTACGGTTGGGGACTCGGATGGATACGTCGAGATCACTGACATCTCGCTGGAGCGCGGTGAGATGCGCGTGCTCAGCCCCGTCAACCACATATGCTTCACGTCAAACACCACATCCGCCAAGTTCATCGGGGGTTACGAACTGCAGCGCACGCCCTTCCTCCCCTCCCCATGGCGCAACCGCTTCACGGTCATCGGCTGCAACACCCTAGGCCTCATCAGCGGCTACAAGGGAGCCGCGAGCCAATATGTGGCTGGGTGCTACTCCTACTGCGAGGGCATCGACAGCACATCCGACGGTGCACCGTGTGCCGGGATGGGCTGCTGCGAGGCTGCCATCCCCACCAACCTCACAGCCTTCGGGGTGACGTTTGAGATGAACCAGAGCAAGGTATGGAGCTTCAACCCTTGCTTCTATGCCATGGTCGCCGAGGTTGGGTGGTACAACTTCAGGCAGCAGGACCTCGTCGGCCGCCTCGGGTTCATCGATGACAGAGCCCAGAGGGGCGCTCCCATCATCGCCGACTGGGCCATTAGGAACGGCTCATGCCCGGAGGAGGGGAAGGACACACCTGGTGACTATGCCTGCATCAGTGCAAATAGCTATTGCATGGCCGCTAGCAATGGACCAGGGTATTTATGCCAGTGTTCCAAAGGATATGAGGGCAATCCTTATCTTCTGAATGGCTGCCAAGGTTAAGTACTTAGTTATTTACTCAAATTTAACTTGGGTCTAGATTTCCAGGGATAATAGCCTGAAAACTGATGGAATTCTAAACCATATCCAATGTTTGTTCAACTAGAGTGCGAGTAAGATAGAACAAATTCTATGAAATATTATGAATACTCATCAGTAGGTGGGTTTCAAATTTCTCTTTGTTTAGCAGCTCCAACTGGCTGCCACTGTTCAACAAAAGTCTTCAAAACTTTTGCGCGTACACATGGCAGCACTCTTATTTGGTAAACTTCATTTCTGGTGTAAATAGCTAAAACATGGTGTAATATTAATCTGGAAGAAGGTATGGAAAGCGAAGTTACAGAATAACAAAGTGAATTGCCTAGTTGACTCTGTTACCTGTCGAACTATTCTTTAGCTGCTGTATAATAATGAAAATAATAGAGTGAATTCATGTTTAGTTTTGACCTTTTCTGAGTGGACGTTTTTTGTTGATATCTCCAGACATAGATGAGTGCACATTGCGTAAGCAGGATCCCAAATATGAAGATTTGTATCCATGCAGAAAAGGGGTCTGCCACAACACACCGGGAGGCTACTTATGCAAATGCAAGGCACGAACAAGGTCTGATGGTACAAATTTTGGATGCCGACCTCTGCATACTCCAGCTGACCAAGTGGTTATTGGTAAGCATCATGTACATAAGAGTCTACTTCTGTTTCATCTACATTAAAATATGTTTTGTAATAACAAAACACTCATGTAATAATAACAAAAATATTAATTCCGGACAGTAATTACAAGCAAAAAAAAAAGACTAAAGTCCAAATCTACAGTAGAAATTTACTAGCATCAGTTAGCTTTAAATAATTTTGCAGGCCTCAGCGTTTCTGCAATTGTGGTGATGGCCTTGGCATGCTTGTTGCTCATGCAATTACAACGGAAAAGGCACAAGAAGGAGAAAGATGAGTATTTCAAACAAAATGGAGGCCTCAAGTTATATGATGAGATTAGATCAAGGCAGGTCGACACAATTCGTGTACTTACAGAAAAAGAGATAAAGAGGGCCACTGACAACTACAATGAAGATCGAGTTCTTGGATGTGGTGGTCACGGAGTGGTCTACAGAGGAACTTTGGGCGACCACAAAGAGGTTGCCATAAAGAAGTCCAAAGTAATCAACGATGATTGGAGGGAAGAGTTTGTCAATGAGATGATAATCTTGTCGCAAATCAACCACCGAAACATTGTGAGGTTACTGGGCTGTTGCCTGGATGTAGATGTCCCGATGTTGGTCTACGAGTTCGTTTCCAACGGGACTTTATCTGAGTTCCTTCATGGTGCTGATTGTAGATCACCGATCCCCTTGGATCTTCGCCTGAAGATTGCTACTCAATCAGCAGAAGCTCTAGCTTACTTGCATTCATCCACATCTCGCACGATCCTACACGGGGATGTCAAATCTGCCAATATCCTGTTGGATGATCAGCACAACGCAAAAGTTGCAGATTTTGGAGCATCAACACTGAAGTCCATGGATGAAAGTGAGTTCATCATGTTTGTCCAAGGAACACTCGGCTACCTTGACCCCGAGAGCTTTATCAGCCATCGTCTTACTGACAAGAGCGATGTCTACAGTTTCGGGGTAGTTATCCTGGAGCTAATGACAAGAAAGAAGGCTCTATACCCCAATAACTTAAACGAAAAGGAATCATTGTCTTACAATTTTCTCTTAATGTTTCACCAGAACAAGCACCGAATTATGCTGGACTCCGAATTCACGGATGACGCAGCTATGGTGGTGCTTGAGAAGCTTGCCAAGCTCGCCGCGCAGTGCCTGAGCCCAAGAGGAGATGACAGACCAACAATGAAGGAAGTTGCAGAGAGCCTACATGTGTTGAGGAGACTCCAAATGCATGCAACTAGTGATCACGAAGAAATATACCGTTATGCACATAACAACCATGGAGGATCGCCATCGGTGGCAGTCCCCCTGGACGAGATGACATATGGGAGCATGGAGACGTCCAAATTGGTTCTGGACGAAGATCTTGCAGGATGATGCTTGTATGCACACTTCATTCAATCATTCTTGTGTTTGGCGGGATGGAATACTAAAGTATTTAGCCCACTGTTGTAATAAACCCATCTAGTTTACAGTGCAATGTTTCTAACACTCGATAGCAATTTTCTTGATATATATATGTCAAAAGGCATTGCTCCAAGCCTGCAACCGTGTATACTGTCGTATGTCAGCAACTCCGGCGATCACTCGATCTTACACACAAGAAATGGAATAGAGAATGAACACTGGAGACAATGTTTTGTGCTGCAGAACCGTCGCAGCTTTTCGGTTCTCATTCTATATCTTTTATAGCAAACAGAACATGACCAAATAAACGGAAAATGATCACTACTTGTTACAATCGGATTATACCGTGAAAGACGCTAACCAAAACGAAAACTAATCCCTGCAGATTCGCTCTAGCAAGACCGATTCAGTCGGGTTCTGAAAACAGAGGCGAAACTGAAAAAACAAACTCCGACGAAAATCCGACAAGCGCTTAACTCTGACGGAAATCCGGCAAAACTCTGCTGCACAGGATTACTGAAGACTACATCGTACGCATGTGATATATGGATGTAGTATGCACATGATCAGTATTCAGCTTGTGCTTGAAGTAGCCATTTGTTCTTTGTGGTCATGGTAATTGTTCCCATTGATGTAAACATACATTCAGTTCCCATGTTATTGCATATAAGATATAACGCAAAAGTTGCAGATTTTTGGGCATCAACACTGACGTCCATGGTTGAAAGTGGGTTCATCATGTTTGTCCAAGGAACACTCGGCTACCTCGACCCCGAGAGCTTTATAAGCCATCGTCTTACTGACGAAAGTGATGTCTACAGTTTTGGGGTGGTTCTTCTGGAGCTAATGACAGGAAAGAGGGCTCTATACGACAGTAACAAAAAGGAATCATCGTCCTACAATTTTCTCTTAATGTTTCACCAGAACAAGCACCGAATTATGCTCGACTCTGAAATCATGGATGGTGCTTGGAAAGCTTGCCAAAGTAACCGTGCACTGCCTGAGCCCGAGAGGAGATGACAGGCCAACTATGAAGGAAGTTGCAGAGCGCTTATAGATGTTGAGACTACAAATGCATGCTACCAGCGACGGCGAAAACGATGGTTACATACACAACAACTATGGAGGATCGCCATCGGTGGTTCTCCCTGTGGACGAGACGACATATGGGATCGTGGGGACGTCCAAACTGGTGCTGGACGTAGATCTTCGCTTGAGCTGTTTCTGTAATTAAATAGCTAGGACAGGATGCAATGTTTCCGACTTTTTATTTGATGTCCTAGATATATCAAACCAAAAACTTGTGGTCATCAACGTCCTCCCAACTGCCATGGAAAATATGAATTTGAGTTGCATTGCATTTGAGTTATTCTGTTGGATGGTCAGAAACAAAAAAAAAAATTCCTCATACTGGTTCTGCTGCAAGCAGGGATGCGCAGAGATCTATGCCTGTGAAAACTGCATGAATAATATATTGGTTAGTCAAAACATGTGCGGAATTAAAGCCTAGCTATATGCTGATTCATAAAAATAAGTAATCAACTATACTTCAGATTTCTTGCCGGCTAAGCTGTCTTGACTCTTGTTTTGTTATTACAGAGGAACGTTTCAAACTACAATGACCGCTCAAGCAGATATACATACAGGCAAGCGTTCATATTTTTTCAGATACAAGAGGCAATAAACCAGGAATGCTACTGTATCTGGCGTACGAAACTGGTGCTGATTTCTCCAGATTTTAAGCAAAATTACAGGTTGCCATGAGGCAGCCCCTTTGTAATTTCAGAGAAACTTCTTGTCCAAACCCGTAAATCAATCAGTCAGCTTTTGATTTCTATAGATTGTGATTTTTGACTTTGAACAATAAAAGGAATATGAAATTCAGGTCAAAGTTTCCAGGTTAACACTGATCTCACCTACACTAGTTAATCGACAGTCGTGGAAATCCTCCGTAGATAACAATATCCAATGCATCAGCAGCAGCCTTCATCGTCTGAAAAGGAATTCTGACTTCTGAGGTACGCCTACTTTCTTATAACCCATGATCAAACCTAGTCTAGTATACATAATCACATAATAATACTAGAACATGAGAGAGCACAGACTTAGCTAGCTAGTTAGAAAGAAAGTACCGTGGCAAGTGACCACCCTACCTCCCAAGTCTCCAGCCATGCAAGAAGCATCAGTTCTCCTGATGCTCATCGCCTTCCCAGTGACACTGATGTCTCCTGCCTCTTCCGGGCTCTCCATATCATTGCCAGGGTGCCCTGACAAGTGCGGCAACGTGCTCATCCCTTACCCCTTTGGCATCGGCACTGGCTGCGCTGCGACCAGCCTAAACCGCTACTTCACCATCATCTGCAACGACACCTTCCAACCACCACGGCCTATGGTTGGTGACCCCTCGACACTCGGAGAGGTCATCGACATCTCCCTGGAGCATGGCGAGATGCGCCTTTACGGCCCTGTCAGCTACAACTGCTTCACGTCAAACACCACCATGTCGGACAATTACACCAGCGGGTACAGCCTGGAGAGCACACCATTCCTCCCCTCCCCCACCCGCAATCGGTTCATAGTCATTGGCTGCAACACCCTGGGGTTCATCGGGGGTTACATGCACAGCAACCCCGACCTGTACGTGGCAGGCTGCTACTCCTACTGCCAAGGCATCAACAGCACGACTCAGGGCGCACCATGCACCGGGATGGGCTGCTGCGAGACCACCATCTCACCAAATCTCACCGACTTTGCGGCGGTCTTCGTGATCAACCAGAGCAGCGTGTGGAACTTCAACCCATGCTTCTATGCCATGCTTGCAGAGGTCGGGTGGTACAGCTTCAGGCAACAGGACCTTGTCGGGCACCTCGGGTTCATCAACGACAGAGCCAAGAGAGGTGTCCCTGTCATCAGTGACTGGGCCATCAGAAATGGCTCCTGCCCGAAGGATGGGGCAAAAGCGCCTAGTGACTATGCCTGTGTCAGTTCAAACAGCTATTGTGTGAGTGCAAGCAATGGCCAAGGGTACCTGTGCAACTGCTCTGAAGGATACGAGGGTAATCCTTATCTTCCCAAAGGCTGCCAAGGTAAAGTATTTACTCAAATACACTTGCTCTAAAGTAGGGTTTGGAAATCAAGGTCAGCAACAGCACGAACAATTTTAGCCAACACCCTATAATGATAGCCAACTTCATTGCAAGTATTACTCAATATATTTTTCATTTTGGTTACTTGTTCAACTTTTTTTTGGTGTCATTAATATACTGAAATAGTTCGCATTTTCACTCTTTTTTTTAATACATGTTAATCTGTTTTAACTCTTTTCAGACATAGATGAGTGCAAGCTGCGTAAGCAGGACCCAAAGTATAAAGAATTATATCCATGCAAAAATGGGGTCTGTCGCAATAAACCAGGAGGCTACATATGCAAATGCAGAATAGGAAAAAGATCAGATGGTACAAATACTGGATGTCGATCTGTACTTTCCCAAGCTGAACAAGTGGTAATAGGTAAGGATCATACCTGATAGTATACTTTTGGTCCACCTACATGAAGTTGTCTTTCCAGCTTTTGATGATCTGAAGCATCTCAACCAATCATTCTGCAGGCCTGAGTGTTTCTGCTGTTGTGGTCATGGCCTTGACATGCTTGTTGGCTATGAAACTACAAAGAAAGAGACACGGGAAGGAAAAGGATGAGTACTTCAAACAAAACGGTGGTCTGAAATTATATGATGAGATGAGGTCAAGGCAAGTTGACACGATTCTTATATTAACAGAGAAAGAAATAAAGAAAGCCACAGACAACTATTGTGATGATCGAGTCCTTGGATGTGGTGGTCATGGAATGGTCTATAGAGGAACTTTAGATGATGGCAAAGAAGTTGCCATAAAGAAGTCCAAAACAATTGATGATGACTGTAGAGAAGAGTTTGTCAATGAGATAATTATCTTGTCACAGATTAACCATAGGAACATTGTGAGGTTACTTGGTTGCTGTTTGGAGGTAGATGTGCCGATGTTGGTGTACGAGTTCATTTCGAACAGTACCCTCTTTGAGTTCCTTCATGGCAATGATCGCAGATCACCAATCCCCTTGGATCTTAGATTGAAGATTGCTACACAATCAGCAGAAGCTCTTGCTTACATTCATTCATCAACTTCCCGCACAATTCTGCATGGAGATGTCAAATCACTCAATATACTCTTGGATGATGAATACAATGCAAAAGTTGGAGATTTTGGGGCATCGGCACTGAAATCCATGGACAACAATGATTTTATCTTGTTAATCCAAGGAACTCTTGGCTACCTTGACCCTGAGACTTTTGTCAGTCACCAACTTACTGACAAAAGTGATGTCTACAGCTTTGGCGTTGTTCTTTTAGAGCTAATGACAAGAAAGAAGGCTATATACATTGATAATTCTAATGAAAAGAAAGCATTATCTCATGCTTTTATCTTGATGTTCCACCAGAACAAGCTCCATAGTATGTTGGACTATGAAATAATAGATGATGAAATTATGGTAGTACTCAAGAAACTAGCTGAACTCATCATGCATTGTCTGAGCCCAAGAGGAGATGAGAGGCCAACCATGAAGGAAGTCGCAGAGTGCCTACAAATGTTGAGGAGACTCCAAATTCAGTTAGTCACAAAAACAAATCCTACTAGAGTAGGATGCTCCTATGGAGGACCATCAACACCTGTCCCTTCAGATGAGATGAGATACAAGAGCATGGAGACAGCCAAATTGGTATTGGATGTAGATCTTGCAAGATGATACATCTCTACTTCTTTGTTAAGGCAAAAGCAGTGGTACAGTAGTGCACTGGTATATCTTCCAAGGTAACTCTGTTTAATGTATATTGGTCAGTTTTTTATGTCCAAGTCAGCGTTGTAACTATGCTATTGCATGTATGTATGTATGTAATTGCATATAAAAATCACCATTTACATAGTCTGCAAGGTGGAACCTGCAGTTCTTAAGATAAATCATAAAAATCTACCAGCTTTGTTTTCACCCATGAGTTCAATTTAAAACCCTGTTTAGATGCGAAGTTTAAGTTGTTCACGCATTAAAGAGCTAGCTTTTCTTTACGCATTCATCCGAACAATTTTTCTCTCTAAAAATAATATTTCCTACCTACTGGTTAAGATACATTTGAGTGTAAAATTCAAAAGATGAGAACATTCAAGCACTAAGTAAATGCAAGGGCTCTTGAACCAAATTTATGCTACCTTTATGTGATGTGTAGTTTAAGGTGACAGCACCATCTATGGATGCATCATGCATGTATACAACTTACAAAGATAAGTGGTGCATTAGAAGTGCATTAAATTCTTCTCGGTAGGCTATTTGGTAAATGGTTTGATATAAGTCATGGTTCTTCAGTGTTCACTGTGCAGATGATTTATGAAACAACAATGGAAAACTTCATGCAGCTCATTCACCATGCAAGTTCCTGTTTTACCTTTAAAAAAGGAGTAAAAAACAAAGATAAGCCACAGCAAATCTACCTCTAGGCGTCTTTACTCCACTTTCACTCTTCCAGAAGTGAGGCTAAGACGGAGGTTAAGACATAGGCTTACCATTTCCAGAAAAATCTGGGTGTTGGCTTAGTGAAAGTAAGGAAAAGTCATTAGAGTCCAGCTAGAAGTTCCTGGGTACGTGATTGACAAAAAAAAGCATAAGCAAAAAGACCAAAAAGAATAATGGAAGTGTACCTTGAATTGTATCCAAATTTTGTGTACTGTTGTTTAAGACCAATTAGGTTTAATAAAATGAACTAAGCAACATACATGGTCTCCTCTTCCAAGCATTGAATAAATGCAAAAGTTCACATACCTTATCACACGATCAACATAGATATGCAAATCATCAAGGCCTAATTGCTCAGTTATACATTCCCTGCACATACAAATTACAGGACATGAGTATGGGTACCTTTCAGAGAAATTAGTACATGCCAAATATATGGTGATTATCCTAACATTGCACCAGTTCCACATCAGGCTATGCAAATGCGCACAGGCTAGTGTGTTACTGCATGTAAAAAATATATGTTTTTTTTTTGTGTGCAAAAGCATGCACACACAATCATTTAATTTTCTTGCAGGAAGGCCTACCTTCAGGGACATTCTTCTAATGCTTGGTTGTTCTTGTTATGGCCCTTGTTTGTTGTTCCAATGAGCAAATTCTATTTTAGGGCAGATCCTCTTAATAGCATCAAGTGTCTGAACATCATAAAACAGAAGCACAACATTAAGGAGAAAAAGGGGATTAATTACTTGAATTGTTGACCTGATCCCAAAAAGATGTGTATTATGAGAACCTGTCTCCTCACTTACAGAGGAGATGTCAGAATATATTGACAAATAAATATTATAAAATTAAATATGGTTAACAAATCCAATGTCCTTATACAATCATTAATTATTTTCACCTGAGTTGACAGAAAAATCAGCTTGACATGCACATGTTAACACAATAAAAAAACAAGTGGATAAAGAACAAGAAAGAATAATCCAATTCAGATATCATTTCCGTGTACCACTTAGCATATTAACAATGCAGAAATATTGCAGAACTAGAAACCAACTAGATTGTTCATTCATTCTAATTCAGAAACAACAACCTGCTACTGAAGATCCATATCATGCTCAAAAGTCCTGTTGAGCTTAATCAAGGTCTTAAATATTATTACTTCACACAAACAGAAACTGCAGCAAAACAAGCACAAACAATAGGAAAAATAAAAGGTAAACACAAAACAGACGGGAAGCGCCTGATATAGAGAAGCCTAATTCATATATTGGCTATCATCTCTTCCTTGCAGCTGAGGCCCCCTCCTCTAGATTGGCATGCCTTTGGGCACAATCTGGTCCTTTATCCACATGTAAATAGGCACCAGAACATAGTACGCGGCACATATTGTTCCTATGAGGAAGCGAAGGAGGAAAGTGATTGGATTCACAGGCTTGCTGACATCCTCAGCCTTCGGACCAAGCTGCAGGGAAAAATGGAAAACTCATAGTCAAACCTTTAGTATAACTACCATATGCAAACATGGAAATGCATATCTAAATCCAACAAAACAAAGGTCCAGTGTTCAAGCTTAAAATTCAATTTTGAGTCAGCAAATATTTTCCTTTTCGATAGCTGTTTCATGCGTAACATCATGTTATAAGCTATGTCAAGCTTTCACATGAACTAACGGTTCAAATCTTCTCTAAACAAGTTCTTACAAGGTAGGTACGTTACGAAATGATCCAAACAATCTCATTATGATATTCTGTATCCTTACATACTAGTAATCATGAATTTAGAAGAGCCAGGAATTGGACCAAGCTGCAGGGAAAAATGGAAAACTCATAGTCAAACCTTTAGTATAACTACCATATGCAAACATGGAAATGCGTATCTAAATCCAACAAAACAAAGGTCCAGTGTTCAAGCTTAAAATTCAATTTTGAGTCAGCAAATGTTTTCCTTTTCGATAGCTGTTTCATCTGTAACATCATGTTATAAGCTATGTCAAGCTTTCACACGAACTAATGGTTCAAATCTTCTCTAAACAAGTTCTTACAAGGTAGGTACGTTACGAAATGATCCAAACAATCTCATTATGATATTCTGTATCCTTACATACTAGTAATCATGAATTTAGAAGAGCCGAGATATGGCATAATGGTTACGAAAGCTGATAAGTTTGGTGGATGGGCTGCTCTAGCAAGAACTATATAGTTGGCATGCTTCAGTTGCTATACTAAATTCCCATATTTTTTGCTTATTATTGATCAAAAAAGAAGGTATAACCGTATAACTGATAGATAAAAAATGATTAAGTTAGTAACAATTACTTTATGTTCCTTTTACTGCTAATGAGAAAACATTGACAAGTTTATGCCTTGAAGTCATATCTATACGTCAAGTTACCAATCCATGAACCTTGAAGTCATATCTATACGTCAAGTTACCAATCCATGAATTAACTTTTGAGCAATTATGTAAATAAAACAATATTAAGAAGTTACAACAGACAATACCATCTGAACAAGCATGCCAAAATGTAGGGGGAGGCTTGAAATTATGAATTTGCGAGCCATGTTTTCAATTAGCAAAATTTACCTGCAATGGGGAGTCCCCACGTTCTCTCTTCACACCTGTCACAGAGCATCCCATGATCAGGCCATGCCTACGGACACCACGATACCATTTGGGTCCAATTCTTTTCAGTTTAACATCCTTGAACCCTGCCTTTTTGAACCATTCAATATACTCTTCTTCCTTGGGAAAGAGCATCCACATATCAGCGAAAAAGCGAGACAGCCAAAAGGTTGGGTACACAGGGCCAATCAAACAAGCCACTCCACCAAGCCTCAAGATCCTGTAGGCTTCCTTGATTCCTCGCTGCGGATCAGGCCAATACTCGATGCTGAAGGACAGATATATCGTCAATCATGACAGTTCAGGAAAAACAGCATAAGAATACATCATCAT
Source organism: Dendrocalamus latiflorus (assembly GCA_017311315.1). Taxonomy (NCBI): domain Eukaryota; kingdom Viridiplantae; phylum Streptophyta; class Magnoliopsida; order Poales; family Poaceae; genus Dendrocalamus; species Dendrocalamus latiflorus. The sequence goes on along the minus strand of CM029636.1, from coordinate 1,780,843 downwards.
AACATCATCCATGCATTGATTCACAATGTGTGAAGTGAGCAGAGGTATTACCTGCCGGCGGAGACGTATCGGTCGAAGGTGTCGGTGGGGAAGGGCAGGTCCTCGGCATCGCCCTCCGTGATGGTGACCCCCTTGAGCGCCTCCTTCTGCCTGGCCTTCTCGAGCTGGTGCGGGGACTGGTCGAGCAGCGTGACGTTCTCGGGGTCGACGTGCTTGACGATGCCAAGCGTGGTGAACCCCGTGCCGCCGCCGACGTCGACGACCTTGAGCTTGCGGCTGTAGAGGTCGGCGGGCTCGAGCGCGTCGTCGCGCATGTCCTCGGTCCAGTGGCCCGGGTTGATGACGTGGTCGTAGACGATGGAGAGGAAGCGGTAGAACCAGAAGGCCTCCTTCTTGTGCTGGATGAACCGCGGCGCCGAGATGGGCCGCGCCGCCGCGGACGAGGAGGAGGCCGTGCACCTGAGCCTGGCGACGCCGACGCCGCTCCGCTTGGTGAGGGCGTGGGGGCGCGGGCCGGCCTCGGAGGGGCCAAGGCCGAGGAAGCCGAGCCCGGCGGGGGCGCGCACCCTGATCCTGCCAGGCGCGAGGCTCCCGGCGCCGCTCGGCGTGTAGGCGGAGGCCATCGCCATTGGTGGGAGACGCCGCCGCCGCCTCGAGGGGGGAGGGGAGAGCACGGCACGGCAGCGGATGTGTGGGTGACTCGAGCGAGCAAGAGATCACGAGAGGATGACTAGTGGTGGGTGGTGGGCAGGCTTTCCCCGTGGCGCCTCTCTCGCCACGTACACGACTTCTCACAAGCGTTGTGTCCGTATCTATGCAGGTGGGCCCACGAGGGTCAGAAGAAAGACCCGGAGCAAATGAACGTGAGACTCTTCCATCCGCCGTTGATCCAGTAGGTCATATTAGATCAACGCTAGATGGAGAGGATCTCACATGAGACCGATGTTCTTCCCGTGCCAAATCTCCGATCGATGTTACAGTACCAATCCAAAAAAAAAAAAAACTGTTACAGTATCAAACTGTATCGCCTGATCTGAGCCCCCATTCTTTTCATCTTCTAAAACATGTTTTTCGATTTTTCTACAATAACTAACTTTTAAATAAAATATCTTTTCAAAATAAGGCCAACCAGTTAATTATAATACATACTATACCAGCTTCATTTATATCTACAAAAACCGCACATGAATTTCTGTTACTCTATAATCTAAAGCACAAATAACCCAAAAATCACAAATTACAGCCAAAGCCATAAACCGCAGCTAAAACGAACATGCCTTGAGATTGTTTGGGTGGCTAGGAGCCCAGGACCCGAGTCGTTGTGCAAGCATCTTCATGTGAAATTCCAGCATTTCAAACGGAGTTTTAATTCTACATTTACAGTAGTAGGACCACAACACAAGGTGCAACATCCTGACACTTGTAGAATTTGATGCTGTAACTTGTATAACTGATATGGCTTTTATTCCCTTCTCCAGCCAGAACAATCACTGGGAATATGAAAAACTTTAACGGTTCAAAATCGTGGCCATGGCCATGAACAGCTACGGATGACCCTGAGAATGAGATGCACTCACGCACAAAAGGCTCTAAAAAACTCTCGAGTGTTCCTTCAAAAGGATTATTTACATCAGTATATGCTATCCGTCGAACTAAATGCATCCAGTGTAGCCTCCAGATGATAACATTCAAATACTGGATTACCAGAGACTAGAATCTGTGGGGATGGCAATACTACAAATGCAGAAACTGCTTTACTTATTTCCATTTTGAATCAGTTATTTATAGATGATTCTACTAGTCTATATCTACTGGTTTGCCATGAAAGTTGGCACGCCAAAGCAACATTTGCCCTTTTCTTTCAGTTTCTTCTCAAGAGAGGCTGAATTGTAACAGCAACTGGAAACTTGGTGCTGGTCACTGAATATGCAACAGTCCTGATCTAAAAAGACGAGAAAAAGTATGAGAACAAAGTTAAACAACAGAAAAACACAGTTGCATGGGTACAATAAGCAGAAAAGGAGCGAGTCTCACAAACTGGTAATAAGAGACTATCGAATGAACTAAGCAATATGTTTGTTCCCTATAATCCTCCAAGCATAGGCTCGTACCTTGTCACATTTACAGATCAATGTAGACACGCATGCCATCATGAGCTAACTGCACATCTATCCCCTCTCTGCATTCACAAATTACAATGCATGAGCACGCATGCCTTTTAGGAACTTACAGTAGAACGAAATCAATAGTGACCATTTTAAGACAGCATTGATTATTAGATGATGCGAGTGTCAAGCACAAGTGTATTGTTCATGCCAACTTATTTGGGGGCATGAGCATGTGAGTGAAATAATTTAAACCATCTTGTGGGAAGCCTACCTTCTGGACCATTCTTTCAATGTTTGGTTGTCCTCGTGATGATCCATCTCATGAGTCATCCCAATGAGCAATGCTTTTTTGGGGCATATCCTCTTAACAGCATCTAGTGTCTGCATGACATAGTATTACCACCCAAAAAAAAAGAAGCAAGAAATTTGATTACAAAAACAGATTGATTGAGCTGTGCAAGAGAAAACCAACCTGGTCCCAACAAAGATGCACATTATGAGAACCGGTCTGTTCACACAAGGAGAATATCAGAGCCCACAACTAAAAACAATGACACAACCTAACAAGGCTAACTAATCCAACGTTTTTAAGCAATCAGTGATGATATTCCCATGAATTGCTACAGAAATCAGCTCTATATGATATTGACAAAGAAAAAACATTAACTTTTTCCAAATGTCTGGTCTTATTAATTACAGTTATTTAAGCATAAAGTGAGGAGTTGCTTCCAAAAGTAACTAAAGAATCAGTATTAGATAAGGTGATATCAGCCATGTATTTTTCATTACAATAGCAACACAACGTTCTGTCCAGGTCTTATCTTTTCCTTCTTTCAACTAACAGGTTTTCGGCTATTATTAGAACAATGAATAATGCACTTTTAGCAAACAGGGGTGCGCACCACCATGGGTACCAAATCATTTCTGTTATTTTAGTATATAAACAATGGTTGAATAGCATCAACTTGTTGCGGTCTGCCTTCAGCACTTGACTTGGACAACTTCATGACTGTAATGCAAAATAAGACAGATCACATCTGTACCATCTGAAACACAGTTATATACATAATTCATTCACCCGTTTTACATATTCCAAAACTGAGATTTTCTGCTGTGCGTATTTATTAAATAAAAAAAAAGAAGTCGTAGTTTTTTCTTTGCAAGCTCCACCCAATATTCTGAAATGTGTTTGTCTTTTGCTGATTTTGGCTCACCAGGTTTTGGCTCCTGGCAATTTTTGGTTCAGGGGTTGTTTTTAAATTCATGTGTGCACTTATGTATTTGCGTTTTTACTCAGATTCTCTAGTGAGCTGGGGATCAATAAAGTTCCCTTGTTTCAACAGATTAAATTATTCCCTTGTTTCAATGGATTAAATTCTGAAATGTGAAGTTTCCAAGGTATAACAAGCAAAGACGGTTAAACTGAAGGAAATAGTTAACAACGTCAGATGGAACGTGCCTCCTGACCCTTCTCTCAATGAATTGAACTTGATTAGAAAGTTCTCCAGAAACAAATATGAAACAAGCAACTAGAAGGGGGAAACACCCATATAGGCAACTGCAAGAACTTTTAAAAAAAACTAACCCTGTATAGGCAATCCAAGATGAGCAAATCCAGCTGGCCCCCTCCAGACTTCGAAATTGCTGAAAGGTAGTATAATCACACAATAATGAGGTTCCTGGATAGTGAAATCAAGCAAGAAAGGACAGGAAATAAATCTATCGGATTTGTAGCTATTTTCAAAGCAAACAGTGAACAAATCTGCCAGCCCATGCATGCATGCATCCCTAAAAGGGAAAGAAGAATGGTATGGCAAAGAAAGAGCTCACAATTCATTCATGCAATATGTATGGACAAATATTTACTTCTCAAACTCCACGTTTAACTGTTTAAGTACACACGTGTCATGAACCGGGGTAAACACCACCAAGAAGATGGCCGGATGGCGTCGGCGTTGTAAACACCACCAAGAAGATGGCCGGATGGCGTCGGCGTAGAACGAGAGGGAGAGAGACTAGATGTTTAGGCGAGGAAGACTATGATATTATTCTCCTTGATTACAATAGAGTGCGGTAGCCCCCTTATATAGATGGCTCCCCCTAACAGATAGAATCTAATCCCAATTATAACTCTAACAGATATAGTAACTAATATCATATCTCTAACTATATCTCTAATACAAGGAAACCAATCTCTAACTCAAATAGAAACCAATCTCTAATTTCTAATAATAACCCGACTGGGTCTTGAGCCCAAGGCCCACACCCCTGACACTACACCCCTCTCGGACATGCAGCTCGTCCTCGAGCTGCTAGACGGCGGCCAATGGAAGACATTCGACGCCGATGTAGAAGACGAACGGTGGCGGGGTGCTGCAGCGGATGGAGACGATCGGCCAAATCCAAACGGAATAAGGCTAGACGAAGTGTAGCGCCTTCGGTTATATAATGCCTGCAAAAAATAATTATTTTTTAATTTTTTAATTTTTTTAATTTTTTTTTTTTGATTTTTTATTTTTTTTGATTTTTTTTGATTTTTTTGCATTAACTAATCCACCGGTCGGTTAAAACCGACCGAGACCAACCCGACCTCCACACCTCCGAGCCCAAACGTCTCAAGGAGCGGCGGCTGGAGGAGCGTCGGCCGGTGCGGCCGACGGCGGCGGCGGCGGCTCCGGACGGCCGACGGAGCGGCGGCGGCGGCTCCGGACGGCCGGATCTGGCCACGGCCCGAACGGTGGCCCGCGCGGAGGCGGCGGCGCAGGCGGGGCCGACCCAGGCGGCGGCGCGGGAGGAGGCGGCCACAGGCGGAGATAGCGACGCGGCTCCGGGTGCCCAGGGGCCTTGCGGTGGCGACGACGACGAAACGTGACGGCGACGGCTCGGGTAACGGCGACCCGAGCGGTGGCGGCATGCGGAGCTGCAGCGGTCCGAACGGCGGCAGCCTGGTGGAGGCCTTCGTCCCGGCGGCGATGAGCTGGCCCCTTCCTACCGGGCCGGAGGCGGCACGGAGAAGCCAAGGCCGGGGACATCCGGATCTGGAGCGGATCAGGCGACGACCGGATTTGGCGGAGGTGGCTCGGGCGGAGGAAGATCGAGCGGCGGCGGCTCGGCCGGAGACGGACCGGGCGGGTGGCGACGGCGCAGGCGGAGAAGATGCTGCGGGACCCGAGCGGTGGCGGCGGCGCACGGGAGGTAGCAGCAGTCGGGGAGTTGGTGATGCAGAGCGGCGGATCTGGTGGATGAGAGGAAGAGCAAGGCGGCGCCGGAAAGCGGAGTGGAGAAGGGGGCAGATCGATGTCTGCCGTCTTCTCTGCTTCGCGAGCGGCTTCTTGCTGCGCCTTCTCCCGATCCCTCAAGATTTTCTCGAAGAAGGCATATGTTTTGAAGGCAGCGTCTGCCATCCCTTTGTCGTAACTGGCCATCCTATCAGCGCTAGCTTTTAGTATGGCCACTGACTCGGCAAGAGGACGAGTCGCAGGAACCATGGTAGCAGAAGACGTGGGAAGGGATCGACTGCTCTGATACCAAGTTGTCATGAACCGGGGTAAACACCACCAAGAAGATGGCCGGATGGCGTCGGCGTAGAACGAGAGGGAGAGAGACTAGGGGCCTGTTTGGAACAGAGGAATTTCACAGGAATTTTGCAGGAATTTTGCAGGAAACAGTTCAATTCCCGCAGGAATCGGGAAAAATTCCCGCATTCCAAACAGGGCCTAGATGTTTAGGCGAGGAAGACTATGATATTATTCTCCCTGATTACAATAGAGTGCGGTAGCCCCCTTATATAGATGGCTCCCCCTAACAGATAGAATCTAATCCCAATTATAACTCTAACAGATATAGTAACTAATATCATATCTCTAACTATATCTCTAATACAAGGAAACCAATCTCTAACTCAAATAGAAACCAATCTCTAATTTCTAATAATAACCCGACTGGGTCTTGAGCCCAAGGCCCACACCCCTGACAACACGTCCATAAATTAACACTGCGCTATAATTTTTGCTGTAGTATTATGGCGAGCACCAAGCAGAGAATTGTTGATCAACTGGACCAGTTTGGTACTAATGGAATTCATTTCAACCAAAATCTAGATTAAGAGAATATTGCACTTGTGCACTATGGCCTCCTGTCAGGGGAAACTTATTTCCCGAATAGCAACACAAGCACCATTGCAGCATAGAAATTATTATAAAACACCTGATATAGCAGCACTAGGAGGCATAGGCATACCATGTTCTGTGCTTGGAGGAAACCGTGATACATCTGATATATAAGCAACTTTTGATTTTCTTCCGAAAAGGAAACCCAAACAAACATAGTCCTCTCCATGAATCACCTGAGAAGTATACAAAAATAAGAGAAAAAGATGAAGCAAAATAAAACAGAGTTGGTAGAAAAATGCAAAGCACTTCTTACCGGCAAGGGAACAAACTCTAGCCCTGAGGTCGTAAAAGGTTTCTGAAGATCACTCTCGATTATTCTCCAGTCAAGTTGAGCAACTCGCCTGACCTCCTGTCCTTCATTTAGTTTCTTTTTTACCAAGTAAGGGAACTTTTTGGCAATGCTGTTTAAAATTAAGCATGTGAGTATGATGGTGCAAATCCTCGCTTAATGTCCTATAAAATGACTACATATCGGCTGTAAATCAATAATGAAACACGAGAAGACCTAGGGAATGCAAATTCTTTATCAGCAATGCCTCCAATTAGGGAATAGTTTCAAGAGAAAAGCATATGTAACTGCCCTATAGTTAAGTTGCACTAGCCAGCTAACTTCATCTAACACAGCATACAATAACATGAATGCTTGTAGAGAAGTTCAAAAGGAGAGACGAGGCCAGACCACAATTCAAATCCATTGAAAACTTGTTCATTTTACTCTTTAGCACACAATTGCCAATAGGAATTACAATGCGTTGCACATTTAGACTACAGTATAACTTAACAATTAAAAAGTACAAGATAATATGACCTAATGAAACAACTAAACAAGGAAGTCATTCGGATCTTATTCCAACTTAGCCATTTTTGTCATGGCCTAGCTGAGCAAGGTTGGTTGTTTGGATTTGTAGCTTTTGATGACATGCGTTGGTAGCATGGTGCCATGGTGTTTGGTACTTATGGAAAACTAGTCTTTGCAAGTAGGACTGATTCCACTACAATATAATGAGAAAGGTGAATTGACAATTTGATATTTAGTAAAGATGGATGCTTTGTTAATATTCTGCCTTTTTCCAATTTTGCTCACGCAGGAGAGAAAATTTGGATTTCCATGTTAGGCAAATATTTTTTTGCTCAGTTAGGCTAGTTCCTTTCCAAATATAGGTCTTCAGAGCAGACCAAATAGCTAACACTTCTATAAAGGCTAGAAAAGGTTTTGACAGAATAGACAAGAGTTCCACATGGCCCACATAAAAAATTATACATACATCAATGATAGTTCTAGACCAATGAATACACAAGTCCATCAACTATCAACAATGCTCTATTCAACATCATTGTATTCAGTAGAGATTTTTTTCCCTTTATCAACCTGATTCCCCTGAAATGTGTTAAATACTTAAATTGATAAATTCTGTATTTGCACATCCAATTTTCTGGCTATCATTTTCGTCCATCACTTAACATGTCACCGATAGGTCCATATTGTACACAACGCAACAGACAGAGGCTCCTTAATGTATGTTGTGAGTGGCAGTAAGTTAACTGTACTATCCACCATGACAAATCAAGGCAAGTATTACGCAGTAATACTATCAGTTCAAAGAATAAAACAAAAAAAAGTAACCAGGATGGTAAATAGTTAATATAGCACAAATCACAAGGTAGTATTCCCCTAAAAATAACAAACTAATATTTAGCATATCAAGACTAAAAAGAGTGCATGCATCAATGCATGTATACTTGACAGAACTCTCTTACAATAGACCAATGTGAAAACCCAACAAAGTCAGCAAGAAAGAACTCACGTACCTGTCCATAGCGAATTGGGAAAGATAAATTGGGGTTGGATCAATATCATTTGTAGGACTAAATGGCTGAACAACCCGAATATCATCAAGACCTAAGGTTGCATCTGCGTGCTCATGAGTCAGAACAATCTGTAATGAATAAAGCAAAAGATGTTAGTGTATGCATAACACTCTTTCATTTTTGCTGTTATAGTGATCCCATAGTTGGCAGTTTAGTTGTCCAGTAGACCATATCAGAGAAGTTGAAGCAAACAAGAACACAAACTAGAACTCACAGAATCAACACAAGGGATTTTGTGGCGAACAAACCACCGTAGAACTTGTTCTCGGAATGTCTTCCCAACATCAATAAGAATATATTTGTGTGCACCTTCATCTTGGAAATAGTCAATCAGAAGAGAAGTATTGCACCTGTAGGAAACCAACTATCAATCTAGTCCCAAAAAATGCATACATAAGAATGAATGGAGCTATCGACCTTGTTCAAGTGCATTAACACTCCAAAAACATTCGGAAAACAAGCGTTGTAAACAATTAAATCTTAAGGTGACCAAATTACTATGGAAAAGTGAAGGAAAGAAGTTCGAGTTCACATGGATTAAAATTTACATAAATAACCATGATATTGTCCTACCTATAAGCCAGTCAAGAAGTTCAATCTGGTCCCAGAGAAGAAATTGACCGATGGTATCAAATGAATATAAGAGCATGAAACTAGCTCAATCAAGTCAAGGTACCTTTATCTTCAAAAGAATATTTGAAATTAAATTAAATTTCTTATCCAGCACAAAATTTCTGAAATTTAATATCAAACCAGACTTCAATGAAATAATGCAATTGCATCTAGAACTTGTCCCCTTGTTTCTACTCATTGAAATATAGATATCTCATCAACAGAGGATTTTATCAGATAAATTTATTTTAAAAAAATGTTCTAAAATCCCGACAATAGATACTATCATACAACCTTTTGCCTACTACATTGCTGCATTCCCTGTACGATAGTAAAATCCATACTTACTACTAGATTGAAAGAAATGCACAAAACAAAGTAATCACTCTATGTTTGTACTTGTACATACAAACTTGAAAATTGGAAAGCTACCACATTTTTATTTCACTAATTTTTCTACCAAATAGCAAATGCATAAACCGTAGATAACCTATGACCCCATGTTTTTAAAATTATAATATATTTGTCCTCTCAGCTAGGTCAAGTGGTTTTTAGACAGATCGAAAAAACCTGTGATGCTCCAGTCCCAATTTTATTGAAACTGAAAACAGTTCTGAGCATTCAAGATAACCTGACCACTAACCGGTTTGATTGATCATCGGGTTCAGTACATCCTAACATTTTCTTGATCACATGATTACAGATACTGCAACAATTATCCTATGACTCAAAATTCACAATGCATACAATATATGCATAAGCATCAACTATAGAGCCATCTGCTGCAGCACGCAGAATAAAATTATCAATTTCTGACGCACAGGACACAGCTTCTGAGCTGCCTATCTCAGCAACATCTCTCAAACAAATCCAGCAGGACTCCCACGATCCCATTGTGAAAAAAAAACCTACCCGCGGGGCCAAACTAGTAGCGGAGGCAAACGTTCCAGATCCAGACAACTCCTAATCGCCCAGCAAAATGCATGATTCGTACGCGATTCACAGGAACGCACCGAACCAAAACGCTCAATCTCAGGCCGGCTCGTCTCAGATCCACACCCGACCTCGCGAAACCACGAACACCCCCACATCGCCACACGGCAGCAACATCTCGATACACATGACGTTCAGAGAACGAGAGGGGAGGAGGGAGACGATACCTGTAGTTAGGGTTTAGCTCCGGGGGCACGGAGAGGGACTGGGAGCAGACGGGGCAGGGCGGGTCAGGGGGCTGGATCAGGCACCGGGCGTTCGGCACGGCGCTCGAGCACCCCGTGCCCAGGAACACCAGGGACGACGACGAGGACGGCTGCGGGGGCGTCCCATCGCCGTTAGGGACGGAGGAGGCCATTGGGTTGCCGGAGCGAGATCCCAGCCGGCGACCGTGCCAACGCGGAAGAAGCGTGGAACAGGAGAGGACGGAATCGAGGGGGAGGTGGTGCGCGAAGCGGAATTGGTTTGGGAAAATTGCTCTCATGCCACAAATTTAAGCGAATTTGCCACATACTTAAGTGACTTTGTTATTATACTACAAATTTGAGCGTTTTGTTTTTTGTTTTGCCATTTTCTCCCTTTAATATCTTGAACTGACTCTTTTGCCCTCGTCAACATTGGCCTGTTGGCCAGCTCTGTTCGTCGTCTCGCCGTGCGTGCGCGCGGCGTCGGCCTCCACACAGGCGTCGAGGAGCTCCCCGTAGCCGACCACCTCGTCCCGCCCGTACCTCAGCCGCCGCTTGAGCGCCTCGACCTCCACAAGCCGCACCAGGCGCCGCGCCTCCGCCGCCGTGACCTCCACCTCCTCCTCAGCCGGCCAGGCCCGCGGCGGCGAGAAGAGGCGGAGGTGCCGAAGAGTGCACGCCGCAGTGGTGGCTGCCGGAGACGGAGACCGCGGTGGAGCCTCCTCCATCGCTCGCGGAGTTAAAATATGTGCGGAGTTAGTCAAAACATGTGCGGAATTAAAAGCCTGATATTGGTTTGTCAAAACATGTGCGGAGTTAGTCAAAACATATGCGGAATTAAAACCTAGTATTGGTTAGTCAAAACATGTGCAGAGTTAGTCAAAACATGTGTGGAATTATATGCTAATTCATAAAAATAAGTAATCAACTATACTTCAGATTTCTTGCCGGCTAAGCTGTCTTGACTCTTGTTTTGTTATTACATAGGAACGTTTCAAACTACAGTGACACACATACAAGCGTTCACATTTTTTCAAATACAAGAGGCAATAAACCAGGAATGCTACTTTATCTGGAGTACGAATAAACCTCAAAACTGGTGATGATTTCTCCAGATTTTAAGCAAAATTACAGGTTGTCAGGAGGCAGGCCCTTTGTAATTTCATAGAAACTTCTTGTCCAAACCCGTAAATCAATCAGTCAACTTTTGATTTTCTATAGATTGTGATTTTTGATCTCCAATCCGTAAATGCATGGGTGCATCACATATCCTACTTCTCTCGCTCCCGTCATGTGCACGTATAACTCTCTCATTTTTTCTACCGCTCGCATCCTTCTAAAAGTCACTTCTTTCAATTACTATTTATTTTTAACTATAAACCACAGCCAAAAGCAATCAGTAAAAAGCCAATACGAACGCTCCCTATATCCATAAAAAAATGTTGCTTTGGTCTTTATATATGCAGAGTAACTCGGAGGCAATCGTGGTCTATAGGGAGGACCGAGAGATGGCTTGGTGCAAAGTTATGGTCTAGAATGTCAAGGATGGTAGAGAAGACGGTCATGCTCGAGTTGAGTCACGTGGAGATCAAAAATGGATAATGCATGTTGGAGTTATAAAGGTGTGGTCCAGAGGCTACGATACGTGACAAATGTTTAAAAACACGTGTTACGTAAGGGTTTTGGATCTCTTATTTGTTGGAATTGGATAAGAACTCGCTTGAATCCACATCTATATCAACCATTCATCACATGCATAGAGAACGTAAAGCGACAACTGAAGACGACGGCCAAGGCACAGCTTAATCGGAGGTATTCCATGGGTTCGCCATGTAGATATAATTAACCGGGAGCCTTACGAGACCCCGAAAATCAGGAAACCACAACGCCTAAGTCAGGTCTGCTATGCAAAGCAAGGCTACGGAGCGCAATCATATAAAACGAAACTTGTAATTTTGTTATTCTTAAATGAATGAATAAAATACATGCTTTTTCTATTTTTTTGTTATGTTTATCTATTTTTGTGTATTTCAGTACACTGGCACACCCCACACCTTATACCCTGGGGCGAGAAATTCGCGAGCAATTTCTCGCGTCAAACAAAGTCATATAATTTATTGAGCATTCTGAGCCAAAGAATAACAGAGAAAACACAGAAAATGTGCGAGCAGTTAGCACCATAATCTTATGCCTCAATTTTTGTGTTCAACTTGGTTATTAGCTATGTCTTCTCATTCCCATCTCCGATGAGTCATCCACTATGTTTATGTGTGTTAGTCTACCGTGAAAACGAGTGTTTGAGAGAGACTATTTCCAACAGCCTCGGAGACGTTCGATGAAATGTTGAGCCCTCTCAACCGCACACCGTGTCATGCGCCTCATGATCCGTCGCTGCATGCGGCACAGGCCACGGCAGTTCGCGCAGCTCATGCTCTCATACAGCCGAGCGGGTAAGCTCCGCTCCGCCATGCGCGTGCTCCACCTCATGCGGAAGGACAGGTGCGCGCCCGACATATCCATATGCAACTTGGTGGTGAATGTGCTTGTTGTGGCTGGCCGTGTCAACAAGGTGCTCGAGTATGCCGACCGGATGCGCTGTGTTGGGGTCGAGCCGGAATTGGTAAACAAGAGCGAAGAGGAGTGGTGGACTCCAAGTGAGATCACATACAGTGTTGTAATGCATTGATTTAGAAGAGAAGGGAAACCAAAGGAATCATGTGATGTCGTAGTGCAGATGTTGCAGAAGGTTTTCTTCCCCACCACTGTGGAGATTAACTTATTGATCCATGCGTTATGTAAGGAAGGAAAGCCGGCAGAGGCCAAAGACTTCATGGAGCAGTGCCAAAGCAAAGGTTGTACCATTATTGTTGTTAACTTCACTACTGTGATTCATGGATTTTTCCCGGCAGGGTGATTTGGAAGCTGCACTCTCTTTGCTAGATGACATGTATTTGAGCAACAGGCATCCAGATGTTGTAACTTATACTATTGTTGTTGATGCTTTGGGAAAGAAAGGTAGATTGAAAGAAGCCACAGAACTTGTAGAAAAAATGCTTAATAGAGGTTTGTTCCCTACACCTGTCACATATAGGACAGTGATACATAGACACTGTGAGAAGGGTAAAGTGGAAGAGTTAATCTACTGGGTAAGATGTTAGCAAGACAAGAGCTTAAGAGTACTTACAATCAGGTCATTGAGAAGCTATGTGCATTCGATAAAAACTTAACGATGCTTACAGTCTCCTCAGCAAGGTACTGAGAACTACCTCAAAGAGAGATGCTCAGACATGCCACATTCTGATGGAGTGTTTGTTTAATAGAGGCCTCGCACTTCAGTCATACGTGTCGAATGTTTCGGTGAAATTTAATTCCTGATGTTAGATTATGTCAAAAAGTTGACAATCAGCTGGCCTTAGAGGAACATAAACCAGCTGATGGAAAGCTTATCATTAAGTTTGTTTAAAGGGGTCTTCTAAAACAAGAAATGCAAGATAATTGATTTTTGACATGCTGGTGTATTTTGTTTTTTAGATTAAGGAACATAACATTCCGGCCTTCATCATTCACAAGTGAATGAGTACAGCCAATTCCAACACACCCATAGTACTTAGACTACAAACCACTACAAGGTGTACAAAACATGGAACAAAGAAACGGAACTCAAGTCCCAGTCCTATTCCTACCTCATTACATAACTTGCTAAACAAAACCAATCTCTTTGTTGCCTCCATCAAGCGACTGTATTCCTCTAGTGAAGACAGCAGCACTCGATGCATCACATCGATGCTCAACAGGGAGGACCTTCGGCAAGCACTTCATCTTCTTCATCCAAATAGCTCTCTCTTCGGCCAACACCTCTAACCTTCCTCGGACCTTCTAACACCGTATAGCGGGTCAGGAGATGAGAGAAGACACGGTGCCAAGAGCTGCTGGTAAACTGTACATATGCAAACAAAGCACGAGCATCGACAGAGCCAAACGGCAAGCACCAATCAACTGAGCTGAAATTGCCTAACGACGCCTTCAAGAAGGTAACAATGCTTAAGGCGCTGACACCGCCAGTCCACCATGGGAAAGGTTTTCACCTGCAATCAAGGGGAACCGGGGAAGAGGTACAGAGAGGACGCCTCCAAGGAGGAAGTGGCGTCTGCAAACGTCACCGTCCAAGTTTTCGCCCTGACCTCAAATCACCCAATTTCTGAGGATGCCTGTACGTCGGTGGCGAACAAGGGCCGCCGCCACCGCGTACACCGCCGTCCTGGCCCCAGCCCCGCTGCTGCAGCCCAAGCATTGCCTCACCGCCACCGCCGCACTTGTAAGAGCCGGAGAACTCCTTGGCGGCCTATGGTTCAAGTAACGCTATATCAAGCCCGGTCTAGTTGATCCCTGACCAGCCTGGGACGACAAAGTCGAAGTACCGATGGAAAAGAACTGGTTACTCTATACAGCTCCAGAATGGCTACTAGTCGGTGTGCTGTGACCCGGCGAAGAGGGCACAACTGCGGCCGAAGAGGATGCACCCAAGAAGAGACCAGCCCCGACTGCACCGGCGTTCTGACAAGACAGAACCGTGGCTGAGCTAATCCCCTTTGCCACCAACCCAACCCTCGGATTTGATCCAAGAAGCGGCTGCGTGGCGGATGTCAATGACAAGAGGTAAGGCCGTGGTGCCAGCGCCATTGCTCTGGCCACCTGCGTCTTCAGTTGTGGTGGCGGTGATGTGCTTCTTCTTCTTAATCACCCTGTGCGCGCACCGACACTGGAGCTGGCACCCGTCGAACATCTTCTTGGGCTCGTCGAACGCCATCGTGAGCCTCTTGGGCGACTTGTAGAAGAAGATGGCCAACCCGCGGAGCCGGCCGGTGACGCGGCCGGCGCCGAGGGGCCCCTCCTCGAACTCGCCGAACCTGGAGAAGACCCCCTCAGCTCAACGTGAGCGGCGCGCGCGGGTACGATGTCCACGAAGAGCTTGCGGTCGGTGCGGTCGCGGGAGGGGCCGAGCGAGGCGAGCTGGTAGGCGACGGGCGGCCACCGACGCGCTTGGAGGCGTCAGCGAGCGCTCGGCGCGAGGCGGAGCGGCGGCGCCAGCAGGACTTCTCCTCTGCCTCCGACGAGCTGAAGCCAGCCAGCGAACGCCAGCCGGCCCTCCTCTGCACCGCCGCTAAACAGCCCCGAGACCGACCACCGATGCCAAAGATCTGGGCCGAGAGACGCCAGATCCGGCCACCAGGCCACCGGATCCGCCGCCGGCGAGGGGAGCCGTTGCCGGGGAGCTCGCAACCAGCTCCGGCGACGGGGGGAGGCGGGATCCGGGCAGGGGGAGAGAGGCCCGAGAGGACCGCACCGGAGTTGATGCCCTCTGCCGACTGGGGGAGAGAGGCCCGAGAGGAGGAAAAGCCCCGCCGCCGCCTTCCTTGCGGCCACCGACGTCCGGTGGCGTGCTCCGGCGACGGCGAGGAGGCGGGATCCAGGCAGGGAGGGGGAGGGTTTTCCGTTCCCCCTTAGCTGAGCAGTTACAGACAGATAATCGCTCAACCTAGCGGGTTTAATTTGGGGGGCTCACTGTCACCTGTCAGTGGTGACTACTCAGGAAGAGGTTTGTTAATAAGATGATGCTTTAAGACTTGATGAGCAATCAATTGTGATTGTGAGAATGGGAAGCATTACACGCCGGATAGCTTGTTCATTTTCTTCTGGATGCAATGCAATCTCCAATTCACCTACCCCCAACTGACAGATTCCTAATCTTCTCTCTTCAGCTATATATATTGCACGCTTCAGACTGATACCTTACCACTTCACCAACTTCTTCACAGCCAGCAAATGGACCGGTCGATATGGCACTTGAAAGTTTGTTAGCCGCCACTCAAAGGGCTATATATCAGCATTACAATGGTTTGTTCCATTATGAAGTAGGCCGAGCAAAGAACTTAAGGAGAGGAAACAATGGGGCAAGATAGCAACTTGCGAGCGCGGTGCTGACGGTGCGCGGCCAGGCCTATGGGGCCAGGAGGTACAGGGCCATGGGCGTCATGTGTTAGAGGGCGCTCGTGCTCCAGTTCGTGACTGCCGTCGCCATTGCGTTCCTCTACTGGTACGCTGGCCCGTTCCTATGGCTCATCGGGCAGGCCACAGATGTGGCCGCAGTGGGGTAGCTGTACGCATGCAGCCTGCTATCGCAGCTGCTCGTGTTCGCGCTTTTTTGCCTGATGCAGAGGTTCCTGCAGGGCCAGAACACCGTCAACCCTATGGCATACAGCATCACGCTGGCCGTGCTGGTCTTCCACGTCCTCATCTCCTGGCTTGCCATGTTCGTGCTTGGGTTTGGCCTCCTCAGCGCAGCGCTGACGTTGAGCTTCTATTGGTGGGTGCTCGTGGCGTTGACATGGGGCTACATCATAAGGAGCCCAGCTTGCAAGGAGACGTGGACTGGACTGTCCGTGCTCGCGTTCAGAGGCCTTCGGGGATACGCCAAGCTTGCCTTCGCCTCTGCCGTCATGCCAGCGTGAGTGATCTTATTCACCATTGTCAGTTGTTAGGTAGTTTTTGCCGATTACTTTATATCTTGTTTTGTTGTGTTCTTGATTAGATTGGAGATTTGGTATGTGCAAGGATTTGTGCTTCTGACTGGCTTCCTCCTCAACCCAGAGATTGCACTTGATTCCCTCTCTATCTGGTATGCCACAAATTTCCAATTTCTGATGATACATTCATACCTAGACATAACTCGCATTGCCATCTCTCTTACTCATTTCAGCGTCAATTACTGGAATAGGGACCTCCAGATCATGCTTGGCTTGAGCTACGCGGCCAGGTCAGTGCAAATTACTGAGATGTACTTGTAGATTTCCCCACTGATCAAGCATTTGCATGAACTTATTTCACAGTATTCGTGTCGGCAATGAGCTTGGAGCTGCTCATCCAAAGGTGGCAAGGTTGTTGGTCATTGTCGTTGTCACAGGGAGCATCGCCTTCAGCATTCTTGCTACAATTCTAGTCATGATCCTCAAGTATCCATTGAGCACACTCTACACGAGCAGCACCACGATAGTCGAGGCCGTTGTCAGTCTGACACCATGGCTGGCCATCAGCATCTTCTTGAATGGAATTCAGCCAGTTCTCTCAGGTACACTTGACATAGAGCACAAAACACACTACCTAGTTTGCATTTCTTGCTGTGGAATAGTGTATGAAATATATGATAGTAACTGAATAGCTTGCTGTCTCTGAGAATTCTGCAGGAGTCGCCGTTGGGAGTGGGTAGCAAGTTGTAGTTGCCTATGTCAATGTTGGGGCTTACTACTTGATTGGGCTGCCAATTGCATGCGTGCTAGGATACAAGACAACCCTTGGATTGGAGCAGCTATAACTTCTTCTGCTAATTTATTTCCTCTTCAGTTAACTTGTATCTGTAAAAATTTTTGAGAGGGAGGTGTTGATCAGTTGTAACTAATAGCATCTCTTTGTGTCAACTAGGGAATCTGGTGGGGCTTGATCATAGGAGTCTCTGTAGACGGTAGCTCTGATCGTTATCACAGGCAGGACCAGATGGGGCAAGGAGGTGAGCTCTTGGATCATTCTGAATTGATTTCAATAGAAGTTTTGCTCAATTATGGTGGTAATGTTTACGGTGATGTGGTTCCAAAGGTGGATAAGGCGATTCAGCGACTGCGTCGCACCGCCGTGGACGAGGGCGTGGTTCCCGTCGACGATGGCATCGCATGATCGGACTGGGAATATCTAGAGCTCAATTTGGCCATGTTAACCAGAAGCTCCATTTTGGAGATGGCAAGGATGTTACGCCTTCTTGCCTGCTCCTCTGAGGAAAAGGGTGCCCGTAGGCTTTAGCCTTTTAGTTTGTTCAATAAGTCGAATTCAGACAATTGATTTGTAGTTAACCTTTCTTGGGAATTCAGACTAATGATGGTTTGATTTATTGGAAGATGGTAGTGTTCTGTTGATCCATAATTTTGATATCGCCAATCATTGTAGAGTTTTTTTTAAAAATAATCTATTTTTATTCGAAAATACAGAAATATACCTGCGTTTTAATTTTTTTTACAGAAATAGTCTTCAGTTGCTCAACAATCGAGCGACAGACAAGTGATAGACATGCAGTAATTTTACCACTGGGCGACAAGTATGCAGTCGCCCACATGCACGTGGTTGAACCAACGTAGTCGACACAACGTGATCGAAATAACGTGGTCGACAAGCATGGTCGAAGCAACATGATCAACACAACATGGTCGAACATTAGTGAGTGGCCAAGAGAACAGCGTGGTCGAAACATTACAGTCTAAACATCGTGGTCGAAGACTAGTGAGTGATCGAATTGAACAACGTGATCGAAGATTAATGAGTAGTCGAAGTGAAGGTCGAAGGTTAGTGATTGATGAGAGATGTTGTCACCGAACAGTTGGATGATAGCACCTATCGTCCAACTGTTAGGCAACTGCCATGTGTATCGCTCCGTTCTTGGGCGAGAGGGTACAGTCGCCCAACGGTTGGATGGCTAGAGGCTATTTGTGTAAAAAATTAAAACGTAGGTATATTTTTGGATTTTAAATAAAAAGAGATTATTTTTTAAAAAATCAATCAGTTTATAGGTTAAGGCTTGTTTAAAACACAAGAATTTCACAGGAAAAAAAAATCAAAATCTGTAAAAATCTTCGAGATTTGTGCAAGCGTGCCGTGGCTCAGGCGTCATAACCTGGCCCACATGACAGCGCCACCGAGCAAAATCCCAAACCCTTCTCCTCCCTCTCTTCCCAAACCCTTGCACCGGCGGCGGCGCGAAGGCTTGCTTGCTCCCCTCCATCTCGAATGGCTCTCGTCGCCGGCTCCTACGAGCGCTTCATCTGGGGCTTCTCCCTCAAAACCCTAACCGCCTCCGCCTCCTCCGAAACCCTAGCCCTCGCGCCGCTCTTCTCCTACCCCGCCCACTCGGGCCCCATCCGCTGCGTCGCCGCCGCGCCCCGCGCCGGCCTCGCCGCCTCCGGCGGCGCCGACGACTCCGTCCGCCTCTACGACTTCCCCACCGCCGCCGACCTTGGCTCGCTCCTCGACCCCTCCGCCGCCGTCTCCGCGCTCGCCTTCTACTCCCTCGGGCCCGTCCCCCGCAACCTCCTCGCTGCCTCCGACGACGGCCTGCTCCACCTCTACGACGCCGACGGATTCGCCCTCCTCGCGTCGCTCCGCGCCTTCCCGCGCCACGAGGCCACGGACGGCCTCGCCGTGCACCCCTCGGGCCGGGTCGCGCTCGCCGTCGGCCGCGTGGGGGGCTTCGCGATGCTCAACCTCGTCCGCGGACGCCGCAGCTTCGCGTGCCGCCTCGAGCGCCCCGCGTCGGCGGTCGCGTACGCCGAGGACGCCGGCGGCTGCGACCGCTTCGTGATGGCCGCCGAGGAGAAGGTGACCGTGCACGACTCTGAGGACGCCAGGATCATTCATGAGATGGATTGCGGCAAGAGGGTTCTCTCCTTTGCGCCTGCAAAGGTATTACTACTATCATTTTCTGCGATTTTGGATAAACTTACATAGAGCATGTCATATGATGATATGAATGCTTATCGAATAATGTTTAGCATTAAACGATCATTAGTGGTTTAGAGTGTAGGGGCTGAGAAATTGTTGAATGTGTCATCTTATTGAATGCAAGTTCGACTTTGAGTAGCTATGTGGCTGCCAATAATGTGGTGAATTGATTGTTAGGTACAACTTCATGTTATGATTTTAGCTATTAGGACTATTTCCCTGTATGTATGAAGTGGATCTTCAGATGCTTCGTGTCATTGCTCTTTGGATTGACCAACCTCTGTTACTTTGCTATTTTTTCCACTTAATCTATCTTTGAGAAACACCATATGAATACGAATATATGCTGTTGCCTTTTGCATATTGGTCACTTGTTTACCATGTATGTGTTAGAATGGAGTACTTTACACTGGAGGAGAGGATCGTGGTATTACTGCTTGGGATCTGTCCAGCGGCAAGGTTTCATCGCGCATTGAGGATGCTCATTCAACTCGTGTAAAGGGGATTGTCACCTTTGATAACCGGAACGATGGATCTGAATTGTTTAATCTAATTGCTTCGGCTTCATCCGATGGTGTCATCAGGATCTGGGATGTTCGGATGATTGGAAATGAGAAGCCTACTCCATTAGCTGAGGCTAACACAAAAGCAAGGCTAACATGTCTTGCTGGGACATCACTGAAATGTAAGTCCACAGAAACTTCATCCACTAATGAACATTACATTCTTATCTTCACAGTGAAAATGATGCAACAAACATTTTGTGTGAGAACGTAACATTGAATTGGTTATTGGTTATTCACTGAAAAAGAACTATGCAACCTGGACTTTTATAAGTTGATGCTTTAATAAAATGGCAATGACAGTTTGTTCATTTATGTCAATCTCCTCATTTGTGGTCACTGCTGCTCTTAAATATTATGCTAAGAGTCTTCTTTTTATTTGTTTATGAGATAGATGAGAAATTTCGCTGTCTTCTGGGATTATTTTTCACACTTTAGTAAGATGTAGTTATCATTGATTTTGTTAAGTAGTGTTGGCCTGTGTATTAGTATAGTTTTTCAAGGGTTCTGCTTAAGATAATACATTCCTCCTCTTTTAAAACCCAGATATCATGTTTTGATTGTTGCTGCAAAAAAAAACGCTTCCTACCTATCCAAAATCTGTGGGAATAAACAAAATCCTTGATGTACTTTTGTTTAACGAATACCCAACTGTTTTTTAGCATGATGCCCTTTGCAAATGTCTCCTTTATCTTAACTCGTGAAATTCATCTTTGTTTTTCAAATAGCTCAGCCCTGAGCTATGATTCTGTACCATTTGATGTAACTCTCTTCATTTGCAGGAGTTAAGGACGCACAGACGAAGATGATGTCGAGTTAAATTATTGAAGTGATGCTACGCTACCAATTTTGTAATGTTTGTTGCCCATCACGGATTCGTATTGGACACACTGGCTGGACAGGCTTCAAGGTGAAAGTCTGTCAATCAGTCACTAGTTGCATGCATGGGAAATGCATGATAGTCATCAATTATACATCAGCATAGTTTGGCTCGAGGGCATGAACTGCGTAGTGATTAGGCGATTGCGTGATCTGATTGTATGACAGGTATTCAATGTGAACCATTTATAGTAGATATTAAGTGCGCGTTTTGCCACAGACGACTAGTCTTTGCGTATGCATGGATTTTTCTCGTTTTCTCTACTAGAAGGATGCTCAACTTTCAAACCTCTCGTAGCGCGCAGAGACAGAGAGAGAGAGAGAGAGAGAGAGAGAGAGAGATGTCACAAGATCATTTACAAGATATCAACTGGGATGCATAAGCTCACACTCAAATTGGAAAGCATCTGTAATCTGATCGGAGTCAGCAGCAGTTTCGTAGACAGATCTGACAGTCAGATCGATCAATCATCAATCTATATGAGAAATCCAGAGTTCTCTCACAATAGGCGAGAACTCACCACTCGAACCTATAAACACCTAAGCTTCCTACCAATCTACAAATCCCTCATCAGAGCTGATGCCGCCTCTTCGTCAGAGCTCAGAAGTTGTGCCTGAGGCTTGTCCCGTTGTTCCATCCCCTCTCCTTGTCCCTGTTGTGCTGCACCCTCTGTCCACCCGCAGCGCCACTCACTGGCGCTCGCCGCGCCCTGCGAGCGCTGTCAATCCCCTGGGCAGCGGCGGCGGCCCTCCTCCCGGACTGCGCCGCCATGGGTGGCCTGATGATCACTTTCTTCTGCAGGCTGCGCCGCAGGATGCTGTTGATCCTCTTGCTCCGGCTGCCCTTGTCGTTGGAGATGACCGGAGGAGACAACAACGGTGGTGAACAGTGCTCGGAGATCTTGTCGAGGGGTGAGGGTGGTGGTGGTGCTGCAGGCTTGGCAGTGGGCAGAGGCATCAGCGAATTGCGCCGCGGGAGCGGTATCAGCGAGTTGCGGCGGGAAGCCGAGTTCGTCGGATTCTGGTAGGCTCCATTGCACAGAGAGACTCTTCTGGCTTTTGTAGGCAGGGGCAGCTGAGCAACGTCAGGGTTGTTTTCCTTCTCCTCTGCTAGAGACATCAGCTGATTGAAGCTGTAGGTGTCAGTGTTGCTGTCACAAAACGTGTGCTTCGCATTCCCGAAATCTTTGGCTGCTGTTGGTTTCTCTGCTGTGGAGTTGAGATTCCTCTCTCCCATAGGGCTTCTCAGGTATGAGCCGTCTTCCTTGATGCTTTGCTGCTTCTGCAAGTGATCTTGGGCTATCTTGTTGTCAACATGCTGCCTTGCTATCTTTCTTTCAACCAGCAGCTGTGATTCCAACTCTTTGATCTGAAAACAACGAGGAGCAACGATAAACATGTTTTGTCCTCGTGCATAACAGCATGCAGGCAGATTATATCATCGGACCAATAGTGATTGTAATTTATATGTAGCAAAGGAAACTAAAAGATGATGAAGGCAGCAGCTAAAGATGCTTGAAGTACCTTCTCTTGGAGATTCACAGTGAGCAGATCTTTGGCTTTGTTCTTCGCTTCAAGGGACTGGATTGTTTCTTCCATGCTCTTAATCTGAGCATCTTTGTTCTTGCTATCCTGTTTGGCTCTCCCAACCTAGCAGAGCCAGCAGTGTGTATTCAGGTTAAACACATGGAAGCTAAGATCGTGCTAAAAACATGTATTAAAAGAGAAGCACAGTACCATGAGCTTATATCTTGACAGTTCTCCAACATCAACTTGTTTCCTTGCTTGTCCAAGCTCTATTCCCCGCACTCTGCTCGCAAAGTTTAGCGAGCAAAGAGTTTCACCCACGTCATCCTCGTTAGGGCTAATTTGAACAAACATTAAAGTTTTGGAGTCTCCACCTGCAGTGCTTACACACATTATTAGTAAAACTAAATAATAGCTTAAAATTCTACCACTCTAAGAAAAAAAGGGCTACATACTCAGCGAGTCTTGCAGCAAGTGTGTTAACTTTGAATTCCTGCCAAGTTGAGAAATTAAATATGTCAGTGGGCTCATATGGTTACCAATGCAAATTATATGTAAGGACTGAAATTTGGAGACCTGAAAGGTATATGCTGGCTCTTAGTTGCAAGAGCAGATATGACATCTCCAAGGGCAGAAAGGGATTTGTTAATATTCTGTGCTTCTTTCAGCCGTTCTCCTTGGGCGTCCGTCTTTGCCACACGCTCACTCCCGGCAAGGTCAATCAACCATAATTTACTCTTTGCGCATTCTCCATTCATCAAGTTTTCTCCTCTGACCATAACACAATGTATACTGAAATGCAAAATTAGTGAGGATAGGATTTTACAATCTACAACTTAGTATAAGTGGATGAAAATCTGTTGAACAAAGATAAGAGTAATAAGATACTGACCAGTGCGATCGGCTGCTGTGCTCATTAGCATTCGTGGAACCAACAACTCTGGCTTTGCTTCCAGTTTGTAGGACATCCCAAGCCTCATTCATGTTAGTCACTCGTGCTTCAACTAGTCCCGGCACATGATGAACTCCTTCTGCGACTTGTCTTACTTCTAGCCTGTGGACAAGGTATCACGGTATACTAGGTTCTCAAGCTGTTGATATTAATAATATAATTCACAAATGATATACCTTTTTGTTGTTGCACCTGGTTGAGACCCTGTCAGGAGCAAATCATGAATTTGTTCATTGTAAACCTCCAAAACACTGACAGTAATCTCGTATTGGAAAAGGCCTTGTCTTTCTTTGATAATTCGAAAGAGCTCCTCTAGAGTTCTGTAGTTAACCCCTCGAGCTCCGTCGGTTCCTTCCATTGTAAATGTTTTACCAGTGCCGGTCTGCCCATAAGCAAAAATGCAAACATTGTATCCATCCAACACCGAAGTTGCAAATGGCGCAGTTTTCTCAAACACTTTTTCTGTATATAAATTGAAAAAGATACATTGTCATAAACATGAGCAAGGACGCAAGGTGAGTAGCTGCATTTATCAAGTGAGTTACCTTGGTCTTCTTCAGGGCTGAATACAGAATCAAATTTAAAAACTTTTTTGGAAGATACATGGCCTCTAACAATGAGCTCTCCATCTTTTGCAGATTCAAAATCAACTGCCATCGTCGCTCCTTCTGCTATTTCTTCCACATTTAGTGGCCGACACCGGCAAAACACTCTTATATTACCTAAGCAATATGCAAGTCTCAATAAGTATTGTTCACCATTTCTTGCAGTAACAATGTATAAACTTACAATAGAATAAACAGCTAACCTTTGAGCTCTATAAGCTTGTTGTAAAGATCTTTGCGTTCCTTTGCCTCCTCAATGAACTTTTCTTTGAGGTCCTTAAATTCACATTCTAAACTTGCATATTGATTCACTGTTCAAATGAAGATACCATGTGCTTATTGTCATTTCTAGGAAGTGTATGCAAACAAGAAACTGAAGAAACATACCATATTGCTGAATTGTTGTAGTCATTTGTGTAGCATCTGCCACACACTTTTTGTATTCCAGTGATTCTTGTTGTAAAATCTGGTGCTCTGACTTCAACGCCTGCAGATCATCGCAATAAAGCATAATAAGTCCATTCACGTTCCCAAGCTCAAGCCTTGTTTATATAGTATTATAGTGTAAAAACAAACAAAGATTCCGGGCTGAATACCTTAAATTTCTCGCTCAAGTCTTTTAGTAGTTGACACCAACGGCTCTTCTCTTTCACTTGCCCTTCCACTGCAAATGCTGCATGAACAACGAAGTTTCACAAAGTGCTCCCAATACCACAAGAAACCTTAAGTAAGCAAACAGACAGTTCTAGTAGAAGCAATCAGCAATCCTGGCATCACTGTTTGATCATAGATGATATACTTAATAACTTAGTTCGGCGCTATTGTCATTGAGCAGCTGCAGTGAATTTGCCACACAAGTTCTTACCCAAAGAGCCGACATGCATGGACTTCCGCATCAGCTCCATCTTTAGTTCATGCAGGGACGCCTGAGCTTCGTGGCATTCCCTACTCTTCAGCTCATTCTCCCTCATCAAATCCTCCAAAAGTGTCCTGCATTCTTCTTTCTCTCTCAAAAGCAAATCGTACTCTTGCTTCAGCTGGCCGCAGCAGTTGCATTTACCCTGCAACAAAATACAGAACCTCGCGTTTGGCTCACCGAGAAGAGCAACAGAAGCTTATTTGTTTGAAATCTTTAGAGCTATCATATAACCTCTTGTATGTGCAGTGTTTCTTGCACGCTCTGACAACCCATGGTCTCATGCACTCCGCCTATGCCTTCAGCGATCTCCGGCACGGCCGCAACGTTGCAGGAAGCTTCCAAGGCGGCGGCGGCGGCGCCTTTCGCCTGAGACGGCTCTGTCAGCGACGGCTCAGCCGGCGAGGGGGCCGAGAAGAGCTCGACCGGCGCGATCTTGTGGCGGGCGGCACCCCTCCTGATGTAATCGGGCGTGTCCTGCATCCCCTCGCACGGGACGTCCGACGAGCCGGTGCAGCTGGCGACGTCGAGCGGCTGCACCGTCGGCATGGCCGCACGGCCCGCACCCGTCGACCCTGAGGGTTCGGAACCCCCTGCGGAATCCTCTGATGACCCAAACCACCACCAACAAAAAGGAAAATCCAATGAGACCCTTGGAAACAATGGCAGGATAGAAGAAGCGATCGAGATCTGCGAACAAGCCGTGGGCGCACGTACCGTCGCTGTTGGCGTCGGCGGCGTAGGGGATGAAGTCGCAGGTCTCCAACACCTTCACCGTCTTCCTGGCGAAGACCGCCTCCTGCTCCTTCCCCAGCGAGGAGGCGCCTGCGCGGTGTCAAGTGTCAACAGCAAGCAATCTCAACCACAAATCCAACGCAACACAAGCACACACGCGCGCGCGGGGAGGAATGGAGGGAGAAGGGAAGAGAGAGGGAGACCTATCGGGCCATTGGAGCGAGCCGCGTCACCCTGGTTGCTCCCCTCCTCCATGGACCGCGTCGCGTTCCCCCAAATTCGCCACACGTACAGCCACCAACCCAAAGAGATTTGGGATCTGTAGAGAGATTTGCACGACCGCCACCAACTGCGCCGATGATCTCTCGATGCTCCCCGCGGAGATGGCTTCGAATTTGAGGAGGGGAGCAAGAGCAAAGCAAAAGGGAGGGGGAATCGAGGAGAGAGAAAGAGAGGCGGCGACGAGGAGGAGCAGAGGAGAGGAGAGGAGAGGAGAGGAGAGAGAGAGAGTCTTTTGAAGACTTGGGGAAGGGAGAGAGAGAGAGAGAGAGAGGCAAAAGGAAGGAAAGGAAAGCTGCAGGAGGGGAGGAGGCGACCGTTGGGGAATTATTTTTTCGAATTCGAAACGCGTGCCGTGCTGCTGCTTTGCTTGCCTGGCTGTTGGGTCGTTAAATGGCCGTGCTTAATTAAGGCGGCGATTTGATTAGGGTGGGTGGACGGTCCGGATGCGAGGCTTGCCTGGGAATGAATGATCCAGCCGTCCGATGGTGGGGGCATGGCTTGCCTGCGCCACGATGTCAGTGATTAGACGGATGATCAATTGAGGCTAATTTTTTTTCTGTCTCGTACCGCATGTGTAACTCTGTGTGGCAGCTACTACTCGCGGTGGCAGCAGTCGGCATCGTCGTTTCTGGCATGATTTATTGAGTGGATTCTTTTATACTGTGATTTATAGTGTTTGATTTATAGTTTTTAAATTTTATCAATTTGTAAAAGAGAGTACAAAGAGAGGCAGTTATATGCGATTTTGATCAATATAACTAAAGTTAGTATAGTGTCTTCTATTATCGATTTATATGCCCCGTTTGGCAGAGCTCTAGCTCTAAAAAATCTGTAGATTTCCTAGAGCTGGTCATCTGTAGCTCTAGGAAATCTTGGATCTAGAGTTGCAGGCATGTTAAGTGCATTTACATGACTTATTTCATTTATATTATATATTAAATAAAAATATTTAAATCACTTTAATTTAGTCAACAAACTACAGATCCAGCATAGATCTCGAAGCTAGAGTTGTGCCAAACAAGACCATAGATTATGTTTTAAAAGACGCACCGTTTGAAAGATAGCCATTGTAGCAAAAACCACAGCCCACAAGTCAAAAAAAAAAAAAACCAACCGCACTCCGCTTCAGGTCTACATTTGAAATCGCCATGGCGGCCGGCCCTCGCTTGATCCAACTGCCACTGGCGCTGCAGCTGCGGAGTCGGCCGCTAGCCTGGCCGCCGGTTCGATGGAGACAGCGACGGATAAACCTAACCTCGTAGCGAGCCATGCCAATCACACAAAAAAAAAGGGGGGAAAAAATTAGTACTATTCAAGTCTGAGACGATCCTGTCTGTGATCCTGTGTGATCGTTCGATCATTCTGGCATAGGAGCTGGGACCCGTTGACACGAGCAGAGCTAGGATTTACCCGTTGACACTGCCTTCCATTAGGAATTTCGAATTGCAGAATCACAAAATCATCGCCAGACACACACGCATCACACATTGCAGAACGCAAGAAGATTGCGATATCGTTTGGCCTGCGTGCATCCCACGTTACGTTGCCGGTGATGTCGCCGCTCGGTTCGACCGTCACCTCACCGGCCCGGCGAGCTCTGCCGCTGCCGTTTCTTGCTCCGATATATATGCACGGGCAATACCAATTACTCCCCATCGATCATTCGTACAAGCGAACAATTAATCCAACAGCTGCAGATAGCTAGAGCTGCTGCATCATGTAGCTGTTGCCGTGTGTGCGCTAATCCTTGCAGGGAATAGCTAAGGCCGGTGTAGACAGCATACGCGTCCGTCAAATGAAACAACACCAAATCAAAATAATGAATGCAGTTACAGTATCTTGATGCTTCAGAAATCAAATGAAACAGTGTGCTACATCAAGTAGAATTAATGAACTGTATTTCACTAGCATTTTTGCAGCCTGGTACGTTGTTTAGTCTCACCCTGGAGGCCAGGAGCATCTTGCTGGACTGAGTTCATCACTGCACACAACCGTGCCTTCCGTTAAAGCACAAGGAGTTTCGGATTACAGATCGAATCACCAAATTACCACTTTGTTACAGAACACGCACGCATCACACATCGCAGAAGCAAGAGCATACGGTATTGGGTCTGTTCTTTAAGTCAAAAGCTGACGGTTTTTGACTTTTGATACAGTACCTAACTTTCAAACGGAGTATTTTCTCAAGACTGGGTCTACAAGTTAAACGATCTACACGTTAAAAACCTAACATCTGTACCAGCCAAAATCACAAATGAATATCTATCTCTCCATAATCTGTACCGTAAACAGCCAAAATTCAAAAATTTCAGTCAAAAGTCATAAGCCGCAGCCGAAAAGAACAGGCCCATTGTTTGGTGTGTGCGTGCGCGCCTTTGAATTCCCACCGTCTGAAGAATGCAAATTAAGAAAACGGAACGTGTGTCTATGCTTACGCCAATAATCATCAACAATATGTTTTTTTGCTATATCTAATGTTTTGTCTATATTTTTTGAAAATATTTTGGACTTAGGGAACCGTTTATTTCCATCTTCGAAGAAGCCAAAAGCTAAAAAGCAATTACAAAAAAAGACCAAAAGAACTGGGCTAGTAGAAACAACATATTTTAAGGCTCTTTATCTCTAGAGGTTACCTTAAATTTGCCGCTGTTAACATTAACTTGCATATTTACTTAGATCAATTTGGCTAATGAAATGAAGTAGTGTCTGTGTCACATCACTGGCAATGAAATCACCTTTAGTTGGAGTACATCCGGTTTTACGTCCAGACTTTGTTTGCTCCTTTTTTACGATTTTGTTGAACAAACATTCACCAACATCTGATAAGATCTAACAAGAAAACAAAATTAACGAGGAGCACAACAGTTCCAATAAACTAATCAGTGATCATTCCAGATGCACGAAGTTAATCAAGATTAATCAGGATGATTAGATCAATTTCTTCTCTCTATGTCTGCCTACTGGTGCAGCCTTCTTTTCAGGTAAAGTTGCGCTACTATTAAGAAAACTGTGGCATTGGCCGCCCGCCAGTGGCGTCGCCTAGGCCCAGATGCCGGCGATGCGGTCGGCGACGAACGCGGCGATGCGCCGCGCTGACCGTGCAACGAACGCGGCGCAGAGCTCGGCGGGGTCGTCGACGCACTCCTGCCACGAACACGCCCGCCTGAGCACGCGCCCACGGCTGCCGCGCCCTCGCCCGGCGCCGCCGCCGCCGCCGCGCAGCTGCACCTGGCGCCAGAGCCGGTCGAGGCAGCTCTGGTCTCGCGACGCCATGACGACGGCCGACTGCAGGTACGCCGACGCAGCGTGCTTGAGCAGCTGGTTGCGGATGCCGATGTTGGACGCGTCGAAGTCGTGGATGTCGTGGCACGAGTACTCGCGCCAGCTCCCGCCGGCCCCGCGCTGGTGGTCGCCGCCCTCCATCAGCACGTCGCGGAGGCTCGTGTACTCAATGCTCCAGCTCCGGCTCGTCGGCTTCGACCGCCGCCCCGCCCGTGGCGACTCCTCCATCAGCGGCACATCAGTCTCCATCATCGCCATGGTCCATGCACCACCTCAAATTCTTGGCTGCAAAATGGCCGGTCTCATGCAATTCCTACGCCATATTTTTTGTCAGGTGCAGTTTGAGACGAGGAGAGAAACAAGGTGAGCATTACCAGTGTGCTCCTCTCCAATTCCAATGGCTCTGCTTAATTATAGGAGGAAAGCCTAGCTAACTCTGACCAGGCCATAGTTGGCAAGAACGAACTGAAGGCTCGCAGCACATGGGAAACATTCCATGAAACTCTGCATACCAAGGCCAATAGATCACAGCTCGTGTGCAGTTAATGTACAAGGTAACTATTTGCATGTAAAATTTCTGCTAAAAGTTACAACCTCCCAGGTTCTGAGTCGTGGTGGTGGTGTAATGGAAGAACAGAACAAAAATGGTAATCGTCGACATATCCCGGGACTATAATGATAGGATACCATGTAAGGACTGAACATTTGGTGGCACCTAAGAAAAATACAAGCAACTCATGCTGGTCCCATGGTAAAAAGAGAGAACACGAGCAATATATGTTCGCCACATCCCATCCAAAATGGAACGCATGCAGTAATATCGAGGCTAAATAGATGTTCGAAAATCTGATTTGCCAAGGACTCATTACAGATCAGTGACGGAACCAGGCCTCGAGCTACCTGGATTATATCCTGAGGCCTGACAACCAAATCTCATATAAAATTTATGAAAAATCATTAAAAAAAATAGAGTTAGCCCAAGAGTCGGCCAAAGAGCAGCTGGTCCAGCCTAGGGCTTGGGCTGGTTTCGCCCCGGCTACAGTTCCATTAGCTCATATTCTCCCTTGAGGGTACATTATTGGGAAACACAAATGACTAAAGCAAAGATGGAATACACTAGCAGCATGAGAACCAAAACATTCCCAGAGCACTCTTAAAGGCAATCCCATGTCCATAGGTGTGGGCATTTACAACAATCCATCTCTTATGATTATTTCTAAGGGCTCCAACCAATGGCAGATAGAAGGGGGCAACTGGGGCCTATTCCTCCCACTCGGCCTCCCTAACTCATGTACTCATGTGAATATAAAGGCCCATAGCCCACCTAAAATCTAAAGAACCATAAGCCATGTAGATTGCAGAGCCTTTTCTAAGGCCTTGTGCCTAATTAGTTTTCGTGTTGCAATAGCACAGACATGCTTGTGCAAGTGGCCACACAGCCAACTTCTCTGACGACAACCTCCTTGGCCATGGTGGGTTCATTTCAGCCTACAAGGCTAGTACTCAATCCTGTAGACTTTAGTTTAGGTCAGTTCGGTGCGGCTTTGCTGCTTAATCAATTATCTTTCCTTGATCCCACTACTGTTCCCCGGCAACGTGCTACTGGGTACCATTAGTTGGCCAAGCAAACCATTCTACCTATAATTTCTTTTCTTGAGCAACCAAAATACTAAACACTTTATACACGGGATTCATGGTTGATATACTTACAGATAACTGCTGCATTTCTACAAATTCTGTAACATCTATGATTTTTTCAAGGAGAGATTTTGTAACATCTATCGAATTTGCAATGGAGATCAAATGGTAAGCGAGAAGGTCTATACACAAATATCTAGGAATTTTGCTCAATCCTACCATGTATTGTAGGTGTTTATTGCTTTTAATATGCTATTAGCTAGGGTGATTGGTGACTTGAAGAGTGTCCATTTACATTGTTATTATGTATTATAGTCTCACCATACCTTACATTTTTCTGGGTCCGCCACGGCCACGTAATTGATACACCTCCAAATATGATGCAATATCTAGTAGGTAGTGGGCCATCTCAATTAACTTAATTGATAAATAAAAACCCAACAAAGCGCAAAATACTTACACACAACAAATGACTGGGAATTGCCCTTAATGCAACGCACAACTCTTTAATTGTCATTTCATCTATCTCCTATATTCCATTCCCATCTAGGTCTTGGTGTCTTCTATTTATCTATTGGTTGACAGATTGCTAAGTTTAGTGCTAACTCTTCTTGTGTCAACTGCGACCGGTTCACTGAATGAGCATTTTCAACTATGAAACTCATCAAGACCCATCTTCGAAATAAAATGGGAGATGTCTTCTTTCGTGATTCCATAGTTGCCTACATAAAGATAGAAATTGGACAGAAATTTAGTTCTGATGAAATTATTAATATACATGATCTTCTCGGTAGACGTAGGGTCAAATTTAAGTTAATAGAAATGTAATTATTTTGTATTTGGCAAACAAGCAAATAAAGTACTATGTCTGTTAGTTGTTATAATCATATTGGAGTCTGTTTCGCTCGCTCGCGCACAAACGAAGGAAGACGACGACACTCTGCGCTTGGGCTGCACAGTGTCGGGCCGAAACGGCCGAACATGCCGGACCACCAAATGCTGTAGCGGGCGGGTCTTAGTCGGAAATAGTGACCCGACCCACGCAAACAGTACCGGATCCAGCTGCTCAGACCCGCTGTGAATAGTGCCAACCTGCAACGAACAGTGTCAACCTGTAATGAACAGTAAACTCAACCCGTTACTGTTCACCAGAAACCCAAAATACATATTTATACCCATTTGAACCGTCTCGAGCCCGCCAACCCATTTCTGAGGCCCATTTCGCCATTTGGACCCTCCTAAAAGCCCAAAACCCTACTTATTTGGAATTTTCAAATTTTCTTTCTTTATTCCTAGCTCAATCCTTCGGACATGGAGTTAAATTATTTAATTACTTTTACATTAGCTCCCGACGTCGAAGTTTCCCTAGAGCCAGAAGGAGAAGCCCAAGCCCAATCCACCGAGGAGTTCGAGCTAGTTGAAATCGTAGACCCGCAGGGCAAGTCACATGTCTTTGATCATATTGAACCTACTTTCTGTTAATTATTATTTATCATTATGTTCATTATGTTATTTACGCATTGTTATTTTATGTACAAAGATTGTTTAGAATGACATGATATTAGCTAATGTCCTACCACCCGAAAAGCCCTGTTTAATTTGATGGCCATATTCACCTTGACAAAACTTAGTAATATTA
This sequence comes from Dendrocalamus latiflorus, assembly GCA_017311315.1. Classification (NCBI taxonomy): domain Eukaryota; kingdom Viridiplantae; phylum Streptophyta; class Magnoliopsida; order Poales; family Poaceae; genus Dendrocalamus; species Dendrocalamus latiflorus. Next base: position 1,748,349 of record CM029636.1, on the reverse strand, counting down.
AAATTATTATCAATGTAATCACAGTAGATTAGGAACTCAACAATCTTTTACTATTAAGAGTCTTAGCATTTTACCGACAGAATTTTTTTTAAAAAATAGTTCTAGGATAAGGAAATATCACGGGGTGCCATGAGATGGCCTCAGCCTATGACCTTATCCTAGGCTAAATACTTGTTATGGAATAGAAGCAGTGCCTCGGGCACTAAAATATGAGTTGGTGGGTAGAAGTTGCTTCTGTAAAAATATAAGGACTAGACCCTTATGCGAAGTAAAGAACGTAGTAACCGCTCAACCACAAGCGTTAACTTGTCAAACCTAGTTTTAGTAGCTGCTCAAATCGATTGAATATCTACTATAAGTATATAATATTCTGTTCCAAAAAGGGAACAGCCGGCGCAAAGATGTGGTATGGAAACAGTAAAACCATATTTCACAACGGTAGGCTCTACTCTGTCAAGGCTGTCGTATTCCATGACAGAGGGTCCATAGTCTATCGGGTAAAGGCTACATAAAGAGATGAGCAGTGAAACAACCTTATTTTCTCAACTCAATCATGAGGGTTGAGGAGTCTTGTGGGTAAAGTTGGGCAACTCTGCAGAGTCATTTATAAAAGTATTCGAATACACCGTGCTTCTGGTATATGAAGCTGTATTTAATGGGTGATTCCAATAGCAAAGCATAAGTAGATTTGGAAATTGCTTTGGAAATGTGGAAGTTTGTTAATCAAGCTTGGAAACCCACCAAATACCTTAAGAAGTTTATGATTTGATATTTAAAAGCAAAGTGTTTACAAACAAAATTACATCCACATAAAATAATAAACTGCTTTACCCCATTCCATGGCAAATTATTGTATATAGTTAAATAGCATTTTCCGTGTGACTTGTTGAGTACGGTTGATTGTACTCAGTCTTACTCTATTTCCCCAACATAGAGATCAGAAGAAGAAAGGGTGTCACAAGTTTTCGTGTTAGGGTTACGGCCGCACTCAGGCGTTCCTGTGGAGTTTTCTTTGGCTCTTCTGAATGCAAGTTAATTTTGGGCTTGAACACCCCTTTAAACTTATTAAATTTGACTAATTAAAATTGACTGATAAATCTTATTTTAATTAAACTAAATTCTTTTAAATGTTCGTGAGCAGGCATGATACTTTTTCTGTCTGTAACTGAATTCCTGGGTTGTTACGGAAGGTAATGACATTTCCGTTTCAAAAAATGAGGGTGTTACAAAAATGCGCAAGAGAAATTGTACATGTACGCGACTTTGTTTTTGACGCGGAGAATTAATGGGGTTATTTGAACTTTGAACTAATGAACTCAACCATGATAATCTTGTGCTCTATCACTACTAGTATAGTGCCCGTGCTAACGCCACGGCGGCATTTTAGGGATGCACACGAAATCAACCAAACGAAGACATCCAAATGGCAAAAGTTCAGTTACAAGTCAATGAACGCTGAAATATAGATGGCCACATGTGTATGATATGGTGCTTTCACATAATACGTGCAACTCAGGGCAGCATCCAATGATGGCAGCAGTCTAACCTAGTGCAGCCAGAAGCATATTAGTAGAAGGAAGACGGTTTGATACAAAAGACTTCATCCACTCCAATGCTCGAAATCAGGATGGGGACCTAATCCTGCAACCGAATGGATGAAGTTATTAGAACGTTGAAACCACCATTGCAAAAAGAAAATGCATCCTAAAATTTTATGAGATATGAGATTCCAAATTTATAAGAATAGGCAGAAGCACATTATAACTTAAAGGCCTGTGTAGCTGCTACTTGATTGAGTTTAAATTTAGCTGCAGATTTATTAAGAAAAAAAGAAATAGTCATTTAGGACAATATTACCACCTTTTCACCAGTCGAGGACGTCTTTATACACAATATTTTTGGTGCTCTTCCCTGTTGGATCTAATTCCTTCTTTGGTTTTGCCAAAATTCTTGTTGTTTGCCTGGACACACCCCTCGACAACGCAACCATTAGTCTTGTTCCATTGCACAAACCATTGTTAGGATCAAGATTGCAGAGAAGGATTACATGGCAGTTGGTTTTTACTTTGAGCTCATGTGGGGGGAGACCATTTGGAGTGATGGAGTTCAGGAAGTCAATAGGGTAGTTATTTCTTGTATCGTCATCGGAAGAGTCGAAGCTATGATAAACTTTTTCCTCACCTGGAAACTTGTCAATCATACTTGCATTTAGCTGATCTACATGTTCATTTTTTGGTAGAAAGGATGGCGCGTGTGCTCATATAAGCTGATGATCTAGCATTTTTCTCAAGTGATGAGAAGACTTCTTGAATGAGTTTGTTTATTGAATCTTCGTTGTCTGTATAGCCAATCAAAATATCATCTGAAAGGTGTACATAATCATCTCCAATCGTCTCTTCAGTTCCATTCCCAATTCTAAGGAGGTAATCTGCAAATCATGGGTCGGATTGAGCCCTCATGTTACGTGACAACCGTATCTTCCTTATACCCTCCCACAAATAAGATCTCTGCAATGTAGCATCTGTTACCTGTGCTCTTGTCCCACGTGTTACCACAGGTAGGACCTGTCTAAAATCTCCACCAAATACCATAACCTTTCCCCCAAATGGCAAACAAGAATTCATAATATCCTGCAGGGACCTATCAAGACACTCAACTACTTGTCGCCTTGTCATTGCTACTTCATCCCAGATAATCAAGGATGCTGTACGTAGTAACTCTGCAGTGCCACTTTGCTTTGTGAAGCTGCATGTGCTATTGTCAGCAAGCTTAATTGGGATTTTGAACCTTGAGTGTGATGTGCGTCCTCCAGGCAATATGGACGCCGCAATAGCAGAAGTTGCAGTTGCAATGGCTATTAATCTCTCTGAGCTACAACTAAAACTGGTTTAAATTAAATAAAGATATTACAACTCTTTTTACATTAATAACGACAATACAAATTAGTGTAAGTTTACAAGTCTCGGTATTAATCAAATGATCGTCTCGCAAACTTAGACAATTGCAACACAATTGCAACATTAGAAACTACATTCGAGTAACATACAATATTCTGTTTACATCAATATGAAGAGAAAGCCAAATTAATATTTAGATCATTTCATACATTAAAAACTGTCGTCGAACGGCCACCACGCGACTATTCCATTTGTGAACAAATCATTAATTATAATACCGAAAAAGACCAAACAAAAGAAAATAATTAAAAGCAGAAATTGCCGTCAGTACCCTGGGCTATTAGGGCCAATGCGAGAATGTCTTAGAGGCTCCCCAGACCGTCCCGGGCCGGTCGGCACCTCTCATCTCTGTGGGTGTCATCACTCGGCGATTTCCAGAAATTAAAACCCACAATACCTACCTCAGCCCAAACCCTCAATCCATGCATTTCCTCAGCCCATTATTTTCAGCCCAAAGCCACCATCATATAAGACTTTTTAGCCCACAAAAGCCCACAAATGTAAATCTTTTATTCAAGCCCACAAAGCCCACATAATTTCTTTCCAGCCAGCAGTAGCCAGGCAAAAGCAAACCAGCAGGGAATGGTCTGAGAACCACCTTCCCAAGTGAAACCACAGCTGACCAAGAGCCAACCGAGAGCCAGTCTCAACCGAGCCACGGCCAACCGAGGCAGGGAGCAATCAAGAGCATAAGCCCACCACAGAGACCACAGTAACATCCCAAAAATATCCCAGCGTAAGCACACAAAAGGGACAAGGGGATCGGAGAAACACCACCCCAGTCCACTGGTGTCCACATTTCTCATGCAACCACCAGACCGAAAGCAACGGGGGAGGACCACGGCGGTGAAGACCGAGGGCCAACCAGGAGCGGAAGGGACGACCGAAGGCGGCGACAGCAACCACAGCGGCAAGGAGTAGAACCGCAAACCGTGAGCCATCCCCAGGACCGTCCAGCGGCATTCGAGCACAAGCCATCCACAACCGCCAGCCATTCCAGCCCAGTTCATCCGAACAACACCCGACACCAGTAGAGGTAAATTACAACCATCAAGTACATTCTCAACACACATGCACAACTTGAACATCAAACCATCAAGCACCATAGAACCACATCAAGCTGGTCAATTAGGGTTAAGGAAGTAGGGTAAAGGGATGGGGGGAAAGAAGTAGTCAAACTTACCATAGTGGCGGCGGCGGCGTGCTACCGCCGGGGTAGCCACAGCTTGACGGCCACAGCGCACTCCCCCGGCGTGCGGCGGCTCAAGCCGGCCGTGACCACCCGGGGCAACGCACCCTCCATGCCCTAGGATAACAAGAATAAAATCAGTAGCAATAGAATGAAATAGCAACCAAATCCAAAATAGATCAGGGCCGATTTGGGGAAAAGGCACCGGATCCGGGCTCTGGGCCCCGGAACTGGCGGCAAAGTGAGGAGGGGGGAAGGCGCTGCGGAGAGGCGGCGCAAGGGGGCGCGTAGAGAGAGAGAGAGAGCCGGCGGTAGGGGAGTAGAGGCGGAGCCGGGGAGTGGAGCGGAGGTGGCACAGAGAGGGAGAGGGAGCCGAGAGGAGAGGCGGGGAGGAGTTGAGGCGCGGCGGCGCGGCACCGAGAAGGCAGGCGGCGCGAGGCAGGAGCCGAGTGGCGCGGGCGACACGGAGGGGTCGACGCGGCGGCGCGGCCGGGAGAGCCGAGGAGGCGCGGGTGATGAGGGGCGTGGGAACCAAGGGGAAGAAATGGGGGGTACTGCAGATCCGCGGCCGGGAGAGCCGAGGAGGCGCGGGTGATGAGGGGCGTGGGAGCCCAGAGGAAGAAATGGGAGTACTGCAGATCCATTGAAGGGTGACCGTCGGATATGGTTGAGTAAGGAGAGAGAATGGAGGAGAGTTAATCTGGTGCGGACGTTTTTAGGATAGTGTATTTCTGGGTGCATATTGTGGTGTGGACGTAGTTAAGGTCATGACTGTGGAGCAGCTAATTGTTGGGTGGATGTAGGATAATTTTAACTGGTGGTTTATTAGTTTAGATAGATTATTAGTTTAGGGTGTGTTTGGTTGCCCGAATATGGACGGTCGGATCCCAGCTGCACTGTATATTGCAAAAAAATCTGGTGTTTGGTTGAATGAATTCACTGTAGCAGACTGGATCCGCTCGTTCCGCATACGGTCTCGATCCCGGACCAGCGGAGAAGGCCATTTCGGCCGAACGTGGCAATCCAGGACCGAGGGAGTCCAGAGAAGAGCGGGCTAGGATTACCTCTCGCGCGCTCTCCTCCGCGTCCTCAGCGTCGGTGGAGTCGCCGCCGCTCCCGCGGGTTGGAGTCGCCGCCGCCTCGCGCAGTTGGAGGCGCCGCCGGCCGTTGCCCCGGTCGCTGCCGCCACCCGCGGCGCCACCGCCGCCACCCGCGGTGCCTCCTCTCCCCTCGCCGCTGAGATGCGGCAGCTGGCTCTCCCCGCGCCGCCGCTGGCGCGAAGGTCGGGGAAGGGGGAGCCGAACGGTGAGGCGCGGCGTTGCGGCGCGGGAGGCCCAGGGCGGCGCCGGGGTGAGGAGAATCGGAAGGGGAGGCGCGGGAGGCCCAGGGCGGCGCCGGGGTGAGGAGAATCGGAAGGGGAGAGAGAGCGCCGAGAGCAAAGAGAAGGGGAGGAGTTGAGGCGTCGGTGGAAGAGGTGAAGAGAAAAAGGAAAACCGAGAGAAGTGGAAAGAAAAATAAAAATAGGGAAGAAAAAAGGGAAAGGTAAAATAAAGTAGGAGAAATAAAAGAATGTGCAGATTAGAATTTTCCTTTTATTAATGTCTTTTCATTTAGAGTAAAGTTGTAAATATTTCCCTGATATACATCATCATATTGTTAAATACGTTCTTTTCAGAAGTTAAAAAAAATTAATATGTCATACTGTAAATAAATTTCTATTAGAAATAACTTAGTTTGTGCAAAAAACTGAAAAAACATGTGAAGGGGGTAACCACACCACCTCTCACATTCGAGGGTCACTATACCCCACTATACAGCCAACCAAACACCTTCTCAGCCTACTGTATCCGCTCATACAGCCTCATATACAGCCTACCAATCACAGACTCATTCAGCCTGTATCCACAGATACATCGAACCAAACACTCTTCTTTTTCAAAATACGGCCATCCTCATCCAGCTTCCCCTCATCCAGGATATACGATCCCACCACCCAAAAGCAACCAAACACACCCTTAGATGCTAACATAGGTGTCCCTGCCCGCGCATTCGAGTTATCCAAAATGACATGATGCAGCACGAGGAGGCATAAGTTCATCATTAACCTAGCTAAATCTGGAACTTAAGAATATGAGTAGCATCACGGCTGCAGTAGCTTCAGAAACTCTGAACTGTGAAATGGACACTCGGCTGGGTTAATCGATCCATCTGTACGTACGTTACGTAGGAGCGAGGACTATCTTAATGGAACTAATCTGCACGACGGCTCATGCATGCATGTCGGCAGGTTTATCTGAACTACAGTGGATGTACTCCAAGCAGACCGAGACGACTTGCCGACGGACGTGCATGCGTCCTCCTGTTTTGCATGCAGCTCGTGCTTCGCCATGACCGTGCTAGCTAGCAGCTCTGTGGACACCGGCCGTACGTACCTGCAAATCTCCAAATCTTTGTATTAGCTGGGTTTGGTGATGTATTTAGTCTTTCTTTCTTTTTTCTAGGATACAATACATGCGATTAATTCCTGTGAAATCACTTGAACGCGAAGTGAAGTCGCGAGTTTGATCCTTCACTTCACAAGAATAATTAATGTCTAGCATAACAAAGTTATATATAATGAAAAAAAAATTCATGATATACCACTTTAAAGAGTGGCATGACTCGGAATGCTATTACAAATAATGCTTTCTATGATATGCCACTCCAAACATGTATATAAATTTACGAAATACTATTTTCACTCATTTCTTGAATTTTTTTAGTTGCCCCCGGGTTAGACCAGGCCTGCATGCTTTGGTTATCCAGTGCCCTTTTATGTAATATCTTAGATGATGCTATAATATTATGCTACCCAGTATGTAATGGCTTGTTAGTGTGATGACTTGAACTAAATGTTGCCAATTAATCAAAATTTGTTTCAAATGACTTGCATTTTGGTGTGCGATAACAACGGTTTTTCATGAAAAAACTTAGCAGAGTTTTTGCCTATAAAGGTATGAAAAAAACTTGGAATACACAAGAAATGAGTGGAAATGATATTTCATGGATCTAAATGTATTCATAGTGGCATATCTTGGGAGTCAATCTTCCGTGTGGGGCGTTCCGGTCCATGCCACTCTTTGGAGTGATATATTCTAAATTTTCCCTATATATAATGGCTAGCTAGCTAGCATAGCAAGATATGGAAAAAAAAATTATAATAGCTGGCATGCATAACGAGAGAACAATTAATATTTCTAATTAAGCAATGAAGAAACTAATAAGAGGTCAAGTACTGTGCCCACAAATACTCAACAGGGCAGACAACTAGTAGTGAGCTCTCTACTAGCAGCTACCTCTCACTGGTACTGCGAAGTACGAGCGAGCGAGCTTGTACTAACTACGATGTACATCACAGCCTGTAAAGGGAAGGCCTCTCCTCTTTACACCAATTCAAAAAGGGAAACGCCGTACCAACTGTTTCAAGTTGACCGAGTGCACTGAGTCCGGACAGTTACGGGTTTGATCATCCTTACAGTTACAGATCCATATATGCGCCACTACTAGTGAGACTGATCAGTGACAGACGCTCTAAAATTTGTTGCACTTACTTTGCTAGCGGAAACGGCCTAATCTGTCTTGCATTTCAGCTATAGAACCTGTAATTTAATTTGCTAGGTTGATCATATTGGAAAATTAGATGAAAGAGAATGCATTTTGCTATTTTCTAGCCACTAAAGAAGTGTAATGGACAGTATGGTAATCACACAGCGCAGAGCTGTATTAATTTCCGGTGTCTTGCAATCAAGCCCCTGCATGGTACTGTGCAGCAGGTAGAGATGCAGTGTATGAAAAGTTCGAGGTCTTTTCTGTAAAAGGTGTTCCTCCATCCATATATGCTGAGCTCAGCTACTCAGCTTGCTCATCACAGGGGATAAGCCCAGCAGCAGCTGCAGGTGCTCAGAGCTCAGTCTCTTTATGCGTGGTAGCCCCTGTTGTTTTGGATTTAGTAGAATCCGGTCCCCTCGGCTGGCATTTCGGTCGATCCCCTTCAGGTGAGCAGCTTCTGCTTGATCCATCTTCGCGCTAGCTCATATTTCCGGCCAAAGATTTGGTTCTGCGAGGGCATCGAAACCACAGAAATTTCACTCTGGTTCGGTTGCATTGTTTTTCTTTTTCTCGTTTTTGCGATTTCTGAGCAAGATTTGATGGTGCTCGAGTGCAAAATGATTTGGGGAGTTCTTGGAAAGAGCAGCCTTTCGTTCCCAGGATTAATTCTTCCTCTTTTGGATGCAGTCTTCATTTCTTTTTCTTGGAAATTTGAGTGATGTTTCTTTCTAAGATCCGTTGCCTTTCGTTAATGCAGAGGAAGAGTGGTGAGAGCTAGGTACATTCAGTTGAGAACTATTTTGCCCAACAAGCCTTTCTGATGTGCCCATAAATAAAACTAGTTCCCCCTTTTCATTTCCCCCAATTTTTTAGAGTTATTTTTGCCCAAAGTTTGTTTCGGTTACTTGCCAGATTGGATTCTAGGAAGTTGGGAGCTTCAGATATAGGACCCCAAAATACAATTTCTTGATCAAGTTGCCGTTTTGCTTGCTCTTTTCTTTTCTAATTGAAATCATTTCTTAACAGAAAGTTCAGCAAAGGGTACAGGGAACCATAATATGCAGGAACAGCCACTACTGTTCAGATGTCTTCTGCTTTTAGTAGATTCCTTTGGCAAAGCTTCTGCTTTTTTCACAAATTGCAATTTTGGGTGCTAAAGAACTCATTAATTAGCAGCAGCGGAAGAGCAAATGGGCTATGAGCCTATGAAGTGCTAGGGGATTTGTAGTTCTGAGAAGATTTTGTGCAGAATTGGAACCCTTCACGGCATTTTTGCAATCCTTTGTTGTTTAAGAACTAGAGTTTTGCCACAGCTACAGCATTTCTCAAGAAAATTTTCCAATCTTTTTTTTTTGCAAGATTTGGTTCTAAAGCCTCCAACTTTTTCTGAATTCTTCCTCCAAATGAGCAGAGGAAGCTGCGGATTGGCATGCGCTAAGCCATGGAGGAGGTAGACAAGGAGCGCAACTCCTGCAAGCGCCCGCGCGCCACGCTCGCCGGCGGCAGCGGCTGGGCGGCGTCCGCGGCCCCCGCCGCTGCGTGGCGGACGTGCCGGGTGGCGCGCGCGGCTGCGGGCGGCAAGGATCGGCACAGCAAGGTGGTGACCGCGCGCGGCCTCCGCGACCGCCGCATCCGGCTCTCGGTGCCGACGGCGATCCAGTTCTACGACATCCAGGACCGCCTGGGCGTCGACCAGCCCAGCAAGGCCATCGAGTGGCTCATCCGAGCCGCCGCCACCGCCATCGACGCGCTCCCGTCGCTGGACTGCTCGTTCGTCCTGCCCGCCTCCCCGCCGGCCGACGAAGCCGGCGACGACGCCGAGGTCAGCACCTCGGAAACCAGCAAGAACTCCGTGCTCTCGCTTGCCAACGCCCCCGCCGACAACGGCCATGCCACCGCCACCGCCGCTTCTCACCAAGCCAACGGCTACAACGGCAGCGCCAATGGCGCCTTCGCCGAGCTCCTGCACTGCTCCGCCAACGACAAGCCAATGCAGCAGCAGCAGCAGCAGCCGACGCTTGCCTACTACGCCGCCCAGAGCTCGCACATCGCGCCCATGTGCTTCGAGATGGTGTCCCACCTCGCCTTCTCCCAGGAGCAGCAGGACCCCGCGGTCGCCTTCGATCGGGGCACACTTCAGTCCAATGCCGTCGCCGCGCCGCTGTGGCTGCCGTCTCAGCACCCATGCCTGATGCAGAGGTTTGCTGCTCCTGGTGATGCCGCTGGCCTGCCGTTCTTTCTTGCAGGCGGTGCTGCTGCTGCTGCTCCGGTGACGGCCAATGCGGCGGAGCAAAGGCTGCAGCTCTGGGACTTCAAGGAGGAAAATAAGACATGACCAATTATTGGAGGTAAGGAGTTGTTTCCATGCAAATTTTGCATTAATTGCTTGATACTGAGAAATTGGAGTTTGCGATCAAGACATCAAGTGGTCTACTTTAGAGCTTGCAATAACTATTACTGGATGGTAAACTGAACCTGTCTCATATACTTTCGCTGATATTGTGGCATTTAGACTAAAATCTTGCAATAACTATTACTGGATCCCCAGGGGTATGTTCCAATAGTTGGTTGGTAGTATGATCTTTGGGTGGAAAATTGAAATGAAAAGAGAACAAGATTTGCGAGGATTGAAGGGGTTTATACACAATGATCATGGTGGCAAAGACCAACTGTTGATCCGGCAATGTGTCACGGTGCAAATCCACCGGCTTTCCTCATTAGGGTCAGCTGGTTATAGCGCGAACATCGTGTACTTTGTAAGACCATGTTAGCGACAAGATGCTAGTGATGTGTCCTTGTTATGCACTTATGTCCTGCTCATCAATTCTACTTCATACTGCTATGCCTAAGCTGCTATTGCTCATTCTGGAATTGTCCTCCGGAGGAAGTAGCGGAATAGCTAATTTCACATGTGAGCAGTGACAACAATTCCACAGTGTGTATGCAATTCAGTAGTGTGTCTTGTAGGAAGAAGTTTTCATGAAGCTAGCTTGCTGGATTGGGAATAGTGAAGTGTAGTACCAAGCGAGTAGCAATGTAGAATGACTATAGCAAATTCATCTGCAACGACATATATACATACCCAAAAAAATAGAGCTTCTGTTCTAAAATTATAGCCAATGTTAGGGAATGCTTCTTATTGATAATGTATCTTCCTTTCCATATTCAGTTGTCTATATTTTTAGTATAGAATCACCTCTAACCAAATCAGTTATGATTTGTTGAAATCTTACTTACATGCAATCCTTTTTCACAAGATATGTACAACATATATATGATCTAAGCACCTGCAACTTAAAATTTTTCCCCCAAATATTCACCAATCCTCCGATAGCTATAAAGCTACGAAGATTAGGATATGAAGTCTTCTTGAATAACAAATAAACACAAAGCTAAGCACGACCAGTTTGAAACACTACGTGATCGGGTTACGACCGCTGGTCGAAAATCAACGTGGTCGGTTACGACTATCGGATGGAAGCCAATATAGTCGGAGTTCAACTATCGGACAAAAATCATCGTGATCGAAAATCGACTGCCAATCAAATACCAACGTAGTTGGAAATCGACTGTTGAATGAAGATCACCGTGGTCAAAGATTGACTGTCAGTAGGATACCAACGTAGTCAAAAATCGACTGTCAGACAGAGATCACCGTGGTCAGAGATCGACTGCCAATCGGATACCAATGCAGTTGGAAATCGACTCTAGCAGTTGTGACCAAGGACCGGTCGAAAACCAATGTAGTCGATAACCAACGTGGTCAAAATTCGACTTGAGTGGTCAGCGACCAGAGCGGTCAAAAACCAATGTAGTCGATAACCAACGTGGTCAAAAAGGAATGTGATTGAACCAACGTGGTCGAAGGCCAATGAATGGTCTAAAACCAACGTTGTCGAATCTGGTCGAAATACGACCAGTGAGATTAACAACCAGTGAGAGGTTGAAAACCCAACGTGGTCGTAAGACAATGAGTGGTCTAAGACCGACGTGGTCGAAAATATGACCAGTGAGATCAATGGCCAGTGAGCGATCGAAAACCCAATGTGGTCGAAAGGCAATGAGTGGTTTGAGACCGACATGGTCGAATTAGTTTGAAAATCAACTAGTGAGATCGATGACCAGTGAGCGGTCGAAAACCCCACGTGGTCAAGAAGATGCGGAGCGGTTGGAAGCCTGAACGTGGTCAAAAAAGATGCGGTGCGATCTGAAACCTGACTGTGGTCAGAACCAATGTGATCGAAAATAGAGCAAAACATAGGAGAGCGGTCTGAGTTTCCGGATAGTTTTAAAAACGAAGATTGATGGAACTTTGATCCATATATCCAAATGATATAAACATTACAAAGATCTTCTCTCAGGTATTGTGAACCTATTCCAACAAACGATCATAAAAATCATGGCCAAAGATGAGACCTTTTTCAGTTTGTTAGAATGTTATAATAAAGTTGAGTCAAAATCAAAATCGATGAATATAACTAGCTCGTGGGTGGATGATAACAAAGATGAGTCTAGATGTATTTCTACATGTCACAGCAGGTTAGAACAACAAAGAAATCGACTCAAAAACCCTCGGATCAAGAAATCACGCTTTGAGGCCAAATAAAGAGCAAATCAATCAAATCAAAATGGATCTATAAAGATACACAAAGATTGATGTATTACTTACTTGAAAAGGTTGGATTTACAGTCACTTCACCTTGGAGGACAAAGAGCACACTAAGTACTCCACTCTCAAACACTAACCCTAAACAAGAGAACACATGAGAGAGGGGTTGAATGGTTAACCCTACATATTTCTATCCTAATCCCTTTTATAGGTGGGCAACTAGCCACCTACACCCCTAAATAGATCTTATCCACTATTACAATGGGAGAAACCCGTTAACCCCACACACACAGGTTTCTCACTCAAGTTCACTTATGTACGCTTTTCAAAGCGCATACGTGTGCATCCGCTAAATCCTTAGTCTTGATCCGCCTTGATCAAACCAGCTTCATCTTGACCTAAACCGCTCTCTAACGCATCATCCATGTGCCATGGTTTTGATTCAAGATGGTTTTCGGTATTTTGGTCAAAATACCCCTTGTTGATTTAGTCATCACCATTCTTTGCAAGCAATCGTCATCCTTGCCATGTGTAGATACACCACTTGCTTGCCACGCACCGTCAAGTCTCTCCCGTCCCAGTTCCACTGAACCACGACTCACTTGGCCCGTGTAAGCCATCTGGCGTCATCATGCCGTTCGAACTTGCCTTCAACATTCCCGCCTTTCTCGTGCCATACTTGAGCTCACCGTCTCACCTAGCATAGTTGATCATTCTAGGCCTTGACTCCTCCATGAGCCTAGCCCCGATCATCATCGTTGACTACAGTTGACTCCAAGCGACCCTACACATTCAAAGACAAAGAAATCATTTCCAGCCACAAGTTCTTCACAACTTGACCTACATTAGCCAAGACATGAATCATGCAACCTTAATCCAATGACTCAGGTCAACCTAACTAAATCCATGACTCAAATCCCAAAATCCTCAAATTCTACCCAAAACTAGTCCAAACAAAGTGCGATCTTTGCAAAACCAATTGACCACTCCACAAACATTGTAATAGTTTATCACAACATTAACTTGGACCATCTCACACGGTCCTTCAGTATATCGGCTGATTTTTGTTCAGATCAATAGAGATTCTACCCGTCTAAACAGCTATAAACATCCGACAAATGAAACACTATAGGTGTGGCGCATTGCTTCATTCTCTGCTTCTATCTTCTTCCAGTTTGCTTTCTTGGTATCAACTTGACTATCTTCCTAGCCTGTTCTTCACCATGAGCACTGAACCTTCTCCCTGCAATGCTTTTGCACTGTACACCATAGCTTCCTCTCTCAATAGCATAGCCATCAAGGTTCATGTCCCCATTGTTCTTGATCTCCAAGCGTCCGATTTCACTAAATGGCGCACCTTCCTAACAACTATGATCGGCAAGCACGATGTCCATCATGTCAACGGCACCATGGATCCTCAGCCCACCAATCCGCTCTGGGCTCAACAGGACTTTGCGCTACTGACCTGACTGTATGGCACCATCTCTGATGAAATCCTTAATATCATCATGGATTCTAAATAGACTGCTCAGGAACTCTGGGTTACGGCAGAAGAGCTCTTCCTTGACAATAAGGAGAGCCGTGTCATGTACCTTGAGAGTGAATTCCACGGTCTTTTCCAAGGTGACCTCTCCGTCACCACCTACTGCAAGAAACAAAAGGGCCTTACTAACTCTCTCAAGGATGTCAGGGAAACGGTCTCAGATCGCACGCTCGTCCTCAACACTCTCCGTGGGCTCAATGAATGGCTCTCCAGCATGGCCACAATCATCCAAATGCAACGGTCGTGTGACACCCCGACCCATGTGTGTGCGCACATCTGGGTTAGTCCCACCTGACTAACTTACCTTGAGAAGCACTTACATATAACCCTAGGAGTTCCAATGGTAGCACCCCTGGTTAACCGTTTTGCGCGAAGCGAGGACGAAAGTGCAAGTGGGTTGCTACGTATGTGTGGCCTATCCAGAATGTGGTTAGGTCTGAGCCGCTTTGGACCCTAGGGCGTTACAAATGATATCAGAGCCGACTCTCGCGGTTACATGGGCGCGTGCGGGTCAGGAGCGCGGGCATATGGCGCATGGCGCATATGGGCCCAGAGTGGACACACGGCATGGCATATGTGCTGGCACTGAACGCACGGACATGTGCCAAGAGGGGAGATCCTTATCATTTGCCCCGGTGTGGGTATGTTGGTCCGACCAGGACGTCGGGTCCTTTAAGGGGGGTGTATGTGACACCCCGGCTCATGTGTGTGCGCACACGAATTTCTGGGTTAGTCTCACCTTACTAGCTTACCTTGAGAAGCACTTACATATAAACCTAGGAGTTCCAATGGTAGCACCCCCGGTTAACCGTTTTGCGCGAAGCGAGGACGAAAGTGCAAGCGGGTTGCTACGTGTGCCTGGCCTATCCAGAATGTGGTCAGGTCTGAGCCGCTTTAGACCCTAGGGTGTTACAGGTCATTTCCATCCTTCGCTCAAACCCGGTCTCATCTACTCCAGAAGGAGATACAGCAGGCCAATGCGAGTATCACCACCAACAACACAGCCCTTGTGGTGTCATCTAGGTCATCCCATTGTGGCGCGTCTTGCTGTGGAAACAACGGTGACCGTGGTGGCCTCAACAGCGGTAACCGCGGCATCTCACATGGTGATGATCGCAGCGGCCCTGGCTATGGCAAAGGAAGATACAAAGGCAGAAACAAGAATAGTGGTTTTGGCAGTTCTGAGAACAATCGTACCCCTCAGCTGTCTGGCCCATGGATATGCTTCAATCCATACACTGGCCAAGACGCATTGTGGAGCTCCCATGGCATGCGCCCACTATTCAAGGCATCCTCGGCCTACGTCCTCCTCACAGATCGCCTCAGGCCTACAGTACAACATTTGCTCCGTCTCAAACTTCGGCGTCCTCACCAACATCTTCAATGGTTCTCGCACCAAACCATCCTGCCTCGCCATCCTGGGATCAAATATCTTTCATCGCTGCCATGAACAATATGACCATGCATAGCCTAGGGCACGGAGACTGAGTCATGGACACCGGTGTGTCCGCACATATGTCTTTTGATGTGGGTATTCTCCTAAATTCTCAAACTCCTTTCCCACATTCTGCTATGGTTGTTGCGGACAGTCATTCCATGCCAATCTCACACACTAGGCAGGCCTTGCTTCCTACTCCAGCAGGTCCTCTCTCTTTAAATCAAGTTCTCATTGTTCCAAACCTAGTTAAAAATCTCATCTCTGTTCACAAATTCACCTCTGACAATTCTTGTTCTATCAAATTTGACCCTACTGGTATTTGTGTCAATGATCTTCGCACCAAGAAAGAGTTTTTTTGTTGCAATAGCAATATCAATTTTTGTCAACTTGGCAAACATGTTCATCTTTCTTTTGCTAAGTCTTCTTTCCTCACAATGTCTCCATTCCAACTTGTTCATTCTGATTTATGGACTTCTCCAGTGTTAAGTGTTTTTGGGTTCAAGTATTATCTTGCCATTTTGGATGACTTTACCCATTTCGCTTGGACATTCCCACTCCGCAAGAAGTCTGACACACATGCCACGCTTGTTGCTTTTATTGCATATATTCGCACTCAATTTGGTGCCCCTATTAAAACCATTTAGGCAAACAATGACACTAAATTCATCAATACGTTGTCACTCAATTTCTATAAAACTCATGGCATCCATCTTCGCCTTTCATGCCCTTACACTTCCCAATAGAATGGTAATGCAGAGTGCACCCTTTGCACAATAAACAACAGCATTCACACTCTTCTGTTCTAGGCTCATATGCCTCCAGCCTATTGGGTCGAAGCACTCGCAGTTGCCACATACCTCTTGAATTGCCTACTATCAGCCTCTATCCAATTCTCCACACCGCATGAGCGACTGTACCACATTCCCCCCACATTCAGTCATCTTCGTGTGTTTGGATGCCTTTGCTATCCCAACCTTTCACCAACAACATCTCACAAGATCTCCCCATGATCAACCACTTGTATTTTCCTTGGTTATCCCAACTCTCAGAAGGGTTATCATTGCTTGGACCTCAAAACTCATCGTGTCTACACCTCCCAGCACGTCGTGTTTGATGAAACGTCCTTTCCCTTCGCTAACTCCAACTTCTTGCAGCTCCAGAGTCCTTTGATTTTTTTATAGTCTTCACCAATCCACTGCTGCCTATGGACTCGCAGCAACGGCCTACACCCCAACCATAGCATGCTCCTCTGCATTCCACAATGCCAGAAGCATCTCTGTTGTCAGACCCTTCTATGGCACCGGTGGTGACTAGTGCATCTTCATCACCTTCGGCTGTGCCTGCTTTTGTTCCAGACGTAGTTGGCAGTTTTGTGGCACCGGTATTGCTTGGTGTGCCTACTTCAACTCCAGATGCGTTCGGCAATCCTCAGCCTAGTGTGCCTGCTTCAACTGCAGATGCAGCCGGCAATCCTCAGCCTTGTGCGTGCCCTAGGACAGGCCCACACCACATGGTGACCCGCACACGAGCTAGCATTGCCAAGCCTTTGGAGTGCCTCGATCTATTAGCATTCCATTCCGGTCCATCACAGTTACGAAAGACATACCAATCGGCTCTTCAGGATCCGCACTTGCATCACACCATGGCTGATGAGTACAAAGCCCTCATGGACAATAACACATGGGAGCTAGTGCTTTGACCACACAGGACTAATGTGGTCACTAGAAAATGGGTGTTTCATCACAAGTTTCACTCCGATGGTAGCCTTGCTCGCTACAAAATCCAATGGGTCGTCCGTGGATACCCTCAACAACCTAGAATTGACTACGACAAAACCTTTAGTCCCGTTGTTAAACCGATAACAATCTACATTGTGCTCATTATTGCTACCTCCTGGTCCTGTCCAATCCATCAACTAGACGTCCAAAACACATTCATGCATGGCAATCTTGAGGAGATTGTTTACTGTCAGCAGCCTGTCGGCTTCATCGACTCTGCTCAGCCGGACCATGTTTGTCGACTCCTCAAATCTCTCTATGGCCTTAAGTAGGTGCCGCGATCATGGTATCAACGCTTTGCCACATACATCCGATCGATTGAATTCATTTCTTCTATGACCAACACATCACTGTTCATCGTCAAAATCAACAACGATGCCGCCTACCTGCTGCTCTACGTGGATGATATCATCCTCATAGCTTCGTTTACTTTGCTACTTCAGTGTCTCATCGTGGACTTCACACCG
Organism: Dendrocalamus latiflorus; assembly: GCA_017311315.1. Taxonomy (NCBI): domain Eukaryota; kingdom Viridiplantae; phylum Streptophyta; class Magnoliopsida; order Poales; family Poaceae; genus Dendrocalamus; species Dendrocalamus latiflorus. The sequence continues at coordinate 1,730,780 of CM029636.1, read as the reverse complement.
AGTTTGCCATGACAGATTTAGGTGCCTTGCATCGCTTCCTTGGTATCTCGGTGACACGCTCCCGTGCCGGATTGTTCTTGTCCCAACAACAGTATGCTATGGAACTCCTCCACTGCGCGGGAATGTTTGAGTGCCACGCCACATCTACGCCAGCTGATACTTGCACGAAGCTTTCATCATTTGATAGTTCTCCCATTTCCAATCCAACGGAGTATCGCAACATTGTCCGAGCACTCCAGTATCTAACCTTGACACGACCGGACATCTCCTATATAGTTCAGCAAATCTGTCTTCACATGCATTCCCCGCTAGATTGTCATCTTGCTCTCATCAAGAGGTTTCTCCAGTATGTCAAAGAGACACTGGATTTTGGTCTCTACCTTCATGCCAACGACACGGGTTCTCTCACTGTGTACTCCGACGCTGATTGGATCGGTTGTCCTACTTCCCGGCGTTCAAAATCTGGGTATTGCATCTATCTTAGCAACAACTTTATTTCGTGGTCCTCAAAAAGACAGACTATGATCTCTCATTCTAGCGCTGAGGCCAAGTATAAAGCTGCCGCTGAATGTTGTTGGATTCGGCAACTGTTGCAGGAACTTCACCAACCTCTCCATTCGGCAACTGTGGTATTCTGTGACAATGTTAGTACTGTTTATATGTCATCAGATCCGGTGCAGCATCGTCGAACTAAGCACAGATTGATATTCATTTTGTCTGCAAAAAGGTTTCCCTTGGTGAAGTCTGTGTCCTTCATGTTCCGTCCAGCCAGCAATTTGCTGACATTATGACAAAAGGACTTTCGACTCAGCTCTTTGAAGAATTCCGTCCAGTCTCTGAGTATGGCAACCTCTCGCTCCGACTCTGGGGGGATGATAACGTATCTTCCTTTCCATATTCAGTTGTCTATATTTTTAGTAGGGTTTTGTTAAACATTATCTAGTTGCACGCACGGGAATGTTTGAGTGCCACGCCACATCTACGCCAATTGATACTTGCACGAAGCTTTCAGCATTTGACGAGTTCTCCCATTTCCAATCCAACGAAGTATCGCAGCATTGGCCGAGCACTCCAGTATCTAACCTTGACATGGCCAGACATCTCCTATACAATTCAGCAAATCTGTCTTCACATGCATTCCCTGCTAGATTGTCATGTTTCTCTCATCAAGAGGTTTCTCTGGTATGTCAAAGGGACACTGGATTTCGGTCTCTACCTTCATGCCAATGACACGGGTTCTCTTACTGTGTACTCTAACATTAATTGGGCCGGTTGTCCTGCTTCCCAGCGTTCAACATCTGGATATTGCATCTATCTTGGCAACAACTTGATTTCTTGGTCCTCAAAATGACAGACTACGATCTCTCATTCCAACGCTGAGGCCGAGTATAGAGCTGCCACTGAATGCTGTTGGATTTGACAGCTGTTGCAGGAACTTCACCAACCTTTCCATTCGGCAACTGTGGTATTCTGTGACAATGTTAGTACTGTTTATATGTCATCAAATCTAGTGTAGCATCGTCGAACTAAGCACATCGAGATTGATATTCATTTTGTGTGCGAAAAGGTTTCCCTTGGTGAAGTCTGTGTCCTTCATGTTCCGTCTTGCCAGCAATTTGCTGACATTATGACAAAAGGACTTTCAACTCAGCTCTTTGAAGAATTCCGTCCAGTCTCTTAGTACGGCAACCTCTCGCTCCGACTCTGGGGGGATGATAACGTATCTTCCTTTCCATATTCAGTTGTCTATATTTTTAGTATAGAATCTTCTCTAACCAAATCAGTTATGATTTGTTGAAATCTTACTTACATGCAATCCTTTTTCATAAGATATGTACAGCATGTATATCGGCTGATTATTGTTCAGATCAGCAGAGATTCTACCCGTGTAAATAGCTATAAACATCCGGCAAATGAAATGCTACAGGTGTGGCGCGTTGCTTCATTCTCTGCTTCTCTATCTTTCTTCCAGTTCACTTTCTCTTATAGATGTAGAAAAGGTTCACTGAATTCAGGTACACTATGCAGCAGTGTGTTCTGGATTAGCCAAACTATGTCCTGATTGGAAATGTTGGCATTTCCTCTGATAAAACCAACGAAATGGTGCAGACCATTGGGTTATAGCCAATATCCACGAAACAAGTGAATACTTTGTGCACATCATTGGCCCTGGCAAATGTGATTTAAATGGACCGGTCCAACTCAGATATTACACGAACAATTTCTGGCACCCGTTGTTGAAACTTACTGAATTTGGCATCCTTTCAAGGAAAAGATATTTGGGGAAAATTATTGAGCAAATAAAGCCACACGAAACACTTAAAACTGAAGTTGGTATCTTTGGTTGCATTTAGGTACTTCTTTTGTATGATGTACCAGTTCCCTTCTGGGTACAGAATGTCTCGATTTCGTTTTCAAATCTCTGTGCTTAGTTTAGACCATAATTCATGTAGCAGCTCCATTGCTGATAAGTGTGAATTGTGGCTAAGAACTTGGCCGTCCTCCTATTTCTATATTCCAACGGAATAGCCTTTTCAAATAGTTCAAGTGAGCTGGTTAAATAGTTGTGTTACTGAATTAATTTCTAAAGCAACTAGATGTCTTCAAACTATTTGTGTATAAACTATACAAATGCAGGCCTAGTATCTTAGATATACATCAGAAATTCTATTTGTACAATTTAGTCATATTCCATGATTAAGACCACTTACTGCTACTATGTTACTATAGTACTATACTGACATGCGCATCACTCTTATCTGATACATCCTTCAACAGCTTGTCAAAGTCATCTTTGACATTATCTGTACAGTCTTCACTTGCTAACATTTTTTTTGTCCTAATTTTCTTCAGAGGAACCTTCAACTATGTTTGGTGTTGCACCAAGTCATGGCCGATCAGCATAACCAAAACCAGAGCATGAAAAAAAAAATCCCAGGAGATACCAGCATCAGGAAGATATGCCAAAAATGATTGTATCACCAGATCTTTCATCGTTCCGCTCGTGATTTACATTTCATACTCTAATGGTGTACGGTTTGTTTGTAACCGCTGTTGTTTTGATACGAAACCATGCCATCTTTTGTTGTACTCTGATAATTTGGAACAAACATGTAGTCTTGCTTGGATGACTGACTTTCTTAGAGAGATTAATCTAATCTTCAGTGCTAAAATTTGTTTAGGTGCCGCATGGGATAAAGATGCGATCGCACTATAATCTCTAACTGAAGCGATGTATCCGTTCAATTTTCTTGCATAAAGAGCACATTTGAAGTAGGCAACCCACAAGACAAGTAAAATGAAAAAAGAACGATGAGATTTCTTGCAGTAGTTTGATACCTACATGTGTATAAATTGTATGGCCTACCTAATCTGTTTTCCAGACCTTTGGCATGTAGCACCACCCCTGTCACTCTGCACATGCATCTGGGTAAAAACCTGCCTTTGCATCTGGGTAAAAATCTGCCTTTCTTCAATGAGTTTCAGTTGGCAAGTTCTTGCATATATAGTACAGGACTTTCTCAGTTCGCAAGCATGTGCCTGTCTAAACATGGTTTAGATTGCTATACACATTGGTTGCAATGTCAGAACACCACAATTTTGGCATGCACGGGGCATGATCGAGTTTGGGATTCAGATAACCCTTATATTCCAATAATTATACACCGATGATGAACTGAACAGTGCAAGATGCAGAGATTTGTAACATTCGCTAGAACTTTGTTGAGCTTGCATGAGGCGTTCCGATCAAATGGAGGGCGTCGAAATGGGGGAGGGAAGCGGTTGCGCCGGCGTCTGCAACCAAGAATCGGAAGACGATATGCCAAGAAAAGGATGCACCGGTCAGGGCTTCAGCTCCGGACAGCGCCTCAGCAAGGCCGCTGAGGTGGTCGAGGACGAGGAGGGAGACGAACTCGCCGACGGTGTTGATGGGCGGCGGGTGCGTCGGAGCGGAGCACAACACCGATCGAACGGAGCACAATCGCGAAGAAAATTCGCGATCTAAATCCGGAGGCTGTAAAGGATAGCACCGAATACTACAAGGGTTCTTAGTGGAAGAGCTCCTCCGCTACGGCTTCGTACTCGATCTGAGCCGCACAAACGCGATCAAACGTCTCACGGAGATTAGGAGCGGGTCGCTCCGGCCGTCGCCGGTCGCGCGAGACAGTCGCCGCCGCCGCCTCCAGCGCCGTGCGCCGTGCTTCTGTCTCTGCACCTGCCAATTAGATCCCACCATATGTACTGACAGTCACTTGCCTCAGGAACAAGACATTCAGATACAACAGTAGTTGCGGTACTAAACTACTAATGTAAGCAGCTATGTGTATAGTCTGGCATCTGTCAAAGAAAAGATAACAAGAAAAGAAAACGTTGAGATGTCCTGAAAAGGTCAGAACACGTTGCAAAATACTGGCATTTACTTACAGCATTATGAACATGTTGATTCCATGGCAGTTGTCACAACAACACTGCCAACGTTTTTTTTTCTTTTTTGAAAAAAAAAACACTGCCAGCGCTTGAAACACACGATAAAGTTCTTACCATACACCAACCATTAGGTGGTTAGCAAATTCTTAGCTTGTATGCAGCAACGACAAAATACGACCGAAGGATGGTACTGGAAACCTTATCGTTATTTCTAGGAGGCATTCTCTGGTGCTTGAAAGGAACCTCAGGTATGTTCTCTCAAAGAAAAGATCAACTGTTGATTTACAAGTGGTAACTTAGAGAGAGGAAATCTTATAAATATAGGTAATTTACTAATTGTTCTTTGACTTAACCACGTGCATTTGACCTAATCCTCATCTCTTTCGGCCGTCGCCGTCTTCCATCTATTGCCAAGGCAATTCTATGTTGAGTTACTAATTAGTCGAATAGATGCGGTGCAAATATTGGAAGCCACTGCAAACCCTTTGTGCTAGTGAGGCTACTTCATACGCCTAACAGATCTCACAATTCACGTCTGTGGCCAAGTCCTTTGTGTCATAGATTGTTGTGATGGGTGGTGATCAGTTAGGCTTTTTTGTGGCTTTTGGCTGAAATCACTATAGTTAGTTGAAAAAATACTATAGCTGACAGAGGCTTATTTAGCATAATTAAATTTTAAAAAAAATTAAAAAATATAAAAAAAATATGTTAGCCCATTATGTATAATACAAACGAATACGGGAAAAAAGAACCGGCAAAAAAACTTAACAAAAAGCCAAAAGTTCAGAAAAAAACGAAATTTATGAATAGTGAAAAATAAGCCAGAAGTCAGAAGCTCAAGCCGAACTGATCATGGTCTAAGGGGGTGTTTGGGACTGCTCCACTCCACGTTTTTCAGCTCCGCTCTATGTTTTTTAGCCAAACAGGTTCAGCTCCACGTACTCTGTTCGAGGAAAAAAGGTGGAGTTGTGAGAGCACCTAAAGGGGTGCTCCACAAACTCTAGGTTTTTTGTGGAGCTGCTCCACGGTAGAATTCGTGGAGCAGACTTTGTGGAGCAGTCCCAAACACCCTCTAAATGAAGTCAATGAAAAAACCCATGTAAATTACTCATACACCACTCAATCAGCAATCTGCCGCCACGACTTCTGCCTCTTCCGTTCCGATCGCCAGCTATCCAAAGAAGATTTCAAATTGGAAATGCTAACCTCCAAGGTTTGCACAATTAGAGAGACATATGTTTTCACCAGTTTACCCTTCTTCTTTTGATTTGACGAGAATACAAAATTACCCATCTAACCTTTCATCTAATGTTTAAGTTAATACCTAGACCACACTGTAAGTGCATTTGCTTAGGTATCTTTAATTGTGGATCATCGGACTGCAACTAATAAACGGGTCACGTTCCTCGGAAGCACCGGAGAAAATCTCTATTTCTAGACGCACGGGTGGTGGACCTGCAGCAGCACGTTACCCACGCAAACGTCGGCATTGCGCATTGTTCGACTAACCGACGGCAATACAGCCAATGGAGCAGAGTCAACATCTTGTTCTGCAACAACTCCTACTCAGCAGCAGTTAGCTCCTAGCCCAAGCAACGCTAGCTTGGTCAGCGGATGAAAGCTAGCACACGCCTGCTCATTTCAGCTTCTGGTTTCTGATTTATTTTTCACTATTCATAAATTTCGTATTTTTCTGAACTTTTGGCTTTTTTGAGCTTTTCTGCCGGTTCTTTTTTCCCGTATTCGTTTGCGTTGTCCTAGTTGAGCTAGCTTATTTTTCTATTTTTAAATTTTTTTAAGATTTAATTACACCAAATAAGCTATCTTCAATTACAGTGAAATTTTAACCGCTACAGTGCAACTTCAGCGATAAACCGCAGCTTTTCAGCCCAACCGAGCGGGGCCTAGAGCCGGCCCCGAAATTCAGAGGACACGTCATCGTCGGATCATGGTGATTGCTAAACTGAAAAGTCAAAAGGCATCCTCGGCTAAAAAGTCCAACCCCAGCGTACGCCTATACCAGCGAGCGGGGCGCGTCACGTATGATGCAGCTATTAGTATATTCTCTCTCACGTACGAACAACGCAGCGCCCGTACATTTGTTACTCGTGATAAGTCGAGCCCCTTCTCTCCCTCTCCCTCTGGCTATTAGTATACTAGCTGCATAAGCACGGCGCATGCCGCGCTAGCTACCGTGCGGACCAAAATAAAAGAGACGAAAATTCGCAGGGAGTTTCGGAAAAAAATCGAGGACATATGCGTAATTTCGGAAAAGCTAAAGGTCTTTTTCGTAAAAAACCGAGGACTTGTAAGGACTTGTACGTAAGTAAATAAGGACCTATATGTAATTTTGGAAACCCGTGGGGCGCTACCCAACAAAATTTTTTATAAAAAAACCGACAGGGACCTTTTCGCGAGGAAAAATGACCTTTACGTAATTTTCGGAAAACAGAAGGAAATTACCTCTTCTGGCCGTACGAAAAATCCCCCGCCACGCGCCGACCGGAGCGCGCGGGCGGGGGACGTGGCCAAGCGCTGGGCGGGGAATCCCCCGGTTATAATAGCGGTAGATTCTCTCTCTCAAGGTCAGACCTCGCGAGGCAGGAGCACTAATCAGACAAGCAAGAGCGTCTACTTGCTTAGCATATAGTGCTAATTTCATGTTTATCACAAAAACCGATGTCACTTATATATTTCCAAGTGGTGACTGTCTCACACGAATTGATCCGGTCAGATCTCCAACCGCCCATGTGATGGCACACACAGATATACTGGGTTAGGTGGTGTTCCATGCGACTTCCGGTTTAAATTTTTGGTTGAAATTATACTGAAATAACTGTTATTTTTTCTAAAAAAAAGCAAAGGCGGATCCACACCCCTGGCAGGGTAGGCTTCAACCCGAGGTGTGGAAAAAATATATAATGTATAGCCCGGGTAAATTTAGTTCAGTCTGGGTAACATTTTCATGATCCAGCCCAAATAGCCTAAATCATCCCACCACTGAGCCCGGGGCGTAATTAAATCCTGGCTCCGCCACTGGAAAAAGCAAAGAAAACCCGTTATATCGTCACGGATAATGTAAATAAATAAGACGAAAAAAGAAAAGCCAAAAAACCTCAAAAGGTCAAAATAAGCTAAAATTAAAAATCAACACGTTTCAAATGGTTTCTAACTTAAATAAACTAAAAACCAAAATAAGCCAAGATCTAAAACCATTTAGGGCGAGGATTGATCGGATGCATGGCTAACTAACAAGGTGGCAATGTCCTAATTGGATGCGGGGAATCCTAATAGAATGGAACATAGTTTATGGCTTGTTTATAGACAATTGTTGTCTCTACTGTTTTTCATGTCCTAGTAGATACGGGGAATCATACGACATCTCTATAAAAAAGTTTGCATTCCAAATGGGATCTAGCTTAGTTCGGCATTGTGGTGGCTTATATATAATCTACAATTTATTTTACTATTTTTTGGATAGATTAACTACTTGAAAACATCTTTTTAGAATTCGTGAAGATTCCGTACGTAGTTGCAAAGATTCTGCAGCAGCAGAACGTAGGCTGAGGAAGGGCATGTAGAGATAAGATCGGCCAAATGTCAAGACACATCCAATTCTTAAAAAAAAAGGTAAAAGAAAGTTCGTATGCATTACGCAGCTTTTTTTTTTTGAAAATTGATTGGAATTAAGGCATCGCTCTATACGGCCTCAGTTTCTATTTTTTTAGCTTTTATCTTATTTAAGTCAGAAACCACTGGAATATATCAACTTCTAATTTTGACTTATTTTGATTTTTTTTTTCAACTTTTATGCCTTTTCTTTTTTTCCTCTTACTCCTGTACATTGTTCATGACGATATAATGGATTTTTTATTTTTTCTTATAAAAACTAACAACCGCTACGGTATAATTTTAGTCAAAAGCTGAAGCCGGAAGTAGAAATTAACCTGCATGGTCGCCGCTGCATTGCGTGCGCCAACGCCGGCCGAGCTCTGCGCTGCCACTGCTCGGCCAGATCCGCGCCGCCGCCGCTTTGCCCAAGCTGCACCGTCGCCGCTCGGCCCGAACGGCACGCCGCTTGCCCCGCACGGTACACTACCGCAGCTCTGCCCCTACGCGCTATCGCCGGCCTGAAGCCGCCCCGCGTCGCTCTCGCACAGGGTCCCCACCGGCGCCGCCCCACACGGTCTCCGCGCCATGGCCTCTGGCCTTTTTCTCCCACACACGCCACCACAAAAGTGAACAGGGGTAGGGAAAACCCTACCCCCATCTCTTTTGAATCAGCTGATTGGGCTGGATGGGCTGGACAAATGGGCCCGACACGGGAAGGAAAGAAAAAAAGGGGGGACCAGCACCTTCTACTCTCTCTTTCAGTGGTGGATCCAAAATTTTGTCATGTCCCGAACTGTGAAGGGCTGGAGACCACTACTACCTAGGTTGATGGGAAGGTTGTGCTCCGGACTTACCTGGGCTTTGTATTGGTAAAAATCCTATACCGCATGCTGGAGCCTAGGTTATCATAGGCCTGGATATGCCCCTGCTCTCTTTCTTTCTTCTCCCTCGGCTCTCTCTCGCTTAGCAAGGAAGAAACTCAATTGCACCACTTTGGATGAGAGCACAGAGAGAGATGCGAGCCATTTTATGCATTCGGGGAGGCGTTGGCAATCAATAGGGCCACATGGGTGCATGCGGGTGTGGGAGGCAGTGCCAAGCCCTGTCGAAGGTCACGAGTTGGATGGGGCGCCTCATGTCTGATGCAAACCACATGTGTTTTTGCAGCACTATCTTATAGTATATACATCGTGGGTGTGTTACGACGATAAGTTGTCTGTAACTAACATCGCGAGTCCCTCTCCCTCCGTAGTAGATTTGCGCACTTATGGCTCTCCTCTAGTGAATAAACATCCACTTCTCTATCAATCATTTGGTGATTTCTGATTTATTTTTACGAGGTCAGAGAGACAGTGGGTGGGTTCTTTTGAGCTATGGCTTATGACTTTTTATTCAAATTTTTGAATTTTGGTTGTTTGCAAGAGAAAGTACGGAAAGAGAGAGACATTCGCATGTGATTTTGATTGATATAGATGAACTCGATATAATATCTACTACAATCGACCTGTAGACCCTACCTTAAAAAGACACACCGTTTGAAAATTAATTACTGTAGCATAAGCCAAAAGCCCAAAGAACCTAGCCAAACACTCAGAGTCAGACATAGGAAATTAAAAATTGCTAAACAAAAGATGGATATATGTTCACTATTATTTCAATTCAGTTTAGTTCCATTCGTCCTGGTATATCTCCACTACTTAAAAGAGGAATTAGATCTATTGATCTATATATATCTCTACTCCTTAAAAGACAAAGTTAGTTTATGTATATCTCTACTACTTCAAAGAGGGAATTAGTGGTAGTGGTTCATCTACCCCTCCCAACTGCCCTTACACCTCCCTACAAAATCTCTAACAAAAACAGAAAAAACAATCTACAAAAATAAATTCCATCACTGTATAATTTCTCTAACAAAAAATAGAGCTCTAGATTTATCGAATTGGGTAAGCACACAAATTCAAAAGAAAATTCAAACTCATTTGAATTTTGAGGTGTTTCAAGACCTAGGAAATGAAGAATTGCTAAACAAAAGATGGATATATGTTCACTATTATTTCAATTCATTTCAGTTCCATTCATCCAGGTATATCTCTATTACCTAAAAGAGAAAGTTGATCTATATATATCTCTACTACTTAATAGAAAGAGTTAGTGATAGTGGTTCATCTGTCTCTCCCAACTGCCCTTACACCTCCCTAAAAATCTCTAACAAAAACAGAAAAAATAATCTACAAAAAAACCACCTCTATGCAAATTCTGTAACAAAAAACAGAGATCTACCAGATGCGCGGCACAACCGAGGGCACAGAGACACGACATGGCCGAGTGCAAAGGTAGAGCCAACGGCGTGGGCCAGGCAGGCCAATCTCAACTGAACATGCTAGGATAATATGATTTGTTTTATCCGTAGCAAAGCACCAAATCTCTAACAAAAACAAAAAAAATGCAATCTATTAAAAAAAATGCAAATTCCACGGCCCTAAAAATTATCTACCAAGAAAATCAACATAGCTTTATCGTTACAGGATAGAAATGAGGGCACGGTGGCACGACGTCACGGAGCGGATAGGCCGGCCTGTCGACTCAACGTATTGGGACAACATGATTTTTTTAATTCGTAGTAAAGCACGGACATTGGGTTAGTATATTAAAAATTCTAATTATTAGAGTTTATGTATTTTCATATGAGGGTCTGACCTCTAACCGTTATCTTGACACGTACCCACCGACGAGATCGGACGGCTAGCTATGGACCTGGAGCCACCGCAGTACGAATTGCTTGCTGGCGGCTATGAATTCCATCGGTTCATTCCCCTCGGGCGCAGATGTCAACTCTTTCAGATGCATTATTGCCCTAAACTAATGTCAAACAGAAAAATGCAATTTTTTTTTGTTGGATTGATGTTGATAGGCGTTGTCTAGTGCCGTTCATTTGGCAGTTAGAAGAGGTCGGTCTTCGCTTCTAACCTCTGTGAGATTCCTGCGCTGACGTGGCACGCGAGTCGGCCACCGTTCTGTGCTATATATATATAGGACGCACGCGGCTGCACGAGGAGTGTGTGTGCGCGCGTACAGATTCTTGCGGTTGGGATCGTCACATTTATTAAACTCCGGAGAGAGCAAAGTAGCAGGCTTGAGTAATTCCGAGTGCGCGCGAGCGTATCGATGGCGGCGAACGCGACGGCGGGCAAGTGCCCGGCGCCGATGAAGGTGGCGTCGCAGGGGGCGTTCCAGGGGGAGAACCCGCTCGACTTCGCGCTCCCGCTCGCCATCCTGCAGATCTGCCTCGTCGTCGTCGTCACCCGCGGCCTCGCCTACCTCCTCCGCCCGCTCCGCCAGCCGCGCGTCATCGCCGAGATCATCGTGGGTTTGCCTCCTGATCCTCCTTCCCCCTGAATCTCGATTACTCCCGCCCCGCATTCGTTCTCCCGTCGCCTCGCCGCGCTCGTTCCGGACGGAATGGATTTGGTCGGAGCAGTGCGTGCGTGCGTGCGTGCTTGCTTGCTAGGGTTTTGCTCGTCTGGTTGCGGCGCGCGTGCCGCGTACGCTTTTGGTGGGGAAGCCGGGGGAGCCTCCTTTTGGGTTGAGTTTTTTGCTTCCAATTTTCTTATCCGGTCTCGATTGCGAATTTGCGATTTGGTTCGGAAGTGGGGACGAAATTGAGGGGTTGGGCTCCGAAAGGACGCGACAAGCGTGTCCTTTTTTTTTTCGCCCTGTTTCGGTTTCCGTACTTCTAGTACGTACATGATGGAGACATTTGCTGACTAAATTCGATTGGATTTTGTGTGATAGGGACATTAGCTGACCAAATTTGATTGGATTATGTGGAGGCTGGTGCTCCTAATTTCATATTGTACCCTAAATTGACTTCAATTTTCTAGGGATCGTGCTCTTAACTTTAAGTAGATCAATAACATCTACGACTTAATGATTGTCTAGGGATTCATTTGGACCCGCCCCAAAGAACTTAATCTTCTGACTTATGACTTCAATTGTTATTTTTTAATTGAAATTATACTATAGCGTTTGTTAGTTTTTTTCTGAATCATTCAATTAAAAAAACAAAAAAAAAGAAAAATATTATATCGTCACGGACAATATAAAAGAATAGTGGAAAAAAGCCAAAAAAGATAAAAAAAATTAAAATAAGCTGAAATTAGAATTCAACTTATTCTAAATGGCTTTTGACTTAAATAAGCCGAAAGCAAAAAAAAATCTGAAGGTAAAGCTATTTAGAACAGAGCTCACACGATCCGGACTGAGGTTGGTGAGAATTTGGGGCCATTTTGAAACACACACTCTCTCTCTATCGCCTTGGATTCAACCGTCCAATTTTTGGTTGGATGGCTCACATTATAGGGAATTTGGACGGTTCACCTTACAAGGAAAGACACACCAGCCGAATTGAGGAATTGAATTGGCTAGTTTCATTTTCTTTTGGAGGAATTGTACTGACTCTTATAAATTTACTACGTTTTAAACAGGACCTTACCGAGGATAGATGATTTAAATCCCTTGTTAACTGGGTATGTCGAACTATTTTCCTTACCATGTTAGCATCATCATTCGGATATAAATTAAAGAGACAACTAAGGTGGTACTCTAACTAGCTTTTGTCATAACCTTCTATTATTAAGGTGCTATTCGGTTAGGTTGAAATAAGCTGGCGTGTGGCTGAAATTACACTATACCTGATTGAAATTATACTTTAGCTGATGGTAGTGGCTTATTTGGCATAACTAAATTTATAAAAAAATTAAAAATATAAAAAAACAGATTAGCTCATCACAGATAATACAAATGAATATGAGAAAAAACTAGCAAAAATCTAAAAAACAAAAAAACCATAAAAAAACGAAATTTATAAATAATAAAAAAATAAATTAAAAATCAGAAACTCAAACTAAAATGAGCAGACCTAAAATACATTGAGAGAAATGTGGAACAACTAAAGTGAATTGTTAAGTGCATTATTGGAAGAAAGATATACTTCGTGACTACCTACCTAGCTGTCATTGGCTTGCAGGCCTATGCAGATAGTACTGCCAACTAGTAGTAAACAATGTATTACTCACGGGGGAAGTAACTTGTAACATCTACGGACACGTATTAGGTGGTGATCGGTTCGGCTAAAAAACTTATGGCTTATGGCTGAAAACACTGTAGCTGACTGAAAAAAGCATTGTAGCTGACAGAGACTTATTTAGCATAATTAAATTTAAAAAAAATTAAAATATAAAAAATAGAGTAAAGTCCATTACCGGTCCTTAAACTTTTTATGCTGTGTCATCCCGGTCCATAAACTTTTAAAGTATGTCATCCCGGTCCTTAAACTTTCAAAGTGTGGCAATATCCTATGTAGTTGTAGCAGTGAACTTTTTATGCTGTGTCATCCCGGTCCATAGACTTTTAAAAGAAATTGCCACACTTTGAAAGTTTAAGGACCAGGATGACATACTTTAAAAGTTTATGGACCGGGATGACACAGCATAAAAAGTTTAAGGACCGGTAATAGACTTTACTCTAAAAAATATGTTAGTCCATTACGTATAATACAAACAAATACGGGAAAAAAAGAACCGGCAAAAAAGCTCAACAAAAAGTCAAAAGTTCAGAAAAAGACGAACCTTATAAATAATGAAAAATAAGCCAAAAGTCAGAAGCCGAAGCCGAATTGATCAGTTAGTATTCCATGCCGTGCCTTCCAAACAGCCTCCTCTTCTTCGCTTAGATTGTTATCTGCTGTCATTCAAGTGACCTTCTAGCAAATTACTTGACCAGTAGCTCTCCAAGCTCTTGCATCAGTTGCATGTCATGGAGGGCCCCTATGACCTCACTAGTAGTCAGATCCCGTTTGGCACGACTCCACTTCACAAATGAAGCTGTTTTTTTTGACTTCACAAGTGGAGCTGGATGAAGCTACTTTTTTCAGCTCCACCCAAGGAGCTACTTTTGTCTCAGCAGGTTTTAAGGGACTCATTGGGTGGAACTATTTTGTTGTACCCCGTTTGGCACAAAACAGCTCCAGAAATCGATGGTGGAGCTGTGCCAAATGAAGCCTTAGTTTGTCAGGAGCGCCACATCACCTTCTAAGCACAGATTTTTCTCTCTCTCTCTCTTACAGCGCTATATTCTGGAGTCATTGCCGTAACTTACTCTTGAAACCGCAATACACATTGTCATACTGCTCCTATAATCACAAATATGACATTTTGCTTTATTTCTTGACGAATTAAGATACAACATGTGTTTTTTTCCATTGAATTGGATGAAATGATGGTGTGATTTGTTGACTGACATGGCATGCATGGGTTGCCTGGTTGATGCAGGGAGGGATCCTGCTGGGCCCGTCGGCGCTGGGCCGGAGCACCAAGTTCCTCCACGCCGTCTTCCCGCCGAAGAGCATGACGGTGCTGGACACGCTTGCCAACCTCGGCCTGCTCTTCTTCCTCTTCCTCGTCGGCCTCGAGCTCGACATCTCCGCCATCCGCCGCACCGGCAGGAAGGCCCTCGCCATCTCACTTTCCGGCATCGCCGTCCCGTTCGCGATCGGCATCGGCACGTCATTCGCGTTCCGCGCCACCATCGTCAAGGACGCCCCACAAGCGCCGTTCCTCGTCTTCATGGGCGTCGCGCTCTCCATCACCGCCTTCCCAGTGCTCGCCCGCATCCTGACCGAGCTGAAGCTCCTGACCACGGACCTTGGCCGCATGGCCATGTCCGCCGCCGCTGTCGACGACGTCACCGCCTGGATCCTGCTGGCACTTGCCATTGCCCTGTCCGGTTCCGGCTCGCCGATCGTCTCGCTCTGGGTGCTCCTCACCGGGGTCGGATTCGTCATTGCCGTTTTCTTGTTTCTCCGTCCGGTGCTCGAGTGGATGGCACGCCGGTCCCGCGACGGCGAGCCTGTCAAGGAGATCTACATTTGCGCCACCCTCGCCATTGTCCTCGCTGCTGGCTTCGTCACCGACACCATCGGCATCCACGCACTGTTCGGCGCATTCCTGGTCGGCGTCGTCGTCCCCAAGGACGGGCCCTTCGCCGGCGTCCTCATCGAGAAGGTGGAAGAACTCATCTCGAGTCTCTTCCTCCCGCTCTACTTCGTCTCGAGCGGGCTCAAGACCAATGTGGCCACCATCCGGGGAGCCAAGTCCTGGGCCCTGCTCGTGCTCGTCATTGCCAACGCCTGCATTGGCAAGATCGGTGGCGCGGTGATCACGTGCCTGCTCGTCAAGATCCCTGTCCGGGAGGCGGTCACGATCGGGTTCCTGATGAACACCAAGGGGCTCGTCGAGCTCGTCGTGCTCAACATCGGCAAGGATCGCAAGGTTCTCAACGACGAGTCGTTCGCCATCATGGTGCTCATGGCTCTGTTCACCACCTTCATCACGACGCCCATTGTCATGGCCGTCTACAAGCCGGCACGGCCGTCGGTGCAGCACAAGCGCCGCACCGTGGAGTGCGCGCCCGGAGACGTGGACAGCGAGCTGCGCGTGCTCGCCTGCTTCCACACCAGCCGCAGCATCCCGACGCTGCTCAACCTCGTCGAGTCGTCGCGGGGCACCCGGCGGCACTGCCTCGTCATGTACGCCATGCACCTTGTCGAGCTCTCCGAGAGGTCGTCGGCGATCTCCATGGTGCACCGCGCGAGTCACAACGGCATGCCGTTCTTCAACCGCCGGGACCAAACGGGGCAGACGGTGGTGGCGTTCGAGGCGTTCCAGCAGCTGAGCTCCGTGAGGGTCCGCCCCATGACGGCTATCTCGGACCTGGACACCATCCACCAGGACGTGATCGGCAGCGCTGCCGCCAAGCGTGCCGCCATCATCGTCATGCCGTACCACAAGACGATCCAGCACGACGGCTCCTTCCAGTCGCTCGGGTCGGCGTACCATGCCATCAACAAGCGCGTGCTCCGCGAGGCCCCCTGCTCCGTCGCCATCCTCGTCGACCGTGGCCTCGGCGGCCCCGCGCAGGTCTCCGCCAGGAACGTTGTCTTCTCCGTCGTGATGCTCTTCTTCGGCGGGCCGGACGATCGCGAGGCGCTGGCGTACGTGACGCGTATGGCCGAGCATCCCGGCGTCGCCGTCACCCTGGCGCGCTTCCAGCATAACCGTGCGCATTCCGATGAAGAGAACGAGGCCGACGAGGCGGCGGTGGAGGCGTTCAAGTCCAAGGTCGGGGCCGTGGAGGATGGGTCGGTGCGGTTCGAGGAGCGAGAGGCGTACACCAAGGAGGAGATGCTGGAGACCGTCAACTCGCTGTCGAAGTACAACTTGTTCGTGGTGGGGCGGATGCCGCCGACGGCGCCGCTGGTGGAGAAGCCCGACGAGCTGGGCCCCGTGGGGAGCTACCTGGTGTCGGCGGAGTTCAGGACATTGGCGTCGGTGCTGGTCATCAAGAGGTACGACCCGGCGACTAACCCGGCCAGCAAGAGGTTCGACCCGAAAGCGAGGCCGCCGGCGGCGACGGACGAGGACGGGCTGGACGAGGAGATGGGCAGTGCCAGCGTGGTGCCCGTGTCGAGCTCGCCGATGAGCGACGCTGCGTGAGCCGAGCTGACCGAGCTCCTTGTCGCCGCAAGACTCCGGCGTATACAGCCATACAAAGAACCGTGCTGAGGTGCGTGTTTGTGTCAGTCGCTCCGATGACGAGAGCGCGTGCACGCGAGCAGAGTTTCAGCTCTCGTATGGTAGTACTTGTATGTGGATTGATGGGATAATTCTGCTAGTGCCATGACATGTCTTATATGTGATTGTAAAGGTGATTGTATTATTTTTATGTTATAGTATTTTTAGTAATATACTGTCTTATCAATTGAATAAGTATCATTCGTATTGATCAATAAGTATATGATTTATTCGTAAAATTCTTTATTCATATTTTCACATTATTCTAAATTATTTCAGATCTTATATCATTATGTGGGGTAATAATGATTTATAGATCAACTCATGTGTTGATGGATAATCATGTTTTCACGGATAATGGATATGGAAATATCAAATTAACAATATGGACATATAATAGAGAACATTGTGTTGGATTGACTTATCTTCAAAGACTATTGAGATTGTTATATTTTTATATGTCATCAGTAGATCTCAAGCAATGATGATGTATAATCTTTATACCTGAAATTAACATAGTTATCTACATGTGTAATAGTGTCTTTAGTTGTTAACAAATGCTATATCGTAACTGTATAATTATAAATGTAGCTTTCGAGTACACCATGAAACATACAGATGAATGTAACTTATCGGATATAGGATTTGTCCTCCTATATAATAGGACAGATATCTCTAGACCCTCGATGTAGTCGGATAAAGAAAGTGTATAACCATACCACAAGTGATCGAGGAGTTGACCACATGAAGTTATACATCACTAGATCGGAAAAAGGTTAAACAGTTCACGGATAATATGTTTCTCACCTGCAGTTTGATCAAGAATCATGAGCCAAAAGAAGAATACTCAAACAGGTCGTTAAGTCCAATTAGATATGAATTAGTCATATAGATATACTGACTGATCGTGAGCTGATCAGACATATCATAAATCGGTCTGCGAACTGGTTGTATGGAAATACGGACTGGTCATAACCAGATACGAACTGGTCACAAGTAGTTAAGAATTGATCACGAGTGACTAAGACTTGGTTGCAGATCATATTGCATAATAATTGCCCAGTTTGATCTTTGTGTATATTTAGGGGCCAATATGTCTTGCTAGTGACCACTACCGACCAGTGATTGGGAAGGTGTTTACGAGTTACAACCAAATATACATAAACCTATAGAATCACACACTTAATGAGTTGGAACAGTAAAGGTCTAAAAAATAGACTTCGAGTCAAATAAGATTTCTACTCATATTGGACAAGGATATGGCCAAAAACTCTTTGAGTGGGATACCGATCTCTGCTTGTGTTGGAAAAGAATCCGATCGAAGGCTCTATATAAAAGGGTACATAGGGTTACAGAATTAAGAAAGACATTGCACCATCCACCGAAACCTTAGCCGCCCCCTTCCAAATGCTCCGCTGTGGACTTTAGTAGAGACACTGTTGCGACTGCGACGCTGATCGGAATGATCCACGGAGAAGACAATTAGCTCATGGATATGACTACCGCTAGAGGACAGTTGACTTCTGAGGATAGCTTTCCAGAGACATTGGACGATCGACTATTTCCATTACATTGACGCACGCTATGTTGAACTAGGCTACTTCAACTCTTCTTTCGCTACACTGTGCGTCTAGTGGTAACAATCTATGATCTCTTATTCGCATGGCCTCCTATTTTATACATAAAAATTTTAACTTATACTAGTATAGTCTGTCTATATCCTTACTGTTGTGGGGGTGGCCCAACCCCCCGAGACTGGACCTTGCAACTGGCCCAATATGTAATAGGCCCGATAGTGTAGAGGAATATACCAATGTACCATCACCCTTTGTAAGTACTAAGGGGTAGAATGGAGATTTCCCATTCTACCCCCAGGAAGGGCAGGAGGGGGGACATCATCTCATTCTCACCAATTCTCCCACAGATCTGGCTTTTCTTCCTCTTCTACTAGTCTCCTTCTTTACTGTTTGGCTTGTAGCCACAACAGATGGCGCCGTCCGTGGGGACCGGGCAAGAAGTCACGCAAGGAAGAGTCACCACTGCAATGAAGAGTCTTGCTCCATGGCCGGGCTGGGATACATCCTGGCATGCTGGGGGGCGAGGCAAGGTAACAAAAAATACCGCCAAAGGTAAGGAAATGTAGAGCATCTCTGAATAATTCAACTCGCTCATCAGTTTTTGTTGCATGTAAGTCTCCGTGTGGATCTGATAGACCCATCGATCTTGCATGTAAGTCTTTGTGCGGATCTGATAGATCCACCAATTATGCATGTCTCCATGCAGATCGGATCTATCAATCCATCATCGTGAGTGCTACTCGAAAACCCCCCGAGACCGGGCCTTGCAACTGGCCTAATATATAATAGGCCCGATAGTGTAGAGGAATATACCAATGTACCCTCACCCTTTGTGAGTACTAAGGGGTAGAATAGGGATTTCCCATTCTACCCCACTCATATATATAAAAACCCCAGGAGGGGTAGGAGGGAGGACATCCTCTCATTCTCACCAACTCTCCCACAGATCTGGCTCTCCTTCCTCTTTTACTAGTCCCCTTCTTTACTGTTTGGCCTGTAGCCACAACACTTACAATTTCCGCACATGCATGTTGTGTGTGCAGTTGCGTTGCTTAACAAATGAAGCTTATATGCATAGTAGTGTACTAGTACTGCAGCCTTTCTGGGACATATGCTGCTGTTAACAAATAAAGCTTATATGTATAGTAGTATACTAGTACTCTAGCCTTTACTGGTACACATGTTGTTGTATGTCGATTTGGTAACAATATGTGATCTTTTATTTTTATGGCTTTCTAATTTACATAATAAAATTTGTAATCTACGCTAATGTGGCTTATCTGTATCCTTGCAATTTCCGCACGTGCATGTTGTGTGTGCACTTGCGTGGCTTAAGAAATGAAGCTTATATGTATAGTAGTGTATTAGTACTGCAGCCTTTATTGGGACACATGCTGTTGTTAACAAATGAAGCTTATATGTATAGTATTATACTAGCATTGTAGCCTTTACTAGGACATATGCTGGAATTTTTAGTGGATTTGGCGTTGTTTGTGATGATATTTATAAAACTAGCGGTACGCCCAGCATATTTGCAGAAATGGCATTTTTGCCGTTCGGTGAGCGGGCGGCAGCGTGGGGAGACGACGCGTGGGCACCTGCCCCCCGTGAGCAGACGGTAGGTGCCTGCTTCCCACCCACCAGACGACAGGCGCCCGCCCATGGGACGACAGGTGAACAAGACGGCTAATTAGCTGGCTTAATCACTACCTAAATTCATAATTTTACATCATATTTATTCAAAATTTTAAATATAGCAAATGAGATTGAAAATAACGAAATTTTATGCATAGACTCCTAACATAATGTACTTCATTGTGTATTTTTTTTTTACAATTTGATCCCCTCTGAACATTGCTCGAAAATTCAAACGATTTTGATATTTGTAGGAATTGTTACATATAGCAAACGAGCTCCAAAAATTATAAAATTTTATGTGGAGCCTCCCAACACAATCAATGTAATTGTGTATTTTTTTGGAAATTTTATGTGCTTCAAATTTACCATGTTAATTCGTGATAATTTAATCGTAAGTAGCGATATGTGAGGAGGGATGTCCCCCCTTGGTGCTGCCCCTTGCCCGCAGAAATGCCAGTTTGTCCATACTGTACCCCCTTGCCCACTCCCTCCTTTGGACATGTGTTGGCTTGACATACCTGAAAGCTTCTAGGCCCCTAAAAATGGTTTTGTAATTAATGAAATTATGTGAATATGGGACTAACGTGTTTTATGAGCATGCAAAGGGTTAGTTCACATATGTGCAACAAGATGCAAGCCAAAGGATATGTGTGAAGATCAGATTGGCTCAAGACAAAGGTATACTTAGCGTAGGATCCTTTTTATTTTTACCGGTTTTAGGCGAATGGTGGAAGACCGGATTATAGGTTAGATGATCGTACCATCAAGAGGGATCTTGGCAAGTAACTTGAAAACATATTTCTTGTGCCATATAGATCAACATTAGAAACTTGCATCCATCAAAAATCGGTTTTAAAACTAAATATGTGCTCTGTCTGGAAGGGCGGTAGTACCGCAGTTTTGAACGTCGGAACTACCGGAATGCGGTAGTTCCACGCCCAAATGCGGTAGTACCGGAAAGCGGAAGATCCGGTTTTGGAGCGGATCAATTTTTCCAGAGAGCACCCACGGATGCACTTGAGCTCTTGCGGGAACGGAAGTACCGGCCACTTGAACACCGGAACTACCGCACCGAGCGGTAGTACCGCATTACGGAGTGGTACTTCCGGAGCCCGGAAGATCCGGAGGGAGAGTGGATCGATTTTTCCAGAGAGCACCCTCCGGATGAAGTCTGGATTTTCCTGGAGCGGAAGTACCGGTGATTTCAACGCTGGAACTACCGCTGTGTGCGGTAGTTCCGCTTCTCAGAGCGGTACTTCCGGAGTCCGAAAGATCCGGACCCAGAGCGGATCAATTTTTCCAGAGAGCGCCAAATTTGGGACCCTTCGGAGTTTGGCTGGAGCGGTAGTACCGCGCCGACTTTGCGGAACTACCGGGGAGCGGTAGTACCGCAAATCTCAACGGCGGTAGTACCGTGCCGCCAAATCCAACGGTCACTGCAGAGCTCTGACATAGCCGTTCTGGCGCGAAGATTTGGTAGCGGTAGTACCGGCCCCTGGGGCGGTAGTACCGCTCGACCAGAATTTTTTCTGGAAATTATGTCAAACGGCTAGTTTTGGTTGGTGGAGGCTATAAATACCTCAACCACTGCTCAAGGGCATTCTTGAGAGACTCATTGCATATTACTTGAGCCCAAGAGCATTCATTCCACATACTTTCTCACATTGAGCATTAAATTGAGGTGGTTTTGCAGTTAGTGCAAGATTTTCATTTGTTGATCCTCATTGGCACTAGAATTGCATTCAAGTGAACACCGGGGTTTATTACTCTTAGTGCTTCCCGGCACTTGGACGATCCGGTGGAGGTTGGTTTGGTGATCTTCTTAAGAAGATTGTGAGAAGACCCGACAAATTGTGAAGGTTGGAGCTCACCTACCCGGAGCGGGGAAGAGCTACATTAGTGATCGAGGTGTTTGGCTCAAATTCGTGGAACCGGTCCGATTCGTCCGGGCTTACCTCAACGTGGACTAGGGGAAACCGGCAAGTTTCCGATCACCACGGTAAAAATATCGGTTGTGTCTCTTGTCTCTTTATCTCTTGGTTATTTGCTTCATTGTGATCATTTGATTGCTTAGAGCTAGAATTGCTATATTGTTAACTAGAATTGCATAGAATTAATTACTTTACATTCTAGTCATTTAAATTGTAAAGAGTTAATCAAGTAAACAAGAAAATTTTAAAAACCTCCTATTCACCCCCTCTCTAGTCGGTATCCTTGATCCTACAATACCGGCTCCCTCGCCTGCTCCCTCGCCCGCGCAAATGTTATTCTGGCCATGTCGCCCGCCTCGTTCACTCCCTTGTGCGCACATATGTCACTTTTACCATGCTGCCCCCTGTCACCTATGATGGTTCATGTCGACAATGCGTCTGTAATTTCTGGTGGCGATGCACCGGATTCTCTTTTCGCTCGCTTCAAATACAAAGCTCTCGTAATCGCTCATCGCTTATCTAAACTACGTTTTGCTTCTTATAGGAAGAAGAACCTTCTGCATCATACAGTAACATAGCATGGTAGACACCGAGGGCTAGTTAGAGTGAAGTCGCCAAAGGAAAACCTTCTCCTAGAAAGGAGGGAGGACTTCAGCCCTAACTACCGCTTGATGCCAAACATGCCGGCTCAACTGGTATAGCCGAAATGTAGACACATGGAGGATGCGGTCGTGCAGGTCGTCGAAGGCTATTTTGATGGCGAGCGATATTTCTTTCGATACTCACACTTTTGGGTATAATTAGCCAATAGATTATTTTCTCTTACTGCTAATAGAGCTTTCATGTTCCTTTCCAGCAATGGAGAAATATGACTTTGTCCGCTGGATCAATCCTCCCTATGAACACTATGTTGTAAGGTATATGGATACACCGTGGGAGCAAATCTTAGAGATGGATGTGCAGATTGACAGTCTCAATGAGGAGAACGGTGACCTCCGGCAATAGATGCAGCGCGCGAGGGGTAGCGAGAAGGTCATCAACATAGGAAGTTCGTATGATCCTACATGCTGTTGCGTGAACCCTAGTTGTGTATGTGCGTGCCACTACAACGACGGCTAGCCACGTCCGAGGTGCTTCCACTGCAACACTCCATGTTAGTACCATGAGGCACCTTCTACCAGTAGGCACGCACAGAGAAGCTTGTAGCATGTAGTTCGTTGTTATGTTCAATCTCGTAAAGCTTATAACTGAATGTTGTGACACGTGCATTAAGCTAGAGGGGTCGATATGCATTGAATAAACGTACATTATATAAAGAATTACAAATAAAAATACAACAGTATTACAGACATCACATGCAATAATAGATTATAGAGTAAATCATTCAGGTAATCAATTGATTAATTGCCAATTACATCTTAAATGAGTATAAATATGAATTAATACGATACATTGAAAGATACATGAGATTATGACACTGATTGGCGACTAAACAAGCTTAGTTTGTTGGGACAATCCTTTAATGAGTGCCTGAAGGTCTTATATATTCTGCATTTCACTGTGCAGGTAATGCTGATACGTTGGCTCACATCTATGTCGTTCTAGATGCACCGTGTCTACCAGTGCCCCTTCGCAGTTATCTTCAACTCTTTGTTGGGGGACAATTGCATCATGTCCGGCCAAAGATCCTTGTAGTTCATGTCCAAGTCGTAGGAATGAAACTCTGCACTCCATGTACTGAAAAGATGTTGCATATCATAGTCATCTAAGATGTACACCTCGGACATTTGCCTTATTTGCTCACATGCGAGCATAACTTTTGGAGCTCATTTGCTATATGTAACAATTCATACAAATATCAAAATTATACAAATTTTTGAGCAATATTCAAAGAGAATAAAATTATATAAAAAATTATATAATAAAGTACATTGTGTCAAGAGTCTGTGCATAAAATTTTGTAATTTTTCAATATCATTTGCTATATTTAAAAATTCAAACAAATATAATATAAAATTACAAATTTAGGCAGTGATTAAGCCGGCTAATTAGTCGGCTTAATCACCTGCTGTCCCGTGGGCAGGCGGCAGGCACCTGTGGTCCGGTGGGCGGGCGGCAGGCACCTACCGTCTGCTCACGGGGCGGTAGGTGCCCACGCGTCATCTCCCCTGTGCTGTCGTCCGCTCACCGGACGGTAAAAATGCTATTTCTACATGTCGATCTGGTGGCGCGTATGTACGTACCCCTGACCGCCTTATTATATGCACCGTCTCTGTCTTTTACAATGTTCTAATCTCTTATTTTTGAGACTATGATATGATTGTTGCTCATTTCAATTTGAGTTTCTGTTTTTGGCTTATTTTTTATTATTTCTAAATTTCATCTTTTTCTGACCTTTTAGATTCTTTGAGTTTTTCTGCCGGTTCCTTTTTTTCGTATTTGTTTGTGTTGTCCGTGATGGGCTAACCTGTTTTTTTATATTTTTAAAATTTTAAATTTAGTTATGCCAAATAAGCTATCATCAGCTACAGTGTATTTTAGCCTAAACTAGCTTATTTTAGCCTAATCAAACGATACCTAAGTTAGGCCCTGCTTATTTGGGCTTCAGGCTTCCAGCTTATTTTTCACTATTCCTAAATTTCGTTTTTTCTGACTTTTGGGCTTATTTTGAACTTTTTTACCGGTTCTTTTTTTCCGTATTCATTTGTATTATATGTGGTGGGCTAACCCTTTTTCTATTTTTAAAAATTTTTAATTTTAATTATACCAAATAAGCCATAATCAACTACAGTGTAATTTTAGCCAACTACAATAAAAATTTAGCTATAAACCACCAAAATTCAGTCCAACTGAGCACCACATTATTTTGGTATGGTTTGTAGTGTTTGTAGTAGTCCATTCTCGGAAATGCTCCATGTACGACAATACAGGTACGATCCTAATACGATGAACCTCCTCCGCGCGTCCCTTCCCACTTCACACACACGGCTAAAGGAAAAGGGAGTCTCTGGGTCTGTTCTTTTTGGCTGCGGCTTGTGACTTTCGACTGAGGCTTGTGGTTTTTAAGTTGTTTAAGTGAGAAATTACAGTGTAACAGAAACTCACGTGCGTTTTTTGCCGATATAAATGAAGTCAGTAAAGTATGTACTACAATTAACTAGTAGACCCTATTTTAAAAAAATACTCTGTTTAAAAGCTAGTTATTATACAAAAACTGAAAAATAGTTTTTAGAAGCTGAAAAGAATAGAGCTATTATATGCCTTCTTTTGGCTTGGCCTAGATTGAACAGAAAAAATATCCACAGGCCTTCTGTGAAGGTTCGCACTTCGCACCACGGCTCTAGCAAATCACCGATCCCCTAAACAAGAAGTAACATATGGTCAAAACTAATCTTCAATCTTGCTCCAAGCCAAATCGGAAGTAGCGATAACCTTCTAATGTTCTGACAGCCAAGAAGTAGAAACTTCAGGAGATCATTGCAGCCCGTAGTACAGTCGTCTCTTGATGTTTCTTCGTGGCCTTAGGCGGAGGAACTAGAAACAGATCACATGACCCCTACCTTAATTATACTTGTAGTTTCCTGTCCCTTGGACGTTTACACCATGTAACATCCAATGCAGGATTAGGGGTGTGATTATTTGGGCTTCAGCTTCTGGCTTCCGGCTTATTTTTCATTATTCATAAATTTCGTCTTTTTCTGAACTTTTAGCTTTTTGTTGAGCTTTTTGCCGGTTCTTTTTTTCGTATGTGTTTGTATTATACATAATGGGCTAACATATTTTTTTATATTTTTAAATTTTTTAAATTTAATTATACTAAATAAGCCTCTGTTAGCTACAGTGTTTTTTCAGCCATATACAGTGCTTTTCAGCCATAAGCCACCAAAAAAAGCCCAAATGATCACCACCTAAGGTGCCGTTTGGTTAGAGTGAAATAATCTAGTTTATTTCTAAAAGTGTACTGTAACTGACTAAAATTACACTGTAACTGATGATAGCTTATTTAACGTAATTAAATTTGAAAATAAATTGACCTATCACAGACAATATAAACGAATAAAAAAAGAATCAGCAAAAAGCTAAAAAACAAAAAATACAAAAATTAGAAATAGTAAAAAATAAATCAGAAATCAGAAGTTTAAATCAAAATAAATGGGACCTAAATTATTGACGGTGCTAGCAGTAGCAGGTCAATGGCTTGGGGTTGGAAAAGAGCTTGGCAATGGCTTGGTTTCGAAGCCGAAAAATAGAAGGCGTCTGCAAGTATTCGCTTTCCACAGAGGAAGGCGTAAATTAGAATCCCCGCCTTCCCTCCAAGGCTCCACCCCAGCACCAGATAACGCGATTCGAACAGCGCCCCTCCACGCTCGCACAAATGGCGCTCCAGCCGCTGCTCCGCCTCCTCCTCCGCCCGCCCCCGCCGCCTCCCTGCCTCCCACCTCAGCCGCCACCGTCCTCCCCAGCCTCGGCCTCCACCACTCGCCGCAGCGCCGCCGCCGCGCTCCTCCTGCTCGTGGCCTCCCCACCGCGGCCAGCACTCGCCGACCCCGACGGCGAGGACGTCGACGAGGCCCGCGTCGTCCGCCTCTTCCAGGTGGTAGCTCCATTCTCAGTCCCCAACGCGTCCCAATTGCAGCGAAACCCTAAGCCCTGCCCCTAACGCTGGCCGTGGTGCGCCGTCTCGCACTCTGCAGGAGGCGTCGCCGTCGGTGGTGTTCATCAAGGACCTCGTCGTTGCGCGGCCGCAGGGACGGGAAGGTGGGGAGGATGCGGAGGTGGACGAGGAGGAGGGAGGCGCCAAGGTGGAGGGGACCGGTTCTGGCTTCGTGTGGGACTCCGCGGGCCACATTGTGAGCACTTTAATTTCGAGTTTCAGAAGAGGGATTTGTGCGCTTTCGGTTGCTGTTTCATATGAATTAGTGATAAAATGGGACCTTGGTGACATTGCGAGGATATCTGGTACATTTGTCTAGACTTCGTGCGGTTTGGGGATGGTTCAAGGAAATATGTGATTAAAATGCTAGACACATTTTCTGTCAAAAAAAAAAAAGCTAGAGACATTCGTTTGGTGCAATTTAGTGAGAGTTGATTCACCCACTCACAATATGAGAACCTTGGATCGCCATTGAATTAATAGTTAGCTTAAGCAGCAAATATTGATATGTGCCACCAGAATAGCAGATACATTAGAAACAGTCAAATTCACATTAGAACCCTGTCAAGAGCATTTTGCTCGAATTTGTGTGGTTTTGACTAGGCTGTTACAGCTCCTTCACAAAATTTGGTTATTGGTGCTACCTGTTTGCTGTTTCATCAGGTTACCTTGCAAGTGGCTATACCAAAACTTCTGTTTGGATTAAGTGTGATTTCAACTTTGGCTGCCCCATTTGTCTCAATGTCTCATGATCGTCATGTGTGTCACTAGACACACTGCAATAATTTAAATAGATTTTCAAAACTTCGATATAATTATATTTGTTTGGATCCTTTTATATCGCAATGCCTTTTAGTAAATATTTATCTTTCCGCTTTTAAATAGTGTTT
This sequence comes from Dendrocalamus latiflorus, assembly GCA_017311315.1. Lineage (NCBI taxonomy): Eukaryota > Viridiplantae > Streptophyta > Magnoliopsida > Poales > Poaceae > Dendrocalamus > Dendrocalamus latiflorus. The sequence continues at coordinate 1,703,420 of CM029636.1, read as the reverse complement.
GGCTATACAATACATCGCAAGAACTTAGATTCATCTTGACTCATGTAATCTGTTTACTGAAATTTCTAATTGATTGTACACTTCGGTGCATTAGGTGACAAATTACCATGTGGTTGCAAAATTAGCTGGGGACGGATCTGGATCTCATCGCTGCAAGGTGTCTCACTGTTGTTTTACACTAAAGTACTCACTGTTGTTTTACACTAAAGCACTCACCAAAATTAGCGCGTTTGTACTTTTTTAGTTGAAGTGGCATTTATGCCTTTTTACCATTGCTTAATGGTTCTTGTAGGTGTTCTTGGAGGATTCTAGTGGCACTAGTTACTCAAAGGAGGGGAGGCTAATAGGGTGTGATCCAGCATATGATCTTGCTGTTCTAAAGGTTTGGGAATGCACCTTTTGTAGCTGGAGCTTCAGTGATATGAATTTGGTTCCAAATTGCAATATTTGAAGTCAGATTGGTGCTGCAGGTTGATGTTGATGGTGATAAGTTGAGGCCTGCTCTGATTGGCACATCAGGGGGTTTGCGAGTTGGGCAGAGCTGCTTTGCCATCGGGAACCCTTATGGATATGAACACACCCTAACCACTGGGGTAATGTTGCCTATCCACAGTTTTCGTTAAGTAAAAACTTCTGAAATCGCCAGAGTCCATCATTCCAAAGTGGATGCATTATGGAATTAATTATGGATAATGTCAGTGCACCCTTGATATGACAAATCTAGAGTATTCTGATAATCTGATTAGGTGATCACTGAAGTATCTTATAGGTGGTTAGTGGATTGGGGAGGGAGATACCATCTCCCAGTGGGAGGGCGATTCGTGGGGCCATACAGACAGATGCTGCTATAAATGCTGGTAATGTGTTGCTTCATTGCATATCATGTGGGGATTACATATCATCTTCAAGTATATAGGATAAAACATCTTTTTTTGTAAAACATTTCTAGTTAACTATTTTTTAAAAACTTGGTGTAAAGTATTAATTATTAATTTCAAATACTGTTGATGACAACTTTTCATATGTCCATTTCACTTTAGCTCAATTGAAATGTATTCTGGTGTTCTGTTACTAGTTTCTTGCTTTCCTGGAAGAATTTTTAGGTTATTCGAATGTGCTCAAACTTATTGAATAATTGAATTCAATTGCCTGGCTCTATGCACTTTGTTCTATTTGGGTCAGATCAGTGTTCTAAAAGGTGGTATTAGGCGGCTGCTTAGGCGCTGGGCGCCTGGGCGGAGCCCTGCCGCTGCGCCTTGGCCAAAATTCGTAAGTTAGGCAACCAGTCTGTCTAAGCGGCCGTCGGCAGTCAAAAGCGGTCGTCGGCGGTCAAAGGCGGGGTGAGAAGATGTTCCATGATAGACGGAAGTGGTATGGGGGAGAGAGAGAGAGAGGCACCTGGAGATCTCTCGTCATCCCGCGCGTTGTTGGCGCATTTGCAGGCCGCCATCGTCGCAGATGGCCCGCACCATGCCAACGCATCCGCAGGCTGCCGACACCATGTACAACATCGTCAGCGATCAGATCCAACCTCTAGACGCCGACAACCTCTCCGGACAGAGAATAGTGGTGGGAACACTGGGGGAGAAGGGGAGGCGGCTGCGGTTGGGGGAGCAGGGGAGGGGAGGCAACGACTTGGGGAGCAAGGGTGGCGACGTCTCTTGGGAGAGCAAAGGTGGCGACAACGGCGTCTTATGGGGAGCAGGGGAGGCGGTGGCATCGTCGCTGGGGGAGAAGGGGAGGCGGCGGCGGCGACGATGCTGGGGGAGAAGGGGAGCGGGGGAGAGAGCAAAGGCGAGGCGTGCAAAGTGAGAACGGGGAGAGAGAGAAAGAAGAGATAAGGAGTGACTGGTGAGGCGTGCATGAGAGAGAAGAGATAAGGGGTCTGTGGTGAGAAGTGAACGGGGGGAGAGAGAGAAAGAAGGTAAGAGGGAGGTAAATGGGCCGGTGGGTCGGCTATATACATAAATATGCCCAAAGACTAAATAGGCTAGGAAGAAAATAAAATAGAAATTGATAAACCTCATTTTTAATTCCGCCGTCTAGGTCCCCTAGGCGCTAGGCGTCACCTCGCCGCCTGCCTAGCGACTAACGCCTTTTTGAACATTGGGTCAGATGCATGAATAGGGCATATTTCAGTGTGGATGTACGAAGTGTCTGATTGCAAGGTAAACATAGGGATTAAGATGGGCACAGGCTAGTACGTTTGCCATACAGTGAGCAGGATGGAAAACTCTTTTTCTTGGAAGTGATGGTGGAATGTACAGGCAGTAAAATTTGAGTCACCATTCTAAAGTTGATGGATAATAGAGCATAACTTCTTGGTGCATTGCCCGTTCTTTAGATGGTCAAACCTTTTAGTGCCTGCTTGGATCAAATCAATCTGGCCCAAATGCCTAATCTTTTTTGTGAGATGAAGCCCAGGAATTTGATTCCAAAATGCACCCCAGAACTCTCCTGTGTAGTTTCTCAATGAGAGAACAGAGAAATAGGGAAGTCTTTTTCTAATACCCCTTGGATGGGTGGTGGACTGGTGGTCCAACTAACCTAGTGGATTTAGTTCCTTCAAGTAAAAATTTCTAATTTACACAAATAGGTTCTTGACAATATTGGAATTATTTATATGTTTACTAGTGTATAAATTGATCGATAGGCTAGTTAAAAGCCACTGAATCAGCTGTGGAGGTACTGCTAACTGCTACCTATACTAAATATGTGATGGTCATCTCACCCAAAAAAAAAGGGAAAAAAGAAGACCTGTGGCAGTCATCTTATTTCAAGTTGTTGGAATCTGATAATAGTTTTTGCGTTTTCAACGTGCGCGCGCTAGTGATATGGCTTGTGATATACCAAGCTGTGGCTGCTCAAAACAATTCGTGGTTATGTAGTCTGACTGCAGGAATTTAGAAATCTTTTGGTGTTATTAAGTTGGCATGAATAGTTTGATTAGAATTTGCATCCCCTCCTTACATAGAAGTGTATTACTGGCATACTGCCCCTAACCTCATTTTACTCGTAAAGCGAAGTAGAATTATTGGCAAAAGAAGTGGGATCAGCACATAAGAACACAGAAAACACGTTTCGTTGAAGACAGAAGTCCAATATTCTCAAAGTGTGTATATCTTGTGCTTTAGCTTGATCGACTATTGTTCTGCAGGCACTAGTTCATGAATTCTAATAGAGTTGGAAGCAAGGTTATCAGAATCTCGATTCTGTCATACGATTCTAAGATTTTAGGATATAAGATTAACTAGACTGATCTGATTCTATGGTATAATCTTAATATAGTAGAATCCTAATGTTCTTACAATTCTAACCAAATTTTTGTAGGATCATAATCAAAATTTTCATACGATCCTACTCGATTATGTCAATTCTATTGTTTTATTATAAATAATTACTTGTATACTTCCTTTTAATTGAAAATTTTAACTTTTATCTCTTTATGTTCACTATAATTATCAGAAAACAACACATGATCTTACTTTTGCTTTGCAATTTGTAAAGAAAAGTTCAAACGACAATTTTAAAAATGCAATAGTGTTATAATATACTGTAGATTTTTTAAAAATGTTTCTTTGGTAGAATCAGGTAAGATTTTAGATTCCATATCGATCCTACGATTTGCGATTCTATTAAAAAACCTCCGATCCAATTCAAGATCACGATTCTACCAACTTTGATTGGAAGGCAACTATTTGTTTTTTACTCCACTATTCCTCGTTTCACTTATGTTCTTTTATTCTAATTTATTTAGTTCCATTGCTTAATGTGCACAGTGCACAGTTCATTGGCTGTGTAAGCTGAATATGAATGTTAACATGCATTAAAGTACGGTATATGCCATATTTACAAAATTTGCTAACATCAACAGGTAACTCAGGAGGCCCACTAATTGACTCTTATGGTCATGTAATTGGAGTTAATACTGCTACATTCACACGTAAAGGTAATGTTCCTCTCTTAAGATCAGTATTGCCTCAATATCAAAAGATAGATTGCTGACGATATTTTGTTTTGCCTCCTCTTGACTGTCATGAACATTATATTGTAAAAAGCTGGGCATCACTTTCTTTTTTGTCACATGGCATAGTTTGTTGCACATTGCAAGCAAGTAGGTTATAATCCTTGAAAAACCTTCTGTTTAGAAGAAACCAAATATAATTTTAGATCAGAAGGCACTGTAGTGCTAACAGAAGCAATGCAGTTTCGTGCCCTCATTGTCCTTTTGTTAAGCCCTGATGCCTGTATGATGAAAGGAATGGTTAACAGAATGTCAAGATCAAAATTTATTCTCCTTTCGATGATATTCCCCAAGTAGCAGGCAAAGTGTTCTTACTAGTGGTCAAGCCCTATGGTGGAAGATCACGTCTCCATTTTGCCTTGATTTGCCGGGAAGCTAGATTTTTTCTATGAACTCAAGTCGCACTCTTTACTAAGATGATGTTATTCATTCGATAGTTGGTGCAGTGTATCTCCGTCATTTAATGATAGGTCCAATATACAGGTCAGGATATGCCAAATGAAACGATATGTTTCAGTGTTTACTTACATGACCAGTTGACTTCCCTCAATTAGTGCGATGATATACAGGTCATTTAATGACTTGTCTTGATAGTTGCAGATTGCCAGCTTTTTGTGATCATATGTGTACCAGATGGCCATGATACTACTTCTGGAGTTCTGGTTCTGGTACACATTGCACCCTTAAGGCAAATCTCACGAATTAAATAGAGATATGTGTATAGCCGTTAATGGATCATCTCAGCGTTCAGGATTCTGTGCAGAAGATATACTGTAAGCCACTCTGCAAATTAATGGATTCTCTTATCTTGCAGGAACTGGGATTTCATCCGGGGTAAACTTTGCCATCCCTATAGACACTGTTGTGCAGTCAGTCCCTACCCTAATTGTGTATGGAACCTCTGTGAGCAATAGGTTTTAACTCTGCTGTACATCATCCACTCAATGCAAGTTGTCTCTCTGCTACGTTCATTACTGCTTAAGATACTTCTGGTGCTAATCGGATCGGTGCAGTGGATCTGCACAACCTGGGTCATCACATCTGCTCAAAGATTTCTTCAAAAGAGCATCGTCTGCTTAAAGGTGATCATTCATACTAGAAACTTCGAAGCTGAAGTAAAGTATACAGTGTGGAAAGAACCTCAAATGGTTCTAGACATGGGTGGAACCAGGCCTCGGCTAGTTGGTTTATAGCCCGAGGGCTGGAAACCAATGCCTATAGAAAATAATGATTTAGATGTAAAAGCCTAGGAACGAAAATCCAAGACACTCAAAACCAGCTGTGAGCCTGGTTCCGCCCCTGGTTCTGGATATGCTCAAACTCAACTTACTTAGATAGTGGAGTACGTACGGTATCCTCAGCTGTTGAAGTTATCCAATGTAGGAGATTTTGCTAAGCTTTAAGGAAACTGAGTTCAGAATTAGCTTGAGTAGAAGAGCGGCCTTTAGAAAGATCAGCGCTGTGTGTGGTCAGTTCTTTGTTCAAAAAGAGCATGTGAAAAAGAAGGCTTAGAGGGGTTGTATCAGACTGATGATACCAACACGAAGTTTCCTGCAAATCGCTCAGGAGGATTGTGGCTTAGACTACACCTGTGAGAAGTAACCGACGGTAAAGGAAATCTGACTTGACGGGCGATGCTCCTGTGCCTATCAGGATCCAAGAATCAATCTCATTTCACACATCATAAAAAAAAAAATCAAAACAGTGACATGCAGGCCAGTATCAATGCGCAGGAAGGAAGCATGAGCTTACTGCAACGTGTTCCCTTTACGAATTGATGTGCATGCAAAATTTTGTTCCCTTCCCTATACCACTTGCCAGCCTATCTTTTTTATTAGGAGTATGCCATGCGTTGCTATGGATTAAAAAAAGAATCGTATTACGTGCTAGGGCGCTAGCTGCTGCGTGCGGTGACTCGGAGGACCCCTATGCCAGAGCCACCACCACCCCACGGCTAGGTGTTAGATTGATCTCGTCCATATGGCCCAACGGCCATATGGAACCCCTTGTCCACCGCGCCCTGATCGGGGGCGCCCAGCCCAAATCGGCTGGTGGGCCCCTGTCGCCAGCGCCATATAAAAGAGAGGTGGGGGCCGGGGCGGCACGCACGACGAGGTTCACCGTGCCGCCACCTTCCCCACCTACAAACCCTAAAACCCGATCTAGAGGGGGCGCTCCAAGCGACGGGAAGCTCCACCGGCTCCTCTGCGTCTTCTCCAGATTGCCGCCGTCGCCGTTCTTCTCCGACCGTCGTCGTGCCCGCACTTCCTCGAGATGGCAACCTCCTCCTCTAGTGCACCAGAAGGTCGGTACCCGAAACCCTAATGTCCTCTCCCTCTCCGAGTCTCTCAAGAACCCTAGAGAAAAGAAGTAACCCCGCTAGATCTACCCTAGGAGGTCCTAAAGAAGATAGATCCTTCATTGGTATCAGAGCACCTAGCGTTTAGATCTAGACGGAGGAAAAAGAAAAGAAAGAAAAGGAGGGGAAAGAAGAACCCTAACCCGAACCCTAACCCTAGAAAAGAAAAGACCGGGACTTACCGGGGACCGCCGCCGTCGTCGGTGGCGTGCGGGAGATCGGCCGAGCCTTGGGCTCGCCGGCGCTCAACGTGCAGGCCGCCGTCGACGTGCGGGACAGATCGGGCGCCGACACGGAGCCGCTCGACGGCGGCGCGCTCCCTCTAAGGGGAGCGCGCACGCCGGCGAGAGGGCCCATGGCGGCGCCGGTTGCCGTCTTCTTCTCCGGCGGCGTGGAAGCGGTCGCCGCCGCCGCCGCTTCGCGGTCGCTCTCGGGTGCGAGGGTGAGAGAGGGGAGGCAGAAGTGATTAGGGTTTCGGGGAACGTCCGCGTCGCGTGGTTTTGATCGGGCGAGATCAGCGCGCAGCCGTCGGATGGCATCCGATGGCTGAGATCGCGCCGAGCCGCGCGGGCGAGATTCGGCCCAGGCGGGCGAAAGTAATCCCGGCCCAGGCCCAGGTTGCGCGCGAGATCGTGCTGCCGCGAGGAGCAAGAGCCGTCGGATGCGAATCCGACGGCTGACGGGGCGCGGGGCGACGCGGTGTCCGCGCGCGCGGGCGAGCGTGAGGCGCGCGAGCGGGCAGGCCGCGCGTGCGTGAGGCCGAGAGCGCGGGCGCGCACGAGAGACGGCCGAGCAGGCCGCCGTGGGCCGCGGGCGCGTTGCGTCCGCGCGCGGGAGAGCGCAGGCCAGGCGGGCTGGCTGGGCCGCGCACGCGAGGAGCAGGCCGAATGGCCGTTATGAACAGTAAAACCTGAATTTTGGATTTAATGTTTTTTCAGAAGTGTTTTTTGTTGAATTTCAATGAAATTTGAACTAAAATCTCTGTAAATTTTGCACCAACGTGTTAATTTTTCCAGAGATTGATGTGAACAGTTTAATGCTTCTGAATATTGAATTATTTTTAGAATAATTACAGTTTCCGCTGCAAAAGTTAATATTGATTGTTTTTCATTATTAAATTCGAACCAACGGGAGAATTTAATTTTGGAAAAATAGATTAAAATTCCCAGAGTTTTATGATACTGTTATTTTCTGACCAACGTTGTTAATATCAGTATTATAAATTTTAATGTTGATTTCATGCATTATTTCTATCTCTGCCCAACGGTGATGTAGATTTAATGTATGATAAAATTGATTTAAATTGTATGTCGTATTTTTGACCAACGTTGGAAATAAGGCATATAATTTTGATATTACGTTCTCACTGTATTTGAAATATTTTTTCAGGAGGATACAACTTAATGAGTTGTATTAGAGAAATCCCCACTCTCAAAGGTGATAATTATGGAGAGTGGAAGAAAAAGATAGATTTAGCTTTTATCTTGGCTGAGGTGGACTGGGTCCTCACTACAGCACGTCCCACTGAGCCTTTGGCGCCAGTGAGGGAACAGAATGAGGATGACACTGCATGGCAGAACAGACAGAGGGATCATGCCCCCTTACAGATGTCTTATGACCTTGATCATAAGAAATGAACCACAGCCAACAAGAAATGTATGGCTGTAATAAAGAACACAATTGAGCCTGCTATTCTGGGCTCAATTGCAGAGTGTGACACTGTCACTGAATACCTTGATAAAATAAAGAGTCAGTTCACTGGCTCTTCAAAGACTTATGCTACACAGCTGATTAAGCAGCTGGTAACAGAGAGGTATTCTGGCGGTGGCAATGGCATAAGAGAGCACATTCTTAGAATGAGCAACTTGGCATCTAAACTGAAACCGATGGATTTGGCTCTCAAGGATGAGTTCCTTATTCATCTGGTTTTTGCTTCTTTGCCAAAAGAGTTTGACACTTTTGTTGTCAACTATAATATGCAGCCCGAAAAATGGGACATGGAAAAGTGCATAGCCATGTGCGTGCAAGAGGAGGAAAGAATCAAATCCTCACATGGTGGTGCTATAAACTTTGTGAGGGAAAACAAGAAAAAGAATTATAACAGTAACCCCTTCTCAAAGAACAAGGGCAAAGCCTCTGTACATCAGCCTCAACAGAACAAATTTGCTGTAGACAAAGACCAGTGCCTTCACTGCAAGAAGACGGGACACTACAAGAAGGATTGTCCTGACTACTTAAAGATGATAATGGCTAAGAAAGGTGAGAACATTATTACCTTTATTAATGAATGCCTGTATGTGAAATATTCGAAATCCACTTGGTGGATTGATTCAGGAGCAACTGTTCATGTTGCTAATTCATTACAGGGATTCCGTTCGACGAGGACTACGCAAAGAAAAGAAAGATGCGTTAAAGTCGCAAATGGAGTCGAAGCTGAAGTTGAAGCCGTTGGCGATCTTTCATTAGAATTAGCTAATGGCTCCACTCTTCTACTTAGAGATGTCCTTTTTGTACCCTCTTTACAGAGGAATTTGATTAGTGTGTCAAATTTGGACAAAGATGGTTATGATTGCAATTTTGGAAATGGCAAGTGCGAAATAATGTTTAATAAAGAATGTGTTGGTATTGCCATATTACAGAATGAGCTTTATTTGTTATCATTGTGTGATGATGTGAATGTCGTATGCGATAATGAGAACGTTGCGTACGAAAAAGTGATTGAATCCTCGTCTACGAATGTAAACAGAAAACGAAAGAGAACTCTAGATGAGTCGTCGAAATTATGGCACTGTCGTTTAGGCCATATTTCGAGGGGGAGAATAGAAAGACTAGTAAAGAATGATATTCTTCCTCCATTAGAGTTCTCAGACTTAGAACAATGCAGAGAATGCATTAAAGGAAAATATGTAAAGAAAATTAAAAAAGACGCTAAAAGAAGCACAGGAGTTCTACAAATTATTCACACAGATATTTGTGGTCCTTTTCCTGTGAAAAGTGTGGATGGATATGACTCGTTCATAACATTCACAGATGATTACTCCCGTTATGGATATATTTATCCAATTAAAGAAAGAAATGAAGCCTTGGATAAATTCAAGATATTTAAGGCTGAAATTGAAAACCAACACGATTTAAAGATTAAGATAGTCCGATCTGATCGTGGGGGGGAGTACTACGGTCGACATACCCCATATGGACAAGTTCCTGGACCTTTTGCGAGGTTTTTACAGGAAAATGGAATAGTGGCCCAGTATTCTATGCCGGGCGAACCTCAGCAAAATGGAGTAGCTGAAAGACGCAACCGTACCCTGATGGATATGGTGCGAAGTATGATGAGCTACTCCACACTCCCATTGAGTTTATGGATGGAGGCGTTGAAAACCGCCATTCATATTCTCAACAGAGTGCCCAGTAAGTCGGTGCCCAAAACACCGTACGAGTTGTGGACAGGAAGAGTTCCCTCACTAAACCACTTACGTGTGTGGGGGAGTCCTGCTGAGGCTAAAGTATTCAACCCAAATCTTGGGAAACTTGATCCCAAAACAGTAAGTTGCCATTTCATTGGCTACCCTGAAAAGTCAAAAGGTTATCGTTTCTACTGTCCAGACAGATACACAAAGTTTGTAGAAACGAGACATGCTGTCTTCTTAGAGGATGAAATGATGAGGGGGAGCATGGTAGCTCGAGAGATTGACCTTGAAGAGAAGCGGGTGTTTGCGCCCACTCCGATGATTCAAGAGCCATTCTTCACACTACCTGCTGTCGCTGCACCGACGGTGCAAGACACTGTGGTGCCAGTACCTGTTATTGTTCCTCCCGTGGCAACAATGAATGAGAATGAAGAACCTGTTCTTCAGGATCATATAGAACCTATTGCCACAGATGAGGGGGAGCAACAGCAGCCTCAAACAGTAGATGTACCAAATGAGGAGGCCCCGAGGAGGTCTCAAAGAGTAAGAAGATCAGCTATTTCTGACGATTATCAGATTTATCATACAGAGGAGTTTCAAATGGAGGATGATCCCACCTCATTTGAAGAAGCCATGAGAAGCGAAAATTCCTCAAAATGGCTTGATGCCATGGAAGAGGAAATGAGGTCCATGAAGACTAATAAAGTCTGGGACTTGGAAATTATTCCTAAAGGAGCCAAAACAGTAGGCTGTAAATGGGTCTACAAGACAAAACATGACTCCCAAGGGAATGTAGAAAGATACAAAGCGCGACTTGTGGCAAAAGGATTTACGCAAAGAGAAGGGATTGACTACAATGAGACATTTTCTCCAGTCTCATGTAAAGATTCCTTCAGAATCATAATGGCATTAGTAGCACATTATGATTTAGAGTTACATCAGATGGATGTAAAGACGGCATTTCTTAATGGGGATTTGGAGGAAAATGTTTACATGGCACAACCGAAAGGTTTTGTTGTGGAAGGAAATGAGAGAATGGGATGCCGCCTAAAGAAATCGATTTATGGGTTAAAGCAAGCTTCAAGACAGTGGTACTTGAAGTTTGACAGTACAATAAGAAAATTTGGGTTTAAAGAGAATGTTGAGGACAACTGTGTTTATGCAAAGTTTAAAGATGGGAAGTTTATCTTTCTAATCTTGTATGTGGATGATATCCTACTAGCTAGTAGTGATGTTAATCTGCTACTGGAAACAAAGAAGTTCTTGTCCTCAAACTTCGATATGAAAGATCTTGGTGAAGCTTCATTCGTTCTAGGGATCGAAATTCACCGAGATAGAAACAAAGGGGTATTGGGACTGTCACAAAAGGCATACATAGAGAAAGTCTTAAAGAAATTTGGTATGCATAAATGTAGTCCATCACCTGCACCTATAGTCAAGGGCGACAGATATGGGGATTTTCAATGCCCCAGGAACCAGTATGAGATCGATCAAATGAAAGCGGTTCCATATGCTTCAGCTGTCGGAAGCTTACAGTATGCTCAAGTGTGCACACGCCCTGACTTAGCATTTGTTACCGGGTTACTTGGCAGATTCCAGAGCAATCCTGGAATAGAACATTGGAAATTGATAAAGAAAGTCTTGCGTTATTTGCAAGGAACAAAAGGCCTCATGATGACATACAGAAGATCAGACTCACTCCATATAGTGGGGTATACAGACTCTGATTTTGCGGGAGATGATAGAAAGTCTACATCCGGATATGTATTCACTCTCGCTAAAGGAGCTATATCGTGGAAAAGCTCAAAACAAACCGTCACTACATCGTCCACAATGTATGCCGAGTTTGTAGCATGTTATGAGGCTACGGGGCAGGTGAACTGGCTAAAGAAGTTCATACCCGGTTTAAAAGTGGTTGACGACATCAATAGACCACTTAAGTTGTACTGCGATAATGAACCCGCAGTAACGTATGCCCACAACAATAAGTCAAGTGGTGCTGCCAAACACATTGACATAAAGTACTATGTTGTGAAAGATAAAGTTCGGGATCAAATTATAAGTTTAGAGCATATAAGTACCGCAAAGATGTTAGCGGATCCGCTTACCAAAGGCTTACCACCCAACGTGTTCAGAGAACATGTAGCCGGCATGGGTTTAAGGGAAAGCCTATGATCCTGGACTAAAAGATGGCCCAAAGATTAAAGTAACTGTTTCAGAACAGAGAGGTGTATTGTAACTGTTGAATCTATCGGCGATTGACCGTGACGATGAGACATGTTCTATGCACTAATCTGTGATGGAATGTGTAAAGTCAAAAGTAATTAAAAGATAAAGTATAGACTGAGATCAAGGGGGAGAATGTTAGATTGATCTCGTCCATATGGCCCAACGGCCATATGGAACCCCTTGTCCACCGCGCCCTGATCGGGGGCGCCCAGCCCAAATCGGCTGGTGGGCCCCTGTCGCCAGCGCCATATAAAAGAGAGGTGGGGGCCGGGGCGGCACGCACGACGAGGTTCACCGTGCCGCCACCTTCCCCACCTACAAACCCTAAAACCCGATCTAGAGGGGGCGCTCCAAGCGACGGGAAGCTCCACCGGCTCCTCTGCGTCTTCTCCAGATTGCCGCCGTCGCCGTTCTTCTCCGACCGTCGTCGTGCCCGCACTTCCCCGAGATGGCAACCTCCTCCTCTAGTGCACCAGAAGGTCGGTACCCGAAACCCTAATGTCCTCTCCCTCTCCGAGTCTCTCAAGAACCCTAGAGAAAAGAAGTAACCCCGCTAGATCTACCCTAGGAGGTCCTAAAGAAGATAGATCCTTCACTAGGGTTTTGCTGGTCGCGGTCTCCCCACCCCACCACCAAGTCGAATTGCGTGGACCGCTCCGGCACCCTAAGCCCAGGTTATGTTAGGTAGACTGGTGGCGTCGGCGACAGATGTGGGCAGCAGGGGAATAGCCATCGGGGAAGAGACGAGGAGTACATGGAGGAGGGTGGCGGTGACGGTGGTGGCATTGGGGAGGAGGGGAGTTAAGGAGGGACAGAGAGGGTGAGCAGTCTAGGAGGGAAGGGGCGAGGGGACTCTTGTGTTGGACGCTGTCTGACTTCGCCGCCCGCCATGTACATGTTTCTAGAGCTGGCAGGCCAGCCATCTCTTTTTGCGGCATTTTTGAGGAGCTGAGAGGGGAGGGCCCCAAGCAGAGAACACATCTTCCCTTCTCCCTATCCCCTCGTATTTTCGTCAACGTGGCAAAGATCCAGAGCATTCTCTATGTCCCCCTCGTGTTCCCCTGATGTTCTAGATCTTTGCCACGTCCATAGAAATACGAGGGGGATAGGGAGAAGGGAACAGGGAGTTGCGTTCCCAGGCGAACACAGCTTCTTTATTCCATTCTCCCTGTCCCTCTCGTATTTCCATCGACGTGGCAAAGATTTAGAGCATTCTCTCTGTCCCTCTCGTGTTCTCCTAGTGTTCTAGATCTTTGCCACGTCCACGAAAATACTAGGAGGATAGGGAGAAGGAAACAAAGAAGCCCTGCACAAATTTCGTCGCTTTCAGCTCGCATAGTCCACTCACATGCAGCTCCGCTTCTGCCTCTGCTCCAGAGCGGCCGGCGCCAAAGTGCGCGCCACAGCGCCGTGTCGTCTCGCGCTGCCTGCCTCCTCGTCCGCGTCGCGCGCCGCCCACCGTGCGCGCGTTCCTTGGACGCGTCTGTGGAATGCAGCGTCGCGTGCTGCCGCTAATCGACCGCGGCGTCGTTTCGAGGATCGCGTCAGGCCGAGCTAGCCAAGCCGAGCAATCAATTGGGACTCTCTCGTTTCTTTGCAGATTGCATCGATCGGTATCGTACGGTGAAGTGAACAGGAAGATCGGCAATCAATTGGTCATTTCTAGGCGATCCAGTGATTCGGTGTCTGGCTGCACGCCGTTAACCTTGAGATTTATCAATGGTGGCAAGTACTACTACGTTGTATCTGGAATGGCATGTACGCAATTTTTCCTTTAGACGGTTATGCATCCAGACTAGTACAGTACATACTGGTTATGAAGTGGGCACAGTTGTGTATCTACCGTTTTGGATGCCCAGATAGTGTGGGTACTTTACCTAACGAATTACTTATTTTATTGGAAAGTCACCCTGCTTTTCCCTGTATAAAGAGGGGTAGGAACTGCATATTGTACACGTAAGTCTACTAGCAAAAATATCAATAAAGACAGAAGGCTATAACTACGTCTTGTGTTCTTGTCTACTTTTAATTCTTACTTGCGAGTTGAGAGTTTTGTTCGTCGGCAACGTGACCACGAATATACAACATGTTATCAACACAATAACACTCTAAAGCTAAGGCTTTCTGGTACGTTGCTTTGATCTAAGTTTTCAATTCTAGAAGTAATGTTTCAATTTAGTAGATTACTTTTCCTACTGTTCATTGCCGCCATCCCGCCAGTCGGCCAGGCGTATGCCTCCGTGTACACGTTGGCATGCCATCACCATCCCTGACTGGGCGCCTCCTCCGCAGCGCGCCACTAGCTAACCAAGCCGATCAACAGAGCGCTTGCACTGCCCGGTTACGTCCTAGATCGATTTTGGGTTGGCCTCCACGTAACTTCGTCGATCGTTGACAATGGGTTGACTGGCCGATTCAACGCCTCTGCGTCATGGCCGCCTTCGCCACCACCTTTGTGGTATCGTCCAGGTCATCTTCGTCATCGTTGCCGCCTTCACGCGCGCTGCCGGGTCGAACTGGGGCTAAACCCCATCGCCGCCTCCATACGGGATGGGATCGTCACCACCACCGTGTGCCTCCGTGCAAAGGGCAACAATAAGCCGACCACAACCTTCTACCTTTGCGCAAAGGACGAGGCCAGCAAGCCTCCGCCGCCGTCCTTGGCATGGATAGGATGGGGCAAAGGCAACAACTGCCTCCCTATGTCGACATGCGAGGGGAGGGATGGGACCGCCAGAGCGCGACCAAAGCCGCCTCCCTATGCTAATGTGCAGGGGGGATGGGGCTGCCGGAGCACGACCACCGCCACCTCCCTATGCTAACACGCGAGCGGAGGATAGGGGCACTAGGGCGCACTGCCACTACCTTCCTAAGCCATTGTGCGAAGGGAGAGGATCGAGGCCATCGAAGGGCTACACATAGCGCCAACTGAGGGTTGGGCGGGCGAGCACCACCACCTTCACCGTCACATTTGGCATGGGTGAGGGGGAGGCTATGCGTACCACCACCATCGCCACAACCTCTTGCCAGAGAAAGAGGGGGAGGTATGGCTGGGGTCACATGCATCAACGTTGCTGTCGCCGTTGGGCCTTACCAACATGAACACATCACCATTCTTTCAAACGGTGTGTTTTTTAAGGCGAAATCAACAGGATGATTGTAGTAAAAAGTATATTAAGTTCAGCTGTACCAACCAAAATAGCATTTGACTATTTTTCTCTACATATTGCCTCTTGCAAATAGTCAGAATTCAAAATTTTAAGCCATAAACCATAAGTCATAGCCCAAAAGAACCCACCTCTTACATTTTTCCTACTGGATTTTCGAAAAGAGTTTTTAATGAGGTATGAGCATAACGTTGGCAAAGTGTCCAAGAGAAAGTGTTATACATTAGCCTATTCTAGACAACCAGATGGTGTGAAGACTTTACCTAAATGAAGCCTATTAGCTAGTTTAATCCCATATTACTTATTCTAGTAGAAAGATCGTTCCTCCTATATAAGGAGGGACTGAATCTGCATATTGTATATACAAGCCTACGGCAAAGATCAATAAAGAGATAATGCTAAAACTATCTTGTGTTTTTGTCTACTTTTAATTTTTATTTACGAGTTGAGAGTTTCTTTCGTGGTAAGACTATCGCGAATATACAACAGGTACATACATACTACTGCACATGCAGAGTGGTGCAGTGAAATGAGATGATGCGTGTTTCTCGCGGTTCTGAAATGCCCAATAATTAGTGTTTTATTTAGCTCGATGGATCTCCTAACACATATTTATCAAAGTTTCCGCAATCCTTTTCCTCTTGACAAAGAAGAAAACGAAATTGCCGCGAGTATTCGACAGAGCACTCGTGAGTCACGTACATACACGTATGACTCTAAATCTTTGTGCCATTCATACAACAAGCCTTCCTGTCGAAGTCAACCTACATTGATTTGTCAAGCTTTCGTTCATACGTATAGCAGCACTCGAATCAAAGCCATTTTTAACAGGTTTTAACATCGTATTTATAAAAATAACTATATACACATCGTATTGACAAAAATTTAGTTTATACTGTCCGGTAGGCAGGTGGCAGCACGAAACAGATGACACGTGGTATCTGTCACCCCGTAAGCAGATGGTAGGCGCTTGCCTCCTACCCACCAGACAGTAGACGCCTGCCGACCGCCCACGGGACGACAGGTGATTAAACCGGCTTAATTACCTGTCTAATTCATAATTTATATTTTTTTAAATTTGTAAATATAGCAAATGAGCTCAAAAAATTATGACATTTTCTGTGAAGCTTCCTGAGACATCGTGGTATGTTGCTTAATTGGTTTGCAATTTTTTGAGGCCATTTCCTACCTCTAAAAATTCTTAGAACGGTGCATACTTAACTAGGCAATTAAATAGTTATGTGTCACTCTAAGAATTTTTAGAGATAGCAAATAGTCGTGAAAAATTATGAAATATTTTGTGAAGCTTCTGTATATAGTGTGCTACGTTGTGTAATTTTTACGTAATTTTGTACACAACTTTACTACCTATAAAAATTATTTGAGTGACGCATAATTAAATCAGATGATTAAGCACTAATAGCCGGGCCTAATAACCGCACACGGATAAAATTGAGAACAAATACACAATAAAGTATGTTGTGTTAAAAAGATACACATAAAATTCAAATAAATATGACACATAAAATAGTATTTAGGCACCTATTGTATTGTGGTGGGGTGACAGGCCACCTGCCATCCGGTGGCCAGGCGGCTGGCACGCGGCCGCACAGTGGCCGGGCGGTAGGCGCCCAGGATGCCACGTATCACATACAGGCCGTTGCCACCCGGTGACCGGCTGTAGAAGTATTATTTTTACTATTTACGTTTATATACAGCTATTTTTACAAATACAAATATAAAACATACTATATATACACTAAAAATCCCTCATTGTGCCATGCATATATGCACTCCACATACAAAATACGTTGGTCTTATGCGCACCATTCACTCCACGTACTCTACACAGCTGGTCGTACTGTCCAACTCAAGCCTTTGTAGTCACCCGTGAAAATTAAGTACGATTGATCGCTGCATATATGATGACTGAATTGATGCATTGAGCCTGAGGCTGTCAAGGCTTTCCAGACGCCTCTTCCATCATTACCCTTTTAACTCCCATCCTGTCAATGGAGGGCCCGGCCTCTCCCGGCCACGCGTCCCAACAGCATGCACGCATTGCCTTTGTTTCCGCTTTGCTTAGTGACAAAATCAGTAGTACACTCATTGGATCAAAGATTGGATTACCATCATTGGTTCAAAATTAGTAGTGCAATGACCTGATCAAACATGCACACATTAACATTTTGGTTTGAGCACTAATTAAGCATGAAAAATCCTGGAAAAAAACTGAGCAGGGAGTTACTGATTTAGTATACTCCATTTGCAGGGCCGGCCCTGGAGGGGGGCGAGAGGGGCGGCCGCCCCGGGCCCCCAAAATCCAGGGGGCCCCATATACTATGTAAAGTATATACATGCTTTGAAGATTTATCTTGGACCTTTTAGCCACTGTAGTTGGTCCACATACGAATTATTATTTTTGTTATGGTTGATATGGCAATCAATTGATTGAAAAGTAGATTTCAAGAGCTCCAAACATTTGGAAGTATATTTGAATTTTTAATGAGTTCAACAACATTAAAGTCATTGGATCGAACTGAATTAAAAGAATGTTGTATAAAATTCGCAGAAACTTTCTCTCTAGATGGTTCGTCTGATGTTGAGTTAAATGATCTAATTTCTGAGTTAAGTGTTATGCATTTGACTTTATCAGATAAACCAATGTCTGCTATGGAGATCTTTGAGATTGTCAGAGAAGCGGATTGTTATCCTAATATTTCTATTGCTTATCGGATTTTATTTAATATGCCTGTGACTATGGCATCAGCTGAAAGAAACTTTTCAAAGTTGAAATTGTTGAAGAATTATTTAAGGTCAACAATGTCTCAAGAGAGGTTAAACGGTTTGGCAACTTTATGTATTGAGAAGAAATTATTGGATGAAATTGATATCAATACCATCATCAATGACTTCGCATCTAGAAATGTTAAAAGAAAATTTTAAGGTAATATCTATAAACTCTTTGATATGAATTTTTTTAATACATAATGCATTTTAAGTGTTTGTTGGTAAAATTATACACACACACACACACACATATATATATATATGTGTGTGTGTGTGTGTGTGTGCGCGCGCGCGCATGCGCGTATATGTATGTAGATTTATATTTAGATATTTATGCTAAGGCCTCTATTTCTAGTTTCGCCCCGGGCCCCTAAAATCCTAGGACCGGCCCTGTCCATTTGCTGTTCAAACTAAAACAGTTTGCATAACGTTGTTGTACGAGATTTTTCTGAATCATTTGCATGGCAAGAGCAAGACAAGGCGTTCAATTATTCATATTTAAACGATGAGACTTCGTGCTTGGTCGGGCATTTGGTCTAGGCATGTATAGCTTTCATCTTGATTAACTTGTATGTCGCATATATTATTTCTGGAGTTCCCTGGAGATTCATAGCATCATGTTGCTTGCTATTCTTCAGCTAGGGTTTTTATTAAAACATATTTTTTTTTTCTATTTTGAAGAAGAAGAAGATCAAAGCAGGATTTTTTTTAAAAAAACTTATCACACAGATGATGTGACTATGGAAATGCATGGACCTCTTGCCTTAGCAAAGAGAAAGAAAACCAAGAGACAAATGAAACACAATACCGTGTCGTTCTATCAAAATAAACACGCTACTAAATAGTGTTGACTTGTGATCCAAATTCTATACATCATTAGGCCAGCTTCTGGACGGAGCGTAGCGGAGGCCCGTCGCCGGAGGCTTAGGGCCGGAGCGGAGCGGAGTCCTGAAGCGGCCCATTGTACAAAGCCCGTGCACCCAGGGACGCCTGGGGGGGTGCGGGGGGGCGAAGCCCCCCCGCGGTATGGATTCTAGTCGAATTAGGGTTTCCCTGTTATATATATTTCCTGTAAGCCGCCGTTTGGGAGATGAGATTAGAGTTGTAATCCCCGGCGTTTGTAACCTCACCCGAAATAGTGAAGATTGCTTGCTGGCTGGCGCCCGTGGTTTTTTCCCTCTCGCATTGGGAGGGTTTTCCACGTTAAAATCTCGTGTCTCTCTGCGATTGATCTTGTTTACTTCGTCTTTCCGCTGCCATCGCGTGTAACAAATAGTACATGTTACTACATGTTGCAAAAGAATTAATGACAGCACTTTTTTGCGAGGAAAATTAATTACAGTATTTCACTGTACCAAAAAAGATCGATGGATTGAAGGGAGACTGGTTGATGTAATGATAAATAATTTATAATTATACATATATTATTGTTGTTGTTGCTGCTGCTACTGATATGTTAATTAGTGGTTTGGATTATTTCTTCATGAGCATTTTCTCCGGCCACTGGTTGTCACAACTTGTGATGATTTTCATCTGTAAAGCTGAGCCCATACAACAGGTTTCTTCTTGCAACTGAAAACGATGGCATTTAATTAGGTGTATTTAACCGACGAAAAGGGTTTTGCTAGTTAATTGCTACCTTTGCAAATCTTGTGGTACTCCGTACAGATCAATGCTCTCTCTGCACCGAAGGATACGTACGGACGTACAGTGTCAACTCTTATTCCATTCCCCCTCGCAATGCAGTTACTGCTAATTCCGAAATATCCTCCTCTTCAACTCGAATTTGGGTATCATTTTTTCCAAATTATGTCGATAATCCATCATTTTTTTCTAACTATGTCCTCCTGTAGCAAGACTACTGTTCATCAGCAATTCTTACACCTAAGTTAGTACTCCATACTGTGGAGAAACCTTTTTGTTTTCCTTTTGATATATTTAGGGGGTGTTTGGGACTGCTCCACAAACTCTACCGTGGAGCAGCTCCACAAAAAACCTGGAGTTTATGGAGTACCCCTTTAGGTGCTCTCACAACTCCACCTTTTTTTCCTCGAACAGAGTGCGTGGAGTTGAATCTGTTTGGCTAAAAAAACGTGGAGCGGAGCTGAAAAACGTGGAATGGAGCAGTCCCAAACATCCCCTTAACATCTGACGACCCAAGTGAACAAGCCAAACGTGCATGTTTGTTCTCTGAAGAATAAAATAGCGACCGTACGGCGCTGTTCGTATTGACTTCTAAAAATTATTTTTCTATGGTAGATAGTTTTTTTTATAGTATCTAGCTTTAGAACGAAGTATCTTTGTATTACGATGACTTTATTTATATCGATTGAAATTGTAAATGGGTTTTATCTGTAAGTTTCTCTTATGCAGCGTTGCAATGCTGTGTTTGCCTCCATGGAAGGAGGCATGGCCCGGCTCTTTGATTGAGGTTGATCTGTTAGGAAAAGCGAGAAATTTGGACAGACTTTTTATCGCCTCGGCGGACAAGTCAAGTCTCAGTCGGCCGGCCGGCTGCGTGACACGTGTCGCCGCCCCCATCCCTGGGAGGCCAGTCGACTATGTTTGGTTTTATGTTAACTTCACCATGGACTAATCGACTCTGTTTGGTTTTATACTAACTTATGTTTGATTCCATGCTATTGTTGTTGTTATTTTTTGCAAACATAATGCTATAGTTGTTATCTTTAGCCCTATCGACCAGCTATCGTTTGGAATTGTGAAGTTTTCGTTTGCAAAAATTATACCAATTTCTGCAAAATTCATGTGTTCTGAATTCAAGTACCTCCTTAGAGGGAATCAAAAGGAGAAGTGGTAAAAGTTGGATCTATGCCAAAGAAGACATATGTCCCTAGTAAGAAGCTTCAACGTTTTGAGCTAATCTACATGCGCTGATTAGATGTTCTCAAAAGAAAACTTCAGAAATGTTAGCTTTAATAAATCAGTTGCTTTAGCCTCATACATATACCAAGAAGAAAACGACTAGTTGAGAGGTACTACTTGCCAATAAATTTTTTTATCTATCTTTTCACTACACCAATATCTTAGCTACATTGTTTAAGGTCCTAATTTCGCGTGTGCTTATGTTCGCTTTCAACCACATTTCGTGCTACTAATGCTGCCATTGGATGCAGGCAACCAAATCTGATAGCGCAAACACTGACAGCTCTAGCTATAGGGTCTGTTCTTTTTCAGCTTTTAACTTCAGCTTTTGGTTTTTCTACAGTAACTAATTTTTAAATGGAGTGTCTTTTTAAGATATGGTCTACTAGTTAATTGTAGTACACACTGTACCGGCTTCATTTATATTGGCAAAAACCGCACTTAAGTTTCAGTTACTCTGTAATCTTTCACACAAACAGCCCAAGAATCATAAACCGCGGTTAAAAGCTACAAGCCACAGGCAAAAAGAATAGGCCCATAGTTAATTGTCAAAACGGGTCACTTTAAGTTTGGTGAGGTGTACTGTAATTTAGCATGCAGAGTCCAACATATGGGAACCAAGTTTTCCAACGTGTCGAACTCTAGATCGTTTGAAGCCCAAGTTAGACAGCATTCCAAGGAACCAACGAACCGTGATCAGTGTTTTTAAAAAAATACAATATACTTTTCCAAGATAAACTAATTAAATCGCCACTTTATTTGAGTAACTAATGTGAAAGTATTAGAGTTTGGTAAGTAAAAACAGGTTTTAAGCTCACTGTCCTTTTACCTTGCATCAATCATGTATATCACAATCGAGTTGTGCAATCAGGTCAAGCTAAGGATATTTCGTGTGGGAGAAAGTCAGAGGAGATATGCTGCACACAAGTGTGTTTTGTCTTGTTGCTTGTTTGTATCTCTGTTAACGATTTCAACAAATGGAGCATGCATGGCCTCTGTGCCTTATCTCCAGGGCAGCCATGGGCGTGTATGCACGGTATGAGGCAGCCATTATTTAATTTTGGCTTTACAAGATCAACCAACTTGTTTCCCAACATGATATGGTTTGGCTACCTCTAGCTTGTTGATCTTGTCATGCAGGATGTCACTTGTAATATATGCAAAACCCAATTTGCCACGAAAAAATTGATCATATACCCTCCATTTAGATGGAAATTGGAGATTTACCCTCCTGGCCCACGTGTCAGTGACTTATGATGACCCCACGTGTCATTGAGATGTGGAGGGTAAATCCTCAATTTCTCAACTAAAGAGAGGGTATATGATCCAATCTCCCATTTGCCACACCTTGTGCCACACATTTCCAACTTGAATTTCTATTCTTGCTAGTTAAACAACGGTGGTTTTGTGCCACAGCTCCGTTGAGGTCGTGGATTTATCCTTGATCTCTGGAATTCTAGACGTGTAAAGAGGAGCGTTGCACATACGTGTGCACACGTGTGATGTATGTGTGTATGATTTGATCCAACTCAAAAAGTAAACTGCGGTACATGATTTGATTCAACTCAATTAGAGGATGCTTAATTATTTCAAACCATGCATGCTCCGTACATGGTTTTAGCAAGCTTCATACCACACGAATATACACGTAGCACGACAGCTAGGAGTAAGTAGTATCTTGTTTATTACGGCTGGGTGATCATGTATGTTGGGATAAGTACTACGACTTTCTAGCAATCAATCATAAGCTAACAGATGATAAAATAGATGTTAAAAATAACCTTTGATGTAAGCCAGCCAGCTAGTAGAAGTAAGTAGTATGTGATTGGACTGATTTGCTCTGTTTCTCTCTGTTTGGAAAAAAGGCTTTTGCTTACATATATGTTGCCATGTTGGCTCTCCCTTATATTTCTAAGTCGAATATTTCATATTTTAAACTTGAAAAAACTTTTGCTTAATCGAAACCACACAAAAAAAACCGACATGTACAGCACTGCAACAAACAGTGAACAAATTAATTAAACCCTGTTCTTCCCCACAAATATCTAGCAGCCTGATCCCCATCAACTGTTGCTCACAGTGCAACAGCAAACTGGCCCCACTGTCAGAGACTGTGAGGTTGCCACTACAGGTGTGTAAACCTACCCTACGTATGAGTTACTATTACTATTAGGCAGGCAAGCAGTACATGATAATTGATAAGACTGTGTCACTGTTTCCTGAGAAATTTTATTCAGCCTGCTTCTCTCCCCTGCATCTGGATCCCACGTCTACTCAGATTAATAACTAATGGATACTACAAATTAAGAGATTTAGATTCTGCTCAGGAGCCATTAAAACTGTTCGTACTTGTGCAGATCACGAGGACAGGATCCTGTCGTGGTCACAAATACAGAATTAGCTGAACTGTTCTGATGGCAATCGACCGGGCCATCGTCTTCAGTTAATTGCCAAAGAAGATCAATCTCACAGATACAGGGCATCTTGATTTATGCCTTTTATATTTTCACTCGAGGAAGCCAAGCGCAAGTGGCTGTTCGAATTGAATGGCCCAGTTGCTCGTTGCTCCGCGAGAGGTCATGTCTCACTGTCTGTCAGGATGATCAATTTTTAACTGAACGAGTAAACCACAAACTTTGAATTCTATCCAACTGAATGTTAACAATTTCCTTGAAATTTTGTTTTGAGCATGCTTAACTTGACATGGCAATTTTTTTTGTTGGATGTATAGCAATTTTTTCTTGAGGTGGGCCCACTTTTTGATCATTCTGCCGGACAAGATCTCCGTGCAGGAAGTACACACAGAGGACACTTGTAGAGTCGTAGTAGTAGCTAGAGATTATGCAGAAAGGTGAAAAACAAGCTAGACAGAACATTTTCAGCTCTCTGGCTCTTCATCAGTCTCTCTTTATTGTTCCTACCCATGCGTGCGTGCGTGCAAAGTCCAAAGCCTCATCACTACTACAATCTCCTGTCTTGGGAGTGGCCATGCATCTCCGTTTTGATGGACAAATCTAAGACTTTGATGATGCTCCTCTCACCTCACTCTTCTGCACCAGAAGATCACCAAGAGGAGCCAAGAAAGCAGCTACTAGTACATCGCTCTCTCACACGCACACAAAATACTCCAAGCTCCTAACAACTAACAACATCTACATGGCCATGAGTCCCATGCCACGGCATGCACGAAGCTTGAAATTAATTTGTACAAGATCTTGTTGCACAAGCTTAGAGGAGAACACCCAATGCATGCGAGCATCAAGCTTGTTCCTTCTCCATTTGCAGCCTGATCTCCCTGTTGAACGTCGTGATGAACTCCTCCACCCTCCGGTTGAGCTCCTCGTCGGACAGCCTCGCGTACTCGCTCTCCTCCGCCTCCGCCGCCGCAGCTGCAGGGGGCCGCCGCCGCCCCTCCGTTGCAGTCCGCCGGAACTTCTCCTCCCTCACGACCACGCTCTTGTCCTGCACGGGCACGGTCACGAGCGCGTGAGAGTGCGACCTGCTCCGCCGCCTCCTCATCCTCTCCTCCTTCACGAGGCTCTTGCTCGCCGTCAGCCGAGCCCTTGCTTGTGCAAGTGCGCCGTCGACGTTCTTGATGGCCACGGCCTCGCCGGGGCCGACTTCGGTGGCGGTGGAAGCAGAGGACGAGCTAATTAGCATCATCTCTCTACTCGCCGGCTTGGGACTTGTCACTACTTGTTCTTCTTGGTCAGCTTTCACATCCAACGCATAGTTGTTAATGGACATCACATGTCCATGGTTCCTCACAACCAACGCTTGATTCTTGACGACCACAGGCAGCAGCTCGTTGTCGGAGACAACCATTGACGCATGGCTGCTCTTGAAGACCGCAGGCTCGCCGGAGACGACGAAGGGGCGGTCGTCATAGGCGGCGGTGGTGGTGGAGGAGGAGGAGGAGCCGAAGAAGAGCATGCCGGAGTCGGCGGCGATGACGATGATGATGGAGTTGGACATGAGGAACCAGAAGGTGGTGTCCCTGAAGAGCGTAGCAGGAGGGATGTGGAGGAAGGAAACATAGAGCACAGGCAGCGACATCACCAGGATGGAGATGGACACCTTGGTGATGAGCTTCTGCTGCTGCTGATGCTTACTATTATCCTCTGGAGCTTGCATGTTTCGGAGAGGCAGCATGTACTGCATATGCTTTGCTTCCTTGGCTTCTTGCTAGTTGCTACTATGCTTGCTTGCTATGGCTTTGAGCTGTCCAATGCTTCAATGTGAGCTAGCTTAGCTAGTTGCAAGCTTGTATGAGAGAGATGGACACTTTGGTTTCTGATTTCTATGGACTTGTGGGCAATGGTGTGTGGTGTGAGATGCCCTTTTATAGGAGTGCAAGAGGAGGGAGGAGAGAGAGAGAGAGAGAGTGTGTGTGTGTGTGTGTGAGAGAGAGAGAGAGAGCTAGTAAATGCCAATTGTTGTGTAGGTGTAGGTTTGTGGTTGTTTATGTGTGAGAATGATTGCTGTGTCTAGAGAGTGCATAGGGGATTGACAATAATCTTGTGGCTGGATTGATACTTGATAGGGGCGTGGTGGTTCTGCATGCCTGAATGGAGAGGGCAAAGGGGCTGCTGTATGGTGTTGCACTGGATTTGGGCATGCAATTTGCAGAGGATGGTACTGTTCTGATGGGATGAAATGGGTTCTAGACTTCTAGTACATGTTGGCCGGCAGGTCAGGGAAGGTGCAATGAGAAAAATAAATCATGGTTGTGTTTTGAAAAGTAGGTTAAGAGCATGCTTATCCAGACATCCTAGCTATCAAGTTAGGATCATATCTAACCTTGGCCCTCATGCATACCAATCTGGAATAGCTTGGCTGAACTATGTTTAGATTTAGAGAGAAAAAAAGGGAAATGGGGATCTTCATCATATACCCTCCCTTGAATTGAGGATTTCAGGATTTACCTTCCCACCTCAATGACATGTGGGGTCATCATAAGTCACTGACACGTGGGCCAGGAGAGTAAATCCTGAATTTCCATCTATGAGGAGGGTATATGATGAATAAATCCTATTAAGTTTCAGCAATATGGAAACTGTTTGTGGATTTTTTTTTCTGACTTGGTTTACTCTGCTTGAATATAACATAAGAGAAACCGACTTGCTCGATAACTTCCTACGAAGACGCTCAAGGCTTTGCACCTCGGTCCAAAAGTTCATTTGACGAGTCTCAGACTGAGAGCACCGAAAGGCGAAGAACATGAATCGACGTCTATTACCGCGGCAGAAGATGAATTTACACTCTATTTTACCTCTGTGGTTATTGATTTAACAGAACCATGAAAGGCTTAATTCCCTTGTTGCCACAATTCACATCAACTGTGGATTAGTGAACAGTGAGTGAATCCATACATCCAATCAGAATGAGATGGTCCAATTGGCAAAACTAAGCCTGGGTTTAACTCCTTTCTGAACAAACTAATGGTCACAAGGGACGGTTGAAAAAGACTTAACCGCTGGACGTTTCCGCCCCCAAAGCTTCTTCTTCTGATGAGAATGATCGCAGGCCAGGTACAAGACACAACCAAATCATTTACACAGAGAAATAACTAGACTAAAAACACAATGCAAATGCAGTCGATATCACATCAAATCGCCCCCTTTATCTAATGTATGTCCTGATGGAACGCATCTGATCATGCACACTAGCTTAGTAGCTTCCCATCAATAATTGGGCAAATATAAAAAACTAATGTGCTCCATGGCGACATGTGTGGATCGTCCTAGGGCCTCTGCCTGCCAAACCTTGTTTGTGCGGGAGCTCGATCTCATCCTGGCCGTGCATGTCAATTTGGCAATTTTGATCGAGCTTGTTTGAATCATTTCATTCAATGGTATTTATGCAATTCTTGCACTTCTATATATTGATGGCAATTAACACAGGTTTAATTAAATCCAAATGCTTTGATAGAACACAACCAAAAACCGCTAATTTCCTGAATGCAGATTGGGATCTGATTGCTTTTAAATTAAAGGGAAAATTGCAAATACCAAATACCCCTCCAAAAGTCAGTCGAAGTTTGATTTACCTTTCTACAAATATTTTGTGCGACATGCCCCTCCCCACCCGTCCACCCCAAGTGCATAATTGTTTGACATACCCCCTTAGCGGTTCCCCTTCATGCTAAATTGACTGTTTTTTTTGTTGATGTGAACCATATGGCATGCTAGGTTGGTCTAATGTTACACCATGATCCATGGAGTTAAGTTGCACAACGGCATGTATTCGTGTTAGTTTCACTCCTTGAGACAAGCCAAATCAAGATAAGAGGAAGCGGCAAGCAAGGGCAGAATCTGTTCGGAGATATAAAGGGTTTGATCTTTTTTTGCTATGGCTTATGGTTTTTTGCTGTGGTTTGTGACTTTTAGGTTGTTCGTGTGAGAGATTACAGAGTAACTGGAACTCAAATGCGGTTTTTGCCGATATAAATAAAGTCGGTACAGTATGTACTACAATTAACTAGTGGACCCCATCTTAAAAAACACTCCATTTAAAGAGCTAGTTACTGTAAAAAAAATAAAAGCTAAAATCAAAAGCTGAAATAGAACAGATTCAAAATAGGTCCAATTAACTATATGGCACTTAGTGCATAGCAATGGTAGCACACCATAGAGTCCTCGCAAACAAAAAATAGCTGAGTTAGTGAAAAGGGGGTCGTCAAGACTCCCTTTGTCAAACGAATATGAACTTGCAGGGTGAGGAAGAGATATGTACCATAAAAGTACTTGTAGGAAGTAAATTAAACTGCAAGTGACTTTTAGTGAAGGGAGTATTTACAATTTTTTTCTAAATTAAATTACTAGCGGTGAAGTAGTAGCAGCACTTCTCTCATAGAAATCATGTATGTAACCTAGCTCCATTACGAGTGCGTACTAATATGTGAGACCACAGCTAGGTGGCACATGACGTGTCCTAGTATGTACTACAAGATTCGAGTTTGATTGGTTTTTGAAAACCATGGAGTACAGGTGGCACGAAGTTGGTAGAGATAGTTAAGTCAATGCCAAGCGTTGCAATTAGCACGCGACCAACAGTACATACATAACCTATTTGTTGACATGCAACCTCGATCGATCTCACGGCCGTAGGGCAAACACTAGGGCTGCTAGAATCTTCTTTACTTACTCTTTAGTAAACTACTCCCTAAGTTCTTATTTATTTATTTTTATTTTTTATGGCCACTGAGACGTGATTTCGACTGTTTATGAGGATTAGATAATTTATAGTAAATAAACTTATTATCTACGGTAGTTATTGGAACAATATAGCTACTGAAATAGCTTACACATGTACCCCAGGTCGGAGAGAATATACTCAAGTTAACTCGGGCATCAACCACCCTCCAGTCGGAAGAGCTCATGATCCGACCCGGTAGCATGCCCACCGCAATTAACCATATGTGGTGGATGAAGAGAAATATATGCAATTGTCTCTTTGACATAAATGCATGACTTTATCCTCTGTCTCTAATAATAACCGCTCGGCAATCATGCGAGGAGGAAGTCTTGCTAGCAATAACTGATTCTCACGTGTGGATTGACGGAACTGACGAGGCATCTCTCCATAGGTGCCAACTGCCATGTAACATCCCAAAATTTGCTTTCTTTAAAAAATTTAATTTCAAATTAACTATTTAAGTTATTTAGATTTTATTTAGATTTTATGAGTAATCCTGGAAGGTAATCTTAATTCCGATCAGAAGTCCAGAATTTCAAATTTAATTCCAAAATTTAAGTTCAAAAATCTAACATATTCTCTTCCTCGGGCCAAGCCCATTTTCGTTTAGCCCAAACCCAACTTTTATTTTCCCCGTTTTCTTTTCCTTCTATTTTCTCTCTCCTCCTTCCTTTGCTCCCTGGCTACTGTTCATCTACTTACTTCGTCCGAACAGGCAGCCAAACCAGGCGCCATGGCGTTGGCCACCGCCCAAGCCAAGTCCCAAGCTAAGCCTTATCTCCACCTTATGTCAAAACAGAAAAACGTCCCAAATCATGCAAGCAATCCATCCCTTCTAGTTTTCTTGCAATTTGTTTATCTGTTTTCCTTTTAACTCATCCATTCCCAAAGAGACTCAAAACTGATGCCAACGAATTTGTGTCCATTTCCATCTCTTTCGAGACCTTAAATACAACCTTGTGACCTCTCTTAACCCCTTCCAACCTCTGTCAAACATCCTCAAACCCCAGAGCACTAGTGTCACCAAGAGCCCATCATTCCCAAGTTTGTTCGTCACCCCAACTCACGTTCTTAGCACTCCGGTGATTTTTTTTGAATTCCTTTCATGTCACATCGTGTTCCTGAGTATCTTGCATCCTCATGTGAAGTTAATTTAATTTTCGTGAGGCCATTTGATGGGAATTGAGTTTTTCCTGAAACCGATCTACATCATCTCTGTCACTGATTCATCGCCTCTGGTGAGCCAGCATCCAATTCTTTGCTACTACACGATCAACATAACATCCTCTACATGTTCCATACTTCAGTTCATGCTATTTGATTCCATAGCTTCACATTCTTTTGCATCAAACGTTTTGTTGAACATATAATTGGGATGTATATTTGCTAAAGAACTCTATGCTAGTCCAATCACCTGAAAAAGAAATGAGAACTAACATGGTTTGCCCAAAGCAACCATAGATATAAATAGAGTTAAGGTCCTAGCGAACCTTATTATAATAGGCTCCAAGGGCATAGATCTAATATTTGGTATGGACTAGTTAACCTTAATGGAGAGGCACAAAGAGGAAGTGATTTAGGTCAAAGAGAGCTGGAATGGACATGTGGATCAATCGTTAAGAGTTAGTGGGTTGAGTCTTATAAATGCTTTGAGAAATATGTGTGAGTGTGTAAAACCCGTGTTAGTGAGCTTGACGGATTCCCCGGTAAGTTTAATGGGTTGGACACATTAGGCTTGTGATGGCTATTTAGAGGGGAGGAGAAAAAGGTGGTAGCCTCAAGGATTCTAGGATGTAGTTTTGCTTTACTACCTTATCTCCTTCTGTGGTCGTGTGAGAGAGATCTTGAGAGAGAAAAGGGTTGTGATTTGGCTACATCTTATAATTATGCATGAGTATGTAAATCTCATTCTCTACTGAAATAGATCAAAGATTTATCTCAATCATGTTTTTACTTCTGTTCTTACTTAGTTGTTTTTGTTCTTGATTTAGATTTGTGATCTCTAGTTCGTGGGAGTTCTAGACTAATCTCTTGCATAAATTATCTTACTAGGACATGTGAGAATAGATTTGAAAGGCCACATGTTTTCGATTCTCACGAGCAAGAAGTAATTTGAGAATTTGGGTTTTTGCTGTTCTTGTAAACTAGATTCGATTCTCTTCAATTTGGTGAAGTCGAGCCCAAAAACCTTGTGATTCTTGATTGGTTTAGGTTTCTATCGCCTTGAACAAGCCTCATACAACACTTGAAGTGTTTGAATGATATTTGAGCAAGATCTTGAGATTTGAGTTTTTTTGTCTTGAGAGGTTTTCAGGTATAGAAATAGGGTACTGGCCGGACCAGTCTCAGACCTGCGGTCAAACTGGACAGTCAACATGACCGGTCTCAAGCCAGCATTCAAACTAGTCCATCAACAGTGGTCTGACCAGTCTTGTGTAGAAGGCCGTTGATTTTATTTGCTCTTGTTGCTAGCTTTGTTTTGTCTTGTGATATGAATTTGATGACTATCTTGGTCACTAGAACGAATATTTTGAATACCTTGGGGGAGTTTCGAGAATTATTCAACCACTCTGATTGCCGGCATCGGACCTATAAATTCTGAATACATAAGACGACATTCCTTGTAAGTTCTTAACAACTTGATTGGGACTGCAATCTTTGGTTCAACATTTCGTTCAAATAATGTCATGCTGTTGGAATGAATGGGTATGCCTGTTACAGATGGTATGTGCTGAATTTGCCAAGGTAATCTTATGGGCAAATGGCTCCTCACGTACCTGGAAAGGACTACTGATAAATATAATGGTAGCTACTAAATTCTGTAATTGACAACGGTATTCACATTTTTTTCCCTCTTTGTTTATTAGATTTCTTTATTGGAAGAAGGGAATGGCTCATCTTGATCATCAGATTGATGGAAGCAATCTAGAATCTTTTACAAACAAATGATAGTTGTTTTCTGTGTTCATTAGACTTCATTACTGCAAGAATAGTCAGTGTTATCCGGTTCAATGCAAAGATGTAAGTCCCATGTCTTCTGTCATGGATGGATCTTTTTATAGTTATACTTTTATGCTGGTGCAATGCCAAATATAGGTGATCGACCTTTTTTTTCCTCTTGTAGATACGTACCTTCAATTTTTTTTATGTTTACTGATATATAGCAATGGAGATTGTTACAGCGCTGTCCCTTTGTCAGTTTGGTTCATATACATTATACACCAAGGATTAGGGGGTTAACCATAGTTATTATAGCAGTTAATCAGGGACCTCTTTTTCTTTACATTCATGCCTTATTGATACCATACAAATTTGTTGATTTCCTTGATGATCTCTCTCAATAAATGGTCATGCACTACTACAGAAAGCCTAATAGTAGACGCCTCATCACAGACGGTTTTGTGAAACCGTCTCTAATGAGCACTATTACAGACGGTTGTAATTTGGAGGACGTCTGTGGTATTTGTGGCGGGAAAATGGATTATCACAGACGGTTATTAACTATGAACCGTCTGTGATACGTTTGTATCACAGACGGTCTGTATTAAAAACCGTCTGTGATAATCCCAGATTATCACAGACGGTTTTTAAATAAAAACCGTCTGTGATAACCTTGTTATCACAGACGGTTAATAATTAAAAACCGTCTGTGATAATTCACAGACGGTTTTTTATTAAAAACCATCTGTGATAATGTCAGTAGGCATTTATTGCGCTGCTCAGACCGCATCTGTCTTCATTTCGATCCAGATCTAGCCACTGCTGCGCACTTTTTCACTCGGGAGGAAGCTAGGCGATTTCAGGCCTTGTTAATTTGGTGGGAAGAGGCAGAGATTGAGCTTTGAATATTCATACTTTGCTGGTTGTTCTAGATATGGTTAGTAATGCAATTTATTTTTTTTTCTTTAATTGCATTACAATTTAGTTCTAAGTAATCCATGAGTGGTTATTGAAGATGGTTAATTTGCAAAATTGTTGGTTATATAATAGCTGTTGTGTTTGTAATATGAATCTAGCAAATAAAGTCTCAATATAATAAATGTGGCCGGTATATATGTAGTTATAATTAGTTAATCTAGATTTTAATACTAAGTTGTTATATATGTACGTAACGTAGGACCGAAGCTGGATGTATGCCGCGAGCCGTGTGAGTGAAGAGTACATTAATGGCGTTTCTGCTTTTATAAGAGCTGCCGAGGAGGATATGTTGAATAAGGGGGCGATATATATGTGCTGTCCATGCACTGACTGCGAGAATGTGAAGATGTTTAAGAACCGAGGGCAAATTGAATCGCACTTGATTCGGAGGGGTTTCAAAAAGGATTATACGTGTTGGACCAGTCATGGCGAAGTGAATGATCATATGCCGCCGGATGACATCGCCGGTGAAGTGAATGATATGCCCCCGGATGACATCGCCTGTGAACTGAATGACATGCCGCCGGCTGATGTCGATTGTGGGTCGGATTCGGATAGGTTGCACGATGATAATCTGGATCAGATGCTTCGCGATGTTGAAGAGAACTATGATGAGAGAGAGTATGTTAAATTCCGTGGCTTGATGGAGGACTCAGAGAAACCTTTGTACACGGGATGCAAGTACACGAGGTTGTTGGCCGTGCTTGAACTGTTGAAATTGAAGGCAAGCAACGGTTGGTCGGACAAGAGTTTCACGGCGCTGCTAGGTCTTTTAGCGGACATGCTTCCGGATGGAAATGAGTTGCCTAAAACCACGTATAAAGCCAAGAAGGTTCTTTGTCCGTTGGGAATGGAAGTAGAAAGAATACATGCATGCCCGAACGATTGTATCCTCTACCGTAAAGAGTATGCAAACATGCATGTATGTCCGGTGTGCAACGCATCCCGATACAAACGTAACAATCAATCAGTTGATGGCGAGGGAACAGAGGCGAAGAAAGGACCTCCTGCTAAGGTGACATGGTATTTTCCTATAATTCCCCGTTTGAAAAGGTTTTTTGCAAATCCAAAGGAGGCAAAACTGCTGCGTTGGCACTCGGAGGAGCGCAAGAAGGATGGAATGATAAGACACCTTGCTGATTCCGCGCAGTGGAGAAACATCGATAGGAGTTTTGTAGAGTTCGGTGCAGAACCAAGGAATATAAGGTTTGGACTGAGTACAGATGGAATGAATCCTTTCAGTAGCATGAGCAGCCGACATAGCACATGGCCCGTGACTCTCTGCATCTATAACCTTCCTCCTTGGTTGTGTATGAAACGAAAGTATATTTTGCTGTCGATACTTATCCAAGGGCCAAAACAACCTGGGAATGATATCGATGTGTTCCTAGCACCGTTGGTGGAAGATCTAAAAGTAATGTGGAACGAAGGGGTACAGGTATGGGATGCGTACAAACGAGAGAACTTCACTCTGCGCTCCTTATTGTTCTGCACCATAAATGATTATCCTGCCCTTGGTAACCTATCGGGCCATAGTACAAAAGGTGCCAAAGCTTGTACTCACTGTTTAGATGGTACCGAGAGTGTGTGGCTGAGACACTCACGCAAAACCGTCTACATGCGTCACCGCCGGTTCCTTCGGAGGGCTCACCCATACCGCAAGATGAAGAAACAATTTGACGGAGAGAAGGAAGATGGTTCAGCTCCAAGGCATTTAAGGGGACGCGAGGTTTATGATATGGTTAAGGATTTAGATGTTGTCCTCGGAAAGGGACGTAAATTGAGGGCTCATGAGAAGAACACCTGGAAGAAGAGATCAATATTTTGGGACTTACCTTATTGGGAGTACCTAGATGTTCGGCACTGCATCGACGTCATGCACGTAGAAAAGAATGTGTGCGACAGCTTGATTGGTCTCTTACTGAACATCCGTGATAAAACAAAGGACGGTGTCAACGCACGGCTTGACTTGGCTGACATGGACATCAGGCCTGAGTTAGCACCGACAAGCACTGATAATGGACGAACGTACCTTCCCCCTGCGTGTTACACTCTGTCCAAGGCTGAGAAAACAGAACTGTGCCAGTGCTTGCATGGTGTGAAAGTTCCGTCTGGTTACTCCGGCAACGTGAAGAAACTTGTTTCGATGCAAGATTTGAAGTTAAATGGCATGAAGTCTCATGATTGTCATGTGCTGATGACACAGATGCTCCCTATTGCAATTAGAAATATTTTGCCGATCAAAGTCCGAGAGACAATCATGAGGCTATGTTATTTCTTTAACACAATTGCTCAGAAGGTCATCGATCCCGAAGGACTAGATGCTCTGCAGGACGAGGTGGTGATGACTCTATGTCACCTTGAAATGTATTTCCCTCCTTCGTTTTTCGATATCATGATGCTCCCAACGGCAGGACGAGGAGTCCGCATAGATGCATTCAGTACCGATGGGTCGAGAAACTCGTACTATGGCTTAATAGAAGAGATTTGGGAGCTCGACTATGTGGTTTTCAAGATCCCCTTATTTCGCTGCCGTTGGGTGCATCTCCCACAGGTGAAGGTTGACAAGTACGGTGTCACGACCGTGGACCTCCAACGTGTCGGGTACAAAGACGAACCATTCGTACTTGCCAATCAAGTTGTTCAAGTTTTCTATGTAACCGACCCGGCAAATAAGAAACGCCATGTAGTTCTTCATGGAAAAAGAAGAATTGTCGGAGTGGAGAATGTAGTGGACGAGGAGGAATACAATCAATTTGACGAGTTACCTCCTTTTGGAAATGGCATAAGGGTCGACGATGAACAACGTGACGAAACTAGTTACGTACGCATTGATCATGATGAAGGGCTAATTTTTAAAGGAAATAAGCAAGTACAATAAGAATGTATATGTGAAAATGTGTGACAATTTTGAGATCTATATGTGAAAATGTGTGATGTAGTCAATTTTGAGATGTATATGTGAAAATGTGTGACAATTTTGAGATGTATATGTGAAAATGTATGATGTAGTCAATTTTGAGATGTATATGTGAAAATGTGTGACAAAATGTATATGAGTATTGGCATTTATGTATATGTGTGATGCACATGTGATGGTTGATATGAATGCAGCTGGTTGGTGTTGTATATGAATGCAGCTGTTTGGTGGTGGATATGAATGCAGCTGTGGTTATTGGTGTTGTCTTAATAACTACAGTCGCAAAGGCTTATCACAGACGGTTTTAAACTTAGAACCGTCTGTGATATCAATAAAACAGACGGTTCTAAGTTTAAAACCGTCTGTGATAATATGACTATCACAGACGGTTATACACTTAGAACCGTCTGTGATATTTATACTATCACAGGCGGTTTTAGACTTGGAACCGTCTGTGATATTAATATCACAGACGGTTTTTGAGTTAGAACCGTCTGTGATAACCTCCCTATATATACCCTCTGGCTAGGGTTTTCCCTGTGCGCTGCGCAGTTATTCGATCTAGATCCAAGTAAATCCCGAGCCCGTCGTCGCCTCCGCCTCCCCGAACCCTCGTCGGCCGCCTCCTCGAGCCCCTCGCCGGCCGCCTCCGTCGAGCCCCTCGTCGCCTCCGCCTCCTCGAGCCCCTCGTCGCCTCCGCCTCCCCGAACCCTCGTCGATCGCCTCCCCGAGCCCCTCGCCGGCCGCCTTCGTCGAGCCCCTCGTCGCCTCGGCCTCCCCGAGCCCCTCGCCGGCCGCCTTCGTCGAGCCCCTCGTCGCCTCGGCCTCCCCGAGCCCCTCGTCGACCGCCTCCGTCGACCTCCTCGTCGCCTCCGCCTCCCCGAACCCTCGTCGACCGCCTCCCCGAGCCCCTCGCCGGCCGCCTCCGTCGAGCCCCTCGCCGGCCACCTCCCCTCGATTACCGACTGCATTGTGAGCACTTTCTGTGATGGACTAGGGTTTACTGCAGTAGCTTAATTAGTTTGCTATTTGGTACATTAATTGTTTACTACAGTTGCTCGATGATGATAAAATCATATACTGAGATTGGTTCATTCAGTGCTTGAGCTCTAATAGCTGTCGGTTCATGCAGTTTTCAGGTTATAGCATGTTATTAAATTGATCTGTTCGGATTTAATCTTGACAAGTTAAAAGACTGAATTATTGGGCAAAGTTAACTTGTGTGGTCTTGATCTGTATGAATACTGTTGTTTGAATATATGCATGCTAAATATATCTTGATCTTGAGATTTTAGAGTTTGTATCTAGAGCTCAAAATACTGAATTCATTATTTGGCATAACCAATCAAGGAAGAGTATATGATTTAGTAGCGGGACGGCCAAGATTAATCTTGTGCAACCCTACAATTTGAGAGCACATATTCATGTTGAGACTGTTATTGATTCTATTATTGATGCTTGTTGCTTGTTGCTTCATATTGCTACCATTATATATGTATATATGTAGGTATGTATATGTATATATGTAGGTATGTATATGTATATGTATGTATATACACATATAGTATGTAGTATATAGTATAGGCACATAACCCCTCTCTGTGTCCACATCACCCCCTCCCTTCTCCCCCTTCCCTCTACTCCTCTCCTCTCTTCCGAACATTGAGCATCATGTTTGACTTTTCGTGCTTCCTCACTTTGAACATTCTCATCTTATCTTAATAGACCCACAAAATGAGCAACATGTCACCCGCGCATTCTTCATCATCATCGCCGGAGGCGTCCGCTCCAACATCAAGACGCCAAGGAAGAGGGCTATCAAAGAAGCCTCAGAGCCGACAGACCATCACAGCGGTAAACGCAGCTGGGGTCCCTATCCTTCCTAAGCAAGCGGTAAACGCATTCCGAACCATGGTCGGAATAGTTGCACGACAACGAATTGAGATCACATACAATTCGTGGAAGAACGTGCCTGACACTCGGAAACGTGACCTGTGGACCGAAATCTTGGCATCGTTCGAGTTCCCAGAAGAACACTTACACGCTGTGGAACGACAAACCTACCAAGCGGCGTGCAAAGCATGGAAGAACTTCAAGAGCACGCTTGTCAGGAAATACGTGGAGACGGACGAAACGCCTTTTACTAAATACCCATTCCTGGAATCACAATGGGAAGAGTTCAAGGCGATGAAAACGACCGAAGAATTCAAAAGTACAAGTGTGGCGCACAAGGCCCTCCAGGCAAAAAACACGCACCCCCACAGACTTGGCACAGCTGGGTATGCGGGTAAAATCCCGCAGTGGAGGTTGGAGGATGAGCTGGCAGCTGCAGAGGACATCGCGCTCGAAATTGGCTTAGAGCAAGGTCATCTACAACGACATCGGGGGACGTCTCCTTTCGAAACCCTGCAGACCAGCAAGTGTAGCTAATTTTGTATCGTTATGTAGGAGCCTACGAACTGCAAGCTCCAAGTGAGATATGGCGCCATTCCCTTGTACGCTGCTTGGGGCCAGGCATATTCGTCTGGTAACGGGGCCATGGTGCACGGCCAAGCTTTAGCGCCAGGCTTCGCAAAAGTTAATGTGGATGGTGTGTATGTCAATTTTGAGGTGGTCCCGCTACCGAAGCCCCCCAACGACGAGATCGTGACTCTAGGACAGGCCATTGGAACATTCATCCAGTGGCCCAAAAGCGACATCTTCCTGGAGGCTTCTTCACCGGTGGCAGGACCAGAGCAACATGCACTGGTGCCATCTCCAGTACAAGACCAGTCGGTTCCACCACCGGATACTACAACGGTGCTATCTCCACGGGCCCTATTCTCGCCAGAGCAACTTGCACCGCTGCTACCTTCAAAGTCGACTTCCGTGAAGTCGACCCATAGCCGAGGCAGCAAGGCCAGCAAGGGCAAAGCAAAGAAGACCAATGATGATCTTCCGTACCACCCTTTGGCCCGCAAATTCGTGCTTGGCGAGCCGTTGCTCGAGCAAAAAGCCCTCCAAAAGCTACCATATAGTTGCATGCAATTGCACACGTGGTATATGCAGCAGTCCAATAAGCCAGAGGGAGAACGGACTTCAAGTATCACTGTCAAATTCTCCGAGGAAGATTTACACCACAATCTTCAAGAGTGTACATTCGTGGTCGCCTTTGAGGATTTATTCGAGCTGTTCATGCTCAACGCTCTTGACGTCTCAATCGTTCGATGCTGGACGCTGTAAGTGTGTACAATCACAGTCTCCGTTAATGTCATACCGATAAATGCCATATCTAATTTTTTGCTTTCGTGTGTATATATATAGACACATGCTGATTAAAGCTAGAGTATCGAACTCATCAGCTGGTTTCTTGGACCCACAATTGGTCGCCAAGACTACCATCGACGTGGAGGCATCCCTCGTCGAGAGGTACATTGCATCAGGCCTGCTGAGTTGTCGCAATAAGGACTATGTACTTATGCCCTTCAATCAGAGCTTTCATTGGATTTTAATAGTAATTGTACCAAAATGGAACAAGGTATATTACCTTGATTCCCTAAGTAAGAATAAAATGGACTTCACAATTGTCGGCCAAGTAATCGATAGGTAAGCACATATTCCCCATACATATCTACATTGTACTCTTTCTTTCCTTCCGAATGATTAAGGTTAACCTTTTCGAATTACGTAGGGCGTTCGCGATGTACATTGAAAAGGGAGGTGACTCGAAGCGCGGGGCCAACGGCCTGCTGACACATGTTCGAGATTTTAAGGTATTCGCTATTTCACATTAATTAATCCTATGCAACAGATGGTACTAATGCCTTTTGAACTAACACATTCCATTTTTTGCAGTGCCACCAGCAGCAGCCGGGCAACACATGTGGATACTACGTTTGCCAACATATGGAACTACTCCTCGATTCCTCGAGGGTCACCAATCGCAAGTTTTGTCACTCTTCCCATAATTACTTCATACTTATCACGTTACATATATATGTACATTGATATTCCTATCGACAGGCTGTATCAATCCCGTCAACTGCATTGAAACAGTCTGAGCTTCGAGAGGTTCAATCAGAGTTAGCGTTCTTTTTGCTGACTCAAGTCATACAGCCAGAAGGACGGTTCCACTGCGCACACTGATTTCCTATTGGTCTTATCACTAAGTGTAAATGCAGTGTAGATCTTTTGTAACTGTGCATTTGTTAATGGATATTTCAGTTCAATTCAATTAATTGATTTGCGAAATGGATGCATGCTTTATGTCTGTGAGATGAAGTGCGATGTCAATTGGATGTTTTATGTCTGCGAAATGTACCTGAAAGCAAATGAGATGTGTGAATTGTATGTTTTTTGTCTGTGATTATCTGCTTGTTTCAGAGGGCATGGCTAGCATTTCCTGAGGCTAGCCAATAAACAGAAATAGATTTTGGTTTAGGAGGAAGGAATATCACAGACGGTTTTTAAGTAAAAACCGTCTGTGATATGTATCACAGACGGTTTTTCATTAAAAACGGTCTGTGATTATTAGATATCACAGACGGTTTTTAATTAAAACGGTTTTTAATTAAAAACCGTCTGTGATATCTGATAATCACAGACGGTTTTTAATTAAAAACCGTCTGTGATATCTAATAATCACAGACGGTTCGAAAACCGTCTGTGATAACCTTCGATCATCACTGACCCATAAATTCAGACGGTTCAGAAAACCGTCTGTGATGACGTTTCTGAACCGTCTGTAATGTCGATTTCTGTAGTAGTGATGTCATACCATGTCATCTCTAGATGCCATGTAACTATGTCCATCTGTTTCATTTTTTTGGGATTGTGCATGCCTGTTTACTTGCAATATAACCTGTCATCTGGTAATGCCAAGCTTAATTTATTCACGGCAATTTTCAAGTTGCTTCAGTTTTTTAGTCACGAATTTTACAAGTCGCATTTCTCGACTATGAAAATTATATGAAGAGTGTAAGCCGTGAGGATCGATATAGGATGAGTATATTCGTTTGGATCAAGTTACCATTATTCGACACCAAAGTAGGAAAACATTGTGTATTCATATCATTTTTTATTCCTACTATAGAGAATGGGTTATTGATAAAGAGAGAATTCTAAATTACAGTGAAACTATACTATATTACATGAATAGATGTAGTTTCTAGATTTGGACAGGACTGAATATATTTAGTGCAATATATATTGTGAAAACGTGTGTTGCACGTGTGCACGATTACTAGTACACCATGAAACTGGACTAAAAACGCAAATCAAATGCAGTTGGTATCACATCAAATCGCCCCCTTCCTGTGGTCTCATGTACACTGATGGAACGCACCTGATCTTGCACGCTAGCTTAGTAGTAGCTTCGCATCAATCAGGGGCGGATCCATGGAGCCCCCCTAAAACCCCCCTAAATTTTTAGCTATAGATGTATGGTGTAGGAGGGGCTGAGGTTGACTGAAGGTAGAAGATGACAACAAAATAATCACATTAACAAAGCCCAGGAGCTTCCAGCCAAACCAAAGCCCAAGGCCCACAACAACAAACAAACCCAAACCCTAGTATCTGGCCAGTGGCCACCCCAAATCCCCAATCGCAACTCTGCAGCGGCGGCGGCTCGCGACAACCGAGCAGCGGGCGGACGCCGGACGGGGGCGGGGCGGGCCGCGGGCGCCGGGCGGGGGCGGACGCCGGAGAGTCGCGTGGCCCTGCGGGCGCCGGGCGGGGGCGGGCGCCGGGCGGGAGCGGGGGCCTGGCTGGCTGGCTGGAAGGAGGAGCCAGGAG
This sequence comes from Dendrocalamus latiflorus, assembly GCA_017311315.1. NCBI lineage: Eukaryota > Viridiplantae > Streptophyta > Magnoliopsida > Poales > Poaceae > Dendrocalamus > Dendrocalamus latiflorus. Next base: position 1,662,751 of record CM029636.1, on the reverse strand, counting down.
GCGGCGCTGGCGAAGCGCTGAGCCGCTGAGGGAGGAGGCGAGGAGCCGACTGCCTCACTGCCGAAGTGCCGAGGAGGCGAGGAGATCTGAGGCTTCGAGCCAGGGGCGGATCCAACTTCGAGCGGCTCAGCGGCGGGTTGGCCGGTTGGGGATTTAGGTTCCACCGTTCGAGCGTCTGCGTGGCCTCTGGCCCTCTGCTGACTCTGCACTCCACAGACCACAGGTGATTAGGTATTTAGGTGAACTTAAATTCTTATTTGTTTGTGATTGTCTGATTGAATGATTGAATTGAATATATGATTGGCATGTCAAATTTCAGAATTTGTTTCGTAATTTGGCCTTTCGGTATGGATAAACTGTATCTTTTATTTTTCATGATGTATTTTGTGATTGTCATCATTCATCGATGTTTTGATATAAGACTACTTCAAACTATTATATTTGTCTTTTGTGGGGGGTCATAGTGGAGTTATGTCGGTGTAACGTTTTTGTTCAGCCCCTCCAAAAAAATTTCCTGGATCCGCCACTGGCATCAATAATTGGGCAAAAATATCAAAAACTAATGTGCTCCATGGCCACATATGTCAATCGTTCTTGCTAGGGGTTCTATGCCTACCAAGCTAACCCAATTGTGGGCCTGTATTTTTTTAGTTGAGACGTATAACTTATGACTGCGGTTTATGTCTTTTAAGCTGTTTGTACAAGAGATTACAGAGTAACAAAAACTCATATGTGATTTTTGCCGATATAAATGAAGTCAGTACAATACGTACTACAATTAACCAGTAGACCCCATCTAAAAAGACACTTTGTTTAAAAGCTAGAAAAGCCAAAAACAGAAACTAAAAACTGAAAAAAAAACAGGCCCACTGTGTCAGTAGCTCTCATCCTGGCCGTAGTACAGCACGCATGTCAGTTTGACGAATTTGGTCGACTCGTTATGAATCATTCCATGCATCCGATGACATTCATGCATTCCGACATTCATATACCGATTGCAATTAACACAGGTTTAAATCCCAAATGCTTCGGTAAAGCAGTACCCAAAACTGCTAATTTCCCCAGGAGCAACACGGGATCCGATATAGCCGACCAAAAACCTAGAACACGCAAGCGCGGCCCATCCGTCTGCATAAACGCGAGGAGGGCGGCCCACGAGAGGAGGATCTCGTCCGGCCCAACAAAGTAGTAAACCCAGCCGCCGCCGCGTCCTCCTGCAATTGCGGTGCGCGGCTGCACCGCGCGACAAGGAGAAACGACCAAAAAAAACACGCAGCAAAGTACACACATGGAACAAAAGCTGCAGCAGCAGCATCGTACGTACGCACATGCGTACAGTTTACTGCCCCTTCGCACGCGCGCGCGTGCGTCGACCAGCGCCGGCCGCCTGCTCATTCACCCAGCTTGCCAAGCTTTGCCGCATTGGCACGTTTGCCGAATGTATCAACGAAAATACTTTTTTACTTCGACCGTATGGTTACTATACGGTTTTTTCAGTAGACCCGTACAGCCAGGGGATATCGTATGTGTTGGATATTGATCTCAGGCCAAACGGCCGAGACGAGGGAGACGTGGGGAAACCCATATCCCTGTTTTTCCGCGTCCTGATCGAGGGAGTTTACCATATTGTTTACAGTCCCCCCGTTGCAACAGCGTATATAAAAGGATGGGTACCGGCCTCTCCCGTACGACGATGTTGGCGTGAGAGTCAGAAAACCCCAAACAAAACCCTAAAGATCCGATCTATTACGCGCTGCTAGCAACGGGAAGGCCGTCTCCGTCGCCTCTGCAGGACTCCGCCGGCGACACCCCGTACACCGGCGACACTGTGGTCTTCACCGACTCTACCTCACGCCTGCATCACGCAGGCACAGGTCTTCGCTCATGGCGTTCATCGGCGACCGTAAGTCCCCTCTAAATCCTAAAGTCCTAGGTGTTCATAATTTGGATCTAGGATTAAGGCTAATACTCATGTTTAAGACTTAGGTTCGCCTCACAGTATGGTCACCGTACGGATGAGATCGATGCCAAATGGCCACTATCCACTATACAGACGAGAATTAGTCGAATCTACTCGCACGCATGAATTCATTGGTAATCCATTGGTGAATGACTAATCGCATACATAACATGGTGGTCATTCGGTCCGTATGGTTGCCGTGCGGCACTGACCTCGTCTGCATGATGGCTGTGCGGCATCGATCTTGCCTATATATGGTGGTTGTGCGGTAGCCCTTGGCCGGTTTTTATGTGTTGGTTTATTAGGAAAACTGCACGATGACAGTATGAACGATATGTTATTCTTGTAAATCCTATACGACGATAGATGTTTTCGCTATTGCGTTCAGCAAATATGCGCCAAAACCTGTCCAACTATCTAAGGGTCGGTACACCTTAAAATGCAAGCAATGCTCCAACTCGACACTCATGCTACAGGTACTGACATGCAGGTACTTCCTACACCAGGATGATAAGTCCCTACATGGCCGAACACACAACACGCGGGGAGGAAAATTGAAGGGAGAGACGTGGGTAGCATGGACAACATATACAGTGTATATACTCCTAATATTCCATCTTCTTAGAGCAACTCCAGCAGGGCCCCTACTTGAGCCCTCAAAACTCAAATTTGAGGGCTTGAGCCAAAAAACGAGCTCCAGCAGAGCCCCTACTAGAGCCCTCAAATTTGAGGAGGCCCTCAAATCACCCTCCCACCCCTCATTCCTAGGGGCCCCCTACTCTGGCTCTCATTTTTCAGCTCTGGACGTTTTTTTCCCGCACAACTGAAACGTCCCCGCCGCCTCCAATCCCCCGCGCGCGCCCCTCCTGCTCGGCCTCCATTCCCCCGCCGCCTCCAATCCCCCGCCACCGCTGCCGCTAGATCCCCCGTCCCGCCCGTCCTGCTCAGCCAAAATACCCCACCGCCGCCAGATCCCCCGCGCTCCCTCCGCCGCCAGATCCCCTGCGCTCCCGCCGCCGCCAGATCCCCCACGCTCCCCGGCGATTCCTCCCGCGCCGCCACCACCCTCCTCGGCGGCTCCTCTTCCCCGGCTCCCGACGCATCTCGCCCGACGCGCCTACGCGACTCCCGATGAGGGACCTCCGTGGCTCCCCGTCGATGGAGAAGATGGAGTGGTGCCCAGCGGGGGGACGGCGGTGATGGCGCAGGGGCGATGTAGAAGGAGTCGGCGTCGATGTTGATGAAGCCGAGGCGACCGGCCGTGAAGAGTAGAGGCGGCAGTGAGCGGATGACGCGCCGGCGGATCTAGTGCTTGGTGGCGCGAGGGAGATGCGGCGGCGCGGCCGAACCGAGGAGAGGAGGGGCGCCGGCGGGCGGATGTAAGGAGGAGGGAGGAGGGGGAAGCGGAGGCGGAAAGGTGAGGGGCAAGGGGAGAAGAGGAGGTGGGGATGCCTGGAGAGTGGAGACGGCGGGGGTGAGGGAGAGAATGAGGAGTGGGTCCCATGTGTCAGTTGTAGTGGAATGGATTTGAGGGATTAAATTTGAGGGGTGCTGTTGGAGTAGATGCAAAAAAACTGGGTCCTCAAAAGTAGGGGGAGCCCTCAAATGAAAAGTAGGGGCTCTGTGTTTGAGGGCTACTGCTGGAGTTGCTCTTAGGCCTTTATATACTAGTACATATATATACTCACTCCTTACATGTATTCGTCCGCCATCCGACCACTAGGGCTGGCAAAAAATCTCGGGCTCGTGAGCCAGCTCGGGCTCGTGAAGGCTTGGCTCGGCTCGTGAATGAAACGAGCCGAACCGAGCCAGCAAAAAAGCTCGGGATCTAAACGAGCCGAGCCCGAGCCAGCTCGCGAGCTGGTTCGCGAGCCAGCTTGGCTCGGCCCAACTGCCCTATGGCCCAATGGGCAATGGCCCGACGCCCCCCGAGGCCCCGACCACCCGATGCCTCCTGCCCTCCCGGCCTCCCCCACTCGGCTCTCTCCTCTCTCAGTCTCTCTTTCTCTCCTTCCCGGTCTCTCCAGTCTCCACTCACGCGCGGACGCGCCCGGCGCCCCTCCCTCTCCCTATTTCCTTCATTCCTTGCCCCGGCCGACACCGCCACCCTCTCGCGCCCGCGTCTCGGCGCCTCTACCCCGGTGCTCGGCACCTCCCCTCGGTGCTGCTCCCCCTTCACGCCGGCTCCCCGCCGCGCCGCATAGCTCCACGGCCGGATCTGTGGCCTAGGCCCAGATCTGGCGCCTAGTTCTTCCATCCCGCCCGATCTAGGGTTGGCTTGATGGGGTTTGGTTGCTATTTGCTTTGATTTCTAAGTTTGTGATTTGCTAACTTTTTGTGAGGTTTTGCCTAGGGTTAGGTTTTTGGGAGGCGGGTGACCGTGGCTGTCTCCGCCGGTGAACCGTCGCCGTTGTAAGATCGAGGAGGCCGACTAGAGGGGGGTGAATAGGAGGTTTTAAAAATTTCGTCTAATTCTAATTAGCAATTTTAAACTTGATGGATTGATAGAGCAAGATAACACTAACACTAGCACAAGTAATCGACTAAGAGCAATAACGAAAGGTAGAGAATAACAAATGCTACTCTAACTAAGCAAGCAATCAAATAATATGAATAAAGAGCGTTGCTTGGAAGAATATGATCACAAGAGAGCAAACCACAATTTGACACGATTACTTTTTACCGTGGTGATCGGAGACTTGCCGGTCTCCCCTAGTCCACGTTGAGGTAAGCCCGAACGAATCGGACCGGCTCCACGAATGAGCCTAAACACCTCGATCACTATTGGATGCCCTTTCCCTCTCCGGGTAGGCGAGCTCCAAGCCTTCACAATCTTCCGGGCCTTCTCACAATCTTCTTGAGAAGATCACCGAAGCTCCGCCAAGCCGTCTAGGTGCCGGCAAGCACCAAGAGAATAGACCACTGCGGCTTGATCTCATTCAAGTGCTCAATGGATCAACTAGAATGCAATGCACTTGAATTTTGGGTCAACTACCTCAAATGAATGCACAAGAGAGTGAATGAGGTGTGAGAGGTTGCTCTAGGCTCAAATGTATTCAATGGATGTTCAACAACATGTCCAAGTTCTGGTGGGGGTGTATTTATACCCTCACCCACCTCAAATAGCCGTTACAATAAACAATCCTGAAAATTCAGGAAATCCGGTACTACCGCAGGCAAAACCGCGGTACTACCGGACCCTAGCTGACCGGTCAGAACGGCTATGTCAGAGAGTCAGAAGTAACCGTTGGTCAATGAGTGCGGTACTACCGCCGTTGAAACCGCGGAACTTCCGGACGTCCGGAAGTTCCGCCCCAAGCCCGGTACTTCCGATCTCAACAAGACTAAGTCTTATTCTCGGCGCTCTTCTGGAAAAAACGTTCCGCTCGGGTGTCCGGAACTTCCGCACATGCGGTAGTTCCGCAGGTAAAATCGCGGTACTTCCGTTTTCCGAGAGGCTAAGTTAAAGTCCGGGCGCTCTCTGGAAATAAAGTTCCGCTCGAGTGCCCGGTACTACCGGACCTGCGGTAGTTCCGCCTAATACACGCCGGAACTACCGGATTTTCTGACAATGCACAGATTTGATTTAATTTTAATTTCTAAGTGCATGCATGATCCTAAATTGATCCAAAGGGCACATTTGAACATGATCAAGCAATCACCATGATCCCTCTTAATAGTACGGCGTCTATCCTATAATCCGGTCTTCCAACCTAACTCCAAGACCGGTAAAACAAAAATAGATACCTAAACTATTTACCTTGTCGCCCTAGAGATCTTGAATCTTCATGGGATATTTTGTGAGCCTCTTTCTCATGCTATTTGAACATATCCTTTCAAACACTTAATGCACACATTAGTCCCATATTCACATAAATTCATTAATTACCAAAACTAACATTTTTAGGGGCCTAGATGCTTTCAATCTCCCCCTTTTTGGTAATTGATGACAACAGGAGCAATTTATGAGAAGAATTTAAGATTTGGATATACTTCTAATTTGCAAGATGTATATCACAAGGACTTTGAAATTTTAGCAATTTTTAGAACATGGGGAATTTTTGCATTTTAGGAACTAATAAGAAAGAGCTCCCCCTAAACATGTGCATCAAAGTTTGCAGGAATTTAATAGGCATGATTTCATCATAGCATTCATAAGGATACGCAATAGACAAGTAAAAACAAGCATCGCATTAAGGACAAGACAATAGTTCATTACAAAGCATCAGAAATTAAAATACTAAATGACCACAGAGTTTAAACCACACAATACGCATTACATGGTTCATTTCACCATACATTATTACAGCGATAGATAAGACTTAAAACTAAAACTTCTTCTCCTAACTATTTCTCCCCCTTTGGCATCGAAATACCAAAAAGAGGAGCTAGTCCTGAGCTGCACTGGGAGAAGGAGGACCACGGCGACGAGTGCGACGACCATAACGAACTGGAGAAGGCGGCTGAACTGCACTCTCCAAGGCTGATACGCGATCGCCAAGGGAGGACACAGTGGAGATCAAGACATCCTGGCGCTCCTCCAGCCTGAGTATGGCAGAGTAAATCTGGGAAAGCGACACGTCGCCCTCGCCCTGGGAAGGAGGATCAGCAGCTGCCTGATGCTGAGGCTGAGGCTGAGCCTGAGCACGGGTGCGAACAGGAGCAGGAACAGGAGGCTCTGCACGCGGCTTGTATGGCTTGTGCGGGGTGCAGAGTGCTCCCCGGTATCCAGTCTTCCTAATGATCACCGCCATGATGAATGGAGCAAAGTTGATCCTTTTCTGTTTGTCATTCTTATTGGCGTCGATCCCCCTGATGATAAGATCCACCACATCAAACTTTTGGCCGCGCATAATGTAATCAATTACATTCCACGCGTGGCCACGAATAGCATCATAATTCCCGCTCTTTGGAAGAATGGTGTGGTTGATGATCCTGTTGACAAGGCTGGGAATAGGAAGTAAGCCATTTGTCGTCCCCAGTGTCCGTTCAGCAGCTTGGTCATAATACTCTGAATATGCAGCAATAGGAAGAGCTCGCTTGCTGAACACCTTCTCATATGCACTGGTTTCCGTCCCAAGTGCTAGCTCAAACTCGTGCCTGGTGCACTCAATGAACTGGGTCCCTGTCATCCAACTCAGATGCTCAAAGTTGGGAGAGACGTACAGGGTAGCGTAGAACTGTCTGATCATGTTGTCCATGTAGTTGCATTTGAATGCAACGAGTTGATGAATATCGGCTCGCTGAAAGAGCTGATATGCACCACTGAACTTGTCGATCTGCGACAAGTGATCCCAGTCCACATACTTATGGGCAGCAAATTTTCGGGCTGGACCATACATCTCCTGGTACACCTTCTCTTGAAACTTTGAATGAAATTGGGGGCTCATTGAGTCTCGAGGGCGTACATACTGACTTCGGCGACGAAGAATGGCATAATCTTCATTAGTGATCTTGTCGAGGTCCACTTCGTGGTCTGCAGTCACCTCAGGCATCTCCTCATCTGGGACTGCATATTCCTCGCTCTCATGCGAGGCCTCAGATTCGCTCTCATGCGAATCCTCTGAGTCACTCTCAGGGTCGGAGGCGGGACCCTTGCCCTTGTGCGCCACTGACTGAGATGCAGGAGTCGAGGAGGAGGATTGACCTGCCGTGCCCCCATAGGACTTGTGCGAGACATTCTTCATCCTCGGCATCTTCAATGACATAATAGGATAATCAAGGTATGAAGTAGAGTAAGCGAAAGAAGGTTTGAAATTGAAAGCAATGAATTTCTGCTGTTTCAGGAAAAACGGAAGTACCGGCGGCAAAACTGCGGTACTTCCGGGAAATCCGGTAGTTCCGGCATTAAACATGCGGTACTACCGGGACCCCGGAAGTTCCGGCCGCTTCGACCGGTAGTTCCGGTTTTTCTGGACATTTCTAGGGCATGACAAAACTTGAATCTTTTGGGGTATTTCTTGGATTGAATCCAGTGCATGTTTGTATAAACATTCCAATACCCTAAACAAACTATTTTGCCCAAGAAAATTTCAGCGAAAGTCATCACATTTCAATTTTAACCTAAACTCCACCTAGGGTTCTAAGAACAAGGTAAAAGTGGATTTTGATCCGATTTACCTTGTGAAGTCGAAGGAGGAGAACCCTGGGGGTGCAAATAATCGCCCAAAAACGAAGAACTCCCCTCGGATTCAAAGATCGGGAGAGGAGAGAGTTTCTTGGGAGAGAGAGGATGGAGGAGAGGAAGAAGAAAGGAGTAGGCGGCGCGGTTTGGGAGGAGTGAAGAGGAGAGAGAGAGATAAAGGTAAAGAGTAACGGTTGGAGGAGTTGGTGGTTTTGAAAACCGTAATTAATCCCGCAGAAAGCGGTAGTACCGCGCGTAACACGCCGGTAGTACCGTGGTCACAGATATTCCGGAAGTTCCGCGGATTACACTACGGTAGTTCCGGTTTTTCTGTCAGGTGCGGAAGTACCGCACAATGAACTGCGGTAGTTCCGGATTTTCTGGAACTTTTCAGGAATTTAGATTTAGAACTTGAAATTTTGCAAATGATTCCTAGTTTTGCATCCAACTAAAGTCATTTAGGATCATTATGCATCAATTTAGCTAATGCTATATTTTGAAACTAATTTTTATGAAATTAAACGAATTTTTGACCAAAATAGGGGAAAAACCAACAAAAGTTCATATGAGCACAACAAATGAGCAGAAATAGATGAAGTGAGATTTCAAGCTACATTTGAGTAGTCTATGACATTTAATTCATTCCTCAATTTGCAAAAGCGGCTTTCATCTAATGGTTTGGTGAAAATATCCGCTAGTTGATGTTCGGTTCGGATGTGGCTAATCTCAATATCTCCCTTGCTCACATGATCTCTCAAGAAATGGTGGCGTATATCTATATGCTTGGTTCTTGAGTGTTGAACGGGATTATTGCATATTTTGATAGCACTATCATTATCACACAAAAGAGGCATTTTATCAAAATTGATTCCATAATCCAACAATGTTTGCCTCATCCAAAGCAATTGAGCACAACAACTTCCCGCTGAAATATATTCGGCTTCGGCGGTTGAAAGTGCTACGGAATTTTGTTTCTTGGATGACCAACACACTAGAGATCTTCCTAGCAATTGGCAACTACCCGAGGTGCTTTTTCTATCCACTTTGCATCCCGTATAATCAGAATCCGAATATCCAATTAATTCAAATTTTGCACCTTTGGGATACCAAAGCCCTATGCTTGAGGAATGCTTTAAATATCTTAGAATCCTCTTTACGGCCACTAAATGGCACTCTTTTGGAGAAGCTTGAAAACGTGCACACATGCATACACTAAACATAATGTCGGGCCTAGATGCGGTAAGATAAAGCAAACTACCAATCATGGATCTATAAAGCTTTAAATCTACCGACTTACCTTCTTCGTTGAGGTCTAGATGCCCGTTTGTTGCCATGGGTGTTTTGATGGGTTTGGCTTCTTCCATTCCGAATCTTTTGAGTAGATCCTTCACATACTTTGTTTGGCTTATAAACGTCCCATCTTTAAGTTGTTTGATTTGAAGTCCAAGGAAGTAGCTTAGCTCACCAATCATCGACATCTCGAATTCCCTAAACATCATCTCACCAAATTCTTTGCAAAAGTCTTGATTAGTAGAACCAAATATAATATCATCAACATATATTTGACATACAAAGAAATCATCTCCAATAATTTTTGTGAACAGAGTTGTATCTACTTTACCAATTTTAAAGCCTTTTGATACTAGAAAGTTACGAAGGCGCTCATACCAAGCTCTAGGAGTTTGCTTTAAACCATATAGTGCCTTTGATAATCTATACACATGATTAGAGTATTTAGCATCTTCAAATCCCGGGGGTTGTTCCACATATACTAATTCGGAAATTGTACCATTAAGAAATGCACTTTTGACATCCATTTGAAATAATTTAATGTCAAAGCATGATGCAAAGGCAAGCAAGATTCTAATTGATTCAAGTCTAGCAACGGGCGCAAAAGTCTCATTATAATCTAAGCCCTCGACTTGAGTATAACCTTGAGCTACTAACCTTGCTTTATTTCTTACCACAATTCCGTTCTCATCTTGTTTGTTCCGGAAGACCCATTTTGTGCCAATGACATTGTGCTCCTTGGGTCTCTCCACCAAAGTCCAAACATCGTTTTGGGCAAAGTTATTCATCTCTTCATGCATAGCATTTATCCAATCCGGGACATCTAATGCTTCTTCTACACGCTTAGGTTCAAGTGAAGATACAAAAGAATAGTGTTCACAAAATGAAGCTACTCTAGAGCGAGTTTGAACACCCTTACTTACGTCACCCAATATTTGGTCAATTGGGTGATCCTTGGCTATTGCATTGTGAATCTTGAACATATTTTGCGGTTGATCCTTTTCTTCATCTTCAATAACTTGAACATCGTTTATTGTAGCAGAAGAGGGTGGTTCCACTTGTCTAGATGAGCTTGGTGATGTTGGATCCTCTTTTGGTTTGATGTCTCCGATTTGCATGTTTTCCATTGCCTTGCGAAGACTTTCATCTCCTACATCATCCAAGTTCTCATGCTCTTCTTGAGAGCCGTTAGTTTCATCAAATTGAACATCACATGATTCTTCCACTAAACCCGAATTTTTATTAAAGACCCTATAGGCTTTACTATTTGAGGAATACCCTAAAAGGAAGCCTTCATCACATCGACTTTGAAATTTTGAGGGCCGAACACCTTTTCTTAGAATATAGCATTTGCAACCAAATACTCTAAAGTAAGAAATGTTCGGTCTCCTTCCAACAAGAAGCTCATAGGAAGTCTTTTTCAAGAGTCGATGTAAGTAGAGGCGATTTATGACATGACATGCAGTGTTAATAGCTTCCGCCCAAAACTTGTCGGAAGTATCATATTCATCAAGCATTGTCCTAGCCATTTCAATCAATGTTCGATTTTTCCTCTCTACAACTCCATTTTGCTCCGGAGTGTAGGTTGTGGAAAGTTCGTGCTTTATTCCAAGTTCATCACAAAAGTCTTCAACTTTTGTATTTTTGAACTCGGAACCATTGTCACTCCTAATTTTCTTTATTTTAAAATCAAATTCATTTTGAGCCCTTTTTGAAAAACTTTTGAAAATCCCGGAGGTTTCACTTTTGTCATTTAGGAAGAAGACCCATGTATATCTAGAGTAATCATCCACAATGACTAAACAATAGCTATTACCTCCAATGCTCTTATAGGTTGTTGGCCCGAACAAATCCATATGTAAGAGCGCTAATGGCCTAGAGGTTGACATGATACTTTTGGAAGGATGAGAATTAGCGACTTGTTTTCCGGCTTGACAAGCACTACAAAGTCGATTTTTCTCAAACTTTACATCCTTCAAGCCAACCACTAAGTCATGCTTAAAAAGCTTTTTAAGTTGAATCATTCCCACATGACCTAGCCTTCTATGCCACAACCAACCCAAAGAAGTTTTTGCAATTAAACAAGTTTTCAAACAAGACTCATTTGAAGAAAAATCTACCAAATAGAGATTTCCAAATCTAAAGCCTTTGAAGACTAGTTCATTATTATTATCTTTTGAGATTACAACATTTTCTTTTGAGAATGTGCATGTTAAGCCTAAATCACATATTTGAGCAACGGATAGCAAGTTGAAATTTAATGATTCAACTAATGATACATTAGAAATGGAAAGGTCGTTTGAGATAGCGATTTTACCCAATCCTAATACCTTTCCATTGCTATTATCTCCAAATGTGATTTTGTCATTGCTTCCATTCTAAAATGTGGTGAACATCTTCCGGTCTCCGGTCATATGTTGAGTGCAACCGCTATCCAACACCCAATGCATTCCACCGGTTTTGTAGTTCACCTACAAAAGAAGATCAAGTTCTTTTAGGTACCCAAATTTGTTTGGGTCCTTGGAGGTTAGTGACCAAGGTCTTGGGTACCCAAATGGATTTCTTTTTAGCACCCAAAATTGAGGTGCCAATGAAATGAGCAATAACATTTCCATTTGTGGATTTTCTAAGCATATAACATGAATCATATAAACCAATGGAATGCATGTTATTCTTTGAGCAATCACTTGGCATATGTCCAATACACCGGCATTTTGTGCAATACTTACCATTTTCCTTTACAAACCTTGGAGGCTTGTATACCGGCTTTTTACCCTTTTGGGGGACATATCTAAGTCCCTCTTTGTTGAAAGAGCATCTTTGATCGCTTAATAACTTATCAAGGGTTTCCTTTCCCTTGTAAGCTCTCTCTAAGCTTTTGTTTAATTTTAGCACTTGTTCTTTTAAATTTTTGTTTTTATTAGCAATGATATCATCATGAACAAGATTTAGAGCATTTCTAGAATCTACACTTGATGAACAAGGTATGGCAAGTAGATCATCACAACAAGTAGATATGCTAGACTTTGAAATTTCTATACTAGACATTTCATTCAAGATATTGCAAGTAACTCCAATGCTAGTACTAGATTTGTGATTTTCTTGGAGAAGCAAATCATGAGCTTCCTTTAGCTCCTCATAAGAGTCTTTGAGAGAGGTGTGTTCTCTCTTTAAGACCTTAAATTTTGATTTTTCTTTTCCAAGAAATTCATTCAATTCAACTAGCATATTCATCAAGTCATCATATGAAGGCTCATCATCATCAAGCAAGTTTACCTTTTCTCCTTTAGCCATAAGGCATGTAGGAGTGGAGAATAGTGATGGAGCCTCCTTGATTGCAATGCTCACAAGCCCTTTCTTCTTGGGAGATTCGTCCTCGCTTGAGTCGGAGTCCGAATACTCCTCTTCGGAGTTCCACTCACCAGGGGCAGGGGCGATGTAGAAGGAGTCGGCGTCGATGTTGATGAAGCCGAGGCGACCGGCCGTGAAGAGTAGAGGCGGCAGTGAGCGGATGACGCGCCGGCGGATCTAGTGCTTGGTGGCGCGAGGGAGATGCGGCGGCGCGGCCGAACCGAGGAGAGGAGGGGCGCCGGCGGGCGGATGTAAGGAGGAGGGAGGAGGGGGAAGCGGAGGCGGAAAGGTGAGGGGCAAGGGGAGAAGAGGAGGTGGGGATGCCTGGAGAGTGGAGACGGCGGGGGTGAGGGAGAGAATGAGGAGTGGGTCCCATGTGTCAGTTGTAGTGGAATGGATTTGAGGGATTAAATTTGAGGGGTGCTGTTGGAGTAGATGCAAAAAAACTGGGTCCTCAAAAGTAGGGGGAGCCCTCAAATGAAAAGTAGGGGCTCTGTGTTTGAGGGCTACTGCTGGAGTTGCTCTTAGGCCTTTATATACTAGTACATATATATACTCACTCCTTACATGTATTCGTCCGCCATCCGACCACTAGGGCTGGCAAAAAATCTCGGGCTCGTGAGCCAGCTCGGGCTCGTGAAGGCTTGGCTCGGCTCGTGAATGAAACGAGCCGAACCGAGCCAGCAAAAAAGCTCGGGATCTAAACGAGCCGAGCCCGAGCCAGCTCGCGAGCTGGTTCGCGAGCCAGCTTGGCTCGGCCCAACTGCCCTATGGCCCAATGGGCAATGGCCCGACGCCCCCCGAGGCCCCGACCACCCGATGCCTCCTGCCCTCCCGGCCTCCCCCACTCGGCTCTCTCCTCTCTCAGTCTCTCTTTCTCTCCTTCCCGGTCTCTCCAGTCTCCACTCACGCGCGGACGCGCCCGGCGCCCCTCCCTCTCCCTATTTCCTTCATTCCTTGCCCCGGCCGACACCGCCACCCTCTCGCGCCCGCGTCTCGGCGCCTCTACCCCGGTGCTCGGCACCTCCCCTCGGTGCTGCTCCCCCTTCACGCCGGCTCCCCGCCGCGCCGCATAGCTCCACGGCCGGATCTGTGGCCTAGGCCCAGATCTGGCGCCTAGTTCTTCCATCCCGCCCGATCTAGGGTTGGCTTGATGGGGTTTGGTTGCTATTTGCTTTGATTTCTAAGTTTGTGATTTGCTAACTTTTTGTGAGGTTTTGCCTAGGGTTAGGTTTTTGGGAGGCGGGTGACCGTGGCTGTCTCCGCCGGTGAACCGTCGCCGTTGTAAGATCGAGGAGGCCGACTAGAGGGGGGGTGAATAGGAGGTTTTAAAAATTTCGTCTAATTCTAATTAGCAATTTTAAACTTGATGGATTGATAGAGCAAGATAACACTAACACTAGCACAAGTAATCGACTAAGAGCAATAACGAAAGGTAGAGAATAACAAATGCTACTCTAACTAAGCAAGCAATCAAATAATATGAATAAAGAGCGTTGCTTGGAAGAATATGATCACAAGAGAGCAAACCACAATTTGACACGATTACTTTTTACCGTGGTGATCGGAGACTTGCCGGTCTCCCCTAGTCCACGTTGAGGTAAGCCCGAACGAATCGGACCGGCTCCACGAATGAGCCTAAACACCTCGATCACTATTGGATGCCCTTTCCCTCTCTGGGTAGGCGAGCTCCAAGCCTTCACAATCTTCCGGGCCTTCTCACAATCTTCTTGAGAAGATCACCGAAGCTCCGCCAAGCCGTCTAGGTGCCGGCAAGCACCAAGAGAATAGACCACTGCGGCTTGATCTCACTCAAGTGCTCAATGGATCAACTAGAATGCAATGCACTTGAATTTTGGGTCAACTACCTCAAATGAATGCACAAGAGAGTGAATGAGGTGTGAGAGGTTGCTCTAGACTCAAATGTATTCAATGGATGTTCAACAACATGTCCAAGTTCTGGTGGGGGTGTATTTATACCCTCACCCACCTCAAATAGCCGTTACAATAAACAATCCTGAAAATTCAGGAAATCCGGTACTACCGCAGGCAAAACCGCGGTACTACCGGACCCTAGCTGACCGGTCAGAACGGCTATGTCAGAGAGTCAGAAGTAACCGTTGGTCAATGAGTGCGGTACTACCGCCGTTGAAACCGCGGTACTTCCGGACGTCCGGAAGTTCCGCCCCAAGCCCGGTACTTCCGATCTCAACAAGACTAAGTCTTATTCTCGGCGCTCTTCTGGAAAAAACGTTCCGCTCGGGTGTCCGGAACTTCCGCACATGCGGTAGTTCCGCAGGTAAAACCGCGGTACTTCCGTTTTCCGAGAGGCTAAGTTAAAGTCCGGGCGCTCTCTGGAAATAAAGTTCCGCTCGAGTGCCCGGTACTACCGGACCTGCGGTAGTTCTGCCTAATACACGCCGGAACTACCGGATTTTCTGACAATGCACAGATTTGATTTAATTTTAATTTCTAAGTGCATGCATGATCCTAAATTGATCCAAAGGGCACATTTGAACATGATCAAGCAATCACCATGATCCCTCTTAATAGTACGGCGTCTATCCTATAATCCGGTCTTCCAACCTAACTCCAAGACCGGTAAAACAAAAATAGATACCTAAACTATTTACCTTGTCGCCCTAGAGATCTTGAATCTTCATGGGATATTTTGTGAGCCTCTTTCTCATGCTATTTGAACATATCCTTTCAAACACTTAATGCACACATTAGTCCCATATTCACATAAATTCATTAATTACCAAAACTAACATTTTTAGGGGCCTAGATGCTTTCAGCCGTACGCGGGGGGAGTACCGGTGGCTCGGCCGGGAATCCCGCAGCCGCCGCCCTCACTGGTAACCCTCTTCTCTCCTTCTTTTTACCTCTGGTGAGTGGTGACATGCTTATGGTTCCTGTGCTCTACCGTGGTGAATGCTTATGGTTTCTAGTCTATGTTGGATGAAATGGGATAATGGTAATACACGAATGGTGAGATGGTGGGGGTTTACCTGCACTGGTACTTGTGAGGAATGTTAGGGTTTGGGGCTGGTTGCGGTCGCTAGCTTGCGGTTGCTGGCTTGCGGTGGGGTGCTTGTCATGCCTTCGTCTTCTTGCTGTCGCCCGTTGGTTCCCCTCGGTGGTTGTTGGCTCGCGAGCCCACTCGACCTGGCTCGAGCAGCATCACGAGCCGAACCGAGCCCACAAAAAAGCTTTATACCCTAACCAAGCCGAGCCGAACCGAGCCTCCATTCCACCAAGCTCAGGCTCGGCTCGGCTCATTGCCACCCCTACCGACCACCAAACGGCAGGTGGCTTAGCGTCCACTCACAAAACTGCAGATAATTAAGTTGGCTAATTAGCCAGCTTAATTATATACCAAAATTCATAATTTTACTTCATATTTATTTGAATTTTTAAATATAGTAAATAAACTTAAAAATTATGAAATTTTATGCGCAGCCTTGCGACACATCTTACTTCATTGTGTAATTTTTTTAACAATTTTGTTCATCTGAATATTGCTCAAAAATTTATAAGATTTTGATATCAGTGTAGACGAGGTAGTGCGTGAGGGGGGACGACACGAACAGACTGACAATTGTGGAAAGGATGCAGTGGAAATGGAAAGATAGTAGTATCGGGCCTATATATGTGTGAAGGACAGAGGTTCACGCACAGCAAAAGATGCCAAGCATCGCATATCGCTAATTACGATTAAATTAACATAAATTAATATGAAAAATTCAGAGTACATAAAATTTCTAAAAAAGTGCATAATTAGGTCAACTGTATTGAGAGGTTTTAAATAAAATTTTGTAATTTTTAGAGCTCATTTGCTATACATACCAACTCCTACAAATATCAAAATTGTATAAATTTTTGAGCAATATGCAGAGCGGACAAAATTGTCAAAAATTACACAATGAAGTACATTGTGTCGAGAGACTGTGCATAAAATATCGTAAGTTTTTGAACTCTTTTACTATATTTAAAAATTCAAACAAATATAACGCAAAATTACAAATTTAGACAGGTAAGCCGTTTTCTGGGTCAATGAAAAGCTGACGTTTGGTGGCCGGGCGACATGCTCCTGCCGCCTAGCGGCCGGACGGCAGACGCCACATGTTACCTCTGGAGTGCTGTCACCCGGTAATAGAAGCACTATTTTTATCAATACCACATACATACAATTATTTTTGTAAATACAAATTAAAAACGCTATATATGGCAAAAATTAATCGCCAGCCCGCCGTATCCTGCATCCATCCGTATATACTTTGGCCCCGCTTAGGGTAGTGCGCTGTGTAGGCTTTTTACTGTTTTGTTTTTTTAATGTAGAGTCTAAAAAGATGCAGCAATTAAAAATATATTATAATGATTATTATTTTTTCTGAGTAATAAAATTTTAAAAATAAAATTATATTATCATAGCCAATGCAAAGGATAAGAGAAAAAATCCAAAAAAATAAAATTAAAAATCGATGCGTTCCAAAAGCTCAAAAGTAGAAGCCATTTGAAACATGCCCAAGCGTAGAATGTTATACTAGAGTGTGTTTGGTTGCCTGAATCTCCTTCGTCCTGGCTGGGTGGATCCGTATAATCTGAGAAAGAGCATGTTTGGTTGCCTGTATGAGTGGATGCAAAAATACGCCCTCATCCTGGATGGGTGGATACGCTCAAAATGAGCTTCACTGGATATCCTGGATGGGTTGATGCAGTGTATCTTATGCGGTCCCACGTGTCAGCCTCTCAGGTTTGGTAGACTGCATCCGCTCATACAGTCAACCAAACAGCATCTCACTTTTTTTTGCATCCGCTCATGCAACCTCACCAAACATCTTCTTTTTTGAAATACGATTCCACTCAGCTGTATCCGCTCAGTCCGGATATACCATACAATCTCCTTCCACGAACCAAACACACAAATTCCGCATTAATTGCGAACGGGGCTACGTGGCTACATGTACATTGGCTGGTGCACGTGCGGCCGCACGTGAGCTTGATCGGTCGCCGTTCCAACTCCCACGCTTTGCTTTGCTTCGCTTTTGCTGAGCTGACAGGACAGGACACGGCCATCACTCACTGACTGGCTGACATCCGACGTGTCGGCCTTTAATCCACATGTCACCTTCCCATTGGCTGTCCTGGTCGGCAAGTGGAGCCCGCCCACACTGATACTACTGTGTCACCTGCATGCATGCAGAATTGCACAGCTTACCTGCCCTCGCTCTCCTCTCTCCAACTTTTCAAGTTGAACAACTCTTTTGACTAGAGAGAGAGAAGAGAGGGAGAAGCAGTAGCAAGTACTAGTAACAGCAAGCCTCAGACAGTTTGGAGCTCTCAAGCAGGGGCTGTGCATGTGTAACACAGCCCCAGCACAACTGAAGCAGTGGTATACCGCACACTTGCGCTGGCTGCCCGTGCATGCATGGCTAGCTTAGGGCACGTGCAATGTGAACAAAAAAGGCCAGAGTAGAAGAGTTTTGGGGCTAAAAAAGCCGTGCAGTGTTAAGGCCCTGATCGGTTCGGTTTGAATTTCTGGTTTCGGGCTTATTTTCCATTATTTATAAATTTCGTCTTTTTCTGAACTTTTGGTTTTTTGTTGAGTTTTTTTGCCGGTTCTTTTTTCTCGTATTCGTTTGTATTATACATATTGAGCTAACATATTTTTTTATATTTTTAAATTTTTTAAATTTAATTATACTAAATAAGTCTCTGTCAGCTACAGTGTTTTCAGCCATGAGCTTTTAAGCCCAACTGATCACCACCATAGCTCAAATTGTCGCTTGCATAAGAGGTAGTATATTATCTCTTTTTATCTTCTCTCTTCTTTACATATAATTTTATTTATTTAATATAGTTAAAAAATAGCTGAAATGATATTATTAAAGGTACCTAAGTAAAAAATTGAGAGCCAGAGCAGGCCGATTTCGTATTGGCTTCTTTTCTGTAAAAAAAAGTCAAAAGGTGATGCTGATGCATGTGTTTGAGAGGAAGTAGCTAGGGCCCCATGTTTCATTCAATGCTAACTAGTTGCTGACTTGACTCCATGCGCATGTGTTGTGTTAGCTCAAGAACCTCTCTCTCTCTCTCTCTCTCTAGCGTTTGGTGAGTTCAAAGATAGATAGGAGAGAGATCGTGGAGTCCAAGCAGATCGATGAGACGACACTTTTTTTTCCGCTTGCCAATTGCGATCCTTTGGTGGAGTACAGTTTAGACCAAGGGCATTTCTTTTTATATTTTTTTGAAACGAAAGTCCAAGGGCATTTCATGTCGATGCTTCCCCAAGAGGAGGAACAGACACGTTAGTGCCACAGTACTGTCTCATTGATCAGCTCGCTCTCTCTCTCTCTCTCTGGGTGTCTATGATTCCCTGTTCCCATCGGTGAATGTATGATCTCATTCTCACTTCATTCAATACAACTGACGAGAAATGTGGCATGACATGATGCCCCCTTGACCACATATGATGGTACTTGCATGCACCTCTCTCTTATGAATATTTCATCAAATAATTAACATAATAATAAGAACAAATTCTCGTGAGGGCTAAGACACCTGTTGGCAGGGGGCAGAGTCGCTGGGTGAGCTTCACTAGGGTTCAGTCCACCCTCTGCCCTACCCCCAACCCCCCAAATAGTCCAGCCCAACAGATGAATCACGAGTTCACCGACCCCGCACACACCAAACGCACGTAAGGAGACACTCAAAGAGAGGCAGAGCTCGCAAGGTGGGGCGCTCGGCGGCGCGACGAATAGGCCGGCTGGTGGTGCGGCGGCCCGAGCCAGAAGAAGGAGGCGCAACGATTGGCTGCGCGGCGGCACGGGAGCCAGGACAGCGAGGAGCGGAGGCTGCCGGGCCGGCAAGGAGCGGACGCCGTTGGGAATGCGACCTAGGCGAGGAGCGGAGGCGGCCGACCGGGCAGGGATTGGGTCCACGGGGACTTGATCCCTAACTTAGGTTGCGACTTAGTAAGAGATGTAAATGGTAATCTAGTGTGGCGGTGTAGCTACGCTTAGTTTCTGTTCAAGCGGCTTTGCTTTTAGACTAATGACTAAGCTGTGTAAATATGGACGTGTGTAATTGTTCTCAGCAAAAGGTAGTTGGATTGCTATAAATCTGTGCATGTGCTTTTAGAGAGCTCGAATTGGGCGGTAGAAGTTAGTGGATCAGTTTTCACTTGAATGGATTAGTTAAAATTGAGAATGGGATTCGCTTTCCAAATGCCCACAAGGTGTTGTCTATCATGACCTAATTTTCCGAATGCTGAATGAAGTTCATAATAGGCATTTGCCTGTATGCTTTGTAGATTTATGTGTGATCGAATATCCATTTTCTATGAACATAATTCATCAAGAATTTTATCTTGATAATTTTACTGTAGCTGATGATGATTTATTTGATGTAATTAAATTTTAAAAATAGGTTAACCCATCATAGACAATACAAACGAATATGGGAAAAAGAACCGACAAAAAACTTAAAAAGCCAGAAAAGACGAAATTTAGAAAAAATAAAAAATAAACTAGAAGCCTAAGTCGAAATGAGTAGTGCCGTAGTGTGATTATCTTGTAGAATAAATTTGTCTTCTGATTTAAACTAGCATTTTAGTGATATGTTCTATTTATTTTGAATGTTCATGATTATTTATAATTTGTTATTGTTTCATTAAGTTTGCTATTTTTGATACGTAGATGATATATCTTTACTCACTAGAAATATATTTATATATTTTTAGATGTGTTTTCTATTATTAAGGTACGTTTGTTATATTACTCTCTTTTTACTTTACTTCTTTTCTATTTATAGATAAATTTAAATTATATAAAAATAAAATAATATATTTATATCAAATTAATTTAGTCCTTTTAAGTTTTAACGCTATCCTCTATTTCATCTGCACTTCGTCACTTTCTGTTGGATTGGAACAGCAGTACACCCCATGCGGATAAATAAAACCTTACCCCCGCCCCCCCCCCCCCCCTCCCCTTACTCGCTAACCAAGCTCACGAGCTCTCCAATGGCTTACCTACTGTCCCTAGACATCACCTCCACCGTCACCCTCCTCTTCCTCCTCTCCCAAACAACGGCCGCCGCCGACGCAACTCCCCCGTCGCAACAGCCGACGCAGCTCGCCGACGGCGCTGGCGCATTGCCGCCGGAGGAGCTGGCGGCGATCTTCCGGGCGCTGGGCGAGCTCCTCGGCGAACCCTCCTGGCCGCAACTCCACCCGCGGCCCTGCACCGACACGCCCTGGCCAGGCTTGCAGTGCGAGCTTGGCCGCGACGGCCGCCTCCACGCTGCCAGGCTCCACCTCGGCCCCGACGTCGCCAGCCCGCCGTGCCGGCCGGGGGCCACCCTACCGTCCTCCCTCCTCGCCGGCCTCCCCTACCTCCGGTCGCTCTCCCTCTTCGGCTGCTTTGTCGACCAAGAACAGCAGCGCCCGGGGGAGGCGGCCGCCGTTGTCTCCCTGCCGCCGGCGATGTTCGCCAACGGCTCGGCGCTGGAGCAGCTCGTGCTCAGCTCCAACCCCGGGCTCGGCGGGGTGATACCGGCGAGCCTGAGCGATCTGAGGCGGCTCAGGGTGCTGAGCCTGTCGCAGAATGGCTTCCATGGGAGCATCCCCAAGGAACTTGGCAGGCTGACCACGCTGCAGCAGCTCGATCTCAGCTACAACAACATCAGTGGTGAGGTATATGTACTGATTAATTGTTGATTAATTAATGCAATAAGAAAAAGATAAAGTAGCTGTTGAATTGTAGTTTAGAGTTTGTTTCTCATTTGCATTTTACAATATCTTCTCTTGGAAATTGTTTAGAGTACTCGAGTACTCTTTTTTTTAGTTTTTGCGTATTCGTTTGGAAAATAATCCATTTCTTGCCTTCTCTTCGCATGGTTTAATTTAATTCCCCATCTGCAATTTTTTTTAAAAAAAATGGTGCAACATTTCCCTTCGTAAAACTACAGTACCACAGCTCTTATTTGCTACCCATTTTAATTTCTCTGTAAAATCGAGAGGCGGACGTGGAAATTAAAATGATGACGTGGCACATGCATTTCCATGTGTACAGGTGCCAGAGGAGCTCGGTGGGCTGGCGAGCCTGTCCATCCTGGACCTGAGCTACAACAACCTCGCCGGCGGCATCCCGGCGAACCTTGGCACCCTCCGCCTCCTCCAGAAGGCCGACCTCAGCCACAACTGCCTCGCCGGCCGCGTGCCGCCGGAGCTGGGCCAGCTCCGGAACCTCGTGCTCCTTGACCTGGGCTGCAACGCGCTCACAGGCCCGCTGCCAGCGTCGCTCGCCGGCCTCGGCGGCAGCCTGCAGTACTTGCTCCTCCAGGACAACCCGATCGGCACTGCGCTTCCCGCGGCGCTGGTGGGGTCGCTGCGGCGGCTGCAGGTGCTGGGCCTGTCCGGGTGCAACCTGACCGGGCGGATCCCGGAGCCGGCGTTCGCGGCGCTGCGGAACCTGACGGCGCTGTCGCTGGACCGAAACCGGCTTGACGGGCCGATTCCGGCGGGGCTAGGCGCTCTGCCGCACCTGGGGCAGCTGAACCTGAGCCAGAACCGGCTGGCCGGGGAGATCGGGCTGCCCAGCGAGTTCGTGGCGCGGCTGGGGAAGCGGCTGGACGTGCGGGACAACGGCGAGCTGTGCATCGGCAGGGAGAGGTACGGCGACCTGTCCGGCTACCTCGCGGCGCCGCCGTGCGCCGCTGGATCGGGTGGCGCGGGGAAGGGGTCGCCGGCGGCGGACGGGGAGAGCTCGGCCGCCGGGAGGGGGAGCGCCGTCAGAGCCGCGTGGATATTTTGTTTCGCGTCTGTGTTTGCCGCCGTTTCGTGAGGTGCTTAGCTTAATCGGGTTGTTAATCTTGTAATCTGTAACGGTTTGACGGGTGGGTGGCACGCACGCAGACGCAGGTTGTGTTGACTGTTGAGCTGCCAACTCATTCACTCTCATAACTCGTTTAGCTTAAAAAAACTCTTCTCACTCAGAGCAAGTATAATAAGAGGCTATTAGTGGGCTGTATGCTGAGGTGGAGAAGATAGAGGAGGAGAGAGAAGAGAGGTGGGTTGTAAGGGCATCTCCAATGGTCTGAGTCAGCTAGCTATATGTATGTACACATCAGCATATATTCTATGTGGAGGAAAGAGAGTATGCAAAAAAAATCGAGCCAGCTCTTCCTTAGAGCAACTCCAGTAGTAGCCCTCAAAATAGGGCCCCTACTTTTCATTTGAGGGCTCCCCCTACTTTTGAGGGCCCTGTTTTTTTACATCTGCTTCAACAGCACCTCTCAAATTTAAGCCCTCAAATTCATTTCACTACAACTGACACATGGGACCCACTCCTCATTCTCTCCCTCACCCTGCCGTCTCCAGGCGTCTCCGTCGTCTTCGGGCACGCTGTCCACGAGCGCCGCAACGCCTTCGGCCGCGAGCTCGCCGAGGAGTCCCCCGCCCCCACCGCCGACGTCGTCATCCCCGTGCCGGATTCGGGGTTCTACGTCGCGCTCGGCTTCTCGCAGGTGTCGGGCCTCGAGTTCCAGCAGGGCCTCATCCGGTGGCACTACAGCGGCTGCAGCTTCATCCAGCCGTCGCAGGCCATCCGCGACCTCGCCGTCAAGCTCAAGCTCGCGCCCGTACGCGGCGTCATCACGGGCAAGAGCGTGGTCGTCGTCGATGACTCGCTCGTGCGCGGCACCACCTCCAGCAAGATCGTGCGCCTGCTCCGCGACGCCGGCGTGCGCGAGGAGCACATGCGCATCGCCAGCCCACCGGTCATCGGCTCCTGCCTCTACGGCATCGACACGCCGAGCGAGGGGGCGGCGGGGGAGGGGGCGGTGGGGAAGGCGGGGAGTCGGGGACGGCGGGGAAGGGGGCGGAGGCGGCGGTGGAGGGGGTTTGAGGCGCCGGGGAAGGGGGCGGCGGTGGAGCCGGGCGCGGTGGGGGCGGCGGTGGAGGCGGCGGAGGCGGAGGGGGCGGAGGCGCCGGGGAAGGGGAAGGGGGCGGTGGGGAAGGCGGGGAGTCGGGGCAGGCGGGGACGGCAGGGGAGGGGGCGGCGGCGGGGGAAGGAGCAAGGAGGGAGGCGGACTAGCGGAGTGGGAGGGAAGGGGACGGGCGGAGGCGGGGATTTTTCAGCGAGGCGGGAAAAACGGAAGAATGAGAGCCAGAGTAGGGGCCCCCTGGGAATGAGGGCTGAAGGGGAGATTTGAGGGCTCCTCAAATTTGAGGGCTCTAGTAGGGGCCCTGCTGGACCTCTATTTTTACCTCAAGCCCTCAAATATGAGGTTTGAGGGCTCAAGTAGGGGTCCTGCTGGAGTTGCTCTTAAGCACTAGTCTATAACGCCAAACGAGGCAGCCTCTATAAATTCTGTGTGTGCATGTAAGCATCAAATAGCTATCCTTATAGATAGTTCTTTAGAATGCTAGTTTTAGTGTGTACTATATAGATGATGTGAAAGTCTTATAGTTAGTTGCTAGCTATAACCATTGGAGATGCCCTAAGAGCAAGTCTTATAATACAGCCTTCAGCTGGCTGTATGAATACTTATAGCTCACTTTTCAGCCTACTCATATAGTAGTTACAGCCAGCTGAAGGCTGTATGACCTACCCCTTCCTCTCACAAAGTTTCTTGGTTCTTGTGCTTCAGCTGGCTGTAAGCTTACAGCCCACCTCTCTTCTCTCTCCTCCACCTCAGCATACAGCCAGCTTACAGCCTCTTATAATACTTGCTCTAAGTTTACAGCCAGCTAAAGCACAAGAACCAAGAAACTTTGTGAGAGAAAGGGGTGGGTCATACAGACTTCAGCTGGCTGTAAACTACTATATGAATGGGCTGATAAGTGGGCTATAAGTGTCCATACAGCCAGCTGAAGACTGCATTATTAGCCTTGCTCTCAGAATGGATGGGTGGGTTTTCAACCTGTGCGTTTTGGCTTATGCCATTAAAATTCTGGTTGTTTGTGAGGGTATGAATACTGACAGGTTGTGTTGTCTGTTCTATGTGATTCTAACTAATATAGTTAAAGTTAGCGTAGTATTTATTACAATTGACTTGTAGATTTTGTCTTATAAAATTGTATCATTTAAAAGTTAGTTATTGTATAAAAATCAAAATCTATAAACATTAAGATGTTGCTCGGTTGGGCTGAAATAAACTGGTTTATGGTTGAAATTACACTGTAGTTGGTTGAAATTACATTATAGCTGATGGTGGTTTATTTGGCGTAACTAATTTTAAAAAAATAAAAATAGAAAAAAATATGTTAGCCAATCATGGACAATGCAAAGAAATACGAGAAAAAAGAACTAGAAAAAACTAGAAAAAGGCTAAAAAGTTAGAAAAAATAAAATTTAAAAATAATAAAAAAATAAATCAAAGTTAGAAATTTAAGCTGAAACCAGCGGGGAAGTCCAAAAGAACGAGCTGTACGTTGAATCTGCCTAGCATCATCAACACAAAACCCCTGCCGCCGAGGTGCACTGTCTCTCGCAAGACCACCCTATGCATGTGGCACGTTCAGATACAAATACGACACATCTGAATCTAGTGCCATGCACACACGCTTGGACATACTTAGGGTCTGTTTGGGAGAGCTCCACCACTAAAAATGTGGATCTGGAGCAGCAGCTCCACCATGGATCTGGGATCCCACCATGGAGTGTTTGGCTTGTACAGCAGCTCCAGATCCACGAAATTGAGGTTTTGGTGGGAATGACCACTTTTTGTGGGATGGAGTGTGTAACCAGTGGCATTGGTGGGTAATTACCACCGAACTTCACGGTGGAGCACCCCTTGAGGAGCTCCATGAAATCCATGGATCTGGCCCTCAGATCCAGGATTTTGGTGGATCCAGATTTCGCGGAGCTAGAGCGTTTGGGTAAAATTTCGTAAAATGGAGCTATTTTTCGTGGATCTGGAGCTGGTGGAGCTCTCCCAAACAAACCCTTAACATGACAAAATTAATCCCAACATGCCACGCTGCCGGAAACCTGCCGCCGAGCCGAGCCGCCGCCGGGGCCGAACGGGATTCGTTCAAGAGAGAGCGCATGAAACTCGTAGCGAACTCGACGGCGGGCAGTGTACGTGCAGCCATGCATGTTAGTTGTTGGATACAACGGGGTTACGCATGCATTTTTCGTCTGCATTTCAAGCATCTTCTCTACGTCCGAGTACGTGCGCCTGGGTCCAACCGTCAGTCACTTTACTTTTGCTCTCGTTTGGACTGGAGCCAACGAATCTTTCCAAGTTCGTACGCGCAACATGTATCCTTGTTCCGTTCCTCCCCTTTAATTTGGAGATTTGTGCAGTGTTTGTTTCTAGTTCGAGCTTGTCGCTTGCGACGACACAGGTTCTGCCGGATTGAGGCCGACTACACGCAGGCGCAGCAAGATCAGCCACGCGAGTTGCGTCCGGAGCAAAAAAAAGTCTTTCCATGAAAAATTCGGCTATTTTTTGAGACAAAATCCATCAAATTTTAAAACCATTGAATTGAATAAAGATCCAACATTTCATACCTATCCCAAATCTTATAAAATATCCTAACCCTAACCAACTCTTCCCATCCCCTACAAGCAAGCGTTGCCACTCGCCTCCTCACTAGCGTCGTCCTTGGTGCCGGCGAGGCCCGCCGGCAAACATCTCCCTCTGTGGCTGCCTGTGCCACCTGAAAGCATCTAGACCCCTAAAAATGATTTTGGTAATTAATGAAATTATGTGAATATGGGACTAACGTGTATTTTGAGCAAGTGAAGGGTTAGTTCACATATGATCGACAAGATGCAAGCCAAAGAACTCTTATGAAGACTAGTAGTGTGCCCGTGCTAACGCTACGGTAAAATACAAAACAAGATAAAATTTGTAAAAAATAAAACGAACAATCAGATTCATTAAGATTCACGTCTCATATATTGTATAACCAAATATTTTTGTCACATAATGAATGCCACATAACGACTGATCTTTTGAGGAGACGACAACATCATTGGACTCACCCACCGACGACTTTCTCTATCCCCACATTGTTTAAACTTGAGGCATTTTTGTCACATAAAGAAATATGAAACACAGTAAGGAAATAAGTATTTGTGGACTATTAAAGAAAGCTCTCAAATCATATCCATTTTGACTTTAATTTGAGGGAGTTGATATTGGAGGCATACCAATGACTGATGTCTGGTTGCAAGTACAATTTGTCACTCACAAATTGTTGCTTCATTTTCTCCTCGAGAATATAACCCTGCCAAATACAAGTGAATTGCATCAATCACAAAGACTCTATGCAGTGTGGACCAAGTGAATACTCTGAACTTAGTGTTTATCCGATGCAATATGTCAGCTACATCATCACTATAACCACATTAGCCACATAAACTAAACAGTAAACACCATGTGTTTATGAGAAGAGCTGAAATTGCAATTGATAAGGAAAATAATCTTTTTTGTGGCACCATATCATGCTGGCTAATAATAACCTTAAGGGTGCATGCAATTAAAAATCCTTTCAGTTAAGAGTATATACTATATAAAAGGACACTTGATGCAATGCAGCCAAATTTGGCAAACTGAGATGGACACTTCATAAGAGACAGTGAAATAAGTTTCACACATGCAGCAAATTACTGTTAATACACAGTTACTGCCATGAAATAAAAGAATTTCAAATGGTATAAGAAAATTAAGACAATTTTAATTTTTAAGTAGCTGAAATATCTTGTCTCACCTCAATGTCAAAACAGAACTGTTCTTTTCCAAAGTTCACTGTTACCCTGATTTCAAATATTCAAATAATCAGACCCTACGAAAATTAAGCAATCACACATAGTGCATGTAATTCTGAACATCTCATAATAGCTTGAGGTAGGTAGTTGATACATAAGGTGAAGGCAGGTTCAATAAAAATAGCTAATATAAGCCTAACTCGGTAGCACTTATTAGTTCTTACATCAATCACAAATTTAACCAATGAGCATAACTTGCTGCATCTTATTATATGCTGAAGCTACAAATCTGAAAAATGTAATTATGAACATCACATAATAGCTTGAGGTAGGTAGTTAATACATAAGGTGAAGGCAGGTTCAATAGAAATAGTTAATATAAGCCTAACTCGGTAGCACTTATCAGTTCTTACATCAGTCACAAATTTAATCGATGAGCATAACTTGCTGCATCTTTATATTCTGAAGCTACAAATCTGAAAAACAATTAATTACTAATTAAATAGAAGTTATGTCTATGCAGTAAACAGAGAGTTAACTGGTGTTACTATTGAAGTATAGGATTTGGAACATGATGTGTTTTAGTGAAAGGGAAAATCATCTTCAATTTGTAGCTCTTGTGAATGAAGAAGCAAAAAATAAATGAGTAAATTGTGCTTTGCCCTGGATATTTCAATCCAAGTTGCAGAAAACTACATGTTTGCAAATATTTGAACTTAAGCCCATGTTTCTGCAACTCAGGTCGATATACCTGGGGTAAAATGCAGTTTGTATTTAGCATTTCTATTTTCACTAAAAAATAATCACTTTAAAAAGAGGCAACTGACTCTTCATCCTGGCTATGAACTGCAATGGTAGGATATAGCGGGCCTTTAATATCTTTTGGAAAGGCTCCAACCAGAGATCCATTTTTCCTGCAAGATGCTACATGTAATTAGATTACACTGCAGCATACTATTCCAAAATAAAGTAAACAAGGTGAAGGGCTTGAGGTGTAGAACAAGAAACAAGCATATGGTACACTTCAAGCTGAGCATACAAGAGTGACATGCCAATACCAGAAGGTCGAAGATGCAAATCCAAAACAACCATTTTTTTTTCAAATCCAAGATTCAATATGCAACAGCTGTAGTGCTGATTTTTTTTCACAATTGAGACGGTTTATGATGAATGTACCAACAAAATATACTTATTCATCTTATGTCAAAGTTCAGCCCACAAGTCAAAAAAATGAAAGACGGTAACTTGAGAAAATCTATAAAAATACAACATCTCATACAAGATTAATGAATAGGCAATCAAACAAGCAAACACTGTCAATTTGTCAAGAATTACCAAACTTACGTGAAGAAAAATTCGTGTGATAAATAGTTTATGCCAGCGCCAATTGTGTCACCAGATGGGTAAAGATAGCCATTATCACCATGGTATCCACAACTGTTAGACTCCTAGCTAGACAGAACAAAGAACAGACAGGAAAATCGACAGGAAAATTTCATTGAATAGAAAGCACTAAAATTCCACATCCGTATCCGCAACGCCGCCGCCTCCTCCCCCCAGTCATCTAGCCCGTCACCGGTCATGCCGTCACCGCCTCCTCCGCCTACGGCCTTCTTGAGTAGGCGCTTCCGGGGCTTGGACGAGGAGCCGGCGCCGTCGTCGCCGTGCACGGGCGTGGGGGAGCGGTCGCGGTTCCAGTCGGCGCCTCCGCCGTCGTCGCCGAGGTCGTCCTCGAGGTCGTCGTAGGGCTGCGTCTCAGGCGAGGGGTCGCGGGCGTCGGCGCGGGGTGGGGAGGAGGCGGCGGCGGCGTGGGGTGGGGGAGGAGGAGGCGGCGGCGCAGGGTGGGGAGGAGGAGGCGGCGGCGCGGGGTGGGGAGGGGGAGGCCGGCGGCGGTGGAGGAGGAGGGAGGGGAGGAGGCGGAGGAGGGGTGGGGGAGGAGGAGGCGACGGGGGAGGGGGCGGCGGAGGAGGCTGGCTGGAATGCAGTACTCTCCAAAACAAAAAGGACTGGATGGGTGAGTAGGATCAAGTAAAGGCTTAATTATTCAGAACTACTATTACTATGATGACTACAAGTTGGTGACCAATTCCTGTCACAAGCTGCATGCGCTGCAGGTTGTGAATTTTCTGAGTTCAGCACATTGATTGTATTTATATAAACTTGGGCGATAAAATTAATCATAGGAACTTATGTTGATTAATCTTTTCTACTGTTTTGAACTCCTAATTCCCAGGTAACATGAATTCGGAACATAAAAAGGGGGGGAAACAATCCCCATTACCTTTGTAGGCACTGGAACTATCTCATCCTTGAA
Organism: Dendrocalamus latiflorus; assembly: GCA_017311315.1. Classification (NCBI taxonomy): domain Eukaryota; kingdom Viridiplantae; phylum Streptophyta; class Magnoliopsida; order Poales; family Poaceae; genus Dendrocalamus; species Dendrocalamus latiflorus. The sequence goes on along the minus strand of CM029636.1, from coordinate 1,632,989 downwards.
TTTTCCAGAAGCTGTGGCTGCAGCAGCTCTCCTATGAGACTCAGCCTGTTAAAAAGGCAAACTTTAATAACCTTTTTAAATAAAGGAAGCAATGGGGAAAATTAAACACAATGCATGCCCGAGGAAGTTAGGAACTCACAGCAGCCTGATCTTGCTCTTGTCTGGTTACACCATATCTATTAGCAACATTTTCAGATGTTATTCCCATCGGCAGAAGACAATCTTGTGCTTTCTGGAATTCATTTACCTGCAAAGAAGAATGTGTTATTAAGGCACAAGCAGAGTATCTACAGCAACATACAGGGTGCTTATAAAAATCCATACTTTGGGGTTTACTTGCCCTTCCCAACCAATAGAATTTAATGACATGGATTCCAGACCTGCACCGATCCCTGTTTTGACGAAAAACTGTAATTCAGCACCTCAAAATGAAGCAGCTATGTAGCAATATTAGTATAAGCATATTGCAATTACCTATGTCATAGAAACCAGCCTTTATAGCAGCAACAACATCAGCTACTGCCTGTAGCCCAGACGAACATTGCCGGTTCACAGTTCTAACAGGAACGGTTTCTACATCAATGAAAAGTGAATCGAGGAAACAGAATCAGTGTCCATAAGAACGAAGCCCTCTTCTTCATGTGAGGGTGACATGATTACAAACGTAGGATTTACCAGGAAATCCAGCATAGAAAGCTGCCATCCTGCATTCGTTTGCACGCTGAGAACCTGGGCCTAACACCGTCCCAACTACAATGTCACCAATTTCACCTGGGTTGATTCTAGTGTTGTCCAGAACAGCCTATATGTGGAAAAAAAATAAGCAAGCAACAGACTGAGAACGTACGTCCTTTTAGATTTGAACGAACCGATGAATTGTAGCATGAAGGGCCAATATGACAAGTGCAAACCTTAAGGACAACAGTGAGAAGGTCCTCTGGGTATGTATCCTTGAAACCTCCTCGCTTGGCCTTGCATATGGGTGTCCTGTAGGCACTGCGGGTGACACAATATAGAAGAAAGTGATTAGAACAAAAGTCGTCTTCTCATCCGTCGATGAATTTAGACATGTCACATGTGGCATAATCATATTGCAAGCACTAAAACATGGTAGGCACTCCCATAAAGAACAAAGCTTTGCTATTCGAGAAAGGTGTGTCTTGTCTTCCGACTTTGTGAGCTCAGCCAGCGGTGGAGCAGTAGACTTGGATTCAAGTGTTCTTTTTTGTTCTTCTCATAGAATAGAATAGCTAACTTGATCTAGCATACTTGTTGTACTTGTACGGTAGTAAAAGGTTATATAGCCCGTGAAAACAGATCAGTTCTCTAATAACTGAAGTCGACACAATTGTCGGTCCAGTCCTCTAAGAGGCTGTAAGCTCCAGAACTATTTTCCTTTCTTGTATTTGCCATTAGCGCGCGCATACAATTGGCAAGCTTAAGGGTTTCCCTAGAAACAAAAGAGGAGGAGAGAAGAGATGCATAGAGATAAATAAGGATGCATCGACGGGTGGGTACGGTTCGACGAGGCTTACGCGACAACGACGACGTCATCTCCGAAGGAGAAGCTCCTCTGGTAGGCGGCGCTGTCCCCGGCCGCGCATGCCGACGCCTAAGCACCACCAGATCAGCGGATTCGTTAATCTCGACGCGCAGAACAGGAGAACACGAGAAGAAGAAGAAGATCGCAGGGAGGAAGAGGGGAAATCGGGAACTCACGGAGAGGGGAGGCAGGGGGTGATGCGGGGAGGGGAGGAGGTGGGCGAGGAGGACGCGCTGCCGATCGATGGCTTTCTCAAGCGGTTGCTGCCGAGGTCCGGGGCGGCGGATCTGCGGGCGGAGGAGGAGGTCTCCATGGGGGCGGCGGAGGCGCGCATGGTGGGCGGCGAGCTAGGGTGCGGGAGGCATGGGACAGTTAGGGTTTGCGAGAGAGGGAGAGGCGGCTTGGCTTTGGCGAGTCGAGTCGAGTCGGGTGGGGAAATTTTTTCCTTTCTTTTTTTTTGTGGGTTTAATAATGTGTATGATCCGAATGATTTTGGCCTTAGGATCTTCAATGAGTAAGAGAAGAAGACTTTGGGAGAGATCTAGGCCATTCATTTGTATGAAGTTGGATTACTTTGGTACACAAATCTGGGTGGACTTAGATTAGGCATGACTGTGGGGGTGGTTGAGGGGGTGGATTTAGTAAAGAAAATTTTGGTGTATTATAGAGTAAGGGTAGATCCAAAATTTGGCTCAAGGCAAAGATACACGTAGCGTAGGATCTATTTTATTTTTACCGGTCTTGGAGAATGGTGGAAGACCGGATTATAGGATAGATGATCGTACCATCAAGGGGGATCTTGGCTAGTACATTGAAAACATAGTTCTAGTGCCATTTGGATTATCTTGTGAATCTTGCATTCATGAAAATTCAATTTAAAAACTAAGTTTGTGCTCTGTCTGGACGAGCGGTAGTACCGCGTATTTCAACGTCAGTACTACCGGCGAGCAGTAGTACCGCGCCAAAATGCGGTAGTACCGCAGGGCGGTAGCTCTGCTTCTGGAGCAGAACCTTTTTTCCAGAGAGCACCCCTCGAACTCGGTTGAATCTCCGCGGAACGGAAGTACCGGCCGTTTCAACGTCGGTACTACCGCTTCGAGCGGTAGTACCGCATTCTTAAGCGGTACTTCCGGATCCCGGAATTACCGGAGTTTTGAGCGTCATGATTTTTCCAGAGAGCATCTCCGGTTGGTCTCGAATTTTAACCAGACCGGAAGTACCGACATTCACAACGTCGGTACTACCGCAGGAAGCGGTAGTACCGCACCCAGAGCGGTACTTCCGAAGTCCGGTTGATCCGGAGCCCAAGCGGATCAAGATTTCCAGAGAGCGCCAAAACTTGGGACCTTTCTGAGTTTGGCTGGAGCGGTAGTACCGCGCCGACTTTGCGGAACTACCGGCAAGCGGTAGTACCGTAAATGTCAACGGCGGAAGTACCGCGCCGCCAAATCCAACGGTCACTGCTCACGTCTGACAGAGCCGTTCTGACGCAAAGATTTGGGAGCGGTAGTACCGGCCCCAGAAGGGCGGTAGTACCGTTCATCCTGATTTTTGCGGGAAATTGTGTCAAACGGCTAGTTTTGGTTGGTGGAGGCTATAAATACCTCCACCACTGCACAAGTGCATTTTTTAGAGACTTATTGCACATTTCTTGAGCCCAAGAGCATTCATTTCACCTCAATTCTTCCTTTGCACATCAAAGTGAGGTGGTTGAGCATTTAGTGCTAGATTTCAATTGCAAATCCATTTGGCACTAGGTTTGCATTCAAGCGAACACCGGGATCCATTACTCTTAGTACTTGCCGGCACTTGGATGATCCGGTGGAAGTTGGTTCGGTGATCTTCTCAAGAAGATTGTGAGAAGACCCGGCAATTGTGAAGGTTGGAGCTCGCCTACCCGGAGAGGGGAAGAGCTACATTAGTGATCGAGGTGCTTGGCTCAATTCGTGGAGCTGGTCCGATTCGTCCGGGCTTACCTCAACGTGGAGTAGGGGAAACCGACAAGTTTCCGATCACCACGGTAAAAATATCGGTTGTGTCTCTTGTCTCTTTAGCTCTTGTTTATTTGCTTCATTGTGATCTTTTAAGTGCTTAAAGCTAAGTTGACTAAATTGTTAACTAGGATTGCATATGATTAATTGCTTTACGTCATTGTCATTTAAATTGTGAAGAATTAATCGAGTGAACAAGAAAAATTTAAAACCTCCTATTCACCCCCCTCTAGTCGGTATCCTTAATCCTACACCACCGCCATCCATTGACAGTCCGTTGCCACTCTGGCATCCCTCTAAATCCGATGGCCACCGGTGAAACCCACCCCCTAGCGGCCAGAGAAGAAGACGACGGGAAGCCTCGTCGAATCTTTACCGGAGATGAAGATAGAGGTGGGTGGGAGTACGAACCTTGGATCAAATCGAACGGTACGAAATTTGGCCAATTTCTCCTAGAAGAATAGTTGAATGTCGTGTAACACTTCCAAAAAAAAATCCTTTACAAAATCTTATAGATAGGTCACTCAATGTGAGCGTAGCGATGCACACTAGAAAAGGAACGAAACAAAGGAACATATTGTCCAAACTAAACTAGGTTTGCAGAGAGACCAGGGCATTAAGCAAACAGAGGCAAGGCCGTCTGAATATTTAGCAACCCCTGGAGTGTAGCACGCGTGCTTTGGAATTCGCCCAGATCCCTCTCTGGGCCCAGCCCAGTAGCATCGGCGCTCGTAGTTTCGGGCTGTGACGCTCTAATCTGTCGTCGTCATCCCTGAAGCGATAATAAAGCCCAAGAGAAGAAGTAACGGCCCAGTGTTTTGGGCCATCCCGCCTGAGTGGACCAGGCCCATCCAAACGTCGATGCAACCGAGGCTCCCCTACCTCCGCGTCCCACGCCAGCCTGCACCCGGTCCATACGCCTCTCCACGTGGCGCCCGCCGTCCAAGTGAACCCGCCTCTTCCTCGGCCCATAGACTCCGTCCACGACCCTTCCTTTTCTCCGTAGCGTCGCGAGCTCACCTCGTGCTCTCCGCCGCATCCCCTCGCTTCCTCCTCCTCCTCCTCACCGCCACTTCGCCCAAAGCGAGCAGCACACGACGCCGCCCCGTATAAAAGCTCTCCTCCGCGCGCCTCGTTCAGAACGTGACTCGGACTAATGGCCGCCGCTGCCGCCTCGCTGCAAGCCACGGCGGCCGCGCTGCACGGCGTCGGCGCCGGCGCCGGCGCCTCCTCCAAGCCCAGATCCGCGGCACCAGGTACGCCCCCCGAATCCTCGGCACCGCGTGGGGCGTAGTCTCTCTGCTCCTGCGAAGCGACTGACGTGCCTGTGACAATTCACCCATGTAGTGGCGAGGAGCGTGCGCGTGGCCGCCGCGGCGAAGGGATCGGGCTCGTCTCGGCTGGTGGCCCGCGCCGCCGCCGCGGTTACGTACCAGCTTCTTCTCCTTCTCCTCCTGTCGGGACTTGCTATTGTGGTGCCCTCGCGCTGCGCGTACTGATTCCCCCCTGGGGGATTGCTGTGTTTGCAGGCGAAGGCGGATGAGGCGGCGGCTGCGGGCTCCAAGTCGGGCGGGTAAGATTTGTGCTGCGATAACATAGTTAGTAACATGCGGTTGCTTTTGGGAAAGTATCTGGAGTGATTCGGATTGGGCAAATAGTTCAGCTTATCCCTCGGATGGGATCGTATGGGTGGCGGCATAATTTGCCGGATAGTGCCCCTGCTTGATGATTGTCGTCTATTTATGGATTATGCTTGGTAGGAATAGAACTAGAAGTCCTGCTTTCTGCAGCTGTAATGGGTCATGGTCATTGGTGCCGGCACATTGTTAGTCTGAAATTTGACTGCTTTGCTGTGCGCCTATGCTTTAGCTTTGGTGGAAGTAAGATTGGATTTCTGTAGTTTAGTTGTGTTAGCTGGGAGACATGAACAGAGTGAAGCCTGTGTTATGCTTTAATTAACCCCAGTTTGGAGCAAGTCCAGTTGTTGCTCAGGTACACATTTGTTGCGGTCATTCATCAGTACAAAAAAACAGAATGTTTGCAATTTTATGAAAGCATCATCCTGGTTTCTCAAGGTATTAGATGCCAACATTCATAGAGATTATCCGACAATAGAATTGTAACATTGCATTGCATCATCTGCTATTTTGCTTCGACTCCAGAGGAGGAGAAAGCTCGACGGGGGAGAAGTAGCTCGACCCCAGGGAGGGAGAAGTAGCTTGACCCCAGAGGGGGAGCCCCTAGTCGAGTAGATGCCATTGAGGCAAAGTGAAGCTCGCCGAGGCAAAGCCATCGAGGCAGTGTTGAACAACACTGAGGTTAAGCTATCGAGACATGTTGGAGCTTGCTAAGGTGAATCCATCACACTAGGGAAGCTCCTAGTCGATGAGACGTCCTTGAGGCGAAGCGAAGCCCGGCTGAGGCGGAACTGTTGAGGTCGAGTTGAACCACGCCAAGGCTAAGCCATCGAGGTGTGTTGGAGCTCACCGAAGTGAATCCATCGCACTAGGGGGAGCCCCTAGTTGAGGAGACGCCGTCGAGGCCGAGTTGAACCATGTTGATGCTAAGCTATCGAGGTGTGTTGGAGCTCACCGAGGCGAATCTATCGCACTAGGGGGAACCCCTAGTCGAGGAGACGCCGTCAAGGTCGAGTTGAACAACGCCAAGGTTAAGTCATTGAGGCGTGTTGGAGCTCACCGAGGTGAGTCTGTCGAACTAGGGGGTGCCCCTAGTCGAGGCGACTCCATCGAGGTGAAGCGAAGTCTGGTCGAGGCGAAGCCATCAAAGCCGAGTTGAACCACTCCAAGGCCAAGTCATTAAGGCGTGTTGGAGATCACCGAGGCGTACCCATCGAGCTGGGGGGGGGGGGGGTAGTCGAGGAGATGCCATCGTGGTGAAGCAACGTTCGGTCGAGCCAAAAGCTGTCAAGTCCGAAGTGAACCATACCGAGGCCAAGCCATCGAGGCATGTTGGAGATCACTGAGGCAGATCCATTGCGCTAGGGGAAGCCCCTAGTCGAGGAGATGCTGTTGAGGCAAAGCCGTCGAGGCCGAGTTGAACCATGTTGATGTGAATCCATCGAGTTGGTCGAAGCCTCTAGTCGAGGAGATGCTATCTAGGCGAAGCGACGTTCGGCCAAGGCAAAGCCATCAAGACCGATGTGAACCAGACAGAGGCTAAGCCACCAAGCCGTGTTGGAGCTCGCTGAGGTGAGTCCATCGAACTAGGTGGAGCCCATAGCTGAGGAGACATCATTGAGGCGAAACGAAGTTCGGCTGAGGCAAGAACCATTGAGGTAGGGGCAGCTCGAGGGGTTCGTGGGCAGTTTGGGGACCTTCACGGGGATGGTCCGGACGTCCCCATGGCAAGGCGAAAGCCCCCTTGAGAGTGGCCCAAACGGCGAGGGGCGAATCCCCAGGGGAGGCTGGGTGTCGCAAGATGGAGCCCTCCGGGGTAAGCTGGGGACTCGAAGCAGCGTGGACTCGAGGGAGTCTGGGGGCCTCGGGGTGGTGCGGACCCGAGGGAGGCCTGGGCCTAGCTGACACCTAAGGTCCCGCGCCGAAGCAAGTGGGAGAAGAAATTTGGGGTCCCCGACGCTCACTTCTAGGAGGAGCCCGCGCGCACACACTTGAGCGGACAGGGGTTCGTCCGAGTCGTCGAAAGCCGAGACCATCGGGGGGATAATGTGTGACGGAAGGCGCAGTGTCGCAGTGCCTTGGAGCCAGCTGAGACGAGGGCCCGGGGACGCCCTGGGTGGTGACCCTGACGGACTTGGGGAACCTAGGGGACGACCCATGAGGCAAGTGTAAGGGACATCTCCGCGCGGACGGAGCCCAAGGCTGAGTCTCCATGCGGATGGGGTTAGTCCGGGGCATCTACGCATGGACGGAGTCCGGAGGGCCTTCGGGATGGCACAGAACGCCCAACGACCTTCTATGCCTTCATCTTCTTATGCGACATGGCTTCTCGCTCAAGTCCCCGCAGACAGCGCCAACTATCATTGGTATGAGTCCGGACAGTAAACTAAGAAGCACTCTCGGTCGAATACGAAGACAGCTGAGGATGTAGAGGGACTCAAGGAGAAGCACCAAAATGATCCAAGTGTATTCAATATGAATGTCTAGAGTTACAAATGACATTCCCTCTCCTATTAGTCTATCACAAGAGGTCCTATTTATAGGGGGGAGAGGGAGACGAGTGGAGTTACAAGTTTGCCCTCGGGGTCTAGCTTATTCCTAGGGGTATCTATGTCATTTGCCCCATGTGGCCCCGCCACATCCGAAACTCTGGGGGTGGTTCATGTGTAGCTTCGGACTCCGTCCGGGGTTGGCCCTGGACCTCCCTGGGGTCGGCCTAGAGCCCTCTGAGGTTGGTTTTGCGTACCTTATCAGAGGTTGGCTCCGAACCCCTCCGGGGCTGGTTTCGCGGACCTCGCTGAGGTTGATCTTGCGAACCTCGCCAAGGAAGATTCGTGGATTTGGCTCGGAATAGACCCTTCAACGAGTGTCGTCGCTCTGAGGTAGTTGTGGGCCCGAGGTGGCGTGGGGACCCTCCAACAACTAACATTTATTACCATGTGTTGAGTTGAATGTATGAGGGTGTTCGTATTGGTTTCTGCTTCTGATTTCTTTAAGCCAGGAGCCAATATGAACACCTGACTTCTTAAAGTGGCTTCTCTATTTCTCCCGCTCCCATCTCACTTCGAGGATAAGGCAAGGGTCACGGGTGCATCACGCACCCGACTCCTCTCACTCCTGTCTCGCGTACGCATCTTTTCCTCACTTTTCTCACCGCTCTCACCCTTCTAAAAACCACTTCTTTTAGCCATTGCTATCCATTTTCAGTCAAAAGCCATCAGCCGCAACCAATATGAACACCACCTATATTCGAGAAATTTCGATATTTGACACTGAATACGTGCGCCTCTCAACTTTTAACCCCCAATTCGCACGTCTTTGAAAATTTAACCCTATCACTGCGAATTCTTTTGATTCAAGGGATTCTCCTCATTTTCTCTCCTTTTCTATTTTGACACTTGTCGCTGCGAAAATGAGGAGAATCCCTTGAATCAAAAGAATTCGCAGTGACAGGGTTAAATTTCCAAAGGCGTGCGAATTGGGGGTTAAAAGTTGAGAGGCGCACGTATTCAGTGTCAAATATCGAAATTTCTCCCTATATTCTGCATCAACAGATTGGCAGTGGAGATTAATTCTGTGTTATTATTAGGTGGGCCAGTACCCTTGGACACTTCCATTCAATTGCCATGTGTTGATGCGTTGAATGTATATCCTGCATCAGCAGATCTGAAACTTTATGAACTCCTGTTCCACTTGGTCAACTTTTGTACTGTTTGAAATGTTGATATATTTATTATGAGAAGTCTAAACATTGCTGACGACCACTTTGACTCAGCTTGCCTTTACAATATATGATTAGCTTGTCTTCAGATTGGCTCTATGTGAGGAAGCAAAGTCACTAATTACAATTTAAAAACTTATATGCAAGAGTCATGTTAACCAGTTATAGGTGTGAATGTGGAAATAGTAAGGTATATCTTTAAAGTGACAAGTCTTACCAGGCAATGCTTTCATGTGATGAGCATGTTTGTGCGATCTGAATTTACTAGTTTGCAGCCAGTTGTCAATAGGAAACAATCTTGAACTTGCTTGGTTCACAGTTTAAAATGGAAATAGAAATTTGTGGCAGCCGGAACTTGGCCTGGAACTTCTGGATACTGCTAGAAAGCTGGCTGGTTCCAGCTTGTAACTAAACGAGGCAAATTACCCTTTCTTTTCTCCATCTTCTGTTTATTTATGGAAAATGATTCTTGAGGCATTTTGTTGTAGATGTAAATCATGTAAACTCTAAACACCATCATTACTCGCTTTCAATTGGCTAAGCACTGTCTAATCTTACTGGGTTAGATAGATACTCCAATTAGCTGCTGTGACCAACTGTAGTTTGTTACAACAATGGCAACTGCTATATTGCTTGAAGAGTTAAATGAATGCAGTAGTTCTTTCTCTTAAATACAGTTCGTGGTGATATGACATTTGCTGCCTTATATGAATAAACACATTTAAAGTGCATCTGGTATATGATATCTTTTCCTTCTGCTTGTTCTGAAAATGTCTGACTGCGTTAACCTTTTTTTCTGTAGTCATGAGGTCTTGATGTTTGAGGCCCTTAGAGAAGCCTTGATAGAAGAGATGAAATTGGATCCAACGGTCTGTGTTTTTGGTGAAGATGTTGGTCACTATGGAGGCTCATACAAGGTGACCAAAGGTTTGGCTGAGATGTTTGGAGATCTCCGGGTTCTTGATACCCCTATCGCTGAGAATTCTTTCACCGGCATGGGAGTTGGAGCAGCAATGAAGGGGCTCAGGCCAGTTGTTGAAGGCATGAACATGGGTTTCCTTCTCCTTGCTTACAATCAGATTTCAAACAACTGTGGTATGCTTCACTATACATCAGGTGGTCAGTTCAAAATCCCAATTGTGATCCGAGGCCCTGGCGGTGTTGGGCGTCAGCTTGGCGCTGAGCACTCACAACGTCTTGAATCATACTTCCAGTCGATTCCCGGCCTTCAAATGGTTGCTTGCTCTACTCCTTACAATGCTAAGGGCCTCCTAAAAGCTGCCATTAGGAGTGAGAACCCTGTGGTGCTTTTTGAGCATGTCCTTCTGTACAACCTGAAGGAAAAAATCCCTGATGAGGAATACGTTTGTTGCTTGGAGGAGGCTGAGATGGTACGTCCAGGTGAGCATGTGACCATCCTCACATACTCTCGCATGAGGTACCATGTGATGCAGGCCGCCAAGACATTGGTTAACAAAGGATACGATCCGGAGGTCATTGACATCAGGTCGTTGAAGCCATTTGATCTGCATACCATAGGAAACTCCATTAAGAAGACCCACCGTGTGCTGATTGTGGAGGAGTGCATGCGGACAGGTGGTATTGGTGCCAGCCTGAGGTCGGCCATCATCGACAACTTCTGGGACTACCTTGATGCCCCCATCATGTGCTTGTCATCACAGGATGTGCCAACTCCGTATGCTGCAACTCTGGAGGACGCTACTGTCGTGCAGCCTGCACAGATTGTGGCCGCTGTTGAGCAGATCTGCCAATAATTGAAATCTGAATGCGTTGTTGAGTTACATGTTTCGTGGATTCACAAGCACTATAATCTGTTCATTTTGTCACGTAGTGACCTTCATTGTGGTGTAGACATTGTATTCTATTCCGCAACACTGAATTATACGGTTAGATATGTTTTTTTTGGCCCATCTGTTCATTCTGTAAACTTTGATGCTTCATGATAATTCTTGTACCACTCCATGTTAGGGTTTGATCATTTGTTTGTGTGCGAAGAGCTTCGACAGGCAGGCTGGTGGAGGATGTATGATGTCATATGGTTTCTATTTTCCCCTTGCTGATTTTAGCTTGACAGTTGCAGGTATATGTTGCCTGATGCTGATACCCGGAGTTGATGCCATTTGATGAGGTGCACCCTTAGCATTTGCCGACAGCATCTCGGATGATCTTATTTCGTCTGCTTGGATGCTCAGTTCTTCGTAACTGTTACCTCTCAGGTGTGCTGTTGTTGCAAGGCCATCACAAGCGTACAGAAAGAAGTGGGAGCAGCTGCTTCTGGAGATGGGAAGGCGCATCCTCGAGCAGTAGTTCCAGTGGACAGAAGGCGGTGGAGGGCACAGAAGGACATGGAGTGGAAAACAAAGATCGCATGCAGAGATCCTCGAACAGGTACTGCCATGGCCGACCATGGCGTCAAGCCACATGAAAAATCATGATTTCGTGGGGAAGAAGGCCGGCCAGAAAGGAAAATGTGGTGACCGCTGAGTGATGGCATGCATGTGTAAACATGTTCGTAAATTAGGGCAGACAAATTTCTTTTCTGGTTGGGTGAGTCATGAGTGGTTGTAGGAGCAGTAGCGAAAGCATCAGATCAGATCTTTGGATTGGCAAATCTGCGAGAGCGCAGGCATGACGTGACAGCTGCTTTATTTAATTCGGAAGAAGTACTAACACTGTTTTTAACACAACTAAGCCTGCTCTTTTAGACTTTTAGATCGCTTTTAGCTTGGTTTATTCAGAAATCGCAAAAAAGAACGGATTTCTTCTTTAAATAGTTTTTCGAAGATAATTCTCTAAATAACCTTTTGAGCTAACCGACATGTGCGTAGTTCATAACATTGTCCTTGTCATCTGCCAGTCTTGAAAAGAGCATACGAAAAACATCAACAGTTAAAAGCCATTAACTACAGTATAAAGAACGTGGCCAAATTTTTACCATGCAGTGGGATGCTAATGTTTTTATTCAGTCTCGTCGCACAAGCAAATACTAGTGCATAAAGCTGTACATCTTTTTTTTTTTACCGAAGTGCTTCCATGCATAGTTCCACGGGAATTTCAGAATTGATTATAACAACAATTATCCGGTGGCATGGTGGTAGAAAGGTTGTTTAACATTTCCGCTCATCCAGGTTTGAGTCTAAGGCTTAGATACTCGTATCTAGGGTACAAACGGATCGGATTTTTCTTAACCGATTTGGTACCGAATCCGGTTGGTACTGAATTCAGTAAGTCGGTATGGTATCTAGATATTTATAGGCAGATTCGGTAGCGAATTCGGGATAGATGCTACCCGACCGAATTACTTCGGTATTCGATAAATCTGGTGACATCCGTCAAGAAGCACAACGGTCACTAGCTAGCCTAGTGGCCCACTACGGCACCACCAGCCCACCACCTCTCCATGGAGACCATGACTCCACCAGCCCACTACCTCCCCATGGAGACCACGGCTCATGACATGATGACCTAACCAAACTTGAGACCATTGCGTGAGCTCATGTCCACACGGCCACGCCATGTGTGAGTTCACGTATAGGGTTCCATCCAACCTCCAGAGTAGGCCACCGCCGTTAGGAGCCTCCGGTTCTGCCGCCATCTGTGAGTTCCGCTGTGTCCGCCGGAAGCCGCCGCGTCTGCCCCCAGTTGTCTGGATCCATCGCTGCCGCCCTCCCTCTTCTTCTCCGCCGCTCCTGATTCCTAAAGCATTCACCAATGTAAGTCACCCCGCCACGCCTCCTGTTTCCTCCCTCGTTGCAATTAGTGGTAATGGTTGGTTCGATCCAAGGCTCCGAGCCATTTCTCTCATTTTACCTTTTTTCGTGGCTTAGCCTGGTAGATCTTTTGAGGTTTTGGTTCCTGTTAATCACTTACATTCGATTGCCTTGTTGTGGAGAAATTATTGGCCAAATAGAATAATTTGAAACCTAGATTGGTTTGGTGTAGCCTGGGACTTAATTGGGTGGGATTCGTTTCTTCTTTAGCTTTATTTTTAACTTTTTTGACGCATATTTGGGTGTTTTGGTGGAATTTCTATTATGAGTTATTAGCTTATTTTGTTCTGTGGCGTTATTTTAAGATTGGACTTAGGACGATTGGGTTTATTAGGGAACGTAAAATGCTATGTCGGAAGCCTATGTTCTGTTTCTGATTACAACTGTTCTATTGACTATAGATGTAGTTTGGTCGATCATCAATTTGATACTATATAGAATCTGTTAAGAAATGATTAGGTCAAAGAATTGAGAGCCATGTGCCTGACAAGGAGTCACTTTATTAGTTGTTACCATGGTTAGCTATTTATAGAATGGTTGGGAGGCTTCGTGCTTGTTTTGATGCCTTGCTCATAACTAGGATATTTTGATGATTTCAGTGAATGATTACCTTATGTTAGCTCTTAGATTATGCAGAAGTTTTGTTGACTTCAACTGGTTATACTTTGTTTTATCTTGAAATGCATGCTTCTATATATAAGGACTTGTTTTTAAATGTATGCATTGTTCTACTATTGAATTATGTTTGATTTATTCTGTTTGCGTGAGTCTGAGTTGAATGGTCTGAGCTGAACCAAAATATGTGGTTGCTAATCAAAATTTCAGAAAAAAAGTTGTTATACTTTGTTTTCAATTATGATTTGCAGCACATCTGCAATCCATGTGAGGGCATCTAGAAGTGTAAGTGATCGTGTGGGTGTGGTTGCATCTAGTGTAGCACCTACACTTTCAATTGAAGGGGAGCAACGCCAACTGTAGGTGAAGGGGCACTGTCCATTGGAAGTGGCACGCAAGAGAATGCATTACAGCATAAGGATGGTGAGCCTAGTGCAAAGAGGTAGAAGAGCACATCAGCTATTTGGGATGAGCACACTAGGAGTACAAAGACGGTTGAAGAGAATGGGAAGAAGTTGTTCAATGTTGGGCGCAATGCAACCATTGCAAGTACAATACTAGATGTGAGACCTCCAATGGCACAACACGCGTTTGGAAACATTTGAAGAAAAAGCATAATCTCCATCCAGGCCAGCAATAGCTCAAAGTAGAAAAGAATCATAAAGACAACATCACTGTCATTGAACCATATATGTATAATTAAGAAGCTAGTTTGAGAAAATTTTATTTGATGATAATCATGCATGAGTACCCTTTCAATATTGTTGAGCATGAATATTTTGTTGACTTCATCAAATCCTTACACCATAGCTTTCCAATAAAGAGCCACACCACTGTTAGGAAAGATTTAATGGAACACTTTTTAGAAGAAATGAAGAAGTAATATGAGTATTTTAAAACCGCTGAGTGTCGTTTTAGCACAACTATGGAATGTGAACATAAAATCAGAACAAAGGATATATGTGTCACTGTGCATTGGATCGGTAATAATGGCAAATTCAAAAAAGAATTATCAAATTCACGCATGTAGAAGGATGATATACCGGTGTTAAATTGTCTAAAGAATTTACTAGTTATGTCATGAGATGGTATATTGAAAAGAAAATATTTTCTTTATCTTTGGACAATGCATCTGCAAATGAAGTCTGTGTTAAAGATGTCATTGCTGAGCTTAGAAAGCGAAGTCCACTAGTGTGTGATGGTCTGTTTTTTTCATATGAGATGTGTCAATCATATACTAAATCTTGTTGCTAGAGATGGCTTGCAAGAAATTGCATCTACAATTCAGAATATTAGATCATTTGTAGCAGCTGTCAAGGGCTCTCCATTTGTTGCAAATTTTTTCTAAAGAGATTTTAAGTTCAACTCAACCATTTGAGCATCTATGTCTTTATCTGCACAATTGTAAAAAAAAGTATCCCTGACTGTAAGTTTGTAACTATACTTCATTGCTACTAACATGCACCAATTGTTTGGTTATTATCTACAGCAAAAGATACCTATCTATTGGCTAGTAATTAACAGCGGTTAATAACTAGTTATTTTACTATTTCCTATTTGAATTGCCACTTGTGACACCCAGTGACCAAATGTGAGGTCATGTTTGATTGTTTCCAACATGACAATAGTACGTTCAGGTGAGCACAAGTGCCCAAGTAACGCTGCTAGTCACTATCTGAAATAAAATTATGACAACACTACCTCATTCTTTCTTTGCTTTCATTGTATTGCCTCAGCTCGATGCCCATAACTTGCATGGCATTATTTTTTCTTCTCTGCTCAAAGTGTCTTGGTGGAACCAACAGGCATTGGTCTTGCCTTCATTGCTGCTTCCAGAGGATATAAGTTGATATTGACATTGCCTGCATTGATTAGTATGGAGCAAAGAGTTCTACTCAAAGCTTTTGGTGCTGAACTTGTTCTTATAGGTGCTGCAAATGAGATGAAAGGGGCTGTAGATAAGGCTCACAATTTGCACCACAAGTTCCTATGCCGGCTCAATCCCTTGGATCTCCTCCTGCCAGTGGCACAACCATGCAGGGTGTTCCATGCTATTATTATCAGAAAGACATGGGTGTAAAAGGTGACAGGTGTGCCTTCTTGCATATGCCATAATTTCGAGGAAGAGCTTGATGTCGCACTGCCACTTCCGTGTATTCTCAGTTTCTCACAAAATGTTCCTTTTTGTACGTTCGTGTTATTTACCTATATTATCCGTTTTCGATCCGAAACTGTTATGTATCCGTCCCGATGGTACCATACCCAAAACTCTAAATTTGTATTCGCATCCGGCCTTACTGTATCCGACTCTAAATCTGGGGAAAAATGGGTTAGGATATGATTTAACTACTCTACAAAACAGGCTATACTAGATGCCTCATCACACACGGTTAAATAAAATCATCGATATTAAATACAATCACGGATGGTTTTGGTTTAGAGACCATCTGTGTTGCTGCCAATGGTAAAAACCGTCTGTAAAGAGGAAATATCACAGACGGTTCATAATGAAAATCGTTTGTGAAGTAGCACAAACTATTGTTAACAAGAACCATCTGTGATAAACCGTCTGTGATACTTCACGGATGGTTTGTATTAAAAACCATCTATGATAATTAAGTCATCACAGAGAGTTTGTATTAAAAATCGTCTGTGATAATTTCACTTATTAATTGTAGACCCGTCGACCTTCACAGATCTGTCTTAAATTCCAAATCTGTTCTCACAAGCTGTTGCTTTGAGGAGGTAGGGCTTTGAGGCCATTTGGTGAAAGAGATTGCGGATTTGGCAAGAGCGATTGTAGATCCATTAAGTTCTTAACTATTTATGGTTATTAATTCATTCCTAATTGCATTATATTTTAGATCCTGCTTTTGGTGAAAGGAGAACTGAAAATGGTTTAGATCTAACTAGCTTGATGTAGAGAGAAGATTATTTACATCTAGCATGGTTTAGAGTTTAGCCAATTCATAGTCTATTTCTTCAATTTAATTAATTATTCTTGCTACATATAGCTACTTTAAATCATATATATCTAGTATACTAATTAATTAATTCAATATTTAATAGTAAATTATTATATGTGTAACGTAGGACCAATGTATGCTAGGAACCGTGTGAGTAAAGAGTACATTAATGGCGTGTCTGCATTCACAATGATTGATCATTTTTAGCACGATATTCATGATTGTGTCTTCACAGTGACCTTCGAGGATTTGTTCTTTCTCTTCAAACTTGACGCTCTCGATGCCTTACTCATTCGATGTTGGACACTATAATTGTTTACAATTATGATTTACATCCATGTAATACCAAAATGTCATATATAACTTATTGCTTTTGTGTGTGTGTAGTATAAATAACATGGGCACCATGGTGCCCAGACTCCATGATTAAGATTTTTCATGCATGATTGATTCAACATGCTAAATCAATGACTTCCATTCCACTTGCACGCATCTAAAAGCAATCCAAAAGCAGAGAGGCTTGGTGCCCAGACACCATGGTGCCCCATTTCAGCGTCATACACACACACACACACACTAAAGCTAGATTAACGAAATCACCGGTAGATTTCCTCAATCCATACTTGGTCTCCATGCATATCATTAAGGAGGATGCATTCTTCGTCGAGCGTAACATGACGACGACATTGGTGGCTTACCATAATAAGGAATTCATACTTATGCCCTATAACCAGGGGTAAGTGTTGCACTAGTGGCTATACTTGTTGATTTATACTTTATAAGCAACACGAACTTAGGTTTAATGACCATGACGACATACATGTGT
This sequence comes from Dendrocalamus latiflorus, assembly GCA_017311315.1. Lineage (NCBI taxonomy): Eukaryota > Viridiplantae > Streptophyta > Magnoliopsida > Poales > Poaceae > Dendrocalamus > Dendrocalamus latiflorus. Next base: position 1,615,899 of record CM029636.1, on the reverse strand, counting down.
AGGTTCTACTAGATTCTAATTGTAATTATACCAAAATGGAACAGAGTAGTATACCTTGATTCCCTAAAGAGGTCCAAAATTGCTTCGCAGTTGTCTAATAATTAATCGACAAGTAAACATATTTTATCCATAGATAACTCTATTGTAGTCTTTCCCCCTTCCCAATGACTAAGGCTAACCTTTTAGAATCACGTAGTTCGTTCACCAAGTACGTTGCTTCTATACGGAAATCTAAGAGAGGGATCAACACCTTGTGCACGATCTAGATTTCTCGGTATTCGTTAGTACACATTAATCCTATATAACACTTTATAGTAATGCCTTTTAAACTAACATATTCTATTTTTGTGGTGCCACCACCAGCTGACGGGCAACACCTGTAGATTCTATGTTTACCACAACGTGGAACTACTCGGTTCCGTGTAGACCAATGATTCTCATGTTTATCAATCTTACTATAATTATTTCATACTTATCAATTTATATGTATGTATGACATTGATTTTTTTACCGACAGGTTGCAACTATCGCTACAACTGCGTTGAAACTAGTCGATCTCCTACAAATTTGAGGATAGTGTGCGCACCTCTTGATGTCTTAGGTTATAAACAAAAATGAGAAATTCCACAATGTAGAATGAATTTGATTGGGATAAGATTGAGCTTAATTGTATATGTGTGTATTTGTTAATGGATGGTTAATTTATTTCATTTGAGTTAATTGGGTTGTGAAATAGATATTCTTGTTTATGAAATGAATGTGAATTGGATGTATATGTACTTGTTGTGTTTCTAATTGTTTCATATGGCATGACAAGCATTTCCTGAGGTTAGCCAATAAATAGAAATAGATTTAAGAATACAAAAGAATATCACAGATGGTTATGAACTCATAAATGTTTGTGCTATCATAGACGGTTTGTAGTAGTAACCGTCTATGATATCTCATGAATCATAGATGATTTTAACTACAACCCGTTTGTGATAGTCAACTCTCACAGATGGTTATGAGTTAATAACCGTCTGTGATAGTACGAATTATAGACAGTTCGTAAACCGTTTGTGGTGATCTCATGTTATTACGAATCGTGGGGATGTTTGGTTGCCAGCCACAGTTTACCACGCCTAAGGTTAGGCAAGTTTGACCAACTTTGGGAGCTGTTTGGTTGCAGCCACAGTTGTGGCAAGATTCCCTTCCAGCAACCTAGGTCTCACGCGTCAATGACTCAAAAAAGTGTGGCAAGATTCACTTAGGCTTGCTAAGGTGTGGCAAAGAATTTAAGCACCTCAACTTAGGCAAGTGTGGCAATTTTTGTTGGCAAAGTGTGGCTAGCAACCAAACAGCCCTAACTCATAGACTTAGACGGCTCACGAAACTGTCTGTGATGACATTGTTTAATTGTCTGTGATAACCTTTTCTGTAGAAGCAATATTTGCCCGAATCATATCCGATTTCACCCCTGCTCGTATCTTTTTTCCCCTTAACAAATGCTAGAGCTCCCGATCAATTTTCAAAAGAAAAAAAGCAGCGAGGATAGAAGCAAATTATGCCATTTTTTTGCTTCAGCAAGAATCAATTGAAGTGTCGAAAAAGTACTATAATTGAGCCAGATCAGCTGCGAAAAATAAACACATTATGATGTTAAGGCTCTGTTCAAAAATACTATAATTTTTAGCCTTTGACTAATTATTAACGAGGTCGAAAAAGTAAAAGACGCCTCGTATTAAAAGGTCACTCCATCAAAATCGTTTTCTACAGTTCCCTGGGACAGAACTAAATTAGCTACGGTAAAAAAAAAGAAGAAGAGAAGGTGCAAAAGAAGTAAACGCGCAAGAAGAAGCCGAAAAGGAGAAGTTACCACGAGCTAGCCGTCGACCACCCATCCTGCTCAGTGGTCAATCCTGCCACGTACGGACGTACATGTTCCGTCGGGCTGACGTGTCAGTTCTTTCCCTTAATAGGAACTGCTGTCGCTGGGTTCTATAGCCATATGCGGGCATGCATGCATGCATGCATGGTCCAAGGACACTCGATCGGTCCATGGATGGCGACAAAACCACGCCCAGGGGTCGTGGTCGTGGACCGATCATTCACCGCATGCATGGCACGAATAATAAAACAATAACGAGACAGATGAACAGAGCTACGCCACTACAGTGCCCAGGAAAAGACCGTACTGTTGGGTGGGCCCGCTTTGTGACATTGGGACTACCAGAATCGAGTCATCCATCATCCCTGACAGCTCTGCTGCAACTCTCCATCGGGAGATTTTTAATCCCCTGACGATGGTTGCCATTAATTCGATGACTCTGACGGAGGAGATGCTTGGCTTCTCAGATCCGTTTTTCTGTAGTTACTGATTTTCTATAGTATCTAATTTTTAAATAAAATATTATTTTAAGTTAGAATCTGTTAATCAGTTGTAGTAGATGCTATAGTGATTTTATTTATATCGGCTAAAATTATATACGTGTGTGTGTGAACGACAACATTGATTGGGTAATCGTTGTTGTTGGAACCGGTGACAACCCGAGCACGAGAGAATAATCACATCAAGCGTAAAAGCACATAAAAGACATGAAAATTTGTTAACGAGAGGCAATGCCTATGTTCCTGGAAGTGGAATCACAGTGACTTCATCCGTATGAGAAATTTTTTTCACGATTAGAATTACAAGAGATTGATAACATATATTTATACCCTGGTTCACTTTTCGGATATACTCCCTTTGTTTTTTTAGCATATATGAGCCATATATGATAGTTATGCATGCTGGTACTAAGTAGAGAGTCAAGATGCGTCGTAAAAAGTGTACTTAGGTACTAACGGAACAAAAGTTATTTATGAAACTCAAAACCTAGCGGAACTCATGGTGTAGACGACAATACCGGCAGGAGTATTGGATGTCTAGGCAGGGGTAGAACTAGAATAAAAATAACTACGGTTCACTATTTTATTATATATATAATGACATATATATTTTTTAAATAATATTACGCTAAATAGTAATGTGGTTGGTGATTTTTAGTATCAATACTTCAATGTAACCGATGATAGAATATGATGATAAAAAAATAGTGATCGAAATACTTACCAAAATAAAAAAACCTAATAATAATATTGATTAGTTACAGAAAACTTAAGAAAGTTAGGGCGAAACAACAGACAAAAGTTGGTCGGTATTGGTAAAATACATCATTCGATCTCAATAACCTGTTAAAAGAGAACAAAATTACTTAAAATTTTTAAGTAAAAAAATAGTAGAATGATCAAACGTAAGTTAATGCATTATCTTTTAGTGTTTACATTCTAAATTCATAAAGCGACGAACCATAACATCATTAGTAATTTTCGTCAATTCTTATTTTTCTACGTAGGAAATAAGTATATCATTCATGAAATTATCACCAATTAAATAAAAACTCAATGAGATATTTGTATGTTCAATAATTTAAAAAAAATATAATAGAAAAATACATCTAGTGGTTTACTTACTTGATGTTGCGGTCAAATATTGGAACGAACTAAGTTGGTATTTCAAAAATCAAAATCTTAACCATACAATTCGATAAAAATCAATCAACAATCATCACATTGAAATCCTAACTCACAAATTAGAATAATTAAAAGAAATTTAGAGCAAAGTATATATTGATGGGGTGGACTTAAACTTCCTTTGGCCAGTGAGGATGTAAGGTGATATGGACCAGGCGACACCATGAGGAGATGGTATGCGAGGGTAGCTGGTGGCGCCAATTTCTCCTATTCTTCGGCGATCGATCGCTACCTAGCTAGGCACGATTGTTCGACGGATGTGGTGCACATCTTCTGGCCAACAACGCAAGACGAACAAGCGTCAAGGGCTGCAGCGAGGTGATATACTTTGGGATCATCAAATGGATACAGTGGCCTGTTGCGATCCTCCCTCTTACGCTGGCTCAAGAGTTGGCTTGGCCTACTGTAGTTGCCTATGGACCGAGGGAGTGGAGGCTTCTCGTGAACTACTGCTAACTATTGGGAATTTGGGTTGCTAGTGCCCCTTTATTGGGTTTTAAGGAAAGAATTGGGTACACTGAGTTTAGCCTGAAGGGCTCACACATAGGCTAAAAATGATAATTCCTGCTAAATTTTTTTGGACCCAATGTCCTGTGACACCGGATCCCACTTCTTAGTTCCGCCCATGTGTCTAGGTATTTCTACATGGCACACGACACACTCCTTTCAGTTATGAAAGTTTTTGACTTGTTAAAGTTAATAAGATGTCCCTTGGACCATTAAATTCTTTTATCATATATTCACAAATGTTGTGATAATGTAAATGTTACGGAAGTATTTTTCATGATAGATTTACTCGTACTTTTTTCATATGTCCAAATCATATATTTTAAATCATATATTTAATCAAAATTGATAGGGTTTTACTGTACGTATTCTCAAACATCGCTCTAGTGTGACCGGAGGAGTAAAACCCATGGTTGAGTGGATGTTGTTGGCTCACGATGGGCTACATCTAGACAAGGAGGAAATGTACGACATGCGTGCGTGGAGAGGTGATCATATGATCGTATATGTGGCACTGTAGCAACTTTATTTTTTTTTCTAAATCTAGTCTTTTCGACACATGAATTTTTAATTTTGGCCCCCTCTACGGTCACGGAAGCAGCGGTAAGTAACGCATGTCACCCGTCAAGCTTCCACATCGCGGTAGGTTCGAGACACCGCGGTACTACCTGCCAAGCTTGTCTAGCTAGCCAAGCTTGGCAGTCATCTACATGACTCACTAATTAGTGCTTAAGTTAATGCAAAGCATGCACTAATTAGCGCTTAGTACTTCAGTGAATGCATGCATGTGTCAGCGGCCTCCTGTTGTGGCCGCTAGCTCCGCAGATGGTACCATGATGTCACACACTTGTCACAATATAGAAGTTTGGCAGGTGACATATGTCATCTACCGATACTCTCGCTATTATAGAGGGCTCAAAAAAAATTCGTGCGTTAGTGGTAATGCTCCAGGTGTCAGCAGCAGGAGCCACATGGAGGCCGCGCCTTCTTGGCGCTCCACACCAGATCCCGCGTAAGTACAGTGGCGTGTCTACTCGACATGTAATGCCAGGTCATGTCGTCCAAGTATGCCACACTGCCATGTCATGTTTATGCGATCGAAGAAGGAAGACAACCTTTCGTCCGTTGCCGCCAGCGCCATTTCCTTGGCGTGATCCAGAGCAGTGTTGCTGTTGATGATGTGATTTGGAGGTACTTAATTTGCTGAATAGTTTGAATTTTTCTGGTCAAAATTTCAAAACAGCATCAAATGCCTGGTGATTCGGCGCGATGCATCAGGTGTATATGTTTGAAGTGAGAATCGAAGTAGAAATCGCGAAAAACCGAGCTGAATCACATATACAAATGCATGCGGAGTAGAGTATCTTAAAACGAGTGACATTGCAGGGGAACTTATGCCACACTTCAACTGGTTTAAAAGCCTTGATTTTTAGCTTCAGCTTATTAACTTTTAGCTTAAAAATCATTATACCATCATGAACAACACAAAGAAATAAAGGAGAGACAAAACCAAAAAGCCAAAAAATCAAAATAAAATAAAAAAATTAACGTAATTTAAATAACTTTAAACTTCTACTAAAAGCCGAAATCATTTAGTACGAAGCTCTAGTTTTTTGGAACGTACTTTCGGGACACTTGTTGACGCTCGATCTATGGGACGCCTTATGTTAGCCTACTCGTCGATGGATTGTACATATGCTTTGTACTACTAATAAACAAACGCTCGAACGTAGCACATGTGAAGTTAAAAGCAATGGCATCTATTATTGGTGCTAGTACAAGTCTAGAACTGACCTGGCTCCTCGTCTCCTCGTTTTAGTACGAAAAAAAGATGAGTATACTATCGCACGACGGCACTTCATCAGCTCAGACCTCAGTCTTCGGTCGACGCTACGATAACGACAACACTCGTACGAATTTCATAGAAAATAACGTAATAGTTCTTCCAGAATTCACAAAGGATTCTCACCGTCGCACACCTCGAAGCAGGAGGAGCCTTAAGATGAAGATACCAATCTGGCTAGCTCTCAAATTGCATAAGCCAGCAATGTAGGTTGTGGGTCTTAAAATAAATTTTCTAAACGGTTTTTCAGGGTTAAAACTATATACACTATTAGTGTCAATGTCTTCATCGTTTGTTGCCGTTTTAAAAATCACTGACAAAAATTATTAGCTATAGTTCAAAAGAATAGATCATAAAGGAGGTTGCGCATAAGTACGGTGCCTGAGTTTGCGAACATGACTCGAAACGTGAAACCAATTAAAGGAATTAATTAGTTGTGTCATGTCGAGAGATTAGGTTACACAGCTGACATGGATCTATAATTACTCCACGCAGCTCGAATAAATCGGGCCCTCCATATCTGGTTTGGATCTAGCCTTCAATGTCACGTTGCATAACATACGTACTTGTCCGATCAAGGAATGTCGACATTCCCAATTAACAGAGGTAGAGTGAAATCAAGATATTAGTTGAGTATTACGAATCAACCATATGTATGTATTCGCTAGTTCATCTGATCGATTCGGCTTAAAAGCTCATGGTTTATAGCTGAAAACACTGTAGCTGACTGAAAAAAGCACTGTAACTGACAGAGGCTTATTTAGCATAATTAAATTTAAAAAATTTAAAAATATAAAAAATATGCTAGCACATTACGTATAATACAAACAAATACGGGAAAAAAAGAACCGGCAAAAAAGCTCAACAAAAAGCCAAAATTTCAGAAAAAGACGAAATTTATGAATAGTGAAAAATAAGCCAGAAGCCGAAGCTGAATTGATCAGGGCCGATCGATATCTTTTGGTCTCTTCTTTAAGTGTCGTCAGATGTACGGTCCATATAAAAAGATCACTGTAGAGTAATTCAATGGATTTTGAAATATTGAAAGGGCATTCTAAAGCTTTTTACAATTTAAAAAGACGAGTGATGAACTCGTCGAATATGTGGATTCTAATTTTGCTGGAGATTTGGATAAAAAAAATCTTTTATTAGTTATATATTTACTATTGGAGGTTATGTCATAAGCTGGAAAGCTTATTTGCAAACTCTTGTTGTTTCTTCGATCACTGAAACCGGGTACATAGCTATTTTAGAAGTCTGTAAAGAAACGTTTGGCTAAGAGGATTATACATTGAACTTTGTGGAAGTACATCTTGTACCAATATCTACGGTAATAGTTAGAGTGCTATTTGTCTTACAAAAAAATTAGAGTGCTATTTGTCTTACAAAAAAACAAATGTTCCATGAGAGAACAAAGCACATTGATATCAGATATCACTTCATCCAAATTATTTCTCAAGATGATATTAAGTTTGTAAAATCAATACTCATGATGATCCAGATAATATGATGATAAAGCTAGTTTTTACCACTAAATTTGAGATCTGCTCAGATTTGATCAGTATTACTCATTAGTCCTTTCGGATGTTTGATGCACAAGAAGTGTTTTACAATCTATTCAAGAAGTTCTTTAGTTTTTTTTTTTGCTATAGGAGGAATTTGGCTCAAGGTGAAAGGTTGTTGTATTTTGTAATCCAAATTTGATCGGGTCTGACTACTTAAGAATCCGGTTATGTTTCGCTCAAAATATATTCTGACCAATAACTGGTCGAAAATGCAAAATGATAGAAAATTATGATTGGGATAATTTTCAAATTCGTTATGGACTCTGTACCAACTTGCATCATTATGGTGTCCAAAAGTATTTGAGTTGACTGGAGTCAACATGGTTACTCGAGGTGTTTCCAACTACAACTCTTCACCGTTATATTCTGATACTCTGTTTCGTCATCGAGCGGAGTATTGTTTCTGTCTCCGAGCATATTACTGTTCTGGTTTTCAAGTATGTCTTTATTTCTTGCCGATTAAGACTCTGTCATTTCTTATCTCGTACTCTTGTTCCTAAGACTATTTATATCTGTGTAAATCTCATAATAGATAGTACACACATCATAAGTTATCTACATATATAATATGTCTAGAACTTTCTGTAACTTTTCCTCCGTATAGTGATTTCATCGATTATACGTCCGTAATTTTTCCCCCATAAAGATTTTTCACGTTAAATTTTTATCTTGTGATTCTAATTATTCTTCGTTTTTATATTTTGTCGGGCGTTTTATAATAGATTACATAGCAACACGGATCTATAATTACTCAGCGCAGCTCAAATAAATCGGGCCCTACAGATCTGGTTTGGATCTCGCGGAGCAAATGTCACATTGCATCACATACATACTTGTCAGATCAAGGAATGTCGACATTCCCAATTAACAGAGGTGGAGTGAAATCGAGATATTGGTTGAGTTTTACATATCAACCATACGTATGTACTCGCTAGTTCATCCATTAAACCTTGTTGGCCTCATCCGGCAAACTTTGAACCTCATCCACCCACAGATATTGTCTAAGAGTGTGTACACACACACACACACACACACACACACACACACACACACACACACACACACACACACACACACACACACACACTGACACTGGTTACATTTGTATTCGAGAACCCGCATGAGATCTACGCGTCTTTAAGTAGGCTCACTGCGAAACTCATTTAGCTGTTCTCAGTTCTCACCAGCAAACGTACTTCAGATCTTGTCCGTCCTTTGGACCTTCTACCTTGATCATCGCCAGATAAAAAAAAGGCCATGCATGAACTCGATCAAATACTTGAGTTAATTCACCGATCAACTAGACTATGCATCCAAGGAAAATCAAAATCCTCGACAGCCGGTCACTCACATCTGAGTGCCCGTTTAGTTTAATGCCGTTCTACATTCTTCAGAACAACCTATACATGTACATTACTAGCCAAGAAAAAAAAATTATACATATACATGCAAACGCTTGAAGCTACGATAAAATGGAACACCTACAGCAATAACATCTTGTGATATAGTGACCTTAATCCACAATGGTCGTGATAAGGAGCTCTTGATCAGCATTGGAGAGGCTAACATTTATACATGGACATTGGACAATGCCGCAGAGCGAGCAATTTTCTAACTTCAGTCAGAGAAGCCAGGAGAAGAAGGTGCACATCGACGCACCAAATTAAAACGGTTTTGCTGTTGCACAGGCGATTGTAATTCTTTTATCTCTCAGTCACATAAAGTTGCAGCTCCCCCTCCAAAAAATCGTCTGCAACTTCAAGTGATTCAGAGTGTAACTTCAGGTAACTGAGAGATAAAAAAATGTCAGTCGCCCGTGCAATAGTCACTCCCTAATAATACATAATGCCGATGCAGGCATGTGTCCAAAGCGTGCAACACTAGCTTCTGGTCCAGCCCCACACACACTCTCTCCAGCGCTCGCCCCGTTCTTTTCGGCTTTTAGCTTTCACCTTAACTTTTTTCAACTTAACTTTTTTTCAACAACCATCGGATAATAAACCGTCACAAAAAAAATATGTAAACCGCAGTTCTAAAAAGAATAGCGTCCGTACCGACACCCAGACGCCAGCCAAGACAGCGAGTGTACAACCCCTGGGGATTTTTTATTATCAATTGTACACTCGGTACAAGTACACGGTGCTACACACACTAGCTAAAAGGGAAGAAAGGAAGTACAAAACAGTGGCTCACCTCAGCTCAGCATGAGCAACACTAGCTAGAGCTTCAGATTAAGATCAGCATGCTTCTGCTTCTCGCCGCCGTCGAGCGTCCGCGGGCGGCTGCCCTCCGCGCGCCGCCGACTGCTCGACGAACTATTACCGTGGACACTGGTATTATAGTCGACGGCGTAATGAGGCACTCCGAATGCGGCTCCGTCGGCAGTACGGGGGTACCCTTGGTGGGGCCGGCAGGAGTACGATACCGAGATCGCCGCCGCCATGGGGGGCATTTGGTGGGCGGGCATTGCCGTGTTAGGGGTGGCCGCCGCCGCCGCCGCAGGCAGGTAGAGGTGGCCGTTCCACCCTACGCTCCTCTCCTTCTTGTGTGCATTCTGGTGCCCCCCTAGCGCCTGCGACTTGAGGAACTTCTTGTTGCAGAAGAGGCAAGGGAAGAGCTTCACACCACCACCACCATTGCCACCACTGCCTCCGTCAACACCGCCACCCCCGCCTCCGTCAACACCGCCACCACTAGAAGCAGCAAATGCAGCAGGGGAGGAGGGTGGCGGCCATGTGGGGCCCAGCGTCAGCGACAGGTCGACGACGTGGCCGTCGTCGTCGACGACGGCTAGAGGAGGGGGAGGAGCCTCCATAGGTGGGCAAAGCAAGCTGTGGTCAGCTAGCTTCTATGGCTTTCACACTGGTCTCGGTAGCTGTACGATGAATCCAAGGGGGTGGTGCACTGCTTCCATGAGCTAGCTGAGCTGAGCGAGCGAGCGAGGACGTTTATAGATGGCCAAGCAGGCATAAAAGGCAAGCCCACCTGTCCTAAATATGGGAGTTGCATTATTGCAAGGGGTACTACGCCCAACCCCGGTGGGCCCCACGGCTATAGCCACGGAGGAAGGCGACAAGCAAGTTTGGTGCTCACAAGTCACAGCCACCCCAAAAGGAGCTCGAGATCATTGCTACAGAGAGAACAGTGGTTGGTAGTGATCAATGTCATGTGTTGTTGTAGCTAGGTCTTGCATGTGATTGTCCTTAATTATCTGCAAAACATGTAAGTTAATTAGAGGTAATTGCATGTCATGGTCATGAAGTACTCAAAAGCAAGCTAGGGAAGAAATGAGAGGTAATAGCACTCATGTTGATACTCATGCTTTTAGATGATGTGGACTCTCCTCCAATGGCGCCTTAGGGAGTACTAGACAACTTTAGTGTAACACATAATTTTGGCTAAGAAATTTTAACTGTTAAAACAACCTCGTTGTCAGCTGATGCCACTTAGCCTGTGATTTAAGGAGCATATAGTTCGTATAATATTATGAATTGAGTCCTCAGCATTCTAGATCATGGAAAAAAATCACAAGAGTTAGTACAATAGATATTTTGGGTGGGAAAGATCATTTCTTGATGTGGATCCCATGTTTGTGATGTGAACAACTTGGCCTAAATTGTAATGGCTTGGCCATCACTTAATGAGTAGATTTTTTCGGCTGTGATTTTGACTTTTGGCTTATGATTTTTGAATTATATCAGTTCACGAGAGATAGTACGAAGAGAAAAAAGTCATATGTGATTTTTGCTGGTACATTTAAATTCAGTACAATATCTATTATAATTTATTTATATAATCTATCTTAAAAAATATAATATTTAAAAATAAATTACTGTAGCACAAAGTCAAAAAGCCTAGGAGCGAGGCCTGCCGAACCGAGTCCTTGTTCAAGTACTCCTGCTAGTAATGCTACTAGTTGTACATGTCCTAAACAGTACCAAGAAAACAAACAGAAATATCAATAGAAGAATACTTTGGCAGGTACGGCAAAGAAAGCAGGAAAATTGAAAGGTGATGGTCGTATGCGAAAAAGGGAGAGCATATACTAGCAATGTAATCTTCTCTCTTCCTGCTTTCACGTCCATTGTCCATGTCCAGCCAAGGAGGGGAAGAGAGAGAGGGAAGAGAGAGAGAGGGACGGCTTGTGATTGGTCAGGAGGAGCATGCAATGCAATTACCAAGGAACACGTGCGAGCGAGTGACATATGTCGGTACATAATAGGGAACCTAAACAGGAGCAGAAGAGGAGAGGAGGAACCTCTCCTTCCTTCAGGTAAAAGACCAACAAGCTTGTGCAGCCTACATCTACTCTGCAGCTGGGGTTCTTGCTTGCCTTTATGAGAGGGACCCCTGCATGCCATGCTCATCCTAACATCAGCCATGATCCACTACACTACGGCTGAGCCATAATACTACTACTCGTACCTTCCTACCTGGTCAAGAATTTTGGATAGGCTTGCACTGTACAATGCCTTAGCCATCAAGGATGATCGTTCTTCTGCGAGAAGTCACAGGTTTTAGTCTTTGTTTACGAATAATAAAGACCCGATTAGGTTAACAGGGTTTTTTTTTTCTCTCGTATTTACAAAGGTTTAGTAGGTGAAGAGGTTTTCCTAAGAGGGAGGGAGCTGGCTCTGGACCAAAATTCTGGAAAGTAATTCGAGCGATGGACAATTGCAGGGACAGGGATACATAGATAAACGCAAGCAGAAGAGGATAGGCAAGGAGAGAAATTTGGAGCTGCAACATGAGGTAGTACAACACATGTTTGGGAAATTTGTCTGCTCATCCTTTTTCCAGGGCATCTATCAATCTTTTACCGCCGGACTCGATGGCTGGGGAGCCACAAACCCTGCAGTGCGATGTGTGCCTACGGAACTAGTGGCAAAAGGACGACGCATAGGGCATAGTCGCTGGCTAAGCTAACTCATGTGCCTTGCCTTTGTCCTTTCTGTGCCCCCAAGCAGTGCCAGAAAAGAGAGCTTGGGCCGTGCGAGTGGGGTGTGTACGTAAATACATGCGTTCACCGTTGTACTCTACAAGAGAGAGAGAGAGAGAGAGAGAGAGAGAGAGAGAGAGAGAGAGAGAGCTTTCAAGAACTCTTTCTGGTAGGGCACCCCAAGGACCTCCCCAACCCACCTTTCATTTCTCAAGTACGAACCAGCTTTGGAGAGCCTCTCAAGAACTGGACCACCGTGCTAAAACAGACAAGACTTTGAAAAAAAATCTACTTTCTAATTTTTCTCGATTCCAGGAGTACTTAAAACTGTCTCACATGAAATTCCCGCAAAATTCATGCACTCGCGCTTGTAGATCCCCGAATGGCCCAAGCGACGTGTAGTACAACTGCAGCCGGAACCTTCTCTCGCAGCCAACACAGGATAATTGGCTAACCAAGTCTCTTATCCACTAGGCATTGGCGGAAATTAAAGGCAAGAAAGGGACTCAGAAATGTTTGTTCCTCCATACCTGTCGCGGCAACAAGGAACGGGGCTGTGTCTGTCCTTGTGCCCAAGAACTTATGGCAGACATGGACATCAATATGACCTCAAATTGACAAGGATATTTTCCCAACTCGACAACAGAGCGAGCAAGAGAGAGAGAGAGAGAGAGAGAGAGAGAGAGAGATTTATGGGCAGGCGGGTGAAAGCCTCCCCAGAACAATCATGTCGTCGTCTATTCGTGCTGATCCAGCACAAGATCCTGTCCGAGCAAGCCAACGCCAAGCCAAGACACAGCTCAGGCCTCTTACAGTTGCCAACTGCAACCTTGCGCTCAGGAATTCAATTTTTCATCACGTTTTAAGACAGTTCATCAACTGGCGCTGCGCCGTGCTGGGGATCGTCGCGGTCTCGATCGGCATAAATAGGCGACAACAATGCTGGGCAGCTCTGGACTAGCTGAAAATAGACACGAGCATTAACAGGATTAAAGCCAAGCAACCTGTCGTGAGTCATGAACCCTACCAAAGATTCCCATTAGTATTTCTACACTGGGATCTCATTAGGGCTAAATAAGGACCATGCCACTGTCCATTAGGGCTTCCTAGGGTTTGTTGGTTTGGTTTAAAATTACTTTAATTATACTTATTAATTGTTTAACGTTGATTTTAAATAAATTTAGATTTTGCTCTGGCTCAGCTCATTAGCTTGCTTCTAAAAATACTTACAAATTATACATAAAATAATATTAAATCAAACTATGCTAATTTAAAAAAAAACACACTCGATAAGACGAAGACTTTAGATATCCACCCCTACTTTGCATCAAATAGCAATTGTACAACTGCAGTGTTTCACAACGCCATCATCTTCACCAGCAGCCAATAAAAGCTGAGCCCATGATTTGACGAGCTTTCAAAAGACTAGGGGAGATGGATCTAACTCGGATGGATTTAACTCAGATGTATAATTAACTGTAGGTCCCATCCTTGTGGATTGACAAGTTGTACAATGGCTACTGCTAAACACCTCTTGCTGGTGGCAGGAGACTGGTGTTCATGTGCGGCAAAGGGCCAAGGGTGACCAGAGAAGGCAAATGATGATGCACAAAGACAATATCTGCAAAAACCATATGAGGGCTCTGAAACTATGGTTACAGAGGGTAGCAAAGCAACAGAGGCCCAGAAAAAAATGCCCCAAAGAGAGGCCTTTTTTTTTACCAGCGAGGTACGTAGACAGTAAACAAAACAATGCACGCAGTTAATATGAAGTCAAAATGCAACAGATCCCGGGTCGGCTTGATGAACCAGAAAGGCTATATTAACTGATGTGCTATGGAAAGTCATGTCTCGTCACCTCAGTGGAGGATAACAAGTTCTCGATCCGTCCAAGCTTATAATGAGTATTTTCTTTTAGCACATAAACCAAGAAGATATTAGAAATAACTAAATTATCATTAATTATTATCTCTAAGCACTATATTTAGTACATGCATATAGAGAATATAAAGTAAAACTAGATATTTATTAGAGGTGTAGAGAAAACCTCACATTAATTTTGTATTAAAATATAAAATACATCTTATATTTATAGACAATACTATTTAAAAAATGTCCTATAGATTTGGACGGAGAAAGCATATGGGTACTAATCAACAATTATTTTGGACACCACCGATGTTACTGAATTCCCTGATCAATTCGGCTTCGACTTCTGGCTTATTTTTCACTATTCATAAGTTTTGTCTTTTTCTGAATTTTGGCTTTTTGTTGAGCTTTTTTACCGGTTCTTTTTTTCCCGTATTTGTTTGTATTATATGTAATGGGCTAACATATTTTTTATATTTTTAAAATTTTTTAAATTTAATTATGCTAAATAAGCCTCTGTCAGCAACAGTGCTTTTTTCAGCCAGCTACAGTGTTTTCAGCCATAAGCCGCTTTTCAGCCGAACCGATCACCACTTAGTATGCGCGGTTGCGCACAATTCCTGCAATTTGACAAGCGTACTACAAAACCCTGGGTTGGGCATCTGTGCACATGTGAGGCCTTTGCTGCATGACCCGTGCTATTTACATCCAAAACGGCATAATCATCCCTTGTTGGCTGCTTGTTTACACTCACCTAAATGATTAAAGTATTCCAAATGTCAGTGTTAGTGGAATATGCACACCTACAAAACTACGCCAAAAAGTTAAATATTTAAAAGCATTATCAGATGACATGAGGTACATAATTAACTAAGATCACATATCAGCTCTTCTATCCTTTTTTTTAATTTTTTTCTGGTCAGAGTTGACAGGATTTGGGTCCTTGTGGACTCCATTGTATAGACCTTTGTATTTATCTTTATACATCCCTACTGTTCTCATAAAACAGAATTCCTCACTAAGAGTTTATCAATGGACAAAAGGTTGATTTGCCTGACAATGAGAAAATTAGGTGAAATGACAAATAAGGTAAAACAAAAACAAAAACTAGTTAGGTCTGCTCGCATGAAACAAGACTACAAGAGCCGCTAATGTAGAAGGGCAATATCATCCATCAAGTGTGCTGGAGAGACCCAACAATGAATTCTTTAAACTCCCTTTAGCAAAGGTAATTGCAAACTTTGATGTGGATTACTTCAACTCAATTAAGGCTCCGCTCCAAACGGCTTCAGCTTCTAGCTTCCAGAAGTTAGAAGCCATTTGAAACACGTCCGCTTCTTAATTTCGGCTTTTTTTTACCCTTTTTCCCCCTTTATTCCTTTGCATTGTCCCAAAAGATATAGCGGCATTTTTCAAATTTTTTTATTTTTTGACTCAAAAAAGCTAACGGCCGCTGAGTGTAATTGCAGCTAAAAACCTATAGCAACAGCCAAAAGATATGACTTTTAAGCCGTTTGGAGTACTACCTAAAGAAACTACTGGAAAGAACAAACCCTTTGACAGTAGAGAAAATGAAACAGAGACATATGTGCACAGGACCCCACTAAGGCAACCAACAAAAAAAAAACTGAAATCATATACCTCAAATCGAACATGCAAATCTTTGTATCAAGGAAAACATCAGCTCTATATCCATATGTGCTCCCTGCGGTACTCTCTCACAATGACTGGTACACTAGTAGGTGGGAGCTGCGACGGCAGGACAAATCATCAATTCAGTGGACCAAATGACAGACAGGCCATCTTAATATATGATAAACAAAAACAGTATGAACGTGATAGACAAATGTCTTGACTCAAGAAGATAATTCATCACTATAATAGATGCAAATAACAGAAATTTGAGCAGAATTAATGTGTCCTGACTGGTTATGTGAAAACAATGTATCCACAAGAATCATAACAATGAGAAGTCTTTTACAGTAGAAGGGAAAAACAGATGTGCTTATGTGTACTAAATAGATTAACACTGCTTAGATAATGGGGGTACTGCCAAATAGTAAGAAATTCAAATGAGTTGTACGCATCATGGAACCTGAAAAGAACTCATGCAGTATAAAGCTGTACAACATCATAAAAATATAATTCATGTGTATGTTTAACATGAATTGGAAAAAAATCCCCACAAAATAAAGGAAAACATGGCTTTTGAGGACACATAACTAAGAGTCTGTTTATATTGGTTTCTGCTTCCAGAAGCAAAAATCAATACGAACACTCTAACTTTTATAAATCGTTTCTATCAGCTACTACTTTTCATTTTCACATATTGTAATGTACTTTCTATTTTATTACATCACAATTCCGTAAATCGTATATCGATTTGAATGTTATAGTGTCTTTCGTTGCACCATCTTTTATACATAACGCACTACTATTTATTAGCCGCTTCTATCAGCTACTACTATTCATCAACCGCAGCCAAAAGCTATCAACAAAAACCAATATGAGCAGGCCCTAATATCAACAAGAAAGTAACCAGTGCAAAGACTAGAGGGTGTAGACAATTGCGGGTAGAAATGTCTGGAGTCAGATCAAGAATGTGAAAACTTCAAACCAATAATCACCAGATAAGGATGCTATAACAAAGTTTGAATATATCCTTAAACAAATTCATTTCAAATTAAACATAGTCAACAACTATGGAGGACCATATTCTACATCGTTGCTTCTTGTTTCTGCAAATGCTGCATTTGTTTTCCACAGGCAAAGTAAATTGTTGTCAGGCTCATTGCTGATACAGTCCACTTCACATGTGAAAAATAATGCATCACTTTGCAGACAGCTCGCATCTTTGTAGAGCCATATGGTACTGCTGTCTAAATCCAAGGTCAGTTAGGGCAGACAGATCTGATTGTTAGGCCAAATAGCGCAGCTTTAGGAAAGCTAAGTTTGTTTGAGAACAAAAAAAACAACCTTGTGCCAATACTGGCCCCACCCACTAGAATATGAAGAGGCAACCACTTATATACACTCCCTAGCTATTTTTCAATAAAACAATCTTGGATGTAAACATAAACAAATTAGAGAATATTGGCATATCCAATTATCTGGTGCACCATCTAATAACTATGAGATCTGGGGAAGCCTAGGGAATTCCTTGCTACCAAAACACATTCAGCTCAGCACTCCCCCAACCGGGGGGGGGGGGGGGATTTTATTATCTTCTTAACATATTAGTCCTCATTTTTTAATAGGAGTAAGACCCCTGAACTTTTAGCTTGGTTGCAAAGCAAGCTTTACTTATAATTTGGATGACAATGCAAAAGCATGCCTGTCAGATATCTGAACTGTCGTCCGCAAAACTGACAAAAAAAATATCGTTTTGGACTTGCCTAAAATTCTGGGCCTGCGTTCGCTCTTTGGCAAAGTACGGAGACAAATTTGTGGCTCATAGTTGAAGAACCAAAGTGGTACTATACTGCTATCCCCTGACAATTTGGCAGCTTGTTCAGCATATGATACCATCACATTGTACTGTTAGAAGCATAAAAACCAACAGCAAACAGAAAAAAAAGTTTGCGAGGTTGAATAAGTCAATATGATTTGCTCATAAGCACAAGGAATTGAATAAGTAGAAACACTGAACAATCTTATCATTCCATAATCTGTTATGACCATTGAAACATATTCAGAAGGGGTGGTGTCACACTTATCAGGTGCACAAAATTGTTTTCATTAAGTGCAAATTAAGAAAGGAAATAACCAATTATAATATCTATGGGAATTCAGGCACATACTTAAGATTCAGAAGTTGTAGATTTTCATTATCAACGCAGCTTTTGAGATTACTCAAATATGCCCTCTCAGGAACTCCTGAAATGGTATCTGAGTCAGCTGAGTAAATAACATGTCATGTGTTATGAAGTTCCTTATCAGTATCTGTATGCTAAATTAATAACTTAATGTGCGAACAGCAATGATATCATACCAAGTTCATTAGAGCATATAGAATCAAGTTGCACCCTCTCATGAAATTATATGCCTCGCAGCACACTAGAACAGGAACTCTAAAAGCATGTGCAATCATTGCAACAGATGCTGTCCCAACTCTGGAGTAAACTGCTCCATTTGATAATATCGAGGCGGCGCCCAAAAAAAACTCTTGTAACCTCATGCATAATGTATGAGACAGCATATATGTGTGTATATGTGCAGCTGATTCCCTTTGCTACCAATCTGTGCAACAATCCTTGTCCCTCAAGGCTTGGTCGAGAATCTATGACCACAACACGAAACTTCTTTCCAAGTTCATGGGCATGATCAAAAATCATTTCAACAATGACCCTATCTGCAACTATTATCTTCTCATTTATAAACCGATCAATGTCAGATTGAAGACTAGCTTTAGTTTCTGACTCCTACAATGTAAGTGGTAGCCTGGCAATCCTGTTCTTCAAAAACCTAATAGCATTGTCCATGCTGATTGAAAGAGGTCTGCACTCAATGAGAAATGACATGTAGCTACCGATTTTAGCAGTAATATCTCTATTGAGAGTTTTTGCTGAAGGTGTAATCTTTTATTGCCTCTCTGAAAGCAAGAAGCATTGCTATGCAACGAGCATTGCCACCTGATATATTGCGAGACAAAGATTGAAGCCCAACCTGAAATGGAATACAGGTGACATAAGATATTCAGTGTTGACCAAATATAACAACAATCAGTCCTACCAAATTCTTAATATCTACTCAAACAATAACAGAAGAAAATGAAAAGCTGTTTAGGCCTGTCTGTTTTATGTCAAATATATTTCAAGAGAAGCAGCAATGCAAGATGGAGCAAATCAGCAGTGCAAAGCTGCTCACTATACTCGCTTTAACTTTATTCATTTTAGAGTACCAGTTTAGCACCTTACCCTGGAAATACGAAAAAATTACACTAGTAGGTGTCATTATCACATACTTGCACTGCAGTATTTAATAATTACCTTGTACACAGAAGGATGCATTGGATCAAGTTGAAATTTTTTGACTCAAGGTCAGGAAGCTTAGTACCATGCACATAGTGAGGCAGATGTCTGAACAATTCAACTCTGTTTCGAGCTGCTTCTGATTGGTTGACAACTGAACGCTTCTTCGCTTTCTCCACCCGATGTACATCATCAAACTGCATACAAGGGTGAGGGGCATCTTTCTTCCTAGCTTTGTCAGCAGGGCGTTCACTAGTCTTCTTGTCAGAAGCAACTGGAGGTGTAACTTGGAGCACATCTTTCTTTAGAGAAGTTTTTACTGTCTTGGGTTGCTTTGATATTGCAGGACTAACACCAGAAGCTGTGGTTGTAGATTTTCCTGATAAACCTGCAATTTTCACAAGACAAAAGGTGCATATCTGAAAGCTGCGGCAGAAGAGTTCCTCTGAATGGTACAAAATACAACTCCCACCCAAAATGAGAACTCTTCATTCTTTCTCACATGTAAAAGAATTCATTAGTTTTTACTTTAAATTTCCTTAGAAAAATGAAAAAAAAACATAAAGAAATGAAATCCAATAAGTTGATCTAGGTTGAGTGTCTTATCCAGTTTTATTCTGAAAATAAGTAGTTTTCGTTGTTTCATTGTTGCAATGTAAAGGATGAAAATTGAAAGCAGATAAACTACTTTCCTCCTTTGCAGCAACTTTGGCAGCATGCTGAGCCCCTAAATAGCATGTCTATCCATGGTTGTCACGGCGTCGTGGCAGTCCAAGAGGATGCCATGGAACTTCGCAGTGACAACCCCTCGTCATCCTCAGCTCTGGCCAGATCTGGATTCGCCGGGGGGGGGGGGGGGGGGCACCTGGGAGAGGAGGCTGCGGGAGAGGAGGGGCAGGGGGAGGAGGCGCCGGGTGGGGAGGTGAGTTCGAGAGGAGTTGGGACTCGGGAGTTCGGGAGTTTTATACGAGGGGGACGGCTTGTATGTGTATGCATGAACAGCATATTTAAGTACCTGCCTCGCCATATTCTCGCCTTGGCGTCCTGGCGCCGTGGTTGCCAATTACGCCGTGACAACCATGTGTCTCTCTGCTTTAGAAAGTTTCATTTTTTGTGGAACTGGGGCTGGAGCACCTTCATTCTATGTTTCAGTAAGATCTCCCTTAACTGATTCTGAAACAAATAACAGAAGAAAACCATGTAATTAATAAACCTATGCATATGGTAATTCTTTAAATGATTTCAACAGGAATGCTGATTAAAGTTTGCTGTTTGCGTACTCTAACAAGCATGTGAGTTCTTAGCACAAACAAGTTAACCGCAGAGGTCCTACACTGATCCTACATAGCAAGCAATTACCCACAATCTATATTGCGCATGAATGCGGGGGCAATATGCATTGGTATAACACAACATCAATAGTAAATTAAATGATAGTCTCCTCTTGGTGATCACGGTTGTGTGCTAAATAATACACCCATCAACCATCATAAAGACAGATTTCTTTCTAAAAACTGTACGTAAACATGGTTTCAATTTCCCTACCTCTACAATCATATTCAATATCCCAGGAATTCCATGCTGCATCGGTCCACCATCACCTCACCCCTGAGCCTTTAATGTTCTAACTTAACAATTAACATAATACTATTTTTAACATCAGGCAATAGCAACCGGGGAAAAGCTTAAGCAATGGAGCGTCCTTGGGGAGTGGCCTCCAATTGGTTAACGCACTATAATCCTTTACTGCCTCCTCGATGGATAAGTTTTGTTACAAAAGGGCTTGCACTCCGTGCTTATATGTGATATATCTACTGCCTCCTCAACGGCGGTTTTACCAAGGTAATTATAGCCAAGCAATACAATGATGCGTAACTGCAGGATGTTGCAACTATTGCTAGTTATCAAACAACCTCAATTAGAGAACTAGTATTATAGCTAGAGGTATCCATCCCTAACGGTTGCAAAATCGTAGCAATCGCATCTTACATAGAGTTGCATACTCATTCGGAAGCAAGTAGATTTCGAGGTCGGGAATCGCATACCCAGCGAGGCGGGGGGAGGGGGCCGCGCCCAGGAGACGTCGACGTCGTCTTCGAGGTCGGAGGCGGCGTCGAGGCGGGAGGACGACGGCGGCGGCGGGGAGGGGGAGGTGGTCGGGGATGCGCGGGGGCGAGATCGTGACGGGGGAGAGCGTGCCCTGCGAGAGGTCGGAGGCAGGCGGCGACGACGCGGCGGGAGCGGGGCCGGCTCGGCGTGGGTGACTAAGCCGACCTGGTGGAACCGAGGCTCCACACCTCCAGAGGAGGATCGCAGCGGCCGGCGGAGGTCCATCGCCTGGCCGGCAGCGGTGGTGCGGAGGACGATGGCGGCGGCGCGAGCGCGAGGGTTTTGCAATTTGCAGTTGGAGCAGTCGCACGGGTTGTCGCCGATCGATCGGGATCCTCTGCGCGCGGCCGCCGTGTTCGTTTCCTTCCACGCGTCTCGTTGGGCAAATGGTAAGACGCTTTTGGGCTGGATGTTTTCAACTGATCACTGACAAGTGGGCCAAGGTGACAATGGGCCCAGCCTTTCGCTCTTCACCACGCGGTTCGACACAACCCACACGCAACGTCGATCAAGCAAGCCCTGTTTGGATCCCTCCATCTAAAATTTAGTTACTAAAGTTTAGGTCTAAAGTCTCCAAACAGATGGTCTAAAGTTAGATCTAAATTTTAGCTAACACCTAAAAAACACTTTAGACCATTAGTCCACCAAAGTGAACTAAAGTGGTCTAAAGTTTTGAGTTCTTAGCCACAAAGACGTGTTTATCCATGCATGTTGGTCTTTCACCTCCCATTTAATGGCTAACGCATTAAACGAGGAGAGGTAGTATGATCTTTTTAAAACTTTAGTCATATCCATTAGTACAGGATCCAAACAGGACCTTCGACTAAAGTTTAGAGGCTAAAATTTAGCCAACTAAAGTTTAGTCCAAAACTTTAGACCATGGGATCCAACACAGGTCTAAGGGTGTGTTTGGTTGAGCTGTAGCCTCTGAAAAAGCTGCTGTGAGCTGTGGGCTGTGAAAAAGCTGCTGTAGGTTGTGGGCTGTGGAAAAGCTGTAAGCTGTTTGATTCAAACAAGTATAAAACTTACCTCCTATCTCTATTTTCCTTGAAACAACTGTGAAACAGCTCTCTATTTTCACCATTTCAAAAAGTAGAAAGCCAAAAGTAGGGTCCAAGGTGCTTTCAAAACTGTACTACCTAAAAATAACTGCTTCTGAAAAAACAGCTTCTGGTTTCCACTCCTTTGGTTAGCTTTTAACTTTTTGAAAGCAAAAGCAGCTCCCAAAAGCACCCTTAAGTCTCGCTCCGTATCCCCGCAACGAACGCAGCCGCACTCCCGCACACACCTTCCGCGCCGCCCCGCGCCATTGAAGCGGGCGCGGCGGAATTGGCCGAGCACTGAGGAGCGCGTGGTCGGTCGTCGTCTGGTCGCGCGGGAGCCGAGCCGGGAGGGGGGCACGCGTGCGCGCGCCACAGGTACGACGCAAGCAACGCATCTTCGATTGTGCGATTTGCTTGCCTACCTCCGTCGATTGCCGGAGTACGTAGCTAGCTGGCTTCGCGATGATGCCTAACACTGTTGTAATGTCTCGTCGTGATCATGATTTTTATTTAGGGTTTGGAGTACGCCAGTACCACCGCGACTAAGCGTATCGCTATGCATCGAATCGGAATTGGAATGGGATTAGCTAGCACCTGTTCCCCAAGTACTCTAGATCGATACGGATAGTCTGGCTGTTGGTAACTTTGTTGTGACTAATCGTGTAGCTAATTCAATTAGCTATGCGATGAATTGGAATGTTGGAACTGGAGTTGGATCAATGCTGCTTAGATTCGACACTGATTTGAGGTGATGTTTTTAACTGATTGCAGTGTACGTAGCGCTAGCCTTACAGCCTCTTGCGATCCTGTAGCCTACTGGCTAGATTCTGGATTGGCTCCGGATGATGTTTGCACGTAAGATGGATGCACACATATGACATATATACAGCTTTTCTCTCGTACTAGTATTACTGCAACTGGCTGAACATGAAGAAAGTAGGAATTTACTGGCATTTTGCAGTATATGTACCCTGTTCTTTTTTGTTTTTCAGCGACTTTTGACTTTTAGTTTCTCTCAGCAATTACTATTTATTATACTAATAAGTCGTAGCTTAAAAAAACATGCCTGTTGTATAAATCATTGCAGGCTGAATTCCTTGTCACATCACCGATGATAGTTTTTTTTTGAGAGAGAATGATAGTTCATCTGCATGAACAGCGCAATGTTTTCGGTTCAGTAAATTGCACACCATGAGCATGGCCTCCCATGTATTTCTCCTAAATCCCCATTGTGTCCGACAGTACTTGATAGATTGCATACGCAGTCTGTAGATGTGGGTGCCCATTGATTGGTGTGGAGCCTGGCTTAATTTGCACGCACGATATTCCTTGTTCATATGTTTATGGAATTAACATATGCTGACTTCTGCAATGTTTTGCTCAAATGAATTAATGCATTTTTTAAGGAAATAAATTAATGCATTTGTGTTCTCCAATCATCTCTCTCTGCCAAATGCATCAGATGCTATTTTCATAATGCATTGCTTTTGCATTCTGAGATATTCAGTGATTTTGGCTATTGCCTGGTTACATCCTGAGATATTGCTTGTTACAGTGGGTGTGATAATTCTATATTTTGTGATTCTTTAACTGCTGGTACATATATGCATTTGAAGTTCATTTGAGAAAACAATGGCGTCTTGGCTCTAGATTGTATTTGGCAGTAACAATGAACTAATGACACAAACAAAATGTGAAGGAACTGCTGGGGATTGGTTGGTTCCATATAATGATGAAAACACACGCTTCCAATGGTCTAGTTACTATCGCACATTTCCCACCTAATTCCTTCCTTTGAATTATGCAGAACTAGTTTTTTTAGTAAATGCAGACCTAAATTGTCACGTCATTTGAATTATGAATCATTGTTTCCCTCTTTGACTTGCAAAATGCAGTGTTCCAAAATATGCGTTTACTGGCTGGAAACTGCTTTCAGCTTTGCCAGCTTTCAGCTGGTTCATGGCAATTTCCAAGCAGCTAGCCAGAAGGTTTAGTTTTAAAATTAGCCCCTAGTATCAAGCAGATTGAATTACAAATGTTCCGCAAAAAAAGAGGAATAAGTGCTTTAGTTGGCATTGTTATTAGTATCTCGCTTAACACGTGTTTAATTACGCATAACATGGATTGCATTGGACCATTTATTATACTGTCTTTTTGGACATAGCCATGTGATACTGCCTATCCAGACTCACTCCAGCACATTTTAGCTAGCTTGTTCTTACGGCTCCGTTCATATATCTCCTCTGCTTTCCCGTAACAACGTTGCAGAAAGATCAATCCAGGATTGGCAGTACGCAAAAGGAATACTTTCTGACATCGTTGTTTATTTTCTGCAGGTGAGCGAAGAGATGACACATAACATGGATTGGCATTTGGAAGATATCATACATAACATGGTTTGCAGCTGAGATTTTTTCTTGGACACAACCATGTGACTATCTGAGCCGCAAAAGCCCTGTGAGACTGGGTGTATGTTGGAGGAACCCGCATGTCTTTGTGTGTTTCATATTTTGCACATTGTATGGTGTCCGTGTTATGTTTCAGCAGCGATGTATTCATGCCGCAAACCTTGATAGACATGGGCAACACACGATAAACCATGATGTGCTAAAACAAAGATTGTCTCAGAAAACAACCAGTCTGCATGTCTACTTGATTTAAAAGAAGTTCCTTTGCAGAATTTATAATCAAAACTAAGATTGAAGCTAATGAAAATGCATATATATACTTCCATTTTTCAGGCAAGCAGGGGTGACGTCGGCAGGCAGACCACAGATGAGATGACGGACATGATCTCTCCACTGGGCCGCCAAGTCCAATATGCATGGACTAAACATCAGGTCAGAATATTGCTCAACCCAACACCAGCACCCCTCTTCTTTGTTTGTGTTTTCCTTTCTCTTTACATGCCATATGTTTGCTATCCTACTACTGCACCTGATGTGTATCGGTAATTATCTGCATAGAGTCCTTCTCTGCTCTAGTACAGTGCTGTCAAATGTTGGCACGCCCGAGAAAGCTAGCAACTTCACGTGGATGTAATGCCACAAAATTAGGAGTAAAATCACTCTTCGATACTCTAGAGTAAAATCTTTTGACCTAGGGCCCATCACATCAGATAGCAGCCATTCAGCTTTTTTTTAAAACAGTTGAATTGCTGTTCTCAGTTCTCACAGGACACATGCAGCTAGATACCTCCTCTTGGCCACAATTAGCTCAGGTAAGCGGTGATGTTGATGCATTTGCATGCATGATGGTAATTCATACGCTCGTGGCCTGCTGGCCACAGGATCATAATCACGAGAGGTTGCACCCAACTTAACTGATGCGATGCGATGCTGCGTTGCCTCCATCTGGTGGCTCCTGTGATTTGCAAATATATGCATGTTAGGTCCAGGAAAATCAAAGGAGAGTCCTCAGCCCGCCCGTGCATGTGCCGCTCACACACACTAAACTACACTGGACTGATCGACCACCCTGGAAATATTACTGGTTGTGCTTTCTTTCCTTCAATTCCTCCGCATCTCATCCGACAAAATAAAAAAAACAAAAGGAATGCCTCTCATGGCTAACTGCTAAAAGTATATTTTACTTTCAGTCTCACAATTAATTGATAATACTCTCGAGATAAATTTTAGAAGAAGTGCTTGTAGAGTTCTAGATCAATATAGGGTTTAGTCTTTGATATTTCTCATTTTGGGAGAATTTTTAGTGCTGAGTATTCCACTTCTGGGCTTAGGTATCTTGTTGCATCAGAGTCTAAAGATCTTGTTTTCTGGCACCATATACTTGGATATATTGGTTTTGATTACTTGACACGGGTTAGTAGCATGGATCTGGTTAAAGGATTACCTAAGCTCAAGAGTGGGAAGGATTTAGTTTGCGGCAGGCATGGTAAGATAGTTATTGCCTCACATCCACATCTTACCATGGTCATGACCAATGGCCCAAGGCACCTCTTGCACATGGATACTGTAAGTACTTCTAGAGTTCAGTCAGTAGGAGGAAAGTGGCATATACTAATCATTGTTTATGATTACTCCAAATACTCATAAATTGACTTCCTGACATCTAAGGATGAGACATTTGGCCATTTTAAAGAGTTGGTCCTTAGATAGTTAGTTGGTTTCTAGGCTAGGATGTCTCAATACACGATATGGGTACGGTGATACGATATTTTCCAAAAACAAGGATACATCGATACGGCAAGTGTGTGTGTATTTGAAAATAAAAACATTGTAAACAGGCTAACCATCAGATTTCCTTGTATCTCAGTCCTCATATTTCCAATGGTATAACCATCAATGCTTGGCTAGTAATGAAAAAAAAAATGAAAATTGAAGAGTTTAAATGACATACCACTTGGTAGTTGGTACATACCTACTTGGTTACAAGAATTCGGGCTTGTTCTTTTTGGCTGCGGCTTGTGGCTTTTGGCTGCGGCTTTTGGCTTTTGGGCTGTTTGTACAAGAGATTACAGAGTAACAGAAACTCACGTACAATTTTTGCCGATATAAATGAAGTTAGTAAAGTATGTACTATAATTAACTAGTAGATCCTATCTTAAAAAAAATACTCCGTTTAAAAGCTAGTTACTGTAGAAAAGCCGAAAAGCAGCTTTTAGAAGCCGAAAAGAACAGGGCCGATATTTGGTAACAACTCCTGATCCCGGTTGCAAGACTTCTTTTAATCCATGGTTTGATCTAGGCAAACAAAAGTATTGTCTCATATCAATTGAATCCCTATCGCCACACACTTATTTGCCCCCTGTTATATGATTATACAGATTGCCAAAAATCATGCTAGTAAGCAAAAGAACTTTATTGATTAAGCAATATCAATTCATCAAATGTTAACCAAGACAAACATTAGAAATTGGTAACAAATTTTTCAAAGAACCACGCAATCCACTCATCAAGATCAAAATAACTATGCTAGAATTAACACTTAACAGAACAATAGCTCGTGTATCTCTGTCAACAAGGCACTCGACCCTGGTTCTGTAAATATCAGCAGCAGCTTACCATATACAACATGTGGGATCACTTGTCCATGGCTAGCCTGGTTTTCCTTTTTGTGCTTCTTGGATATGGAGCTGTTCTGTGCCAACAAAGACAACAACATTTGGATGTGTAGATCTATATTATAAATTGAAAAGATTGATTTGGAGCAAACATCTTACAGGGCTTGAACTTCTCAATTCCAAAGGTCCCTTCATGTACATAGTCATCAATCATAATTTCCGGTACATGTTCAGAAGAGGCATGGAGAAAATCTTGCATTCTCATGTCGTTGTCATAACAGGCTGATTCTTGTATGCAAAGAAAATCATGAATCTAAATACGTACAGAGAAAATTTGCACAGACACAAATTTGCCAACGATTAACTGATTTGAGCTAATTATTGAAAGATAGTTGATAAGTTCATAAGACAAACATTAAACATTACTACATTGGGTAAACATTAATAATAGTACAACATAACCAGCAGCCAACAAGACTAAATGGAGAGCATGGTATACTATGTTGCACAAATATAATACGACATGAAAACAGCAAGAGACTCCTAGTTTTCTTCTTTAACCTCATCAACTTCACTCTGAAGCTACCGAAGGATAGCTATTGTCACATTTGGGCACTTTCTGATCCCAGCATCCGATATTTTAATCAAGTGTGCTTTAACTCTACAGTAGCTTCCACAATATTCCCATGCATAATATTTGCATCTGAATTGCACATTTCCTCCACCACCTGTAAATCTCTCTAGAATATCAACATGCTTCCACAATAGCTTAGTGTTTAAATAAATTGGATCCATCTTCTAAAATCAACTGCAACTCCCAGATTGATGCAACTTCGCTTTATCTCCCCCCTCTCTCTCTCTCTTGACTCTGACGGGCAAGCAAAGCCGCCCCCTTGAGCCACGCCATCACCATTACCACTGGAAACCTTGCCACCACTGTCGAAGACCTCGCCCACTGGAAACCTCAATCACTGCCCCCTGTCGGAGCAGGGGGAGAGGGGAGCGATGGGAGCAGGGAGAGTGGCTAGGGAGCAGCTGGAGCAGGGGACAGTGAGTCCGTGTGGGTTTGTCGAGCAAACGACCTTCCGTGTGGGGCCAACCAGCAGATCTACGGAGTCGTGGGGACTACGTGCCAGTAGACTTGCCTATCTAGGGTGGCTCGACAGCTACTGCCGAGCCTTCCTGACTTGGTAGCTGCACGCCTACTGCGCTGCGCCGTGCCTAAGTCGGCTGTCATGAGCCCCGTCTCCTACCAAGAAGGGAAGCGTGGTAGGTGACACCTATCACCTGTCATGCCCTTCAAACCTAATGAAAAAGCTATCTGTTGATTTATGCAGAATCTACTGTCACTTACTACTATACACATCACATCACAAGCAGAAACTAGCTCCCAAGTATCTAATCCCTTCCCATTAATTGTCCTGCTACTACAGTACACAATTTAGCCAATTCTAAAGCAGAAAACTAAGCAGCCTCGAATTGGACGCAAAGATTCGACACGTCACCCGTATGTCTACCTCGCCTTGCACGATCCAAAGCATGCACTGTCCGGAAAGGACCTAACATACAGGAGCACTAGCTAGAGCTGAGCAAGCATGCACTGTCCGGAAAGGACCTAACATACAGGAGTACTAGCGAGATATGAGCAAACGGACGACACATAAATCGGTCACTTAGTTCGTTGCAACTTTACCTGATTAATTAAGGCATCCATGCATGTAGCGCGCTTAGAGCAAATCCAATAATGATCTTATAGTCAAGCTAATCAGTATTTTTGCTGATGTGAAGGAGAGAAGAGAGGAGAGAGATGGGAGTTTGGCTCTCATACAAGCAACAAGCTGGGCACGGGAGCCTATACAGTGGTGGGCTCAGATAATAAATGCATGTGAGGAGGAATAGGAAAGAGAATGTGAGATATGGTACCACATAATAATAAAAAACTTTTTGTAGACAAATTATTGTATAACTTGTCTCTTATAACTTATTTATAGCCAAATACTTGGCTTTATTATTGAACTTGCTCTTAGCTTATCTTCCCTGAAAGGTGTAGATTGTGCGATAGTTTGTGCGTCTCAAGGAAAATGTGACTGTAATTTATGATCGATGGACCTGTACTGCATGTTGCTTTGTGCCTAGAAAGTAGAAACCATTTCAAGATTCTTTTTTGCCCAGGCAGGAGTACTAGCTAGATACTAGCTATCTTATAGATCAGGATGATAGACTACCTACCTTTAAGGGGACACACCACATTGCCTTATCGTGGCAAGGACAGGTTACGGCCGAGTTTTGACACGACACTACTTGATCGAGCCAGTAGTACTGCCAGTTAATGGAGCCTGTTCTTTGGACATACTGCTTATGATTTTTAACAGTAATTTATTAGTTTAATAAATAATAATTACTGAAAAAAGCTGAAACTAAAAATCAACTGAAAAACTACAAGGAACAGAGCCAATACTCGCATATGGTAGTATTCTACTCTATTGTAAGAACCCGTGTTTTCTAATCCGTCTTAACCAATGAATTGAGACTAATAAAAATTAATTAAGTAATTGTGCATGAATTTTTTATGCAAGGATGGAATGAATAAATAAAAACCTTTCGCAAGACTAGTCCAAATTTAAAATGTACAAGCCATCTCAAAATTTCAAATTCTTAAATATTGATTTCTTGTCAACGTGATTACAATCAACATAGGTTAAAGTAAAATAATTGCAATCTATTGGCACTAAATTAATTCCAGAGCTGGTATAGAGCCTAGGAGTGGGGAATCTAGCCGTAGGAACCCAAAACTAGGAGATAACCCAGAAGTGGGGGATGCGGGCAGCAAGAACCTAGAATTGGGAGAGAGCCTAGAAGTGGGGGATGCGGGGCGCTTATATTAGCATGGTGGGTGTCGGGCAAGTTCTCCAGTAGACGTTGGGCCCTAGAGATAAGTTCCAACAACGACTGTCTTATAATTGCAAGGGCGCTGGGTGAGGGTGACACACCGCCTCAAGCCGATAATTATAAGTCAGTCAGGTGGAGATATAATATATTGAGATAGTGGTAAAAGTTTTGTGCTCTAATTTAGGCATCACATCTAAAGAAATGTGAAGATCCATTCGCTACAAGGATCAAAGTGACTATGGGTAAAGTGGTACGAGCCTGCGCAGTGCTATATAAATCATGAATTCATGCTTGTCTCCTGGATTAATTGAAGGCTGCGGAACTAGTGGAGGTTTTTATCCACTATACGAGTGTTCGGTAGATTTCTAAATCAATAATCTAAAATTCTTTCACAACCTAAAAACCTTTATTTTCTATAAGCCATGAAAATGAGAAAGAGAATGAAAATAAAAAGAGAACGAGAACAAGAACGAGAAAGAGAAAGAATGAGAATGACAAAGGAAATGACGATGAGAATGTGAATGTATATTCCAAAAAATGTTAGCTTAGTAGCATACAATGTATTTTGTTAAATAAATTTGCTGAGTACTTCTGTACTCACCCTTGTTATTACTCTCTTGATCGCCAGCTTGGGTGTCACTTGGGATGGATGATTCCTTCCCAGGGGAGTTCTATCAAAAGGGGGAAGGAGATGATTACGAGAACGAACCATATGAGATGGATCCCTTTCATAGAGTTTGGGACGACTAGGGAGTTAATAGCACTCCGGGGTTCAACCTCTAGGGTGTTGGTATAGTTAACCTGTTGCCTTTATATTTAGTAGTCCCTGTATAATTACAAGTTGAACTAGATTGTACTTTCGGTATTGTAATAACTTAACCATGATGGTTTGTATCAGACTTTAGTCCTGCGTGTCCACTTTTTATGTAATATAATGTACTGTCTTTAATTATTGTTCTGTTGCAATGGTTTATTATTCGTTAGATCAATGTTCTATCAGCTAAAACAAATAATAATTCATTGACTAGTGCTTTTATTCCATGGTAAAAATATGTGTTGTCACATCTACAAATGGTAGTAGTATAAATGAATAAATACCTTGGCATGTCCCATGCATTCTGCTACTTTATTTGTCACTACCGTGTTTGTTATTGCGTATCCATGCCGTTCCAAGATTTTGGCAATGCCATGGCGCCACCTTGCATGCTAGCTAGCTTTAATTAATTAGTTATAGTATTTTGTCCCAAATCCTTTCATAATTCCTGCTTGATGGCATCACTGCATGCGTCTTTCTCCTATATATTTCAGTATACGTAGCTAGCCCCTCAATATAAAACAAGTGTCCATGCCTGCCTGCCAAGCTTCCTGATTAAATTAACAACTGATCTTTCCATGTATATGCGCTTATCTTCATTCGGCACTCACATTAGCAGGGCCTTATTTGGTGGCTTGCTCCTATTGGTTTCATCTTCTAGTCCCATATTTTTATTGGATAGACATGCACGTATCAGCACATCTCCCCCCCCCCTCTCTCTCTCTCTCTCTCTCTAGACAGAGAATCTAGTGATGATTGAAGGTGCAACTTCGTTCTTTTGTAATATCATTTTAGAATGTACGTAGTCAATTATTTCAAACTTTAATCGCTAACATACATAAAAATACATAGATTCTTTATATGAAAATAATATCACTAGATGTATCATATAAAATATTTTTATATTTTTATATTTTTTAATATATAATTAGAAAAAGCAATAGTTAAAAAACATATATTAGAGACTATCCATATCTAAAATAATGAGCAAACAAGAACGAAGCTAATAATTAGCATCCTAATTTGTAGTCCTAGTAATCATTCCACGACTGGGCGACGTTTACTTTTGGTCAACTCTTTCGCCTTGCCAGGGCGGCAACTCTACTGAACCTTTTTGTCACTAGCTTGATTAGCAGCTAATTAATTACTAGTATAAGAGTGCACAGTAATAGCTAATCACTCACCTGTTGCTGTCCTTGTCCAACGGAGAAAGGGACGCGTCGCCACTGCTATCGATCGACGCATCACTGTTCACTTTGCCTTTTGTTCTGGCCTGGTGTATGTGTGCGTACGTGGCACGTAGCCAGCTGCTTAATTCCTGGTAGCTTCACTGGCTACAAGCGCCTTAAAAAAAGCTTGATACTCATGAGTTGTTTAACCTCAGTTTACTCTAGGTTTAATTTAAACTCGGTTCAGACTCTCAATAAAGCGAACTTAAGTTTGATTTCGGACTCGCGGGGTTCTACGAGCCGAGTTTGAATAGCTCTTTAGAGCTCAATTTGAACTTGAATATTAATGCGTGTTAACTTTTATCGAACTTGTTCGAGTCGAGTTCGAGTTCGAGTTTTTCTTATTATAAAAAGTTAGTGCATGTTGAATTGTTTTAACTGTTATCGAGCTTACTCGTGCTCGGGGAGTGTTCATTTTGGCTCATTATGGGCTTATGCTTGTACTGTTCAAATGGTGCGTTTTTTGCGGAGTTAATAGGAAAATTGTAGTAAAAAGTGTACTGAGTTCAGCTGTATCGGTCAAAATCACATGCGGCTATTTTCTTGTGCATACTACCTCTTACGAACAGCTAGAATTCAAATATTTAAGTCATAAGCATCAGTCCAAAAGAACCCACCCCTTATTATTAAAAATTAGTGCATGTTAAATTGTTTTGGTTGTTATCGAGCTTACTTGAGTTTAGGCTGAACCGAGTTCAAGTCTAGATTCAGTCTCAGATCCTAACTCAAACTCATTCGAACTTGGCTCGAATTTCTATTGAGCTTGAGTTTAAAAGATCAAACTTTCTCAAGTTTGATTACAGTGCCGTAGCCACCCATTCAGATGGTTGGCCTGTACACTCTATCTGCACACGTATAACACACATCTTGTGCATACATGCACTAGGCACCATTTCAAACAGTTTTGCCTTTTGCCTTATAGCATTTGGAAGATAAAAGCTCTTTGGAATATATTGGCTTATTAATGTGGTTTTTTCTTTTTCTTTATATTGTCTACGATGATATAGCTATGTTTTTTTAATTTTCCTTTAATTAAATGTATCAGAAAAGGCTAACAGTTACTATAGTATTATTTTAACTAAAAATAAAAGCCATTAGAAAAATTCGAATTGAACAGGGCTAATATTTGTATGTACGTAGACGAGCTAGCTATCTGCATATGTATTGCAGATGTGCATGCTGACATCTACTGAGTAGCTAGTGCTCATCCACAGTGCAAACCAACGTATACATAGCTAGCTAGCAATCAATGAGTATTTTTACTAGTGTGCATGTTGCGTTTTTTTTATATATCTGTATGTATGTATGACCGTGCATATATGTATTTGTGTGTGAAATTGAGACACTTTAATTGTTAAGTAGCACTCAGCTTGCTGCATGCTGCTCGTGATCGATCCATCGGCACTAGCTTCGCTAGCTAGGCTTAGTTCCTGCAGGTTTAAGCTAGGGAATCTTAATTCACTTCTAATAAGTCATGCCTTATCGATCCTGCCTACATAGGTTAGATTAATTGGCCAGGGTCACTACCCGCAACCTTCGGCTTGGAAAAGATGGGCAAAGTTTAGTGTCCCCCTGCGTGGACTCCACATTAATGCATGCCTCTTCTCTGGATTAATGCATATATAATGTATGTTACCTACCTCATCCATGCTTAGAGCAAATTTAATAGAAGGGGTGGCTGCTACCTCTAGGACTAGCCAAATAAGTAAAAAGAGTACACGTGGCTCATGGTAGAGGTAGCTAATACAATAAGAGCAAGTACAATAGTATAGCCAACTAGTGGCTATAACACTTGTCCATTTCATCTATAGCTTTCAAAAAAATAGTTCATACAATAAGGTAGCTATTACAATAACTATTTGACCCCACGTGTAAGAGAGTGAAATGCATATTTTTACGTGCTATAGCTAGCTGTAATTTAGTAGCCAGCTTCCTTCTCTCTCTGCCACGTAAGATTTGGTTGATATTATATTTGCTATAGCCTGCTGACTAAGCCTTATTGTACCTGCTCTAAGTTGAGTAGAGATTACCTCTACTAAAACACTCAAACATTTAATACTTGCATAAATATATCAGGGGTCACCTCTTGCATGAGGGGCAGCTTGCCTCTCTCCTCGTATGATGTGCTAGAGGTTACCTCTTATATAGGGGCAGCTTGCCTCTCTCTCCTCTTTTCTCTCTCTTCCACATAGGATTGTGTTGACGTGAATTTCGTTAGAGGCGACCTAGTCATCATTATTGTACTTGCTCTTAGCAAGAGAGCAATCAGATTGGCTGCCCATTATACATGCTAATTACGCTACGTAGCTGTAAAGCTAGCGTAGTGTAGTAGGTCATGGGATCAAACCCAGTAACAACGGCAGCTACGACCTGTAGTACTACGTAGACGTTAAATATTTCACTGGTAAAAGTAACAACTTCTTCTTTTTAAGGCTTTAGGCTTTTGATTTTTGATTTCTCCGGAAGTTAAAATAAATGAGATAGTTTTTTTAAAGTGCATTCTTCAAACGACCGTCTGAACACAAAACTGTGCGCGCCGTGTGCATCGGCATCTCCGTTATCCACTGTCGTCTCAAAAAATACAGATAAAAGACATCAAATATAGCTCAAAAGAACAGCTACTATATGCCACGTCGGCTGGACTAGCTAGCTTGCTACTGTGTGTCGGCAAAAAGGTGATTAGAATAAATTTGTGTTAACTATCAAGTAGTGGTTGTTAAAAATACTGTCTAATTAATTAATTAATTTATTTAATAGCAAGTGTGTCAGGAGTTGACTGATCTAGCTTTTGGTAGCAATTTGCAACAAAGGTCTCCCCCATCCGTAGTGGATGTGGGCGTATATTGGTGGGTTGACATTTGCCGGCGGTCAGTGCCATTATCCACTGAGGAGGAATGTGCTAGCTAGAAGGTCAACACCGTCTAAATGCTAATACACCTCATACGAGTTTCGGTCAATGCTTTAATCTCTTTTCCTCTCTTGCAACACTAATTGGCTTGCCTGTCTTTCTTTTTTTTTCCCCGTCTTCTCCTTTTTGTTTGTGATCTGATTGAGTGGGGTTGCTACTTCTTTTTCGTCGACACAGCATCTGATCGAAAGGGTCCATGAACAATTAAAGGCTCTGTTCTAAACAGTTTTAACTTCTGTTTTATAACTATTACAAGTTAGAAGTAATTTGAAATATATTGGCTTCTTAATTTTGGTTTTTTAGTTTTTTCTTTATTCTTTGCATTGTACTTAGCGATATAATTGTTTTTTATTTTTTTAATTAAATTACTTGAAAAAAAATCTAATAATCCATACAGTATACTTTTAGGGCAAAAACAATAGTCACATCCGGAAGCCAAACCGTTTGGAGCAGCGCAAAGCCACTTACTACTAACTAGCAACAGCTTTTACTAGGAAATCGTGACTGAGTATTTTAGTGTGTGTGCCACGTTGCCATCAGCTTCAATTGTATTGCTCCTAGCTGCAAGAGTTACTAGATTGCTAGATAACATAGTTAAGTCATTATGCGCATGGCAGCACTAGCCCGTTGCTAGCTATACGCCGGCGAAACAGAGCATGCATGTATATTTGTGGTGTTACTAACCCTAACGGAGGGTTCACTGAGGAGCTATATTAAGAGAGGCGTGCGACCAAGGGAGATATCTCAATTCGCACCTATTAAAACTCTAGCTGCCACCACACAAAGGCCATGTCACGCACGTTGATGCTAGCATACCGGCACATGGCATTCCTCCCTGGACATGTAGACGTCGGTAGAGGCGGTGCTACGACTGCGGCGTTGATCGGGAAGATCAGCTTCCAAGAATAGCCTTTTAAAGGCGATGGAAAATCAATTACTTCCACTACACTGACAAGATCC
This sequence comes from Dendrocalamus latiflorus, assembly GCA_017311315.1. Lineage (NCBI taxonomy): Eukaryota > Viridiplantae > Streptophyta > Magnoliopsida > Poales > Poaceae > Dendrocalamus > Dendrocalamus latiflorus. The sequence goes on along the minus strand of CM029636.1, from coordinate 1,579,676 downwards.
TGCATTCAAGGAGCTAGCATCGCAAGTATGGGCGCGCGCGGCCTCAAAACCAGCAGAAAGCTCCCAACAAGATCATTGCCAGCTCCCGTAATGTCATCGACATGCTTGACAAAATAGAAGAGCGCCGCTGGCTCTCTAGTTCCGAAGCAATGCTCAGGTCAATGGTCAAGGAACAACCGGCTACCCAAACGAAGGCACTGGCACTTTATTGGAAACAGCGATATACAGTGAAATACTGCAAACTCGGGGATGAAAACGCAGAAAATTTTCATGCTTGTGCCTCTGCACGACTCGGGAATCAGGGTAACCGTTTCTACGACCCCATTCAGGGACTGTCAGGCCTGGAACAACTTTTCACTGAGGACGAAGTTAAACTGGCTCTATGGCAAATGAGAACCAACAGCTGTTGCGATCGATCAAAATGCTGTTGGACAGAAGTGGTGTCGATGGATGTCTCAAATACTGAACACTGGGCGGGCAGCTAACTGTCTTGCTCAATGGTGTGCCAGGGCGATGGATTCAGTGCAGGAGAGGCCTCCGCCACTGCTCTCACCCCCTATCTTCCTCATCGTGGCAGATGTCCTGCAGCAATCGATCATCAAAGACAGCCATAGCTACAGGCTTTTACACCCCTTGGTCGATGATCTGTCATGCCCGGTGATACAATATGCAGATGACATATCCTCATCAGAGCAGAAGAGTCTCAGCAAGGCACTTGTGCCCGCAACCGGCCAAGAGCCTTGCCTTGTGATTAGCACAATCCGTGCCGTGGACTCCGTCGCACCTAAATATGGTAGCCACTTAGGCCCCGCTCATTTGGGTTTGGACTTCTGACTTACTTTTTACTATTCCTAAATTTCGTCTTTTTCTAACCTTTTGGATTTTTGAGCTTTTTTGCCTGTTCTTTTTTTCCGTATTCGTTTGTATTATACGTGTTGGGCTAACCTTTTTTTTCTATTTTTAAATTTAATTATACCAAATAAACCACCATCAGCTATAGTGTAATTTCAGCCAACTACAGTGAAATTTCAGTTATTCAGCTATAAGCTACAAAAAATAATCCCAACTGAGCACACTCTTAGATTTGTATTTGAAATTACTTTTGTGTATTTGTAATTTTATTGATAGTAGTAACATATCTATATAAATTAAAAACAATTGATGATATTTTGACATTTTTTCGTTTTGAGCAAGAAAGTCCCATAATAATTCTAAAAAGGAAAAATATTGGAAATTCTCGCATTAATAAAAAAAGAGAATGATCTTCACCACTTATTTAAGTGCGGTCAGATTATAACGGTGCAAATTAATCATATATAGATATTAGAGTTATATAACAAATACAATTGTATTTCAATTATAAGAAGTAGAGTTATATATTAAAGAAGACTGTATCGTAATATCTAGCCGTGCAATTACGCTGGTAAATCTGCTAGTTGTATAGTAAAAAAAAATAATTGATGATCAATGTTCATTTTCGGCAACTTGCAGCCAAGGGAGTAATTTCAATCTCCTTTCCCTCCCAGTTTGCATTGACATGTCGATAAATTTTTGCCGGGCCAGACATGCTGATAACCAATTAGCGTGTTGGCAGCATGCTGATAATCAAATACCGTGTTGGCGATCGATCAAAATGCTGTTGGTTTTTATTAAGGAAAAATAGCTTTTGGTTTCGTGCAACCAATGTGGACGTGACTGTTTTTTCCCCTCTACTGCTAGCTCCAGTGCAAGCGATGGCGATGCTGCCGCTGTGGTACTAGTACTAGACTGTACATGCACAAGGTGCTGTGTTAACTACTTATTAATTAACCGCAGTTTCCATCTGCATCGTATTAATTAATTGTTGGTAGCCTTTCAAATGCCTTCAACTTCAAACTCTTTTTAACATTCAACTTATTTAAACCAAAAATCATTTAAAACATATTGATTTTTAATTTTTAATTATTTTAGATTTTTGCTCTTTATTTTTTTTTCTTTATTCATTTGCAATGTCTATGATGATATAACGGTTTTTCCTCAATTTTTTTTATATTTTTTTTCTTAAAAAGCTAACAATTATAGTATAGTTTCAATTCAAAGTCGAAAGCCGAAGCCCCAGCCGAGCCTGCAAGCCCCTTGGAGTGCCGCCAAACGAGGCTGCCTGGACCTCCTTTTTGTCCATGTTTGCACATTGTTTTGCACATAAGAATTGTGCATGAATGTATTTACACAAATAATTTTTTATCAATCCATCCCCTAACGTCCCAGGGGGAGAAGGTATTTTGCGTATGGTGCACTCCTTTTTGTCATTCTTTTTCGAGGAAAAGGTACACACACATACTTGTCTTTGGATCTATCCATGCCATTCACCAGAATTAGCTAAGCTGAGAGAAGCAAAGCAAAATTCACATTGTTCACACCATGGAATCGCCAACAGTTGCCGTGATTTACTTGTACAGTTCTAAGCACAGTTCATGGTGAACAAACAAATAGAAAGAAAGAAGGGCATCAGTTAGGATTCTGCTAGCTTTCTGTGAAGGAAGGAAGCCAGAAGCATCCGAGAATTGATGTAACCAGTTACGTAGGCAGATCGAGCGGTTATTTTTCAGAAAAGAAACAAAAACTAGTATTTTTTTTTGCTGCTGCATGTGCTTTAAGAGAAGCGTGTGTATGTGTAGAGCATGCGTACATGTCAGCATCATGGCTTTCAATGGCAGAAAAGACGCTGGATAGGAGGCGAGTGGAAACAGAAAAGTTGTTTTCGGGCCGATTTCATATTATAATTAATTTATAGATATTACTTTAAAAATATTTCGTTTAAAAGTTAGTTACCGTTGAAAAGTCAAAAAATAATAGTTACTGTAGAAAAAACTGAAAAAACAGTAGTTACTATAGAAAAGCTGAAAAACAGTTTTGTAAAACTGAAAAGGGCTACCTTGCCATGCCACGCACCGTGTTTTACCGGTCTCTTACTGCAAATGTACTACAGTACAAAAGCAGCAGGCCATGCCATGCCATATTATTATTGTCTTGCCCTGAAAATCAGGGGGTTGAAATTACAGTAGCTGAGCAAAATTGGGCCTTTGGTAGCTTGCCGGCGTCTAGACTCTTAAAACCCTCCAACGATCCACACGTGATGCCGGTTGACGCATTCTGTCATTCTTGAATTGTTCCTGAGCTTCTTTCTTCTCTGATGAGGTTTCTTCTTCCTTTCTGAGCAGCATTGTCATTTTGTGACTTGACTTGATTAGTACTGTACTTCTTAGCAGCTTTGTTCTGTTGTTCTTGGCACAATCTTGGTGATAGTAGCCTTCCAAATGAAATCTTTGTAGAATCAAGCAGTACCTAGCTAGGAAGAAAACGATTTGCTTGGAAACGTTTTCTTGAATGCGGAAGGGGAAACCCTCCATTTGCTTGAAAACGTTTGTAGGCTACTTTTGTCTGTAAAAATCTTTGGATGTTCTGCTCACCAATGCAGAGATTTCAGAGATATCTTTTGCCATGAGGCCATGAGTTCATGGTAATACATGTCGAAACTAAAACTATTTACTGAATGTCATATGTGAAAAAGTAAGTGTAGGATCGATGCCGATAATCAGAACGGAGATGAATGATTGTTGAACATTTTTCTCCCAATGGTATTTAAAATCTTCATTTAAATAACTATAAGAATCATCAAATTTAGATTACATCAACTAAACTTCACAAAAGATTAGAGATCTTAACCAACAAAATCCGTAACCTTCTACCTAAGGCCAATCAAACCGTCATAGATGAGTCGGTCTGATCGCAAGCACAAGACCGGTCTGACCGTAGGTTTAGGGCCGGTTTGACCGGTCCCTTGTTTCTAGACCTGAAAGTCTCTTGAGACCAAACTCAAATATAAAAAAAACTCCCAATTCTTATCTAAACACTTTCAAATTTTACATAAAACTTAGGGCAGATTCTTTTGGACTTATAGCTTGGCTTTCTATAGTAACTAGGTTTCAAATAGGGTGTCTTTTCAAGGCGGGGTATACAAGTCGATTGTAGTAGATATTGTCTTGACTTCATCTATATCTGCCAAAATTGCATGTGAGTATATCTCTCTCCATACTCTCTCTCACGAACAGTCATAATTCAAAAATTTAAGTTAAAAGCCATAAAATACAGCCTAAAAGAACCCACCTTTGTTCAAGACATTAGGAGCCTAAACCAAGTAAGAATCATAGGGTTCACTAAATTGAAGAGAATCGAATCTATGTCACAAGAATATCAAAAATCCTCAAACTCAAATTACTTTTTACTCATGAGGATATAGAGCCTGTTTGGTTGGAGGCCTCGCAGGCAAATGCCTGCCAGGCAACACATCCTGGCCCCAGGCATCCAAAATCGAACGCCTGGGATGCATGCCTGGCCCAGACAGCTTTTTCCAGCCTCCAACCAAACAGGCCCATAAGGCATGAGGTATTCTAGATCTATTCTCACATATCCTAGTAAGGTAATTCAAGGAAGAGTTCGAGTTAGAACTCCTACGAACGTAAAATCATAAATCAAGCTCAAAAGCAAACAAAGCCAAATAAGAATACAAATAAGAACATGATTGAGATAAAACTTTGATCTATTTTCAGTAGATGATGAAGTTTACATATTGATGGATGATTACATGGTGCAACCAAATACCACTCTTTTTCCTCTCAAGTTTTCCCTCTCACAACCATAGAAGTAGACAAAGCGGCAGAACAAAAAACCTAAACTCTAGAACCCTCGGATATCTAACACCTCCTCTTCTCCCGTTACATAACCAACAACAAACCTAATGAGTACAGCCCATTAAGACGCCAAGATACCCATTAACCTCATTAACACGGGGTTACACACTCACGCATGCTTCTCAAAGTGTTTATAAGACTCAACTAGCTAACACCTTAGCGATTGATTCATATAGCAATTCCAGCTCTTCTTGACTTAAACCACTTCTCCTTTGTGCCTCTCCAAACCGTGAATTTGATCAAGACACCAACCTAGTATTTGGCCAACTATCAAAATACCCCCGATGAAGCTTCTGGGTACCTTTCCCTGAATCCATCTTCATCTTCATCTCAAAGCATCTCCGCATGCTTTGACATGTAGCTCGTAGTACCTAATGACTAGCCGTCAAGTCTTCACACATTCGGTCTCTTTTGAACCATCTCTACGTACATTAGCCTTATCACTTACGCACCACATGTATCATCTCACATTTTTACAATCCTTGTCTTCTATGCGTTTCCCACTTGAGATATGTAGCCTCACTCAGACTTACATAACCGCTCGGATCCTAGCTCCCTCGCTTAGTCTCAGTCCATTGCTATTGATCGCTGACGTTCTCCAAGCCACTTGCATATTCAAAGACCAACCAATCATCTCAAGTACAAGTTCCATATACTCGATTCATGTTAGTCAAATCATGCATCATGCAAACACAACACAACCAACCAATGAAACACATGCCGTGCACACACTTATCTAACTCAAAAACTATTTTCACTGCTCTCTTGCTACACCCACCGGTCTGACCGCACTACCCATGGTGATCAAACCGCACCGGTCAAATTGTTGTCCACTAGTCGGTCTGACCGTTTAAGTTCACTAGAAAACACTCTCTTTGGAATTTCGGTTAAAATCTATTTAGTTTCAGCTCCAGTTTTCAATTCCAGTGGCACCTAGTGCACACTAATCCTTAAACAAGTCTACACAAGTGTTTGATATTTATTTTCCCAAAAGTCTGTGGCCGGTCTAACCGCTCGTCCCATGACGGTCAGACTGCTAGCCATCAGCTAGTTAGACTGCCTTCCCCATGGCGGTTAGACTTTCGGGCTCACAACCTGACAAACAGGTCAAGGCCGGTCTGACCACCATCCCAGGACCGGTCTGACCGCTTGAAACATGAAAGTACAATCTGAAATCTAAATTTTCTGAAGCTTTTATAAAATTCAAATTCAACTCAACAAAAGTAACAATTGTTCATTACAAACATATTCTAGACCTTGTATAGTCTATCCGAAAGGGAAATGTGTACCCTTATTTCACACCATCAGTTCCATAGTGTTGCCGCAAATTTGTGTGGCAACACATAGCAAGCAGGTTAAAGTAAAATATAAAAAGAGGTTTACTGCACCGTAAAAGACGTAAGCGTAAGACTGTAAAAATTGCAAATTTTGAGTACACCAAATCTGCAAACTATTTCACCGAAAGAACTACGTACATAAATTCATCACAGATCAATTCACCTCTCTACCGAATCCAACATCATTCATCTCAATTCACCCGCAAATTCACCCCAAGATGGGGCTAGCTAGAGCTGGAGATGTCCAATTAATTCACCCACAACACATCTGAATCAATTCATCTGCAACTGACGAAGAGAAACAACGGTGGAGTACAAGGAGAGAGGGGCACCAGCAAACGAAAGAAGAGCAGCAGCAGAGGCAGCCCCACATATGGGTAAGCAGATTAGGGGAAGCAAGAGCCTTTTAGGGTCTGTTCTTTAAGTCAAAAGTTGGCGGCTTTTAGCTTTTGCTATAGTACCTAATTTTCAAACGGAGTATTTTCTCAAGACAGGGTCTACAAGTTAAACGATCTACACGTTAAAAGCCCAACATCTGTACCAGCTAAAATCGCAAGTGAGTATCTGTCTCTCTATAATCTGTACCATAAACAGCCAGAATTCAAAAATTTCTGCCAAAAATCATAAGCCGCAGCAAAAAAAAATAGGCCCTTAATGTGGCACCAACATTGCTATGCAAATAATAATGCAGAGGCCGGGACATCAAACCAACAGAAATCCCACAAGCGCGTACACAGAGAGAGATGGTGAGCAGAGCAGCACACACATATACTAAAAAAATTAGGATCAAGCTTTATTATTATATGACATGATGTAGCACTGATCATGAAGATTAGTATACACAGTGGGGAGGAATGCAGATAGATATACATGATCCAATCCAAGTAGCACTGCAGGAGTACCAACCAACAACACCTCAGTTTCAGCAAACAGGGTAAATTCCTCAGTAACTGAGTTCAATTCCTCTCTCTAAGGTCCTAACTGAGCTGAACAGAACAGCATCTGAGAACCTACTACTATTATCCCTATATCCAGACAGAGACCAAGCTGAGCTCTTAGCACCCTGTACAAGCACCAGTGCTAAAGCTTCAAGCTGACACACCCCTCTCTCCCCTACCACTACTGTGATTAATTATCTACGTGGTAAAAACGTGGAAAAGGTAAAAAAAAAAAGAAGAGGAAAGAACGAACGAACAAGAGATGACGGGTGGGTTTTTCTCGGCTATAGTTGATGGATTTTGATCCTAATACAAATACTTATGTACGGATGAACCGAATGTCAATAAGCCACTTTAAAAAGAGTATTCTCATAAACCACTTCGAAACGCAAAATCTATCTAAAGAAGTCATAAGTTGAAAAGGACAGTACCGAGGCGAGTAACTGACAGTAACCGCTGCTAACTGTTAACTGTGTGTGCGTGGGGAAGGCTCCGGGGACCACCTATGTGTTCCTAAGGCTCCCTCTGGTAATGCCTTTCCCTCCAAATTTTGTTTTTTGTTTCTCTTCTCCTCCTCGTCTGCTCTGCTCGGCCTCGGCCTCCAAGAAGCTCGGAGATGGAGAGGTAAAGAACCAAGGAATCAAGAAACCATGGTGTGTTGGTGGTTAGGCCTGGGCGTCGAGCTCGGCGGCGCCGATGAAGGTGCCGTGGAAGCCGTAGGGGACGCGGGACGGCAGCTGCACGGTGGCCTCGAGCCGCATGTCGGCGGCGTTGACGACGAGGAGCTCGGAGGTGCCGGTGTGCTCGTCGCGGACGAAGGAGAGGATGTAGCCGTCGTCCTCGCCGCGGGCTTGCGCGCCGTCCATGGGCATGAAGCAGGGCTCGCCGCCGAAGCGGCCCTCGCCGTAGTCGAACTTGGTGAGCTCGCCGGTGGCAAGGTCCACCTTGGCGAACCCGGACACCTTGGGCCACGGCTCGGCGACCGCGAGGTAGGCGTACCGCGTCTTGCGCCCGAGCATGTTACGGTTCACCATGCCCACCTCGAGGTTCACCTGACTCGACGGCGGCAGCACAGCGCGCCGCGTCGACTCGCCAGTGCGCGTGTTGAGGCGGATCTCGGTGAGCACGCTCTCGAGGCGGTCGTCCGACTCGTTGAACATGGAGTCGGCGGGGGTCATGCACGAGCCGACCACCACCACCTCGCCGGACTCCGGCTCCTCCCAAGCGTTCCAGAGGTGGAAGCAGAAGCAGTCCGGCACGTCCACCCACACCATCTCCGACGAGTCCCTGGCGTACTTGGGCAGCACGCCGAAGCGGGAGGTCTTCTCCTTGTCGAGCACCACCGGCGAGCCGCCGCGGAACATCTCGGCAAGCTTGAACACCACCTGGTGATCCGGCACGACGACGAAGTTCTCGGTGATGGCGAAGTCGTGGATCATGGTGGGCTGGTCGAGCTCGATCTCGACGTCGGGGGACTTGGTGCCGTCGGCCTCGAAGTAGAAGTACTTGAGGTACGGCTTCTTGATCACGTCGTAGCTTAGCGCGAAGAGCTCGCCGGAGACGGGGTCGACCTTCGGGTGCGCAATCATGGCGCAGTCGAGGTGACCGTCGAAGTCGTAGCGGCCGACGGTCTCGAGGTCGCCGGCGGCGGTGACGCGGACCTGGTACGGGAGGTCGTCCTCGGACATGGCGAGGAGGCGGCCGTTGAAGTAGACGAGGCCGGCGTTGGCGACGCCGGTGCCATGCGACGGATCGACGAGGCCGCAGAGCCCGCGCGCGAAGAACAGGGCAAGCCTGGCTATCCCGGAGTGGCCGTGGAGCTCGCCGATGGCCTTGGGGAAGACGGGGCGGCCTAGCGCGCGCTCCTGCCTGAGGCGCGCGGTCTCGGTGAAGCGGCAGGCGTAGGACTCGGCGGCGCCGTTGCGGATGCGGACGGCGTGCACCATGCCGTCGCCGTCGAACAGGTGGTGGCCGGCCGTGGGCTCAAAGTGCGGGTTGGCGCCGTTGCGCGCGTACACGCCGTTGATGAAGGGCGGGATGCGGCCAGACACGGGCAGCGCGCACACCGGCGGCTGCTCCCCGACCGGCGCGAAGTTTCCGGCGATCTGGACGGCCGGGTCGGCCGTCCTCGGGAGCGCGTGCGGCTTCTCAAGAACATTGCTGATAAACCCCTGCTCGAACGCGTCCAGCAACATGCTCGCCGCGCGCTGCAGGAAGCTGAGGCTCCTGCTCTGACCCTCCCCGTCCTTCCCCCCGCGCCTCGCCAGCGCGGCAATGGCCGGTGCCTCGGGGCCGGGGATCACGGTGGGCGCCGGCGGGCGTACGGTGGTGGTGGTGGGCACGCTCAGAACAGAGTTGGCCGCGGCCGCGGCGCGTTGCGAGAACCTGACCGAGTTGGCCGTGGTCCTCACCGAGAGGCCTCGGCGGCCGTGGTGTATACAAGAAGAAGGGAACTGCGCGGACAGAGTCGGCATCGCGTGAGATCAGGGATCAGACGATCGCCACTACTTGCAGGGAGCTTCCTGGGTGCGAATGGCAGCAATGGAGCTGGGAATTTGCGTGGGTGTTGGGGAAGAGAGTGGGAGAGGAGGGAGGAGGGGGAGGGTGTATATAGAGTTTGGGGGAGGAGAGGAGGCAGGCAGGGGAGGGGGAGGAGACGATCGATTATTGGTGCAAGTGGAGAGCATTCGAGTGAAGCGGGACGGAAGCCCACGTGGTGGATTCGGGGGAGCTGAGTTCGTAAGCTGCTTTTAGGGTCCTAGTCTTGAGTCAGCAATGGGAACGGACGAGGACGACACGGATGCTCGTTTGGTCTCCTTTTTTATTGCTTATGGTTTATTGTATACTGTAGCAGATTTTTTTTAGTGTTATAGCTGTTGATGATTTTTTAGCGTAATTAAATTTAAAATAAAAAACAAGTTACCCTGTCACAGATAATACAAACGAATACGAAAAAAAGGCAAAATGCCAAAAAGCCAGAAAAACAAAAGTAAGGAATAGAGAACTAGAAACCAAAAACCAGAAGCTCAAGTTGAAACAAGCGGGGCTGAAATTGGCGAATTGCTGCAACAGCAAGCAGGGACGGAACTAGAATGAAAATGACCGGAGTTCACCAACAGCAAGCAGGGGCGGAACTAGAACGAAAATGACCGGGGTTCACCATTTCAATATATATATATATATATATAGTTTTCAAACAATATTATACTAAATAGTAATGCGTTCGATAATTTTTATCATCAATACTTTAATGTAACCGATGATAGCGTATGATGATAAAGAAATAGTGATCAAAATACTTACCAAAATAAAAAAACCCTAATAATAATATTGATTAGTTGCAGCAAATTAAAGAAACTAAAGGCGAAACCACAGACAAAAGTTGGTCGGCATTGATAAAATACATCATTCGATCTCAATGGCCTATTAAAAGAAAAACAAAATTACTTAGAATTTTCAAGTAAAAAATAGTAGAATGATCAAATGTAAATTAATGCATTATCTTTAGTATGTTCTAAGTTCATAAAGCGACGAACCATAACATAATTAGTAATTTTCATCAATTCTTATTTCTCTACATAGCAAATAAGCATATTATTCATAAAATTATCACAAATTAATTGAAAAGTCAGTTATATATGTGTATGTTCAATAGTTTAAAAATAATATAATAGAAAAATATGTCTAGTGATTTACTTACTTGACATTGTAGTCAAATACTACAATTTTGCCTCCAATTTACAACGAGCTAAGTTGGTATTCCAAAAATCAAAAGTGAAACCTAAGTCTTAACCTTACAATTCGATAAAAATCAATCAACAATCATCCCATTGAAATCATTGAGAAAAATTTAGAGCAAAGTAGACATTGAACGGGTAGACCTAAACTTCCTTCGGGCAGTGAGGGTGTGAGGCGATAGGGACTAGGTGATGCCACGACGAGATGGTAGGTGAGGGTTGCCAGTGGCTCCAATTTCTCCCATTCTTCGGCGACCGGTTGTTGCCTAGATGAGGATGGTTGTGTGACGGATGTGTTGCACATCTTCTGGCCAACCATGCAAGATGAACAAGCGTCGAGGGTGCTACGAGGTGGCATGCTTCAGGATTATCAAATGGATACCGTTGCCTATTACGGTCCTCTCTCTTATGCTAGCTCAAGGGCTGATTTGGCCTGCTGTAGTTGCCTCATGGACTGAGAGAAGCGGAGGCTTCTTGTGAATTGTTGCTAACTACTGAAAATTTGGGTTGCTAGTGCTCCCTTCATTATGTTTCAAGGAAAGAACCGGGTGCACTTAGTTTAGCCTGAGGGTTCACACATAGGCTAAAAGTGATAATTCCTGCTAAAATTTTTTTGGATCTAGTATCCTGTGACACCGGGTCCCACTTCTTAGTTTCGCCCATGATAGCTAGCTAGCAGCTGAGTGAGAGCGAGTCTTGCTCAACTTGTCTTATATGTGGTAGCTTTTGGCTTTTTTGCTCTAGCGACGGTTAGTTTTCACTAAGTAATTTAATTAAAAAAATAAAAGTACTATATCATCACGACTATACATAAGAATAAAGCAAAAAAGCAAAACAAAAAAAATAAAAAAAGATGAAATTAAAAGTCCAAAGAAAGTTATTTAGAGCGAGTCTGGCCCAGTGCCGTGCCGCGCAAGTCGCAGGCAGCAGTTGGCACCTCCCTCCCTCCCGCGCGCGGCCTCGCTCTCCGGGTGGCGAACGCGGCAACGGCACGGCCGTGTGCGCCCGTGCTGTTACGCCTATAGCAGCAAGGCACGTGTCTGTTCGTCCGGTCAAACTCCCCTGCTTTTACACCCCCATCAAATTTCAAAAAAAAAAAAATGTTGCTATTTGCGCCTTCTGGTTCGACGTCGATCTACGTTACATCAGCCAATGTACATCGAAAGATTTTGTAGGTGTCCATTTCTAATGCCTGTACATTCGCCTGCACCTTGCGGCGACGCATGTGGATTCCCTAAATATCTAAGCCAGGGATACTATTTTACTACGGCAAATTTAATAGATTACAAGTACATATTCAAGGAATCAACACAAATTATTGAGATTTCCCTTTCTTTGCCTGCAAGATGAATCTGCATCCACAAAACATGTGGTTCGTCGTGCCTAACAGTATGTCTATCCTAGTGAAACCGATTTTTTTTTTTGCAAAAATCTGAGATTTCGTTTTGGAATTGGTTTCCTTTTGATCCCTAGCTTAATCCAGCTTAAATCTAGGCCAACCATGTCATCTATTGCTGTCGGCATCGCCCCAACGGAGGAGATCGGCGCCATCACTGTTCATGTCCGAAAATCCGCTGCCGCCCCCTGTTTTTCTTTGCCGCCGCCGTCTCCCACCCGTTTGTTCTCGCGCCTTCGCGCGCTCTCTCTCGCCGCTGCCATCCCTGCACCACATGTCAGAGACCGTACCACTCCCCTGTCACCTCTCTGCGACCTGTCCGCCCCGCCGGCCACGGCCGCCACCGTCCGCTGATTTTTCTTCCCCGGACCTCTCTACCCTCTCTCGGCCGACCTGACACAGCCGTAGCTTTTGACTGCCGCAGTTCGTCGCCCAAGGCAGCCCTGACACTCCCCTCTAACCGCCGCACCGCATCCTCTCGAACTTGCCCGGCCACGCCACGCGCCACCGTCGCCTTTGCCCAAGTACTGTGCCGAACCGCCTCTGCGGCCCTATAAATGCACCCGAGCGCTCTCATTCAAAGACAATACACCCTAGAGCCCGCCAGACACCTCCAGAGCCTCCGCCGTCTTCCCCATCACCGGCAATCAACAAAAACCCCAAGTGAGCTCAAAACTCAATTCTCCTCCTCCGGTCTATCTTGGTCCAATTGCTTGCGCCTACAGCCCCCTCAAGCTCCCAGTAACCTCCCCGAACCATCAACCTAGCTCGCTGAGCCTTCCTCTTCCCTGCCGTCAAAGACCACCGCCGTCCGCAACCACCTCACCGTGGCCACCACTGCCCAAACCACCACCCCTCCAAGCCTACCCTAGCCCCGTAGATGCTTAATCACCGATGCTTTCGGCCGATTAACCCTCCGCTTACCCTATTGCCGTCAAAACCCATGCCGAGTCTTTGACCTCGCCGCCGGCTAACGCCGCCTCCTCGGCCGCCGCCGACCCCAAAAATGGGTCCCTTGCATCCCCAGGAGCCCAATTGTGGTACCTGCTCCCGTCGCAACCCACTGAAGCGCCGCCAGTCGCCGTCGCGTTTTCCTCTGTTCTCAGGCGCCCACGTGAGCGAGAGGTGGAAGAAGCTCCTGTTCACCTGGGCCGAGCGGACGTGGGCCGCCTCAGCCGAGCGGATTGGGCCGCAGGCGCCAAGCAGGACGAGCTACCGATTACTGTAGCACGCGGGTTTCGGCCGAAAACAGTAAACCGACCCGCATGAACAGTACCGGATCCGACCACCCGAACCCGCAGTGAACAGTTCCAACACGTTAAGCACAGTAAACCCGAAACTCGTTACTGTTCATTCGAAACCCGAAAATACATATTTATACCCATTTTGACCGTTTCGAACCTGCCGACCCATTTCTCAAGCCCAATTCACCTTTTGGACCCTCCTAAAAGCCATAAACCTATTTTATTTGGATTTCTTTAATTTTCTTTATATTTATTTTTTTCTTCCTCACTCAGTCTTTTGAGCTCGGAATTGATTTGTTTTTCTCCCTTTTTACGTTAGCTCCCGACGTCAATTTCCAAGAAGACCAAGGAGAAGAAGTGCAAGCTCAAGGGCTAGAAGGATACGAACTTGTTGAAATAGTAAATCCGCAAGGCAAGTCATATGTCTTTGATCATATTGAACCTACATTCTGTTAATTATTATTTATCGTTACTTTCATTATGTTATTTATGCACTGTTATTTTATGTACAATGAATGTTTAGAATGACATGATATTAATTAATGTCCTACCACCCGAAAAGCTCTGTTTAATTTGATGGCCATATTCACCTTAACAAAACATGGTAACATTAAAAGTATTATTAATGTAATCATAGTAGATTAGGAACTCAACAATTTTTTACTACTAAGAGTCTTGGCATTTTACCGATAGAATTTTAAAAGTGAATCTAGTATAAGGAGATATTGCGGGAGGCCACGAGATGGTTTAAGCCCATGATCTTATCCTAGGGTGGAAGCATGGTATGAAATGGTGGCAGTGCCGCGGGCGCTGAACACGGATTTGAGAATAGAAGTTACCTCGGTGAAAATATAAGGACTGTACCCTTATGCCAAGTAAAGAACATAGCAACCGCTCAACCATAAATGTTGACTTGTCAAACCTGGTTTAGTACATGAATTCTAACACAAAAATGAGATTCAAAATTAATTAAATAAAGAAATTTAAAATAAAAGGAAAATAGTAATTTTATTTTCATGTGAAATCCAAATTAAATCCCCTCCATACCTAAAATTTGAAATAAAAAATAGATGAAAATTAGCAGTTGAATTTGTATACAAATTCTACCTAAAACTAAAATTAGAAATTAATTATAAAAGTTATATGAAGAGAAAGAGTCCATATCAAAATGAAAATTAGCAGCTAGATTTATATACAAATTCCAACCTAAAAATGGGAAAAGAAAGTCTAAAAGAAGTACTAAAAAAACAAATTCATAATAAAAATCAAAGAAAATTAGCAAACTTTTTAAATTCTAAACTAAGTGAAAAATAGACATTTTGGTTTTATTCAGAATTAAAATTACAAAAATATGCTAATCTGAGAAAAAATTGAAATAAGATAAGAAATTTGATTTATAAATTAGGAATCAAAATCTATTATACAAGAAAAGTCGATTACAAGTGGTTTACATTCGCTCAGAAAAAAGTGAATATGCTGAAAATTCTCAGAAAAAAGAAAACATTATGTCCCTTTATTTGGTGGTCCTCCGTGGGATGGGGGAATTGAGAGGATGATACATTAACGAGTGTTCATTCGGTTATAAGCTATGTGATGTGCATTATGAGCATGTAGTATAGATAAACATTGTAATAACCAAAGAAAGAGATGATAATATAAATGGAACATGTCACAAATCAAGTTCTACAATGATATATTTTTTCAAGTTATTTACACATACTCTAAAGAAGTATGCGGGCCACATTGCTAGTTGATCGATAAGCCATTCCGTGACAGGGTAGAGTTTCTCCTTTTCCAGTAGAGTTAGTGTGATTAAAAAGTGCTCACATAGAGATGAGCGAGAAATAAAGCCCAATCCTAATAATAGTGGAGCACATACCAATAGACCGCTCCTGTGATCAATGTGGCAGATAAGGTCGACAAACCTGTCGTGTTGGATTAAATCTTTCCCTCTGACGCTTGTGAACTCTTGCCGATGTGTTCCCTCCAAGAAAAGGAAGAGAGAGAGAGAGAGAGAACAAAAACACTCCCGACCATGTGGAATTTGGTTGCTATGGAGACTTGTCTGGTGGTGCCTTGCAATTTGGTGCGAAGAAATTGGGAAGACCAGACCACCGCCCACGCTTTATCTCTGGATGCGCTCTCGAGTCCAAATTCCAAATCCTTTTTCCGCATGAACGCCGTGCCAACGCTCTGGGTCTGTTTTGGCGCGGCTGCGACTTATGATTTTTAGTTAAAATTTTAGCTGTTTACGATAGAGATTACGAAGATAGAGATATTTGCTTGCGATTTTGGTTAATACAGATGTTAGGCTTTTAACGTGTACTACAATTAACTTGTAGACCCCGTATTGAGAAAATACCCTGTTTGAAAGTTAGGTACTGTAGCAAAACCTAAAAGCTGCCAGTTTCGTTCGAAAAGAACAGATCTTATATTTCTTGCAAAAGCTAGGTCTTGCACTTTGGCCCTCCTTTAGAATACATGGATTTTGTAGGATTTTATATAGGAATTCTACCAATCCCCGTGATATTTTCGCAGAAACTCATACGTTACAAACATATTCCATATTTTGTGAATTCAATAATATATTTGTTGTATTAGTTGCTAGCAGTTTTTTTTTTTGAAAATTTACAAACTGTATTGAGTCCATTTGATCATGGCAACTGTTGTTATTACTCTATGCTGTTGCCAGGCCCTGATCGTTTCGGCTTCGCCTTCTGACTTATTTTTCACTATTCCTAAATTTCGTCTTTTTCTGATTTTTTTATTTTTTGAGTTTTTTTACCGGTTCTTTTTTCTCGTATTCGTTTGCATTACACGTGATGGGCTAACCCATTTTTTCTATTTTTAATTTTTTTTAAATTTAATTATACCAAATAAGCCACATTCAGCTATAGTTCAATTTCAGCCAGCTACAGTGAAATAAGCCATAAGTCACATCCCAACCGATCACCACCTAAATGTCACATGAGATGCACAAGAATGACAATTGATCAAACGTGCAAGTCAGGACTTAAGCAGTCAAGCATATTTTCTTGTCAAACCATATCTCATGACACGATTAACCAAATTGATCTTGGGAGTCCATTTCATCATACGACATACATGTAGTTCTTTGCTAAGCAAGTAGTCAGGCCTCTAACAATGTGATTAAACTATTGAACATGGACGATGACGTGGACTGCCACCTAAGTTACTTCACCTGGGGAGCAAGGGGGCACGTGTCTCGCGCCTATTACTTTTTTCTCAGGTGGGCCCGTTCTGCCGGTACACATGGCTGATCCCTGGGTTGCTCCACTTATCCACTGAAAAGAAATAGTGAGTGACTGACACAAGGTGAATATTAGATTAGGCCATCTTGGGCTAATTAACAATTCCTTTTTCGAGCAATGGCAGACACCTTTTATTAATTACTAACTAGGGCATGCAAGAGCTAGATTAGGCGTAAAACAATACCAGGAGCTAGCTTGTGCTAACCAAACCAAACATCACAAAAAATAATTGGTCTATAAAATTTAAAAATGGCACTACATCTTTTAAGACAATATAAATAAATAAAGAGAAAACACAAAAAACAAAAAGGCTAAAAAGAAAAAAACAAATATTAAGAGCCGATGTGTTTCACGTGACTTCTAGCTAGCTAGAAGTTGAAGCCGTTTAGAGCATGACCTAATTAGACCCATGTGATAGTATGATTTTTTTAAATAATTGACTGCTTTATTAATATTGTAAAAATAAATAATCAAGTTTTTTTAAAAGATACTTTGTCGTCAATTCATTTGACGACAGAGCTTTTATCGCCAAATAAAATAGTGATGGCGGTAGGCTGAGAAAGCACATTCTTTCACTATTTCAAACGACGATAGGCCCTATCGCCGAATGAGTTGACGATAGATGCCTCTCGGTCAATTGAACGATGAAGGCCAAATCTGTTGGCTAATTGCTTTGTCGCTAGCTGTCATCCAATGGACGATGTAGAGTAAATAAGTCGACGACAAGGCTTCTATAGACCAATTAAGCTGTCGCTAAATGAACCAGCAGCAAGTCCTATTACCAAATGAATTGGCTACAGGAGATGCCACGTCAGCCTATCGCCGATTCATTAGGCGGCAGAATCCCAGGTGATTATTTACGTAAATTATTATCTTTTGACTATTTAATTTTGTAACATTAATAAAGAAATGCATTATTTTTTAAAAAATTCTCGTGTCAGTAACCAGAAGCTAAGCAGATCGTCTAAATTAAAAGTAGAAGAAGAAGAGGAGGGAGTTAAGCAGATACGTAGCCAACCAGTTCGGTCGAGACGGCACAGAAAAACGCGGATTAATGGGTGCTTTTGAACGAGCTGAGCCTTTTGGTCGGCGCCACTTTTCCTCTCTAACGAGTCGTTTTCCACGAATCCAGTGCCTGGGACAGCAACTAATAATACCCTTAATTAAAACAAGTGTAATCCTCCCAATCCCAAGCACATCATCATCATCATCATCATCATCATATACTGATAGCGAGAGCTGGAAACCGTGTCAGTGTGCGTGGCATACAATACAAGCTGCACGCGAGCAGCGAGCTTAATTTGCATACATAATTCTTGTGGCTGTCGCTCCATCCCCGTACGGGTGGAGAATCCGTGTTTCAGCTATATGCTTGCTACCAGAGGCTCTACGAAAGTACGAGGAGAATGCTATTCCCGTTCTTTCACCTTCTGACTTATTTTTTACTATTAATAAATTTCATTTTTTTCTATTTTTTTCGTTTCTTTTAACTTTTTTGCCGATTCTTTTTTCCTGTATTCAATGCAACAACACCCACACCGGATATGGACCAAACCATCTCACAACGTTCTGAACCTAACTCAAGTACCACATTACTGGGCAAACAACCTAACCCTTGGAACCACCTAGCCATGGGGGATGCTCCTTGACGGATAGCTACGTAAACACATATTGCATCTTGCCCTTAGAAATGTATTTGTGGTGCGCTATTGTTATTTTGTCAGTATATCTGTCCTCGGTAATTCACTCTCATTGATGGTGGCCTATAGGGATCATGTCGATATCAATAAGTCTTGTTTAAAGCGGTTCATATAGAAATTATACCCATAAAGCAGGAGAATCAATTAGGGTTAGGATTTAGGAATAGTACCTGAGCACTACTACATGTAGGGATAGTACTCTTTTTTTTATAAATCATTGCCAACAGTTACTCACATATAGCCGCATTTGACACCCAGACTACATGGCAACGACAGTCATAGACTTTCTCGAGGATTTGTGGGTACACTCAACATTTTTAGTCCCCGCTCATTTAAACTTTAGTTTTTGGGTTTTGGTTTCTAGCTTTTTTACTTTAGAATTTTTCTGGCGATATGGCTTTTTTAGGTTTTTTTGCCTTTTCTTTTTTACTTTATTTCTTTTTATTGTCTGTGATGATGTAAATTTTTTTAAACTTAATTACGCTGAAAAAACTATCAGTAGTTATAATACATTTTTAACTATTACAGTGTAAAATAAGCAATACATCAGAATTTTTAGGTCGAAATGGGCATCACCTCTACATCACTACAACTAGATAGTGATCGAAAGTTCTTTACTCCTGTCGCCCAGACACGCGGAGACTAATTAATTAGAGAGCATTATTTTAATTTAATCTGGTTGGCTAAGCAAGGTACGTAATGGGTGATCGGTGTAACTACTTATTGCCTGGCTAGTGAAACGGTGCCACGGCGCCCGCCCGGTTGCGTCGGCGGCTGATCTGATGGATGACTCGGACGGCAAATCAGATCGCCCGTGTCGCTGACTAGGACGCAAATTCACGTCGCCTGTAGTATAGATTTTCTTTTCGCCCGCCTGATTCGGACCCCTCGCGTGCTCTCTCGGTGCCTAGGTACGTGCCATTCTGTTTATAAATTTTGCTGCCAGATACACATGTCATTCTACGTGTGATTCTCAGAACAAAGAGAGATGTCATCATCAATTGCTTTTAGGTACAATGGACACACGCTACAACCGTTTAACTTCATAACCGTGCGTATAAACATATTTAACAGCTTTGGCTTCTGATCCATTTTTCACTATTCAACAATTTCGTCTTTTTTTTTTGCTTTTTTGTCGGTTCGTTTTTTCTCGTATTCGTTTGTACTATCCGTGATGGGCTAACCTGTTTTTTTCTTCTATTTTAACATTTTTTAAATTTAATTACGCAAAATAAACCACTATAGTGCAATTTCAGTCAGCCATAGTGCTTTTCAGCCATAAACCACTCAAAAAAGCCATTTTGAGCACCCCCAGTCAAAATTAACATCACGACAGGTACAAAACTTCTCTTGGTGGGGTGATGTATAACTCCACCATCAAAAGTTTAAATTTTAGTGTCTATCTCTACGCACACGCAAGTGTGACTTAGTATTAACATTATAAAGTCGTGAATTTTTTCTCAGCTTCTGCATTTATTTTGGATACGTGCTATGTGGACATGTATGTCTTTGGAAAAAAACTATGGCTATGACAAAACACCAGGAAAATGAGTTTTTAGCATATATGGCATTATTTACATTTGTAATTATAAAAATAATAGTACGTATACCGTATTTACAAAAATATCGTTTTTGCCGTCCGGTGACCGGGCGGTCACGTCGCAAAGCTAACACGTGGGCATGTCGGCAGCGGCAGGCAGCCTACCGCCCCACCACCGGACGGATGCGGCCTGCCGCCCATTGGCAGACAGCAATTAGGCGGCTTAATTACCTGCCTTAATTTTTTTGTATCATATTTGTCTTAATTTTTAAATATACAAATGTGTTTAGAAAATTACAAAATTTTATGTGCAGCCTCTTGACATAATGTGCTTAATTGTGTAATTTTTTTGGTAATTTTATTTGCTGTGAATGCTGCTAAAAAATTTGTAAGATTATTAGGTAATTTTCAAATTTTCAAATATAGCAAATGAGCTCGAAAAATTACAAAATTTTATTTCCAGTCTCTCGTGACAACGTACTTGATTTTGTAATTTTTTTGACAATTTTATCCACTGTTAATATTGCTCCACAATTTGTACAATTACCAGTGATTAGCAGGTGCGGCAGAGGTGAGTCATTTCATTATCTTTGACTTGTTTAATCCGCATTTTGGTTTTCTTTACTTTGTTTAATATGCATGTGAACAAAGCGCAGTGGGCCGTATGTAACATCCTGAAAAATCTGAATTTGAAAATATAAATTTCTTGAATTATTTTTGCCATACGTTTTATTTGAAATTGGATTTTATGGTGTTTTTCTAAAATTTTGGTTGAAGTTCCAAAGAGTTAAAAGGTTCCAGAAGGAAACAAACATGTTTACTAATAGAAAACTAAAATTTTAAATTTCAAAAGTTGTGCAAATATTTAAATCAATAATCTTAATTGAGAAATAGAAATGTAAATTAAAAATCCGATTTTTTTAAAGTAATGTGTAAGCCCTCTTTTCCCCTTTTTTCTTCCATTCTCCTCTTTTCTCTCTCTTCCATGTGGGCCATCCTTTTTCCTTTCTCCTCCCATTTCTCCCCTCCTTTTCTCCCACTGGCCGCTGGGCCCGACCACCCCGCGCCTCTTCTCCCTCCTTCCTTCTTTCGTTCTCCTTCCCGTGCGATCGGGCCCCCTCCTCCCTGCCTTCCCCTGCTCTGCATCACGCGGCGCGCGTGGCGGGAAAGCCGCAGCACTGCCACCCACGCGCAGCGCGAATCCCGCCGGTCTGCAGATCGCGGCACCTGTGCCCCGCTCCGCCCGCGCCTCTCCTTCCTCCTCCCTAGGCGCCGGACCCCCACCCCTCCTCTCCGCCTCGGCAAAAGCCGGCCGACACGGCCTCTCCCGTGCTCTGCGCCGCCCTATGGAGGAATCACGCGCAAGGATTCTCCATCATCACAGCACGCCTGCCCCGTCCCATTGACTAGCACGCCCTGCATCCGCCGCGCACAACCTGCACCCGCCGCTCGCCGATGTGACTGCACGGGTGCCTTCCCGAGGCTAGCCTCGCCCGCGTGCCTTTAAGAACTGCCGAAGGCCCCAGCTGAACCGCCCTGCTCCACTGACCCTCCTCCCCAAAGGAATTGGGTCCTCCGTGCCTCTAATGCCGCCGGCGAAGCCTTCTCCCCCAACTCCGGCCCCGCGCCCCGCCGCCGATTGGAGTGAAGCCGAGTCGATTCCTTCCGCCGACACCCTCCTCGGAGCAAGGTGAAGCTCCTCCGGACCTCGCCCGAGCCTGTACCTCGCCGGCGTCGAGCGCTCCCTGAGCTTGCTGCCGCCGCACGCCGCCGGCTCGCCGTGGTGTCCCTACAGCTCGGCCAGAACCATGGTGAGCATCCTCTTACCCCCCTTGTGCTCCTACGGCCGCCCAATTCTCTACTCTTCTTCCCAGTCGCCAGCGCCCGCTTCACCTTCACCTCCGGCCGCTGAGCCTCGCCGCCGCCCCGGCCGTGGTGCCGACTCCGGTAGCTTCCCCTCACTCCCAGCTCTCCATTTTCCCCCTCGCCCCGACCTCCCGAGCCACCGGTCTCCGCCGGCGATGCCAGCTCCCAGCGCCGCCCGAGCCTCCTCCGTTTGCTCTGTTTCGGAGCCGCTCCCAACACTCACTTCTTTTAAATTGCTGCCCCATTAAGACAGCCCAGGCACTGCGCCCACTTGGCTAGCCCGAGCGCGCTTAAGGCTCATCTCTCCCTCAGGTTATGTGTTCAAATCCGGCCGGCAGCACCCCTTTTTCCCCATTTTTGCCCTACTTTTTACAGCTATTTAAAATTAGCAAAAATCATGGAAAATTAGGGAATAGTTTAGAGAAGCAAATAAAAGTTTAATTAGAATATAAGTGAGTTATTTAAAACTTAAATCTGGATTAACCCATATATATAAAATTAATAATATGGTTTGAATAATTATCAAAAAGATTTGTTATTGAAGATATTGATAAAAACATTATGATTTTGAGTATATACCCAAGTTTAATAAAGATGGCTCATAATTAAAACTAAGACTTATACGCAATATTTAAGATGTTGCCATTAAATAAATCCCAATGGAAGGTTTTACTAATTAGCAAGTGTTGAAAATATAACTTTGTAAAACGAGCTTGCTATATAAACAGATTTTTACATGAAGCTGATAACAACTAAAGTGTAGAGACTTTTTAAATGAATGTATATATATAAGCACCTTTACGTATATGCAAATAAGTGGTTAGCGAAATGCGAGTGGTATGTATATGGCTTACTAGTACATACAACAATGCAACCTTGCGTTCACCATAGACCCCACTAAAATATATAAATGCTATCAGTAATACACTGCCATCATAAAATCCTAAATGGTAACTTTAGTTAACAATAATAATAAGATTTACTCTGTATAGCAGGCTCGACTGATAAAAGAATAAAGTATCAGTAACAGTAGTTTTCAGAGAACACCCAAAACAAGAGGTCATAGTAATATACATATGTTACAATAAAGAAACCCTAGGTCGTCAAATACCAAAATAATCTCATAAATACATGAATACTCTAACGTAAACATTTAGCCATTAACACAAGTAATTAGAGTCACATAAAATGATACGTGGCAAGCCCTACTCCGGTTGCTAAGTTTAAATTAAATTTTGAAGTAAAATTAGGCCTAATAGTAGCTAAAGCATACATGAAATAATAATGGTATCATTAATTAACTCTTAGTACTAGATTAATAAATAATAAAGATGAGCATGAAATGACAATGTATGGCCGTACAGCTGAATTCTAACTCAAGTCGAAATAGGTTTAGTGAAAACTGAGGCTACATAAAATATCACCATATAATCTGCTATACACCTAGACTCTAATATTTATTCGGTAAGCCAGATGCCCTGAAAAGTAACACCTGACAAAATGATACTTACTCATAGGTCCACCCTAACTCATGGAACTTCCTTGATAAATATAAAAATAAATAAATGAAATTGTTAATAAAAAGATCAGGTCATCGTATTCTACCACCGACCTTACCTCAAATAACCCTAATCACCCATTAACTCATAATAAAACTAAATCGAGTTTATTCGGATTTATCTGGATCTCTTGAGTTATTTACTTTTATTTGTATTCAGTCGTTTATCGCGTAATTAGAAACTGGAATCCTGAAGATTCTCCGGATCAAGCGTGGTCAGAGCAAAGCGAAGATAAAGGACAGAAACTCAAGAGAAAGCATCGTGTGAGCTCACGACCGCAGTAAACCGCGCAAGGCGAGTCAATACTTTGATCATGTTGAACCTACATTTCTGCAAATTATTTTGGTTTTAAATTATCAAATTGCATGCGGTATGTTATATGCAAATCCATGTTAATTTAAGATTCTAGTTACATGCCTATTGTTTACCTTGAATAATATTACACCCCCTTTGAAATATTTGAATATGTGAACATTGTCGTCCTAGCAAAACTATAATATTAACCTTTGAAAATAAGTCCCTAATTATATGCCATGCTTAGTATTGCATAGATACTCAAGGGCGCGAGAGCGCCCAAGCATCACTTGTAAACCTGAGAAAAATTGGTTGGGTAGTCATGGTGGGAATGACTGGTATATTTGACATGACTATTTTATACCCTCAAAATCCCCAACTTGCTTAAATATCTGGGCGGATTGGTTGGATGGTGTGAGTGTGGTGCAGTGGATGCACAAAATGGGTTAGTGATAGACCCCGCCCAGATACCACTAAGGACTGAATCTTGTCATGACCTCCCGGGTAAAACAGTACAACCACAAGTCTGTAAATTACAACTTGGCTAAGTAAATTTATCGAAACTCCGGACTCATCTCACTGGTACGGGGGTGAAGGGGCTACGCTATGGCAAGGGGGCCTGAAGGGACACCAGTGGAGGGTGAAGTTTCCCAGCTGTCCTACGTTGCGGAGAGGTAGAAGTCCGGCTGCGTAGTGGCTGGGGGAAACATCCCGCGCACAGATGGGACCCACCGCAAGTGGGCAGTTTCCCATAAAAGTGAGATGACAAAAGGGTCTAGATACTTTGAAAAGTCACTGTGATGGTCTGCTCAACCACACGTCTAAGGAATCGTGTGGGGCAACGAGTTGATTGTCTCTTGTGGTGAAAGTGTACAAGCTCTGCAGAGTCTAAAACTATTCGAATAGCCGTGCCCACGGTCAAGGGCGGACATGGGAACTTAACCAGATATAGTTCTATTTCAAAATGTTTTGTGGGTGGGATGGAAAAGTGGAGGGCAGTGAAAGGCCCTAGTTTGGAGTTGTCCTGGGTGTCGTCCCAGTGGTAATTTAAGCGGCTATAACGCTGAAGAAATTGCTATATGGTGCAGATGCCTTGTAACGGTGGATGGAATCTGAATCGATATTAATAATGCATTTCCTTGTACATTATGATTTGTTCCAAAATTGCTAAGTCATAGGGATTTTTAATTAATTGTATTCAAAAGCACTCTACGCAAAATAAAATAGCCCGAGCCTCTCCTTTGTTAATCTATGCATACTATTTATTTGCATTCTGTGTATTGGCTCGCGGAGCACGGGGTCGGAGTGCTCACGCTCGCTTTTGCGACAAAATTCAGAATCAGGGATCAAGTCACTGCACCGCAGCAACAAGATTGGACAAGCTGGCAGAGAAAATGAAGATGTCAAGAGCTAGGTCGCGAACCTCCAGTTGGCTGCCTGTGGGCATGTCCTGAAGGTCCCACCTGTGTGCTTCGTTCTTCCGCTGCTACAATTTAATGATTTCGGCCTAATCGGCCCATGAGTAAGTCTACTATTAAATTTTACGCTTCCGCATGATATGTATTTTGATATTCATTACTGTAACTGTGAGCACTATCTACTGATCCAGGGAATAGTGCAGTAATCACAGTAGATTCCGGATTACAAAATCTGGGTCTGACATATGCTCTGATACCATGCCTGTCAGACCCAGATTTTGTAATCCGGAATCTACTGTGATTACTGCACTATTCCCTGGATCAGTAGATAGTGCTCACAGTTACAGTAATGAATATCAAAATACATATCATGCGGAAGCGTAAAATATAATATTAGACTTACTCATGGGCCGATTAGGCCAAAATCAATAAACTGCAGCAGCGGAACGAAGTACACAGGTGGGACCTTCAGGACATGCCCACAGGCAGCCAACTGGAGGTTCGCGACCTAGCCCTTGACATCTTCATCTTCTCGGCCAGCTTGTCCAATCTTGTTGCTGAGGCGAGGTGATTTGATTCCTGATTCTGAATTCTGTCGCAAAAGCGAGTGTGAGCACTCCAACCCCGTGCTCCGCGAGCCGACACACAGAATGCAAGTAAATAGTATGCATGGCTTGTCAATGGAAAGGCATAGGGCTATTTTATTTGCTAAAGAGTGTGATTGAATACAATTACTTAAAATCCCCTACGACCTAGCAGGTTTAAAGCACATATTTGATTAAAGTGCTAATCCATATTCTCATAAATTTTTCTTACATATGGCATCACACCATATGCCCAAGATCATCATAGTTTTTCATACTTAGGGCATCGCACCCTACATTACTTACGGCATCACACCGTACGATACTTATGGCATCACACTATCAAATACTTATGGCATCACACCATATATTACTTTCTCATCACTGGGACATCACCCAGGGAAATCCAAACCAGGGCCATCCACGCCCTCCATTTTCCATTCCCACCCATAAAGTGTTTTGAAACAGAACTATATCTAGCAAAGTTCCCATGTTCGCCCTTGACCGTGGGCACGGCTATTCGAATAGTTTTAGACTCTGCAGAGTTGGCACATTTTACCCACAAGAGATAATCCCACTCTTTGCCCCACATGATTCCATAGACATGTGATCGAGTAGTCTATCACAGGTCCGTTACAATGCATTTTCCTAGCAGGGTTACGTCCGCTAAGGTTTCCACTTCCTCCAGGTACGCCCACCTTCTGGAAGCCCCCTCTTGCGCCATCACGCCGGAGGATGTGGCCATCCTCTACCCGCCCGTGATCATCATGCCGGAGGATGTGGTCATCCTCTACCCGCCCATGATCATACCGGCGCAACCCATACTAAGTTAATGCAAATTATTTAGCCATGCCTATATTTTGCCAGCTTGTGGTTGTACTGTTATAACCTGGGAGGTCATCACATGATTCGGTTCTTAATGTTATCTGGGCGGTTCAACCACTAATCCCAATTATGCAATCCCTGCACCACATCCCCACGAACCATCCGCCTAGACAGTAAGCATGTTTTGAGAGTTTTTGGTAACATACATTTATTCCTGTAAATCCACCATATTCCCATCACATCCTCCCAAAACAGTTCTTTCAGTTCAAGATAGAGTACTTGGGGTATCGATGATACCCCAAGCATCTAATATTTCTAAGCAGAGCATATCAATAAGGACTTAGTTTATAAAGTCTTAATGTTATAGTTTCACTAGGGTGACAAGGCTCACATTACCAATGTATGGCAAGAAGAATAGTGTACGCAGATTTATATAGCAAGGTGTAACTAACATTCTGAAATTGAACATAGCATATCACATGAAATAATAGCATGCATGTTGGTAATTTGAAAGAAAGTAATTTTTGCAATACTGGGTTCAATATGATCAAAGTGTCGACTCGCCTGGCGCGGTTTACTGCGATCTTGAGTTCACACAATGCTTCCTCTTGAGTTCCTAGCCTTTATCTTCACTTTGCTCTCGATCTCGCTTAATCCATTGATTCTTCGGGACTCCAGTTTCTATCTACGCGATAAGCGACTGAATCCAAATAAAAATAAATAACTCAAGAGATCCAAATAAATCCAAGTAAACTCAATTTAGATTTATTATGAGTGATTAGGATGATTTGTTGCGAGGTCGGTGGTAGAATACGATCACTTGATCTTTTATTAATAATCTCTTTTATTATTTTTGTATTTATCAAGGAAGTTCCATGAGTTAGGTTAGTCCTATGTATCGAAGTGCGAGTCTGGCTGGGTATGTATTCCTTGTAACTTAGGTTATGGTAAAGGCAAACTGGACTGATGGATGAGATCTGTACTTATTCTATAAATCTTTTAGTTGAAAGTATTATAACACTTGTCCCAAAAGCTAGGTCTAGGAATTTCTTATGTTAGAACTTAAGTCTTTTAAATCATAATTTCCGATGAATCAAAATAATCCACTTTATTTCCATAACTTTAACGTGGATATCTTTATTACGTTTGAATATTTAATCAATGGAAACCCTCTGTATTATTGCCCTAAATTAGTATTTAGTCTTTCAATTCATTTATGCAAACCACACTAAATATCACCAAAAATTCAATTGAGCTCTAAAATTTGTGGTTTTAGATCCACTGGACAGATCTTAAATTTAGATGAATTTACAAATTTGTTTCATTCAATTTAGAGTTAAAATGAAGAAGCTATAATCAGTCAAAGTTCTCTGTCCCGGTCAAATCCAAAAATTACTAAAATTCTGACATGTGGGGCCCATTGTCATTCTCTGGCATTTATTTGATTTCCCATTTTATTTTTCTTTTACCTCCTCTGTGCTACTGACATGTGGGTCTAGCTACTGTTCATTGGGGTCCACATGTCAGTACGGAATCTGCTCAGGTGTTCCACTGACCAGTGGGGCCCAGTGGTCAGTGGACGGCTCTGGCTACAGCGGCTGACAGGTGGGGCCCACCTGTCAGGCGAAAATAAAAGAAATGTTCGACCTCGGCGCGCTGCGGAGCCGGGGGCTCGAACGCGCGCGGCCGAGGGAACGGGGGAGGGGGGATAATAGAGTTAGCGCTGATAGCCAAGTGAGCGGGGAGGCTTTGCCTACCTCTATAGGGCAATTAATTCCCTTGAGGTGGGTCTGCAGCGGGGTCGGGCAGAGGAGTCGGGGACGACGGTGGCCGGCGGCGAGGGGATGTCGGGGAGGTCCGGCGGAGAGTCGAAACGCGTTCCTCGAGCTACGGTGAAGACGATGACGCAGTCGCCCGGGGCCCAGGAGGTCCGGAGATGTGTTGGCGTCGAGCGGCGGCGGCGGCTCGGGAAAGTCCTCGGTGACAGCGGTGTACGGGTGACGGGGAGCTCGAGTGAGGGTCGGGGAAGCTTCGCCGCGCTCCGGAGATGGTCCTAGCGCAAGGAATTGGGCTCTGGGGCAGTAGAACAACGGGGAGTTAGTTCGCCGGAGTTGGGGGAGAAATGGCTCGCCGGCGGCTACAGGTCACGGGCGTTCGATTACCTTTTGAAAAACGGAGAGGGTGGCGTGGAGAACTCGGCGGAGGGCTCAGTGCCTTTTATAGGCGGTCGGGCGAAGCTGGCAACGGGCGCGCTCGTTTTGTCACTTCGGGCGGCCATGGCAGGCGGCGAAGCAGGCGGGGCAGCGGGATTCCGGGGCCTGGCTCACGCGTGCGACCGTTCGGGCAGCTTTTGCGCCGCGCACGCGAGCGGACAGTGCCAGGGCAGCGGGGCAGCAGTGAAACCGAGTGCATGGGCGCCACGGGGAGAAAAGGCGCTGGGCGGGGGCGCACGCGCAGCGCTCGGGGGAGAGAAGAAAGGGGAGGGGAAGAAGGAGCAGACAGCTTGGGCCCGCTGGCCAGCGAGAGAGGAGAGGGAAGGCGCGGGCGGTGCGGATGGAGCCGGCGCGCGGGAAGGCAGATATGGCCGCACGCGTGTCGGCCGATGGGAGGAGGTAGGTGGGATTACGGGCGGGATCTAGCTGCCCACGTGGCGACCGGAGAGGGAAGGGATGGAAAATTTATTTCATTTCCTGATTTTGTATTTTCAGAAAAGGCCCAGAAATTCACTTAGCCTTAGAAAAATATGTAATTACTTCCAAAAATTTCAGGAAAATTCACAGAAGCTCCTTATGACATTTTGGACTTAATAAAAATATTTCCAACTAATGTTGGTATTTACTTTACTTGCTTCCATTGTTTTTTTCATGCCATTATTTTCAAAAATAATATTTTATGTCCTAAATCAAATTTCTTTCTTACTTTTATGGATCATCTTTTCATATTCTTATTTAAAATTTAAATTTTCTTATTATTTTAGACTTGCCTGTTTCCTCTTGGTCCTTTTAACTGTTTGGAACCTTCACCACATTTTTCAGTTAAATCCCATAAACTCCAAATCCAAATAAAATTCATTGCAAAATAATTCAAAAGCTTCACGATATCAGATTTACATTTTTCAGGATGTTACATAGCTCGTATAGTATAAAAAAAGGTAGGTTTATTATCACATTACCTTTGGACTATTCTTTATGGACACAAGCATCACCCATACTTATATCACTCTTTTATGATAGTATATCATGTTATTTAGTCCATAAAGCCAGTGGAGGGTACGACGTGATAGAAACCTATATATGTATATAGTAGATCTTAAGCCGCACTATTGCTCATTAGCTTAAGCACTTAATTTGCTTGCTTTTGATGAAAAAACAACTGAGGTAGAGACAAATAAAATGCTAGATATATAGTAAAACAAAACTATACTGACAAACAATTATAACAAGTAGCATCAAGGCTCAGATGTTTTTCTTGACTAGATTATAAGCATGTTTTCATATGCACCATTTATTTGGACCAGTATGCATTTGCAGTGTTCATTTTAGTCCTAAATGTACATTATTTTATACTATTTATTCCAACGTAAATTTTAATTTGTGGTATTTTACTGTCATTATTAATCTTCGCACTGATATTTGGCCTATCCTATTTATTGGAAGATATGTCTTTATCGGAGCTTCTCGAGCAGTTCTACGATGAGAACCACCGGTGCCACTCATGGATGACGGGTGACACGGCTGGCCCTCTGCCCTTGAAGCTGTGGGGTGGGAGGGATCTGTGGGACTGGACGACCACGACATCCCAATTTTGCAAACCATGAGCTTGTTACCCTTTGCGAGGCTGGTCTCCATCAAACGCGCGTTCACCATCGACGACAGTCTGCTCGTGGCACTAGTGGACAGGTGGAGGCCCAAGACGCACATATTCCACTTTTGGTAGGCTGATATGACGGTCACTCTGCAGGATGTCTCGTTCTTGACCGGTCTCCCTCTCTGGGTGACACACTTGTTCTAACCCTTGCACCAGTAGACTCGAATGAGAGGCTGGTGGACCGGTTCGGCTTGGCTATCCCGGAGGGTGCTCGTGGTATCCCCCGCACTTGGCTGAATAATTTCAGTGTGTGCCTACAAGATGCACCGCTCGAGGTCGTTAGGACGCACCTCGTCGCATACCTTATTCAGCTCTTTGGTTGGAGCATGTTTTCAGCCACACACGGCGATATTTGCAACGCTGAGTTTATCCGCCTCGTCGAGTCTTTTGTTGACGTGAAGTTTGGGACGATGCCTCAGTACAGCTGGGGATCAGCCGTCCTGTGCGCCACATATCGTGGGTTGTGTGATGCTTGCCGGCGCGCCACTGTTGATACCCCCAATCTGGCCATCTGCTACGTGCTCCTACAGCTGTGGAATTGGGAGCACTTTCCTATCACTTGACTTGAAGTTACTTTCACTTGAAGTTAGGAGGGTAGATGACGAGGATAGAATAATTCTTAAATTATTACATTGCTATATCCACCGGATATAACCCTTATTAATAAGGGAGAAGATTCACGAAGTAGTCGTAAGTCCTCCTTCGACTACACTGTGGTCCTAAACTCTTCTACGACCATGAAGTCGTAAGTCCTTCTACGACTATTCTGTGGTCGTAAACTCTTCTACGACCATGAAGTTGTAAGTCATTCTATGACAACACAGTGGTCATAAGCTCTTCTACAACTATGAAGTCGTAAGTCCTTCTACGATTACTCCATGATCGCAAGCTCTTCTACGACCATGAAATCGTAAGTCCTTCTATGACTACTCTGTGGTCGTGAGCTCTTCAACGACCATCAAATCGTAAGCTCTTTTACGATTATATAGTCGTAAGCAGTCCTATGATCACTTTGTGATCGTAGATTATTTTGCGGTTTTTATATCCCCAATTGACTTGTCAAATGATGTCTTACAACATCATGAGGGGCGTCTAATAAGGTGGTTGGAACGTGCGTTTATCTAATAACCATACACGATCTCTCTCTGACATGCATGGTAAGCAAGCCACTATGTCTCTCTGACAATAGCTTCCATCATATGGTTATCACCTGAAGTGTTGAGGCGTCTTCTAGCGCGGCACAACGGCCATCGCTTCACTATCTATTTAAAGGTTAATGTTAGAGGGGAGAGGGGGAAAAAGCCAAGCCAGATTGGAGAGAGTGCAGACTCTTTTTCGCATTACATTCTTATAATCATTTCCTTTGATTAGTAATCACACAAGACGTAGGGTTACTATTTTTCGAGGAGAAGCCCTGAACCTGGATAAAAATTCCTGTGTCCCTGTTCACAAGACCATTGCTTAGTCTTCTAAGAAAATCCTCAAATTCAAATAAATCATATATAAGATCGGTATTAAAACACCGACACATTTATTTTGAATTTACTGGAGCATTTGTGTGCCAATAAAACTAAACCATCTCTCCTCTAATGGTTACTAACGTCAAAATATTTAATTTCATTAGATGTCTATATGAGCATTCAATGCTGCACTAAGGACAATCACTTAGTCATTTACACAGCTGGAGAGAGCTGCCCTTTCTTTTCAGCTTCTAAAAACTATTTTTCGGCTTTTTTTATAGTAACCAGCTTTTAAACGGAGTAACTTTTCAAAGCAGGGTCTACAAGTTGATTGTAGTATATACTGTAACAACTTCATTTACATTGGCAAAAACTATATGTGAGTTTCTGTTACTCCGTACTATCTCATACAAACAGTTCAAAAGTCATAAGTCACAGCCAAAAATCATAAGTCAAAACTAAAAAGAGGCAAACATGATAGCTTCATCAAGCTATGATAGCTTTACTTAATTGATGTGGATCTGGCCTATTGGAGCGATCCCTTTCGTAACGCATTGGAGCGATCCATGTCCTTTTTAGCTTTTCAGCGGTGTTTGACTTGTGGATTATCTTAGCAATCACTATTTATTAGACTACAAGTCGCAGCCTAAAAGAACAGGCTTATATATAGTGCGTAGCTTCTTGTGCAGTCTATCCTAAAGCTAATAGTAATTATAATGCATTGGAGTGTGATGTTTTGGGTGGCAGCTTCAGTTGATGCAACACATCTCTTACCGAAGCTACCACGCTTGATGTTATTATACTTTGGTAAAAAGTTAGCACCACCGAAAATTGTTGGACACCCTTCCATGGGAAAAACGAGCGGCTGCCGAGCAGCCAAATTATCTACCGGCCACCACCTGAGACATCAACGAATTACCTTTCAAGAACAAACATAATAATAGCAAGAGGAGTACGTGGAACTTTAGCGGTTGACATTTAGACAAGTCAAAAAGACCCACAGGGAAACCATCTCCATTGTGATGGTTGAATCTTGGCGCCAACTGATTGGATGGCAAAGTTTTGCAGCATTATCACATCCTGTATATGATTATATGTCAACCAACGGGCACCGAACATTTGCTCTAGACGAAATTAAAAAGGAAAAAAATAATGCCAGTCAACTTTTGTCGTTGAAATGTTCTTTTGCAAAGTGTTGAAGGCACTCCAAAATTAAAGAAGCTAGGTCTAGGCACTCATCCTTTGAACTTTTTTGTTGAGCTATATAATTAATCAAATAAGGTTGCAAATTAAAGAGATCGAACTAGCGGTGTGGCAGGAGCACCTGCCTCATGAACACCCGTAGCTAGGTACGTGGCTGTGCTTGGCTTGAGCACCTGTCACGCAGCAACTTACACGGAGAAATTTCTCCTTTCTTTAAAGCAAAACAAACACACGTGCAGTGCATAAATGAATGGTGGCTCTGTAAAAATGCTCGAGAAACAAGCCGAGCTTGCTAGCTTCAATGGACCGAGTTCGAATAACTTGTTAGTGTTCGATTCAAATTTGAATATTGATGTATGTTAACTTTTATCGAATTTATTCGATCCGAGTTCGAGTATTTTTTTTATTGTTAAAAATTAGTGTATGTTATCGAGTTTATTCGAACCAAACTTGAGCTCAAACTTTTCTTATTACTGAAAATTAGTGCATATTGAATTATTTTGATTATTATTGAACTGAGCTCGAGCTTAGATCTATGTTCAGATCCTAAGTCAATTAATTTACTCAAACTTAGCTCAATCTTCTATCGAGTTTAAGTTTAGGAGACCAGACTTAGTCGAGTTCTGCTCGTTTACCGTCCTCTCACATCATGCACGGTACGTAATGGTTTCACTTTCACATCGCCTTAATTATATCTGCCCAAGATCTTTTTCTAGCACTAAAATTAATTAGTTGCGAAAGACTGTTAGCTCCTGGAGGCCTTTGACACGTTGTTAGACCAATATTTGCCGTCCAAAATCTTTACGAGCATATACGTACGTGGCTCATGTATGGCTTCTTCGACAGGAGCAATTTGCCTAATCCAAAATCCAAGTTACGAAATTCACCTAATGCAATTTACGAGCATACTTTATAACCATTATATCAAATCAGTACAAATATGTGCATATGTCAAAGCTAATCTGAAAGTTTAGGCTGAGTTCTTTTAGACTTCATATTTATACTTTTTGATTATTACTATAATAACTAATTTTTAAATTGTATATCTTTTTAAAATGAGGTCTAAAAGTCGATTATAGTAGATATTGTAAATAATACAGTTTTAGCGTGAATGTAGATTTAATTGCAGCAAAACATAATTGATACAAAGCATAATTCTAGCACCATTTAAATGACAAAATCAACATATGAATATGTAACTCCATCAAGCCATTTAAACAGTATAATATGCTTAAAACATAGAATATGTGGGCTATTGAAATCAGCATAAAGCTCATATATGTGTCTTGATTATTGCTCTCGGATATATGGTTACTCAAGACTTAATCTTGGCCTTCCCACTACTATAGTCTATACTATTTACTAATTGAATATGACAAAAAGATTCAAAACCTTGAGCTCTAAATATCAGTTTATAGATCCACCAAACTTATTTCAGTCTAATAACAACCATGTAAACTTTCAGCCAACAGTAAAGTGATCACAAGACAATACTTCAGTTAACCAATTAACTTGATAAACTCCCTGTGCAAGTAATCACAATTTTAACAAGTTCAGCAATAAGCCAAAATGGCTAACAAAAGAGCATATATCATATGACAGAACAATATATCTAAATAGTCTGAAAGTAAATGACTGCATGTTGAGAATCAAATGATAGTAATAGAAATACTTTAGAGCTCAAGTTTGAATGATTCAATTTTGGTATAAGACCATTATCATCATCGAGCTATCAAACCGAACCCACATAATATCTTTGCAATTTTTCAATCAGTGACAAATCACATATATCTGATGTATAACAAGCAAAGTACAAAGAGTAAACAGCTAAAATACTCACAACACTGGTGATATTCGAAATTATTGAGAAGAAACTAGACTGGGTGATGCACGCGCTTGGCACTGTCCTAGAAAACCAAACGTCTCGCGACGAGGTAGACGGAGATACAATGCCGCACTTCAAACCTCGGGTCATGGAAGTAGGAAGTCGAGGTAGATGCCGCACAAGACCAACGAGCGCTTCAGCCAAGAGCACCTGTGAACACAAAGAACAACCCTCGGATTCTCCTTCAACCACTCGACACAAAACCTAGCTGAATCAACCTTCTAGAGGTAAATTCCAAAAAATTCCCTCACTGCCAAATCTAAAAGAAAAGGCACAAGAAAACCGCATGGGAAACCCAAAGAATGGCAATTCGGGCTGCACAGATGCCGGCATCGGGGAAGAGCTCAGCAGGCTACCCTCAAAGCTCAAAATCGAGACATAGCCGACAGGTATAGGAGATCGGAGGAGGAGAAAGATGACTCACTGCATTCAGTGCCGAAAAGAGGAGATGGAGGCTGCCCTTTATAGGGGAGAAAAGAGGCGGTCGGCGGGCTGCTGCCAACGGCCGACGCTGAGACGCTCAGGCCGGTGGTGCCTCCAGCGCCGCCACCATCTCCACACGACTCGGTTGCCCAAAATGTCAAGCCGAGCTCCCTTGTGGCACACGCGAGGGAGATGGCCAAAGGCCTCATCTCCTCCTCCTCTGTCCCACCAACAGGAGGGACCACTCCTCCCTCTTCTCTTTTTTTTTCTTTTTCATCAAATTGTGAAATTATCCAGTTGCCCTTATAGTCCAACAGTAGATACTATAACGACTTCAGCCATACCAACAAAAATTGCTTGCGATTATCTCTTTCTTCATACTTTCTCTCGCAAATAGCTAGAATTTAAAAGCCAAAACCATAAACCACAACTCAAAAGAATCCACTTCAAATTACAAAACTAGAACAAATATTGATCCAGGTTTTTTTTTTAAAAAAAAGCAACTTATAAAAACCCTGCAAGAGGTCAATTCTTAAACTACGCTTCGGTTATCATTCGATTTCTTATGCGCGGGTCGTCAACGAGATGTCACATTGCAAGTGCCTTCTCTGACGCCACAGTTAGCACGGGGCTCGAGGTGTGGCACGAAATTAATTAGCGCTAATCGGGCCGGTTAATTTTAACCACCACCAGCCGGAGAGCACACCACTACTCCAGAAACCGTGTGCGCGCGCGCACGGCGCGGCCAACCGGACAGCGCCGGCCGGCAGCTCGTGCGCTCGATCGGAGTGCGCGTCACGGGTGCACGGCACGGCCGGCCGGCCGGATCGATCTCGGCGGTTGGGGATCCCAAATCTTGGACGGTTAGGCCGGTCGATCACATGGCCGCCCAGGAGGGGATCGATCGGTCAAGAGCACGAAGCCCTAGCTCTTGCGAACTGCTTGGCCACCATGCCGTGATTAATTAACCTAACCAACATGCGTAGTTTAATAACAGACAATTAATCAGTAGTGCGGGCATCTATGTACCAGATGATTCAGGTATCATACCCTAAACAAAGCCCGCGGGGTTCCCGGCCAGCGAGAGCGGCCACGTCGCCCCTGCGCTCCGTCCGGCCGGCGCGTGGCGCCGGGTTTTGCGTACGGTCAGGAGCCGTTTTTTGCGAAAAAGCCCCTGCAGTTTCCCGAAATTACGTAGAGATCCTCGGTTATCGCAAAAAGGTCCCTGCCAGTTTTTTTAGCCCCTCCACTTTGCAGGATAGCGCCCCGCGGTTTTCTAAATTATGCACGGGTCCTCGGTTGTTTACGTACAGGTCCTCGATTTTTTACGAAAAAAACCTTTAGCTTTTTCGGAAATACGTATTTGCTCTCGATTTTTTTAGAAAACTCCTCACGAATTATCGCCTCTTTTGCTTCGGTACACACGGTGGCTGGCGCGGCGTTGCGCCGCGCCTATGAGGCTAGTATGATCTATAGGACTTCTGTATACTCTCTCCCCGATTCTAGCATAGTTATGTTATTTAAGTATATAAATAATCCCGGTAACATCTGAAGCCACCAAGAAGTTCATTAAAAAACATGATTACATGATTTAGTGTCATAAATTGTATAATCACAGACAACAGTACCCAGTTTTTGAGCGAAAATTTTCAAAAATTCTGTGAGGATCTAGGTATCAAGATACTTTGTGCATTAGTAGCTGATCTACAGAGTAGCGGGGCAGTAAAAAGAGCCAATGTCACACTAATATAAGGGATCTAACGACAAGTGTTTGACCAGTCGTGCGACTAGTGAAACACGCTTCTTTTTAGTTTATAGTACAAAAGTCATGCTTTTTCTAGAACTAAATATTGGCTGTACTCGGACAGATTGTTACAATGATAACGATCAAGCATAGCGAAGGATTAATGACATCAACTTTCTTGAAGAACGACGAAATACAACTTTAATATGATCGGCAATTTACCAACAAGCCATGTGAAGGTACCATAGTCATAAAGTTCAGCCTCGCAGCCTAGCTGTAGGTGATCTGGATCTCAGAGAAATTCAGAGCTAGGTAAGCTGCAACAAACTTTCACCTAAATGGGAAGATCCTTATACTGTGGTCGAAGTTACCAGATCAGGTTCGGTACGATGGACCATGTCAGATGGGCATGTTATGTCTAATTCTTGGAACATTGATAAATTATGTAAGTTCTATGTGCAATGTACCTTGTATTTCAATATTTCAATAAAGTTGCATCATATTCTTTCCTTTCTGATGAGTATTTTTATTTGTATTTCATTATTCTAAATTTGGTCAATACTATTGTGATTTGAACTACTCGGAGAGATCTATTTTTCTCCAAACCCTTTCTAATGGATGTCTTTTACTTTGTTGGCTTTGACATTTTCGTTGAATGCCACGTGGATTCTAATCGTAACCTTCATAGAGAAAGTTCTTACGATAATATGCACCCTTTCCTTAAAGGAAAATAAGTAGAAAAAACAACACAAATAACTATCATAGTTACTAAACTACTCGAGGGCTTAGAGGCTTTTCTTTCTCACTTCTACATTCTATTCCTCTCTTGTTTAAAACCTGATCGAGACATAAAAAAAACCTCCTAATCAAAATCTCTCCTCTCTGCACGTAGTTATGCTCACTAGAAGGAGTTTCCTAGTGACGACTATTTTTCTATGATTCTATGATCTTTGCTACCAGTCGGAACTCAAAAGTGAATACATTTCGAGAAGTATTATCCAAGTCTACTGCGCCCTCATACCAGAGCATGGTATGGTCGTGTGACTTTAGAGGGCTTATGCGGTGTATGGAAAAATTCTTTACCACGTGCCATGAAGTTAGTCCTCTATCCTTGAGTTGGACAATGGCATCGACCCATTGTCCTACCTTCCCCTTCTTCAAGGACAACCTCCACCTTGGATTCTCCGTTGTTATCTAACCAGTGAAGGAGAGAATGTCTTCTTTGCTAAGTGTCATGTAGAACCAATACTTCTTCCATGACGACCACGAGGACTTGGAATACATTTAGATGTATTCTCCTGCCTTCCCATCGTGGAGCCGTAGAGTGTACCTTCAAGTGACGCTGCAAATTTCCCTGACTTCCTCGTCATCTTGTACAAATATTTGAGGAGCTTCGAACTTAGTCGAATCCCCAAATATGGTTCATAAAGGTAGACAAAGATGCTCAAATTAACAATCAAATTGGAGGCTAGATTTACTAATTCAATTACATAGAACACCAAGACTTTCAAGAGGAACAAATGCATCAGCTATCTAAATCCACACTCAATGTATGTCCAAAATATCGGGATTTTGCCTTCGTTCCTGCTTGAAAAATTCTCTTTGACTGCTGACCTCCACGAGATCAAAACCCTATTGGGAAGCAACCCTTCCTCTTCCATGGCCTTCAACTTCTTTGATCCTATCTCGGACACTGGCCAATCGGTGATTAGATTCGATATTTTTGTTAAGTGGATCGAAAGGATTCAAAGCTACGATCGAAGAGCACTAGGACGAAGAAGAAGATAAAATGTTTTTCTTAAAGCTTGAACCTAAGAAGCAACACACTAGGGGTTTTATAAAAGTTTTCTTCAACTGCAAACAGT
Source organism: Dendrocalamus latiflorus (assembly GCA_017311315.1). Classification (NCBI taxonomy): domain Eukaryota; kingdom Viridiplantae; phylum Streptophyta; class Magnoliopsida; order Poales; family Poaceae; genus Dendrocalamus; species Dendrocalamus latiflorus. The sequence continues at coordinate 1,540,789 of CM029636.1, read as the reverse complement.
GCTTATCTGATCTCAAGCTCAACGGACATAAAACCTTTCAGTTTTTTTAAGTAGTTTCTCAACGTTAAAGTTAATGAAAACCACTACTTTACTCTTGCCATTAGAGGAGTAGTTTCCCGATTAAAATTTAGTCAAAAGGAATTCATATTATAATTCATTTAAAAGTTCGGGGCTAGCTGATAAGAATTAAGTGAATCCTTAAATACAGCTTTAATATTTCATTAAGGCCAGGAGGCCCTCGTGGTTGTAAGACTCTAGAGGCTGCTCACTGAATACCCTAATCGAAGAAATATTGTGCATCTTGCTCAACCGGAAGACCACTCAGAGAATTTATGAACTGATATCTAGGCCTACTTCTATATAATTACTCTTATGCAATGGATAGAATTCGTACATTATCCACTTGAAATAGCACGATACTTCGGCGCTGAGTCTCTAACAACAACCGTCCTATAGTTATGTCGCATGTTTGTCTCCCACTGACAGTAACTGACAATCAGGCGTTCTCTCTCACACAATAACTACCTCCCTGATCAGACGTGCTGGTTCCATGAGGCATCTTCCCCGACGGATAATTGATGCCCCTTCAATGATATTTAAGGGGTGACGAGAGAAGACAGAAGGACAACAAATTCAAAATTGAACCAAGATAGAGTTAAGTAGATCATGTGAATCATAGTCTTCTATCTAGTGAGAAGAACATACAGACTAGGGCTAATTTCAGGTATTTGTAAAGGTATCATGTAACAAGGATTTCAATTATCCTTTTCATATTATTTCGTAAGATCGACGCCTCTATCGTCGACAAACATCTTTTTAAATATTTAGATTGATGTATGAAAATTATACGTATAAATTTGTTTCAAAAAGCACTTCTATAATATTAAAATTTTATTAAATTTTGTGAATATATTACAATATAAATTAGTAGTTAGAGTTGCGCTTTGATGACTATGTCTATATTCAAAACAATATGTATTTATGATCGAAGGGAGTATATTGTTGGAGATTAACAGCCTGCTCAGTTGGGCTTATTTTTTATGCCTTATGGCTAAATTTTTGTTGTAGCTGACTGAAATTACACTGTAACTGATAATGACTTATTTGGCATAATTAAATTTAAAAAAAATTAAAAATAGAAAAAACGGGTTAGCCCAGCACGTATAATGCAAACAAATACGGGAAAAAGAACCGGCAAAAAAGATCAAAAAAAATTAAAAAGTTAAAAAAGACGAAATTTAGAAATAATAAAAAATAAGCTGAAAATTAAGGGAGTGATCGGTTGGGCTTCAGCTTTTAGTTTCCGGCTTATTTTTTACTATTCATAGATTTCGTCTTTTTCTGAACTTTTGGCTTTTTGTTGAGCTTTTTTGCCGGTTCTTTTTTCCCGTATTTGTTTGTATTATATGTAATGCGCTAACATATTTTTTATATTTTTTAAATTTAATTATGCTAAATAAGCCTCTGTCAGCTACAGTGCTTTTTCAGCCAGCTACAGTGCTTTTTGTTATGCATATTGTGTGTATTGATATGAGACCCAAAGGGCCATATATATAGGAGAGTACAAGAGGATATGCCATATAGAGATAAGACATATATAGAATAGAATACAAACTCTATATCCTAATACAACTCTATCTCCTTAACACCCCCCCTCAAATGCAAGGCGTATGCAATAGCATTACATTTGAAAAAGGAGTTAACACTAAAACAAGAAGAAGAAAAATTCGAAGTCCGAGTCTTGATGATGTCGTCGTTGCGTGCAGCCTTTGAATAAACTGTCAAATCAAGCCAAATAGGAATAGATAGAGGCATGACGGAGCAAATCGAAGCCCGAGATGGCGGCGGCGCAGTGCACAAGAAGCGCAACGGAGGCGCAGTGCAAAAGAAGCGCGGCGGATTTAGAAACTCGGGGCGGCGGCTTAAAGAGAAGCGGCGGCATCATAAAGACTTCTACGATCTGCACGCGGCTCAGAGAATAGAGCGGCGGCTGCTGCCATGCAAAAGAAAATTCCTACACTTCTATGACCGACAATAAATTTGTGGACTCGCACGACTTAGACGAACTAAAAATTAGAGACTACGGACTTGAATGGACGCAGCGGAAGACTCACGAGAAAAAAGACTCGAAGACTGACTCAAAAGAACACATATTAGAGCCTCCTACCAGCAGCACTAGAAAACAAAATATCCCACTCAAAGACCCCTCACCTCTCTCTCCGACACCCTCAAAAACCCAGAATCCCCCTCCTCTCTCCAGCATATCCTCTCTCTCCCTCCTCATTCCATCCTGGCCGCCCGCTCACTCTTCACACCCCCACTCCCGCCCGTCTCTCTGCTAGGGTGAAGCCGGCGCGGGCACGGAGGGGGGGGTGAAGCCAAGGGGAGAAGCCGACAGCGGAAGGAGGAGGCGGCGCGGGCACGGAGGCCGGGAGGCGACAGATCCGTCTCGGCGCGGGCGTGTAGGCCGGGAGGCGGCGGCGCGGGCGCTGAGGCGCAGGCACGGCGTCCGGGAGGCGACCTTAGCGCGACGGCGGCCGGATGTCGGCGGAGAGAGCCAGTGGCAACCAGATCCGGGCCGAGCGGCGCAGCGGCGGACGGATCCAGGCGGGGTGAGGCCGAAGACGACCGGATCGGTCCCGGAGGCGGCCGGATCCATGCGATGCCAGACCGGCGGCGGCCGGATCCGGAGGTGATGGAGCGCGGCGACCTGAATCCAACCAGAGGCAGCCGAATCCGGGCCGAGGGAAGAGCTTGGCGACGGGCGCCAGCGCGGGGAGCACCGGATCTGAGCTGAGGAGCAGGCACGGCGGCGTCCCGTCGTCGAAGAAGCCCGAGGAGGAGCGGTGACGACCGGATCTGGAGGCAGCGGATGGATCCAGTGCGAAAGAGCAGCGACGGCCTTATCTGGGGCGGCGCCAAGAAGGAGTGGGCGGATCCGGGCGGGAGGCGGCCTGGTGCGTCGAAGCCAACAGTGGAGACAGCGGGGTCCGCAGTGTGCTGCTTTGTGGCGGCGGTCTCAGGTTCTGGTCTGAGTCTTCTCCCGGCGAGCGTGGAGGCGACGGTCGGCTCCCAGCAGTCGGCTTTGGGAGCGGAGAAGACGAGGTGACCGCCCCCGGGAGCGTAGATCGATCCTCCCGGGGGCAGCAGATGCAGAAGACAAGCTGAAGTAGATCGAGTTAGGGTTTTAACCTAAGCTCTGATACCATGTTATGAATATTGTGTATATTGATATGAGACCCAAATGACCATATATATAGGAGAGTACAAGAGGATATGCCATATAGAGATAAGGCATATATGAAATAGAATACAAACTCTATATCATAATACAACTCTATCTCCTTAACACTTTTCAGCCATAAGCCACCAAAAATAAGCCCAAATAATCACCACCTAAAGGTCTAAGTCCAAACGAGCAAGGCCTAAATTACGATCTTAATTAACGAATGCTACTCGTACGCAGTGTGATGTCAGAGCACACGCAATGCAAGAAGTTAGTCGTGAGTACTAGCCTGTGTCGACGTTTGTGTCAAATTAGTCAGTCGATGGATTCGGCATTTTAAGAGCAAGTACAATAATGGTCTTATAGCCAAGCTAGTCAGCATTTTTGCTAATGTGGAGGAGAGAAGAGAGGAGAGGATGAGAGCTTGGCTCTCATGCAAGCAACAAGCTGGGCACGGGAGCCTATGCAGTGGTGGGCCTAGATAATAAATGTATGTGAGGAGGAATAGGAAAGAGAATGTGAGACATGGTACCACATAATAATAAAAAAAATTTGTAGACAAATTATTGTATAACTTGGCTCTTAGAGCAAGTCCAATAATAGAGCCAAGTGTTTGGCTATAAGTCAAGTTATAAGAGCCAAGTTATACAATAATTTGTCTTCTATTTGTGTACAAAAGATTTTTTATTATTATGTGATACCATGTCTCACATTCTCTTTCCTATTCCTCCTCACATACATTTATTATCTGAGCCCACCACTGTATAGGCTCCCGTACCCAGCTTGTTGCTTGCATGAGAGCCAAGCTCTTATCTCTCTCCTCTCTTCTCTCCTCCACATCAGCAAAAATGCTGACTAGCTTGGCTATAAGACCATTATTGGATTTGCCAAACACTTGGCTCTATTATTGGATTTGCTCTAACTGCTCTCATGATCACAACTTTAATTTCATATTCTCTCCGGCCAGTCGGTCGGTCGGTCGATGACTGTTTCATTAATTGTTTAAAACTTTCACATAAGTATACGCCATTCGATCGAGTATCTAATTAGCCAGTCTTGCTGTTTAATTAGTCGTCCGGCTCGTGTGAAAGTTTGACGTACTTGAGAGTACTGGCGCGTTTGAAACAGCAAGAGTTTTCGTTTTTTACTGGGGTTTTGGTTTTGGAATAATAGTAGTTAGAAGTAGAAGCTGATTAAAGTGTGAGGTGTTTGATTTGGCTGAAGATTTTGGCTGAATTAATTTGGCAAATAACTGAATTGCTTCTAAGGCAAATAATAGCTTATTTAATGTCGATAATTACACTAGTAAATCTTCGTGACAATCATCACATCAAAGAAGTCGCAACATGGATTTCATGTTGAAGAAAATGCAAGAAAAACTTATCACAACTATATTTTGTTGTGTTTTTTATTTTTGATCTTCAAGAATATGCAACAAGTTACGTGAAGGAATAAAAAATTACAACAAATGTTACTGCTATTGCCGCCTGGTGCATGCTCTGCACGGCTTCCTAGGTTGCCAGGATGACAAATCCAGCATTGCCCTTGCCGGATTAGTTGTGGATGCCATTGGATCTAGTTCAAGAGGCTGACGGAAAGGAGGATAGCGCGGAGGAGGATGCCCAGACCGTGACGAAGGTGGGGCTTATGGTGGCGTCGTCGGGGCGGAGGTGGAGCTTGTGGCGACGGTGGAGCACGTGGCAGTGTCGTTGGGTAGCAGCGGAGCATGTGCTGTGGCAGTTTCTGCAAAGCCGCTTCTTAAAACCGAGTGTTTGATTCGACTTTCGACTTTGAAAATGATAAGTCAGAAGCTGAACTCGTTTCAAATGCCCCTATATATATATATATATATATATATATATATATATATATATATATATGTTGCAGTTTATGACCACTTCAGCAGTCGTTACGACCACGCATAGAGTCGTTACGACCACTTTTAGTTTGCTCCGACCACGCTATGACCACTTCGTGTTGCTCTGACCATGCTACGTACTTGTAACTTCAGCTGATGATGATCATGTTTATGCTGCGCTGCACTCCTTCGACCACGTAGTAGGCTCGATTACCGTAGTCATAACTCGATTACGACCACGTTGTAGACTCGATCACCATGGTCGTAAAGCTTACGACCATGTTGAAGACCTGATCATCGTGGTCATAACTCGTTTACGACCACGTCTTTAGCTCCTGTGGACACCTCCGCTTGATTGCCGTGGTCGTAACTCATTTATGACCACGTCCGTGAACACCGATCGCTTCATCTCGCTCTCTCTCTCTCTCTCTCTCTCTCTCTCTACATTGCTCTCGTTTTATACCCGGCTCTACGACTACGACATGAAGACAACTACGACTCTGAGACCGACTCGAAAACTGACTCGAACTCATACACAACTTATACACATATTAAACAGCTAAACCTACTCGAATACTACTAAACAAAATTACTAACTCTAATAATATATTACTACTCGCTACAATTAATCTCTGGTCGTTGCTTAGGTCATTTTATAGTCCAAAGTAGGTGCATAATGAGATGACGAAGCATCAACTAACCGTGTGCTTCGCTTTGCTAGTCTTCACCTAAAGTGAGACGCAAAGACGCTAGGTAGCTGCAAATTCTCACTTGGTCCGCATTAAAAACGGAAAAGAAATAATAATGGTAAAGCTAAGCGCGTATTAGATGCCGGTAACCTTGCCACGCACGCAGGAAAGAGATATGCGCGCGCAGCTTCCGAAATGATGCAAGCGATTACGCTCTCAGCATCGCGTTAATGAGTTTGGATTACGTACGCTCTAAGCATGCATGTGTTAATTTTGGGTTGTCTGACCACGTTCGCAATTGATGGTTGATCTGAAGCGTTGACTGTTGATTCAACGAACTATGGTCCTGTTTTTTTTCAGCTTTTAAAAGCTATTTTTTGACTTTTTTACAGTAATTAACTTTTAAATGGAATATATTTTTAAGATAAGGTCTACTAGTTAATTATAATATATACTGTACCGACTTTATTTATATCGGTAAAAACCACACGTGAGTTTTTATTACTCTATAATCTCTCATACGAACAGCCTAAAAACCACAAGTCGTAATCAAAAGTCAGAAGTTTCAGCTAAAAAGAACAGACCCTATATACACACATAATGTGGTTGTAAAGTGTCATGGCGTGCAGTTTTTTATTCTTTTTTGAGAGGAAAGCCATTGTACGTACGTCGTTAGTCATAAAGTCATATATACGATCATCGAGCATTTGTGGTGACTCGCTCATCATTTGGAGCGAGAATTCGGTCAGTCACTAATTGGAATATACAGGCATATTCTTTTTAGTTTATAGTTTAGGTATATATTTTTTAAATAAATAAATATGATATTTTCTTTAGTAATTTTTTAAAAAAATTTTATCGGGTTATCGGTGCTCCAATGAGACCAAAAACATATAAGGACCTCTGCTGACTAACCAGAAGGACACGCAGAGAGGGCAGGCAGAAACAAATTAATTATGGGTCAGAGTGCATGCAGGTGTGTCGATGAATTAGGATATATATTTATATTGATTTTCGCTTCTAGCGTAATGCTTTTTGAAGTGACTTTTCTATTTCTCTTGTTCGTGTCTTGTTTCAGAGATAAGACAAGGGCCACAGCCCACAGATGTGTGCATATACATTTCTCTCATTTTCCCCACCGCTCGCCTCCTTCCTTCTAAAAACCAATTCTTTCATATACTACTATTTATTTTCAACTAAAAACCATCAGACACAGCTAATATGAGCACCCCTGTAGGCCTGTAGATCTTACCAAATAAATAAGAGGACCATGACATTTGAGATCACGTAGGAAGAGACAGCGTTTTGACAGGTTCAAATTTTCTCCGAAGAGAATAATAACTCTATTTTCTGTGTTCTTGTATTGCTAACGGAAATGGTGAATCAGAGGGGGGATATATGACTTCTCAAAATTTTCCCCAACTATTAGCAACACCATGCAACGAAAAACACAAGCCTACAAGCTATCCCAAAGCTATGAGCTAAAGATCACAAAGATCACCTAATACAACAATCTCAACAGTCAAGCCGCTCGGTTGGACAACCGACTGACTGAGACGGCGATGGCTGGCAGCCTGGCCTGGCCTGGCCTGGCTGAGAGCTCAAGATCGAGTGTGGTGCATCTTAGGCTAGAGGGTGAAACTTCTACATTCTACTATTCTGCATAATTCGTAATTTTGCATTGAGTTATTGACATCGAGCAGCCTAAATTTTTAGAGTTAGAGATTGTATGGATGTTGTATCATTGCCGTTGATCAACTTGAATTACTATAGATTAAAATTAAAATTATGATTTTTCGCGAGCAAGTGATATGTTATGTTTTTTTGAATGTTCATAATCATTTATAATTAGTTATCATATCATTAATTTTACTATTTTTGATGTACAGATAACTGATCTCTACTCACCAGAAGTATATTTATAATTTTTGGAGATGCGCTTCCTATTACTGAGGTACTTTTGTTGTATTTATCTCTTTTTTATTTTATTTCTCTTATATTTATGTATGAATATAAATTAAACAAGAGTAAAATATCATATTTATAACAATCTCATTTACCACTTTAATCTACTCTTGATTTTGTTTCGGACTTCGCCACTTTACCTACTGTGACTCGGTCGATCGATCGATTGCACTGCTTCACGTGTAAGTGCTTCGTGACATGCCACAGATGAGAATGAGAGAGAGAGAGAGAGAGCGCAGCATGTGTGCTCTCGGTGGTGATCGGTTCGGCTGAAAAGCTCGTGGCTTATGGCTGAAAACACTGTAACTGACAGATGCTTATTTAGCATAATTAAATTAAAAAAATAAAAAATAAAAAATATGTTAGCCCATTACGTATAATACAAACAAATACGGGAAAAAAAGAACCGGCAAAAAAGCTCAACGAAAAGCCAAAAATTCAGAAAAAGACGAAACTTATGAATAGTGAAAAATAAGCTAGAAGTCAGAAGCCGAAGCCGAGTTGATCAGGCCGAGTCATGTTTGCATCCGCTGGCAAACGCTACAGGGATCTTTACAGTTACACAGGGAGCTAGCTAGCACAAAAGGTGCAAACTAGCTAGGATATATCCAGTAGGCACCGGTCACGCTGCGCGCAGTGCGTGCATGGCCCATGCAGGCACGCGCGACGTACGTCCTCCCAATCTGGATAACGTGCATGCGCGTGGCCGGTAGTGTAGACCCCCTGACAGCATCACAATGTGTAAGTTGAAGAGGTCTTGAGAAATCTTTTGGGCATAGAAACCTGTATCACACGCTGGGAGGGAACAGTCCCCTCCCGAGGGACCGATCCCAAGTGACGAAAACAAATTCGCCAGGCCTACCTCTTAGCTTGGAGTCCCCGGGTCATTATAAAATAACATAGCGAGACTAACTTATAATAGAATAATAACATTGACAGGATATATACCAAACAATGGTGTTTACATTTTTCTTTTACAAAGACAATACGAGTTTGATACTTTAGCAAAATAGTTCGTTGAATTCTCAACACTTCTGAGAATAGTTAGATGAGTAAATTTAAAGTTTTTAGATGTTTCATTTTTGACAATCTACAGTAAATAAAGAAAATGACCACCCATCGAGGGACGCCGCCATTGTCGGAGGCCTCACTGCCGCTACAATGGTTGCCGATGCTTGGAACCAGCGCCATCCGTACCATGGGCATTGCTTCCGATGCTATCACCGTGCACCCCCACTAGATCCACTGGACTCAAGCTTCTGTCACTTCCAGCGCCGCCTCGATCCGTCGATCCCGACTATCGCCGGCCGCCACTCATCGCTGATGGCTTCACCATATGCCGCCGCCTCAATCTAGGATGGGGAGCGACCGAACGTGCCGGGAAGATGATGGGGTTTCAGTTTTATTTTTGTTGCCAGTAGCTAGCTGCTAGCTAGGCCCCTGTTGATATGAACGTGCATGTGTATATGTACGTACTAAAGCTAGCGGCAAGGATAGGATCTATCCATATTGGTTTTCAAGACCAGAAGTTAATATAAATGTTTTAATTTTTATAAGTCATTTCTCTTAAACATTACTTTTCGTTTTCATATATTGTAACATACTTTGTGTTTTATTATATCACAATTCCATAAGTCGTATGTTGGTCCGAATGTTATAGTGTCTTTCGTTATACCATTTTTATTACATAATACACTGCTATTCATCAGTCGTTTTTATTAACACTTCTACTAACCACTACTATTTGTTAACTATATCAAAAACCAATATGATCAGATCCATGAGTAGCTAGAGTGAGCTAGACTAGTACATGCATGGGAGGTTGCCATGCATGAGCATTATCGATGGGCGCTTTTTTGGCTCGATCGAGTCCAACCAATATATGCACGCATGTGTTCCGGGCCCCTATGCATGCACGGGGCACCAATCATCGATAGATCGATATATGGATGGATATGAATTCCATCACTTGTGTCGATGATCCGTTCATGTAAAAAAAACTCGACCTGCGGGGGTAAGACAGCCCCCGGGCATTACTTTAAAAAGAAGATCTTTTCACACAGATCGAGAAAATCCCCGAACTCTTGCCCCACCCTGACACAACGGCACCAGCCCATGTGAGAACGACCAGGGTGATCCCTAGACCAACGACCAGCGACCTGGGCGAGCCTTAGACCTATGCTTTGGCTTATGGTGCAAGCGAGGGGATTTTTTTCCCTCAGCCTGAAATTCGCTCCCACTGGGAGTCGAACCCAGGATCTGAGGGGTGCTACTAGAGCGCTCTAACCGCTAGGCTAGAGGCCCGTTCGCATCCGTCCATGTACTATCTAAGTAACTAGCTTTTAAATGGTACGTTTTTTAAAATAGGGTTAACATGAAGATTGTAGTAAAAAGTGTAATGAGTGCAGCTGTATTACCTAAAGTCACATGCGACTATTTTTCTATATGTACTACTTCTTACAAACAATCAGAATTCAAATATATTAAACTATAAGCCATAAATCGGTCTGTAAAAGAACCCACCTATTATTCATACCGAGCTAGTTGGATAGGTAGGACATGATGTGATGCACCAAGAGTAGTTGTAAAGGTTGATAGATTAGTTAAGTTCAGCCTGTGCTGTGAGTCCAAAAGCTACTCCATGCCAGGCGACAGCTGATTGTGCACCAATAATTTGATGCGAAGAGTTAGCGCATTCAAGGGCGCACCAATTATGTGTGATTGTGGGGGCTCGGGTCTCCAGAATGCAGACCATTAATTGGATCAGAAATTGAGGCTTGGAATCACTACTGGGCTATGGTCTTTTCTGCCTGACTTTTTAGAATACTAACTAGGTAAGCGCGGCGGCCGTGTCGATCAAAATAAAAGAGATAATAATTCATGAGACGTTTCTTTAAAAAAAATTGAGGATGCATACGTAATTTTGAAAAAACCAAAGGGCTTTTTAGCAAAAAAAACCAAGGACCTGTACGTAACTAAACAAGGACCTATACATAATTTTGGAAACCTCGGTCTGCTATCGGTGAAGTGGAGGGTGCTTTTCGGAAAAAAAACCTGGCAGGGACCTGTTTGCGAGAAGCAAGGACCTGTTTGCGAGAACGGAGGACCTCTACACGATTTCACAAAACGCAGGGGCTTTCTCGCAAAAAACGTGACGTGGCACAGCTCCCCGACTGGGAAGTCCCTCAACTTTAATATACGGTAGATGTGTCATCAAACTTTTCAAGTTGAACCAAACTTAAAATTATATGAATTAACTAAACAAAAATTATAGACTTAAAACTATATGGATTGACTAAATAAAAAATTATATCCGTAGATATATTGTTAAAAATACGTTTACGATGTTATAATTTTATTAATATATCTTTATGCAAAGTTATAAAAAATAATAGTTAAAGTCGTATCTCGGAGACCATAAAAAATAAAAAAAAATACCAAGTAAAAAACGGAGGGAGTACATCTCAAAGGGAAATGCACGAACATCATTTGTGTCTTGTTTCCCCCATATCTCCTTAACTCTGAAGTACATGATTGCACATTGCGAAGTTGTAACTCTTTTTTTGTTATGGAAGCAAAGCTGGAAACGAACCAGAATTTTAGATGGGCTAGGCCGGGACGATACATATGAATGGGCCTAATTGTCCATCACGAAAGGCTTAACCCATTATCAATGTGGCCCAATGGGCAGTGGTACGCGCGACAGGTGTGGCCCATGGGCCATGGCTCAGCGGACGCGGTGAGCTTGAGAGAGGTAACGAACTTGTAGGGTGCAGCGAATGGGGAAGCTCCACGTGTCGTGCCTGGCCTTGCATCCATTGACGACACGCGAGAGAGAAAGGAGAAGAAAGAACAGAGGAGAAAGGAAGAACAAATCGTTTGGCTTCGATCGATCTCGAATCCAGACACCAACTGTGATGGTGAGTGATGGCCCGGCCTAGCTCTCGAGGAAGAAGATGCTGGGCTGCGGCTATCGGTCCCAGCTCATCGACGGCCGCAAGGAGAAGTTCGTGAGGTTGGAGGAGGCGAGCCCGAGCCCGAGGGTGTCGTTCGCCATGGACGGAGGCGGCCTGCGCATCGACAGCTACTTCTCCGGGGGGCCGCGGCCCCCCAAGATCCGCACGCGGTCGGTGCGCATGGCGGCCGCCGGCATGATCAACCGGTCGGAGCGGCTCAAGTCAAGAGCATCAGCCGCGTCTTCCAGGAGACCTCAAGAGCAAGTCCCAGAAGATATTCGACCCGCAGGACGCATTCCTGATGCGCATGAACCGCTTCTTCGTCATGGCCTGCATCGTCTCCGTCGCCGTCGACCCGCTCTTATTCTACCTCCCCGCCGTCACTGTCATGTAATGTCGCCGCCCTAACTAGCCCGTATTTCATATAGAGTTTGTTGAGTAGTTTGTGCATGGCACTATGGACGTGCCCATTAGCAGAGAAAGTGCATTACATGCTGGCATGAGCCTGCTGTGACGTGCGCGTTTGTGTCGGGCGCAATTGTGCGCGCGCGTAGCCGCGCGATTCAGGACCGTTGGGCGCGAGTCGTAAGGAATCGTGGCGCCATTTCGTTTGGTGTAGATTTCCTAGAGCTGGTCATCTGTAGCTCTAGGAAATCCTGGATCTAGAGTTGCAGGCATGTTAAGTGCATTTACATAACTCATTTCATTTATATTATATATTAAATAAAAATATTTAAATCACTTTAATTTAGTCAACAAACTACAGATCCAGCATAGATCTCGAAGCTAGAGCTGTGCCAAACAGGGCCTAATAGTTGTTCTTTGCTTCAAATAAGATGATTATTCCATGGCAGTCACAATGATTTACAACAGTAATCGAGTATTAGCTATGCGCTTGTACAAGAAATGCTACGTGAATGTTCGGTCTAGTATACAGTAGAAAATCAGACACAAATATGGCACAAGAAAGAAAGAATCTGCCATACAGGTAACTTCTAACGGCACAAACCGCCCCATGAAAAATACCATTCTGAATGCTGAAATGCTGATAGTACAATCTGAACAATGCCCAAGCCCGTGTACCCAACTGCATCAGCAGGTATATACACACTCATCCAATTTCAATTTGTCAGCTGCGAATTTCTCTGTCCGCGACATGCTTTATGGAGATAATCATATCCACAGATCATGCCTTCCAAATTAAGTATTTCAGTCTTCACGTAATCAGGTGTGCTGCATGAAAGCTATAGGTAGTCCTGTACAAGAGAGGTGCCAGTTCTGATCGGCCTAGCTATTACCTATGAACTTGATCCTAGCACAAGAAGGCTAGATGTTGAGTATCTTCACTTCAACTTGTGCCTTGGTATTACAGGAGAAGATTGGTCCATCACTTCCTTGTTTGTGCTGGAGCCTCCACCGTCGTTGTCAGCGGTTTCTAGGAGACAATATTTGACACCATCTTCAGACTCCATGGCCTCGAAGCCATACCCTGCCTGATTATTTTCCACCTTCATCTCTGGTATCCGATTCACCACAGGCGATTCAATTATCGGTATGTCTGGGCGACTACTTAGACTTAGCGATTGCTCCTGGGCTATCATTCCCGAACTGTTCCCATTACTCTCAACTAAGTCCGATACTCTTACCTGCAACATGGTATTTAGCTCATATGGGGAAATGAAGTGCTAGTTTTGGTGGAAGTAAAAAACTTTGGATTGGTTTTGAGGATTAATTCTAAGAACCTGAAGTGGCTCCATGATATCAACTTCACGATCCCCGATGTTGTTGAGCGCTTCCTGAGCTTGCAACTCCATTGAGTCTCTCACAAGCTTACTCAAGAAGGATACATCATCAGACATGACACCCAGTCCTTTCAAAAGCGTTGAGCCTAGTTGCAAGCTAGTCTGCAGGAAGAGATCAACAAAAGAAAAAAGAACTCATGCAATTTTGTAGTTTCATACTCAATACACAAAGAGCTGCTCAGTAGACTCAATTTTGTTTCAAAATTACCTCGGCACTTTCCAGAACAACTTCTGTTGCACCTGCTTTCTTTAGATCTAACAAATGCGACATGTCTTGAGCCCTAGCATACATGGGGACCTGGTAAAACAAGGTATTATCAACAGAGCGTTTGTTCATTGCACAATGAATTTACAATAGATGACAATAACTAAATCTTGAAGTTCTCCCAAATCATGAAAAGGGCTTTCATGATGGAGATTTTACCGCAGGAAAAGCTTGTCGCAATCTGTTGACAGCCTCAATTGTTTTTTCCTTTCCAGTATACATGACCATGACAGCTTTAGGAGAAGATATGCCGGCAGATTGCAGAACAGCAGGGCGCGAACCATCTCCATATAGCACTGGAAATCCTGATTTTCTAGCTGACTGGTAGGGAGTGAACACACATGCTTAGCTCAACACATGAAGGAAGACACATCAATTGTTATATCAAAACGTTCTCTTATTTCCAACCTTTACAACAGCAGGATTTAGATCAAATGCGACATATGGCCATCCTTCTGAGTCTTGGTCAAGCCCAAATGAGAGTGGTGCAGACAGAAACTTTGCAAGGACCTGCACAAATATAATAAGGCATATAATAATTCAGTTGACCAGCTTTAACAATGAAGTAAGAAAAATATGATGCAAGATACCTGTCCCATTTCTCCAAAACCAAGAACGACAATAGGTTCAGTCGCATCATAATTCATCGTCTCAGCTGGTTTCTGTAAAAGAGCATATTAAGAGTTCACAAAATAAGCTACAATTACTCATGTTGTGGGTGTACAAAACATTGCAGTCACATACTTCTTTTGTTTCAGACTTCTCATCAATGATCGCTGCTGCTCTTCTTCCAATTTCATTGAGTAATGGAGTTAGTGCCATTGACAGCACGACAACAATAATGAGCAGTTTATTCAACTCGAGCGGAAGGACGCCAAGCCTGTGTCAGTCAAGGAAGATACTAAGGACCAAAAACAAGATGGCTGAGCAGACAAAAACAAAAAATTATATTAAAACGGACCTGTTTGCCAAAGAAAATACCACAAACCCAAACTCGCCTCCTTGAGAAAGCAGAAGCCCTATCCTAATGCTTTCTTGAAGAGTTAGTCCGACTCTTGGCCCTATTGCAGTAATTATCAATGTCTTGATTGCAATAAGGCCTCCCAACAGCGACAGAACATTAGGCCACTCCCGGATGAGAAGCTGCATAGTAGGAAAAAAACTCAAGATGGGTTAATAAGAACCTGCAATGATGTTTAATCAAAGAAAAGAAAATAATGCAGCAATGCCACTTTGACACATGACTGCCCGAAAATGGCAGTGAATGCAAATGGGCATGCAAGATCTCCCTCCTACACATGTTGCTCAGTTAGACAAATGAACTAATGTTCACCGATACAGATCATAACTCAGTCATTTGCTTGTTTAACCTGCTCACATGAAAAACAGATATAATGGTTACCTGCATGTCAATAGAAGTTCCTGTAGTTACAAAGAACAATCCAAGTAGCAAGCCTCTGAATGGCCTTATGTCAGCTTCAATTTGTGTACGGAAATTTGTTTCTGCAAGAATGGCCCCAGCCAGAAATGCGCCTAGCTACATAGGACAGAGAGTTTACCAATCAGCACATAAGAAAGACTGAAAGAGCATAAGCTAGATTTAATCTTAGCATTTTCAAATATTTAGATTACTTACAGTATCACTAAAGCCCAACATTTGGGTGAGAAGTGAGGTTCCTGAAACAGTAAGAAGACAGAGTGCAACAAATGCTTCTGAGCTCCTTGACTCTGCAACAAACTGCGGGAAGGCTTACTCAATATGCACTATATAGTAAATCAGGAATTGATTGAACAAAATATGAATTTGTAATTTTGTATTCAGAAAAATAGAAAGTAACAGACTTCAAAGATGCGCCTGATGAGGTATTTCCCTCCAAGGGAAAGTAGGCCAAGTCCACCCAGTGCTTTTAAGCTTTCAGCTACTAGCGTCGGCCACACACTTTGCTCCACGACATTCTGCAATAAAATGAGTAAATATTGCCGTATGATATATAAAAAGAAGTTACTACAGACACATGTTTTTAAAATAACAAGTTAATATATTGTGAAGGGACCTATGCCGTAGTTGACTAAGTAGGAGACTATGAGTTTAGGATTATTCGTATATTTACCATGTCAACCTTTGTGATACTATCTTGATTACAAATATTACTAGTTAGTTAATGTGAAGTGGTTGCAGCAGGCATAATCGTCCTAGGTACTGAACAAATCCTTAAGACAAAGTAGGGTTCCTGCTTAAGTTATCTTATATTGTAGTTAGTGTATCAGGTGCATATTTTGTAGAAGAGCTTTCTTGTAGGCCTATTATCATAAGTGCTAACCTTTTGCATACCTGACTCTCTAGCACTGGGAGTATGACCAAGAGAGGAACAACTGCAATATCCTGTGAGTGTCAGCAGAAGACATCCTGGAATTAATACACCATCCACTTATTGGAAGAAACTTTTCTTCAAAACGGGACAGTTTGGAAAAAGGAAGAGGACATAGGGCTTCAATTAATCACCTGCAGGAGGAGGATTCCCAGTGTAGCTGAACCAAACCTTGTCGGAAGTTCACCTTTCTCAGCAAGAAGCTGCATATGACATCCACAAGCACTTCACACAAATATCATGTGTAAAGAGTAAAAACGGAACAACTGTAAGCCGGAAGTGTTGTTTGAACAATTGTGTAACTAAAAATGCCTTTGTTTGCGCTGTTATCGATGTCAGACTAGTAGTACATGTCATGAGCAATTGCATTATACACAAAAAATAGATAAGCTATAAATGTTACACCATGGAAATTCTCAGTACTCCAAAGACGGCCTAATGGTGTAAAAGTGTTACATAACTACTGATACTTTACATTGTCAGTGAATAGAATGCACACCTGGAGAACAAAAGCAGATGATGATAATGAGAGGGCAGCTCCGATTACTATTGCTTCGTCAACACTCCTGATATTCACCTGCAGATCCAAATGAAATCATAGAACCAAATGTAATGAACAATTGAGTTGGCCAAGAGAATGGAACCCTTGATGCCCTCGCAGTTCTAACATATTATTAATATCCTTATAGAAAGTCTTTCAAACAACAAAATATTACTGTTGGCAATGATTCTAGTGAAGCACACTTTAACGCTTTCCAAACAGGTAAAGAAAAATCACAATAAGCAAGTAAGTATCTAATGAAACTCAACTATCAAAGTGAAATCAGATCACAAGGAAGATGGTTTGATCCACACCCACCAATGTAAAGGGAATGAGTAATATCTAGGTATGGAAGTACAAGTTTATTTGTCAAGTTAAAATGTCTTACCAGATCAGGTCTTGAATCAAAGAGGAACTGCAAAATTTTTGTTCCAATAGCACCGTTAGGAGGAAGCTCGAACGCCGTGAAAGCAAGGGTTGACAAAAGAACCTTCAGAATATTGATAGGCACGATAAAATCAGCCTAGGCAGAACTTTCCAAAATTCCATGAGGAAATCAATGAACAAACCGAAGTGCTGGAGTGAAACCAAGAAAAGTTCAGTTCCACTCTACAACAAAATCTAGCGAACACTATGGCTAATGATGACACATAGCTTGGAGCGTTAGTTACGATGCTGAAATGTAGCAGGTTGTACATGGATATTGTGCACACAATTGTTTACCCCATTGAGCACAGGTATTTACAGTTCTCAATCCCCGGTAAGTCAGCACGTATTATATAGTGTTACTCAAAAGCATACAGTCTAGTCTCCATTGAACAAGTCCAGAGTAGTGACTAGTGAGGATTGGGAGCATATATATACATTCAGTAGGACAGGTGGTAGTACAATTCGGGTAAATAGGCGTCATACCTGAGGCAAACCCATCCCAAAGGCGTACCTCGCAAGAGCCTTGAGGCGAGACAGGGAGAGCTCCAGCCCCATCTCAAACAACTGCAGAGGCAGGGCAACCGATCAATCAACGAATCCTAGCCTAATTAGCATGAGACTTATTTGAGCAAGAAACGCGCCAGGAAAAGAATCCCCCACTCGGAGAGGAGCTTGACATCGGTGAGGTTCCTGATGAGGCCGAACTGGTTGAGCACCACGCCGGCGCAGAAGAACCCAAGAATCTGCATTGATTCCAGGGGAGAAAGATGCGATTTTTAATTACGCCGGGCCCAGGAGCGCAGGCAGGAGGGGGGGCTAGCGGAGCGACAGGGAGAGATACTTCACCGGGCTGGCCCTGACGACGCGGAAGGCGGGGACGACGAGGACGGTGACGCCGAGGAAGGTGAGGGTGTCGAAGCCGAGGTCATTGATCACCTCCACGGCGCTGGCGATGTCCATGTCCATGCCCGCGCGCACCCGGAACACCCCTCGCCGCCGCCCCCTCGTCGCCTCTCCGACGCCCAGCCGCAGCAGGCTCCTCCCACGGCGCGGCGGCCGCAGGATGCGCACCGACACCGACACGGGCAGGCCGCCGTTCCGGGAGGGCGTGCGGTAGCGCGCGGAGAGGAGGACGTGGTGCCGCGCCGCCGCGGCAGCCACCATGGCGCCAAAGCAAGCGGTGGTAGAGTTGGTGCCCAACGAAGCTGCCTAGTTGCAGTGTACTTGCTGCAGCATACGAGGAGGAGCTGAGCTGAGGTGAGCGTGTTTATCTCTTGGAAGATAAGACTTCGAGGCGAGCGGAGCGCCGGGCGGGCGCTCGTCCGCGTCGCGCTCCAGGAGTCCGTCCACTCCTCGCGCGCCGCTTACTTCGCAGTGTGTTTTTCCTTCACGTAAGCGCATCTGTAGTGTATGAAGATAGAGGATTTTAAGTCACTTTAAAGTCAATTTTATATATTACAAGGGTGACTTTAAGCAGGCTATAAGCAAAAAAAAGCTTAAGGCTGGTCCTCAAGTTAAAGACCTGACCACAAGCATTAAAATACAGTTTTTCTTTATCTGCCAAGTGGGACCGTCTTAAGGCCCCTTGGGTTATATACACTATAGAGTCAGTCTTAAGGTTTGGATGGGACCCACCTTAAAGCCCCTTGGGTTATATACACTACAGATGGCGCTGTTTGGAACGCTCAAGAGCCAAATGATTTCTCATCGGAGATCTATTTTTCTTTTTCTTATATGATTTGTATGGACTATTTTACACGAACCGCTTCGCAGTGTGTTTTTTTTCTTCCTGCAACACGGAAGCAGCGCCTTGTTCTCTTGGTCTTCTGTAGTCTGGATGGCACGAGAAGGACAGCGTTATCTCCACGTGATCCCCCCCCCCATTTACCTTTGCTTCCTGTTGACTTTTACGTGGTGGAGATTCTGCTGCAGACGTGAGACAACGCAACAAAACACCCGAGAAGAAGAAAAAAACGCCAAGAACGTAGATTGGTTTCCCAGAGTACCAACCGCTCTGCCTTTTCTTATTTTATTTCTTCCTCTCGATCACGCCAATCGCCCTGACTCTCGATACATAACTACATGGCCTTTTCAAGCTAGATTACACAACTAGCAAACGGACACTGAAAAAACTCTAACTCGGCTACTACTTATATGTATTCTATACGGCAAAAAACTTTGACTTAGATAGGGACTAGCAAAAGAAAAACAAGCTTAAACTATAACAATCGTCTCCTTAATATTGTTTCTTCACCTTGATCATACCGATATTCTTTCTTGCTTCCGCTTCTTCCTTTTACCTGCACTCCCATGCGCCATTTCTTCCTAAGCCGTTATCGCCCTACCACCTACGCTTGCTCCATCCTGAGCCTTGCACAATCCAACGCTTGTTGTGTCTCTTGAACTGAATTCGTCCTTTCTTGCACACCTACTTAGGCTAGAGCAACTGCTCCTACAGCCACCTTGGCTTCGCCGTTATCTGAGCCTCCCGCTCCTCTCTCTTGGACCAAGTCTGCCCGCTTTCCCGCGTGTATATTAGTTGAGGCTACACCGCCTCTAACTCTTGTCTCTAACACTTTCCGCGTTTCCTCTGCAAAATTACAAAAGATTGCACCAACCTGTACTCCAAATCTTCTTCTTGAACCTTGTGCACTTTTTCCACCTGGCGGCCTACCACCTTGACTTCCTGTGTTAACCTCACCTACATGTGCGCCACATGCGCCTCCAGAGGTGCCACCCGTAGCTTCATGCATGCCTGCGTCACGAGGCACATCGCCTTGACCCAAACAATCGTGTTCTGTGCCATTGTCCAGTTTCTCTAGGCTGCTCTTCAGACAAACCGATTTATAAGTTTTCAAAGAAACCTTGTACAACCGATTTGGAGATCTTTTCACCTTCATTAATAGATCTTTGTTCTTGCGTACACACGTAAGAACTCATCCTGCAGCACCACCCTGCACCCTCTTTCTGTCATCTGCCAGAGACTGAGTATGTTGTTGCATAGACTTGGTATATAGTAAATCTCTATCAACAACTTCTTATCTCCATTCTTGCATTGCAACATCAACGTCCCTTTGCCTCTTATCTCCACTGTGGAGCCATCGCCAAATTTGACCTTGCCCCAAATCTTCTTGTTGAGCTCATGAAACATGGAGCGATCTCCCATTATATGATTGTTTGCTCTATTGTTCAAGTACCACTGATCTGTGTGATCATTGTTGCCTTCCTTCGTGCATAGTTTTGGAACTATATTCTCCTTGTTCCACATCACCATGACTGTCGCCTTTTCAACATATGAGGAGAGAAGTAGTATCGAATCCTCATCTTCTTCTTCGTCTTAGGAGAGGTTCACCTCCCTGTTCTTCTTGCTTCGTCAATCCGAAGCATAGTGCCCGTACTTGTTACAGTTGAAACACTTTATGTGGCTACGACACCCTGGCGCGTAGTACCCATATTCTTCACATGTGACTTATCTCGGGATCTGTCACCACCACCTTCCCAGTCTTGTCTCCATGGCCACCTCTGTTGCCTCGACCACTCTGGTCGCCTCAACCACGCCACCTCCCACGGTTGTTTGGTGAGCCATAACCATCTCTCGGATCTCCCTTGCTAACAATGCCTGCTCATTATGAGTTTGAGATCCCTACTCATTATGTGAGTGAAACCCCTTCAGTAACTCCTCATACGCCTTGAGGGAGCCGGTGATCTCCTCTATCTTCTTCTTGTCCAGATCGGAGAATTACATAAGTATAGTAACAATAGGTATGTACTTCTCTGGAAGCACGTGCAGATATTTCTTCACCGCCACAGATTCCTCCATCTTGTCACCAAAAGAGTTAATCTGATTGTATAACGAAGTCAGCTTACCGATGAACTCGTTCACCGACTGAGTCTCTCCCATCGTGAGATTCTCGAACCTGCTCTGCAAATCCTGGAGCCGCACCTCCTTCACACTATCAATGCCTTCGTGCATTGTCTGCAGTGTCTCCTACACTTCCTGTGCCGTCTTCTTCCCGATGAGCTGATGCATCATTGAATCTGGCATCACCTAATAGATGATATCCAAAGCTGCCTGATCCACATTGTCGTCCACCTCCTTGTCCTTCCCCTTTGGATCGACTACACCCTAGATACCCTAGGCACGCATATTCGGCTTCATCTTCATTGCACATATCGAGTAATTGTTGGTCGTTAGGAGAGGGTATTGGAGAGAGATCAGTTCACTCCAGACACTTGAAGTTGAGGCTTCTCCCATGTTTTTCAGGTACCACCAAGATCAATAGGCTCTGATACCACTTGTTGGAATTTTTCCTAATTCCTTGCTCTCGGAAACCGTGTCACCACAACACTCCGTTGTCTCCAACCCGTGACCTGCTGTTTGGGACTTCTTGCCTGCAACATGGAAGCAGCGCCTTGCTCTCTTGGTCTTCTGCAGTCTGGATGGCACGAGAAGGATAATACCTCTTCCCTTTGTTATATCCACGTGATCCTCCCTTTACCTTTGCTTCCTGCTGACTTTTACGTGGTGGAGCTTCTGCTGCAGATGTGAGACAACGCAACAAAACTCCCGAGAAGAAGAAAAACGTCAACATAGATTGGTTTCATGGAGCACCAACCGCTCCGCCTTTTCTTCTTTTATTTCTTCCTCTCGATAATGCTGATCGCTCTGACTCTCAATACATGACTGCATAGTCTTTTAAAGCCAGCTTACACAGCTAGCAAACAGATACAGAGAAAGCTCCAACTCGGCTAGTACTTATATGTATTCTATACGGCAAAAAACTTTGACTTAGATACGGACTAGAAAAAAACAAGATTAAACTATAACACACCCAAAAGTAAAAAAACTCCTCCGAAATCTTCCTTTGGATCTGTACTATCTAAGGGCCTGTTTGGAACAGAGGAATTTCACAGGAATTTTGCAGAAAACAGTTCAATTCCCGCAGGAATCGGGAAAAATTCCCGCATTCCAAACAGGGCCTAAACGTGCGATGTGTGCCGAAAATTCCTGTGCTGCAAGTACACAGCTTGTATTGCATATTCCCGTGATTGTAATTCCTACAGGATTAGGCAAACCATTGCGTCCAGTTTTTGTGTTTTTTTCTATCTCGATTATTATTGCGTTATAAAACAGGCCTTGCTCATATGCAAAAGAAAAGAAAAACCAGCCGCTTCGGTAATAGCAGAAAGTACATCCAAGTTTGCAAACAACAGAGTTATCAATGACCCACGATGACAAGTAAACCCAGGCTCTACTTGTACATAGATGTTATTTTTCTGATTTACACATCTTTACATCGTTACCGACCTAACTTTTCCAAGATCATAACAAATTATTTTTTTTAGGACAAATTTAGGGTCCGTATGATACGCTGTAATTTCATTGAAATAAGAAATAAACCAATTCCTCCTTTTTTTTCAGTTAGGCACTTGCTCGTAATATTCATATAGGCAAATATTCACGAGACACGTTTGAGATAGTTCAAATAGTTTAACCACACATTCCATTTCAAGATGTCACTCGTTCTACTAGATATCATATTTAGGCTACATATCATTTGTCAAACCCAACCACCAAAAATGAACAAAGATTGGGCTCATATTTTAACAATACAAAGCCGCTCTCCCTCCAATAAATCAAATCACCAACTCCGTTCACCACCCAAAACTCTAAAACAGGAAAGAACACATCAGCACCAGAGATGGAAATTACAACGGGAGGGAGGTGTCGAGACAAATAGTTGAGACCGTGAGACCACTATTATACATGCAATGACAGAAGGACCCCATCAAATAAGTTTACCCCTTTGGCCACTCCATATAATGCAGCATGAGAAAAAATAGACACAGGAAAAGAATACCTAGTACCATACACTATCCCTTCTGCCCCTCCAATCGGTTGACATAACACATACACCCACTCACCTATCCGCAGGCATCTGAGTATATACAGGCGAAGCCTCGCAGGCAGGACATTCCGATGAACCAATAATCGGTTCTTCTACTTCTTATGTTCTGGGAAAAGAATTTGGAGAGCGCTGTCGGTGGTGATTGGCGAAGCTTCTCCACCCTTCGTCCTTTAGATCGCTTAGCTTTGCTCCCTGCAAACGATTTCCTGTTGCCACTGTTGTGGGCCAGCATGTCTCTTGAGCAAAGATCCCTGCCTGTGTGCAGAATGGATCAATATAGCCAAAACCCACTGATGGAAACTTAGAATCGATTGATTCAGCATATGGCAGAGCTGCTATATCCATGCAAGAGAGCCTCGGTCATTGTTTGCTACTTGAGGGCGGCCCCTGGTTGGAGTTGCCGGTCTGTTGGCGTTCAGTTCCTGATGTTAACACAACCTGCTGTTAGAAGTGGACAGAGCAGTACACCTAGTGCAAATACAGAGTATCTTGTGGTAAAGCAGTGTAACCTGCATCCATGTGTCCTCAATATGATCCGGAGATGTCTCAGGTGATGTAATGGCAGGCGGCAAAGGATGAATGAGTTTTGGAACAACCACAAGATCCCTTCCCAGAACTAAGATTGCACCTGCGTTATTCGCGGTACCTGTGCACATATCATATTAAGCAATGGTACAATCCAACCGCACAAGATGACTGCAAACGAATCATGTAAGAGTAACATGTCCTTACCGCAGTAATTTGTTGCTGAGAAGAGAGTGATCAGGTGACCTTGAGCAAAACGCTCAAAGCCATCCATCACACACTCATGTGCTCGCACAATTAACTGTAGGTCATTGTTGTTGCAGAACTCCATAACACGGTCAGGCTGCAGTGACAGTGCATGTTATTTCGAAAACACACCCACACACAAACGCGCGCGAACCAACAGGGAGAAAATAGCTGAACACAATACAGAATACTAACCCCAAAGGTAACAAGACCTGGGCCCCGAGCATTTGGTCGGAGTCCTTCAATACTGTCATTCTCGGTTGGATCAGACCTTTAAAAATAAAAACATAAAATCATGACATCAGGAAAAATAAATGAAGTCTTCCAAGAAAATAGTACCACAGTAGGAGCTGTTGAAATGCTGACCATAGAAGATCCATTAAAACTACTGAGCCTGCTTCCATGGTAATTGGTCTTTGAAGATTCTCAATCTGCTCTACATGGTTGATGGACCGACCAATACCACCATGCATACATATTATTTTCCTTTCTATTAGGGCAGCCAAAGGAAGCCAATTAAATAACCTATTCATGCGATGCCAGGTCCAGATTCCATCTCGCTCACCCTAATTTTTTAGCAAATAACACTTGTAAGCAAAATATGTAAATGTAGCCAAATGTAGGAATGCAATATGAAAAGACAAAACTCGTTACCATTCGCTCTATGCACTCTAGTCGAAACCCAAACAGAGCATTGATATCTGCAGCCTCATGATTTCCTCGAATCAAATGTACATTATGAGGATATTCAACCTGAATTGTACAGTGAGGTAGTTGTTACAATACTAAATAAATAACCACCTCATAAACAGCACTGTTTCAAGGTATGCTCACAGCTTAGTAGTTACTACCTTCAGTGCAAGGAGAAGAGTCATAGTCTCCAAACTATGCTGACCACGATCGACATAATCTCCCAAGAATAGATAATCAATGTAACTACAAAGTTTTTTAAAAAAGAATACAGGTGAGCACAGGGACAGTATCTAAAAAAAGAACATTTTCCAAAGCTTCATATACAAATCAACCCATTAGGAGAATTACTAACATGAATGAAGAACATCAATTTGATATCAAGTGTTCTAGTAGTTCTTTTTTTTTAAGAAGAAAAAGTGTTTCAGCAGTTTTAGTATCCAAGAAAATACGCGTCGAATCCCCGAAAATGGAAAGAACAAAAAAATCAATCAGGGAAAATCAAAATCAGAAAAATACTCACGCAATGTCTCCTGCTGTTGAAGGAGCACCATACTCATCAAATAAGCGCATGAGGTCACCAAATTGACCATGCAAATCACCAAATATCTTAATGGGGGCTTTAAGCTGTAGGACACCTGGTTCACTTGAAAATATTCTTTCAGCACTATCACATAGATCTGCAATCTCATTGCAGTCCAAGAAGAACTGCCTTTGCACAGGGGGCTTCCAACCACGAGGTTTCAAGAGAGATGCAATTACCTGGGTAAATTGAGCCATAGAATAGAAACTATGTGATTACTTCATGGCATAGTAGCATAGAAATTTTCATGAAAAGAAGACAATAGTCATCATGTTCCATTTGTGTCCAGTCTGCCCTTCTCTCACAAACAAAAATAGAGGGTGTACTTAAGTGTTTAAGCAGATGACCATAAAATCTTTTATCATAAAAAATCTTCAAATTTACAAGTTATTTCTCACATGTTTTGTTTTTGACAGATAACTTTTCTTCAGCAAAGTTAACAGTACCTTTTTGGGCACACTATTAATAGACATTTGCCGATCTAGTAATTTCCTTGCTGCAGTTGCACTTTCAGGTGTGCCATAGATGACCCTTCTTCCTTCATTTTCAAACTGGTCAATGGAGAGCTGCCTAACCATGCCACCTAAGGCGCCTCCAGTTTCTGCTGCTACCACAACCTACAAGACCCAAAATGTTGTTCAACAAGCCGCATAACTACTTGAGCTAGGCTGTACAGGTGGTGGCTCCTTAGATACAAATTACAATGTATCAACTGTCAAATAAGGAACAACCCACCAAGAAGAGCATAAACAATCAGTTAAGAGTAATAAAATAACAAGTCAACAAAATTAATTGTATTTTCTACTTACTGCTCTATGGTGCAACCGAACCCCAGGAGGTGGCGTTGAATTGTTTGTAAGAGCCGGATCTGGTTTGATGAGGCTTGAATTTTGCTTCCCACTTGTTGTGGCATCTGGAGACTGCTCCCCGTCAGGTGAATGCTCCATCTCACCATTAACTTGCCTGGCCTTTACAGCAGCTAAAGTAGCACTGATTGCCTCAGCTTCCGCAGCTGATGCTTCAACCAAATAGTCAACACCTTTGCTCAATCTCCTGCACAAAAATAAGTTTGAAACACACATCTCAGTGCATAGTACCTTCTATTAAATAGACTAATAGAACATGCAAAGAAACATTGTCAGCACAAGTCTAGGGCAGAAATGATGCAAACCTCTGTCCCTGGATCACGGCATTCTCAGGGCTGATATCAGTATACATGTCCCCATTAACAGGAGGAGCAACCGGAGTTCCAAGAACCACAGCCCCATCAGGAGTTGTTTCTGCACCTGTTTGTCCTGTTTGTTCATCGTTGTAAGCATATCTGCCAGGTGCTCCTCCAGCTTGTATGTCTGCGGCTGCAGCAGCTGCAGCTGCATGGTTAGCTGCGCTTGTTGTTTCAGCAGCAGCAAGATCTTCAGCAACAAGGAGGTCATCTAGCAGCACACCTGTGGTAGCGATTGCATGAAATGTAGCATAGCAATCATATGAAATTTAGAATCAATAAACAAAAACCAATGAACCTATGTATTGTCATCTGAGACTAAAGGAAATGTCAAAAATCTATTGTTTGTAGCTACTCCACAAACAAAACTAATAGAAGTAAACAAAAGGGCAACAGAGATAAATTAAAAGATAAATACTGTGCAATATTATTGAAATGCAGAGTGCCAGAAATAGCAATTATGTGTGCAATCGTTTATGAGCAGGATTTCAAACCAACCATGGACAGTGTCCCATGCCAGCTTCTGCCAAATTCCAATCAGGTCGACTTTTATTTAACCCTCAAAACCAATTTCACTGGGAACAAGCCAGAATCAGCAACAGTCGCCAACACAGATTTATTATTTTTGTAGCTTTTTGGATAATATGATGAAAACCATGCTTTGTTGAAATTATGTTTCGCAATGTGGCCATAATTGGTGAGATTTGACCATAATATGGTGCAGCTCAGTTCGAATAGGTCATTTCACAATGCTAACCCCAGTGTCAAATCAGTGGCATAGCCAGGATCTAAACCCTGCGGGGTCCACCATTGTAAACTCTTTAGACTTTTATGAGTTTATCTACATTTATCAATAGTAATTGGGCTTTTTTGCAAAAAAATCCTGTGGGGTCAATTGACCCCACAGGTTTAAGCTGGCTCCGCCATTGGTGTCAATACTCAAGAAGAAATGTGGGTGCCAGAAGTAACAGTTCGCTCCAAGGTGCTTTTTCCTCCAGAGTACGAGGTTCTAATAATACTAATGCAAACTAGGAATGTATCAAGTTTGAATCTTGAACACCTTAAGAACCTTTTGTGCACTGATATGTAAGCATAGTAAAATTCTAACTTAACTTGTGCTGATTGCTTAATGTCCTAGATTCCTACTGTTTTCCCAACAAAGAAAAGGATTGGAAGGAACATATATCTGACAAGCTATCAAATAAAGATGCCACAATTGACACCAACAAAATGACATAAAATGTGTGTGAATAGCCCAATCATATGGCTGAGCAGCATATAGCATCCACCAATCATGTGAGTTTGATATCTCACAGGAACATGCCAATTTCCTAAGCTTCATGCACAAGAGCACTACTAACATGATCGGACCAAATCCAGTAAGTCACTAAGATGAATAAACTATACAGAATATTTACTATCATTGAACATCAGAACCAATGTTGTACTAGTACATGGATTCATTAGAACATTTAATATTGTGACTGCTGAAGATCCATGTGTAGCAAAATAATCAATTAAGCCTGAGAGGTGGTGGTTTACCCCCAGGCCCCCCCAGACCAAACATAGAACTAAAATCCAGATATTTAAATTCGGAGTTTATCTTTTGTTCTATGGCCAACACTTCAGATTATCTGTACAAACTAGCAATGTGGCTCCTCATAAACAAAACTAGTAAAGAAGGTGTGTTCAGCAAACAAGAAGCAAAATAGGCAAATAGCATACAGTTAAACTACAAATTTGTAAGACAACACTCACTCCTGTGAAGTGGAAACATCTAATGCAGGAATAGTAGTTTCAGAGGATTAATTTATCTATCTGCTACAATCCATATAAAAAATTATTTATTCAGCATACTACTATTGGTAAATTTGCAACCATCTGATTTAGTGAACATTTTGATGTAATGAGACAACTCCACATTTCTGGCGAGAATGAAAATGGCAAGACAGGAGGACCTAAACAGGACTCGCAGGACAACAGAACAAAATTCATATATGACACTTGATGTCAGGATTCAGAAGAGGCTAAAAAAATGAAGCGTCTTACCTCCACGTAAACCTCCATAAATGAATATCAAATCACCAACTGCAGCAGCTGCATGCCTGCATCTTCGTGTAAGCTCTACAGAAGCATCACCGCCTGCTGCATCTGCACTATATCTTCCTGTCCTTGGAGTTGTAACTACTGATTTTGTGTCGCACCAAACTCCAGCAGCAGTATCCAACACTAAAAAAAGGCAGAAGGCACAGAAATAAGAATTTTGAGGAATATCGAAAGAGCAATGTCCTAGTACATCTTAAATCCAAGTGGTCAATTCCAAAAGTATAGACAGCACTAAGTATTTTGAACAGATCATGTACTTTGATAAAAGGGATATCTGTGTTGCACATATAACCAGTAACAGCATACATCTTGCTATGTTCTTATCAATTATAAGTGAAAACCATTGAGAAACAAATGTCCACTTTAACCAACAGGGAGATTAGTAAAAGAAACTAAGTAATTCATTCTTAAATGACCTTCTACTAATTACCACCAAAGAAACTGAGGTCCAAGATATTTTAGTTGCCACCAAGAATAGGATAATTTTCTAAAGTTCCATGAATTGACGCCAAGAGGCAAGAAATTATGCAAATTAAATGATAACTTCGAAGTTCTGAAAAATGAAACCTGCAACGCTTGAGGAGTCTTCTACCATGCGACCACCTCCAAGAGCCCCTCCTGAGACATGAAGTCGTGCATTGACAAAAACCTAAAGCAACAAAAGAAAATAGAAATATAGCATTACACAAACAATACAGTGAGATCAATCTCAAAATTAAACAAATAAAAAGAACTGAGGGGCCAAAGATTGGCAAATTACAGCTGCATGTTGATATCTGGGTGATGGAGAGACACCGGGGGCAATTGCCCACTCCCAGCGCCCATCCCTATGTTTTGCAAGACCATACGCACTTGATAGGGGCTGATGATTTTAGCCAAAAAAAAAGATATATAAGTATATCATTAGCTGTGACAAGTATGCTTGGAGTACAACTGTACAAGAGATAAAAAAACAGAAGTCACTGCCTCTCCAAAAACCAGTGCAATACTGTTATTCCAAAAGGCCCCTAATCAGTTGAATTCGGATTCAGTTTACAGCCCACCTGAGAAGGATTATTTGGGCCTGATCCAAATTTCTTTCAAAGACGTGATTTTACAAGTAAATTGACTAAAATAGGCCATTCAAGCATGCCCTAACGGATTCAGCATAGTTGAAGATCATGACGAGCCAACTCATCCTATGCCACAAAGAAGTAGATGTAACAAGACCAAAAAAATGCACTGTTGGTGGCTTGGTGTAAGCATGCAGTGCTTCTGACTATCATTTACCCCCAAAAAATGAACCCTTATAGAAGACTTAAGACAGCTTCTAATCTAAAAACTAAGAAGGCGAATTTCATACCATATATTCCTATTGGAAGAAAACCATAAATGGCCAGATAACTAAATGTGCCCAATCAGCAATTCGTAAATTTTGCTCCAGGCTCCAGTAAAACTTACTCCCACGAGTAGTATGTCACTTACCACACTATTAGCATCCCTCCCACCACAAAGCAAAAGAAGACCATCAGAGCGGGCACTTGCAGTTGCATACCTGGAGTAACATTACCACAAACTACAGTCAATGGAAGAATATAAATGCTATGAACCATCTCTACTTCCAACAAGATACTAAAAAGTATCTCGCAGCAATTCAAATGCATAGGTTTCATTACAGAAAATAACTAATTGTGAAGTACAGTAGGTAGCAAAAGGTTCTATTAAGATTTGTGGTGTTTAGTCATATAAGTGGATGTTGTGGTTACAAACCAAACAGAGAGATGGTAGTATGGTAATGGAGATGTTAGGTGAGCAATGCTTGGGGGCTTCCCCACGGCCTCGATGGCCATATATATATATATATATATATATATATATATATATATATATATATATATATATATATATATATATATATATATATATATATATAAGGAGTGTTTTACAATTGTGTCCTTCCACCCAAGTATCCTTCTCAAGGGCATTTACGCCATTATACATGTCCTATTCTGGGCTTTACAATCCTCTAACAGGTCGGCTGAGCTTAGGTGGAGGCCACCCCTACAACAGTGGACTTAACAAACATCAAACCTTTTTTATTATATGGGCAACTGCTTTGGAAAACATAACAATAATATTGAGCTGCATATCACTAAAATTTTCCATAATTACCAGAACCCAAAAAAAACACTGCACTGCTAAATTAATCCTAATGGTGCACGTGCCACAACAGGAAAAAAATTGAATTATTGAGAGCTTCGGTTACAATTAATGAAGGCAAGGTAGAGACTAGTGTGCATCAGATGTTAGCTCATTAATGGACACAACAGAATCTTGCAAAGAGAATGTTGCAAGGTTTGAAGTCAACATCACCAAAGAAGTGTTTCTACCTCATTCATTTAATTACACTTCAAAAGGCAAATGCATTCTCATTATTATTTGCACACTTACATGCATGGAGGTGGCCCTTCACCTTCTGGTTCAAGTTTCCTCCATTCATATGGTTTCGCCGCAGTATCAAGGGCCCACACATCTGCCAGAGGACGCTTCCCTGAAATATTAATGTACTATTAGTGTCAAAATCAGTTAGGATGGAACAATCTGTAAGTAGCTACGGTTATAGGCTTGGTAAGCACGTTGGCAATTTCTTACCATCATTTCCACCAATTGTCAACAAGAATCGCTGCCCAACCAAAGCCATCACATGTCCGTATCGTGGACCAGGACCGGGTCCTTGAACCACCACTCTACATAGAAGACGTACAATGCTCAGCAGGGATAGTAACAAAAGTAAATTCTGAATTCAAATCACAGTAGAGTAACAAACACCTGTGCCATCGCGGTTGTTGTTGTGTTAGATCCAGAACTTGAAGGTCCTCTGCAGATAAACCAGTAGGGCCTATACCACCCTGGATTGCAATAAACAATGTGAGGAAGAGATGAATCAGATGATATTTAGTTTTGCATTAGCACTGACCTGACAGCAAAATGGATGCAGCTAGAGGCAAAAACCAAAAGCGTAGAGTACCTGAATGACCACCATGGTTCCAACAGCAGTCGCTACATGGGCAGCTCTTGGTGAAGGAGGTTCACCAAGTGGAGTAAGCCTGACAACAATGTGTTGTGGTTAATCAGAACTAATAAACATCACGCTACCCAGAAATGGGCTAGGATCTAAAGAACTTTGGGTGGGGGTTGGGGTGGGAATCTAACACATAGCTTCCAAGCACCAAAACCAAAAATAATTAAAACATCTTTAAAACCACTGTACCTGCTCCACTTATTTGATAACACATCATAACAGTGAACATCTGCGGTGGCACCAGCAAGACCTGCAATCAATGAGATCAATAAGGAAATCAACTTTATGTACAAACTATGAACATTTTGACTTTTGCAAGTAAAAGAATTAAGGAGACCAAATTCCCTTTCCACACCAGCTAAGGTACTTCAACACCTTAAAAGTATGGTTTTTGAGCAGTTCATTTGGTCCTTGGGCTAACAAAAGGTCTAAGCCTCCAATATTATGCCCAGAGAACATGAAGACATTTAAATTTCATTGCAAATTTCACTTTTAAAGTAATTCAATTCACCTAGTCAACAATTAACTCCTTATCCTAGGGTGTCCCATGGACCTCCATCCATAACCACATCAGAATTTCAAATCAACATTTACAGTTTGAAACTATTGAATATCGATTCTAACACACAATCATGGTTCTAATGCCGCAGCACAACTTAGGTAGGCATTACAGACAACCATAAGGCCCTATTTCTTACCAAGTCTAGAATCTCCCAAAATGCAATCTAATTGCAATATGAAGTATTAGAATATTCCCGATCATAAATTAAGTTTGGCACCTCGAACCATATAAGAGCAACATATTTGGCCGTTCAAGTAACAGACTGCCACATGAGTTACAAAGCAATATAATGCCTTGATGACCCACTCATAATTACTTCCCAAACCAGATAAGACTTCAAATTCTCTCAGTAACAATTTTTAACCTAATCCCGCGTAGACCAGCAAGACCACCCCGAACAGCCAATAGCATGAATTCCGCCTCTGAATGAGACGCTGAAAACCACAATCTGCTCTAGTATCTATCCCCGGTAAAAAAATTCTATCCCAAAATCAGTTTTTCCCTCCTCCCACACCAAAGCGAGATTAACGACGAAACCATTCCCTACTCTTCCAATTCCCTTGAGACTATGGCTCTCATCGATACCAACTACAAAACAGTACGCTATACCATCAACTAAACCATATGAAACAATAGCAGCTAGGGTTGAAGGGGCGTACGGATCCCGGCGCTCCCAGCCGACGAGGGCGGCGTGGCGGAGTTGCCTTCGAGCGCGGTAGCGCCGCCGAAGAGGATCAGCCGCGGGCATATGTACCCCGGCGAACCCTCCTCCCCGACGGCCGGCACCGCGGTGAGCGTGTGCCCGCACCGGCACCCCGGCCCGTCCTCCTTCTTCTCCATCACCGCGTTCACCACCGTGTACCCCGGGGCCGGCCTTGGCCCCGCCACCACCGCCGCCGGAGACCCGCCCGCGCCTGCAGCCCCCACAGACGTGGGCGTCGAGGGCGCCGACGGCGACGCCGAGGAGGTCTCGCTCCCGGACCCGCCGCCCTGCGCCGCGGCGTCCGAGTCGGAGTCCAACTCCGTCGTCAGACGCGAGTCCACGTCCATGGCCACCCGCCGCTAGGGTTTGCAAGAGCTCGAGATCTCCCACGCGCGCGCAAGAGCTGGGGGGTCCGCCCTAAGACACGGGTAAGCTGGCGGCAGCCGGCGAAACCGCCATCGCCTGAACCCTAGACTTCACCGCTCGCCGGCGTCGCTGAGGCGAGGCGACGGGATCGCGAGCACGAGAGGAGGAGGAGGAGGGGGAGAGATAAGCGGAGAAGCCCCTGGAGATTTGGGAATTGCATGGAGTTGGCGAGTGGTGAGGAGGGGTGGGAATGGCAATACGGGAGGGCTCGGGGACTGGAGTGGAAAAGTATGCGGAGACGGACGACGGGCCGAGGAGGGAGAGCGACGTGTGAGTGTCGAGGGAATTTTTGTATCCGCCGCATTGGTTCTGTTTGGTGGGGGCTCGCGTGCTGGTCCCTGCCTTTCTGTTTATTTCGAAAGTGAGGTCCCTTTTTGAAGAATACCTTACATTTTACGACGACGTACGCGTCAGCAAGCGTGAAACGGCTAGCGTTGTTGAACTATTAATCCAGAGTGTAACTCGTAGACAGCAGCGGGTGCTCGTTGCATAAATAAGCTATTTGGCTCCTAAGTTCCGCTCATTCTGACTTGAGCTTCTAACTTCAGACTTATTTTTCACTATTCATAAATTTTGTCTTTTTTTAAAACTTTTATTTTTTTTAGCTTTTTTACCGATTTTTTCCGTATTCATTTGCGTTGTCCATAATGAACTAATATTTTTAATTTTTTAAAATTTAATTACGTCAAATAAGTTACTTTCAGTTACAATATAATTTCAGTCAGTTACAGTGCAATTTCAGTCGTAAATCACTATTTTTTCAGTCTAACCGAGCGGGAGCTTAAGTGCTGGTTGTCCGTCGTCGAGTCTCTCGTAAGTAGGTCTCGATCCTTGTAACGAGCTCAGCTAAGTAGACCGTAGCTGTCTTTTGATTTTTTTTTTGTTTTAGTCTTCTTTCTTGACTTAATGACGTGCTGATCTCCTATGGGTTCTCGAAAAAACGGTGATGTGTTTTGTTGAATGGTTTTGCATAGGATTTTATGTCAATTTAACACTACGGCTGATGCTTGTTATTATCGGACAGCTGACCGGCTGCAACGAAGAAATCCTCGCCCTATACATAGTGTACCCAGCTCTTTGATAGTACTAACTTTTAATCGCCGCTTTGTGTGGTAAACTTTCTTTAGCCAAGTTTCGCGCTATGTCATTCCATGGGTGAATGAACAACACCTAATTGCATGTAATATTAGCTGGGTTCTTTTTAGTTTACTGCTTATGGTTTTTGGTTTATATTACAGTAACTAGTATTCAAACGGTGTGTCTTTTTTAAGACGAGGTCTACAAGTCAATTGTAATAAATATTATATCGATTTTATTTATATCAGTCAAACACGCACGCGAATGTCTCTCTCCCCGTACTCTCTCACGAACAATCAGAATTTAAAAATTTTAAACCAAAATCCATAAGACACAGCCCGAAAGAACCAATCCATTGATCGGCTACAAGATTGATGGGTCACTACAAGGGAGATGCTCATATTCGAGCAAGTTTACCCAGGTGTTCATGGCAGTCCAGAGATGCTATGGGTGCAAGTAATCAAAGTGTGGTGGTTGGAGGTTGGAGAATAGTTAAGCAACTTACCGGGCTCAGGGGGTTAGCGGCGGGGCTGTGGTGCGAGGGGGTTCAATTAAGTGGTTCAGATCTGCAATTGGAAGGTGGGGCCGTGGTGGCAGGTCCGAGCGCTGGCAGTGTAAATGCCCGAGGCAAGCGCAACCACAACTCACGGCGCGGGCGAGTCGCGTGGTCGGAAGCACAAGAAGGCGGCAGCGGGTGACGATATTTTGAAGGGCGCTAGCAAGAGGGAGAGATGGAAAGGCCAAGAGAGGAAGGTAGATTCTCAAGAGAGATTGCCAAATTAGGAACGATTTCAAGACTTCAAACAAACTCCAAAAAGAATTCAAATGTTTTGAATTTTTAGGTTGTTTCACTATCTGCTCGTCAAACGTGATCTAAGCAAATGATCTTGTTTCATTCGTCTCCTAATTGCAGGGGTTAAGCTGAGCCGCAAGAAACATGTCATTAGTGTGTTCAGTCATATGAAGTTGCGAATATATATTATCGATCCTTCTCCTAAGTCTCCATCAATAAAGTTGAACATGCTTTTCAGTGGATGCTTATTGCTGTTCCATGAGGATGCCAGTCCAACCGCAACAACCATTCTAACATCACAACTCAGAATGATCTTCACATATGTAGTTATCTGCTGGTTTGTGAATAATAATGGAAGAAATAATACATACAGGCTCCATCCGTATGACACATCACTGTATAAGTGTTAGACCATATGGATAAGTCGCGAACATGTGATGATGAAAAATTAACATTTGGATTGCATTAAAATTTACATTTGTGAAAGTTTTGGACGATGCACTATTGTAAAATTGGAATTACTGGAATATTATATTTAGGTTAAACGGTCTGACCACCTTGTATTGGGCGATCTGACCGACAGACTTTGACCACGGTCGGTAGTCAGAGACGTCGACTATGGTCGGTAGTCGAAGGTTTCGACCACAGTCAGTAGTCAGTAGACATAGGCTTCGACCTGGATGGTCGTAGCTATAGTACCTAGTCGATTGTTGTAGCTACAATACCTGGTTGATAGTCGTAGCTACAATATCAGCTACAGTGCCTGGTCGATGGTTAGTAGTTGTAAGCTTCGAGTGCTATAATTCTTGTAATCTTTGAGTACTCATGTTGCGGTATTGAGCCAGCGGTCTGACCGGCCTAAACATGACGGTTTGATTTTTGGAAAGCATAGAAATTGATATTTTGGTTGATTTGGTTCGTGTTTTATTGATGGATAAGAGTGTGTTTTGTGTGTGTCGACTAACGATTGGTCAAGTGGGAGAAAACTTGTGCCAAAAAAGTTCTTTAGTCTTTGCATGAACAAGTTGGACGTAGAGACGGTCATGATCGATGACGAGGAGGACCGGAATGAAATCCGAGATTCAGGTGGTCGAAGATGTCACGAGCTGGCTCATGCTGAAGTATGTGGAGATCAAAATTGGATGATACGTTGAGAAACTATGGGATGTGCGGTCCTGGAGGCTTCGACACGTGATGAGTTGGAATGTGTCCATAACTGAAAGATTTAGAGATTTAGGAAAACCCATGTTTGGAAGGGTTCATGTCCCTTGATTTTTGGAATCGGATAGAATTTCGTGTTCAGGTTTATGAGGACACGGTTTGGGGATCTAGCATATAAAAGCAGGAAGATGTTAAGTGTTAAAGGGGGGCTTTGGAGAGAAAACTTTTGAAAATTTTGTGCTAGGGTTTAAATAGTGTCATGAGAGTACTTTATAGCCATAGAACATCATCATTCAGCAATGCAAATCAGCTCTTGATCCAATACGCGATGGAATCTTGCTTTTGTTCTTAAGTTTTGCCTTAATTTTGTGGAATCGAGTGATTTCGTGATTCATGCGATTTTAATTCGATTCTTTTTTTTTAGAAATATGTTGCAAATAGGCTTAAAAATAGATCTGCAAAGTTTCATTAAAAATCTCTAAGCTATTTGGAAATTATTGCAGTTTTGGGGTTAGACATCGTTTTTTATTACCTCGTGTTACGATCTAAATTTCTTCGTATCCAGTTTATAATTCTTGCAATTTCTTGTTGGAATATATTCTGAATATCCTTAGTATCATATGTGTCGAATTTGAAGTCAATTGAAGTTGATTTGTAGAAATTAGATTAATTTTCGTTCGTGTCGGTTTTCAATTTTCAGGCGATAAATAGTGTTAGGAGGTCAGATTGCCAACTCCATAGCGGTTAGACCACCCATCACCGGTCAGTCCACCCTCCCCATTGTGGTCAGACTAGCTAGAAGTTTTGTTTTTCAATTTTGTTGCTATTTTATTTAGAGCTTGCTTCTTCGGTTTCATTAGATATAATCTATTATTTAGGTTTTTTTTGTTTGAGTTTTGTTTTCAGGTTATAAAAAGTGAAGGTAATCATTCACCCCCTCTTTGATTGCAATATTGATCCTACAATAAGCAAGGGCAACAAAAGTTGAAATGAAACACACAAACAGGGCTATTTCCTCAGGTTATGGGACAGCAGGTGTACATGAATAATCTCTTGAGAGTTTTCGTGCAGAGGTAAGTTTCCTGGGAGTAAAGACACTCCATGTCCATTTGTGTCTTGTGTAGTTGAGTAGTTGTGCAGGCAGTAGGTTGCTAGGGATGCTAACTACACCCTTCCGCTTGCACTGACAGCAGAAAAATTAACGGCGGGTTTCTGGAACACCCTTACAACTGCTGTTCCATCACCACCATCGTTGCCGACCCTCCAGGACCGATCCTTCTTCCGCTGGGGCTTCTTGTGCTGCTTGTGGGATGCTTCTTTCTTCTTCTTTCCAGCAGCTTTAGATCCTTCACTGGCCAACTCGAAAGCTTCAAGGTCACTCAAGACATGCTTGATGTCTGGATCTGCTGGGTCAACTGTATCATCCTGCTCATCGGAACCATCAGCATCTGATTCACCAGCTGCTGACATAGTCGGACCTTCTGTTCCAGTAGTTTCTTCTGGCTCTATTTCATCGTCTGTTACGCCAGGAGGGAGCTCAAAGTGTGGGATTTTACCATCAATATAATCCTTCAGTATCTGCCGAGCAGCCCTGGTCTCATCAGGCAGCCCAGCATGGCTGACATGCCCCCGGGATGCACAGTAGGCCCGCAACAGCTCAGCAGCAGTTGGCGGCCGAGATTGTGATTCATACGGCTTCGGCTTTGGTAAAGTGATTTTGTAAATATGTTCAAGGACATTTCTTGGGACACGATCTGCCACCACTTGAACAGCTTCCCGGTGCTTGGTCATCCTATCGATGGGCAAGACACCACATGACACCATCTCATGCCTTGAGCTTGAGAAGGAAGGGAAGACCAAACCAGGACAATCACACAGAGTGAGCTCTTCTGAGATTATTAGTGTCTGGAAATGTTTTGTCTTACCAGGTGTGTTAGTAACACCAGTCCTCTTCTGGCCAACCAAAGCATTTATTGTGGAGCTCTTTCCAACATTTGGATAACCAACAAATCCAACGACCACATGCTTAGCCACTGACGAAACAGATTCAGAAGAACTGGCTTCATGATCCTCTTTAGTAGTTGAGGTCATCCTTTGTGCTACAATAGATTCTGCTTCAGCTTGCAACCTCATCAAGAGTTCATCCCTGCCATATATCTTGGTATCCAAATCCAGTGAAGCAGGATCTTCTTCAGAGTATCCACTTAACTTTTTGCCTTCTAATGTGGCAGTAGCAGCTTTAGCAGACCAGAAAACATGGAGTGTATCGTGCTCCTTAAAATACTCTGCCCATCTCTTTCTGCATTTCAGACAAATTTAGAAGGATGTCACTTACTACTATAGACAACAAAAGTAGTAAGTATAACAAGTAAATTACAATAGACAAGGTGTGGACCTGATATTTAACGGTAACAGATCAGCCTTGTTGACAAGGAGCATTGTTCTCTTGTGTTCATCAATTTCCTTTGCATATACCTAGTATAGAGAAAGCCATGTCACAAGGTCAGAAAAAGGCTGCAGAATCCTTGATAAAAATATATTGGGTGCAACACTTCAATTCAGGGTCAACACAAAAGCCTTTCATGAAAGCACAACAATGGATTCAGAACAACATAATTTACATTCTAGCACAGAAGGAACATGGCAAGTTAATGTGGACCAAAGAAAACCAAGATCATGCTAGCTTTTAAGGAAATACTGTCATTTCATGGGGAAATGGATTTCGTTTCCCAATCATTCAGCAAACTAATGTTCACAGAAAATATCCATTGGAAGGCTGACTTCCACATGTTTTCTCATGAGTCATGATACAAATGACAGGTGGATTTGCTTCTGCCAGAAAAGATAGCTGTTGCAAAAACTTGGATAAGAAAATTACTGAACATGTAGTCTCTGAAGGACAATTCATGAATAGAGCTCCTGCAGCAATAATACAACTACTGTGCACAAAGCTGAACTGCTGAACATTGAACAAACTTTAACTAAGGACAAGCCACTATCCTTTTGCTATTTGTACTAGATATTATTTGAGGGATGAAAAACTTTATACCAAAAGCCATGCTAAAAAAAGTACCTCAAGATCAGGGCAGCGGTAGAATAAGGGATCCCGAGCATCGACTACCATGACCAGCTTCATGTAAGAAAAGAAAACAATAGTCAGTACTCAGTACTTTGGCATAATAAATAATACCAAGAATTGCTTATCTTCAATCAAAAGTGAACGAACATGGTTTGAGCTCAATAGAGGAACATACTTCCAGAAAAAAATATGCAGTACGACTACAGCATAAAAAATTCAGAGTCAATATGTAGGCCAAAAATTGCAAGTGTCACCTTAAAAATGCATCTGTTACTCATTTTTCAGAGAATAATGTAATGGATGGTCCAGCATCACCAGCGCTAGCGAACAGTGGGATTTGTACAAGACTACAAGCAATCAATCACGAGATCTAAGGCGGACGCTGACAATGAAGGCGAAGCATTACTCACCAAATCACTGCGTTCAAGTACTCTCCAGAGCTGTCTCCAGATGTCAATGTTCTTCTCAAAGGGTGTAAGGACAAGCTTGTCATTCTCTTCCAATCTGCAGAGAAGAATTGCTCTTACGTTAGTTAGATAGATATCAGTCCCCAAACATGTATTTTCCAAGCAAATTCTCATTCCACTAAACAATTGTAATAAACACAAACAGATTAAACTACAACTTGGCACCAACCTCGCAAGATTCCTCCGCCACACCAGGAACGCCCTCCTCTCGTTTGCATCGAGCTCCTCCACGGTCATCCGAGCATTCCATGGTGGACTGATCACACACCCGGCAGAGTCACACAAGGAACAACCCCAAAACTCCACACATACAACAATTACACCAACAACGATCACAACCACTGAGTCACTCACCGCCTTGGGACCCTGAGGCTGCTGGCGTGCAGTGCCTCCTGCTCCTTCTGAAGCCGCCGCCTCTCCTGATCCGTTTCTCCCGTCGCATCCCTGCGCCCAACCAATCCAACCATTACAATTTCGAACCAACGAACGCGCAAAGTTCCCAACACCAACAGAAATAGAGGCAGGATTTTTTTTTCCACTGAGGGCTAGGCGGTCGCTCACAGGTCGATGACGAGGTCCGAGGAGGAGACGGAGGCGGCGTCGGCGAGGGCGGAATGGAGGCGGTCGGCCTCGGCGGCGCGTTCGAGGACGGCGTCGATCTCGCTGACGTCGATGACGGACTCGAGGGGCTGCGCGCGGCGGCGGGCGGAGGCGACCGCCTCGCCCCGCTCCTTGGCGGCCGCCGCCGCCTTGTTCTGCTGACGGATCAGCGCGCGGCCCAGCCCCTCCCCCTCCCCCTTCTCCTTCTTCCCGCCGCCCGCCATCACCACGAGTTCGAATCCACCAACCCTAAACGCCTTGGAGCGATTGGTGGCGAGAAGAAGCTTCGAGGCGAGCACTAGCAAGCTAGGGTTTTTGCGAGGCGAGCGATGAAGGAAGGAGACGACACGACGAGAGGCTAGCAAGCCAAGGCAGGGCGTTCGAGACTTCGAGTTCGTTTTCTCCTTGCGCTTGAGTCTCTGACATACGACCCCACCTGACAGAGGACGTATGCGGTGACGCGACCCGACAACTAGTTTTAAACGCTTCTCGGTGGTCATAATTCATTCAAACTAGCTGAATGCCCGTATGTTACTACGAATTTTTAAAAGGGATTTATGAGTAGTAAAAAAATTTAAAATATACATACAAACATATTTTAAAAGTTTTTAAATCCGTAATAACACACGGACATTCAGCTAGTGCAGGTCAATTATCAAAAAGCAAGAGGAATCGGGGGCATAATTCAAATAATGATGATTTAATTTTTATCAGTTTCTAACTATGTAAATTTCACAAATTTGTACCACCAAGAAAGATAGGGCATATAAAAAATTATACAGTCCAAACCGGAGGGGAGGGAGCGCGAGAGAGGCTGGGTAGAAGAGGAGGTGGAAGTGGAGAGGAGAGGTAGTTAGATATGAGAGAGATGGAGAGAGATGTTGGATAGATGATCAAGATTTCAATATTCAGATCGGACGGTTGCGAATGGAGGAAGGAGAATGTATCAACCACCAACTCAAACTTATATTATATAGTAAAGATTTGTACAAATTCCTGCTTTAAACCAATTTGGAATGGAGGATTTCCGTAGGCTTTATACTGCTTTACTCCCTACGAAATCCGTGTGAAATCCATGCATTCGAAACAAGCTCACACTTCAAAATTTGACGATTTCTCACAGGTACTTTCAATTTGTTGCACACAAATTTTGTCCCAACTCCCACGTACTTACAAGTTTCATCCCCCCTAAATATACCTACCGTGCTAAATGATGAAAGTAGAAGACTACAAATTACGAAGTGCCACTTCGACTTTTCACGGTACGTAATAATTCATTCAAATTTGTACAAATAGAACTTAGTTGGATTTGTACTACTTCGTGCAAGATTCAGGCAATCCAAACAAGCCCATACTTTGAAATGTGATATTTATCACATGTAAAGATTTGTTACACACGAAATTTGCCTAACATGCTCTCCAGTTTCACTGTCATCTAACATCACTTAAATCTCTCTCTCTCTATCTCTCTCTTAATTTGCTTAGCACAGCCTATAAGCAAGACGTCCCACCGAAACACCTAGAGATGGCAACGGGCATAAACCCGCTGGGTTTTGCTATTCCAAACCCGTGCCCATGAAAGTTTGACGTGCCCGCTAAAAAACCCATACCCGTGACGGGTGCAGATTTTTGCCCAGACCCATGCCCACTGAGTTAACGGGTACCCACGGGTCGCCCGTGGGTTCAGTAATGCGAGCTGCAACAATGGTTAATGGAGAGGAGGAAGAAGTTCACCGGTCATCTTCGTTGGAGCCGGAGGGCAGCGCCATGGCCAAGGGCCTCTTGCTGCGATGCGCGTTGGCTGCGGCGTGAGGGCAGCGGGCTGAACTGGAAGGCGAGGCGACGGCAAGGGTGTGCGGGAGGACGAGCGTGCGGCGAGAGTGGCGGGAGCAGGAGCGGGAGCCGCGGGACGGGAGGGCGAGCGTGGAGACTGCCGAAGACCGAGCGCGGAGCGCCAGATGCGCCGCCGCTGCGGTAGCTATTGAATCGGGGTGGGGACTGGGGAGGAGTGAGTAGTGACCGTGACCGAGTGCTAGCTAGGGTTAGCCGTATGGGTAATGTGGCATTGCCGCATTGGATTTGGGGGCTTGGGGCTAAATGGCTAATGGGCTATGGGCTGGGCTGTTTTGCCTAGGAGGCTGGGAGCCTGGGTTTATAACTCCTATGGATCATGTTTATATTACCCATAGGTTTACGGGTTTGGGTACTGTAGGAACAAACCCGAACCCGACAGACCCGATGGGTTGAGCTTTTTGCCCATTAAGAGACCCATGGGTTAGGAAATTGACTCAGA
Source organism: Dendrocalamus latiflorus (assembly GCA_017311315.1). Lineage (NCBI taxonomy): Eukaryota > Viridiplantae > Streptophyta > Magnoliopsida > Poales > Poaceae > Dendrocalamus > Dendrocalamus latiflorus. The sequence continues at coordinate 1,498,186 of CM029636.1, read as the reverse complement.
CCCATGCCCTAATAGAGTAAAAACCCACCAGGTATCGGGTTTCGGGTACCCATTGCCATCTCTAGAAACACCCAAGAGCTAGCGCCATATTCACTAACAGTTAGCTAGAAGAAGCTGTTTCGAAAAGTCAGGTGTTTGTATTAGCTTTTGATTTTTTTTAAGCGGAATCTAATACTATCTGAGCTAAGTATGGCTACCGTGCCTAATTCTCAAAGTACAAAACCTACAGATAACGAAGTACCACTATCAGCTCTCAATACTCTCTTCCCATAAAAAAACCAGCCTTGAAGACGATCATCTCGCCGTCTTAAACGTCACGCAAAGACATCAACTAGCCGTAGAGCACAGCCGCCAAACAAACTGAAATCCAAGTTTATAAATAACAGAGTCGCACACAATTATCCAAGTTCAAGCATACTCCAGTATGTATGGTGCCAAACGATGGGGAAGGGGGCAGATCGATCACCATCCTGCCATCCCACCATCCGCCTGCAACAGTACCTTGAGCACGTCGTAGGGACCGTCGTCCACAGCCTTGTAACTGATGTTGTTCATGGCGTTCAGCACAGAGGCGAAGCCAGGATCCTGGAGGCGCGCAATGTTGCGGTAGTGCTTCGAGCCTTTGATCCCATGTCTCCCACCATCCATAATGCCAAGGAGAGTCGTGAAGTCAGGTGCTTGGAGGTTCACGATGCTCTCGTACTGGTTTACACAGGTGCCTCCACCAACACCTCTCCTGCCGCCCTTCATGGCGACAAATCGTCCTCTACCATCTCTTGGGGGGCCGCCTCTTGGCACACTGCCTTCACCAGTGCCATTTTTGGCGAGGAAGCGTCCGTAGTAATCTCTTGCACGGGGCTTCTGCGTCATCAGATGGTATTTACAGAAATGTTAAAAGGGAAGCGGAAGGATTGTTGTACGATGTGGTGGGGAAGATTTTGATCAGCCCTTACAGGCAAATTAGGACCCTATTTAGAGTTTGGTGAGGCACACCTTAACTTTGAGAGGGCCATTCTCCCCTCTTGCCTTAGCACCAGCACGACGCCGACGGGGACGAAGGATGGGTTTATATTGTTTTTCATTCACATTACTTGGCTCACCACTTGGCATAGTAGGTTGGAGCAGCCTACGGCTAGTAGTCTGCATTCATAGAAAAGATGGAAGAAGGTATTAGCTGATCATACATTACTTGGACAGATAAGTCTCAAACAAATCAATCTACTCATTAATCATGATACTGATTTTTGCTATACCCATGACAAAGTATTATAGTAGGCCATCCCTTATCAAGTTTCTTAAGTACTTGGCAAGTCATGTCACTGCTAAAATAAAGGGAAAAACAAAGGAAAGAGAGTAAAAACAGCACTGCAAATGAACCTAATGCTTAGAAAGCAATTAATGCCACATAAACATGCCTTAGCATCGAATACAAATTTCGAATAATTGAGAAGAAATAGTATGAGATATATCCAACTTCGAAATTCAAGTGAGCATTTCAAGTAAGCTTACATATATATCATGGTCTTATCATAGTATGGCACACATCTGACATAAAAAGAAGTTTACACAACTCAAATAGTTAAGAAGTGTTAGTATGAGATTTCTTCAACTCTGAAATTCAAAGGAACTTACATACATATCTTATTTTTATGATAGTACTGCATACAATTTGGGAATCAAGGCAAAGCGAACTTTCAAGTCTCTAAAGATGACTTATTCAGAAATAACTGAAACTTAACATTTGTGATCCATCAAAAAAGGAAAAATAAAACTATTTTTTTATCCCATTCCATGATAAGTAGGCCACACTGCTTGTCTGCATTATTAGAATTAATAGTATTAGCCTAGAATAGCTCCTCTAATCGAGGATTGTAATCTCCTGTAATTATGCCTATTGGCCTATTAATAGAATACCACCCCTGCCTTTGGCTGTGTGGTGATTTGCTCCAATCTTTCTACATGGTATCAGTTTGTTTCCTTCCTGAGCACCTTCCGCTGCCCCTCCTCTGTTTCGGGCTAAGGTTTCTCACCAGCCGCCGTCGCCGTTGCTTCTGTAGCTGCCGCCGCCGCCATAGACACCGCTCGCCGCTCCTCCCCTGTTCCTCACCCGAGCAGACCCTCACCCGCCGCCGCTCCTCCCCTGTTCTCCCCCGAAGCAGACCCTCCTCTGTTTTTCTCCCACCCGTCGCCGCTATCTAGCCGCCGCCCCTCCTCTGTTTTTCCCATCCACCGCCTGCGCCACCCCCTGTCATGTCGGCCACCCCTCAAGATGTAGCCGCCGCCGCCGTTGCTTCTGCAGCCGCCGCTGCCTCTGCAGCCGCTGCTGCCATAGACACCGCCGCCGTGCATGCCGTGCCGCCGATCGTCCTCAACCCCTTCTGCACGGTCGTTGTCAAGGCTCACGTGCCGACCACTCTCGACATGAAGACGGCGAACTACTCCCGCTGGTCCAAGTTCTTCAGGACCATGTGCGCCAAGTTCGGCCTTCTCTCCCACATCGACGGCTCCGACCTGGCGCACCCGGACGATCCCGCCTGGGCTCTCGCCGACTCCGCCGTCCTCAGCTGGCTTTACGGCTCCGTCGCCGAAGACGTCCTCGATTCCGCGATGGCTGACAACGAGACCGCGCGCGATTTGTGGGTCGCGATTGAGGGACTCTTCCGCGACAACAAGGAGTCTCGCGCCGTCTTCCTCAGCAGCCAATTCCATTCTCTGATGCAAGGCGACCAGTCCATCGCCGGCTACAGCCAGCGCGTCAAGAACCTCGCCAATGCCCTCCGCGATGTCGGCCACCCCGTCTCTGACTCCCAGCTCGTCCTCAACTTGCTGCGTGGACTCAATCCGCGTTACTCCAACACCGCCGACGACATCGCCAACTCGTCGCCGTTTCCCTCCTTTGCTAGGGCACGTTCTATGCTTGCCCCCAAGGAGACTCGCCTCGCCAACGAGGCGAAGATCGCCACCGAGACTGCTCTTCTTGCCACCGGTGGTTCCTCGGCTTCCAGCCAGTCCGGCTGCCGCTCCACCACGACGTCCACGCCTTCGGCCGGCTCCTCTTCCAACACTGGCAAGCGCGACGATCGCGGCGGGCGCAACCGCCGCGGCAAGCAGAACAATGTCGACGCCCATCAGCAGCACAATGGTGGCTTCCAGGGCGGGCGCATGCCACCTCCAGCAGGTCCTTGGTTCTGCTTCAACCCATGGTCGCCTCCTGGTGCTGGTCCGTGGCCTTCCCATGGCGGCCAGTGGCGCCCTTCCCCTGCCCCCGGCCTCCTGGGTGCTCCGCCTCAGGCACACACCGCCTTCGCACCAGCTTCGCCTTCACGTACATGGGACCAGCAGGGCCTCATCACCACGCTGAACCAGATGGCTGTCCAAGGGCATGGCGGCTAGATCATGGACAGTGGCGCCACATCTCACATGGCGTCCAATGACGGTATGCTCATGTCCTCCCACCCTCCCCCTAACACGTCCGTCACTGTTGGCAACGGCTCTCGCCTCCCTATCACCTATAGCGGCCACACCTCTCTTCATACACCCACCTCTAGATTTCTCCTTAATGATGTCCTTGTTGTCCCTCATATAGTTCATAACCTTCTTTCCGTTAGAAAGTTCACTCGTGACAATCACTGTTCCATCGAGTTTGACGCTCTCGGTTTTTCCGTTAAGGATCCTTTGACGCAACAAGTGATACTTCGCTGCAATAGTGAGGGCGACCTCTACACCATTTGTGCTGCCAACCCTCCTGTCACCGCCAGCGCTCACCTCGCCGTCTCCTCCCAGTTATGGCACCAGCGTCTTGGACATCCCGGCGTCGCCTCCCTCAATGCTTTGAATAAACATTCGGTTATTTCTTGTAATAACGTAGCTCGCTCGCTGTGCCAGTCTTGTCAACTTGGCAAACATGCGCGCCTTCCTTTTGCTACATCCAATTCGCGCACCTCCGCGCCTTTTGAGCTTATACATTGTGATGTGTGGACTTCCCCCGTTGCTAGCATTTCTGGTTCACTATATTATTTGGTTATCGTAGATGATTTCACTCACTTTTGCTGGACCTTTCCACTTCAAAAGAAATCTGATGTTCATCAACACATAGTCGACCTCGCCGCCTATGCTAGCACACAATTCGGCCTTTTTCTCAAGTCGGTTCAGGCTAACAATGGCCGCGAGTTTGTGAACCATGCCAACACATCCTTCTTTGCTTCTCGGGGCATCACTTTACGCCTATCTTGCCCCTACACTTCTCCGCAGAATGGCAAGGCCGAGCGGATGATTCGCACAATAAAAAATGTGGTTCGCACGCTCCTTTTAGGCTTTTACATGCTCATATGCCCCCCAAATTTTGGGCTGAGGCTCTAGCTACTGCCACCTATCTCCTCAACCGATGCCCCTCCTCTGCCATCGGCGGCACCATTCCCTACACCCTTCTCCACCACAAGCCCCCACAGTACAGTCACCTACGGGTTTTCGGTTGTCTTTGCTTTCCCAACCTATCCGCCACTGCTGCCCACAAACTTGCTCCTCGCTCCGCGGCATGTGTGTTTCTTGGTTATCCTACACAGCACAAAGGGTACCGCTGTCTTAACCTTGCCACCAACTGAGTCATCATCTCTCGTCATGTTTTTGATGAGAGCTCTTTTCCGTTTGCCAGCAGTAATATTTTGCCCGGATCTCCTTCTGTCACTCAGACCGACTTGGAGTTCCTAGTCAATGATCTCGCTGTGTCGCAGCTCCGCCCTGCTATCATGGCACCCCTGCAGGTTCCTTCAGCGATAGCTCCACCCTCCGGTGTCGAGTGGTCGCTGCCCTCCTCGCCGTTGGTGCCCCCCGACACTGCTGGAGCTTCTGCCGCACCACTCCGCCCGCCTGTGCATCTGGTCTACACCAAACGGCCACATGCGGTAGCGCCAACAACCGAGAAGGCTCCTTCAGCGATAGCTCCACCCTCCGGTGTCGAGCGGTCGCTGTCCTCCCCACCGTCGGTGACCCCCGGCGCCGCTGAAGCTACTGCTACACCGCTCCGCCCGCCTGTACATCTGGTATACACCAGACGGCCACATGCGGCAGCACCACCAGCCGTGCCACCTGCTGTCCCGACTTCCGCATCCCACCGGATGGTGACGCGGTCTCGGGCCGCTACTGACCCCTGCATGGAGTTCTTCTCCCTGACGACTCAGCATACCATGGCGTCTCCTGTTCCAGCTACCTATCGCAGTGCCCTCGCAGATCCAAATTGGCGCGCTGATATGGAAGACGAGTACAAAGCTCTCATGGACAACAACACCTGGCGCCTTGTCCCTCGCCCGTCAGGGGCCAATATTGTCTCCGGCAAATGGGTCTTCAAGCACAAGTTCCACTCCGACGGCAGACTGGCTCGCTATAAAGCGCGCTGGGTAGTTCGTGGCTTCTCCCAGCAGCTCGGCGTCAACTACGCCGAGACATTCAGCCCAGTGGTCAAGCCGGCGACCATCCGTACTGTTCTCTCCATCGCCACTTCCCGCTCCTGGCCGATTCATCAACTTGACGTCAAGAATGCTTTCCTCCACGGCTCACTTGACGAGGCGGTTTACTGCCAGCAGCCGCCCGGCTTTGTGGATCCCGCTCATCCTGACCATGTGTGTCTTCTTCAGAAATCACTCTATGGTTTGAAGCAGGCTCCCCGGGCGTGGTATCAGCGGTTTGCTACTTACATTCGTCGGATCGGCTTCGTCACATCCTCCTCCGACACGTCCCTGTTCATCCTTCATCAAGGGACTAACACGGCTTATCTACTGCTGTACGTCGACGACATCGTCCTCACCGCTTCATCTACAGTGCTTCTCCAACGCATCACCAGTCAGCTTCGCTCAGAGTTCGCCATGACCGATCTCGGTGAACTGCACTTCTTCCTCGGCATCTCTGTCACGCGCTCTTCCGACGGCCTATTCTTGTCCCAGCGACAGTACGCCATGGATCTTCTACGACACACTGGCATGACTGAGTGTCATCCAACTGCTACGCCGGTTGACACCGATGCCAAGCTCTCCGGCCGTGATGGAGCTCCTGTTGCTGATCCGTCGGAGTACAGGAGTATTGCAGGGGCTCTATAGTATCTGACGCTCACCCGTCCTGACCTGGCGTATGCTGTCCAACAGGTGTGCCTATTTATGCATGATCCGCGGGAACCCCATCTCGCATTGATCAAACGCATCTTACGGTACATAAAGGGCACTCTCGATACTGGTCTTCACATCGGTCTCTCACCAGTCACGTCTCTCACTGCCTACTCAGACGCCGACTGGGCCGGCTGCCCGGACTCTCGGCGCTCCACGTCCGGCTACTGCGTTTATCTTGGTGACAACTTGGTGTCTTGGTCCACCAAACGCCAGACTACAGTGTCCCACTTGCGTGCAGAGGCTGAGTATCGTGTCGTTGCTCATGCTGTCGCTGAGTGCTGTTGGCTGCGGCATCTTCTTCAGGAGCTTCATGTTTCCCCTGTTTCGGCCACCGTGGTGTACTGTGACAATGTCAGCGCCATATACATGTCCACCATGCAACACCGGCGGACGAAGCACATTGAGATCGACATTCACTTTGTCCGCGAAAAGGTCTCTCTTGGTGAGGTCCGTGTCCTGCATGTGCCATCCTCCCACCAGTTCGCGGACATCATGACTAAGGGTCTTCCAACTCAGCTTTTCCAGTAGTTTCGGTCCAGTCTTTGCGTCCGGACTCCTCCCGCCGCGACTGCGGGCGGATATTAGAATTAATAGTATTAGCCTAGAATAGCTCCTCTAATTAAGGATTGTAATCTCCTGTAATTATGCCTATTGGCCTATTAATAGAATGCCACCCCTGCCTTTGGCTGTGTGGTGATTTGCTCCAATCTTTCTACATGCATTAAGATAATTGAAGCATTAGCGCAGTACTACGGAGATTCAGAAAGGCATTGTGAATTTTACAATTGGCTAAATCCCAAATGCATTATGACTGTAGTCCAAAAGTGGTTGTCTTTGTTCCTTCGAGTGTACAAGGTAGAGGGAAGAGCTTACCATGGACTGACCAAGACCCATGTCAGAGCACTCAGAATCTTGCGGTCCATTACCTGTATCCAAATGCCACAAACCCATTATTACATTTTCAAGATCCATAAAATCCATCAGGGGTCCTTATAGTAAAACAAGTGTGAAGAGATTGATCAAGTATTCAAGTAAACTTAGACCAGTAGTTGTCTATGCATAACTGAAATCCCTATAACAATCATTAAAAAAAAATCCAAATCTTGTCAAAATAGAAATATATGTTGAGTCACAATTTGATACTTTCTATAGAGATTCTTTCCACCAAACCTCTATTTAAGTTTATAGTCTAGTAAACTTATTAAGGCTGTTAAAAGCACATTCATGATTATATCATGTATGATAATCACTAATACTGTCTTGCACATGCACCCATATCTAGTCTAATCAGTTAAATCTATGCATGATCTACAATAATGACATTTGGAGCTCCTAGAATACTTTTTTACTATATGAGGGCTGTCCAGGAAAAAGTGTTCCATTGATTTAAACGAAGTTGTCATCATGAGGAATTTCTACAACAATGACTGGGCAAGTCCCATGATGATGGAAGATCAATCTCAGATCAGTGTAGCTGACGGTACTTGAGGCAATTGGTGGGATGGCATAGCAAGGAACATCGGGCTGTGGCTCAGGGAAATGCAGAAGAAAAGTACTGTTCATTGGCTCAAGGCATGGTTTGTATTGGCACCAGCACGATATAATGGTTTAACAAGAACGTCGATATAATATTCCTTCAAAAAAAATATATGGTCCTCTTCCAAAAACGGCAACGCAGATATATACATATAAAGATAACTATATTTTTGTAATATTGTCTTACATATCAAATACACAAATCCCACATGGTTGATTAAAATTTATCCGAGACATGTCAAATAATGATTGGAGCTTATTGGGTGCATGTCAGAAACAAACACAGAACCCAATAGAAGGGTGTGCAATTTGGCTCAAGGTTTATGCAACACAGGCATCTACTAGTGCTCCATCTTGGGAGTGGCAAATCATGTAAACACTAAACAGTAAGACCATGTTGTACTAATGTAAAAAAAATGTTGTAGATAACCATGACCAGAACATTGGTTTATTCCGAATTCCAGCTATAACTCACAAATCACAACAAATTTAGGGGTTTTCAAAACCATCCCAACAAACTGGAAAAAGGTGTTTAACAGGTGCCACTTCAAGCGCCAAAACATTCTTTTTGGACAGAACTCTGATGATTCCCTCACTGTACTAGGTTGTTAAAGTTATCTAAATGAAATGAGCACAGTACAGTTTGATATGCACAGATTTTATTCACGGAATATGATCCAAGGAAAATTTCAGCCACCAAGCCAGTATGTTGTAAGACTACCAATAAGTTTTCTCCTAGGTGCATTACTGGCAAATCAACAACTTTCATCAAATGAGCATTCCTTCCAACCCCTGTACCGGTGCCAGACTCGCTGACACAGTGAAACACCTCTAACACACGTGTCAGCTTATTTCGGTTCACAAAAAGATCTTCTAATTTCTAACACAGCTTGACATATGACCTGCACTCCACATGCTAAGCACAGCTTGATAAGCCATGGAGCATCGCTCAGCCCAAAACATGTGCCATACCGAACCCAATCTCCCAATTAATACTGTTGCCTTGCCTCAGCGCCTCCACACAGCAACTGTTTAACATTACATCCATCCCTGGTTGATATGTTTTCCTTTATAATGGCTAGTTTAAAAGAACCCAAGGGAAAATGCAATATTGCCATTTCAGGCTTTCAGTATTGTGCCATGTCTTGTGCCTGTAGTAGCCTTATAACACAGCCTAGTAGTCTGTTGCATTACTACATGGATTTTTCTAGGGCGAGGACTTTGGGTCCCCAAAAAAACCTGATGATTCTCTGCTGTACAAGGTGTCCTAGAAGAAGATCAGATCATGTGCTTTCAGTTGATCATCAGGATTTGTTTGGGGCCTTTCAAGAAGGTCCCAAGGATTTTCCTTCTAATAGTACAATTGGGACCTAAACACAAGAGATCACATGATAAACATCGTTCTCTTGTTGTAAACACACAGATTTGAGTGGTCATGCAATGTTTTAGCAGTAAACCGATAATTTGGCTTCGGGAGTGAAATATCCTATGATTTCATCTAGCACTTCTAACAAACCTGTCTGCACGTATCATAATTTATAATAGAGAAATAACCAAAAGTTACCAATATCTACCACTAGAAAATATCACAGGCTCAAACTATTGGTCTTCACATGTCACATCAAACACCAAACTCCTCTTTTATACTAAAAAACATAGAAGAAACAAGTTCATGCCAAGTTTTCGCAGCAACCTTTTAAACCAAACTTGTCAAAAGGCTTGGGCTTCCAGCTGGGCCTAGGCCAGTTCAACCTTAATGTGCAAAACGCAAGCTCAGTTCAACCCAGCTAATGTGGAGGCCTGGGCCTAATAGAGAGCTGGTAAACCCAACACAGGCTCTAAGGTGTACAAAAAATGTGTTTATTTATTTTTATGAAAAAATTACCTCACAACATTTTATTAATTACTTGTTAATATGCATACGAAGCTCACATTGAAAAAAATGATGATCACTAATATTCAAGATAACTATTTTTCATGCTTGAGGTAGGTGAGTGGGCTATTACATGATGGGTGGGTTATTACATGACTAGTAATTGCTGCCTTCAGGGCAGATACATCCATCAATTATGGCTGTTATGAGGTTTCACAAAGCAACGATTACAGCTCACTGGACTAATACAACTTCAGTTTGAACCATCTAATGTTACCTGTATGATGACGACAAGAAAAAATGGGTACAGAAAGTTAAAGAGGCATGGCCAAAAAAGAATCACTAGTTTCGATTTTTGTGGTAGTGTAGAAATGTGTTAAAAATATAGTTCCAGTATGGTTCACGTAGTATTTAGAATGCAGGAATTTCTCTGGGAAGAGCCTAAAGGAATCTGAAAAAATTCCAACATTACAAATGAGACCTCATGGTCATGGCACATTTGGAACGCAGGAATTTGTAAGAATCAGTATAATTCCCGTAGGATGGGAACAAAATTCCAATGTTCAAAATCGGCCTCAGGGTTTAGGATATGAAATTTGACTCAACCAAACCTGGGACATTTTGGATCAATTATGCTGGGCCTAGAAACAGGCTACTCATGGTACGGATATGCATCCAGTTTATTTGCATTATTTAGTTCAATTATTTCAGTATTTAGAAATCCAATTTTGATAAATTAACAACCGGATTTACCAAACTATAATTAAAATTTGTACCTAGGGAAGCTAAAATTATTTCCGTTCAGTTTTCATTTAATTCGGCATTAGCAACCTATAGAGACATACATAACTCAAAGCATTCTTCCAACTTGAAGATACAATCTTTTTAGTAGCTAATATACAATATAACCTTCTCAAAAATTTAAAACAAATGGCGAGGTTCGTATGTCTATTCCAATCAAGTTTATTGTATTTCATTTTTGGGAAAAGTTGAAAATGCCATTAGTCAAAACCTTATTGTTAGAAGCGCCACAACAATTCACAAGATTGCAAATGTACCACTGGTCTTGTGCAATCTTAGGTGAAAATGCCATTGTCAGAGTGATTTTTCCAAAAAAAAAATGACAAGACTATCGATGCCCTTGTGTTTGTCCTCTCTATCTTGCACCCAAGACTGATCACAAACAAGCTGTTACTAGAAATGTGCCTCGCCACCGTGCACCAGTTGCATGCCACCACCACTGCCTCTGATTGGCACACACATGCCACTAGATCAGCCATGCTCCTCACCTCTCCTCTAATGCTGATTTCACCCAGTTGCCACTGCATGTCTTCACCAACCCACGTCTACCTCACAAGCTGTCGCTATCATGCACTAAGCCATCATTTAGCTAAACCAGTGACAACTGCCATGCATCAGATGTCTCTTATAGACACTGCCAAACACCGCGTTGGACACTGATCACCACCATAGACCTCACCGACCACCATGCCAGATACCATCGGGTGCCATTGACCCTATCGACCACTTCAGTAGTCATTGATCACCACTACCAATCTCATCTAATACTTAATCGAGAAAGTACCATACAACACAAAACAATAGAATGACATGAAATAAAAATTTCTGATTTCTGGGAAGGGTAAAGGTAATTTTGAGTCTCCTATTTACCATATCTAAAAGACATATTCACCTCAAAATTGCATAAAACAAGTGTCAAATTTGAAGCTATACGATCTTTCATGGTATTTCTAGCAATTGAGGTTTGATCTGTAACATTTTAATTTTTTGTAAACTAGAAACAACATTGCATGATACACATAAGTTTAAACACTGAATACCAAAAGCAAACATACCAAAATAATCTATTTATTTCATTTAGTTGAGCACAATCTATTTGGTACAACCTAACTATACCCACCCTTAAGACCTTCAACCCAAAAATAGGCCTAATACAAGCATACATTAAGTTATAGCATCCTCACCTTGAGACACGGATAAATCAACCGACTTGAATACCTCATGGTTCATGAAGCTCACCATTGTGTCTTCCGAAAGCAATAACAAGATGGGTGAGAAGTGGTAATGAAAGAAGATTACAAAAACTCTAAATCAATGCATAGAAAATTTATTTATGGGAATTGGGAAGTATAGAGAGGTCAAGGAAATAGAGGCACATTAAGGACTAAAAAAAGCCCAAAAAAATCCAAAGAATGAATCAAGAGCAGCCAACAAAAGCCATATGGATCAAGAAATCAACAAAATGTTCTTAAACAATAGAAGGAAACACAAAAACCCAACCCAAGATCAAATAAAAAAAAGCAAGAAATCAACTAAAAAGGAAAAAATCCCCATAATGAATCAAGAGTAGCAAAAAAGCGATATGGATCCAGAAAACATCAACAAAATGTTCTTTAACGATAAAACTATAGAAGGAAACAACCAACCTAAGGTCAATTTTTTTTTAAAAAAAAAAGAGAGCGAGAAATCAACTAAAAAAGGCAAAAAAAATCCCAAGAATGAATCGAGTGTAGCCAGCAAAAGCCATATGGATCTAGAAATCAACAAAATGCGCTTTAACAATATAAGAAACACCCAACCGAAGGTCAAAAAAAAGAGCGAAAAAGATTACATAAAAAAAACTTCAAGCCCAAAAATTTCGTAAGGAGTTTAGAAGCGAAGAACTTAAGAACAGGGTCACGCCATGCATCTTAGATGCAATGATCACCACAAACATCAAAACAACTGTATCAAAAGGGATCGAAGACATGCATAACGAGGTGAACAACACATCCACTTACATTCAATCGAATCCCTCTTATGGGAAAAGGAGCAACAAGAAGGCTACGCCGCAAGAAGAGATAGAGAGCGAGCGCTAAACAAGACAGAGAGATGTGTATAAATAGACGGCACAGGAACCAAAAACATTAAATCTTCTCCAAAAGATTGCCACTTCTTTAATGCGGATCCCTTAATGCCGAAGTATGATTTTATTATCATCCTTATCTTAAATTGCCGAAACGCAAAAGGGTCAAAACATGTTGTGAAAAGAATAACTGTACCACTACTAAATGATACAGCTTACACATGCAATAAATGGCGAGTAATCACATAAGAGCGATAATTGCGTCCATACCGCTAACATAGCGCTAAAGCAATAAATTCTCCATACACATATCGAATACAATAATGAAAACCGAACTAAATTTACCAAAATATATGGTAAATTTGGTATTCAGTATGGTGTTTGGTTTTCAATTTCTTTTAGGGAAATTGACATAAAAAGAAGGTTTAGGGGTAGTGTTAAGAAGAAGCTTTATGGACGGTGTTTTAGACTCTCGGTTCATGGGCTTAGCGTTTTAGCTTTGTAGGTTTTATTACAAAGCACTCGTTTATTTGACTTTGAAGGGGCTTCATTCCTAACCCACCTTAACTTGTTTGAGACAAAAAGGTTTTGTTGTTATTGTTGTTGTAATTTGGTTCTCACTTTCACATATCGATTTTACCGAACCCAAAAGACAAAGATACAAAATTATATTTCGTTACTTAGTACCATCATACATGTGTTAATCTTCTTAAGTGATTTTTTGGATTGCAAAAATGTCAAAGTGAAAATATATAGTATATGCACTTTGTTTAATAGTTAGGTGTTTTTATTAAGTTTTAGCCATTAATTCTAACAGGTTAACACTATTTACTTATTTAGTAGTTAATTTTAGTTGCAGATCAATTCAGTGCTCTGTTATTACATGGTATTTCACGATGGAATTCAAAGTTATCATGTTATTTCGCGTTAATTTGGTAAGTATGGTATTTACTAATACCTTACGGAATTGATTTGAAAGGGGTCCAAATATGCTTGCAGTGTGAACAAGATGTCATATCATCCCATTTTGAGCTGGATTCTCCTTTTAGAGATTACTTCCAAGGTAAACCATTCAAACAAATGAGTCTATCTTACCAACCTTGGATGACCATGCCGCAAGAGCATATCCACCTAAGCCATGTCTAGCCGATTCTTTGAACATACTGCATTTGAGCTTCAGGGGAAAACAAACTCCTGATTCTAAATGAGAAATCTCTTATGATAAATTCTCTACTTTCATCTTGATATTTCAACTTAAATTCAAACATTTGCAATACAAACAGCACGAATGTCTACCATTTTACCTGCTCAACAGAGGAGCTAATCCTCTGTACTGGATCTTTTCTATCGGAGATTTTTTTTTTTAAAAAAAAAGGTTTTTCACTATTGTGACACATGTAACATAAAACAATATTTGCCTCAGCTTTAAGAAAGACTTCTACTTGACCACATAAACATTTGCAGAGTTCCAATCTCAATTTTGTTCAATTCCTAGCAATCCAACAAAATCTAACAATAACCTGTCAGTGGAAGTCCTACTGTCTCTTAAGGGAGTCAATCTTCCTCCGATTCCTTGGTACACCATACTCCTACTCACAATCTTCTTGACAATAGTGACCTTAGCCACTTGATGCTGTTGCCAATTGGCGCTAACAAGAAAGCAGTCAAAACACCATTCCTTCTTCGCCAGTGGACTTGTCCCACACCATTGGAGCCACCCTCTACCTGTAGGCTCACTAGACCTCACACCGCCTCCCTCCTCTGAATTGATGGCAACTCCAACTAAGGATAATAAAGGATGCACCTCTCTAAAGCAAGTTATAGTTGATCTACTCCACTTACCCCTTGTTGGCAATAGACCTACAGCCACATTCTTCACTGTTGTACAGTGCCGCCACCACCCCCAGTGAGTGATTGTTACAACCCCCAGCATCGGCCTCTCCCCAACCAAAGACGTGCCACTGAAACAAACCCTCGTCCTCCTCTTAATCACCACCGATGAATGACATGGCAGCTTGGTGGCATCCTTAATTGAGGCCCTACTTCCTCTTCAACCTCTACCCTCATCTGAAATGACCATGTTGATGACTAACCACTACCACTACCACCATCTTCCTCAGGCTGTCTGTTTGATGACGTCACCAGTTAATACATCCCTATCAGCTACCTTAACTTAGTCATCCCTCCCTAATCACTGCCCGTCAAGCTGTTGCCAGCCATTCAAAACTGCCTCCAGCACTCCAGATTGAAATGTTTATAGAAAGTCCGCGTGGTTCAGTAAAAGTATTTGTATATGTTATATGTGCCAAAATACATGGGATTTTATGAAACGTCCTCAATCTACTGTGGTACTTGGAGCAAGTTCGTTGAAACTACATCTAAATTAGAATAATGTTCAATAGAAAGTTAATATTTAAAATTGCATGTTTTTGCAACATATTGAGTGAGATTTTATAGTAGCCTGGTTGTGCATGTAATAAATGTTGAGTTTGCTTGCTATGATTCTCACTATATGTAACAGTCAATGGTGGTGGGAATTATTGATTTTAACCACCACACATGCATCACAAGGGAGAATTTGATCTCAATCTCACGAATAGTCTGTACTCTGTACACTAAAATACACAGTCTAATAACAAAGTATGCCACCAGAAACAGAACACAGGAGAAATTGCTAGGCATTTGTTAAGGATGAGATTTCAAAAATTGTCGGAGACCAGAAGATAAGTGCTTATTCTTTCTGGTGTGAGGACATTGAAGTTTGAACTAAAAGGGGAAAAGAATCCTGCAATCTCTCAAGTAACAGCAAGCGGCCTTAACCAATGAACTATCACATGGTTCTTAATTGCCTATACTCTATTGAAGTGGTTAAGAATATATGTTTCATTTGCGGAATCATTCTTTCTGGACGTTCTCCTATTCTTGTGAATTATTGGTTTTCTTTATCTGGATCATGTTGGCTCTTGTGATTGAGCTTCCTTGTGCTGTATCACGCAAATAAGACTCAACATTTCGGCTATCTTGGTAACAACAGGAAAAATCACCCCAGCGCTGTCATGTTGTAGCCACCACCAGAGCCGCTGGCCATGCGACGCGGAAACTTAACACCATTCACGCCTTTTCAGTTTTAACCAGTCAGAGAGCCCAACATCATGCAAATAAGCAGCTCTAATCATATAAATATATAATGTGGGTAGTAAAATAACAGTTACAGCACTAACCTCGCATGATATCTTGAGGAACGATCGCCATTCGTTGGCATCAATCTCCTTCTTCTCCGTGATCATCCAAGCGTTCCATGGCAGTCTGCAAGCAACAAACCAAAAGGCTCAGTTCATCAATCCAACAATACCAAACGATCACAACTCACGATATGAAACAAACGATCACAGTTCGCCTGAAGGATTAATTATCTCCACCTCCTCCGCCCTCCCGTCGTCGCACCCCTGCGCCCAACCAATCCAATCACCCGAGTAAAAGAGGCGGAACAATGCTTACAGGTCGGCGAGGAACAAGATCGGACGGGGAGCGGCGGCCGAGGAGAAGGGCCCGGTCCCTCTCCCTAGCGGCGGCCGCCGCCATTTATCTAACGCCATTGTAGCGGGAAGCGAAGTCGCAAGCCCTAACTCGAATTCTCGCGTGGTGGAATGGAACGGGGCGGATAATGGAGATGGAGAGATGAAGCAAGTGAGGCTGCCAACGCAACAGCAAGCTTTCCTCGCCGAGGGCGAGGACCGGCGAGGGGCATGGCGGCACGCGGCTACGGCGGCGAGGACCGGCGCGGGGCACGGTGACCACTAAGGGCCGGCACGGGGGCGCAGTGACCGCTGAGGGCCAGTGTGGGGAGTGGGGGGCGGCGTAGTGCCGCTGCTAGAATGTTCAATCTCCCTATTTTGAATGCTTTTTTCTTGAAATTTCTGAGTGGTAGGTTCTTTAGATCTGAGTAAAAAGTTTCACATCCGAGTGAAAAGTTTCCAAAACCTTCAAGTGGAAAAGTTTCAATCGATTGGTTGAAAAAATTTTCCCCGCATTCGTTGAAAGGTCTTTTTGGGATGAAAGTTTATTGGAGTTGACAATTCAAATTTTTGTTTTGAATTGAAAGTGTTTTTCGAATTCGGTTGAAAGTTAGTTTTTCTAAGTTGAAAGTTCAAATCCCAGTGGAAAGTTCAAAGTTGAAATTAAAAGTTCGAAGTTCAAATTTGACAGTGCAAAGTTGAAAGCATTTTTTCCTCCTCCGCTCTAACTGTTCGCTCTGACCAGCATCTTCCCGACTGCACGCGGATTAAGCACTTGCTGCATGGACAACTGACTGGCTGCGCCTGTACTGCTATCTTTACTATTATAAAAGAAAGAGTTGGTGGTTGGTATGGTCTCTCTCATTCCTTTCTTTACTCCTTAAAAAGAATGAGTTGGTGGTTGGTTCGACCTCTTCCACTCCTTCTCATAAAAAAAGATCTGCTGACTGACGTGTGGCCCCACCCATCCCGTCTCACGAAACCGTGCACTGTCTTTCTCCCACCTTCTCACCCGTCTCCCCCACGTTCTCTTGACGGACGTTGGTCTTTTGAATCAATCAGCAAAAATGCTATGCGCGCAAAGTGGCAGCTAACTTAATATTTGTCGTCCACTTGACGGACGTTGGTCTTTTGAATCAATCAGCATAAAAGTGGTCCCCTCTACTTAAGCAACAGAGAATTTGGTACTGTAGACACTTGCAGATGTGAGATGCGGTTAACATGAGGCATGGCACATACATGTACTGGTTCATGAAAACTGAAAATATGAACATCCAGATAAGCGCACAAACATGCAACAATTTCAAATAGAGTGAATGGTCTCAATCTGAGTTAAACCACGAATTAAAAAACTTTCATCAAAAATAAAATTCAACTGAAGTAAATGCAGAATCAGAAGAACTGTGAGAATGATAAGAATGAGATAGTTTTGCTGGTTTTTGGTGATGCTAAAAGAAGAGGGAAGGATGAACATTGATTCTGAAGTTTCTGGCAGTATTAAAAAAATTGAGACAATTTTTTATGTAGTTTATAGTTTAGACACTGCGCCGGTGTGTTGTAAAGGTTGAAACTCACCTACCCAGAGGGGGAAAGAGTTATCACCAGTGGAATTGAGGTACTTGGCTTAGTTCGTGGAGCTGATCTAATTTGTTTGTACTTACCTCAATGTAGATGAAGGAAAACCGACAAATTTCTGAGCATCACAGTAAAACATCGTACACCATTTGTGGTTTGCTTCCTTGTACTCATTTATATTTTTGCTATTTAAATTCATAAAATTGAATTGATTGATTATCATTCTAAGATCGTAAATCTTGATATAGACTTAAGGTGTGTGCACATAGGTGAAACTAGATGTTTTAAACCTTAATTGTGTAAAACTGATTTAATTTACGTTTTCACATATAAAATCAGTTTAGATAAATTAAAATTTTAAAAATATCTACTAACCCTACTCTAATCGGTCTTCTCGACCTTGAGATGTAATCTCACCAGCTCTGGGACCGGGTTAACTTGAATGAAACGCTGCACACCGTTGCCTAGATTGGTTTATGGGTTTGCTTGCGTGCAATAGTTAGTTCACATATCTGCCTCCAATTGAACTATCTGTTTTCCAGTGGTTATTATAGAATTACTAAACAATGATATTTGTCTATTAGTCTTAAAAAAATGATATGGGACTGTTGGACTATATCCTTTCTTTTCGTTTTCAAAAATCCATGCACAATCCGCGTTTTCAAGAGTTACAAATTCAACAAAATTTTATATAGACCTTTGTAATCTAAACCAATTGTTAATGTAGGAATGTTAGGTTCTTTGAGCAAAATTTGTTAGATAGATTTGATCTTAAATGTGCACTAAGAAAATATTATAGATGTTGCGCGGACAACTATGCTAGTTTTCGTTATAAAACAAGCCAAAACATGCAGCTTTTGTGCTACCTGTATCCATTCATTTTTTTCCCTTGACACGAGTGCCCATTCAAGTAGATTCAACAGGTTGGAGGCTAAAAAAAAACTAATTAACAAGAACAACCAGAAATAGATTAGATGCAGGAGCACGATTATTACTTCCAAATAAATAATTCCTTCTTGAACAGTTGGCATGTGTAAATATTTCTAAGTAACCTCGCAAAAACAATATCTAAGTATCAAGCAATTGGTTTTTTTTTTTTTTTGGCTAAATCAAAATACTTCCCAATCCATAGCATAGAGACATCCAATAGTAACAAAACACAAACCAAGTACAGGTCTCAATACATTAACGAATTCAAGTTTTTAACACCAACAAAGCACAAACAAAATCCACACAAGCTTTAACCATACTACAATACATCATCAACAAAGCCAAGTCACTTATCAAGCTCCAAACATGCTCCAGTTCCAGTACCTCTGGAACCAGTCAAAAGTTCCAGAGTTTATTCAGTTACTAGCTTAAACCTGCTACCGTGAAACAGTTCATGCTATGGTAGCAAGCAGTAACAACTTGGACGATATTTTTACTGGGAAAGGGGTGTTCCACTCATCACAGGATCCCAGAAACCAAGTGCTAGAGTTTCAAGGACAGGTAGGCGATGAGCGAAAGCACCACAATCCCATGAGCCAAGAATGATTTGCCTACAGACAGCCAAATGACGGCAGGGACAATCCCTGACCCGGAGCTCAACAACACCGGCAGATGCTGCCGGTGTTCGTCAGCTCTTAGCATCCGGCTGTCCGGTATCCCCTCCAGTCATGCTTTGAGGAGGTCACAGCAGCCATCAGAGGTTGCTGCCCACCTGAAGGGGTTGCCGGACCCATGCTCACCGTCCACGATGCTCGGGAGCGGGGTGAACAAGTGCGTCTGGGGGTGCTCAAAGCTGTGGTAGTGGTTCACATCTCCGTGTTCATACATGCTTGTCACCTCTGAGCCAGACAGGCTGGAGACGCTGCTTGGGTTGCCCAGCCCTGAGTGCTGGATCTCTGAACATGGAGATGCAGCTGGGCGCATAGGCGGGCTGTTGTACATCGCATTGCTCCCTGCAACAGCGTCTTTCCCATTGATCTCTTTCTTCATGTTGAGGAAGCGTCCGCCAGGGCCTCTTGCACGACGCACTGCGTGAAGATGGCGTGACTCATGAAGATATGGCTGCATTATATGAAAGAAAACTCACATGAATGTGAAAGAGAGGGAAGAAAGTATGCATGACGTGGTGGAATTAAACAAATTCACTCACAGGTGACGGTTTAGGCTCTGCTGATAGCTGAGAGGTGAGACATACCTTCCTGGCTTTGACCAGTCTATTCTCCCTCTCTGCCTTGGTACGAGCACGGCGGCGACGAAGGATGCCTTCATACTGTCTTGCATTCACATAAATCGGTGCGTCAGCTGGCATATTCAGTGGTATAAGCATACGCCCACTCTGCATTCCATGAAGGTAAATGGAGGAACATGTTAGCTAACATACATTACTTAGAACCATAGACAGATGAATCGTCTACCAGTTTCTCAGTTAACAAACCACAGAACAATTCACAAACCACAACACATACAGCTAAAATTCAAATCATTTTGCAAAAACTGAAAAGAATCATTGCACGATATTGTTCAAACTGCCGAATTCAAGTGAACAACAGAATAAAGTTTTTTACATATATGTATTGGTTTTGTGATAGTTTTGTTACAGTCAGAGAAACTCTGAAGATGACTCATTCAAAACTAACTAAAACATACTATTGATCTCATTCCATAAGGAGAAAGTAGCCCATAGTGCTGGTCAGCATAAGGATAATTGGAGGAAACCTGAAACATTAGAAGTCATTGATCAACTCAGCACTTGGGAAATTCCGAAAGGCATTTTTAATTGTAAGGTTGGCAAATTTCTGAGTGCCCTACTAATTAATCACAGAGGTAACCTTTACTGATATGCATAAACAAAATAGCGGGAAAAGCTTACCACAGGTATAGTGGCAGAGTGCTCAGAACCCGTTTCTCCTTTACCTGAAGCCAAATGCCCCAAAGCAATTACATTTCCAAGGTTCACAAAAACAGAAGCATTCAACAATGGTCTGTACTCCTTACAAATCCATCAAAGTTCCAAGTTACTAGAGACTAAACTTTGTTCATGCACTAATGGTGACCGCCACAACTACAAAAAGGAAATATTTCTAGTCTCATCAACACAATTACATGGTAATGCATATCAAAAGAACGGTTGCTAACCCATTTGTGGATCCCTGTACCATGCCATTTTGACTTGAGATATTTGATTTTAGTTTTTTTTCTTTTTACATCAAAATGTGTAAGTTTCAGAAGGATCGAGTCTATCTAGCAGTATTATTTTCAATATTTTGTATAAGCCATACTAGGTTATATACTAAGGCCTTGTTTGGATGAGTTAGGACCATCCACGTGGAAGTTGAACATACACATGGAATTTAGTTCAACTTCCATGTGGACGGGCCAGATTGCAGCCCATTCAAACAAGGCCTAAATAATTAAATTTCAGAGAAAGTCGCTTTGGTGTCATGCCAACTCTGTGTCAAAGAAAAGAATTTTTTTTAACCAAAGAAATATCAACGTTTCTGTGGCACATGTCAAAGACTAGTTGGGCACATATCAGTGCCTGTCTCATGTCAGAGTAGACATACAACCCAGTAGGAGTATTTCTGCACCTAGCTCAAGGTGTGTGTGAACTGTGAACTGGGTATATCCAAAGGAAATAATTTAAATGAGCACAAGGGGTATAGGTAGGAAGGTCACCAGGCTCCACCAAAAGCTACTGTGATAATCCACTATACAACATTTTGCCAGTATGCCTTTTTTTCCTGGCTGCAAAACCATACCATCAACAGTTTCCGATCGTGTCACCAAATATATGACCCATCACACAAAATTGACCCTTGCTGTATTACTTCATGAATTTGTTTAAGGTGTAGCCTTCGAGTGTAAGTGGCAAGAACATCTATCATTGATTATGCGGGCATCTAACTATTATGAATATTATATATGTATTCAAGAGGCCTAATGGGCAATATATATAGAGTACAAAAGAGACACAAAACTAAACCCTAGTAAAATAGGAAATACCACTAATACCTTTAACACCTCCTCCAATGCAATGCATATGCAATAGCATTGCATTTGAAAAGAGTTATCACTAAAATAGAAAAAAAAATCGAAGTCCGAGTCTTGATAATGTCGTTATAGCGTGCAATTCTTGGAAAATATGTCGAGTCAAAGAGAATTGGATAGAAACATGTCGGTGTAGATCGAAGGCCAAGACAATGGCGGCACAGTGCACAAGACACTCAACAGAAGCGCGACAGCCTTAGAACCTCGGGGTGGCGGCTCAGAGAGAAGCGGCAGTATTATAACAACTTCTACGATCTGCACGAGACTCAGAGAGAAAAGTGGCTGCTGCTGCTATGCACAAAGGATATTCCTATACTTCTATGACTGACAATAAATTTATGAACTTGTACAGCTTAAACGAACTAAAAGATAAAGACTACAGACTTAGATAGATGCAGTGGAAGACTCTAAGATAAAGGACTCAAAACAAAAAAAAAAACCCGTAAAGCTGCAGATCCTAATAGCAGTAACTAACACCAAAAAGCTAAAAACTGTAGATCCTAATAGCAGCAACATCCGGCAACAGCTAGAGAAAGACTTAATAGTGCAGACCCATGTCTGCATTCAGAATCCCAACATCACTGAGGATAAGAACCAACTCATCCTACTCGGCACAGCCAGCTCTCCCGTGCGCCCATCCCACGGCAGCCAAAGGCGGCGACGAGAGCGCGGCAGCTGGGAGGCGGCGGCATAGTGCAGCGGCCAGTCGGCAGCCATGCAAGTAGGCACGGGCGGCCGAGGAGGGCTGGACCTGGTCAGGCGTGGGCGCGACGAGCGGTGGGCGACTGCGCGAGAAGAGGTCGGCCGGATCCAGTGCGAAGATGGCTGCTGACGGCGGGATTTAGCTCAGGCTGCACGGATCTGGCGCTGAGGACCCCAGATCTGGCTTGGGCTCGGGCGACCGAGCAGGCGATGTTGGGGTGGCGATGAAGACATCTACGACACGACGGCGGGTTGGAGAGCTCAGATCCGACGGTGGAGAGCCCGGATCCAACACCGTGAAGCACGGATCCGGCAGCGGTGGCTCAGCTCAAAGGAGGCGGAGCTGTGGCGGCCGGATCCAGGAGAGGCGGCGGAGATGGCCGTGGGCGCACAGGCAATGGCGGGATCCCCCGAGATCCACCACGGTGACAGCGGGATCCGACGAAGAACATGGCCACGGACAACACGATGGTACGGCAATGGGCAGCGCTCTCCAAGCAGGATCCAGCAACGGTGGCCGCCCTCAGGAGCGGAGATCACTCCTCCCAGGGGCAGCAGATGCGGAAGACGAGTGGAGGCTAGGAGGCAACGGCGACGGCTACAGTAAACCCTAACCGTAACCTTTGCTCTGATACAATGTTATGAATATTCAAGAGGCCTAATGGGCAATATATGTAGAGTACAAAGGAGATACAAGACTAAATCCTAATACAATAGGAAATACCACTAATACCCTTAACACTAACTATGATAAAGATGGGTAACAAATTCTACTAATTTATCGATGAGACCTACAAGCAGAAGAATCCAACCATGCGTCATTTAGGTTTTTGCTTACAGAGATAAACACCCTAGGCTTTGGGCTTACATTTCATACTAAATATTATTTATTTACATCTATGTAACAGAGGAGTTTTTTGCTATTATGGTACCCTCTAAGTTGGGTTTCGACGAAACGGTATCTACGTCGTGGGCTTCTCTAAAATAGTACTCTTGTACTTAAGACTTCTCTCAAATAGTATTCTTCAGGGATTTTAACTCAAATAATTTGATTTTCGAATTTGTATTCCCCCAATTGACTAAACTGCCCCTGCTCATTTTGTTTAACCCTAATCACTTTTATTTTCTTCTTTTCACATCGTTTGGGTTTCATTGGCGACGGCGGCACGCCGACTGGCCGATCGGAATACTCGGCGCGGCGCCGTCAACGCCAGGCGAGAGCGCGGCAAGGATCGCACGGGAGTGCGCGCACCCCAGGCCACGGACGATCGCACGCCAGTCAGGGACGGTCGCACGTCGGCAGAGGCAACCGGACCACGTACGCGGCAGGTGTGATCGGCATCTTTGTACGCGGCAGGTATTGAGCATTAAGGATGATCCACGTACGCGGCAGGATCAATCTTTGTCATGTTTTTTCATGTCATGTTTGAGTTAAAATCAAATTATTTTAGAGAATACTATTTTACAAAATCAATCTTTGTCATGTTTGATCCACGTACGCGGCAGGATCAATTTTACAAAATGAGCAGGGGCAGTTCAGTCAATTGGGGGAGTACAAATTCGATAATCAAATTATTTGAGTTAAAATCCCTGAGAATACTATTTGAGAGAAGTCTTAAGTACAAGAGTACTATTTTAGAGAAGCCCACGACGTAGATACCGTTTCGTCGAAGCCCAACTTAGAGGGTACCATAATAGCAAAAAACTCGTAACAGAGAAATAGCTAGAAGCAGTGCCAAATTTGAACTGAATGTTAGATTAAGGCGACCTGAATCTAACCCTGTGTACAGATTAATAAGTCCATTTCATGTTCTTGCAATGACATACAAACATATGCATAGAAAAAGCAGCCTCACCTTGAGCCATGGAGAATTTCAGAGCTTCAGGGATCCCCCTCTCCGTCAGTGGCTGTGCGGCCTTCGGCGGCACCGGAGGATCCAACACAGTCTGACCTCTCGGCACAACCTGGAACTGGCCCTCCCAGCAAGCATCCTCCGTCGACATAGCCGGCTTCCCCTGGCCCAATGGCTCACCGTACAGCAACTGGGGCCCTGCCCACCATGACAGTGGAGCTCCATTGGAGGCCTGGTTCCCAGCAGCAACCTGCCCAAATCCCTCATGGTTCTTGAAGCTCATCATTGCGGCAGGAGCTTGGCTGGGCTCGGCAGCAACCACCTCAATGCTCTCTCCGATGTTTTCTAGGATGGATATTTAAGCACCTAACCACCTACTGCAATCAAGAGCACAAAAAACAAGTAGATAGGTTAATCATCAAATCAGGTAGTAAGATGCAGCAAGAGAGGTGAAATTGTGAAAGAAAGAAGGGAGAAAAGTCTTCAACAACAAAATGCAAAGAATGACAGGAAAAAAACTGCAGAATGAGATGAAGGAAGAAAGGTAAGAGAAATGAAGCAAATCAAGAACTGAATAGGCAAAACTTTTTCCAAGAACTGAACCAAAAGATGGCTGGCCATTAGGCCATACAAACATAGGCATTAAGAAGCCACAAAAGATCAGTTTTAGGATCGGAGTGAGAAAACAAGGCCCAATCGCACGAAAAGGCTCGGGAAATGCAAGATTATACCCAAAGATCACCCCAGAAGCCAGAAAGATTTCAAGTTCCAAGTGGAACTCACAAAGTCACAAGCCAAGAACTTAACAGGCAGGGCCAGCCCAGCCCGTGCATGTGCATGTGCAGCAGACGCAAGAATCTCCCCGCGCGCAGCAACAAACCAAATCAAAAGGATACAAGACATGCACAGGAGGAGCAAGGAAACAAAGACCCACTCACATTTCAGCAGCAGGGAGCCTCCTGACGGAGTAGAAGCGGACAAGAAGAAGAGCAGAGGCGGGGGAGAGGAGAGAGCGAGGACAAGACGGGACGGGGAGCTGCGTAGAAATGGGTGGTACCGAAACCAAGAAAGGCTTCCTCCTTTCTCAACTTGCCAACTTGCCAAAGGGGCTATTCGTCCTGCTCTTTTTTTAGGTTTTAGCTTCAGTCTTTAGATTTTTTTTACAGTAACTAATTTTTAAATAAAATAGATAAAATTTACTAGTTAATTTATATCGACAAAAATCATATGTGAGTTTCTATTACTCTATAACCTCTCACACGAATAACCTAAAATCCATAAACCATAGGCAAAAACTGTAAGCCACAGCTAAAAAGAACAAGCCTATTGATTGCCAAATAATGGTCTGTTCTTTCTTTTTTTATTTTTGTTAGCTTTTATCTCTCTAAAATCAAAATAAATAAGATATTTTTAAAATGGATTTTTTTCAAAATTTTCTGAGTAGAAATCAGTCGGCTATCACATAAAAAAATACAGTAAAAAATCATTAATTATAACAAAAAAAACAAGGTCCACGCCAACCACTAACTTCTTCAATGCAGAGCGCAATTCTTTACCCTCCAAATGGGCTCCGTTTCCCAACCATCCTTTCGTCTCCCATTGCTGGCATCAGTGTTAGTTTAACAAGTGCAAATTACAAGTGGTGCTTAAAGTACACTAATCATGCTGTTAAAAGTTGGAAAAGTAGAGCTAACTAATCATGCTGTTAAGAGGGAGGGGGGGAGTAGAGCTAGCACTAAAAATATCGGGCTTAACAATACTAAGAGAGGTAAGATCTGATTTGCAGGAGTGGCAAGCAAGTGACAAATTACTAAATTGGTCAGACAACCATGAACAGGAGGTAGAGCAACTACACTCCCTTTTTTAGCTTAGGATTTTATAACCTTTTTCAAACAAACAAACGAAATAATTTCTTCATCGTTTTTTCAAAACGGCATATCGAAACGGTCTTTTTAAAACAACTTATCAGCATTTGATATGTTCGTGCAAGTGCTCATGGTAAGACCAAAAATCATTAACAATAGCCGAAAAGAACACACACAGCTACGGGTAGCCCAACGTTGGTTTCCCAAATTTATCATCACCCATTGATGAAATGGAAGAACAGTGCCACTGTTTGTGCCTGCTTGATTGCTCCTCCATCGTAGATTTTGTACCCTCTGTCTACCACTGTCAGAGGGAGGGAGACTCTCGTGGTCTTGATCATGGAACAACGCTAACATGCCATTAAAATCTTCGTGTGGGCGTCCGATCGAAAACGGATGGCTCAAATTATATACTGTAGGATCAACTACTATAATTAGGTGGGGTAAATGATTGCCGTCACCTTTTTGAAGTCTTTAGACGGTCGGTGATGCTTTTCGACCGCTTCGCTCGATCACTTTGCTCGTTGTCGTATGATCCAAACCACTAGCAATCACCAGCGCACCTTAAGCAGATCAAGAACCAGATTAATTCAAGGCTATCTTTATTGCTGGTATCTCATGGATTTACAAAGTGCCCTTATAAGTACTCCTAAAAACTTTCTAGATGAAAGCCCTCTTAAAACCACCCTAAAACTTTCTCAAAAGCTACACGTTAGCCCTTAGCCTCTTCCTGTTTTTATAGTCTAACGTTCAAACCATATTCGCCTCAAACATGAACACAAAACTCTATATCTTCCTTAAATCAAGGGACTCAAAACCCTTTTCAACACGGGTTTTATTCATATCTCTATATCTTCTAAGTTACAGACTCTATCCATAACACTCTCAATCTTCTCAGTTATGAACTTCATCTACAACTCCTAACTCAACACGTAACGAAGCCTCCAGGACAGCATCTCCTGTATCTTCATCACGCATAATCATCTTTTGGGTTGAAGCCTCTAGAACCGCACCGGCTGTAGTTTCTCCACGAGTCACCACCTTTGATCTCCACATGTTCCAGCGCGAGCTCAACCACCTCGTGTGACATCCTCGACCACCTGAATATCAGATTTTCCCATCCTAGTTCTAGACCTCCTCGTCACCAACCATGACCATCTCTACGCCTACTTGTACATGCAAAGATCAAAGAAACATTTTCCTCGGCACAAGTTCTCCACAACTTGACCATTATCAGCACACACACTCAAAAAAGGGTTTGTTTTGAGTTACATGCGATCAAATATTATAAATTTTGATTATCAATGTCTTTTAATATTTAGTATAGATACATAAAAATAATATATATAGATTTATCTTGAAAAATACTTTCGTATTATTATAACATATTAGGTTTTATAAATATATTGCAGCCGAAACGGGTGATGAAAGTTGTACTTTGATAACTTTGTCCATATCTAAAATAACTTTTTTTATGACTGAATGGAGTAATAACAACAAGCTAAATATTTAACCAACAACGACAACATGCTACTAGCTAACAACAGCAGTAACAAACAAGTTTGTAAATCAGTGCTCAATTCTAATAAAAGAAAAGCTGAGTTATTTATGAGATGGTTAGTGCTTAAGGAGTCGGATCGCGCGTTGGGTTTGTGCACAAGGCTGAGGCTTTCACACCAAAGCCAAACCATTATGCTCCACTTAGTGAGCTAATCAAATAAGTAATATAGCAGAAAGATGTGTAAAGCTTAAAAAAAGGTAAAAAGGAAATAAAAGGACAACTAATGAGGGTCGTTTTAGAGGAAGAGGGTTATTAGGGTTCTATTAGTGTTCCAGTCCACATCACTTTGAGCAGGCTACAATTTAACTTCGTTTCCTTACAAAAAGAGATAGGAAGTCTCCCTATTCGAGATTAGTTGTTTTTATTCTTTGTTTCTTCTATACCTTATAAATAAAATATTAAACCATGTGGATAGGTTATAAATTTAGTGATGATAAATAATTGACTTTTCGATAGCATTGAAATCTGTGTTTGTGAAAGTTTCTGTCGGCGCTCTTTTGGAAAACTTAAATTGCATGAATATTTAGGGTAAGCAGTCTGACCGCCTTGTATTGGGCGGTCTGACTGGCTGGCTTCGATCAGATCGGTAGTCGGTGGTCCGATCGGTAGTTTTTGACCATAGTAGAGAAGGCCACAGCTGAACGACCACAACAGAACGACCACGACAGGCTTCAAGCATGGCATTTAGATCACAGCAAAATGACCACGACATGTTTTGACCACGGCACTTCGACCACAACATTTACAGCAGAATGACCATGGCAGGTCATCGGTAGGCTTCGAACTCGAACAGTGAACCGGTCGTAAACTACTATGAACCGGTCGGAGCTACAATGTAGCGATCGTATGCTACAGGGAACCGGTCATATGCAATAGTGAATCAGTCGTATGCAAAAGTGAACTGGTCGTAGGCAACAGTGAACTGATCGTATGCAAAAGTGAACCGGTCGTATGCAATAGTGAACCGGTCGTGAGCTACAGTGAACGATCGATAGTCATAGCCTTGTGTTAGGCTGGTCGATCAACAGACTACGACCATGGTCCGTAGTCGAAGGCGTTGACCATCCATGATTTTGAGTACGTGCAAATCGAGCAGTCGAGCGAGTGGTCTACACCAAGCGGTCAAAACCTTCATCGAGCACGTGCAAAGAGGTCAAGAGAGCGGTCGAGCGTCTTACGGTCGAAATCCACATCTAGTAAATTAGATTGTTTTTCTTTTGTTTTGAGATTTGTTTTCAAGTACCAAGAAGTGAAGGCAATCATTCACCCTCATCTGATTGCAGTATACAATCATACTTAAAAAAAATAAATTTATTTTCAATAGGGTCCTCCTCTACTGTTTCCGAAAAAAATAGTGGAAGTAGAGCATGTACGGGGATAATACTTATTTGCCTTGTGTTAGCATTTAGAAAAAGACTCATTCACTCTCTTTTTGATCAAACAATGAAATGCATATCTATCTTCATACATGTTTTGCAATATGAAATGCGTAATTCGGTTAACCATCCATGATAAGCACCGTTTTCTTTTCAGCAAGCACCTCATCGTCAGTCAGTTCAATGCAAAATGTCAATTATTTCAGGTTATCTGCCTCCTGGAGCCCCTAAAGATGAAGTCACTTAATGCCCCAAATAGGTTGGATCTCTGGTAGCTCTATCCACAAACCGAACTTTAGTTTTCAAGGCACAAAATAAAGGTTGTCTAAAAGCCATTTCATTAGTGGAGAAGCAACTAGATTGGTACTATTGTATCTACCATCTTTGCAACTGAATCCAGTTCTGGATAGCCTTTCTGGAAAGTACATGTACTGTATGGCAAATTTTGATATGGTGATCTTTAGGCAAACACCGAAGATGACCCACCGATCTATTGACAAGTAGGCTGGTCTTTGTCAAGATGCAAATTGCAAGCAATCTTTGGGTTTGTTTAGACTTAGCTTCCAACTACTATTCTGTGCAGATTACATTTTTAATGGAGGCCTATGGTTCTGCATTCAAAAGTTGTTGGATGGCCAGTACCTTATTTTGAGTACATTAATCAGATGATCTTCAGGGCAAGAGCATTGTAAAACAAAGGGGAAACATATAAAAAGCCAAAGCTGTTGTAATAAAAAAAGAAAGGAAAATATATAGTCAACAACTTTAGCAAAATATCAATAGCACTAATATGGAATAGCCCGAGTGAATTTTTGTCCAATTATCCTATTAAATATCAATGTGTAATTCCCATTGCAAGCATACTTAATTACTTATAAGGATTTTTTTTCAGAGTATGGATCAATTGTTGATATTACTAGTATTTGGTCTTGTCTACTATGCTATTACACAGCTCAAAGCCGTGGACCCTGAAATTGATCTTTTGCAATGGTGCTTCGGTGTGTGGTGTACTGGCCGCCACTCTTTCCCTCCACTCTTCTACTTATTCATGCACTATCTTATTCTTAATTTCTATCTTCTCCCTTCTTTTTAACACACTCTATTGCTGCTTTCCAGTGACTTTTGTTCCTACTAGTTGATACTAGATTGCCTTTCACAGGGCACAGAAAAGTTGGATAGATTTCATCTGAAACTTCAGGTTGAGATGCTCTCTCCCCTTGAAAGGTTGCAGTTCTTCTCTATCCTCCCCTGTACTTGGTGCAACTTCCGAATCTTATGAATCTGTATATGAATGACATTTGATAATTCTTATCATAATGATTGCATTTTAACGAGCAGAATGGTGAAAAAAAATGTATAATAGCATGGAAATGTTAACTGTTATACGTTGCAAGAGGGGCAAAGATGACGAGGAGGATGACAAAACTAATTTAAGTCAACAAATGCAAGCACGATTTATGATTGAGAAACATGCGGTCAATACAATAGGCACATTAGATTATTAGATCCAACATTAGAAAAATCCAAAACAACATCTAAAATTCTTGTTTCTTCTGCTCGTAAGTCACCGTCCAAATTCCTTTTCTATGAAGGGGAGGCAAACAAAAAAAAAAAAGCATCCAACAATCGCGCAAAGCTAGTCCAAGCTAACCGTGCCTGGTAGCTATGGGTGTCCGTGTCAATATAAATATCCGACTTCTCAAAGTAGCTTCTTTACTCCTCTCGATCCGAGAATAAGACAAGGTGTCACGAACGCATCACGCACTTAACTCTTCTCGCTTCCGTTTTGAGCACGTATCTCTTCCTCATTATTTCCACCGCTTAACCATTTCTTCTAAAAGCTATTTCTTTCAACAACTACTATTTCTTTTTAGGCAAATGCTATACACCGCAACCAATATAAACACCCCGTAAGAAGCCATTTGAGCCCCGCTAAGTGTACATTAGGTACGGTTACTCAGGGTTCCGCGTCTTGAACCAACCCTTCTTTGGGGGCGATCGTTAAAAGATTTTTGATTTTTAATGAAATCTGTGCGTAGTAGACAAGTAGTGGCCTTTTGATTTTCCAAGATTCGATTCACTAACTTCCCTTTTCTTTGCCCCTCCATCGAAGTTTTAAATGGGCCGAGTTTCTTAACGTGGGCTGGCAATCTCTCTAGCCCACGAAATGCGCAGCACGGGTTTTTAGCCAGGTACGATGGGCCCTTTAGTATCTGTGGGCTGGACTATGCATGTGTGGGCCGTGGATGATTTGCCAACCTGTATTCGCTGTCTCAGGTTTTGCAGACAGTCTCATAGAGTACTACAAATGAACAGAAGAAATTAACAAAATTTTCTCGGTTCATCTCATTAAAGTTTTGATTTTGACACCCCGAGATGGGATAAGTTTGAGCTAAAATTCGGCGGACCAGAGAAAGCGAAGTGCGATGATGCTAACTAATGTTGGAGTATTTAACAGTAGTGTTTACTGCAGAATAAGATACTACGATGGCCTTTCTTTGTTTTCTGTCAACTCTTGGGGACCCCACTAAGCAAGGTGTGAAATCAAAACATGAAGCAATAGAAAATTTGCCACCTGTTTGAGAGAGCACCAACAAACCACAAACCTTTAATTCCTGTCTTTGGGCAATGTGCAGTGTGAAACTTCACCAAACTGTCAGTTTTTCCACTGCACCGATCACATTTATTCTGGAGAGCTCAGCAGTTAAACATCATCTCAGCAATGCTCTTGCACCATTTTTCTACCGTCCATTGCCATCCCAATAATTCACAAGAAAAACAAATGCACTATTTCCACGCCTGTATGGCTGGATGCACGGTTTCAGGGTTTCAGCCAGCACATCTGTCAGTTACTGGCTTTGGTGCTAGAACTAGCAGCTCAGAGCAAGTACAATAGTATAGCCAACTAGTGGCTATAATACTTGTTCATTTCATCTATAGCCTTCAAAAAAATAGTTCATACAATAAGGTAGCTATTACAATAACTATTTGGCCCCACGTGTGAGAGAGTGAAATGCATATTTTTACGTGCTGTAGCTAGCTGCAATTTAGTAGTCAGCTTCCTTCTCTCTCTTCCTTTCTCTCTCTGCCACATAAGATTTTGTTGATATTATATTTGCTATAGCCTGCTGACTAAGCCTTATTGTACTTGCTCTCATAGTACAACTGGTAAAAATAAAAGATGTTTAATTTGGCTAAAGATGTTTAAAAATAAGCAGCTCATAGGCAGGGTCAGAACGAAGCAAAGGAGGTGGTGCCAACAGGGCAAGGTGACAGTGGGTGTCGGCGCATCGAGAGGCGGCCAGAGACGCCACCTGCAAGGCTAAGGGAGAAGGGACGCAGGCGAGGGTCAACGCGGAAGCAGCGGTGGGGTGGGTGAAGGGGGGCAGCTGGACATGGCGGTGGACACGAGAGGCGGCGGCGGCGGCGGACACAGCAGGAGAGGCCAGAATCGAGCGCAGAGGACGACGACTGCGCGGCGGCACGTCGTGAGCCGCTTCCAAAAGCTCAACGTTTGATTTGTCTTCTAGAAACCGAAAGCCATGAGCCGTTTCAAACAGCCCCAACATCAGAACACTGCATTACCAGTACATTGTACACCACGGTAGGTAAGGCATAGCTTCACGAACTAGGATTTGCATCATAGTTGCATTCAAGTAACAGATGAAATATTACAGTACATTGCATTGCAGCATCACCACTACATTACTCTAGCATCTGTACAGTACTAGTGTTTCATGAATTAATACACAGGATCTTCTCCCAAGGACAAAGTTGCTGACTTTATGGTTGTTGAGTGAGCTCTCTCGGTATATGATACTTCAGCATCTGGCCCAGTGTCTCTTTCTATGCACCCACCTCCCTACCAAGAAGCAACCAAAAAGACAGGAAACACAGAAGAAAAAGGGAAACAAGGGGAGGAATAGATGGAAAAGTGCAAGAAGCATCTTCCCTGGCCTAAATATATAAGACAGGAAAGGGACCACTCTTACACTGACTGCTTCCACACCACACAAGTAGATCTAACTAAAGATTTAAAATTTGCACATCAGAATTACTGAATCCATCCAACATAAATTCATAATCTTTTGAGTATAATGGGTTTTCAAGGTTTGAGTCAGTTGTTTTGTTAGTATTAGCGTTGCTCTTTTGCACTTCAGACTTCATACAGATGTAAGCAAAGACAGGTGTAACTGGTAAACCTGTAAGCTCTTAACATCATACTGACAAAATAACTTCAAAGGCAAGACAGTGGTGCCATGATACAAATGATGCATTTAGAAAAGGTGTGATATTGACGTACGTATATAACATATACTACAAACCATCACTGCATGTATCGACAGATTGCCTCCATGTAATACATAGGATGATCATGCTAACTACTACCTATTACGTGCCAACAACTTCTCCATCCTCTTTTTGCCACCACTCAGCTCAGATGAGAACGAAAAAAAAGACACAAAAATACTCACAGAGGCAGTTTGGGGCCCTTAGCCACCAACACCAGCATCACATTCTCTGAGCAGCACCATGTGTTGCCAAGTGCCCCCTGAAGGAATAAGAGTAACTAGGTTTGGTGCCGGTTGCTCCTCTCTGAAGAATCTGCTAGGGAATGGATGGATCAGCTTATGCTTGTTCATCACATCACAACCCTGAAAGAGATTGAGGGTTGCCATTAGATTCTTTTCAACAAATGAAACCAAGAACACCATCACAGCCAAGAAATGGGAGTATTTTACAATACTGTTACTTCCTCTTTGACAAGTTTACAATTTCAATTAGCTAAGGTAAAGATGTTCTACTGTCTATGTGGTTGTGCTGATCACATGGTTAGTTTTTCCCCATACTATCTGAAGTTCCGAATAGAAATATAAAGACACCTTTCTTGAATCAAACACAATCGAATGTAAATTGCCAACTAATAGTCTAAATTTCAGATAATTACTCTGGCTATTTGTTTTTGGTGCAACCTAAATAAACCTGGCACACTTGATCTTTTTTTAAATGAAGTAAATGGATATTTTCATTACCTCATTCCATTCAGCTCTGCAAACTCCACGCAACCAGCCTAGTCCCGCAATATGACAGAGTCGGCGATCTCCATGAGCGGCCCCAGGCACTCAGGCGCAAATTTGCGCGCAAACATGTAAGAATACGTCCCATTTGACTTCCTGAGCTCCCTGATGAGATCCCCGGACACCTCCTCCGGCCGGTAGGTGTGCGGGTGGCCGCCGACCGAGTCAGTCCAGTTGACCCTCGTTAGCGTGAACTTAGTGCAGCCGTCGGGGTCCTGCATGTCCAGCAGCGTCGGGAAGTAGTGCTCCTCCGGGTAGCACGAGTCCTTCCTCTTGATCACGCATGGCATCTTGAACTTGTTCCACAGCCTCCTGTCCCTGACCACCATGATGGCGTGCCGCCTGGCGAGCACGAAGAACTGCGAGCCGACGCGAAAGCTGTCGTACGGCACCTCCGGGAGCATGACATCGTCGCCGCGCGCGTAGTACCGGTCGTGCAGCGTGGGCTCGTTGTCCAGGATCTCGATGAAGCTGCGGTGGCGGTGGCGCGGGCCGGCATTGTCGGAGGCCAGCGCGCGGTAGAGGGTGGGGAACGGGTGGAGCGGGACGCAGGACTGGGAGAGCAGCGCGAAGAACTGGTTGGCCGGGTCGTCGAGGAGCGCGGTGGCGAGGAGGCGGCGCGCGGCGGAGATGAGCGTGGCCGACGCGCGCTGGGTGGCCTTGCCGTGGATGAGGCGGCCGCGGAAGGAGGGGGTAGCGGGGAGGGTGAGGACGGCGGAGGGGTCAGCGTGGACGTAGAGGTTGAGGAGGTGGTGGTGGCCGGCGAAGAACTTCTCCCAGAGCGGGGAGAATACGAGGTCGGAGTTGGTGAGGAAGAGGAAGGCCACCTTCGGCGGAGGCCGGCGGCCAAAGAGGGAGGTGGTGGTGGAGGAGGCGGTGGAGGGCGCGGAGGAGAGGAGGACGGCGCGGCGGAAGAGCGCGAGGTCCTCGGTCTCGTCGGCGTCCGGGATGGCCGGGAGCGTCTTGGGCGGAAGGAGGCGCGGCGCAAGGAGGAAGACGACTGGGATGGAGAGCAGCAGCAGGAAGGACAGCACGTACGGCGAGGCGTACGGTGGCGCCATCTCCGGCGCGCTTTGGGTCTTTTCTTTTTTTTGTAGGAACTGAAAAAAAAAGTTGGATCTTTTGGTCAGGAACAAGAAGAGATTGCCGCACTCGATTGGATTGGAGGTGGATTACGAGAGAGAAAAAATGCGATTTAGGAGGGGTTTTCTCTGGGGATTGGATCTCGAGAGCAAGAACAGGAAATCCCCAGACAAGAAATTTGGGAACCGGCAAATTAACCAGGAGAATCAGCAGGGTAAAATGGACTGAAAAAACAACATCACAAACGGAAAGGTTTTGCGCTCTTCAAGGATCAAACCTCTCGGGTTAAGTGAACGAAAGAAATCCGCCGCGACCGCAAGAGATACCGCAAGAACACCAAGAAACAGAGCGCCCGAAAGATCAAAAGAACCGAGCTTTCTCTCTGGCGCCAAATCGGGAATGGCGACGCGCGCTCTGCTCCTCCCCCGAACCCAATCGCGCGGAAACGACCTCTTCTTCTCTTATTTGGGGGTAGCTTTCTGGAGGGAGAAGAACTGGAGAGGTTGGGGAAAGAGAGAGAAAGTGCCGCAGTTGCGTGGGAGGGGAGTGAGGTTCTGCTCTTCTTTTATGGGATGGCTAATGGTTTGCTTGTCACTCTCGAAGGCTCACTCTGCACCGTGTCCTAATCCCCTCTTCCTCTTCACGACGGCCGATTAAGTCCATGCTTTCTTTGATTCGAGCTTTTAGCTTCTATTTATTTTTTTTACTATTTTTAAAATTTATTTTCCCCTAATTTTTTAATTTTTTTGCTTGTTCTTTTTTTCGTATTCATTTACATTATCTGTGATTGGCTAACCTATTTTTTTTATTTTTAATTCTTTTTAAATTTAATTATATCAAATAAGTTAACATCAGTTATAGTGTAATTTCAGGCATAAGCTACTTTATTTTAACTCAACCGAGCGGCACCTAAACTAAGTTTGTGCTAGAAGTTCTTAAGATCGAAGAACTGTTGTTTATTTTTGCTGTCAATTGACACTGACAATCCATCTAATTTCGAACATAAGTCGTTTTGAACATTGAACAGTATCGAGATGTTAGTCCGTGATGCTAATTTCTATCGTACCACATACGACCTACGAGCACCCAAAAAAAAATACTCTCTCTCCTTCTGGGACGATTTGTGCTTGGAATGGAGGGGCTAGGCAGTACTGTTAACCAAGGTTAGTACCCCTAAGTTGCATTGGTTCTGAAGTTAGGCTGTGATCGTTTTAACTTCAGTTTTTAGTTTTTGGCTTATTTTTCACTATTAATAAATTTTGTCTTTTTCTAAACTTTTGGTTTTTTGTTGAGCTTTTTTCCGGTTCTTTTTTTCCCGTATTTGTTTGTATTATATGTAATGGACTAACATGTTTTTTATATTTTTATATTTTTTAAATTTAATTATGCTAAATAAGCCTCTGTCAGTTACAATGTTTTTTCAACCAGCTACAGTGTTTTTCAGCCATAAATCACAAAAAAACCCAAATAAACACCACCTAAATCGCCAGCAAAATATGACTTCTTTTTGTCTGTTTACGATTGGTTTAGGGTGGAGTTTAGGCGTTAATTAATTGAGCGGCTAGGGGTTGTTTAGCGGGTGAGACGAGACGATGAGAGGGAGCAGTCACTCACGTCCCAGTCGGATCTGGCCGGCTGGCTGACCCACTGACTTGTGGGGCCACACCTGTCGCCAAGCCCGAACATGTCGCTGCACATTTTCTTATTCGAAAATTGTTTTCTAAATGGTATTTAAATTTAGGTGGTGATCGGTTCGGCTGAAAAGCTCGTGGCTTATGGCTGAAAACACTGTAGCTGGCTGAAAAAAGCACTTTAGCTGACAGAGACTTATTTAGTATAATTAAATTTAAAAAAAATTTAAAAATAAAAAAAATATGTTAGCCCATTACGTATAATACAAACAAATACGGGAAAAAAAGAACCGGCAAAAAAGCTCAACAAAAAGCCAAAAGTTCAGAAAAAGACGAAATTTAT
This sequence comes from Dendrocalamus latiflorus, assembly GCA_017311315.1. NCBI lineage: Eukaryota > Viridiplantae > Streptophyta > Magnoliopsida > Poales > Poaceae > Dendrocalamus > Dendrocalamus latiflorus. The sequence continues at coordinate 1,461,136 of CM029636.1, read as the reverse complement.
GAATAGTGAAAAATAAGCCAGAAGCCGAAGCCGAGTTGATCAGGGCCTTAGTTTTAAACATGTGGCAAGCCCGGAATTATTTAACTTTTTAATTTTTCTTATTTTATTAATAACCCTGGGCCAACTTATTTTCAGATCTAATTATTTTGGTCACGCCAACACCCGCAAACTATGTCAGGCTACGGGATAAGTACAGATCTGAACCAAAAATGATGCTTTTTGCCACGTCGTTTATCGTGGCATGCCATGCCAGTTAAGATGAGCCAGAATTTAGCTACGACATGATGACTGTCGGTAGTTATAAGGTTTGCTCAGTTGGGTTGAAAAATAGTGAATTATAGCTGAAATTGTACTGTAACTGAATGAAATTACACTGTAGCTGAAGATGACTTATTTAGCATAATTAAGTTAAAAAGATATAAAAATATGTTAGCTCATTACGGACAATGTAAACAAATACGGGAAAAAAGAATCAGAAAAAAGTCAAAAATTCAGGGAAAAAAATAAAATCTATGAATAGTAAAAAATAGATCAGAAGCTTAAGTCGAGATGAGCGGGATGTAAGTTAAGCGAGAGGTTGTTAATATAAATAAATTTAAAAAATAAAAAATCGTCCATGCATGATCGATTCACTCCACAGTCCAGAAGCATCGTAACGACGTGGGTGCATGAACAATTGGACAACAAGGGACTGCAGCTGCGCAGCATGTGTTCGCCCTCCCATAGGACGGGGGGATAGCAATGGGGGGGGGCATAAGAGTCATTTTTCAATCGTGTCTGAATTCAGTAATCAGATGCACTGCTGTACTGGTAGGATGCAGGCTGGCTGGCATGGCATTCACATCACATGTGTAAGGCATGTAGAGGTAGGTGAAAGGCTCTATAAATAGTGGTACTGTCAGGCCAGGTGCAAGCACAACAGTCTCCCGATAAGAGAAGGCCATAGATCCAATCCGACTGCGATGATCAGGTCAGGCCTGATTATCTGATCCGATCAGAATTTAAGGCCAACGCATTTTTTCATTCAACCATTCATGCATACATCGGTCAACACCCGTGCCGAACACATTGGATTCTGTTCTGCCAATCTTGTCCAAAAACAACAATTTATCAGTTGGTGGCAAGAACAAGATCTTCTTGAGCTTTCGGCTAATGACAAAAGGATGCATGGTTTTCTGATTCTTAGCCGACAGAGCATCTTTTGGACTTTGAAAAAGAGATCATTTTGGAGTGTTTTTCAGATAGTTTGGATATGAGACAATCTTTTCTTTGTAGGGCATATTTAGCTGCATTGTTGAAGGTAGCCCTCTCGAGAAAATCCTTAAACAGCAAATCTACCCTGATGTTGATCAAGCTTTTTGTGATTTAATCCCCGTGCAAAAAATAAGAAATCCTAAATGCTAAGGTGCTGCTTGATTCTCTTTAAGCAAAGTAAATAGAGCTAATTCTTTTTTAGTTTGTTTTAAGGGAAACCTATAAGTGAAAATGATTCCCAAATTTGGATGAGATCTTGAAAATTCGTTGTGCTTCCAGCTAACAGAAATCTACTTAAAATCAATCTATACTTCACATCATATGTGGTATGCTTTCAGCGTCAGAGCATTAGAAATTAGAAACAATTCCCTCTCATGCAGGCTACAGCTCAAAATCTCTACGAAGAAAGAGCGGAAAAGGACAAATTTGGTTGTTTCATGTGACTTTTATACGTTCTGGGCCCACCTGTCTGCTGAACAACGACAAGATATCATGCCACAAATACTGGATGATGCTGGGAATATTAAGGGAATCTGTCCAATTATAATTTGCAGTTCCATAAGCCCAACATAAAGCAATTTATCAGTATCATTCTGTGCGTTGACTTTCCAACGACCAAGAAAAAAAATAGTAATTTTGATGTCACTATGCATCATAATTCACCAATATATTTGTGATCATCAAATCACCATTACTCTAGCATATGCTTTCAGACAAAACCAGAAACTGCATATGCCAACACAGCATGGACAGATGCATGCAATATAGTCATCACAGCTAAAACTGCACATAGTCAAAACGGCCATTCTTGTCAGCTTATGGTTTCTCCGAATAAAAATCTCTCATTTTTTCAAAGTGATTTATCTAGGTAAATTTTTTAAAGTGGCTTATCGACATTCGATTCGTTCGTATAAACACTCATATTAAGATCAAAAGCCATCAACCACAGTCATAAATCACGGTTGAAAAAAACCCACCCTTAAGATAAGTAGGTTCCAAGCAGGTGGCACACAAGGAGATTAAAAAAACCTTTCAGTTTAGGCCTAAAGAAACGTGCAAAGGAAGATGCTTTGATACGCATGATTGCACTTGAGGATTTATCATATCATTGCACTTTGCAAAAGCAGTACCACATGGCACCACTTTATCATACAAAATACACAAGGAACCAAATGGAACACATTGTGCATATGCAAATCTTTGTGTGCCTCGTCAAGAAGAATCTGGATGGTCTTTCCATGAAGGAAGCTGAAAGGAAGGAATGAGCTGCAATGGGAATATGTAAACATGTCCGTACCACAAACCATCATTGATGCTGAAAAAACATGGCTTTCATATAACCAGCAATGTAAGAGGGGATAATATAATCACAGTTCACACATACAATACAAGTGCTTGCTTCTTAGTTCTTTGGGTAGCTGAAAGACAACTTACACAATGGTAGATGACAGGAGCACAAAAAAATGGTACAACATGCTAGCAAGGTTGCACAAATAAAGCATGAAACATCACATCAATCTAGATGCATCATGCGTGGATTCTTTTTGGAAGTTTATATACACAGATGCAACAGCACACATGACAAAGGACATTACCAAGTGCCTGAATGAAATGGGAGTGAGTGGATTCTCAGGCCTGTGCCTCAACTCGCTTCGGAGTTGTGTTAGGAGGGTTTGGCCGCTCTTTTGATTCAGACTTGGAGGCTCCTTTTGATGTATTCTTCGAACTCATGGACTGGGCTGCCCGACTACTGTTGGTCAGGCCTTTTCCTACTCCCCCACCGCCAATCGCTGCACACATGAAACGGGCATCAAAATGCTGTTAAAGCATGAACTGTTAATACTTTGCTCAAATAAAGGCCAACTACAACTGAAATGCTTAGCTAGTAACAAATGAACTCTTGCAAGATATAACACTTGTGACAAATATAGTTCGGAATGAATTCCAGTTCCAATAGTTTTCTGAATAAGTCTGTTCAGGAATCAGGAGATGCACTGGCAATAAAGACAGATGATTTACCGTTGTTAGGAAGGGATAGTCTCTTCTTGGCTGGTGCATTGACTTGCGCTAGCCTTTCTTTTGGATTGCTTGTGGACCGGGAAGCCAGATTTGAAGGTTGAGAACTGACTTCCTCAGAGATTTCATCTGATGACTTTGATTTTAGCTTGGATGATCCCAAAGAAGTAGTGGGTAGAACACTTGCAGAATGCCCCGATGAAGAACCACTTACATCAGAATACGACGTCTTGTGGTTTGCACCTTTCTTCTGGCTTAAACCATTTGAATGAATCGTCGAAACGGACACTTCTTTTGGTTTGTTCAGAGCCTTAGCCTCATTTTCCTCAGCCTGCTTATCGTCACCAACTGGAACGTTCTCTTTGGCATTACTGTCAAGTAACCTGTTCTCCCACGGGCGTACAGCCATCCACCTCTCTAACCAGTTCCGCCCCCACTGGTTCTCATCCACCTCAAGCCCTTGGAGAGTTGCTGCTTTCTGTTTCCTGGAACCTGCTTGCCACTGCCAAAGGAAAGCACAAATTAGCACACATTGCTGCCACTGCCAAAGGAAAACACAAATTAGCAGTTAGCACACCTAGCTGCGACTGCCAAAGGAAAACACAAATTAACACACTTTGTGCACTCAAGTGCTACAACATTTGTTCTTGTGCCGCACTGATAGATATATCATATATTTTACGGGAAAATCAAAGTGAAATTTGATCATTCCACAATTGTTGAGAAGTGGAACACGAACCCAACAACTGGAGTCCTTTTAGCATGGTGGACAGTCCAGAATACCTTATCAAGCTCACTAGAAGAACCACCAAAGCAGTTCTCTACCCACAACAATTTGCTAAAAAAACTTCTCTGTGAGTTACCTAAACCGTGTTATGAATATTGTGTGTATTGATATGAGACCCAAAGGGCCATATATATAGGAGAGTACAAGAGATATAAGGAAACAAATAAGAGTCCTATTCTATCTCTAATACCTTATCTCTAATATCCTTAACACCCCCCCACAAATGCAAGGCGTATGCAATAGCATTGCATTTGAAAAAGGGTTAATACTAAAACAAGAAAAATCCGACGTCCGAGTCTTGATAAAGTCGTCGTTGCATGCAGTCTTCGAAGAAACTGTCAAGTCAAGCCGAAGAGGAATAGATAGAAGCATGACGGCACAGATCGAAGTCTGAGACGGCAGTGGCGCAGTGCACAAGAAGCGCAATGGAGGCGCGGTGCAAAAGAAGCGCGGCGGCGCAATGCACAAGAAGCGCAACGGAGGCGCGGTGCAAAAGAAGCGCGACGACGCAATGCACAATAAGCGCAACGGAGACGCGGTGCAGAAGAAGCGCGGCGGCCTCATAGAGACTTCTACAATCTGCAGCCATGCAAAAGAGAAATTCCTACACTTATATGACTGACAATAAATTTGTGGACTCGCACGGCTTGGACGAACGAAAAATCAGAGACTACGGATTTTGGGTGGACGCAACGAGGGACTCACGAAAAATAACTAAAGACTCACTAAAAGAAATCAGTTGCAGAAAATCCCACTCCCTCAAAAATCCCCTTCTCTCTCTCTTGTCTCTTTTCCCGGTCGGTTTACAACCAGACCGAGTCTTGGTCACCACTTGAAAACACACGAGATCCAGAGAAGGCACGGCGGTGTGGCGACCCGGCTGGCCGGAGCAGCGGATCTGGCCGCCGAGCGGAGAGCGGCGGCGGAACACCCGGCGTGGAGAGAGCCAGAGGGAGGCGGCGCCGCGCGGCATCCAGTGGCGATGAAGAGCCCAGCGGCGGGATCCGGCGAGGAGAGGCCTGAGAGCGACCGATCCAAGCCGAGCAGCGTGGCGGTGGATTCGGCCGCAGAAGAGGCGACCGAATCGATCTCGGGGCGGGCGCGGCGGCCGGGATGCCGCCGGATCTGAGCGGCGGCCGGATCGAGCTCGGGGCTTCGCAGCGGCCGGGACGACGCCGGATCTGAGCGGTGGCCGGATCCGGCGGTGAGTCGTCATCGTCGAGTGGCATCCTGTCGGTGCAGCGGCGGCGGCCACGGGCACGACGCAGCGATCTTGGGTCTGGCGCGGAGAGCATGCGCAGACGCTGGCAGCGACCGCCGGGCGGACTTGACGACGGCCGCGGCGGCGAGTAGGAGCGGCGGCCGGCGAGCGAGCCCGGATCCGAGGCGACAAGACGCGGCGACGGCGCGGAGAGCCCGGATCCGAGGCGGTGCCGGCCGGATCGCGGAGGCGCGCAGGCGGCCCGAAGGAGGAGACGGCGCAGGCGCGTCGGAGGTGGCCAGATCCGGAAGAGGCGAGCGACGGCGGCCGCGGTGGCTCGCGGATCCGGGCGGGATCTAGCCGGAGAAGGCCCGGAGAGGGCCGGATCCGCACGGATCTGGGGCAGGCGGCGGTCGGCGCGGCCGATGCAGAGGCGGTGCAAGCGACGGCAGGTGACCATGACGATGGCCGTGGGCTTGGGCGACCGGCGGGATCCAGCGGCGACGACGGGTCAGGCGTGGCGGCGGAAGGAGCGAAAGGCGCCAGATGGGCTTGATGACGGCCGCATGCGAGACAGCCAGCGACCGGAAGAGGTGGCGGCGGCCGGAGACGAGGAGGCGATGACGTCGTCGAGCAGCCCAACAAGATGGCCGCCCCCGGGAGAGGAGATCGATCCTCCCGGGGGCAGTGGTAGCGAAAGACGAACGGAGGCTAGGTTAGGGTTTGAACCTAAGCTCTGATACCATGTTATGAATATTGTGTGTATTGATATGAGACCCAAAGGGCCATATATATAGGAGAGTACAAGAGATATAAGGAAACAAATAAGAGTCCTATTCTATCTCTAATACCTTATCTCTAATATCCTTATGTCGGATCTTGGTCCTCTTAGTTACTTCCTTGGGATTGAGGTTACTTCCACTCCAGATGGTTTCTTTATGTCCCAAGAGAAATATATTCAGGATCTTCTTGATCGCGCCTCTCTCACTGATCAGCGTACTGTTGAGACTCCCATGGAGCTCAATGTTCACCTCCGACTCTCTGATGGCGAGCCTCTTTCTGATCCGACTCGCTATCGTCATCTTGTTGGGAGTCTTGTCTACCTTGCTGTTACTCGTCCGGATATCACTTATCCAGTTCATATTCTGAGTCAGTTTGTTTCAGCTCCCACTCAGGTTCACTACAGCCACCTTCTTCGAGTTCTGCGATACCTTCGCGGGACTATCTCTCGCCGTCTCTTCTTTCCACGTTCCAGCTCTTTACAGCTTCAGGCCTATTCGGATGCTACTTGGGCCAGCGATCCTTCTGATCGCCGGTCTATCTCTGCTTACTGTGTTTTTCTTGGTGGTTCTCTTATTGCCTGGAAGACGAAGAAACAGACTGCAGTGTCCCGTTCGAGTGCAGAGGCTGAGTTGCGAGCTATGGCTCTCTTGACAGCAGAGATTACTTGGCTACGGTGGTTACTTGAGGATTTTGGTGTTTCTGTCACTACACCGACCCCTCTCTTGTCAGACAGTACAGGTGCTATCAGTATTGCTCGTGATCCTGTGAAGCATGAGCTCACCAAGCATATTGGTGTTGATGCTTCTTTCATGAGGTCTTGTGTGCATGATCAGATGATTACTCTTCAGTATGTGCCTTCGGAGCTTCAGATAGCGGATTTCTTCACGAAGGCCCAGACTCGAGCACAGCATAGCTTCTACCTCTCCAAACTCAGTGTTGTTGATCCACCATGAGTTTGAGGGGGGGTGTTAGAGATATGTATAGTTTGTTATTCCCCATTGTTATGAGGGGTTCTTTGCATATTTACCACTTGTACTTTGTGTATATATTCTGGCCCATTGGCCTCATATGAATACAGGCGCTATTCATAACAAACCGAACCAGCCCCTCCACTCTGTGGAAATTAAATCCGCAATCATGTGTACAACAATAGAATGCCTTTCTCACCTAAGACAACGCGAGCAAACCATACATATTCAAGGAAAAATGTCACAAATATCAACCTTGACTACAAGTTTGTAGCATTAACCTTCCAACAGCAGACAAAAACTACGTAAACAATCAAAGACCTTCCAGAATTGTATCCTCAAGCTAATTTCACCTTATAAAGCACCAATATTTCTAGTGATATTCACATATTTCTGGTAGAACGTTATCGTGCAAAGTTACCTGGTGTGTTAAGGCATATGCCATTGCTCTTTCCCGCTTAGCGGCAGCTTCTTGCCTTTTTAATACTTTAGCTTGCATTTCTTCTACTGAGCCAATACTGTCACACCAGCGTTCCTGCATGTCATTGTTGGGTAACACTTCTCAACAATGAATATTTGATTGAAAATAAACAATATGGTATTATTCATGCTTTTGGCCCAGTTGGTACAAAATTTGTTGTTTCCATGATTAATAATCACATTCTGGACTAAACACACAAGATACACACAAAATTTTGAACAATCACATTTATTGTTTTAGACATTTTAATTATACATCTTCACACAAGAAGATAGGAGACAACAAAGTTTTGTTGTGCATGTTATTCAGCCAGAGCTAAAGTTTTCCATTTCCTTAAACTACCATAGACAGCATATTCCTTTTTAGATAGCAGAAATGTAGAGAACAAAGAACACAAAACAGGACGAGAATATTTGAATATGCCAACTTTATACAGATCATAGCAATAATTCTGGTAAGCATATCAACTGAAAACCCAGCTATCAAAGTAATATAAATTTGCCAGTTTGAGTGCAAATGCAGTTTCATTTATTCTGACATACTTCATGCAGACATGGATTACTCTACATGCAAGAGAAGGATGAAAGAGAACTCATAACACCGTATGTTTTACAAGAACTCGAAAAAATATGTTTGACCTGCATTTGCATGCCATATGCCCTAAAAAAGGAAATGATGTTATTGAATAGCATAGATCACACCATTGACTTCTGGGCTGCTTCATACCTCAATTTCTCGAACATGATCCTCGGGAACACTTTGTTCAGGAGCCTTCTTCTGGGTCTCTTGACTTTCCAATGCAATGCGAACTCGTCTTGCTCTGACACGAGCTTGAGCTCTTACCAGTGCTTGCATACACTGAAGTGTTTCTGCTGCTTGCTTACGTACAGCATGACCCCTAACAAGAGCCTGGAGCCTAACTAATCCTTTTAGTGCTCGTAAAGCCCGCCTAGCCTGGTAAACATGAGCCAGCCAAAAAAAAAAAACAAATCAGAGTGCTTCAAACCAAGGTAGCTAAAAAAATCAGAGTGCTTCAAACCAAGGTTCCAAAACTCGGAACAGGGGGGAATACCGCCGGACGGCTGGTAATGGTTACTGGCCGGTAACCGGAAAAAATCGGTCAAATTTCAAGCGTCAAAATATGAATTTAAAACCGGTAACCGGAAAAACCGGCTGGTTACTGCCCAAAAAACCGGGGAAAAACTGTTAAAAATCGGTTTTTCAAATTTGAAATTGGAAATTCCTAACATATTTATGGAAAAAGTATGAAGTCAAGCACGGGAGGTGCATGCATCTTCCTAATACATTCCATTAATGTTAAACAATGTAAACATCATCAGAAAAACTAATTTTTAAAACCGGGGAAAAACTGCTAAAAATCGGTTTTTCAAATTTGAAATTGGAAATTCCTAACATATTTATGGAAAAAGTATGAAGTCAAGCACGGGAGGTGCATGCATCTTCCTAATACATTCCATTAATGTTAAACAATGTAAACATCATCAGAAAAACTAATTTTTACATTCAAAAATAAAAATTCCTAATACATTCATGGCAAAAAGCATGAAGTCAGGCACGGGAGGTGCATACATCTTCCTAATACATTCCATTAGTGTTAAACAATTTAGACATTATTAGGGAAACTATCTTTTACATTCAAAATTTTAAATTTGAATTAAATAAAAAACCACAGGTTTTTATTTTACCAGTTGCCACCGGTAGAACTGGTCCCGGCGGTAACTGGCTGGTTACCGCCGGGATTTTGAACCCTACTTCAAACCACATACCAAACATGAATAAGATTGTATCTTCAAGTTATTGCTTATTTAGCATATTCTTCATTTAGGTACATATCTGGTCAGATTAGCCCTAAAAACAGAAAAAATATGAGTTATTTGTATAGGCGTTTGGCCTGAATCATCAGAAAATTTTATCCAAAAAAACAGAGAATATAAGGGCAAAACCGTGAGAGTTATCCAACAACCTACAAAATTTTACTCCCTAATCAACCGATGGTGGAACAAAGGAACAAAAGGATGGATTTCTAATGGACATTAACGTTCATCATTTTGTTTAATTTTAAGCTAGTCTCATCAGAAACAAAAAAAAATCTTCTATATAGTTAGGGATCGAAAAATTGTCCATGGTATTAAATCAATCAAATCTCTATCCTCTCTATTCCTTAGAGAATTTACGATGATTATTTTTTGAACCTGCAGCGGTTCCTGCTTTCCTGTTTCTGCAGTTGCTCCTACTAGATATGTCCCCATGACCCTTGCTTCATTAATCATTATATACCTCGCAGATAACAGTACTTTCACTAAAATCAAAGTTTTTCGTAGCTGTATCTTGTAACATCACATGACTGACCAGCAGCCTAGTAGTAGTTTTGACCTTCTTCACAAGTAAAGAATTAACCAGAACTTTGTCATACCTAACAAAAGGCACAGAGTTCACAAGGATTATTCCCCCTTTTCCTTTTATTTTCATGTCGACGTGACAATTACCACATTTTAAGTTGATGGCTAATGAGCTCAAGCAGCATCATGAGTTGGGAAATTATATTTGTCCACACTACGGAATGTAGTATACTCTATGCTTTTCTTAATGTCAGTAACAACATGGTAACCAAAGATAGAGTATAATACCAAGAATGCTCGAAAGGCAGATTGAATAACTGTCGCAGCCTGATGCTCCTTTGTATCTAGTTCAGTCTGAGAAACTTGAAGAGATGTGCTGGGTGAGGAAGTGGAATTTGATACTGTCTGTGTGTTGGTATCGCTAGCCAATGGTTCAGTTTGTACTGTGAGTTCTTCGACTGCAAGGGAAGCTTCAGTATCCATGGAATGCTTCCGTTTGAGCAGTAATAGAGCAGCAGAGCTCCTCTACAATTTCCACAAAGCATGATCTTGAAGCAAGATAGCCACAATTAAAGACAATACTTAACATAGAAATGTGTGGCAATAGCAGACCAAAAGTGAAGGAGGATGGGAGTCAAAATATGTAATGTAATTCTGTTTATTAGGAATTTATGAGGTGATGTGGCACATCACCTCTACAATCAGTTGCATTACTGGCCATACCATCAGCCTGAGCATAAAATAACTTAACACACATGACACAATTCTATAGGATCATCTGTTTGTTTATGCAATTCTTGAGATGAAAGTACAGCAATTTTCAAAATAAAATGGTCCAGAACGATTCTTATGTTATCTATTTATAGATAAACCCGCAAACTATTTCAGCAGCAGTATATTTAGACAGAAAGACTTCCATCCAGCTTATTAGAAAGCAAGAACTTTCGGTGGTATTAAATTGAGTTTAATCACATTCATGTACTAACAATGACGGTATCGTCGGTATGTAAATTACAGCATTTCAAATTGAAGAATGGCATTGATTACTTGGTCCACAATTTTGTTCTAGCACGTGTTTTGTTTTCCTTTGTCCACAATATGGTTGATGCAAGGACAATGGAAGCATTACAACTCTTGACAGTAGCAACTAGCAACAAAAGGACTTTTGCAATGTCAATGCACAGGGAAAAAAGGTGCTAACATTAACTACGTGATGCGTAGCTTCTAAGGAATGCTTGAATCTACTGGTTTCAAAATTTTCTCATGCATGTGATACTTCTGACAATGGAACAGAATAGTGGAGCTGGAGCAATAACCCTTAAGGGATATCAGCTGATAAAGACATGTCAACAATAACAGCACAGTCTGACTTCCAGTGAGTAACCATCTATTTTTGGACCATTCTTGAAGATTCCTCATGTTTGGACACGGCATGACAAAATCCAAATGACACCTATAAATTTTTATGCTCATAGAAGGACAAATATGAAATGACATAAGCAAAGTATTCTTATTGCATGGGCAAATGGACCCAATCTGAAGTCACTATCACTCAGTATCCAACTATAGTGAATGCCATTTGACTTACCGCTTCACTGCTTTCAGCATTTTGCGCTTTTTCCTGCTTCTTTATCCCAACAAGTGATTTTATCCACTTGGTTGAAATGCCCATAGTAGCCTTTTTTCTTCTAGTTCAACCAGTTTACACCTGTACATCAGAACATCATTCTCAAATGAAGTATAAACTCCTTCCTAATTGAGCAATACAGCGGAAATTTGTGGAGAAAATGCATGAACATTATGAAGAATTTGAGCAATATAATGCATCACTAGTATAAAAATTTTGCAGGCACATTCGGACTTGTGTTTAATTACGAACACAATATCCAAAATGTCTTCTCATAAACTAAGATAAAAAGAAGTAATCACACCATCTTACCAAACCCATTGACTACTCAACTAACTAACAAATTGATCTATCAAACCAGAAAACAGGGGCTGCACATTCGCCCATGCCACCCAGCACAATCTCACACCACCATCTCCCACAGCCGTGCATCAGGTAATGCACATGAACATTGACACCATTTGCTCCGAAACTGCACACATTTTCCACTAAACAGAACCAGAAACGAATCATTTATTATATACTATATAGTAAGGACAGCTTCTGTAACACACTAATACTCCTTGCAAATTTTTGCAGAAACAGAGTGACATTGCTGGACATACACATCAATTTGTTCTGAGATTCCACCGTTTACCATAACCAATAGGTGAAACAAAGTATAGCTGCAATAACATGGCCTCATAGCACTATCTAAGAACGTAAAACGGTTGAACGTGCACACGCATTAGCATCAAATTGCTCTTTTTTAACAGGCAGAACCAAAAGAGGCACACATGCAAGGACAATTCATAAACAGAACCATGCTGAGCTCCAGAATCACATTAGAAATAGCAGCGGTGAGCCACCCTTGTCAAAATTCTTGACGAAAGCATCCAAAACTCATGAGGCGGCACACCAATAGGCTCCAAATTTACACCAATCTTAGAATAATTTAACAAAGAAAGCCCGTAGTCAGGGCATACAGCTCCAAACAGTTGGGTCCCCACAGTCAATTTAACAATCTTGCAAAGGTTGTTGATGGCAAATTAATCTTGCAAACACAAAAAATTATGAACTTTTGAAAATAATCTTGCAAATGTTCTGATCGAAATAAACAGCGCAGAACATAGGCACCAATCATACAAACAGGAAAAAAAAGACACCTTTGCAATCGATTTCTAAAATTCTAAACATTTTGCAGTACACACAAAAAATCACAGCTTTGGAACCCTTGTAGGAAAACTTGCAGAATGTGAGCAAAATCCTACGAGAAGAACCACTAATCGGGCGAATTCTACAGCAACCAACCGAAAGACAGGTAAAATCTTTGGGGGAAATGCGAGCCAAGCGCATGAATTGGGTACAGAACGACGCAATTTTAAGACGCAGCAGGCCAAAAGATGGCTCAGAGCCACTCCAGCTGGCTCCCAAGAACCACAAGAACAAGCTCAGGAAATCATTGGGCTCCCAGAAATTCCTCGAATTTACACGAAACAGAGCCTAAAGAAAGCATCAATTCTTGGGAATCGGAGGGATGAGCTCCACCTGGGCAGAAAGAAGAGACCGCGGAGAGGGGCCAAGATCACCACGGACCAACCCTTCTCTGCGTTTGGGGCTTGGATTTCTGAGTTCAAACTTCTCTCTGATTTTTTTCCCTGCTGTCATGCTGTGCTTCTCCATTCGCTTTCTTTCGTTTATTCTGAAGAATTTCTTTTGGGTACAAAACAAACTGGTTGCTATTGGCAGAGCATCTTTCCGTGCAGGTCCTTGAGATTCTTCTTTTTTTGTCGTGGACGGACCTCAAAGTTTAAAAAAACACACAAGAAAAATAGTAGTTTATGACTAAAATTACACCGTAGCTAACTGAAATTACACTGTAACTGAAGATGGCTTATTTGGTATAATTAAATTTAAAAATATTAAAAATAGAAAAAAATATGTTATCTCATCACGGATAATATAAACGAATACAGAAAAAAGAACCGGTAAAAAAAGCTAAAAACCAAAAGTTCAAAAAAAAGACGAAATTTATGAATAGTGAAAAATAAGCCAGAAGTTAGAAGCTCAAGCCAAAATAAATAGGGCGAAAAATACCATTTAGATTCTCAGGGCACTTATATTATCGGTTGCTGATGGTTTTCAAGGCGTTCATATTATCTGTCGTTGATGATTTTTAAATTTAATTAATAAATAGTAACAGTTTATAGAGAAACTTATAAAAAGATAGTCACGTATGATTTTGGCCGACATAAATGAAGTCACTACAATATCTACTATAGTTATATATGATTTTGATTGATATAAATAAAGTTAATATAATATTTACTATAATCAACTAATATAAAATAATATTTAAAAAATACTCTATTTAAAAGTTAGTAAATTCGAAGAAAGTTACCGAGGGCACAACCAGCGCACTTGGTCAGTTCTCGTGCTTGACAAAACTCAGATTTAACGGACACTTTTTGTTGCTTCCTTCTCACGCTAACGTTTGTTGGATCTGGGTACATTTATAATAGTACAATGGACTAATGTCATACTTGAAGGCTGGAATTAACTTTAGTTTCTAGGCTAGCATCGCAAGAAGCGTGAATTTGGAGTTTGCGCAAAATTTAACCTCTTCACAGTTCACAGGGCACAAGTCAAAAGTTTCTCCACTTTTTTTTTTTTGGGGAAATCGATAGATTTAGGTGACACTCGGTTAGACTAAAATAAATTGGTTTATAATTAAAATTATATTATGGTTAACTAAATTTATATTGTAGCTGATTGAAATTACACTATACCTGATGATGGCTTATTTTGCGTAACTAAAATTAAAAATTTTAAAAATAGAAAAGATGGTTAATCTATCATGGACAATGCAAATAGATACGGAAAAAACCGACAAAATAGCCTAAAAAAGCCAAAAAAATAGGAAAAAAATAAAATTTAAAAATAGCATAAAATAAATTAGAAGTTCAAATTGAAATTAGCGGACCTTAAGCACTTGCCGATGATTACATACAACGATGGGTTCTTAATTTGTCTCATAATAGCATGTAAGAAAGAGGCAGACAGAGGGAGCCCCTTTTACCTTTCAAACCCCCGCATTTTAAACTATTTTCACGAAGCTGGAGCGACGTGGGCCCCACGTCACAGTGTTCTTCACCTTGCACTTTTTCTGAAACAGTCTCCCGGGCGGGCCCGCCAAACAGACGTCCACGAGAGCCAGTCGATGCAAAGTGGGCCCAGGAGAAGCAGCCCATGCCGGTGGGCCCAACCTGCAGCATCCGTCCATAGAAACAACTCGAGCATTTATTCCTCTTCAATTGCAAAGGAGAACTTCTCGACTACTGTACTAACCTTAACCTTTCTCGATTGCTGCGGTTTTTTTGAAGGGCAATTAATTTGGAATGTAAAATTCTTAAAACTTTTGTAGAAATTTAATAGAAAATAGTTTAACTTCCATATGAATTGAGAAGAACTTACGCGTTCCAATAGGGTTTTATTGGTGTCTAGAGCGCATAGAAGTGCTGCTTATGGCTATTCGGTGCTTAATTAGAAGTTTACTGGTGCCAAAGATCACAAGTTCTCTTCATACATAGAAGGTTTTCTTTTATTTTGCGAGAATACATAGAAGGTTTTGTTCTTCCCTATGTTTGCAAGTCCTTGTTGATTTATTTCAGTGACTTTATCGAGGTTGCATACCTCGTAAGCGTAAAATCAAATCGAATTTCGTGTATAGGTGGATATGAACTTGAATCCTCCTAAATTTGGGCAACAGATTTCACATGTATCTGTATGCTGTAGGGGAGTAACTAAAGAGAGTGACCGGCTTGCTGCTACTACCAGTGCCAAATTAAACCTACAAGTTTGAGCATTCATTCGTGTTAACACACAACAAAAAATAGAAGATAAGAAATGTGAGATACAAATTTAATGTGAAAAACTATTGTGAAAAATACCATGAATGCATGAAGGCGGAAATCACTGTATAAAAAATATTTACAATGAGGCTATTGCTCTTCCTATAGAATACATGGTTATATTATAGTGATTACAAAGGTATTTTAGGTAGGAATAGAACTTGTGTTGGAAATGAAAATAAATCGAATAGAATTTGGATTAGAAACTCAACAATCTCCACCTTGAACTGAATTTCATCTTGTAGCCAAAACAAATCAAATATCCTCAAATCATAATCCACTATCAACGATCCTTGTGTGTTAAAACTCTATAGAACTAATCAATGGGTAAAACTAGATTAGTCTTCTCCATATGTTTCTCTTGTGGCGATGAATAACTATAGTGAAGAACTCATCTCATGAACTTTTACATGCTCTACCTAGAACACATGACTCAGTAAACAATACTCATTGAAGAGCAACTTGCATGTGTGATCATCACATATATCAAACTGATTGAAATTACACTATACCTGATGATGGCTTATTTTGCGTAACTAAAATTAAAAATTTTAAAATTAGAAAAGATGGTTAATCCATCATGGACAATGCAAATAGATACGGAAAAAACCGACAAAATAGCCTAAAAAAGCCAAAAAAAATAGGAAAAAAATAAAATTTAAAAATAGCATAAAATAAATTAGAAGTTCAAATTGAAATTAGCGGACCTTAAGCACTTGCCGATGATTACATACAACGATGGGTTCTTAATTTGTCTCATAATAGCATGTAAGAAAGAGGCAGACAGAGGGAGCCCCTTTTACCTTTCAAACCCCCGCATTTTAAACTATTTTCACGAAGCTGGAGCGACGTGGGCCCCACGTCACAGTGTTCTTCACCTTGCACTTTTTCTGAAACAGTCTCCCGGGCGGGCCCGCCAAACAGACGTCCACGAGAGCCAGTCGATGCAAAGTGGGCCCAGGAGAAGCAGCCCATGCCGGTGGGCCCAACCTGCAGCATCCGTCCATAGAAACAACTCGAGCATTTATTCCTCTTCAATTGCAAAGGAGAACTTCTCGACTACTGTACTAACCTTAACCTTTCTGGACTGCTGCGGCTTTTTTGAAGGGCACTTTGGAATGTGAAATTCTTAAAACTTTTGTAGAAATTTAATAGAAAATAGTTTAACTTCCATCGTTGAAATTTAGTCTACGATGCCATGCCTTGATGTTATGTAGGTGACGTCGTGCGATAGCCGCCCCTCGAGGGCAGCAGCTTGATTTAAAACCTGGAGTTATTATACCACTTGTTATAAAATGCATGGTAAAAAATAGAAGATCAAAAGAACGAGAGATACAGATTTAATATAGAAAACTTAAGGAAAAACCACATATGCACGGAGGTGAAAATTACTATATGATGAGATATTTATAATAAAGCTATTGCTCTTTCTATAGACTACATAGGTATATTTATAGTATTTACAAAGACTTTAGATAGGAGTAGAACTCCGTGTTAAAAACAAACACAAATTAAATAGTTCGCCCGTTCATGAATGCTGATATTAGATCGAATTGGAAGAGGTGACAATTCAACCAATCAATGCTTGTGCTGCCCTGATCAATATGGCTTCAGCTTCTGGCTTCAGCTTATTTTTGCACTATTCATAAATTTTGTCTTTTTCTGAACTTTTGACTTTTTTTTGAGTTTTTTTACCGGTTCTTTTTTCCTCGTATTTGTTTACATTATACGTGATGGGCTAATATGTTTTTTCTACTTTTAAATTTTTTTAAATTTAATTATGGTAAATAAGCCTCTGTCAGCTATAGTGCTTTTTTCAGCCAGCTATAGTGTTTTCAGCCATAAGCCATGAGGCTTTCAGCCGAACCGATCACCACCATAGTATACTCATCATCTATATAAGCGATCCCTTAAATTTGTAAGGTACCGTATGTGGTCTCCGTTCCTGATCATGGCAGCCCGTATACTTCTTATCCTGTTCCATTCATTCTGCAAAGCACATTTAGGTCTCAGATGCAAATACGCAATTAACACTCCCATGGAGGCCTACTTAATTGAGTTTGCGTTACTTAGTATTTGTTTGCAGCAGAAAGGAAGGACGATACATTTCATTATTTTTTATTTTCTAAGAGAGAGAGAAAATAATGCCAACCTTTAAACAAATTCATACGGTGTTATTGTTTCTGTTAATCTGTCTCCATCACTGTACTACTAAGTGACAAACATCTTCTCTAATCGCGCATTGCATGCATGCACGTGAGAACAAAAGCAACATCGAGGGATATGATTGCCAATCAACAACAACGGTTCATTTAGTTTCTGGTATATATGTATGCTTGTTCAGTGAAAAAACATATGTTCGTATTTCGTAAGATCTTACGCTTTTATAAAAGTTTTTGATATGTATAAATAATGCATATATATGTATGTGCATATGGATGGTATGAATAAGATGTGAGTTAAGTATGCGTTCGTCTTGTGACCTCTCGAAAGAGTAAAGCTAGCTGATTCAGGTATGCATACTATTCAGTGTACATACATCAACTCGAACTTGGTAACGGTTCATCAGGAGATATTTCAGATGATGAAGTTAGTAGATTTTGACTGATTACAAGCTGAAGTTCTCTCGCATGATCATCTGAATTTCTTTTTTCCATGGTTTGAGGAGAGATGAAATATGCGTGTCGAGACTGTCTGACGTGCCCCCGACATCAGGACCAGACTGTTTAGTTGCAAAGGGGTAGTAAACTGTACTAGTACTATTACCTCTCGTCAGAAATGGAAGCCTCGTCCAGTTCATAGCTCTGCAACATAATGCAGTGGCGCTGTTGTACTTGTTCTACCCATCTACCCTCTTCCCTCGAAACACAGGACCAGAAGAACGAATTATTGCAGTCGGTAATGGTACTCACTGCTCTAGAAGTTTCTTCTGCGTAAAAGATAAAACTGTAAAAATTCAGAGCTAAAATTTTTCCTTTGACAACACTTCATACACTAACAATCAGCTCAAGCCTATCAACCAAGTGGTTGATTAATAACTTACTTGATTTGTCGTAAGGGTATGTATAATGGTTCAAACAATTGTTGTCTATAATATTATTCTATATCATTTATAGATAGTATTAAAGACATTGTCTATAATAGATCGTTTGTAAGTTGTCTATAATGAATTATCTATAAAATATAAGTAACATTGATACAATAACACAAAATCCGTCTATAGCAAACTATTTTTTCGCGTTTCAATTGTCTATAAAATTACAGTCGACCTCATTCTCTCTTCTTTTCTTTTTTATCCAACTCAGTAAAATTTCTATGTAACATCTCTTATAGATAATTTATATCACCCTATTATACATGCTCTAATCATGCATGCATACAACAACTGGTTGAGAACTGACTTGTTTGTCTTAATCTATCACACCTTGTTTGTAGCCAGGCCAGTAGTAAGGATAACTCATACAGCTAACAAGCCATCTCAGCAAACAACTCAAACTTTGCGAATTGCAAACAGCTACTCCTTTGAGGAAAAAAAGAAATGCAGCATTCTCGCCCAAAAAATAAAGTGCACCAAGAGGATGAAATCAACGTACCCGTAATTCTATATGGGTGTGTTTGGTTCGTGGATGGAGGTTGTATCGTATATCCTAACTGAGTGGATGCAGGCTGGGTGGAATCGTATTTCAGAAAAAGAAGATGTTTGGTGAGGTTGCATGAGCGGATGCAAAAAAACTGAGATGCTGTTTGGTTGTCTGTATGAGCGGATGCAGTCTACCAAACCTGAGAGGCTGACACGTGGGACCGCATAAGATACATTGCATCAACCCATCTAGGATGGCAAGTGAAGCTCATTTTGAGCGTATCCACCCATCTAGAATGAGGGCGTATTTTTGCATCCGCTCATGCAGGCTGCATCCACTCATACAGGCAACCAAACAGGCTCTTTCTCAGATTATACGGATCCACTCAGCCAGGACGAAGGAGATTCAGGCAACCAAACACACTCTATATGTGCGCTAAGGGTCGCACCCGTATATGTTAGGAATTTTTTCTAAATAACCCTTTGTTTATTAAAACGACAAAAGGCAAATACCCTAAAAAAGCTACAGAAATAATACCGCATCGCTAATTGATTTGGTGATAGGCTAACGCGGCAGATTGGCGACATGAGCATGTTGCCAAGGTATTATTTTTGTATTTTTTTATAAGGCATTCGGTTTTGTCATATTAATGAATAAATTGGTTATTTGGGGAAAAAATCTATGGTAGTGCTCAATGTAGCTTCTAGCTGAAAAAGCATTTATAGCGGCTGAAAATATACTATAACAAATGTTAGCTTTTTCTGAGTAATTAAATTTGAAAAAATAAAAAAGTTATATATGGACAATGCAAAGAAATAAGGGGAAAAAAGCAAAAAAGACCAAAAAAACCAAAAAGATAAAATTAAAAAGTCGACGTGTTTCAGAAGCCAAAAGCAGAAGTTGTTTGGAGCGAGCCATATGTTAGTGCGTAGTAGTCATGGCCTGTTGGACTGCAGGTGAGGAACAATCCCCAGGGCAGTGTAGCCTAACCACCAGCTAAGGCTCATCTCTGCCACTGACATGTCGGTTGTAGCCTAAGCCCCAAGGTAAAGCAGCACAAGCCCAAATTTTCCAATAAAGAACGTATTGCTTTTACACCTGATTGATCCCGGTCGTTCATTTCTGATCAGTCCGACTCGGGCTCGTGCATCTCCGGCGATCCTAGGCCATGCCATGCGTATACAACGCAAGCTCTATGATCTCCCGCGCCGCCGCGCGCACGAACCAAACACACGCCAAGCAAGCCAGTGATCTCCGATGACCACCATTGTCTCGATCGGAGCTTGTGTACTAACCGGTCGACGACGTGCTCCGATGGGATGTCGCACTTGGGTGGCAGCACGTACTACGTGGTCCGCAGACGACATCAGGCGCGCCTACCACCGCGCTGTCATCACACGCCACACGGACAAGGGCGGCGACCCAGAGGCGTTCAAGGAGCTCGCGCGCGCACACGTACCAGGTCCTGGCCGACCCTGCGCAGCACGCGCTCTACGATGGGGATGACGTCGAGGAGGGGTTGGCCAAGAGCACGGCGGGAGGAGGAGGCGGAGGAAGGGCTCAGGGGCAAAGCCAGCAAATCTTGGGAAACCGGGCAGATGGGTTGGCCGGTTGGGTGATACAAGGTAGCTTGCCTAGGAATCGCTGATCGGACGACGATAAGGGTATACGAAGGTTCAATGGTTGCTCTCCGGTGAGCCCTGGCAGCTGCCTAGGGTCGTCGGAGCGGCTCTGCCCCTGGAAGGCCTCCTGCTCCTCCCCCGCCCGTGGTTTCGGGAAGGACCAGTGGACAGGCTGCGGCACTGATGGCAATGCCTTTACCAACACCGCACGCGATGAGGCCCTAATGGTGTTGCTTTTCCAAAGAAGGATGGTTAGGCGTGGCTCGAATGCCAACGCGAGGGATGCACCCGCTTTACAACATGTCCCTCCAACAGGAGCTCAGCAACAATGGTGTCACCAGGAAAGGCCAGGACATCATGTGCCTACTCCACATCTCCCTCTAAGAGCCCTGCAGTCAGAGATAGAGAGCCAGGATTATGCCATAAGGAGGGCCAAGAGCTCGAGGAGAGACATGAATTTATTATCATCCTATCTAAGCTACTTATAAAAAAAATAGAAGTTTTATTGTGAGAATTTTTTATATAAAAAAGCAATAGAACACAATTAATGATCATCATGGATGATAATTTGAGTTTAGTGTAGTTTGGCACATATCCATGCTTCACTGAGCCATAGAAGGTGCGATAGAAGCCAAATATGAGGAAGAAGCAGGGGCGGAGCCATCGAACGGGCTTCATCAGGCTTTAGCCCACCCTTCGGCCAGCCCCGAACACCCCCCAAGCCAGGTCGGCTCTTCATCCTGACATCCACCCTAGGGCCCAGGCGAACTAGACGGGAGATGACGCAACCAACCACCATGACACCATGCATAGAGACCACAGTCCACATATGTGCACACGCCATGGCACACACAGGTGCGCACGCACCTGACCTAGTGGCTGGTGGCAGCAGTGGCGTGCGGCGCCCGAAGGAGAGCAGTGCCCAGCAGCACTTTGTCGCACTAGCTAAGCAGATCCGGGTGGCAACGTGCAAATTTGGGTAGGCTGGCGGTGCCCTAGCAGTCACACCTTGAAAGCAGGAGAGGAGACATGACGGCGCAGACTCTAACTAGGGAAAAAAAAATTGATCAGACAGAAGAGAGATCAATTAACAGACCTTGAAACAACAAGAAAATTGACCACCATTAGTCTGATGTACTGAAATTCATACCGAAGCATGATTACCAGCAAAAGAAGTACCGTGACTCCACGTGAGATGGTGAAATAATGAGCTTTTTTTCTTCTTCTTCGGCTTCTCTCAAAACCAAAACAAACGGGACAGTTTTTTTCGAACGGTTTCTCAAAACTATTTCTTCAAATGATTTCTTGAGCACAAAATTATGTGTGCTGTCTGCGTCAGTGTTTCTGTAGTCTGTTTGTCTTCACAAAAAGTACATATAAAAGTTATTAATTATAGCTAAAAACTATCAACCGTAATTTAAAAGAACAGAGTAAATGGATAGGCCATATCAAATGATGGTTGGTTCTGATACTTTTGATAGTAAGGTGAATAATGGGCTACTTTAGCACAACTGAAATGTGCTAAAGGCTTTATCAGTTATTGGCTCAATTCTTCAAGGGGGAAAATTCAGGTCTCAGTCTCAGCAGTTGTGCAGCTTTTCGCGTGCCTTAATCCTGATCGCTTACACAGTTACACTCGATCGAACGGTTGGAATTAAGGATAGAAACGGACATGATTGAATGGTCTCAAATACGAATACGAATCTATATTTTTAAAATAAATATGAATATGAATTCAAATATTCTCAAATACGGATACGAATGTTCTTGAATACAAATACAAATATTTTTGAATACAGATTTTGCTTACCACATTCGCGTTTTCTCGAATACGAATATCGGATAAAACGGATTCCTAGCGGTTTTGCCGATTTTTCACCGATTTTGACCGGTTACCGGTTTTAAACTGGCTAAATTCAAAGTTTGAATCATAAAATTCGTCTGGGTTTTTTCCGGGTTCTGGAAATGGATCGAATATGAACCGAATAGTCTACGGATACGAATATTCTGAAATACGGATACAAATATTTTTGAATACGAATATGATTTTTTTCGAATACGGATTTTGCTTACCACATTCGTATTTTCTCAGATACAAATATCGGATAAAATGAATTATCCGTTACCGTTTACCACCCCTAGTTGGAATGGACCAAAAACATTTGTTTTCACAAAACTCCTGGGTAAGTTCAATTTGAACATTCACAGCACCCCGCTCTCCCGAGTCCACTCCTCACCCGAAACCAAACCCGCTCTCCGGCGGCTCGGCGGCGTCGCGTCCGTGCGCCCTCCGGCGACCTCGGCCGCCGCCACTCGTCTTCTTCCCCATCTCCCTCCACAACTCTCGCTTTCTGCTGTGGCCTCTCCACCATGGCCGGAGGCGGCGGCGGCGAGAGCCAGTTCTGCTCGGGTGGTTCTTCTTCCAGTACACGTTAATCTCCACAAGCTCGGCCTCATGCGCCGCCGCCTCCGTCGCCTGGGTGAACCCTACACCCACTTCCCGGTAAGTGCACCTCTCCCATCCCTAACACCAAAAAATCTTACAACTCTGACTAGAGATCAAATGCTCGGCAAACGAAAAAATGATAGTGTAGATAGTCAAGATCTTCACAAGGGACTCCTCTGGGGTCTGACCCCACTGAGAAGAAATGGGGACTGTGTTTGGATTGCCTCCACGTCACACGCACACGAATCCTCACGCGAAGCCCATCTCCACCCAAAGCGAGCACGCGCGGGCTTGGCCGTCGGCGGCACAGCGACGTCGGCCATGGCGGGTTCGAGGTTGGGAGGTGGCGGCGCGGGCGGAGTGGGAGGAGGGGATGGGGGGAAAGAGGAAGGAAGGAATGGGGATGGCCTGCGCGTGCTCGCTTTGGGTGGAGATGGGCTTCGCGTGAGGATTCGTGCGCGCGCGACGTGGAGGGCCATTCAAACATAGTCCCCATTTTCTTTCAATGGGATCAGACCCCAGAGGAGTCCCCTCCAGATCTTCATTATTTTTTTAAAAAAAGATGGTCAAGATCTTCATTATTTAAAAAAGATAGTCAAGATCTTCATTATTTAAAAAAAGATAGTCAAGATCTTCATTATTTTTAAAAAAAGATAGTCAAGATCTTCATTTATTTACATATCACATGATGAAACCCCTTTTAACTAGCAAATCTTACAATAAGAACATTTGGATTCATTGAAGTTTGTCTGATCTAACAAGCGTCGACCTTATAATATTTAATCCATTATCGTGTTGTTTCCTCTGAATACCGTATGTAGTTATCTCTTACCATTAACAGCTCTTTGATAACATCTTTGATGCCCATTCTTATTCTTGGTGACTCCTCCGTGCGTTGCAACCCAACTCGAAAGACTGTCACTATGCTCTCTTGCAGCTTTTTATCCTCAAATTCCCTGCTTAAACTATCACCATTTCTTGCTTTGCATTGTTCGGGCTGCAACATTGTTGGGTCAACAACTTCGGTAACTTTATCTGGATAATTCGTCGCAGCATAGACTTGGAGAGTATGGCTTCCTTGGAACATACCATCTGTTGGCCTCTTCCCGGTAAACATCTCAAGCAAGAGAACTCCGTAGCTGTACACATCACCGTCAACAGAAACTTCACCACCCATCCCATATTCTACAAATTACAAGCAATATAACACAACTTAGCATATAAATATATGGATGGAAGAACGTTTTGGAAAAAAAAAAGGGAAAGCAAACATCAAAGTACATATACCTGGAGCAATATATCCGATGGATCCTCTAATTCCAAGAGATGTACCACTACTTGGATCTTCTGTTGAAGTGCTGGCCACCTTGTTAATAAATCGTGCTAGCCCAAAATCCCCTACATGCGCGACCATGTCATTGTCTAGAAGAACATTGCTTGGCTTCAAATCGCAATGGACAATAGGCGCTTGACCATGGTGGTGCAGATAATCAAGAGCTTGGGCAACGTCAAGTGCAATGTTCACCCTCTGCAGCATGGTCAACCTCTTTGGTGCATCATTCTCTTCGATGGAACTTCCATGTAGCCAACTGTCAAGGTCCCCATTGGGCATGAACTTGTAAGAGTATACAATGCTTGCCATGAGATGTATTGCATACAGGCCATAAATAGGCAACGGTACAAGAGTGTTTACAGGAAGGAAGGTAAACTAGTGCTAACCAACAATGCTACAATGGAGGAAAGTAGTTGAAGTGCTGGACGTGCAGTCACAGGAGAATCGGTCTTCCAACAGCCCCCCTCAGTCTGGACCGGGAAGAATGTGCAGACTGGACCGGAAGTCGCTGAAGACAGGAGCTGGCAAGCCTTTTGTGAAAATATCAGCGAACTGAGATGCTGACGGAACGTGCAGCACCTTGATCTCACCAAGAGCAACTTTGTCCCGGACGAAATGCAGATCGATTTCAATGTGTTTTGTGCGTTGATGAAGAACTGGATTGTTGGATAAATACATTGCACTCACATTATCGCAATACACAACGCTGGATCGAGTAGGAGCATGATGCAATTCGTGAAGGAGCTGACGAAGCCAGCAGAGTTCGGCAACGGCATTGGCGACACCTCTGTATTCAGCCTCAGCACTCGATCTGGAGACAGTAGACTGCCGCTTTGCTGACCAAGAAACCAGGTTAGGCCCGAGGAACACACAGTATCCGGAAGTCGACTTTCTGGTGTCGGGACAGCCTGCCCAATCGGCATCACTGAAAGCCACAAGCTCGCGGTCAGAGGAGCGAAGAAGATGCAGACCAAAATCAGCCGTGCCTTTGACATACCGAAGCACACGCTTGAGAAGCTGCAAGTGAGGTACCCGAGGATTGTGCATGAACAGACACAGTTGCTGAACGGCATAACTAATATCAGGGCGAGTGATTGTTAAGTATTGTAATGCCCCGGCAAGACTTCTATATTCCGTCGGATTGGTGACAGGTAAACCTTCATTGGCAGAAACCTTGCTCTTGGTGTCAACTGGCGTGAGACAAGGATTGCAATGGAGCATGTCGGCCCGCTCAAGAAGATCATGAGCATATTGCGCTTGAGAGAGGAAGAGGCCATTGTTTTGCTGGGTCACAGAAATGCCAAGGAAATGCTGCAAAGGACCAAGGTCGGTCATGGCAAACTCACCATTGAGTTTCCGAATGGTCTGCCGGAGGAAAGCATCACTGTTGGCCGTCAGGATTATGCCGTCTACATAAAGGAGAATGTAAGCTGTAGTAGACCCTTTGTGAAGAACAAACAGGGAATTATCTGACCGAGAAGCCTGAAATCCAAGAGAAATCAAGAAGGCCTTGAACCGGAGGAACCAAGTCCGAGGAGCTTGGCGCAAGCCATACAGAGACTTGTTAAGTTTGCAGACAAGGTCAGGCCGAGTGTCATCAAGGAATCCAGACGGTTGTTGAGAGTAGACTGTCTCCGAGAGATCGCCATGAAGGAAGGCGTTTTTCACATCCATTTGGTGGATAGGCCAGGAAGAGGATGCAGCAATACTCAGAACCACACGGATTGTAGTTGGCTTGATCACCGGACTGAATGTTTCGCCAAAATCAACACCGGGCTGCTGTGTAAATCCTCGAACCACCCATCTGGCTTTGTAGCGTGCAAACGAGCCATCAGAATGAAATTTGTGCCGGAATATCCACTTGCCGGAGACAATGTTAACACCTGCAGGTTTAGGCACCAAACACCACGTATTGTTCCTCTTCAAGGCAGTGATTTCCTCTAACATTGCATTGTACCAATTAGGGTCCTTAAGAGCAGTTCGATAGTTGGAGGGAATAGGAGAAAGTGAGGTGGTGGTGACGGAAAGATCAAAATGTTTCTTGGGTTGGTAAATGCCATCCTTGGCTCTAGTAACCATGTGATGGCGCACAGGAGCCGGATGGGAGGATGAACCAGGGTTGGTGTCAAGGGAAGATGACGAAGGCCGAGGAATAGGTGCAGGAAGCGGTCCGAGCAATGATCGGGAGACAGTAGGCAGCTCAGAGGGATGGTTCTGGGAAGCTGGATCGAAAGGGGAGACTGGGTGTGGCAGATCGCCAGGCTGTCGGCGGAGCTGCACCAGATCCCAGGCTTCGGCACTTGAATCAGAATTGGGATGTGGTGAGGGGTGTTGGTTGGGAGCTGCGAAAGGGAAATGTGTCTCATCAAAGATAACATGGCGAGACGTGATAACCTTGCGAGTGTTGAGATCCATGCATCGGTAGCCCTTTTGTTCCGGAGGATATCCAAGAAAAATGCAAGGAACCGAACGGGGAGCTAGTTTGTTGGCAGCAGTAGCAGTTATGTTAGGGTAACACAAGCAGCCAAAGGTGCGTAAATGAGTGTAAGCGGGTGCCTGGCCAAATAGAGTCTCATAAGGCGTGAGGAGCTGCAGTGGTTTGGAGGGACGTATGTTAAGGAGGTAAGTGGCTGTGCGGAGAGCCTCGACCCAAAAGGAAGAAGGAAGATGAGCTTGGAATAAGAGAGTGCGCAGGACATCGTTTGTGGTTCGGATGGCACGCTCCGCCTTACCGTTCTGAGAAGAAGTGTGAGGGCAAGAGAGACGAAAAAGGATACCATGATTGGCAAAGAAGGTGCGGAGGGATTGGTTGTCAAATTCCCCTCCGTTGTCACATTGCACAGTTTGAATGGAGAGATGAAATTGGTTAAGAATCATGGTATAGAATTGAGGAAGAACAGTGGAAACTTCATGTTTATGACGGAGAGGGAAAGTCCACATGTAATGTGTAAAGTCATCCACAACAATGAGATAGTATTTGAAGCCAGTGAAGCTTTGCACGGGTGCAGTCCATAAGTCACAGTGAACAATTTGAAACGGAAAATATGTAAGTTGTTGAGAGGAAACAAATGGAAGGCGGACATGGCGCCCTTTCTGGCATGCATCACAAACAGATGACATGCGAGTCTTATTGGTACATGGAAGTGAAAATGATGAAACCAAACGATCTAAAGACTGCCGCCCAGGATGACCGAGCCGCCGATGCCACACATCAATGGAAGAAGCTTGGAGAGCCAGTGGTGGAGAAGCGTCATTGGAGCCACGGAATGGATACAAGTCACCCTGGCTATTGGACCTCATGATTTGAGTCTTGCTGCGAAGATCCTTCACAGAGAAACCGTTAGGATCAAACTCGATTGAACAATTGTTGTCTTTGGTAAACTTGCGGACAGAAATTAGATTCTTAACTAGAGAAGGAGTATGTAGGACATGAGGAAGAAGAAATTGAGTAGAGGGTGTGGACAGGGACAGAGAACCTGTGCCGAGAATTGGAATGAAGGACCCATTGCCTACAATTACATGAGAGGAATCGTGCAAAGAAGAAGGACAATAAGTGGGCAAGTTACCTGCATCGCCGGTCATGTGCGAGGAAGCTCCGGTGTCCATGTACCAGTCAGTATGGCCGGATGGCTGCTGCGACTGGAGAGACATGGTGTTGAGGGCATGAAGAAGACCATTGACATCCCAGGAAGGAGCTTGCAGTGGTGCCGAAGAGGTAGACGGAAGCTGAACGGAGTATGCGTGCCCCGGACCAGACGGTGGTCGTGCGCCAAGCACGCCTGGGCCGGTGGTACCAGTCCATGGTGCACGCCATTGTCCGGGGGGAGAGGCGTTCCATGGTGGGTAGGGCACCATCCACGGAGGCAGCTGCTGTTGTTGTTGACGACCACGGCCACCGCCGTTGCGACCACCGCGGCCGCGACCGCGACCACGGAAGCCGCGCGTGCGCCCCCCTGAGTTGTTGCTGTAGTTGGTGTGAGGGACGGAGTCCGGAGCCTCGGAGCATGGAGAAGGTGCATCAGAGCCGGATCCAGAGCCGCCGGCAACCAAGGCGGTCTCGGACGATGCCGGCTTCTCGTTCTCCTTGGATTGCTCCTCCACCAGAAGGTAATCACGGGCCTGCATGAACGTGGGGAAGGTTGGCAGCATCGGCATGATCGATTTGAGGACGTGGAACTTCGGATTGAGGCCGCGGATCAAGTGATGCACCAACGCGCGTTCGCGCACTGGCTGGTCGCAGTCAGCCAGGGCGTCCGCGATCGTCTTCAGCTTATGGCAGTATGCAGCAACAGAAAGATCTCCTTGAATGAGATTGTGGAGCTCAGACTCAAGATGAACAGCGCGAGATGGTTTGTTGGAGCAGAAGACAGAACGGAGCTTCTGCCAGACGCCATATGCAGTGGCGTTGTCCTCCATCACCATGTCGGTGAGACTTGCGTCGATTGTGGCATAGATCCACATGAGAACCTGGAGATTCTCAGTAGCCCAGTTGGGGTCGTCGTGGGCAGGTTCCATGTCTTCAACATGGGAGCGCAAGTGGAATCTGCCGAGAACGACGAGCATGAGATTTCGCCATTTGCGATAATTGTTGGACTCCATGGAGAGGGTGTAGGGAATGAACGCTTTGATGTTGACACTGGAAACAGCCTGGGACAGTGTGGGGGTTGTAGCAGATGGTGAGGGGGAGTTGGTGGACGGACTCGAGTGACTGTCCATGGCAGAGGCAGTGGAGTCACCGACGGCGGGTTCAGGTTCAGCCATGGCGACAGGAGGGAGAAAGAGGAAGGGAAGGTGGGCGCGAGAGAATAGGATCGGGCCTAGACGTCTGATACCATGTAAGAGTATACAATGCTTGCCATGAGATGTATTGCATACAGGCCATAAATAGGCAACGGTACAAGAGTGTTTACAGGAAGGAAGGTAAACTAGTGCTAACCAACAATGCTACAATGGAGGAAAGTAGTTGGTTGTGTGATAAATCTAAGCTGGCAATGCGGCCCAACCTTTTGAAACTTGCAGGTATGGATCCCTGCAAGTTATTGTCAGAAAGTTTAAGATAAGAAAGGCGTGTGAGGTTACCAATTGTAGGAGGAATTTGTCCATAAATGTCGTTCCCAGATAATTCTAGGCCTTCAAGGTTGTGAAGCTCCCCAATTGTTTGTGGTATGGTGCCAGTTAGGAAGTTGCCACTGATTTGGAACGAAGAAAGTTTCACAAGCTTTGCAATATCTGGAGAAATTTCCCCGTAGATGCTGTTGTATGACAGATACATCATCTTAATTGAAGAGAGATTGGCAATGGAGGGTGGAAATGGACCTTGGAAACGCTTAGACGAGAGAGCTAGGGCAAAAAGCTTAGTGCAGTTAGCTAACGATGCCAGTAGATCCCAATCCTTTTCCCACTTTGCTTCTAGTAATTGGTTTTTCTCCAATGCCAACACCTCAAGATTTCTCAAGTAACCAATGCTCAATGGCACAGATCCTTGGAGCTGATTGTTGGCAAGTTCAAGCTGTTAGACTAGTTCTTTAGGATCTCCTAGGTTAGATCTAGCGGGGTCTTTTCTCTTCTAGGGTTCGAGTTCTTGAGGGATACCGAGAGGGAGTGGGGTACCAACCTTCCGACGGCGTAGAGGAGGAGGAAGCCATCTCGGGTTCGGCGGTGAAGATCTGCGCACGGGCAGCGACGGTCGGGGAAGAGGTGCTGGGCTCCTCTGCGGCGTGTCCCGGGCGGCGGCGTCTCCCTGGCGGCGGTGAACGGCGCCGGTGGTGCTTCCCGTCGGCTCAGCGCCCCCTTTTACAGATCGGGTCTAGGGTTTTGTCGGTGGGGTGACGGCGGCGCGGTCAACCTCGTGATGCGTGCCGCCCGGCCCCCACCTCTGTATTTATGGCGCTGGCGACAGGGGCCCACCAGCCAAACGGGCTGGGCGCCCCCGATCAGGGCGCGGTCAAGGTCTGGGCTTTGGCCGTTGGGCCAAAGCCCTGAGATCACTCTAACATTCTCCCCCTTGATCTCAGTCTATACTTTATCTTTTAATTACTTTTGACTTTACACATTCCATCACAGATTAGTGCATAGAACATGTCTCATCGTCACGGTCAATCGCCGATAGATTCAACAGTTACAATACACCTCTCTGTTCTGAAACAGTTACTTTAATCTTTGGGCCATCTTTTAGTCCAGGAATCATAGGCTTTCCCTTAAACCCATGCCGGCTACATGTTCTCTGAACACGTTGGGTGGTAAGCCTTTAGTAAGCGGATCCGCTAGCATCTTTGCGGTACTTATGTGCTCAAGACTTATAATTTGATCCCGAACTTTATCTTTCACAACATAGTACTTTATGTCAATGTGTTTGGCAGCACCACTTGACTTATTGTTGTGGGCATACGTTACTGCGGGTTCATTATCGCAGTACAACTTAAGTGGTCTATTGATGTCGTCAACCACTTTTAAACCGGGTATGAACTTCTTTAGCCAGTTCACCTGCCCCGTAGCCTCATAACATGCTACAAACTCGGCATACATTGTGGATGATGTAGTGACGGTTTGCTTTGAGCTTTTCCACGATATAGCTCCTCCAGCGAGAGTGAATACATATCCGGATGTAGACTTTCTATCATCTCCCGCAAAATCAGAATCTGTATACCCCACTATATGGAGTAAATCTGATCTTCTGTATGTCATCATGAGGCCTTTTGTTCCTTGCAAATAACGCAAGACTTTCTTTATCAATTTCCAATGTTCTATTCCAGGATTGCTCTGGAATCTGCCAAGTAACCCGGTAACAAATGCTAAGTCAGGGCGTGTGCACACTTGAGCATACTGTAAGCTTCCGACAGCTGAAGCATATGGAACCGCTTTCATTTGATCGATCTCATACTGGTTCCTGGGGCATTGAAAATCCCCATATCTGTCGCCCTTGACTATAGGTGCAGGTGATGGACTACATTTATGCATACCAAATTTCTTTAAGACTTTCTCTATGTATGCCTTTTGTGACAGTCCCAATACCCCTTTGTTTCTATCTCGGTGAATTTCGATCCCTAGAACGAATGAAGCTTCACCAAGATCTTTCATATCGAAGTTTGAGGACAAAAACTTCTTTGTCTCCAGTAGCAGACTAACATCACTACTAGCTAGCAGGATATCATCCACATACAGGATTAGAAAGATAAACTTCCCATCTTTAAACTTTGCATAAACACAGTTGTCCTCTACATTCTCTTTAAACCCAAATTTTCTTATTGTACTGTCAAACTTCAAGTACCACTGTCTTGAAGCTTGCTTTAACCCATAAATCGATTTCTTTAGGCGGCATCCCATTCTTTCATTTCCTTCCACGACAAAACCTTTCGGTTGTGCCATGTAAACATTTTCCTCCAAATCCCCATTAAGAAATGCCGTCTTTACATCCATCTGATGTAACTCTAAATCATAATGTGCTACTAATGCCATTATGATTCTGAAGGAATCTTTACATGAGACTGGAGAAAATGTCTCATTGTAATCAATCCCTTCTCTTTGCGTAAAGCCTTTTGCCACAAGTCGCGCTTTATGTCTTTCTACATTCCCTTGGGAGTCATGTTTAGTCTTGTAGACCCATTTACAGCCTACTGTTTTGGCTCCTTTAGGAATAATTTCCAAGTCCCAGACTTTATTAGTCTTCATGGACCTCATTTCCTCTTCCATGGCCTCAAGCCATTTTGAGGAATTTTCGCTTCTCATGGCTTCTTCAAATGAGGTGGGATCATCCTCCATTTGAAATTTCTCTGTATTATAAATCTGATAATCATCAGAAATAGCTGATCTTCTTACTCTTTGAGACCTCCTCGGGGCCTCCTCATTTGGTACATCTACTGTTTGAGGCTGCTGTTGCTCCCCCTCATCTATGGCAATAGGTTCTATATGATCCTGAAGAACAGGTTCTTCATTCTCATTTATTGTTGCCACGGGAGGAACAATAACAGGTGCTGGCACCACAGTGTCTTGCACCGTCGGTGCAGCGACAGCAGGTAGTGTGAAGAATGGCTCTTGAATCATCGGAGTGGGCGCAAACACCCGCTTCTCTTCAAGGTCAATCTCTCGAGCTACCATGCTCCCCCTCATCATTTCATCCTCTAAGAAGACAGCATGTCTCGTTTCTACAAACTTTGTGTATCTGTCTGGACAGTAGAAACGATAACCTTTTGACTTTTCAGGGTAGCCAATGAAATGGCAACTTACTGTTTTGGGATCAAGTTTCCCAAGGTTTGGGTTAAATACTTTAGCCTCAGCAGGACTCCCCCACACACGTAAGTGCTTTAGTGAGGGAACTCTTCCTGTCCACAACTCGTACGGTGTTTTGGGCACCGACTTACTAGGCACTCTGTTGAGAATATGAATGGCGGTTTTCAACGCCTCCATCCATAAACTCAATGGGAGTGTGGAATAGCTCATCATACTTCGCACCATATCCATCAGGGTACGGTTGCGTCTTTCAGCTACTCCATTTTGCTGAGGTTCGCCCGGCATAGAATACTGGGCCACTATTCCATTTTCCTGTAAAAACCTCGCAAAAGGTCCAGGAACTTGTCCATATGGGGTATGTCGACCGTAGTACTCCCCCCCACGATCTGATCGGACTATCTTAATCTTTAAATCGTGTTGGTTTTCAATTTCAGCCTTAAATATCTTGAATTTATCCAAGGCTTCATTTCTTTCTTTAATTGGATAAATATATCCATAACGGGAGTAATCATCTGTGAATGTTATGAACGAGTCATATCCATCCACACTTTTCACAGGAAAAGGACCACAAATATCTGTGTGAATAATTTGTAGAACTCCTGTGCTTCTTTTAGCGTCTTTTTTAATTTTCTTTACATATTTTCCTTTAATGCATTCTCTGCATTGTTCTAAGTCTAAGAACTCTAATGGAGGAAGAATATCATTCTTTACTAGTCTTTCTATTCTCCCCCTCGAAATATGGCCTAAACGACAGTGCCATAATTTCGACGACTCATCTAGAGTTCTCTTTCGTTTTCTGTTTACATTCGTAGACGAGGATTCAATCACTTTCTCGCACGCAACGTTCTCATTATCGCATACGACATTCACATCATTACACAATGATAACAAATAAAGCTCATTCTGTAATATGGCAATACCAACACATTCTTTATTAAACATTATTTCGCACTTGCCATTTCCAAAATTGCAATCATAACCATCTTTGTCCAAATTTGACACACTAATCAAATTCCTCTGTAAAGAGGGTACAAAAAGGACATCTCTAAGTAGAAGAGTGGAGCCATTAGCTAATTCTAATGAGAGATCGCCAACGGCTTCAACTTCAGCTTCGACTCCATTTGCGACTTTAACGCATCTTTCTTTTCTTTGCGTAGTCCTCGTCGAACGGAATCCCTGTAAAGAATTAGCAACATGAACAGTTGCTCCTGAGTCAATCCACCAAGTGGATTTCGAATATTTCACATACAGGCATTCATTAATAAAGGTAATAATGTTCTCACCTTTCTTAGCCATTATCATCTTTAAATAGTCAGGACAATCCTTCTTGTAGTGTCCCGTCTTCTTGCAGTGAAGGCACTGGTCTTTGTCTACAGCAAATTTGTTCTGTTGAGGCTGATGTACAGAGGCTTTGCCTCAGTGGGACGTGCTGTAGTGAGGACCCAGTCCACCTCAGCCAAGATAAAAGCTAAATCTAACTTTTTCTTCCACTCTCCATAATTATCACCTTTGAGAGTGGGGATTTCTCTAATACAACTCATTAAGTTGTATCCTCCTGAAAAAATATTTCAAATGCAGTGAGAACGTAACATCAAAATTATATGTCTTATTTCCAACGTTGGTCAAAAATACGACATACAATTTAAAAAACAATTCTATCATACATTAAATCTATATCACCGTTGGGCAGAAATAGAATTAATGCATGAAATCAACATTAAAAATTTATAATACTGTTATTAACAACGTTGGTCAGAAAATAACAATATCATAAATCTCTGGAAATTTTTATCTATTTTTCCAAAATTAAATTCTCCCGTTGGTTCGAATTTAATAATGAAAAACAATCAATATTAACTTTTGCAGCGGAAACTGTAATTATTCTAAAAATAATTCAATATTCAGAAGCATTATACTGTAAACATCAATCTCTGGGAAAAATTAACACGTTGGTGCAAAAATTACAGAGATATTGGTGCAAATTTCATTAAAATACACTCAAAAATGCTTCTGAAATTAAATAAAATTCATTTTTCGGGCTTTACTGTTCATCCGGCCAATTTGGCCCACTCCTCGCGGCCGCGGCCCACGGCGGCCCACTCACGCGGCCCGCATAGCCGGCCTCACGCGCGCGCGCGGCCTCTTTCGCGCGCCTCACGCGCCTGGCCTGCCTCGTGCGCTCGTCTCAGCCGTCCACGCGCGATCCAACGGCCGGATCCTCGCGCTGCCGCGGCCTTCGGCGGACCGCTCCGCGTCGGCGCGATCCGAGCCGTCCACGCGTGATCCGACGGATCCCGATCCGCGCGCGCGCACCGCAACCTGGGCCTGGGCCGGGAAACCACTCGCCCGCCTGGGCCGAAAACCAGTTCGCGCGGTCTCAGCCGTGCGATCGCATCCGACGGCCGCGCGTCGTTCTCGCACGATCAAAACCCGCGCGCGGCCGGACGCCCCGTAGCCCTAATCCATTCCTCCTCTCCCCTCTCACGCCTCGCACCCGAGCGGTCTCAGCGGCGGCGGCGGCGACGCCTGCGTTCACCCCGCCGGAGAAGGAGAAGACGGCGCCGCCGCGGGCCCTCTCGCCGGCGTGCGCGCTCCCCTGAGAGGGAGCGCGCCGCCGTCGAGCGGCTCCGTGTCGGCGCCCGTTCAAGCGTGCGTCGGCGGTGGCCCGTACATGGAGCGCCGGCGAGCACAAGGCTCGGCTGATCTCCCGCACGCCAGCGACGACGACGGCGACCCGGCGACGACGGCCAGGTGAGTATCTTTTCAGATCTAGGGTTAGGGTTTGACCCGACCCCCTTCTCTGTTCTTTTCTGTTTTTCTAGGGTTCGGGGTTTCGTCCTCTTTTCTTTCTTTCCCGTGTAGATCTAAACGCTAGGTGCTCTGATACCATTGTTAGACTAGTTCTTTAGGATCTCCTAGGTTAGATCTAGCGGGGTCTTTTCTCTTCTAGGGTTCGAGTTCTTGAGGGATACCGAGAGGGAGTGGGGTACCAACCTTCCGACGGCGTAGAGGAGGAGGAAGCCATCTCGGGTTCGGCGGTGAAGATCTGCGCACGGGCAGCGACGGTCGGGGAAGAGGTGCTGGGCTCCTCTGCGGCGTGTCCCGGGCGGCGGCGTCTCCCTGGCGGCGGTGAACGGCGCCGGTGGTGCTTCCCGTCGGCTCAGCGCCCCCTTTTACAGATCGGGTCTAGGGTTTTGTCGATGGGGTGACGGCGGCGCGGTCAACCTCGTGATGCGTGCCGCCCGGCCCCCACCTCTGTATTTATGGCGCTGGCGACAGGGGCCCACCAGCCAAACGGGCTGGGCGCCCCCGATCAGGGCGCGGTCAAGGGCTGGGCTTTGGCCGTTGGGCCAAAGCCCTGAGATCACTCTAACACAAGCATCCTGATTCTGGAAGCATTCCCTAGTGAGTCAGGAATCCTTCCCTTGAATTGGCAAGAATAGAGTAAAAAATACTCGAGATTTGGGAGAGTAGAGCCAATATCAGCGGGAATAACTCCAGACAGGTTATTACTACTCAGTTGGATCATTCTGATTGACGATATGTTCAATATGGTTCTCGGGATGATGCCTTCAAGCCCATTGAAGGCTAAATGCAGGTACTTCAAATTTGTCATTTGCCCAAAAGAGTCTGGTATCTGGCCTACTAATCTGTTTCTGCCCATACTCAAATTCACTAGAGATGTAAGATTACCCAGAGAGGATGGAATGCTCCCCACAAGATTGTTCGAGTAGAGGCGCAGCTTTCCGAGCTTGGAGAGAGAAGCCAGGCCGAGCAACAGTGGATAAGCGCGACCGGAGAGATTGTTGACGCCAACATCAAAGTATTCGAGCTCGCGACAATGGCTAAAGTTGGCAGGGATCTCTCCCACCAGACTGTTACGCTCGAGGACTAGTGCACGAAGCTTAGACGAGTGGGTCAGAGAGAGAGGGATCTGACCTTGCAGGAAATTTTGCCAGAGGTCTAGCTGGGAAAGGCGGCGCAAGAAGCCAAGCTCCCATGGGATGATACCAGAGAGGAGGTTGCTTGACAGGTTGAGCGTGCGAAGGAACGTCAGGTTGGCGAGGTAGGGAGACACCATGCCGGTTAGGCCGGACGACGTGAGCTCCAGGGAGGTGACACGGAGAGGGTGCCGGAGTGAGTGACACCCCACGCCTCGCCAGCCGCAAAAGTTGCCCATGCTCACGGTGGTGCCATTGACAGCCGCCCACGAGGAGAGCACCCCCTGCGGGTCGCCGGTGATGAGAGCCTTGAAGGAGAGGAGAGCTCGCTCGTCTGTGGCGTTCGGTGGCGCCGACGGGGACGGAGCTGGTGTGCCTCTGCATGGTACAGCAAGTACCAGGATGAGGGCAGCGAGAAGCATGCGTAGGGATTTGGGAGGGAGGGAGAAGTGGCGCTCGGTGTTTCTGCTGGCCGCTTCCATGCTCGAGTTAGTACTCGCTCTTGCTTGCTCTCCAGCCGCTAATTACTTGTCATCCCAAACATCATCACGAGAGCATACCAATCATCAAAGCTACATGCAGTCAATGGCCTGGACAGGTACTCACGTGCGGGAAGATGCAATTGCTATTGACTGGCTTCGACGGACTGATTCCACGCGACGACTTCGCAGCTGTAGAAGACAGGACTTGATGCGCCGTCGTCTCGTCCGCGTGGAGACCGACGTTACGCGTGGAGCGTAAAGTGAAGAAACGTACGCTGCTGCTTTCGTGTGCTGCACCGGCGAAAATTGCATCTCTAAAACGAAAAACGAAAATTGCATCTCTAAAACCATAGAGTTAGCCTCTAACCCCACCTCTATTTATAGTCTAGGGCCCAAAACCTGGGCTTACCCTAAGCCCACGAGTTCTAATCCAATTCCAACAAGTAAGGGACCCGAAATCCTTCCTAACACGGGTTTTTCCAAAATTTCAACTTTTCTAACTCGTCTCGTGTCGAAGCATCCAGGACCACACCTCCCGTAGCTCCTCCACGCATCATCCACCTTTAATCTCCATGCACCTCAAGCATAAGCCCGACCATCTCGTGACCTCTTTGACCGTCTGAACCTCGGATCTCCCCATCCTAGTCCCGGTCCACCTCGTCACCGACCATGATCGCCTCCATGCTCAACCTACACATGTAAAGACCAAAGAACATTCTTTTCGGCACAAGTTCGTCTCAACTTGACCAACATCAGTCCATACGCACACACGCTAACACACCTCACATAACATCGATAAATAAAATCACCAATTATTTATCATAACAAATTAACCATTGTCAATTATTCATCATCAAAATAACGTAAACTTAACCACATGGTCTAACATAGGCTTATAGCTGTGCTTAGACCTGATCGAAAACGAGATGGGCCAGCACAGCACGGCACGGCACGACGAGATAACAAGGTAAAGCCGGCACGGCACAAAATGGCCTAAAATACGGTGAGCCTGGGCCGTTCCGCCACGAAACGGTCCAACTCCGAGCTCTGTTCCGCCACGAAACGGTCCAACTCCGAGCTCTATTCATAAGGGTAAAACTAGGGTCAGAGATGCACGAGACATGGGTTAGAACTTCGGTCTCTGAGAAGCTGAAGAGCAGAGGTTTCAGCTTTAGAAGCTGAAACGAAGGCCAATATATGCCTGGAGCTTCTTTACAGCAGAGGTCAAATCGTTCAAGAAGATTCACTCCAATTTCCAGGAATTGGGAAGGAGAAAAGACTAATGGCCAGGAAAGGGACCGCAGTGAATCAATCGTGTTCTTTAGTACAAAAACTTCACTCTGGATTGATCCACATGCCACAAATCAGCGTATACACATCCACCTGTGCTTTGCAGGACCGGCTGCCGGCTGCTCACAAGTTAGGCAACTCGTGAAATTGATGTGCATGCTCACAAAGTCCTCGTCAACGTCGAAGTTGGCCTATGGATGGTGTAGGATCGGGCGGCTGCTCACAAGTTAGGCAATTCATGAAATTGATGTGCATGCTCACAGTCGGTGAGCGTCAGGGGCGGATCCAGCGGTGGGGCCGGGGGGGTTCGAGCCCCCCTACCGCTATCGGACCCTTGGAGCCCCCCCTAAATTTTTAGCCATGGATGTATAATGTAGAAGGGGCTGAGGTCGAGATAAAGGTACTTCAGCCCTCCAAAATTTTTTCCTGGATCCGCCACTGGTGAGTGTGAATGGCTTCTTAAAACCTTTCTCTGTATTAGTAACACAAGCTGAAACCATATATGCTGTTCTCAAGAGTGAACAGCGTGGTATATATGATAAGATAATATTCAGCATATCACATAAACAAAAACGTATATATTTTTATCCCTGGTTATGGAGGCACAGGAAAGGCATTCCTATGGAATGCCATTATTGCAAAACTCAGATCAGAAGCCCAGATAGTTTTGCCTGTAGCATCATCAGGAGTAGCCGCTCTGCTATTGCCGGCTGGTCGTACTTCCCATTCTAGATTTCGCATA
Organism: Dendrocalamus latiflorus; assembly: GCA_017311315.1. NCBI lineage: Eukaryota > Viridiplantae > Streptophyta > Magnoliopsida > Poales > Poaceae > Dendrocalamus > Dendrocalamus latiflorus. The sequence continues at coordinate 1,422,106 of CM029636.1, read as the reverse complement.
CCCCTTGAGATTCACGAAAGAAGCATATGTAACATACGGAGAGCTACTATGCTTGCTAAACTGATAGAGAAGGCTACTTTCATTTTGTGGGACGAGGCTCCAATGACACACATGTGATTTGAAGCTTTTGATTGGACTTTGCGTGGCATACTCTCCCTTGATGATCCAAATTAACACTGGTAGGCCATCTCTGCTTCCTCTCTTTTGTCTGATGGCCATGGTTGTCGGCCATGGCAGGGTAGAGACCTTAGAAAGTGGTGCCGCAATACCTCTTCTTCCTCCCCCCATCTCTCTCTCAAGCCCTAGGCCACTGCCATCACCCTTTGACATCGCCTTCCTGCTCCCCGTCGCCCTTGCCCTCCCTGTTCCCTGCCGCCGCCGCCTCCACACTCCCTGCCGCCGATGCGCCACCGACAGGCCTCCTCACCCTTATGCTCCTGCCGCTATGGACGCCATCCCTTCTCCGATGAGCTTAATTCGATTGCTACCTTCTAGAGCACCCTTACCTCTCTCACTCTCTTCCCCAACCCCTAAGTTGGCCTTTCCTTCCATAGGGCACCGCCAACACAACGAACTCCCTACGCCGCTGCTGGCTCACGTTGTTGGCCCACCTCGGTCTTTCTCCATGCTATTTGTCTACTCCGGTGTAGGGCTGTAAAAAGCTCGAGGCTCGCAAGCTGCTCGAGCTCGGCTCACTCTAGGCTCGAGTCGAGCTCCAAACGAGCTGAGCTCAAGCTTGACCCCGAATTTGTGAGTTTCAATGAGTCGAGCTCGAATAGCTCGCAAGCCTCGAGCTTTTCTTACAACCCTAGATATAACTCTTATCGAGTTTACTCGAGCCAAGCTTGACCTTTTCTATTGTTGAAAATCAGTGTATTTTTAATTATTTTTTTACTGTTATCGAGTTTACTTAAGCCGAGCTCAAGTTTTTCTTATTGTTGAAAATTAGTACATATTAAATTATTTTAACTATTATCGAATTTATTCAAGTCAAGTTCCAGGCTCGGACCCCAACTCAGGCTCACTCGAACTCGGCTCGAGCTTCTACCAAGCTTGAGCTTGGGAGGTCAGGCTCGCTCAAACTCGACTTGTTTATAGCCCTACTCCAGTGCATTCTCCTCACCACTTGGATGATCATGCTCACCTCTTTTCTCCCTCCTCTTCCTCTCTAGCACCGCCATCCTCTACCCTCCCCATCCTTGGTAGCCATGCGCTACTGCCAGCCCATGTTGATGCTCGCCCAGCCGCAACACCACCACCATTGAGTCTACCTTGCCGTCTCCACCCTATTTTGGCCATCACCTGAACCCCTTGGCCCTCATCTGCCCTCGCCGAACTTGTCCTGAGCACAACCATGGCCACCACTCGGTCCCAATAGGAGGAGGCAGACATGAGAGAGAGAAAGAGATGAGCCAGTCGAAGAAAGCCTAGAGTACGACATATGAGTCCCATCATATTTTTTATTTATTTGATAATTTTACTGACTGGCTAACATGTCATCCCAAAACTAGCTCATGTGTAAAAAACCACTGTCACATCGATACCATATCAAATAAAATCGCCTTCAATCAGTCTCAAGGGTGTAAAATAAATGGCATTGATAATTGATGTTGTAAAACATCCGGTTTTACACCTCTAGGTTGCAAGTTAGACAACCGTACGAGTTCAGAAGGGTAAAGTAGACTTATTCCGAAGGGATAATTTGCTAGATGCCATTGCAACTGTCCTATCTCCGAGAAATGCTATTACAATCATGTCTTTTCGAGAAATGCCACTCCAATCATTAAATATTCCTAGAAATACCATTATGATGAATTCATCTCCAATTTACGAGAATATTTAGCGTATATTTGATTTCGTATTTTCTGTTGAACGATACTATCCTTCCTTCCACGATTGACACATTTATGAGAATCCGCGGCTGGCAGTTAGACGACCCAAACAAAGCTGAGACCACGACCGAGTCGTGTTAATTTTCCAACGAGTGGGAAATCGGTTGGGCAGCGCCTCGTAGGCAAACGTAGAAGGAAGGGTAGTATCGTCTAATGAAAAATATGAAATCAAATACATGCTGTGTATTTTTGTAAATAGAGGTAGGTCAACTATAATGACATTTTTAGTAGTATTTAATGATTAAAATGGTATTTTCTAAAAAGACGTAATTGTAACGGTATTTCTTGGAGATTGGACGGTTACGGTGAAGTCTAGCCAATTATCTCTATCCCAAATCTAAACAGGGCCAGCTAGGGAGAGAGAATGGCGGGCCTGGGGAGGTGACGAAATGCTTTTTTTTTTCTTTTTCTTTTTAATTTAGGTGTGAGACCCTTATATGAAGTTAGAGGAGGGGCTAAACATGAGAGCAAAATTTTTTTAGAGAAGACATGAATTTATATAAGAATTTTTATATCTTTTCTCTACGTAATCGCAGTCTAGGTTTTTAAAAGTTTCTTCTAGATATAAAAAAAAATCATATATAAAATCGGTATTAAAATACTGACTGACCTATATATGAAGTTGGAGGAGGGGCTAAATATGAGAGCAAAATTTTCTGACTTTCTAGCCTATGTGTGATGTGGCGATGAGTGAAACACTTAAAACTCTCCACCATTGCACATGCCTTAGTTAAGCGGCTCGAAAAAGACAGAAATCCTTCGAATTCGAGAACGTTTTGACCAAAATGCTGGGTTTCTTCCTAACCAAAGCGGTTCTAGAGTCAAGAGAGGAAAAAGTCCAGAGATATCCTGTGCCTCTTATCCGTTGTCAGAGCGTCAGAATAGTGCATGCGATAGAGGAACAGCGAGCTGCCCGCCGGCGAACGGCCGGCGACGACCAAGGAGGCGAGCCTGACTAATCAGCTATATGGCAACATCAGATTCAGAAAATTCAGTCGGAAGTTTCATAGTAATACTTGCATAATTTTCAGTAGGGGAGCGGAAGCTGTTCCACACATGTGCAGGGGAAAAGTAGGCCACCTCGTCTCGGTCTGTACCGTGTAGAAAGAGACACTAAGGTGGTGATCGGTTCGGCTGAAAAGCTCGTGGCTTATGGCTGAAAACACTGTAGCTAGCTGAAAAAAGCACTGTAGCTGACAGAGACTTATTTAGCATAATTAAATTTTAAAAAAATTTAAAAATAAAAAATATGTTAGCCTATTACGTATAATACAAACAAATACGGGAAAAAAAGAACCGGCAAAAAAGCTCAACAAAAAACCAAAAGTTCAGAAAAAGACGAAACTTATGAATAGTGAAAAATAAGCCAGAAGCCAGAAGCTGAAGCCGAGTTGATCAGGGCCTAATTGACCGCAAAATGGGGAATTTCTCCCCCAGTACTGTATATAGAATTATAGATAGATTACGAAGGATCTCAAAAATATGTGTCCTTTTAATTTCATTTGCTCCAAAAGTGAACCTAAAATTGCCAAAAATACAGGTCCTGAGTTTCTCCATATTAGTTGAATGTTCGTGTGTTGCTACGGATTTAAAAAAAATTAGAACATATTTGTATGTATATTCTAAAAAATTTTACCACCTGTTAATTTCAGAACATATAGTATGATAAAATTTTAAAATCTGTAGTAACGCACAAACATTCAGTTAGTAAATCCAAAGTTTTGGAACAACAAAACATACCCTCATTTAGGTGACCACAACATAGTATAAAAAACTATCGCTATTAGGTGATCATATAGTCTAGCAATATAACAATACATCCTCCCTCCAACCGCACCTCTCTTTGTGGCAAGATCCTAACTAAAAAAGCATGGGAAAACACCGACATCTTTATACCAATAACCTAAAGAATGAAAAATTAGCACTTCAAGTGTAATGTATGTGTTTTAACAAAGGTATGATACTGATATAAAAAAGCATGGAAAAACACCGACATCTTTACACCAATGACCGGAAGAATGGAAAATTAGCACTTTAAGTGTAATGTATGTACTTTAACAAAGGCATGATACTGATGCGATGACAACTTATTTTTCTTTACACAAAAATGGCAGAACCATCCATTAGCAAATAACAGCAAAAACATGGCACACATATCTTAACATGCACAACTATTTTTCACATGAAAGAATCTATGCAAGCATAGCTTAGCATTCATATATGCTACTTCTCACCTTATCCAAAATAGTTTTGCTTTGCACAATGCATAGATGACATGCAAGAAAGCACAAAGGCCGAGAAAATGCAGTTATTCCTAAAGTAGCTCTAGTAGTGCTAAGTAGTGCCCACGCCGCTCAGCCACTTGATGACTACCACAGTTACTAGCCACCTGACCACGCCACTCAGCCGCCTACCCACACCACGCAGTATGGTGACGAGTGCTATAGTGACCAACAGCTGCTAAAGTGACTAGCCGCGCACGGCTGCTACAGTACTCCTCGCAGCTACGACCACAACCATGTACTTCGACTCCACGCACAGACATCACAACTATGACCACAGGCTTCAAGTCCTCTAATTGGAGCTTCGACCATAACTTTGACCATGCCTTTGACCATGGTGTCTTCGACCACACCTCACGACCACGGCTGCTCGACCATGTCTTGTCGATCACTTCACCGACTACGATTTGTTAACAATAGTTCTTCGATCGCATATCTGACCTCAGAGGTCTTTGAGCACCGACTGTCTTACTGTAGCTGCAATCGTGGCTTTGACCTTGACATCGACCATGCCTTCAACTATGGCTTCGACCACTGTAGATATGATCACTGTAGCTATGACCGATGTTTTAACGATCACTGTAGCTACGTCACTGTAGCTACGACCACTGTGGCTATGTCCACTGTAGCTACGACCACTATAGCTACGGCCACTATGATTAGGACCACTGGCTATGACCACTGTCTTCGATCACTGGCTATGACCACTGACTATGACTATTGGCTACGACCACAGTTTTCGACCACCATCTTTGACTGCTCCTTGTCGACCACTTCACCGACCAAGGCTTGTCGACCACAACACCTCGACTGCATCTGCGACCACACAGAACTTCTAGCACCAACTGTCGACTGTAGCTACGACCATCGACCACCATAACTACGACCATCGACCATCAACCACCGTAGCTACAACCATCGACCACCGTAGCTACGACCATCGACCATCGATCACCGTAGCTACAACCATTGACCACCGTAGCTACGACTATCGCTCATCGACCATTGTAGCTATGACTATCGACCATCGTACACAGAACAGTTTGACTAATGACTGTGACAGTACTCCTCCAAGTACCGATTGAGTCACTATGGCTTTGACCACTCCTTCGACCGTGGCATCAACCATGGTTCGACCACGACATCGACCATGGTTCGACCATGGCATCGACTACGGCTTGTCGACCATGCCTTCGACTGGTCTGGAGTCTCCAACTGCTCTCTGACTCTAGGTCTTGAACTCCTACACATACTTGGACACACCGAGTACTCGACTACGATCACGTAGTACTCGAACACACCGAGTACTCGACTACGACCACGCAGTACTCGAACACACTGAGTACTCGACTACGACCACGCTCAACAAAAAGATTATATCCAACACTATCGAGCAATTGGCAAGCTATCCAATTACATAAATTTGAAACAACATATTTAAAGCTGCACCTCGAATTGAACTATTCATTTGTTGGCCCAAAAAATCTTGAAGAAATCTGTACCAAGCAAAAACAAAGACAAGAATAGAGGGAAGGCATGGAAATACGACGGGGTGTAAAGACAGAGAGGGATGTGTAGAGGAAAGAGAAGGGAGAATGACAAGTACACCAAGAGGATCAATGACCTTGCTGCGGTTGGCTGCTGGTGATTGCCGCCTCATCGAGCCACTACCTCCCACCAAGCTGCTCCACCTCAAAACTCCCCAATGGAATTCATGCCAATAAATCCTAGATGGACGGCAAGGTCATGAGATGGGAAACGCAAAAGGTACACATGCAAGGATAGATTTCACAATTTGATGGGTTTATTTAGGCAAGAAAGAGGAAGAACTCACCCTGCTTCAGTGCTTCTCCATCCCAAAACTTTCCAAATGGCCATGCATGTCAACAAAATCTAGATGGGTTGCAAGCTTATGAGACGGGGATTCCGAAAAGCATACATGCAACAATAGATTTTAACTTTTAAGGGGTTGATTTGGGGAGCAGGAACACAACCTGTAGATTCTTAGAGGGGTAGCAGACTATCGAAGAGCAGAAGGTGATAGTACAGGAGCACGATCGAGCGAGCTATCGAGGATGGGGACTGAGAGAAGGACATTAATTGATAGGATGGGTGTTGCACAAGAGCTTGTCAGAGTACCATCACGATTAGCGGAGCAGCGGTGGTGTTGGCAGCAGCCTGGGACAAAGGAGAGGGAGAGAACGAGAGGACCGAGCCGATCGAAGGGGAGGAGACAGAGGCACGGGTGAGGAGGAACAAAGTGGGCAACGCATGAGCAGTTCCACCAGTTGGACTCACAGTGTCGGAGAGGAGAACACAGGTGACAAAAGTAGGTAGAACAGTTAAGGCCTACTTTTTGCATCCACCACCGCCACACGCTCCGCCTCCACATTGACACTTCCAATTAGAAATAGAGGAGGGAAGTGAAGGCCATGGCGCCATCAGGTGGAGTTGGATGCCAGTAGAGAAGGAGAGGATGGCGACCAGATCCAGCTAGACCCGACCAGGTCCAGTCGCTGACGGGTCGGATTTGGTGAGGGTAGATGGTGATGAACTCATAGGCGACGATAGTGGAGGAAGGGAAGGTCTAGGGGTGTTGCAGCGCTAGGTGGAGGTGGCAGGGCTAGCCGGGGTCGATCGGAGGTCGAGGGAGATTAGGAGGAGCCAAGGAGGCCTCCGGCAGCAAGGGCAGCGGGGTTAGTCGGGGCCGACTGTAGGTTGAGGGAGACCAAGGGGAGCTAGGGAGGCCACCGGCGATGAGGGGGCCACCAGTGCGGTAGATCGGGGCGGTGGTGTCTCCTTCCTGCTCGAGGAGGCCTTAGCGCTCGGGTGAAGGGGAGTGGTAGTGAGGGAGGGGTGAGCGAGGGGAGCAACGGCGATGGGTAGGGTAAAAGCAAAAGGGAGAAGGGCATCGCGTGAGAGCGAGAGGGAGAAGGGATTCGCCTAAGAGGGGGAGTTGAGACGTGCCTGAGAGAGGGGGAGGTTTTCTGGTCATCGGGAGCGGTTGTGGAGGAGACTGCGCGAGTGGGAGGGGATTATGAGATCGGACGACTACGAGGAGTCGAAGGAGAATGGGCGGCTAAGAGACGAAGGAGAACGGACGACCATCCACCAACTCCTCTTTATATAATAGTAGATATATGAAACATGCACCCATGAAATTAATAATAATAATAATAATAATAATAAGTGGTGGTGGTTCATCCCACCATGATAGTGGTTCATCTGCCATCCCACTACTAGGCCTAGTAATGAGCCAAGGCCTGACCCGAATTCTACCCAAACCCAACAAATCTAACACACAGCCCAATCCCAACCCAGCCCAAACGAATTACTCAGAATTCCGCCTCGCCCAGCTCAGTAGCCCATTATAATCCTTAAGGCCAGCACTTAATTTAGTAATACAATAAGGCCTATGGGCCGTGAGGCCTTTTTATGCTGTCCCATTGCTTTGTGTATAGTCTAAACCAATGTGAAGTCTGCGAAGAACATGTCAATCTATCTGAAAAGCTTCCCTTCAAAAAAAATCTAAAAACAAAGTAGAGGCCATAGAGAGAGAAGAATTGGAACCACCGGGAAGATGGGAAGCAACAAAGGGAGATATGCATGTGGCTTGTGATAAGATTCTATATGACTTGTCGATTGGATGAAATTATGTATAAAACTTTCTAAGTTTATTATTTACATGTATAAAACTTTCTAAGTTTATTATTTACATGTATAAAACTTTCTAAGTTTATTATTTATGTTATGTTTATGAGGAAATCTCTTATAAGTCACTGAATAACTTCGAATGACTACAATATGCCACAGAAGTCTCATTGATATGTGGAACTCGGGTGTACATGTCAACCTCATAATGAATGGTATATTGTAGATTATGTAGTTATTCAATGGCATACCGTAGATTTTTTTTTTTATGTTTACTCGGCTAGGAAAGGTCAAAGTTTGGATAGTGCTGGTTCACCGCACCACGTTTCGTTACCCGGTTGCGTCTTCCGGGAGTGATGCCACCACAACCACTCAAGCAACCGCGAGTCGCTCTCATCACAGTCTCCGACGACGGACTCATCTCATCAGAGTTTAGTAGCTTGCCTTCAAGTAGCTAGATATGTTCACGCATTAATGGAGCACCAGCACAGCTGATATTTGATACTTGATAGTAGCTAGGTGGCAGCACCGGCCGGATCTATGGCTGAGCTGGAGATCCCCTTCGCCGCCGTCAGCGTCGTGGCCGTCGGCGCCATGGCCTTCCTGCTCCACATGTGCGCGCGGAGCGGAGCGCCCGCGGCCGCCGTGCCGGCGCGCTCGGTGGCCGACGTCGTGGTGGTGGACATGGACGTCGAGGCGGGGCTCGACGAGGCCGCGATCAAGGCGCTTCCCAAGGTGGTGTACGGCGAGGAGGCGGCGGGCAAGGCGTCCACGACGTGCTGCGCGGTGTGCCTCGGCGAGTACAGCGGCGGGGACGTGCTCCGGGTGCTGCCCGAGTGCGCGCACGCCTTCCACCGGCAGTGCGTCGACCAGTGGCTGCGCCTGCACCCGACGTGCCCCGTCTGCCGTGCGTCGCCGTCACCGGCGCGCAGCCCCCTCGCCGACCCCGCCCCGCCCAGCTAGCCAACCGTGATTAATTCTTTTTAGGAAACACTGGTATGTAAAGCAAGCATGTATGGAATGGCAAATGCGAAAGATGATCTCATCCTCGGTTCCAATTTTCGAAACCATCCACACTGTTCAGCACTAAAATTACATTTCATTATATCACACAGGCAGTGCAGAGGCAGTATTACGATTCGATTCACGCAGATTTTCTTAATAATATATATTTTTATTAATATTATATTAATATACCATCGTTTAAAAAATACATAAACAATCTCCTGCTGCCACTTCAAATGGCGACAACACTCTGTTATCATTTGAAATAATGATAATTCTAGCAGAGTTAAGCGTGGCAGTCTGTAGGTCTCTATCGTCAAATAAATTGACGATATTGGCCTTGTTGGCAATTCAATTGGCAATAGAGATTTTATCGTCAACTGAATTGATGACAGAGTCTCTAGCCCTAATTGTATTGGAGACAGAGGCCCAATTGTCAATTCAAATGGCGATAGAGGCATTTTGTTTTTTAAATAATATATTTTCTTAATTAAAATGTATTATTTATGAATAATTCTTGCATTTTTGGTTTTATTAGTTTTAAAATAATAGCTAACAATTAAATAGAGAATTTGCTACTACACCTCAAGTTGCATTAACAATTTTTTGTTTAAATAAACTATGTCAAGCTCAACATAACACTTCATAATGAAGGTGTGAATTATACGGCGCATAGGGTTTAGTTATGTGCATATATTCAACTCACTACTACTATGATACAAATAGCAACATGCATGAAATATCAACCCAAACTGCATGTAAGATACATGTGCACTTTGTGGAATGTAAATGACATCATGGTTGTAGATCTAACATGGCTGGTTGGCGAACGCCCCTAAGACAAAAATGGAACACCATAGGGCACCCACATGAAGTGGCAATAGTTAGGGCAATATTGATGTGGCTGGTTATCACGGTAGTGGCATGCGCAATTACAGCTCAGGTTAGCACAGCAGCAGTACGGGTGGTAGTTGCTGCTGAGGTTGACCACATCCTCGTTGTTTGTCTCTTTGATTCTCTGCCTACGAAGATCATCATTGTTGATCTTCTCGGTGTGGAGCTCCTCTTGTAACTCTTCTAGATGGATGTAAACCTAGGTAGGCATTAGATACGGTTGATCTGCCCACTCGGTGAACTTGTAGTCTGCGTTCTACAAGGAAGATGAGGTGGTTACAGGCGATGTATGTGTGGAAGTATAGGAAATGAAATACTTACCATGAACAGAGAGCAGCGAAAGAATCGACATCCTGAGTTCTCCACATTGTCAAAAACCTAAACAGCCGCATCAAGTTTGTGCTTGTGTTGCGGCCAAGGCTTAGGGATGTGTGGCTAGTCACGGAAGGGATTTCTAGGGGTGTTGGACTTCCTAGTTTCATGTGGTAGATCGGGGCTTCGGAGTTAGGGTCTAAGGGACTGTAGTGTGTGTGTCTTCCAGGAAAAGGTCACAACCTCGAAACCCAGTTCGTGTCCATTGTCCCCTCCCATGCCTTGAGCTACTCACCCTGTCTGCCATGTTGTGGTTGGAGGAGTGTGTTTGAAATACGTGGGTTCTTTGCATGGGACTATTTATATGCACTCTCGGATGTAGACGATGGACTTAAAGCACATGGAGTGTGTGACGAACAAGGTGCGGTCTTTTCAATCTGAAAAGTAGGTGGCAATGTGTTGTCACCTCGATAAAAAAATTGGCTGATCAAAATGTTGTCACTTCAGGGTGAAAAAGGAGGTGACAGTGTGTTGTCACCTCGGTCTAAAATGGTTGATTGGAGTGTTGTCACTTCGGGCTGAATAAGGAGGTACCATGGTGTTGCCATTTCTAAAATAAAGTCTATAGACGTGCCTTTTTGCGATGTATGGTATTATCATGACCTCTTCGTCACGCTACTGAGAAGGGGAGGCTATCTCATAGTCATAGCACAAACCACGTAATAGAACAACTTTACAAACAAACTAGAACAAAGTGGAGCATAACACCACGAATAACACCATGTGGCAAATACATAGAAACTTATTACAAAGACATCTAGCTGTAAGTAACCTATGCGCAGTTCCTCCTAAGCGCTACCCCACGAGTGGCACTAGCCCTAGGCCGGCGCTGGGCATGACATGATGGGTAGGTCCAGTGGTATGGTGCATGTTGTGACTTGGTTGAGAGAGTAGGAGGTGCGGGAGTCACAACATCCAATCGGGTCAGTTGGCTCGGTCCGGGCTTGGTCCTTTGGGGCTCGGCCAACCAGGCATCTATTGGGATGTCATCATCATCATCCGACTGCACCCCTTGGTCTGTCGTGTCGTTGTTTGCCTATGTACCGTGGGCAAATGAGTCCTCCACGTAGTCCTCAAGATTTGCATGCTGGCTTGCAAGGAAGATAGGATACAATTGAAATGTGTTTCCAAAGTCAAACCCATTCAACGAGGAGGGAATAATATACCTAGGTACACTTGGGCATACTGAGTCATCATGTAGAACTGTAGTCCAGTTCAAAAAAAGTAGTCGTTAGTATGAAACTTATAGGATCAAGGATAACTGACTAGAGAGGGGTGAATAGGAGATTCTAAAAATTCTTACTTTCTAAAACTAATTACCACAATTTATAGCTAAGCAAGATTTCAATACAATTTAAACCTACACAATTCTAGTATAGCTAGGGCATTGACATACGATGTTTTACTGTGGTGTTCGAAAACTTGCTGGCTTCCCTTAATCCACGTTGAGGAAAGCCAAACAACTTGGACCGACTCCATGAATTAATGCGCAACTTCTCAATCCACTAGAGGTTGTCCTTTCTCCACTCTGGAGATGGTGGATACCAAACTACTCACAAGTCGGCACCGGGCCTTTTCATAATTTTCTTGAAGAGGTCACCTCACAATCTCCCACCAAGCCGTCCAACTGTCGGCAAACACCAAGAGCAATAAACCAAAGTTTAGTTTGACGGCAATCAAGTACCAAGGATCAATTTAAGATGAATGTACTTGATTTTGGCTCAACTACCTCAAATAAATGGAACAAGAGTACATGAGGTGTGGAGTGAATGCTCTATGCTTAAGGATATTGCAATGAAGTGTCTAACTCTGTCCTTGAGCTAGTGGGGCGTATTTATACCTCTACCAACCAAATCTAGCCGTTACATAAAATAATCTTAAAAAATCTGGATGATCAGAAGTACTGCAGTGCAAAGGCTAGTACTACCGCACCTGTTCTGACACAACTGTAATGGCTATTTTAGAGCTTCTAAACTAACCGTTGAAATACGGTGCGGTACTACCGTTGTTATAATCACGGTAGTTCCGATAGTTGGTAGTTTTGATTTCTAGCGCGGTACTTTGGTTTGTCTTGGGAGCCAAATCTTGGCATTCTCTGGAAAAACGTACCTCCCAGATTTTCAGAGCTTCCGAGTTCCGGTAGTACTGCTTAGGAGTTACGGCCCTATCATTCTGCGGAAGTTCCGCCATTCAAACTTCGATATGTTCATTTTCCAAAGAGACTAAGTGTTTCAAAGGGTGCACTTTGGAAAAAACGTACCGCTAGTTTTATTCGAAACTTTCGGGTTGCGGAAGTACCACCGTGTAAACTCCGGTACTTTCGATTTTCCTGACAGTACATAGATGGCTATCAATTTTAATTTTAAGTGCATGCATGATCCTAAATTGATCCAAATGGCACAAGAATATGCTTGTCAAGTTAGTAACCTTGATCCCTCTTAACAGTACGACATTTATTCTATAATCCGCTCTTCCATCCTTTCTCCTAAGACTGGTAAAATAAAAGGGATCCTAGATTACTTATACCTTTATCTTGAGCCACATTGATCTTCATGTTGATCCTTAGCATGCATCTCACATTCGTCATCGAGACCGAACCTTTCAAACACTTAATAAACATGTTAATCCCATATTCAAATAATGTCAGTAGTTACCAAAATCATATTTAAGGGCCTAGATGCTTTCAAAACTTCATGAGGAAGATTGCATAAACAATTTAATAGAACACTACTTGAGACCCGAGTAGGGGCAATGCAGTGCCAAAAAGAGCTCCCCGCCATGTTTAGAGGAGGTACGGTGGGAGTGTGCAACATGCTCGATGTGACGTGATTGACCCCCGAGCACGTACCATAGAAGCATGTGGCGACCCTTGCACCACATCATTCCTCAGCCTCCTGCATGACATCAGCGAGACGTTGCGCTTGGCCTTGTCCTTGATATGGCCAAGCGTGGCTCTGAGCCCACCATCCCCGGTGTGAGACATTAGAGAGGTCAAGTGATCGTGAACCTCCCTAGCCAGATCGCTCTATGCGACAAGCAAAACATGTTAGAATCAATGTGATCATAAGGAATAGAATGTAATTAATTATGTGTTACTGACCGAGCGATGGAAGATGGAGTCTGGCTAGGTGAGGTACATGTCTGCCATGGTAGCGACATGCCTCAGTGGATCCTCCACAGCATGCATCACCTAAAGCCTGGTGCGTGTGCTGTACCACTCGATGTAGTTGTTGTAAGTCAAGTGGTCGTACAGGGTAGACTCTGGGTGGACATCCTGCAATGCAAGTGCCCACTACTGGACGTATGCCTCCATGCATTGAGCCTATCCTGTATGTCCAGTGACACCCTTCCTTGTGCCTGTATATACCCAAAAGATATGAAGGTTAGAAATTACGTACTTAAGCCATGCTATCGAGTAGGAAGTGGGATAATCTACAACTCATCCATGAATATGCCCTTCTACACAATTGCCCACATCCATCGGGAATACCTACACAATTCGAACTGCACCATGACCCAACATACGGCGTATGCCTCATGCTACCATCATCAATGGAGGTCACAGCCACCCTGTCCCCGTGGACTTCTTCTTCTCCTTCCTGCTGGCCCCTCTAGTGAGGGCAATATTTGAAAGTATGTCTGGTTTCCTTGCAAATGGAGCATTTTTTTTCAAATGAAGCCCTGCTTCTGATTTGCCCATGTCATTCCTAATACGTTGGGTCTACCGACGACCATCTCCTTCCTTCAGCTTGTTAATGTCGAGTACCCACCTCTTCTCCCAGCTGGGATGGCTAGTGAATGATCCAACCATGCCGAAAGCATATAGATCCCCACTCCATGTTGTTATCATCGCTTCCTTCATGAAATATTCTAACGAGAATCCGCCGGATTCATGTGCAATTATTTAACAAGTGGTCATCACATGTGCGCATGGCCTATGCAATAGATGGGACTTGTTGCAAGTGCATGAACAAGTGTGCACTCGTGAACAATTGTCTCACGGTTGGTTCGTCCTACGATGACCTTTGGCCCTACACATTACCTCAAAACAAAACCCCCTAGTGCCTATTTTGAATGCTCTATGCATCTCCCCCTTCTTGCCCTTATCTCCCATGTACTTCGTGATCATAGTCGAGTACCTCAATATGGATCACTTATGGAGATACGAGCCAGGGCGCTTCGATCAACAACGTACGTGGAAATAGCGCGTAGCACTCCCTCCACAATAGTTACCAAAGGAAGGGACCTCAACCCCCTCATGACCCAGTTGTACACCTTAGCTTAATTGGTGGTTATGAATCCATGCCTTACACTATCAGCGTCATAAAGTAGTGCCCACTTATCCCTAGACTCATGCTGAATCCACTCTGTGATGCATTTCGTTTGCCTTGAATTCCTCCTCACCAATTCTGGTTGATTTGTGGGTATATTACTGAGTGCAACAAGGAGCTCTTCCACACCTGTGACGGGCTTCTTTGCTGCCTTTCTTGTGTGCTTCATCATTAGATCGTCGATTTTCTTTCACGCTGCATCAAATTTTCTTTGCTAATTCTAATCACAAAGCCTCTTGAAAAGATTCATCAACTCCTTGTTCCTGAATTGCTTATAGAAATTAGTATCCATGTGCCTCTTGCACCACCTCTACAAATCAGGCCATGGATACGACCCGTCCTCCCATTGTTGAAGTTATATAATTGCCTTCAAGAAGCCGGCATGCCGATCATGTATGATGCAAACCCGTGGGTGGTCGCCCACGACACCAGCTTTCACGTTCTTCAGAAACCACAACCAACCATCAGTGTTCTCACTCTTGACGAATGCAAGTGCGACTGGAAGAACCTGGTTGTTGTCATCCACTGTGATTGTAATTAATATCTAGCCCTTATACTTCCTAGTCAAGAAAGTGCCATCCACACAAAGTAATGGATGACAGTGTTTGAATGCATTGATTCACGCACCAAAAGAGAAGAATGCTCGCTTAAGTATCATCTTCCTAGGGAACCGCTTCAAAACTTATTCCAGAATATCAACATGGGTTCTAGGATTCCATTTTTGTATGACTTGAAGTAGACCGAGCATGTTGTGGTAAGAGTCTTCAAACGTACCGAACATTACTTCTAGTGTCTTCTAGTTTGCCCTCCAAGCCTTAGCATAACTTATTGTGTACTAGAACCTTTGCTCTACCGCAAAAATAATGGAACGTAGCTCAGAATCTAGGTTATACATAATCTCTCCGTGCATGACATTTGCAACAAACTTCGAAGACATGTTTCTATGATATTGCATAGACTCTATCGCCACGCAAGTGTGCGGAACGAGTATGGAGCACTTCCAATACGTGTCCCACAAAGGCTAGTATGCATGAACTCGTTAAGGGCATCCCTCTATCTAACACTTCACGTCATACACACACAGGTTGAATTTCACTACTTTGAATGTCCTCCTCAATGACACTGCCTAGAACTTGACTGCTTCCTGCACCTCCTCCTTATTTTTTAAAAACGCTCCTTACCTAACCTCATTCTGCTGGTACTCCCAGGCCACCCGCTCACTTTCACTCACTACTAGTTTGTCTAATTGTGTGCATTCCACTCCGATGGAACGGACTGATCACGTCCACCTTGCACGTCATCAGAACCTTCATCATCTAGCATTGCCTCGTACTCACAGTCTAAGAGTTATATTGTTCCACTAAAGCTTTGATCTCCTCACATTCATCTACACCCTATGGGTTCATGCGGCTCAGCCATAGGAAGGTCTACAGGCTCAGCTTCAATTGAGTCTGTATCACCTCCCCCTTGTTCAATCAAACAATGTGAGACATTTTGGCTAGACTCCCCAATTTCTTTAGTATTACCACTTATAGCATCTTCCTATGTCACATAAGTCGAAAGGACTTTCTCGTAGGCTTGGACCAGCAAGACTAGCTGACATGCATGCTCCTTAGCCAATCTCACATATGAGCTCCACTAATTTCGCCTCTTCAGTTCCACTAACTCTTAGTACATCAGTACATGCGTTTTCATGCTCGAGTAGCAACGCCATACAACTTCAGGTCATGCAACACATGATCCAGTGAGAATAACTGATACAACCATCTCATGCCGTATGGATGTTGCTCTACATTTGAAAGATTGGCCATCACAGATGAAAAATTATGCAAATCGACTCCTTCTGCACCCATCCGTTGAATCCCATCTCCATAATTTATTTTGAAAGCTATTCGTTCAATCATACCTAATAATCAATTCGACGACTAATCTGATGTTAACGATAACTCCCCATTCGATTAAATAAACATGAAATAGACCTGATAATAAATCCGCTAGGCACTAATAAACTTGCATAGAAGGGGATTTCCCTAATATACAACACCCTAAAGAAAGACAACCAATCATATATGAAAATCTAACTTATTATGCATACTTCATCTATATAGCACACATAGTTTATAATAGATCATATAGACATTGTACTCTCCATGTTCTAAATAGACATAACTAGCAGATCTAATATTTTAAAACTAATCGCGCACTACAACTAATGACTATGAAAAATTAATAGGTCTACAAGATTGTCTTACACAAACTACCATAAATAAATACATATTTACAACCTTAATATTTACACATCCACTCACTCCCCAATATAACTATACATCTAATTATTTTGTGTGCTAACCTATCGTGCTTTCAAAATGAAATCTACAAGGAAACAGAAAACTCGCCTCTACGATGCAAAAAATCCATTTCTTGTCCCGCTCTCTTCTCTCCCTCTTGCCCTCTCTCCTATTTCTTTTTTAACCGAATTGCAAAAATTTTGACCGATTTCTGACCTTTTTATATGTGTAGCTTCTATTGCCATTTCAAATGACGATAGAGAATGATGGTTAAAACTACGGAGGCTTCTATCGTCATTTTAATTGATGATTCGTATCTATGTCACCAGTTGAAATGACGACAAAACCTCTGCTGCTATTTGAAATAGAACAACGACATAAAGTTATTTATGTTTTTTTAAAACGATGATATATTAATGTATTGTTAATTAAAAATGTAAATGTATTATTAAAAAAAATCGTTGGATGCATGGATGGAAGATACACAGCCAGTCAGCCACCCTCATTATTCATATAAGATAGTAACAACATACATAGGGTATGCAATTATGCACGCCATGCAGGTTTCACAATACTGCACAGGTACAGTACAGACAGGAGTATATATGTCCTACGATTAATGTAACGCTTACAGGTTACAGAAAGATAGACGACAACGGGTACATGTATGTTGTGCCAGCAATGGCGGAGGCGGCATAGGGCGGCCTCCGGTGACGGCACTAAACCATACAAATGACTAAATCATGCAGAGCCTAATAATTACCGACACCCAGCAACGTCAGACTGGCTAATTAACACGCTTGATTACAATGCGAATGCGAATGCAAAATGCAAATGATCCTAAGGTAGCAGGCGTACACCGCGGAGAAGGGAGGGTCCAGGCTTTTCTTTCAGCTTAAGGTGCACTTCACCGCGGAGGCGCCAGGCGGCACCTGCCCGTTGCTGACAGCGGACGACTCCTTGCTGGCCGCGCTCGGCTGGCTGTCCTGGAGAGCACCTTTGTCTACAGAGTTCTCTACTGGAGCAGCATCTGCTTTGGTATCAGATGCTGGAGCAGCAGCAGCAGCAGCAGCAGGCTCGCTGGGAGCAGCAGCTGAGTTTTCAGTTGGGTTGCTTGCCGGAGGCACAACTTCCTCTTTCTTCGCCGCCTCTGACGGTACGGGAGGAGCTACATCAGATTCAGCTGGTTTTCCATCTTCTTTCTTATCTTCTACTGGTGCTAGAGCAGGAGCATCAGCTTTGTCTGCAGTCTTCCCTGCATCTTCAGCAGGATTCTCTTTCGCCTCTTCAGCAGCCTTTATCTCCACATCAGTGCCCTTTGCAGCATCTTCACTAGGGGCCTCCTTCGCCTCCTCGCCAGTTTCAGCATCTTTGGCTTCTTCAGTTTCAGGGGCCTCCTTCGCCTCCTCGCCAGTTTCAGCATCTTTGGCTTCTTCAGTTTCAGGAGCCTCCTTTGTCTCCTGCTTGCCCTTTCTGCCAGTTGAGTTCCTGCTGCGTTTTGGGATCTTCTCACCTTCAGGGCTATCAAATGCCTTAACTTTCTCACTGATACGAGCTGACCGCCTTGGAGTATCACCTGTTTTACAAAGCATTTTAGACGAAGCAAACCAGATTTTTTACAGTCATTGACATCTCTACAACAGCTAGAGAGATCTAAAGAAATAACGAACGAACAGAAGGGGCAAAGGCATCTACCAGTTCCCCAATCAAACTCAGATGATGCAGGGCCTCCAGGGTGTGCCTTTAGATACTGGCCCAGCTGCCTCTTGTTCTTAATTTCCTCTCCAGTTGGTGAAACAAAAACAATCTCAAGTCGTCCCCCTCTCTGGGGAGTCAACTGCAATATTAGGAGAGGGGATGTTAGTTGATGCCATCATATAATGAATATAGTAAATGAATTAATTACATGCCTGTAAATATTAATTTGTAACATTGGAAACAAATTCAACACACATCAAAACGTTATTGGGAAGAAAAAAATGTGCAGACCAGAAGAAAACTAGGTGCTACTCATTGTTAGTGTTGAATCAACCATCGTACTTAATCTCCCTAACATTGTCAGATAAGACAAATTTGTATGGCTTATTTTATTAAAGCAATGCCTTTTATTTTGACATTCCCATACCATATTTCTGGGTTTAGAGAGTAGTATACAGAAGAACTAAATGTGGGCTATTTTCACACAGAAATGTATGGCAATAGTTACCACACATACCATTCTTCAATTGCATGTTTTCCCTATATGATCCAACAGAGATGCCTGGCTCCACCACCACTGGGCATCACAAAAAGAAAACCCTGACACTGTGACACATAGCCATTAACATAAATGACAAGTGTTAAGAAAACATGGAGTTGGTGGGGGTGCAAACTTCGATTATTAATGCCAAATTACTACTGCTAAGCTAACATGGTTGGCGTCCTGTCAAAGAAATTCAACACTGCCCTTAGATCACCATCGACAAAGAACAATCCCATAAGCCAATTGGTACACAGTAACACAAGTGAAGCAGAATCTCAACTCTGGCTTCACCCTCTCTCTTTTCATTACTTGCTTGGCTTAACCATTATAATCAGTGTCATCGAGGAACTAGTGTGGAAGCATGCTTACTATGAGCAACTAGTAGCTATTGCCCTAACAAGAATTACAGGACTACATTAAAGAGGGCAAAAAGATGGCAATATCAAAAGAGACATAAAAGATAACAATCCCAAAAATAAAAGGAGAAATCCAAATATCCAATACTGCTACTTTACTGCCAAAGGGCAACTGACAGTTGACCAACACTTCTGCTAAAGTAATTGATTCATAGTCAAAAACCCATTTCAGGAATATCATTCAATTGAACAAAACAATTCCGGAAAGGAAAAAACCATTCTACAAGCCATATTTTTGTATATCTGCAGTTTTTCACAACTAGTCATATGAACTATGCTAGGAATATTATTCAATTGAACAAACAATTCCGGAAAGGAAAAACCATTCTACAAGCCATATTTTTGCATATCTGTAGTTTTCCGCAACTAGTCATGAACTATGCTTTCTCCATGCACGCTAACAATGCAGAGTTGCACAAAATTCAATCTACTTATGGTATTCGGTATGTGGACTTTGTTTCAGAGGACAGAGGTAATATTGCTCGAACTTCTCTCATGTTAACTTAGTTGATTTTTCACAGCAAAGTATATCAAGAGATTATAAATAAAACAAAATTTGCCACCAGGTTGACTTCATGTGAATATGGGTGCAAAATATTAAGGATAGTCTGGTATTAATGAGGCAAAACAAAGTGCCACCATATTAACTGCTCGTCACTAATAGCTTACTTTCGCACAGTATCGACAAATAAAACAACAAGACTCACAAACGGAATCCTTATATTATCATGCTGCATCAAGACAGTCAAAAATAGTGATTTCACGAAATCAACAAAACGATGCAGATTCATTGAATACCTTTTTAACGAAATCAGTTCACTAAAAAGTTATCAACAAAAGAAAAATAAATGACTTAGAAAACTTCCATCTAACAAAATATGTGATGATTGAAATGTGGGATAATTTGGTAGCCTGGTTCTTGTGTGACATAATAAAAGGCGAGAGGCATCTTAAACACAATAAAGCAGCATCTTCTGAGTTTGCAATTCTCTGTAACAAAGAAAATTTAGAATGCATTTGTTCGCTCTAAGAATTAGTGCCACAGCTTGTGTGGTTAGCACCAATAAATTAATAAAAGAGTCTTAGGTTCATACCCACTTCAGACATGATACTATCAAGGAACATTTTACTAATTTTGGAGTAAAATCACATATATATTTAAAATACTTTGTGAAACTGAGTCCAAGTAAACTGGAAAACTTTCTAAAAAAAGTGGCAAAATAGAAACACCAAACATAGACAAAAAAATGAATGATTTATTTCAAATAACAGGTCCCAAACATAAATTTTAGATCATCTTACCGACCTCAAATCAATAATCAATGATGTATCAACAAAATCTAAAGAACAAAAGGATTAAAATTTTATATAATATGATTCTAGTCCCAAAATTCATTAAAACAATTGTGGAAGATTCATACCCAAGACTACACCTAGTTAAAGGCCATTGATGCATACCACCTAGGCATGATCTCTTTTAGGGCTACAAAACACCTTTTGAACACAAATAGCAATATATGACGCAATCACCAACCGCAAGCCCATCTAGACAAGTTTGGCAACCATGCCACGTGACCAGTTCCTATGCAGCCAATAGACTGTGCCCAACCCACCTAGCAAGATAATAGTTAATGGCCCAATCTTATCACGAAAAGATAGGTACAATTCAAACTAATAATCAAACAAGTAACTCGCCACCGTATCCGACAAATTAACTACGGATAACGTAAGGAGTTATAGCTTTAATTCTCAAGTCACAAACAACCTTTTTCAGAAAATTCCAGCATTAAAACTTACCACGTGTCATTATCATGCAGCAAAAAAACTTACCAAGTGCCATTATTATCCAGCAAAAATAGAAACAGATTATGCTGGAGAAACAGCCAACATACACTGCCTGAACTATTTAATATATTCTGGGTGCTTCCGTGATCCAATAGAAAAGCTAGGAAGTGTAACCGCCGTAAACACATCCACTAAAGAGCTAATGAGTTCTTAAACTCGAAAGATTTATACCTTCTTGAGACTTTCCAATGCAATCCTAGAAAAGGGTAAAGCTTACATCTAAGCAGATGAGTAAGAAGCATCCCAAACACCAACATGAGCAATTACGATTGCTATGGCATGCCAGTGCACTGTTCTGTTACATCGTGCTTGCATTTCTTGCATGACTCAGCTCAAGCAGTTTCTCCTCATAGCAAAATCAAAAAACAATATAGCCAGATTCACTAAAGCACAAATTACATCTAATCAACATGAACTTCAAATTGGGAGATAACGTGGATAGCTCATACCATCATCCCACTGAATGCAACAACTCAAAGCTGCAGAACATTTCCCATTCCGACTTCACTACAAATACACAACTACTAGTAGCAAATAAAGTAAACAGCCTGAATCCAAACCAAAAAGCCTAAACATTTCCCAACCAGGCCAGACCCCATAGTGAAAACAAGCCGTTGAATCGTCGAACCAAGAGAATCCACTCAATACTACAGAGCAGTAGACCTTACCCAAATTTGGGTATCGGCCCCAGCAGAGCCTAATCGGGCTCCCAAACGCTAAATCCCAACTGTAACAACCACAAGCAGGGCACAATTCACCAACCATGTCGAGGGCTCACAGCACGCACATACACATGGCTCCAATCGAGCACTGGAACCCACGAGAGCACCGCAAATACCAACCCTAGTTCAATCGCGCGTATCTAGCAAAAGCATACAAACCCTAGAACACAACACGAGAAATTACCACTCGACACGAGACCCCTGTCCCCGAAACCCTAGAATTCGCGCTCCACCGCCCCAATTCCGCACGCCACGACTCCCCAGCCTCACGAATTCGACCCCACAGCGCTCCAATTCGACGCAATCGTTGAAGCAGAGCAAAGCAGCGAGGGCGAGCTGGGAAACAGCAAGTAGCTCGAGGCCATCCCACCAACCTTCTTGGTCCAGGCCTGGGGCGCGGGCAACTCGACGGACACGACCTCCGCCGCCGCCGTCTGCTCGCCGCCGGTCGCCATGGTGGAGGCTTCGAGTTTTCGCTTCCCGCTCTCGCTCTCGCCGTCGCAGCGCACGCACAAAGCGAGGGGGGAGGTGGGGATTTCTTGGGGATTTTTTTACACCTCTCTTCCCCTCCTATCAGATTTACGTCCCCGTCAGATTTGGCCTTGTACGTCACCGACCTGTGGGTCCCACCGAGCTTCGCTATGAAGTGGGACCTTGATGTCAGTGATTGCGAGGAGGATGCTGGTAGGAGTTGGCCTGTGGTCGTAGCGGCGGTCAGGACAGGCGTGGGGGCGGGAGAGATGGCCGTCACGCGCGGACGCGTTCCATGCACCATCCCGTGCCTGGGATTTCCTCCTGGTGGTGGGGTGGATGAGAAGGCTCTATAGACCGGGTTTAGGGAGAGGGTGGGGTATAGACGGGACGGGCAAACGGCAGGGCCCTATACATAGTCCTAATAAATTATAATTAAAAACCATAAAACCGCACCTTAAAAAGAATATGCTCTATACAGCCACCACCATCGGCTAGGCTGTGTTTTTTCTAGGCCCTATAAAACATGGGCCGTGCATTGATATAGCCCGGCCCAAATGGGCCCAAGATGCTTTTTATCCAGTGAGAACTCACCTAGTCTCCCTCACATGCCATGCTCTGGTAAGGAAGAACAATAAAGGATTTATTGATCATATACCCTCCATTTAGATGGAAATTCAGGATTTACCCTCCTAACCTACGTGTCAGTGACTTATGATGACCCCACGTGTCATTGAGATGAGGAGAGTAAATCCTGAATTTCCCAACTAAAGAGAGGGTATATGATCCAAAGGGAAGGGGCCTAAAAAATTCTCTTGTTTCAGGACAGGCTACAACTACAAGCTGAAGTGTGTGTGAGAGAGAGAGCAGTCACAAGAAAGCTAGTGTCCCTGTTGTACCAGCTCTCGTTCGATCGCTGCAAAGCCAGATGCTGCGTCGCTTCCAGTGTTTGTACGTATGGCTGTATGCATGCACATACGAGTAGTACAACACGAAGGGAACTGAAGAAACTGCAAGTCTCCTGCCCAACTGTAGATCTCTGAAACTCTGAATGATGTCTTCAGGCACTCTCCCGGCCCTGACGACCCTATCTAATGGATAAAGGGTTTTTTTTTCAGTAGTACTGTTTCTTAGCTGTTTTTTTAGGTCACTTGCATTACCTTGCCATGATAATGATGATGATTTCTTACGGTGGTAATTAAACTAATGAATCATGCTGTTCTAAGATGAGGAAAGCAGCAGATGCAGGTGTCAAAGTACAGGAGGTATACCGTGTTGGTTAACTCAGGCGTGTTCATACACTACTACAGAAAAGAACACCACAGACGGTTTAAAAACGTCATCACAGACGGTTTTCTGAACCATCTGAATTTATAGGTCAGTGATAATCGAAAATTATCACAGACGGTTCGACAACCGTTTGTGATATTGATATATCACAGACGGTTTTTAACTGAAAACCGTCTGTGATATCTGATTATCACATACGGTTTTTAACTAAAAACCGTCTGTGATATTGATATATCACAGACGGTTTTTATTTACAAACCGTCTGTGATATGTCACCTATCACAGACGGCTTGTAACTAAAAACCGTCTGTGATGTTCTTTTCTACCCCTAAATCTATTTCTGTTTATTGGCTAGCCTCAGGAAATGCTAGCCATGCCCTCTGAAACAAGCAGATAAACAAGTATATGTATACATACAATTCACATCTCAATTCATTTGACAAACATAAAACATCCAATTCACATCACATTTCATTCACAGACATAAGGCATCCATTTCGCAAATGAATTAATTGAAATGAAATAAAATATCCATAAACAAATTCACAATTACAGAGTGATAAGAGCAATAAAAAATCATTCTGCGCAGTGGAACTCTCCATCTGATCTTATGACTTTAGTCCACAAAAACCAAACGAACTCTCCTCGAATTTTTGCAAAGTCCGGCTGTTTCAATGCAGTTGTAGAGATGGGCGCAGCCTGTCGATAGGAATATCAACGCGCGTACATATAAAACCTGACATGTATGAAATAAATGTGGGAAGATTGACAAACCTTAGAATTGGTGATCTTGGTGGAATCGAGGAGTAGTCTCATATGGTGGCACACGTAGTATATGACGCATTACTACTAAGTGTTGTATATGATTAATTAATGTGTAGCTAGCGAATACCCGAAAATTGCGAGCATGTTTCAAGGGCTTGGCCCCTGTCGTCGAGCCACGTGTCTAAACAAAGTTCTATGAAGCAAATGACACAAACTAGTGTATCAGATTCATTGAATAGGATACACTAGAGTGTGTCACTTGCTTCATGCCCCTTGAAGGTCTATGTGGCATATATTATTACTACAAGGTCTCTAAACACAGTTCTATGAAGCAAATGACACAAATCAAATCACAGACGGTTTTTTTATAAAAAATCGTCTGTCATAAGCTTTATCTCAGAACGCTTCGTGTTTCGATCGTCTAATTAACGTCTTTCGATCGTTATACGAAGCGTCTATATCATTAATGTTTGGGTATATGAACCGTCTGTACTAAAGGTTAAATATGCGTGCCTAATCCAGGTCTCTTCTACGTACGTACAATATGGCTTCTAGTATTCTTGTGATCATCTCCTTCCTCTCATCTGTTCATCAAGAATTGTTCGGCCGGAACCTTACACAGGCGGCCAGCAATTTGCATCTGGAGCAGTTTCTCTGCACACGCCCTGCTCTCCTTCCCCGACTTTCTTGCATCCGTCAGCTCGACCTGATCATCCGCCGTCGACGAAGGCGTCTCGCTGCCGCTCAAGAAAGGGAAACAACCCTTACCCTGGTTCTTCTCCACAATGTGCGCAAAGCGGAAGAAGCTCTACAAGCATTAGAGAGACTGATGGATAGCCTTGCCGATCAAGCAGAAACGGCAGATTCTGAGGAATCTTTTCATGCTATCCTCTACGACATTATGGGCTATGCTACTGATTATTTGCCCAGGCTGCAGGAGGAAGTGCTGAGGACAAGGACAATCTTAACAGCGTTCGAGAAGTCAGTGGCTGATCCTCCAAGTCCCAAAGTCGAAGAAGAAGTGTACGAAGCCCAAAAGATTACAATTTGGGAAACTCTTTACCTGTGCGACTTTTGTAATAAATTTGCCTCTAATTGAAATTAATAAATTTGCCTTTAATTTGTGATCTCTTATCTCAGTAGTTCTGTAGTTAAGTTATTAGAAACAATGTGTACTTATATATTAACCTTTGATCATGAACAGAATATAACAGACAAAGGGACATCACAGACGGTTCTTGTCAAAAACCGTCTGTGATAGTCTACACAACACAGACGGTTTTTAATAAAAAAAATTGTCTGTGATAATTCCAGATTATCAAAGACGGTTTTTAATAAAAAACCGTCTGTGATACTAAAGTATCACAGACGGTTCATCGGTAAGGACCGTCTGTGATACTCGACCACTAACATAGACGGTGTCCAAATTAAAACCGTCTGTGTTAGTGTCAATCACAGACGGTTTTGTTAAACCGTATGTGATTAGCCGTCTAGTATTAGGCTTTTTGTAGTAGTGATAGCTCTTGGTTTGCTTAGCTAATGTTTCCTTTTTTGCTTTGAATTTGAGCTCGGATGGTGTGTTCAAGGCGTCTGTATAAGAGTTTGACGCGTGCATGAGTTCAGGGGCGGATCCAGGATTTCACATTAATGGTGTCACCATAAACTTATCAACTAACCATAAACTAGACGACGGGCCAAGCATTATCCAAATAAAAGGCTGTGGGCTGCTTTTAGATAGACATTGAGGTCACATGCAGGCTGGGCTGCTGTCATCAATACAAAACGAGAGAGGGGTACACAGGCCCGGTCCAAAAGCATTGCTATCCTGTGACAGCACAGGTTGCAGCCTGGATCCGCCCCTGCATGAGTTCACGCGGGAACTAACTTCGGCGACCGAGTCGCGCGGCACGTTCTGGAGTGGTGGGATGGCACCACTCACGGCAGAACATGGAGCATGGTGCGCGTGTCGTGGGGCTTGGCCATGTATTGTGTCTTGCTATATATAGTTGCAATAGAGTCTGGAAAAGCAGCGCTTGCTGCACAAAAAATTCTCCTGTGTTCATCGCTTTCGTTCTCCACTGTCGCGTGCAGGTTTTTAGTAGAAGCTCGATCCGGCGTTAACTGAATTTCTTCAGTTACTGTAGCCTGTATCGACAACGGCATTCGGTTGCTGATTGTAGTCGTATTGTCACCGATCGAGCTCGGCTTCTCTGACATTTGGTATCAGAGAATACCGGACCTGGGAGCAGGCTCAAGCGATCATGCGGCATTAATGGCACGCCCACAATCGACCTCATCGTCCGCGAGCAGCAGCAGTCGTGTTGAGCGTGGTCTGGTGATTCACCGCGTCACCGAGGAGATCAGCAGCAGCGGCGCGTTCCCGACGCTCACGAAGACGAACTACTACGATTGGGTGGCGCTCATGCACGTGATGCTGTAGGCACGTGGCCTGTGGGTTGCGGTGAGCCTTGGGACGGATGACTACGTCGAGGACCAGATGGCGCTCGAGGTGATCTCCAAGGCCGTCCCAGCGGAGATGATGGGCACTATCGCCAGCAAGGCTACCGCCAAGATCGCATGGGACGCAATCGAGACGATGCACATCGGCGTTGAGCGTGTCCGCAAGGCCGAGGCCAACACACTCCGCTGTGAATTCGACGCCCTCAAGTTCCGTGACGGGGAGATGGTGGACAACTTCGGTATCTGCATCAATGGACTCACGAACCAGCTCGCGGTCCTCAACGACAGCTACACCGAGGAGGAGATCGTTCGCAAGTTCCTCCAAGCGCTCCCACCGAGGTACTCTCAAATTGCGATGGCAATTGATACCCTACTTGATCTCAACAAGGTCTCGGTGGAGAAGCTGATCGAGCGCCTCCAGGCGGTGGAGGAGCGTCATGATTTGGAAACCGGCAGTGGCTCTATCGCGAAGCTAAATCTCATGGAGGAGGAGCTCGTGGCATGCGTCGCGTCACGGCTGTAGCTCGGCGGCGAGGGCTCAGCCTCAGGATCGAGTCAACGGAGAGGCTGCGGCCGGGGACGCGGAAAAGGTCGAGGAGGAAGCAGACCACAAAAGGCGGGCGGAAACGCAGTCGGTGGCACGAACAGCACGGTCGGCAATGACCAGTGCAAGTACTGCAGAAAAATGGGACATTGGGCTCGTGAGTGCCGCAAGAAAGAAGCGTGATGAAGCGGCCCATGCGGCCCACGCTGAGGAGGATGAGGAGCCCATGTTGATGGTGGCCACAGCCTCGGTCAACGCCACTTCCTCCACTCCGCCGCCGCTGTCCAAGAACTCTGCGCCATCGGCAGATTCTTCCACGATCCACCTCGAGGAGAACAAACTCTTCGTGCAGCTCGGCGACAGGCGCGAAGGGGACTACACGTGATGGATCCTCGACACAGGCGCCACCAACCACATGACGGGCGTGAAATCGGCCTTTTCCGAGCTCGACACCGGCATCCGTGGCACTATCAAGTTCGACGACAGTTCCGTCCTCGACATCGAGGGACACGGGACTGTTCTCTTCAAGTGCAAGAGGGGGGAGCACCAGACGCTCTCCGAGGTGTACCACATCCCGCGCCTCACCGCCAACATCATGAGCTTGGGGCAAATCGACGAGGATGGGTTCAAGATCCTGATCTATGGCGGCATGCTCAGGATCTGGGATGAATGACGACAGCTACTGGTGAAGGTAGTCCGCTCGGTGAACCACCTCTACATCCTCAACTCAATGTTGGTAGGCCAGTGTGCCTGGCGGTGCAAGGGGACGACGCGGCGTGACGATGGCATGCGAGATTCGGCCATCTCAACTTCCGCAGGCTCCGGAAGCTGGTGCAGGAGGGTATGGTGCGCGGGCTGCCGCGGATTGATCACGTGGATCAAGTCTGCGATAGGTGCCTAGCTGGGAAGCAGTGCCGCCTAACTTAGAGTTCAAGACGTAGTAGAGTCCGTCTC
Organism: Dendrocalamus latiflorus; assembly: GCA_017311315.1. Taxonomy (NCBI): domain Eukaryota; kingdom Viridiplantae; phylum Streptophyta; class Magnoliopsida; order Poales; family Poaceae; genus Dendrocalamus; species Dendrocalamus latiflorus. Next base: position 1,393,682 of record CM029636.1, on the reverse strand, counting down.
CGTGTGTAGCTCAAGTTGAAGTTGTGTCCAACTTGAAGTCCGAATACGTATGCTAGTAGGAGATTATTAGCCTATATATTGAGGAGGTTGTAGCCAGTTTTGTAAGAAAAGCAAGAGAAAAGGGGGGGAGCAAGTAAGAAAATAGAGAAATTCAGATATTCTTCTATGTTCTCTCAGTTTATTTGCGATGTGTGCGTTTTCTCCCGGAATAAAATCAACAAGTGGTATTATAGCTTAAGCGAGAACCAAGTCGCTGAAAAAAATCATCTCGGTGATTCCGTTTCGCGCTCGTCTCGCTCAGCGCTCCCGGCGCACGATGCTTGGTCCGACGTAGCCTTTCCTCCACCAGGTCCTTTTTCCCATATACTATTTCTCTCTCCCCCCGTGCACATAGTAGGCAGTAGAAGCGACTGGAGGGCGGCCCGATGTGGCGGCGGCGGCGCACGACTTGGTGGTGGCGGCCAGCAAGCGATGGGTGGTTCGGCGTGGCGGCGGAGGCCAAGGCGCACGGTGGCGATAGCGCGTGGAGGCGGTGACTGGCGGCCCGGTGTGGTGGTGGCCATGGTGCACGGCGACGATGGCGTGGGGCCATGGTGCACAGCAGCATGCGGTGCAGCAGCGGCAGTGGACAATGGCAAAGGCGCGACTGAAAGGCCGTTCGCATGGCTAAATGTGGTTTCGCATGGCGAATGGCATTTCGCTCGGCCGAACGACCGTTCGCGCAGCCAAACGTCGTTTCGCTAGGTCGAAGGCGTTTCACACGTCCGTGGCGCAAGCGAACCTGTTTCCTCTCCAGTCAAGTTTATTTCCTGTTATTCCTTTACAAATTCATCTGTGCCTGATCGGTTGCCTTCCATTCTATCCTGTATGTTCACACACAGATGTTGTGGGAGCAGTTGGGCAGTTGTGCATTTCGAACCCATCGTGCAGCGTGTCCGTCAAGCGTTCTTAAGGCACGTACCTCGCGGCCGTAACCTGTTTCTTCATACATTACCATTTCATGATTAATTGTCATCACTAGCTTAGTATTCGATTATAGCGTTGCATTGATTGTCGGTTGTATGCTATTAGTAGATTGGGTAGACTCTAATGCGCTGGGCTAGTTGGGGTTGTACGCTTGTAGTTAGTATAATGCTCAATTATAGAATTCATGCTTTAGTTACGGATTAAAATAGATGCTTTGATTATTAATGGGGGTAGCGTATAAGCATGTTCAAATTTAAAGTTAACTACTAGTAATCTTTTAACATTGGACGGCTTATTTTATGTCCTGCTTTCATGATCCTTTATTTGTACATTATTGATTGTGAGCCTCGACTGATTGATGGTCGTAGATCTTGTGGTTATCGACTACAATGACTTCTATTTGACAGTCGATTTTCGACCAAGTCGTGCTTCGGTCGAGTGGTCGAATTTACGACTACTGTGCAAGCTATCGACCACGTAGTCGGGCTTACGACCATAATGTAAGCTTCAATCACGTTGTCAATTTAATTTCTCGATGAAAGCTTCGATCACGTTGTCGATTTGATTTCTCGATGACACTGCTTGCTGTGACATGTGGGATAATGCTCAGAGTCATTTTCGCTACTCTCTTCCCATGAGCAAAGATCGTGCATCACTCTTGATTTCAGTTCTGGTAGTCGTGCGTCTCCTTTGGTACTTCTAGTCGTTTTCGACCACACTTACCTTCTATCGCTCAATGATTCTAAGTCGTGTGGTCGCTCGACTTCTCTACAATCTCTTGTCGTTCAAAATTGCACGAACATCGACTACAGTGGTGTCGACCACACAATGGTCTTCGACCACGTAGCCTGAAAGAACGTCAGTCTTCGACAACGCTAGCGTTTCGACCACGTTCGGAAGTCGACAGACAAATTTACGACCACGTTGTGTAGCATTGTGGTCGGCTGAAAGATTTACGACCACGTTGTCCGTGGTCGGAAGTCGGCAGACTTCGACCATGTTGGGAATTCGGTAGACTTCGACCACGTTGGTTCGACCACGTTGGTTTTGACGATATTGGTTTCGACCACGGTGGTTTCGACCACGTTGATTACGACCACGTTGGTTTCGATCATACTGATTTCGACCATGCTGGTTCGACCACGGTGGTTACGACCACGTTGGTTTCGACTACGTTGGCTATGACCACGTTGGTTTCGACTACGTTGGGAAGTCGGCAGACTTCGACCACGTTGAGAAGTCGGCTTCGGTACCACGTTGTGGGTTTCGACCACGATGTCGGTTTCGACCGCGTTGTGGGTTTCGACCACGGTGTCGGTTTCGACCACATTGTCAGTTTCGACTACGGTGTCTGTTACGACCATTGTGTATCACTGTTGAGTGGTCGTATTCGACCACGTTGTGCTTCCGCCTAGTGGTCATAAATCGACCACACAGTGCTCTGATCTGGTCGTACAGTGGTCTGTGTTCCTCTGTTTTCCAGTAGACATCATATTCTAATCTTCATAGCTTTGTAGCTATCAAAGCAAAAAGAATATGTGAATATTTGGAGGAAAAATCTTTAGGCACCATTCACCTCTCCTCTGTTGCCTCATCCGGTCCTACACTTTGGTACCGATGGAACTACTGGGCCGTCTCCTTGCACTATAAGTGTGCAAAGATCTGGAGATACTAAGACACTTATCAACGCATTAAGCAAAGCTTGTTCGCTGAGAGAAGATGAGCGCCTCCTGGTTGCTGAGGTATTCCTTCTTACTGCATTATCATTCTTGTTTCGAAAGCTACTAAATATCCCCTCTTATGTTTCCTTATTTTTTGATGATCACCATGTAGGTCTACAATAGTTCCATTATCCGTTACTTGGAGGAACCTTCTGAAGTCATCTTCTTGATCAGACATGGATATCATTTGGTTGCATATCGACTTCCAAAAGACAGTAAAGATGCTCCTATAGTGGTGTTCAGAAACCAGCGTATGGAGTAAGTACAATCTCCTTTTATATGTTGTGTAGATCTAACTGTCAAAATTGGATATCTGTTAGACCATGTGGCTAGATTTATGATATTTTGGTGATGAATAATTGACAATGGTTAATTTGTTATGATGAATAATTGGTGATTTCGTTTAGCGGTGTTATGCGAGTTGTGTTGCATGTGTGCGGACTGATGTTGGCCAAGTTGAGACGAACTTGTGCCGGAAGAATGTTCTTTGGTCTTTGCATGTGCAGGTTGAGCATGGAGGCGATCATGGTCGGTGACGAGGTGGACCGGAACTAGGATGGGGAGATCTGAGGTTCAGACGGTCAAGGAGGTCACGAGATGATCGGGCTCATGCTTGGGGCGCATGGAGATCGAAGGTGGATGATACGTGGAGAAGCTACGGGAGGTGCGGTCCTGGAGGCTTCGACACGTGACGTGTTAGAAAAGTCGTGAGTGTGAAAAACCTGTGTTAGGAAGGGTTTCGGGTCCCTTGAAAATTAGTGGGCCAAAAGTTTAGTTGAGGTAAAAAGGCCCAGGTCTAGTTGGATTAGGATTCGAAGTCCTAGTTGGAGTTGGATTAGGATTCGAAGTCCTAGTTGGAGTTGGATTAGGATTCGAAGTCCTAGTTGGAGTTGGATTAGGGTTCGAAGTCCTAGTTGGAGTTGGATTAGGGTTTTAAGTCCTAGTTGGATTAGGATTCTAAGTCCTAGTTGGAGTTGGATTAGGATTTTAAGGCCTAGTTGGAGTTAGGCTGTGTGTGTATATATATGCATGCGGTGGCATGGCAAGAGTTGTACCGAGCAGCTGTGGAAGAAAAATATATATACGGCTTTTGGGGTGGCCAAACGTTTTCTTTGGCATGGCATCTTTTTGATCACGAAGCGCACGACATTGTTCAGCCATCGGTCAGGCAAGCGATCTCATATTTTGCTTAGTTGCATAATTAGGGCTTAATTTATTTTCGTCACTATTTGCATCAGCGATCTTGTTTATTTTATATCTCAAGATCTAGAGCTCCGATTGACGTAATTCCAGTTGGGTTAGTTCAATAACTGTCTCTAGTTTATTCTGAAAAAGTTTGAGGTTAATCGGAGTTACGGATTTTTATCGAGATCAGTTTTAGTAAGGATACATTATTCTGTCCAGAATTATTAAATGAGGCTTAAATAGGTTTTGTGTTTAGGGGAGAGTCTTAAAATTTATTTTTAGCTTCCGCAATCATTCACCCCCCCTCTGATTGCCTATCTTAGTGTGAATCGATCCTACAAGTGGTATCAGAGCAGGTTAATTTTTCTAATTGATCTTAACCGGTGATTAGAAAACATGTCGACGGATAGGTATTCCACAAAACCTTGTGTTTTCGATGGTGTTGATTTTCAGTTTTGGAAAGCGAAGATGGAGGCATACATTCAAGCTCAAGGCTTTGCAATGTGGGAGAAGGTATACAAGCCTTATCAAGTGCCTGAGAATGATGCTGTGTCAGCATCGAATATAGCAGAAGTGGAGTCAAATAGCAAAGCAAGGAATCTGATAATTCAAGGACTAGGAAGGAGTGACTTTAATCGTGTTGTGCATCTTAAATCCGCATATGAGGTATGGAAAGCACTCTGTGATTATCATGAGGGTTCATCTACTATTAAAGAGGTACGTCAAGATATGTACAAAAAAGATTACATGCGTTTTGAGATGAAACCTGGTGAATCAATAGATGATCTCTTTGCCCGCTTTAATAAAATTCTTAGTAACCTACGTGCTGTTAATGTTACTTATACTGATGCTGAAAATGCACGTCAATTACTTGGAGCATTAGATATGTCGATATGGGAGATGAAGGTTACATCCATTAGAGAATCTACTGTCATGAGTACACTTACATTAGATGTACTTTATTCTAAATTAAAAACTCATGAATTAGATGTTTTTGCCAGAAAAAATAATAGTAATAAATCAATTGCTTTAGCTTCACAATCTAGCAAGTCTAATGGTGATAATTCTTCTACTAGCTATGCTTTGTCTTCTTTGTCTTCACTAACCGATGAACAGCTAGAGTAACTCCCGGAAGATGTTTTGGAACTCCTTTCTACACGCTTCACAAGAGCCTTACAGAATGTGAGATCAAGAAAAAGAGGAAATTTTGGTCCTCAAAGGTGCTATGAGTGTGGTGATCTCAATCATATTCGTCTCAAATGTCCAAAATTTCTAGCAAGATTTGCAAGGGAAGAGAATGAGAAGGAAGAAGAGATGGAGAAAGAAAAAAGGAAGAATAAAAAGAAGGGTTATATGAATCGCAAGGTGGTGCATCGTGTTCTTGCCGCTCTTGGACAAATTAATTTGAGTGATGTGGACACGGACAGCGAGGATGATACTCCCAAAGGTAAGAAAAATTTAACTGGGTTGTGTCTAATGGCAAGTAGCAAAAGCTCCACCGACAATGATGATCTTGACAGCGACGACTACAATGAGGTAGAACCTTCTTATGATGATTTAGCTAAAGCTGTTGCTAAACTTGGTACTTTGCTAGAAAAGAAAGATAAAAAGATTAAAAAATATGATACTTTAATTGAATCTCTAAATTCTGAAATTGCAAGACTTAGAGTTTTAATTCCTGATGATGAATCTTGTGAGTCATGTCAAATTTTACATTCTGAGTTAGAGAATGCTAGGTCTCTTAATGCCTTAAACATGGATCAACTTAGAGATGTAACTGCTAAATTTGATGAATTAAGATTAGCACATGACTCTTGTGATGAAAAATTGAAATGTGCAAATGATGAAATTGAAAAGCTCAAGTTTAGCTCTTCTTCATGTTTAGAATCAAGTATTTCAAATGTTCATTCTAAAGCTTGTTCTAAATGTGAATTATTAGAAGCTAGACTTAACTCATCTCAGGAAACAATTCAACAGATGCTTTATCATGAGATATCTTCTTGCTCAAATTGTCTTAAGCTTAACATTGAAATAGAAGTTTTAACTAGACAACTTAATGATTTTGCTGAAAAAGAAAGATTGACTCAGTCTAGTGCTTCTAAAAATCTTGTGAATGAACATGTCAAATGCGCAACTTGTCCCACTCTAGCTAAAGAGAATGAGTACCTGAAAGACACTTTAGAGAGATTTTCTTTTGGTAAGAAAAATTTGAATATGATTCTAGATAAGTCAAAAATAAGTGTGAAAAATCATGGTTTAGGATTTAATTTTGTTGAGCATGCCAAGAATAATCCTCCTAAGGTTATTAAGTCTCTTGAACCCGGAAAAATTGAAGTGAAACTTGAACCAAATCAAACTGTGTTTAAATCAGCTGGCTTTGTGCAAAGTTTATCAAATAATAATGTAGGTGCTAGCTCATCATCTCAAAAGAATTTTGGTTATGTTAAATTTCATTGCACCTATTGTGGAAGAGATGGACACTTGAATGAATTTTGCTTTAGACGTATCAAGAAAGAGAGAAAGGAAAGATTGAATGCTTTGAGACAAAAACATGCAATATCTTTTGTTCCTAGAACTAATGTGAAAGCTATGTTTTTTGAGAACTTTCATGATGGCTTTAAATCTGCTTCACATGCTAGATTGGGATTTAATTCAAATGATTCACGTTCTTTTCGGCATTCTAATCATCCACATACACGTGATTTTGGTTCTAGCTTTGTTGCTCCTGTTCGTCGTGTGTCACAGTACTGGATTCCTAAATCTTATTTTACTAACCCCAATACTGTGAGACCGATGTTTCCTGCCATGTAAGAACAGCTGACAAGGATGGAGAACATGAGTTAAATTGGGTTCTGTTTTTTTATCATCGCTTGATTGGAACACTTGATGGTTCTTCACTCCTTTGATGGTTTACAAGAGATTTCACTTTTTGAAAGACCATGTGAAAAAGGTGATATTGTCTTACATCTTGTTAAATTCTCAAGTTGTAAATTTGCACATGAAATCGTTTGATACTTCTCGTTTTCCTCAATTGTGAAGTGAGTTGGAAGTATTACATCTTGTGGGATTATTCTGAGGGGGAGCTTGTTGTTTAAAAATTTTGAAAGCTTTGTTTATTATCCTTGTCAAATAACTCATCAAATCCAAGTCATTGAAATTAATTGAGTAGTAGAGCTTTCTTTATCATATCTATTCATATGTTGTGTAGTTTTGATCAGGACTGTTTATAATTAAATTGCTACATTTGAATTAAAAGTATGACATGGCGGAATATTTTGACTAGATTAATTATAGTTATTACTTTGCGATGTCCATCGAAAAGGATTAGCTTGATTGTGAGTCTTATTTTAACTCTTGGTTATAAGACTTGCATGTTTCATGTTCCAATTCTTATGATGACTCAATTTGGCATGTTATTAAAAAAAGAGAGTATATAAAGAAAAAATTGAAAAGATGTATGCTTCAAGCATGCCATGGTGAAAAAAAAGTGGCACAAAAGTGCGCAAAATGAAAATAAGTATGCTTCAAGCATGCCACCATCAAAAAGAAGAAGAAGAAGAAGAAGAAGAAAAGTATGTCATTATGAAAAGAAGTATGCAACAAGCATGCCACATGCCTAAAAATTGAGTGTGAAGCAATAAGTTGTTACATGAGACTGCTAGCCCGTCTAGAGTTAAAATTTGCTTCATTTTTAGGTTTTGACTTTTCGTTGTGATATCTCATTGTGCTCTCTATAATTGGTTTGGTCATTGTTGATATGCCTGTCATTGATATAAATTGCTTAATCATATTGAAAATTTGTTTTGACATTGCTATGTGATATATGGCTTAATATGATCTAGATAGCTCTACTCAAAAATATGTCTTGGTTGCTTTATTAAATAAATGCAAATGACTTGGATAATCTACAAAGCTTCTTGATTTTTACTTTCATTGCTCCGTCTTAGAATTATTCTTTTTTTAAATTTTCTTGATGATTACATTGCCAAAGGGGGAGAAATTTGGTGTGCTTTGCGAGAAATTAAAGAATTTGGGGAGAATAAAATTACCTCTTTTGTGTTGAGGGGGAGAGATTTGAGACTTATGGTTTAAAATATTTTTTCGGCTTTGGTTCTTCACTTATATCTATTTGAAGCTAGTTCACCATACAATTTTGTGGTTTTGTCAATGTATTCATCAAGGGGGAGATTGTTAGACCATGTGGCTAGATTTATGATATTTTGGTGATGAATAATTGACAATGGTTAATTTGTTATGATGAATAATTGGTGATTTCGTTTAGCGGTGTTATGCGAGTTGTGTTGCATGTGTGCGGACTGATGTTGGCCAAGTTGAGACGAACTTGTGCCGGAAGAATGTTCTTTGGTCTTTGCATGTGCAGGTTGAGCATGGAGGCGATCATGGTCGGTGACGAGGTGGACCGGAACTAGGATGGGGAGATCTGAGGTTCAGACGGTCAAGGAGGTCACGAGATGATCGGGCTCATGCTTGGGGCGCATGGAGATCGAAGGTGGATGATACGTGGAGAAGCTACGGGAGGTGCGGTCCTGGAGGCTTCGACACGTGACGTGTTAGAAAAGTCGTGAGTGTGAAAAACCTGTGTTAGGAAGGGTTTCGGGTCCCTTGAAAATTAGTGGGCCAAAAGTTTAGTTGAGGTAAAAAGGCCCAGGTCTAGTTGGATTAGGATTCGAAGTCCTAGTTGGAGTTGGATTAGGATTCGAAGTCCTAGTTGGAGTTGGATTAGGATTCGAAGTCCTAGTTGGAGTTGGATTAGGGTTCGAAGTCCTAGTTGGAGTTGGATTAGGGTTTTAAGTCCTAGTTGGATTAGGATTCTAAGTCCTAGTTGGAGTTGGATTAGGATTTTAAGGCCTAGTTGGAGTTAGGCTGTGTGTGTATATATATGCATGCGGTGGCATGGCAAGAGTTGTACCGAGCAGCTGTGGAAGAAAAATATATATACGGCTTTTGGGGTGGCCAAACGTTTTCTTTGGCATGGCATCTTTTTGATCACGAAGCGCACGACATTGTTCAGCCATCGGTCAGGCAAGCGATCTCATATTTTGCTTAGTTGCATAATTAGGGCTTAATTTATTTTCGTCACTATTTGCATCAGCGATCTTGTTTATTTTATATCTCAAGATCTAGAGCTCCGATTGACGTAATTCCAGTTGGGTTAGTTCAATAACTGTCTCTAGTTTATTCTGAAAAAGTTTGAGGTTAATCGGAGTTACGGATTTTTATCGAGATCAGTTTTAGTAAGGATACATTATTCTGTCCAGAATTATTAAATGAGGCTTAAATAGGTTTTGTGTTTAGGGGAGAGTCTTAAAATTTATTTTTAGCTTCCGCAATCATTCACCCCCCCTCTGATTGCCTATCTTAGTGTGAATCGATCCTACAAGTGGTATCAGAGCAGGTTAATTTTTCTAATTGATCTTAACCGGTGATTAGAAAACATGTCGACGGATAGGTATTCCACAAAACCTTGTGTTTTCGATGGTGTTGATTTTCAGTTTTGGAAAGCGAAGATGGAGGCATACATTCAAGCTCAAGGCTTTGCAATGTGGGAGAAGGTATACAAGCCTTATCAAGTGCCTGAGAATGATGCTGTGTCAGCATCGAATATAGCAGAAGTGGAGTCAAATAGCAAAGCAAGGAATCTGATAATTCAAGGACTAGGAAGGAGTGACTTTAATCGTGTTGTGCATCTTAAATCCGCATATGAGGTATGGAAAGCACTCTGTGATTATCATGAGGGTTCATCTACTATTAAAGAGGTACGTCAAGATATGTACAAAAAAGATTACATGCGTTTTGAGATGAAACCTGGTGAATCAATAGATGATCTCTTTGCCCGCTTTAATAAAATTCTTAGTAACCTACGTGCTGTTAATGTTACTTATACTGATGCTGAAAATGCACGTCAATTACTTGGAGCATTAGATATGTCGATATGGGAGATGAAGGTTACATCCATTAGAGAATCTACTGTCATGAGTACACTTACATTAGATGTACTTTATTCTAAATTAAAAACTCATGAATTAGATGTTTTTGCCAGAAAAAATAATAGTAATAAATCAATTGCTTTAGCTTCACAATCTAGCAAGTCTAATGGTGATAATTCTTCTACTAGCTATGCTTTGTCTTCTTTGTCTTCACTAACCGATGAACAGCTAGAGTAACTCCCGGAAGATGTTTTGGAACTCCTTTCTACACGCTTCACAAGAGCCTTACAGAATGTGAGATCAAGAAAAAGAGGAAATTTTGGTCCTCAAAGGTGCTATGAGTGTGGTGATCTCAATCATATTCGTCTCAAATGTCCAAAATTTCTAGCAAGATTTGCAAGGGAAGAGAATGAGAAGGAAGAAGAGATGGAGAAAGAAAAAAGGAAGAATAAAAAGAAGGGTTATATGAATCGCAAGGTGGTGCATCGTGTTCTTGCCGCTCTTGGACAAATTAATTTGAGTGATGTGGACACGGACAGCGAGGATGATACTCCCAAAGGTAAGAAAAATTTAACTGGGTTGTGTCTAATGGCAAGTAGCAAAAGCTCCACCGACAATGATGATCTTGACAGCGACGACTACAATGAGGTAGAACCTTCTTATGATGATTTAGCTAAAGCTGTTGCTAAACTTGGTACTTTGCTAGAAAAGAAAGATAAAAAGATTAAAAAATATGATACTTTAATTGAATCTCTAAATTCTGAAATTGCAAGACTTAGAGTTTTAATTCCTGATGATGAATCTTGTGAGTCATGTCAAATTTTACATTCTGAGTTAGAGAATGCTAGGTCTCTTAATGCCTTAAACATGGATCAACTTAGAGATGTAACTGCTAAATTTGATGAATTAAGATTAGCACATGACTCTTGTGATGAAAAATTGAAATGTGCAAATGATGAAATTGAAAAGCTCAAGTTTAGCTCTTCTTCATGTTTAGAATCAAGTATTTCAAATGTTCATTCTAAAGCTTGTTCTAAATGTGAATTATTAGAAGCTAGACTTAACTCATCTCAGGAAACAATTCAACAAATGCTTTATCATGAGATATCTTCTTGCTCAAATTGTCTTAAGCTTAACATTGAAATAGAAGTTTTAACTAGACAACTTAATGATTTTGCTGAAAAAGAAAGATTGACTCAGTCTAGTGCTTCTAAAAATCTTGTGAATGAACATGTCAAATGCGCAACTTGTCCCACTCTAGCTAAAGAGAATGAGTACCTGAAAGACACTTTAGAGAGATTTTCTTTTGGTAAGAAAAATTTGAATATGATTCTAGATAAGTCAAAAATAAGTGTGAAAAATCATGGTTTAGGATTTAATTTTGTTGAGCATGCCAAGAATAATCCTCCTAAGGTTATTAAGTCTCTTGAACCCGGAAAAATTGAAGTGAAACTTGAACCAAATCAAACTGTGTTTAAATCAGCTGGCTTTGTGCAAAGTTTATCAAATAATAATGTAGGTGCTAGCTCATCATCTCAAAAGAATTTTGGTTATGTTAAATTTCATTGCACCTATTGTGGAAGAGATGGACACTTGAATGAATTTTGCTTTAGACGTATCAAGAAAGAGAGAAAGGAAAGATTGAATGCTTTGAGACAAAAACATGCAATATCTTTTGTTCCTAGAACTAATGTGAAAGCTATGTTTTTTGAGAACTTTCATGATGGCTTTAAATCTGCTTCACATGCTAGATTGGGATTTAATTCAAATGATTCACGTTCTTTTCGGCATTCTAATCATCCACATACACGTGATTTTGGTTCTAGCTTTGTTGCTCCTGTTCGTCGTGTGTCACAGTACTGGATTCCTAAATCTTATTTTACTAACCCCAATACTGTGAGACCGATGTTTCCTGCCATGTAAGAACAGCTGACAAGGATGGAGAACATGAGTTAAATTGGGTTCTGTTTTTTTATCATCGCTTGATTGGAACACTTGATGGTTCTTCACTCCTTTGATGGTTTACAAGAGATTTCACTTTTTGAAAGACCATGTGAAAAAGGTGATATTGTCTTACATCTTGTTAAATTCTCAAGTTGTAAATTTGCACATGAAATCGTTTGATACTTCTCGTTTTCCTCAATTGTGAAGTGAGTTGGAAGTATTACATCTTGTGGGATTATTCTGAGGGGGAGCTTGTTGTTTAAAAATTTTGAAAGCTTTGTTTATTATCCTTGTCAAATAACTCATCAAATCCAAGTCATTGAAATTAATTGAGTAGTAGAGCTTTCTTTATCATATCTATTCATATGTTGTGTAGTTTTGATCAGGACTGTTTATAATTAAATTGCTACATTTGAATTAAAAGTATGACATGGCGGAATATTTTGACTAGATTAATTATAGTTATTACTTTGCGATGTCCATCGAAAAGGATTAGCTTGATTGTGAGTCTTATTTTAACTCTTGGTTATAAGACTTGCATGTTTCATGTTCCAATTCTTATGATGACTCAATTTGGCATGTTATTAAAAAAAGAGAGTATATAAAGAAAAAATTGAAAAGATGTATGCTTCAAGCATGCCATGGTGAAAAAAAAGTGGCACAAAAGTGCGCAAAATGAAAATAAGTATGCTTCAAGCATGCCACCATCAAAAAGAAGAAGAAGAAGAAGAAGAAGAAAAGTATGTCATTATGAAAAGAAGTATGCAACAAGCATGCCACATGCCTAAAAATTGAGTGTGAAGCAATAAGTTGTTACATGAGACTGCTAGCCCGTCTAGAGTTAAAATTTGCTTCATTTTTAGGTTTTGACTTTTCGTTGTGATATCTCATTGTGCTCTCTATAATTGGTTTGGTCATTGTTGATATGCCTGTCATTGATATAAATTGCTTAATCATATTGAAAATTTGTTTTGACATTGCTATGTGATATATGGCTTAATATGATCTAGATAGCTCTACTCAAAAATATGTCTTGGTTGCTTTATTAAATAAATGCAAATGACTTGGATAATCTACAAAGCTTCTTGATTTTTACTTTCATTGCTCCGTCTTAGAATTATTCTTTTTTTAAATTTTCTTGATGATTACATTGCCAAAGGGGGAGAAATTTGGTGTGCTTTGCGAGAAATTAAAGAATTTGGGGAGAATAAAATTACCTCTTTTGTGTTGAGGGGGAGAGATTTGAGACTTATGGTTTAAAATATTTTTTCGGCTTTGGTTCTTCACTTATATCTATTTGAAGCTAGTTCACCATACAATTTTGTGGTTTTGTCAATGTATTCATCAAGGGGGAGATTGTTAGACCATGTGGCTAGATTTATGATATTTTGGTGATGAATAATTGACAATGGTTAATTTGTTATGATGAATAATTGGTGATTTCGTTTAGCGGTGTTATGCGAGTTGTGTTGCATGTGTGCGGACTGATGTTGGCCAAGTTGAGACGAACTTGTGCCGGAAGAATGTTCTTTGGTCTTTGCATGTGCAGGTTGAGCATGGAGGCGATCATGGTCGGTGACGAGGTGGACCGGAACTAGGATGGGGAGATCTGAGGTTCAGACGGTCAAGGAGGTCACGAGATGATCGGGCTCATGCTTGGGGCGCATGGAGATCGAAGGTGGATGATACGTGGAGAAGCTACGGGAGGTGCGGTCCTGGAGGCTTCGACACGTGACGTGTTAGAAAAGTCGTGAGTGTGAAAAACCTGTGTTAGGAAGGGTTTCGGGTCCCTTGAAAATTAGTGGGCCAAAAGTTTAGTTGAGGTAAAAAGGCCCAGGTCTAGTTGGATTAGGATTCGAAGTCCTAGTTGGAGTTGGATTAGGATTCGAAGTCCTAGTTGGAGTTGGATTAGGATTCGAAGTCCTAGTTGGAGTTGGATTAGGGTTCGAAGTCCTAGTTGGAGTTGGATTAGGGTTTTAAGTCCTAGTTGGATTAGGATTCTAAGTCCTAGTTGGAGTTGGATTAGGATTTTAAGGCCTAGTTAGAGTTAGGCTGTGTGTGTATATATATGCATGCGGTGGCATGGCAAGAGTTGTACCGAGCAGCCGTGGAAGAAAAATATATATACGGCTTTTGGGGTGGCCAAACGTTTTCTTTGGCATGGCATCTTTTTGATCACGAAGCGCACGACATTGTTCAGCCATCGGTCAGGCAAGCGATCTCATATTTTGCTTAGTTGCATAATTAGGGCTTAATTTATTTTCGTCACTATTTGCATCAGCGATCTTGTTTATTTTATATCTCAAGATCTAGAGCTCCGATTGACGTAATTCCAGTTGGGTTAGTTCAATAACTGTCTCTAGTTTATTCTGAAAAAGTTTGAGGTTAATCGGAGTTACAGATTTTTATCGAGATCAGTTTTAGTAAGGATACATTATTCTGTCCAGAATTATTAAATGAGGCTTAAATAGGTTTTGTGTTTAGGGGAGAGTCTTAAAATTTATTTTTAGCTTCCGCAATCATTCACCCCCCCTCTGATTGCCTATCTTAGTGTGAATCGATCCTACAATATCAAATATCTAATAGTTGAAGCTAAATCTGCACCTTCATATTCTGTTCTTTCGTGCTTTCTATTTTTTTTTCCAGTAAGAACTACAGAGAGAACTCTTCTTACGTCAAATCATCTTTTGATATGCAGGTCCTGCCTCACTAATTTTGGCAGGAAGTCTTGGAAGACATTTGGTGCTCCTCTTGTGTCAAGTCTTCCCGACACAGTCAATGGGAGTACTATCGACAATCTTTTCCTAAAAGTTCTGACTCGATTCCGAGTGTCGAAAGATGATATTTTAGATGCCGATCAAATAACTTGCAAAAGCAGTCTTGTAACTGAAACTGCAGACATCGATATGAGTTCTGATGATGCAGAGTGCACCAGCATAAACAATAATGCTTGTGAGGATGAAATAATGGCTGAAGACGGCATGGAATTTTACTTGATTAATGAGAGGTTTCCAGACCAGCGCTTGAAGATAGAAATGGATCAACCTGTTACACTTGCTGCTTTGCAGAAGCGTCTGCATGCGGTTGTATGTTGGCAGGGCAATGGGCTAGAGCAATACAATCTTGGTTCTTTGGATTCTCTTCCAGAGATTTACAAGGCGGTGCTATTTGCAAGAAGACCACAGGACGCCTGTTCTCTATATGCATGTCTTGAAGCTTTTATCAAGGAGGAACCATTAGGCCCAGAAGACATGTGGTAATTTTTTATTTTTCATCGTTGGTATTTTCTATCATAGTGTAATAATCTCTTGCATAGTTACGTTCACAATTTTTTCTTTTTTTTTGAAAAAAAAGTAGAAAATAATGTTGTTGGAGGAAAGACACTGAAATTTACAGACAATACGCTAGTAAAGCTTATTCCAGCCCTTTTGAAGCCTTTGAATGGCTGTAAATTCCTCTTATATATTATTTCACAGGTATTTCCCAGGCTGTAAAGAGCACAGGCAAGCTAGTAAGAAGTTAGACCTGTGGAGGTTACCAGAGATCCTTATAATACACCTAAAAAGATTTTCATACAGTCGGTTCACAAAAAACAAGCTAGAGACATTTGTGGACTTCCTGGTTCATGATCTTGACCTGTCAAAGTATATCGGTAACAGAAGCCAACATATGTCTAACCACTATCAACTGTATGCTATTTATTAGTAATCACTATGGAAGCATTGGGAGGTGGTCACTATACTGCATATGTTTATGTAAGTGTTCTTTCCCTCACTAACCTGTTTTTGCCATTCTCTGCATATGCTTAAGCGACATGTATGTACTGGCTTACACCACTGACAGACTCATGTATGTACTGGCATCAGCAGATTATGTTCTTTTTTATAGGCGGATACAGGATGGTAGCTTAGATGCAGAAATAATGACAGATTCTGATTGTACAACATGAGTAGTATTGCTGGCGACTTTTGAGCCCAGACGGACATTGTATAGTTGATTGGTTGGGGGACAGTTTTGCTGCCAAGATCCAATATAGTTGATCTTTGTTGGTGCCAGAAAATGGCAGCGGCGACTGCCATTTTGTTGCGTGAATGGAAGATGAAGGAACGGAGATAGTAACTGATGGAATGGGAGGTGATTCTTTCCAACATCCTGCTGACTTGAAGATGGAATGGGAGGTGTTCTTTTTTTTTTTGGCATGTCTGTAAGCTGATCCTAATAAATTGAGGCAAAAAGGTCAGCCTTGATTTCTCTGCAGTCTGCAGTTGCTGCAATCGTTGTTGAGTTTGTGTCGAGAAAATTAACGTTGCGCTCGTTGAACCGAATGGACGGGCCTTGGTGGCCATGCTCGAGAAAATTCCAACCCACAATGTTGATGTTCTTGCATGTGTCCTGACATGTGAGACGATGCACGATGTTCGTGCAGTTCAACTACTACTACCTATAGGCTGGGTGGATCGATGGATGTTCTTGACATGCGAGGACATGTGCAGATGCACAGGAGAGAATTCACATTCTCTGCGTGGAAGAACTGAAGACGCCTATGGCATTGCATCGTAGCTTGCATTCACCATCCATGGGAGAGGGAGATATATACGCCATGATCTTCAGGGGCGCTATGTAGTTCATACCCGATCGTTATCCAAAACAGTGCGCGCGGCGGACAGATCGAAATTTCGTGGTTCCTCAAGTCTCACAGACCAATCGCGACCATGCCCAGTGACAGATCTAGCGTTAAAATTTAGGTTAGATGAGATGGATTAATAGTAATATCAAAAACTAAAGTAAGATATGCGTGATTCACATTGCAATCACAACAATAAGAACATATACACTAATTGAAACCCAAAACTACGGGGGTAGAATGTGGTACCTTGTTAATGAAGTTTACACAACAATTTTCTACCAAAATATCAAATCATTGAATTCACTAGTTTAAACAAAAGATAAAGTAACAACCTATCAAAAATAGATGGATTAGTGAGTGTTAAGATTAATTGATCAATAAAAGTTACTTGACCAACCAGAAAACATACCATTGAAACACTAATCACATCTAGGAGGCTAAGGCAATTTCATTCTTGATGTTTCATGGCTTGAAAATCGTTTTTAATTCTATCACGATTAAGTGCTCTAAATATCTCCCGCTCAATGTAGCACATCATTAAGTCATTTAGCTACTCATCAAATAATTTATTGCGCAAATTGATCTTAATAATATTCATGACCGAAAAGACTCTTTCAACTGAAAGAGTTGCCACTGGTAGGAACAATGCTAACTCAATGAGATGGTAGACCAATGGAAAAACAATGTCTTTCAGTTTTAACCATTTTCATGGCCAAATTTCTAAAATCATGACAAACGACAAAGTCATCAACCATTCGCATATGTAGAATGAAGGTTTCAAGTTAATTCCTTATAGTTGCACGTTTGGCAATGGAGAAATCTTTATCATAGATCTCCGCAAGTCAAGGAAACTTATCTACATCAAACTTAGAGAAAGAGTTTCTTGGGTCAAGACAAGAAAAACATACAAACAACTCCGAAAATACCTCATTAAAGCGGTGATCCATCTTTGTGTTATTAGCATCAACAACAGCAAAGAAATTATCAACACGATAATGATGGCCTTGAGTGACAGTGACCCCATCTAGCCTTGATCGGCGGAATCTTGATATGGCTTCATCCATATTTGGTATCGAAATCTTGTTTGCATCACAAAATACACTGACTTCTGCAAATGATGGCTCCCAACTATGGTTCCTCAAGCCGATTAAATGTTTCTTTCACATCAGCAAGCAATGGCACGGCATGTACAATATTTTGATCATTCCTTTGCAAGATGAGAGATAACTCATTTAAATCTAGCAAACCAATTAATCAAACATGAAAACCAATCACAGACTTACAGCCCATTTAATTTTCAACTGATTTCGTCGTTACACTCTTACACTTGCATCTAGACCTCTTGTCCTGAGATTAAGGAGGAGCCATGTCTGTACGCGGCCCACCGCCCATCTCGCTGCCTCGGTCGGCCCTCGGCTGGCCCGCCTCGCCGGCTGTGCTTCGTCTTCTTGTGCATCCATGCATGTGTCCTTTCCTTCCTTTCCCCAGATCGATGTAGCTAGGAATGAAGCGGTAAAATTAATTCACAGCTGCAGCGGTGCTAGCCCGTGTCATCATAAATATATATGCCGCTTCAATATACTAATTGTTAATATCTATTAAATTTTTATATTAGATATATAAAAATTATATATATATATATTAAAAAGTATTTTCATAATATTATTGGATTTTATAAATATATCACAATATAAATTGGTAATCAAAATTGTGTTTGAGGACCATATTACTGTCTGAGATAATACATATTTATAACTAGAGGGAGTATGACCTTAATTAATTCACTACTACAAAAGGCCTAATAGTAGACGCCAAATCACAGACGGTTTTGTGAA
The DNA here is from genome assembly GCA_017311315.1 of Dendrocalamus latiflorus. Taxonomy (NCBI): domain Eukaryota; kingdom Viridiplantae; phylum Streptophyta; class Magnoliopsida; order Poales; family Poaceae; genus Dendrocalamus; species Dendrocalamus latiflorus. Next base: position 1,375,456 of record CM029636.1, on the reverse strand, counting down.
ACCGTCTGTGATTTACACTATTACAGACGGTTTTAATTTGGAGGCCGTCTGTGGTATTTGTGGCGGGAAAAAGGAGTATCACAGACGGTTCTTACCGCTGAACCGTCTGTGATATTATAATATCACAGACGGTTTTATAATAAAAACCGTCTGTGATATTCCAGATTATCACAGACGGTTTTGTAACAAAAACCGTCTGTGATATTCCAATATCACAGACGGTTTTTGTTATAAAACCGTCTGTGATAATCTGGAATATCACAGACGGTTTTTATTATAAAACCGTCTGTGATATTATAGTATCACAGACGGTTTTATAATAAAAACCGTCTGTGATACGTTTCCCGCCTTGCAATCCCTCAAAATTTCATATTTTCCCGCTTAAGTCCGAGTATGGTTCAGTTTTGAGACACTTTCAGTAAAACGGGCATAACTTTTGCATACGGTGTCCGTTTTCGACGTTCTTGTACTCGTTGGAAAGCTAACGACGAGCCCGATCCAAAAAAAACGACCGGCTTGCGCCCGTCGCCCTCCAAGACCCCGAAAATCGGCCATCTTTGGACCTAAACCTGCGTCGCAAGTTTTTTGTTTCTATTTTTGCCCTTTTTCTTGGTCTTATTTTCGGAATTTGGATTTTTCTTCAACTGCAAAGTTGTAGATCTCGTTGAAACCTTTCAAATGAGTATATATAAGTCATATAGAACATTGCTATTTTATCTTTTCATACTAGTTGTTTGTATTACATCGGTATATAAAATTGTGTGCTCTAATTCACAGACGGTTCTATATGTAGAACCGTCTGTGATATTCATTCATCACAGACGGTTCTATATGTAGAACCGTCTATAATAATCTGACAGCTGGGCCAGTCGATCCTGCACCTCACCCCACGGATCGTAGCTCTACCTCTCTGTCTCGGCGCCAAAAAATTTCGAACTCCTGCCTCTCCCTCCCTCTCCCTCCCCTATAAATATAATCCAAACTCAGCCTCTTTGCTGGTCTGTTCTTCCTTGTTGTCCTCTTCCTTGCTGTTCTCCTCCTCCTTGCTGTTCTCCTCCTCCTTGCTGTCCTCCTCCTTGCTGTCCACATCCATGCAGACGACGCACAAGTCTACGGCGATGATAGTGGACGTCAAAGACATCCAGCTCATGCGTTGCATCAGGGGCGAGAAGGATGGTGGGCGTCAAAGGCATAGAGGATCTTTGCTTGTTGTGTAATCTGCTCGTTGTTCTTGTTGTTCTTGTTGTGTAATATGCTCGTTGTTCTTATTGTGTAATCTGCTCGTTGTTTTGGAATATTGTAATGGTAGGCTCTAATATTAATAAAAATGGATGTTTTATGTTTGTGAAATGAATTGAGATATGAATTGGATATATACATGTACATATTGATCTGCTTGTTTCAAAGGGTATGTCTAGCATTTCCCGAGGCTAGCCAATAAACAGAAATATGTTTAGGAGTAGAAGGCAATATCACAGACGGTTTTTAGTTAAAAACCGTCTGTGATTTATACATATCACAGACGGTTCTTAACTAAAAACCGTCTGTGATAATTATATATCACAGACGGTTTTTAACTAAAAACCGTCTGTGATAACTATATATCACAGACGGTTTTTAACTAAAAACCGTCTGTGATTATAACTATCACAGACGGTTTTTAGTTAAAAACCGTCTGTGATATTTGCATCACAGACGGTTTGAAAACCGTCTGTGATGACCTCGTATTATCACTGACCCATAATTTCAGACGGTTCACAAAACCGTCTGTGATGACGTTTTTGAACCGTCTGTGATGACCTTTTCTGTAGTAGTGATTAGAGCACGTATATACCATTAAAAAAAGCAACGACTAAAATCAATTATTACACTATTAGTTACTACGCATTGGGTTTCGTTACCAGCTAGCTAAGAGCATCTCCAATAGTGACTTATGAGCTAGCTCTAAGCATATTATTTCATATTTTAATAGAAGAGAGAGAAAAGCTATCTCTTGATCAAGAGCTAGTCTCATACACACATTCCAAGATTATGTGAGAGTGTCATGTGAGGCTATTTATGTTATGAGCTATGTGCTAAAAGTTAGTAACTATTGGAGAAGTAGCTCATACTATTGGAGATGCTCTAACGCGGATGGATTAATTTTTCTTAAGTAATACTCCTACAGATGATCCGGTTTCCCAGATGTGCAAGTACACAAACTTTTTCCTTTAATCGTTTGTGAATACTGTATCCATATACGCACGGAGACATAGATGCATGCGTGCACCTGAGTCGGATCAGATCATTGAGGAGAGGGGAGAGAGATAAAGCTAGAGATCGAGCACCATAGGAGAGGAGCAGCAGCAGAGAAAGAGAAAGGGATCAAAACTGTCCTGTCGAAGTGACGCATCATGGGTTCGTACGTGCTGCAGCTAGCTCGCCCGCATCATATCGCCATTTCATGCACCACTCTGTCGCGTCTCTGTGTGCCCGTGTCCCTGCTACATGGGATAATTTAACTTTTTGCCACCCTTATGAGGTGAGTGGCATCATATTTGCCACCCTGGTCCATCGTCAATGACTCAGGCGGCCTCACATGTAAGTGACAGGGGTAATTGACCAATCTTAAGAGTGGCAAAAACATGAATCTCCCTGCTACATGTGCTGCTCAAAAGAATTTTTCACTCGCACAGCCAATAGCATCTACACTACATCAACTCCTAGCTTAGCTAGTCGATCTCGTATGATGGAAATGATCATATATCAGTTGTGAAAAAAACATAATTTATAAATGTGAGTGAAACATCATCTATTGGACTAGTATTTTAAGAAAAAAAATTGTCTGATACCACTTGTAAAACTGTTGCTATAGGGTCTAAAAAAATATTTTTCAGCTAGGCACTTTTGTATTTTTTAACTGCATATCATGTGCTCATTTAATTTAATGGGTTAGTGATGTTTGACATGTGTTACATACACATGTAGATTTTTTTTTCATCCTTTTCCTCTCCACCCGTTTCTAATTAAGCTGGATATTTTGGACATAGAAAAAGAAGTTTCTAATGGTTCATGTTCCAAGGTCTTCGATAATAGCCTACTCTCTCTCCTTTTAGTCAAGATGCTCTCCTCTGTGACTTGCATAGACTTGTGTGGCATGTGTATGTTGATGTGATTAAGCTTTCACTATTAACAACTTACAAAAGCTATGGGTGCAATAGGAATAGATACGGACGGATTTCCTTTATCTCATATCCTACTCCATATTTTTCTCGAAATCGGGAACGGGTTTCCTTTATCTTATGTCATGTTCCATTTTTTTTCTCAAAATCAGAGTCAGACACGGATAGTGCCGGATACAAATACAAACAGTTTCAGACGCAAATATTTAGTCACTCCGACAATCAAAATATTTAGTCGAATAATACACGAAAACAAAAACCATATATGTCACACGTATAAGGATCAGTCAACCATACTATATATAAAAAATTCAACCACATTACTGTATTAGTAGCTTAATAAGCAAATTTAATTAATCGCGCAATGAAAAGCAATGGAAAAGTTTAATATGATAGGGAGTTACAGATTTTACCTTTGCCAAATCATGAGCATGCAGGATGTCGCTTCTTGTTGGAGGGACAGATACTGAAACACGAGGCTCCCTGTTTGATGGACAATTTTCTTCTTGCAATTGCATTTTGTTCAAATGGGATATAACCTGCATTTTTTTTGAAATGGCGAAAACTATCTGGATCCGAATCCATTATCCCGAAAAAAAACCTGGATATCCAATTTTATGCTCCGAATAAAATCTGAATTTATTTGGATGGTCGGGAATTATCTGCTCTATTTGCACTTTTAGCCATAGCTCGTCTAAAAGTAAATTTTTGTGTGCATATTTAGAAAGCGTCTAAGCCCTAAAGCGTAGCTAGCTAGCAGCTAGTACTATATATGCATCAACAATACATAGATCAGTAAACTAACTCTTGTGGTTTCTAAAGGAACAGAGAAGCAGCATGTACATGACAATACATCAAATAATTGTTTGACCAATTTCAGGTGCTTCGATTTACCTTTTGATGCGTGGCTAAAACTGAAGGATGTGATCGATGAGTGATCTCAAGTAATAATTACTGTCGTATGTTGTGATCCATTCGCTCCATCCGATATATATACCAACCGTTGACACGGGCACAGAATGATATGATGCCTAGTCAGCCGAGAGAATCTGTAACTGAACAGTGGAGCTATGTGTAAGTTCATGTGTGGGCTATTCCTCGTGACACGACAAGCAGGCTTGAGCATTTGTCATGGCATCGAATAAGTATATGAAAAAAAGCCTACTTTACAGTCTCAACTATAGCTTTGATTTAATTTTTAACATTTAACTTTAAAACTGTTCACTTCTCACCCTGTTACTATTAAAGTTCATCGCGACTGGTGAGCTAATCAAAGTTCTTCTTCTCTAACGCTGTCAAGCTTCTCCATCGCGGTTCATTACGATTGGTGAGAATCCTCCGATTCCTTTATACATAAGCATCATCTATTCATCACCTATCTTTTGACGTGTTCATTTTTGCCTCTCTTTCGCCATAACAGTGTCGTCTCCATGACCTGACCTCCACCATCGCCCATCACTGTCGCCTACCCATAGCGCACCTCTACCCAAACCACCATCACCGTAAGTTTCTCACATCACAAGCATTATGTTTTGCTCTCACCTGTGCCTCTCCACCACGCCATCACGGGTGCCATGCCCAGCCCACCACCTCCAGAAGCTCTCCATCCATGTCTTCCTCTGTTGCAACGAAGGAAGAAGATAGGGCTAACATATGGGCCCTACGAGTCCATGTATAAATACTTACTCCTTTTTATTATCCGTGCTGAATAGGATGTCACGTAAGCTAAAACCAGTGATGTGGCTACCAACATGGCGAAAACCACTTATAAAACCAACCAGGGTTGAAAAATAAATAGTTTTAATAGTTCAATGGTGAAAATTATACCGAGTTCATAGTTAAAGGTTGTAAAATGGACTTTTTCTCAGTACATACAGGAAACGATTAACCAACACATCAAATAGCATAGGCCTATAATAACTAAACTAAGACAATCTGACCAAACTATTTTTACTATAAAACTCTATTTTTTTTCAATCAAGCGAGTTTTTCTTCTCGGCGGATCCAGGAATGGAACCCAGGTACATTGTGAGCAACCCCACGCAGCGCGTTATTCATACACTAACCATATTGTAGTCATAGTAATAAGGTGGAACATAGAAGAATATATACCTCGGTAATAAAGCTTGCACAACAATTTATCACCAAGTTATCGAACATAATAGTTTTAATAAAAGATGAGACATAGAAAAAGCAACATGTAAAGATACGGTGATGGATAATAGATTAGTAGTGTCACAATTAGTTAATCACAAATCATAAAATATGCAGCAAAAAGAGAAACCAAAAGACATACCATTAAAGAACTAATTAGGTCTAGAAGACTTAGGCAATTTCATTCTCCGCGATTCCATGTTTTAAAATCGTTCTTAATTTTATCGAAGTCAAGTTCTTTGAATAGCATTCGCTCGATGTAACACAACATCAAATCCAGAAGCCAATCATCGGATATCTTATTGTGCAAATAGGTCTTGATAATATTAACAGACAAGAAGACTCTGACGTCGATGTTGTTGCCAGTGGTGGTAGCAATACTAACTCGATGAGATAGTAGACCAATGGAAATACAATATATCTCCTCCTATTGTGTCACACTGTGTGGGCGGTGGGCCAAGCTGCCAAACCCAAGTCCAGTGATAGCCCACAACTCCTTTAAGTCTATTATACGTAGAACTATCAGCTCCTGTTCATTTTCAAGCTCACCACTCGTGCACTGGCCGCTGGGCACCGTCAAGTACTGGACTGGGAGGATAAGGAGGGGGGCATTCCCGTCGTCAGGGAGCTCGTGCGGCCGCCATGGCTTGCCCGATAGGTGGGTCTACCCCTGGCTAGGGATTAGAGTCTTGAACAAAGAAGAAAATCAAATCAGATTTAGATATGTCGGCTGGTGCCATATCTGACACGACTCGATGAACATGTCTGACTAAAATATGGATCCGAATTTGGATGGTACTTTAACAGAACTTAATGACAGCATAACGCAAACACACGCTCCGGTGGTAATTTACACAAGTGATCGCATAGTTCTACTCCATAGTATCTGCAGCATGCATGCATGAAAGTAAGCAGCAGGGGTTGAATTAAAATTACACAGGCTAGATATTATACTCCTAGCTGCTATATGGCTGTACGATATATTCAGACATGGAGCTTAGCTACAGGCATATGCACATGCTCATGCATTCATATGATTTAATTACAATGTCGCTGCCGTATATTTATAGCTAGCAGTATGTGTACTGTCGCACTGATTCAATTGATTTAGTTAGAGTTACTGTGTCCTCAGCAGCTCATCAGCTCAGCTCCATGCATTGATAAGACTAGGCCTGGGAACTCTAGTTACTGGCCTCACTGCTCCTAGAGTCGTAGTACTAGCTGCTATATAGGACAACAAAAGTACTAGCTCCTGAAAGATGTTGGATCCGCTGCAGTCGTAGAAATAGCAGCGGGTGTTCTTAGCAAGTTTAATAGAAGAGGTGGCTGTACCTCTAGGACTAGCTAAATAAGCAAAAAGAGTACACATGGCTTATGGTGCAGGTAGCTAATATAATAAGTTGAGTAGAGGTTACCTCTACTAAAGCACTCAAACATTTAATACTTGCATAAATATATCAGGGGTCACCTCTTGCATGAAGGGCAGCTTGCCTCTCTCTCCTCGTATGATGTGCTAGAGGTTACCTCTTATATAAGGGGCAGCTTGCCTCTCTCTCCTCTTTTCCCTCTCTTCCACATAGGACTGTGTTGACGTGGATTTCGCTAGAGGCGACCTAGTCAGCATTATTGTACTTGCTCTAAAACAACATCGATTGAGTGAGGAAGGATTAGTAGATTGTGCGTCTATTTGTGTCTTCTTACGATTTCCTACTTCCTCTATTATCTTTTACTCGTTCTTTTATATCAATATAGGGTGAGTTTTTTTAGACTGATGACTTATAGTTTATGGTTTAAATATTTAAATTATAGATATTCACGAGATGCAGTATGCAGAGAAAAATAGTCGCATGCGATTTTGGATGGCACAGCTGAACTAAATACACTTTTTACTACAATTTTCCTTTTGACTCCACCTTGAAAAAACGATCCGTTTAAAGGTTAGTTACAATAGACAGTATAAGCATAAGCCAACTTTAAATCCAAAAGAACTCAGCCATAGTCTCTAATACATATAGTTGACTATTAGTTTCTTTAATTATATGTTAGCAAAAATCAAGTATTAAAAAATATAATGATTTCGAATTACTTTTAATAACAAATCTACTAATATCATTTTTTATATGATAAATCTAAATACTTTTACACATAATAAAGGTCAAAGTTTAAAAATGTTGGCTGCAAATGTCGACTAGTAAAAAAGATTAGAGAGAGCACATAATAAAGGTCAAAGTTTAAAAATGTTGGCTGCAAACGTCCACTATTAAAAAAGATTAGAGAGAGCAACTAAAAAAACAATAACTAGTAAGAAACTGACAGCATGCATCTTAAAGCTCCAATCAATATATAGAATTGGACGTCAAATACACATGAAATAAGTCTACTTTACCCCCTAAATTCTTGTGGAAGTTTGACAATCATCCCTAATCTATAAAACTGGATATTGGACCCCTTAAACTTTCAGTATCATTCACTTTACCCTCCTAAGACTAAAACCATCCCGGTTTGGCTGACGTGGCATCTACTTAGACAAGTTTTGTTGCCATGGCGTCCCCATCACGTGCATGTTTACAACTGAGTCAGCACAAAAATCTTCTTTTTTTTCTTTCCTTTTCTTCTCCTCTTTCTCCACTTTTCTCCTTTTTTCCTTTTTCCTTCCGAGCACTGGTAGTCAGTTATTCGTGCCACTCGCTCTCTCTCTCTCTCTCTCTCTCTCTCTCTCTCTCTCCATGGTGGCGGGTAAAGGAGTAGGAGGCTGAGGGCGAGGCCAGTGACTCGGCTCCGACTAGATCCATGCCACCTCCTTCCCTGGTCGCACGCTGCCTTTGACTAGGAGCTACACCGTGGCCTCCCCACGACTGCAAGCCATGCTGCCCTCCTCCCCTGGCCATGCGTTGCCTCCTCCTAGATGCTACACAACTCGCCTCTCACGTGTCCGGATCCCACCGGACCGTTCTCTCTTACAAACGGTCCAAGTCACTTAGCGCACCACATGACTCTTCTCGCACATGATGGCACCCGGCTTCCCTGACCATCTGGACCTCAACTCTTCCCTGAGCCTAGTCTCGGTCCACCTTGCTGTTGCCTATCATGATTACCACCGGTAGCTTCTACTCCGATTCCTCGTTGTCCTGGCTTGCAACCACCTCGCAAGCCTCAATCATCTTCGGTGTTTCCCTGACCGTTATAGACCTCAAGACCATCCTGTGCCTAATCTCAATCCTCCCACACCTCACCATGACCTAGCTCCAAAGTTCTACAACAAACAACAACAAACAAACTGTCATGTAGCACCGCACAACACACAAAGTCATCAATTGCGCAATTCATCAAAACAATGCTTAATGCAAAATGTATACACCCAAATACTGATCCTAAATCTAGAATCAAACAATAAATCCATATATACACAAGCAACAACACCCAGGTCAAACCATGACCAAATCCCCCAAAGCCCTGCTTTTCTGCAAAGATCGGTAGTACCGCTCTTAACACGTTGGTTCTACCGCACTGCGGTACTATCGCTCCCAAAGCAATACTTCCGCACCTTGCAAACCCGCACTGGACCTCTCTGGAAAAAATATACCGCAACTCAGAGCAAAACCAATGCCTTGCGGTACTACTGCGTTTACAAGTGTGGTATTTCTGATTTTTCTGACACCTCCAGAAAGCAGTCCAGCTCAAACGCAGTCCTTGCAAAATCCTCAAAAACCAAACTCAAGCTCCATAAATACTCTTATCTAAAAGTCAATTACTCATCACAACCATAGGGTGACTTCTACATGGCCTCACATGTAACTGCAAAAATGTTTGGAAAAATATCTGCATAATATCAATTTAAGACAAATGTGGACAGCCAAGCATAGTGGAGCTTTGTACGATGTCTTTTCCCCTGTGTCTGACTAAATGATTCGTCTATAGTAAAAAAAAACACACATTAATTCTTCTGTAGTAAAAATTAAATGATTCATATGCTTCAGATTAACAAGATGATTATGTCCTTCCCCTGTGTCTCACGAAACATGTCAAGGACAAATAGAGAATAGAATAAATGAAGCTTCAGAAAGTAGTAACAACTCATCTATTTTTCACTAATCTTGCTGAAACAGTGAAAACACAAATGGGCATCAGATACAACTGCTATCAGTTTTTGTTCCTTGATGGATAAACATGTCTATGCCCACTTACCACACCACTGTCCAATTGAATTGCCTTCTCCACCAAACAAAAAAGTGGAACAAAATAGACACTGATTACTACAATTGCATTACATCTAACCAACCAGTAGAGGAAGAGACCACAAAGCCAAATCGAATTAAGGGGAATGGACATTAAAATTCTCATTGGAGGGGCTAGCTAAATTGCATTATAACTAACCAACCGTCAGGAAAATTTAATTTTATTGATGGATTCATTGTTCCCGTCAAGAAAATTATACATCGCGACGGTCCTTTGCGGTCCGTCAAGAAAATTATTAACCGTCAATAATTTTTCCGTTTGCTGGTAACGCGTGGTCGATAGGCCAGGTTGAACGAACCTCTTGTGAAGATCAGATCACTTACCAATTTTCGGGCATGACAGGAGCGCTAATTAAAGTCTTCGTTGGGTATTGCCTCTCCCAACAATCTTTCTACTTTTGGCTGCCAGTGCAAGAGATTAATATAATTATGATCGATTGCTGGACTGCATCTATGTAAAGTTGTAAACACTGTCCAGGAGTCTTGATCAACATTATCATCCACAACGTCGATCACTTAGTCACGGCCGGCCACGAATTTTTTTATATGATTATCATTACATATGCTTGCAAACTTTCTTATAAAATTTATTCTTTGCAATTCTCTTCTCTCTACTTAATGGGATGGCAGCGCTTCTGCCCTGTTCCAAAAAAATTATTGTATCAATTTTCTTTGGTTATATATGTGATGGTATCAGGCCTCAGTGTAGTATCTATATTGAGAACTATCTCGATGAGAACTTGTTACTGGCATGTGAAACATTTCGACGCGCTCAATATTAATTGAATTGAATCTCCTGCAATATACACATGCATGCATCAAGTTGCAGCTGGTACTGTATGAAGTTATTGCATCGATCGACCAAGTGCAAAGCAAAGAGGGCCCAGCCGGGAGAGGCAGAAAGGGACTTGAACCTACACCGAGCGGTGCCTGCAGTTGTCAAAGTTCAAAGATAGTACCTCCCGCATGGGCATCCATCGATCTATTGGATCATTTGGATGGATGGATAGATATAGATGGATCGATATCTAGGCTCCATGAATTTGGCACAGACACTACACAAAAGCCATATGTAGGCCAAAAAAAGAGGAGCACAAAAGATTACTGATGAGAGATGCAAAATGTTTGGTGTAGTTATGGAATAATGTGAAGTTGGGACCGGAGTATATATCTAGCTAGTAGGAACAATCTTCAAAATAGGATAATGAAAACTCAGATATTTATCTTAACTAGTTACGTACCCGTGCGTGCAACAGAACTCATTGAATATATAGAGAATCGTGCTATAGAAGAGAGTTACTCTAACCAGTTGGTAAGTGAAGAATGGTGAGAAGTTAAGAGAATAAAGTGGTTGAAGAAGAATGGACCTACAACCACCAACTCACTCTTTTATAATAGTAAAGATTTAGATATGTCCCTCCCCATCATTCTGTCTCATGCATGCTCACGGTCTTATATAAAGATCGAGTTGGTTAGCACAGCTATTTTAAGACTAACCAACGGTTAGTTATAAATCAATCATAGTATCAACCAATCTAAATTTGTGACATTGTATTAGCTAGGCCACTCACTAGCTAGACTTCCTATATATGTTCAGTCTTATTTGCTCGGGACAAATTATTCCGTACCGTCACAAACATCATTCAAGCTGAAAAATACCATCGATGTGTCAGTGACATGTAATCCCAGACCCACTTGTTAGTCTCATATGCAATGGTATTTTCTAATTTATACCTCTTTACTTTAGTACCAAGCTAATTTTCTTTATTTGCTGTTGCATTTGACAACCCCACCCTTATGCCCATGTGTACCACCCCTCCGTTAATTCAGTGAACCCGTAAGTTTGCCTAATGCGGCTCGCTTGTCCCTCGGATATCTGCTGCCTAAAACCGTAGTATATATGTTAAATTTACATAGATTTGAAATATTTCAGAAACCATATCTGATCTCTAGAAATCAGATATCACTGGCAGTACCTGTCAATATCTATTTCAGATGTAAGAGCAAGTATAATAAGAGGCTGTTAGTAGGCTGTATGTTGAGGTGGAGGAAAGAGAGGAGGAGAGAGAAGAGAGGTGGGCTGTAAGTTTACAGCCAGCTGAAGCACAAGAACCAAGAAACTTTATGAGAGAAAGGGGTGGGTCATATAGCCTTCAGCTGGCTGGCTGTAAACTACTATATGAATGGGCTGATAAGTGGGCTGTAAGTGTCCATACAGCCAGCCAGCTGTTAGTAAACTTACAGCCCACATCTCTTCTCTCTCCTCCTCTCTCTCCTCCACCTCAGCATACAGCCTACTAACAGCCCCTTGTTATACTTGCTCTAATATGTAACGAGCTATTTCACTAATAACAAGTCCGACATATCGTTTATTATCTTTGTCGGTATATAACCTACTGGAAACCGGTACTAGCCCACCGGCAGAAACTGGTGTGATGGTATCTAGCTAGAGGGTGAACCTAGCTTGCTTGCCAGTGAGCACACAGATGATACAGAGGGTAATCTCGATCTCCCACCCACTCATTGTTGCAATCATGCATAGCACAAAGCATTTCTTATCCTCCAACGCCTCCACATGAGCCACAACAAATAAAAGCACTGTGTATTGCCTTGCTTGCCCCCACACGCTCTCCCTCTCCCTTACTACCTAGCTAGCTAGCACCCTCTCTCTCTCTCTCTCTCTCTCTCTCTCTCTCTCTCTCTCTCTCTCTCTCTCTAAAGCAGCAATAAAAAGAGGAAAGCAGGATAGCTCAATTTCTCCTTCCTCCCATACATATCTCTCTATCTAATCTAGACGCACATATTGCAGATATATAAGTAGTATATGTAAACCTAGCCTGCTATCTGTCTAGCCAACTCTGCATACTTTGCCTATTCTTCTTTCTCCTTCTTCTTCTCGGCTGTCGGTAGACTGTTCTTCGCACGGTGAGGCGAGGCGGTGGCGAGGATCAATCGGAAGGAATGTCGGCCCAGATCCCGCCGGCAGAACATGTGTGCTACGTGCACTGCAACTTCTGCAACACAATTCTCGCGGTAAGATATGTGTTGCCCGCATATGATCTCTCTACTATGTGTGTCTCTTAATTTGCCTATGTAGATCTGCCTGCAAGAGAGACCTTCATGAAGTGATTGGTCAACAATTCTCATCCTCATGATAGATAAGTGTGTAAAAATTGGTCAATTCTTCTTCTTGATTTGCTCCTCCTTATAATTGGTTCTTCCGATGTTGTTGTCAATTGCTTGCAGAAGAGTCTCAACAAAAAGAAAATCATATTTCTCCTGCTGAGCACGCCTATGTCTCCGTCTTTCTTCAAATTTCATTCTTTTTTATCTTAAATTTCCCTATGGGGGTTTTATATTTTAGTCCAGCATGCATTTGCTCCAGAATTCATAGAAGTATTTCCAGATTATTTTACTTTTAAAATTTATTTTCATACTTCTGTATCTAATATTTGTGGGGTACACAAAAAATATTCAGCATTCTCTTTGTGTTCCACCTTGTGGATCAGTGGGTTTTAATAACCTAAGCTAGTGGGGAATAGTGTTCCACACTATTCAAATATCAAATACAACCATAGTACTGTATATACATGCATGCATGTGCAGCTTAGATGAGCGCGATCTTCCAAAAAGATTATATACCACTTCCAAAAAATAAACTAATTAAGTTTTCTTAACTGATCCGTTTCTTCCTCCGCGTTTTTTTTCCCTGAAAGGGCTTCCTTAATTTATTTTCTGGTTTATTCTTCCACCATTTATGATTATCTAATTACATGTTACTAGATCTCGATCGGATTAGTAACTGCCATGTTTAACATGTTTGGTTTATATTTTGTCAACATGTTATTTCCAAGAAATAAGTACAATGTTCAAAAGTGATGTGTTTGCGCATATATATGAATAATTTTGGTAGATTATTCAAGAATGAATTGTAACGATCTGGTTCTTTACTCCGAGCTATTCGTATTTTAATTTCTCTTGACAACATGGAATAATAACAATCATTTTAATTAGCGCTATGCAGACTCTTCGGAAGTTAATTAAAACACGTCTTCGGATCGATACTTCGGCTTCTTTTGCTTTCTCATCCCTGTGTGCATGCAAAAGCTGTTACAAAACAAATCAGATGGAGATTAATAATATATAGTTTATCTTCTGATCTTCATTAGCTAGTCATCACTCATCAGTCACAATTTCCCCCTTTTTTTTCTTCTTCTAATTCACAATGTTTTATGAAGCAATATTGTATCTGAGCGCATATGTCGACTCTCCTGTTCCTCTGATTTCTTCTCTTCTTCATCCTCGTGATTCTCTACTTGAATTTTTTTCCATTGCTATTTCTTTCATGTTCAGAAACTCAGGGAGGAAAGGGGAATGTTTTCGCTCTTTTTTTTCCTTTGTGCATAACGATCAATATATCACTACAGTGGATATATGATCGCAATATTTAGTGAGAAATTCTTGTACGCTCATTGAATGACATGGCAAGACTACACAGCTAAGCTATATATGCACATGATGCTTAAGATAATGAAGAAAGTTCAGCTTAGAGTTTGTTGAATCATAAAAAGGATAATTGGAGGTACACAGTAGAGTGAGTGTAGGTGCAAACGATCGAAAGCGAATAGTATATCTCCATGTTGGGATCGAAGTGGTTACTCACATATATGTAACAATGATCTCAGCTTGTTCTTGCTTCGTCGCGAACTAATACTCCAGATCAACGTTTCCATGGCTGTCAAGGTTAACTAATAGGTAAGTGTGTACTGTAAGATCATGCATCAGCGTACGTAGATAATCTCATGCATGTCCCATAACTCTTTTTTGACTTCTTGAGTTCATTTATTCCAGCTTGACATGAACAAAATGTCTACTATGCGTCACTGGTACCCTTAGTGGTTTCATGAACCATCAGAGCTAATTAATCAACAAACTAGCAAGTACATATGTCGACTTGTGAGCTAAATAATCATGAGACTGGTTCGTACATCAGGTACTGCATGCAAGGTTCAGAAGAAAGGATTTCTTTGCATAGATAGATAGATAGATCATGAGCTACACCACCAGAACCATGTATAAAAATGCGCTTGTATGCATGTGAAGATAAGATTTTCCGAGCATTCATAAAGGTAGATGTGTTAGCCTGAGTGTATATATGAGCTACACCACCAGAATATCTTAAGCCATGTTTAGTAACTGCTCTTGTGAGATAAATAACCCAGATCAAGCAGCCCCTTAATTACTGTAGCTAATGTACCAGTAGATGTGTTAGCATGAGACCTGAGTATACATGCTAATTAATCTTGTGCGTGTCTGTGCGTGTGAAGTGGGTTCTGCATGAAGTGTCACTATCTGTTGCATCTTTTCCCTAGTGTCGGGGACACATCTCTATTGCCTTTACTAGTTTATCATATTTTGCCTGGGAGGGTTGAGGAGATGGGAGGCAGGAATAGCTGGGAAAAGACAGTGAGCATTCTCATGCAATGAACATGGATGTTTTATATATAAAGATCTCACTCTTCTCCTCTCTCTCTCTCTCTCTCTCTCTCTCTACCACAGAAATCCATCTTGGCCTTTTGTGTGTACATGTTCATGGGGTAAACTCCTACATCCACAATCATTCGTAGGGGTCATGGCCTAGTTTATTCTTGTTTATGGGAGTGAGTGCCCAAAAAAGAGGAGAAAAGAATCAAACTCAGCCATCATTCTCATCCTGGCCTGCTGTGAGGTGAACGCTCCCAAAAGGCAAAAGAATGGAAATGAAGAAACAAAAGTGATCAGAATGCAGGTATTAGAAAAGTTCAGGCCAGCAGGAGCAAGCCTCTGATAAAAGTCATAAATTGGACCAGCAGCTTGAGCTTGGATGCAGCTGGTTAAAGTAAAAAACAACAAAGTAGGGCAAGAAAAGCTACCTGGTGTGAATCTCACTCCAGTCCTTTTCAATCTACCTTGATCTTTGATTTTTTTTCTATATATCAGTTGTTTTATTCTTCTTGTACATATATTCTCTGGATGCTGCCATGCTGGTACTTAATTAGCACTTGTTAATGACTGTTCACAATGAACAGGTTTATTTATTCTTTTATTGGAATGGCTCCAGGAAGATATCATACACACACACAGTATCATTAGCACTATCTTATGATTACTATAAAAAGCAAATATGTAGTTGATTCCCCTCTTGATCTCTGTTTGATGCATGGTTAATCGCCATTAATTCTCGCAGGTGAGTGTCCCGGGAAATAGCATGCTCAACATTGTGACCGTCAGGTGTGGGCACTGCACAAACCTACTGTCAGTGAACTTGAGAGGTCTGATGCACTCAGTCCCAGCACAAGATCATCTCCAGGTTGACATGCATGTATATATGTTATTACCGCTCATGAAATTATGAAGATACCCACACACGATGTTCTTTATTTCGAGATGGAACTTGCTACAGTGTTAGCTGCTACCACGGCACTATACTCACAATAAAAGAGTTCTTAATAATTTGGAACTTCCTGGATCAATTAGCCCATTACGTACCTTGCACTTAGACAGCATGTTATATGATATCCATAGGTACTGATCACCAGAAAGAGATCAATATATACATTACATCACCACCCCTGATTTTGCTGGTGATAAGGTTCTTGGATTATCATGTTGTCATCTAATCCTATAGCTGTTGCAACATGTCAAGGGACGCCAAGCTTGGCTAAAATAGGGACTGTAGCAGCCGTTAGCTTGTAGCTGAGACATTTAATTAAAGGAAAATAAATAAAAATAAGGAAGAATCGTTATATCTCTATGAACAATATAAAGAAAAAAAAAAGAAAAATAGTATTAAAAAACCAACACGTTCAAAACGGCTTCCGACTTCTGGAGTCCAGAAGCTAAAAATCAAAAGCCATTTTGAACAGACCTTAAGTCACGTGACACAATTAGGGTGCTTTTGGTTGAGCTTTTGGGAATTGCTTTTGCTTCCAAAAAGCCAAAAGCCAACCAAAGGGGTGGAAACCAGAAGCTGCTTTTTCAGAAGCAGCTACTTTTGGGTAGTACAGTTTTGAAAGCACCTTGGACCCTGCTTTTGGTTTTTGGCTTTCTGCTTTTTGAAATGGTGAAAATAGAGAGATGTTTCACAGTTGTTTCAAGGAAAATAGAGATAGGAGGTAAGTTTTATACTTGTTTGAACCAAACAGCTTACAGCTTTTCCACAGCCCACAACCTACAGCAGCTTTTCCACAGCCCACAGCTCACAGCAGCTTTTTCAGAAGCCACAGCTCAACTAAACACACCCTTAATCTGGTTACTAGTCATTTTCCTCCCTATATATTTTTCTCGATAATACACATAGAATGCATGTAGGTTTGAGTACGAGTCGCTCCCTCTTTTCTAGTCCTAGTCCCTCCGTCAACTAGTGTGGTCTCTTTTTTTTTTGGGTGAGAACTAGTTTCATTTTTCTTTTCTAGTACTACTTTTGATACTTTTACCCTTCTTAAATTGATCGACAGAGCTTCTGCCTCCGTTTTTTTAAAAAAATCGTTTGAATTTCGAATATCTTGCTAGGAGAATCTTAGCAAGCTCCACAGCACCAGCGGCTTCCGTGATCAAAGTGGTCGTCCGGAGTTTGGTTCTTCGTCCTCGAGATTCGGGTTGCCTATGATGTACTCGGCACAAAACGACCTGCAGGGGCAAACGCTACATGCACGCCGTAAGCTGCACCATTTTTGTTTTTGTGTATTCAATATATAACAAATGGAACTCGTTCATCTGAACAGTTGTTTTTGGAGCTAATACATACAATTAACACTAGCTGAATTAATTAACCATGCATGCGATCATAAATTAATCGAAAGTTAATTCTACATGCATTAGAGGGGGATACGATTAAGTAGGAGCTAGAAAATATGTAGTGTGTATGTGGATGCACCCAGATGGGTTTGACATGATTTTCTCCATTAATATCCTTGCTTGAAATTAACGACAGCTCCGGAGATCAAGAGGCAGCGAGTTCCTTCAGCATATAACAGATTCATTAAGTGAGTTCAACTATGCTTCATTAGTTTTGTGTTAAGTAAATTGCAGTATTTTCTTCCAAAGCAATTTAGTTTGGATTGAAATTTTGCGTGTGCGTAATTTCGCAGAGAGGAGATACGAAGGATCAAAGCAAACAACCCCGACATTAGCCACAGGGAAGCCTTCAGCACAGCGGCGAAGAACGTAAGCATTTTGCATATGTAAATAATGTTAGTATAGAAACCTAAGTTAGCACACCCATCACAATTCACACATACTAACACTAACATTATTTTTTTAAAAAAAATGTGCTTATAAATGTAGTTATTTTGATTGCCTTTTATAAGCGATCATGTTAGTGCAAGTTCAAAGGCGCGCGGTAATCATAGTGCTAGAGTTCCTGCCACGCAGACTAACCTTGTTCTATAGATCTAGTTAACTACTAGCTAGTGTTCATTCGTAAGCAATTCAGGTTGTATGTTGAGTGTAATTTCAGCCATGGGGCGCACTTTCCATTCCGAAAGCTTCAAACATTTTGACAAATAATGTACTGTACTACACCTTGTGTTCAGTTCACAAGTAAATCTTCAATTTCTTTGAAGTAATTTTCCAAAAGAAAATAATGGAATCAATCAACATTCTTTTACATATTTTCTCGCAGTGGGCGCATTATCCAAACATCCATTTCGGTCTAAGCGCCGTCTGCGAGGGTGGTGGCAAGGAGCACGCCGACGACGCCATCGCCACCACGCCGGCTCCCAAGAAGATCCAAGGTTTCTACTCATAGATGTATCGATCTATCGGCCAGCACAAACACACGCAAGAACTATTATCGCACATATATGTACTGTGAGTAAACAAGCAAAGAAAAAAAAACACAGAGAGAAAAAGTTGCATGCTACCTTACCTTGTTCATGGGTGAAAAGCTTGTGAGGACGTACGTAGTACCTAGTAGAAATCGAATCATAAAGTGAGAGAAACGTAACATACAAACATGAATTGCTACTAGCATCGGTCGAATGAAGGACTGAATAAATCATTTGACCATGCATATCGTTGTGAACTTGTGTTGTATATATATGTTCGAAGCTAGCACTCTGCCAGAGATATTTGTAGAGGGAACTAGCTCATCCATGCAAATCGCTTTAAATAATTCAAGTTTTTAGCTCACGTATATATGCATGGATTTTGATTGAAAACTCACGTTTTTAATTACTAGCTGATAATATTATACATGCAAGATTACCTAGAGTTGTTCGACACTGTGGAGTTCACTATAGTTAGTTCGCTCAATCTTGTTCATTTGTTAGCAATTCCAGTTATCAACTTCCATATATTTCATCTGGTTATTTTTTCGGTACTTAAATATTGTTATTGAACTTGTTTTGAGCATTAGGGTCTATGGGTAATTGCATTTGAACTTGATCACCTAGTTGACAGATTTACAGTAGTTGATATTTGGAGTCTTCAGGCACAAACATATTTATCTTGTATACGTATGCACGACTCGGAAGGAATGTTCATGTGTGGAAAGCACACAGTATATATTAAAGTTCCAGCCAATCGGTATCTAGACTTTTTGTTTTTGATCATCCTACAACTGCTATATATATGTAACTTTCCTGACGACCAAAAATGACAAGAAAGGTTGTCTTCCGCACTCACTGATTCACATGTCTAACCTCAAATAGTGACCCCAAGCACACCATATGTTGGGACTCATCTTGCTTGTTAAGAGTTCAAAATCTAGTTTTGATACAGTACTATGGCCAATACTCCAGCCCATTTGGAATGTGGGAATTTTGTAGGAAAAGGAAGCATGCACCCACTCTCTCACTGGATGATCAGTTTCCCTGCGAGATTATCCATGCCTTGTAGATGGGACCATATGTGGCTATTCAATGTCATAACCAGCAATATATCAGAGCTATATATATACAACACCACCATTAACAGCACATGCTAATATAACAATCTACCAGCAAGTGTTCTCCAGCCAAGCAGGCAGGGAGGCAGCGGACAGTTTCTGCCATTGTTGGCATGCATGGCCAGCTCGGTTCTCCATGCAACTGTTAAAACTAACCACGCAAGGCCAGCAGATACTCTAGCAGCTCCAGGAGGGCACATGGCATTAGGCTAGGCAGCTCCGGCCAGTCCCCTACACAGAACAGGCGAACAGCCTCTCGTCTTCTCCGCTTCCGAGGCCCCCGGGCGGCACGTACCACCACCTGCCGCCTGGCCTGCAGCCATATCTGCAACCTGCAGATCCACCGTGCCGTAGCAGCTCGCGAATTAAAAGAACTGCATATGCCTCGATATATATGCCAAATTTGAAGGCGATCGGTTGATGGTCTGCTCCAATGAGTTTATACTCTTTTTTTGACTTCTAGAGTGTTGGTTTCTTAATTTTTTTTGTTTTTTAGCTGTTTTTCTCTTATTTTTTATATTATTTGTGAAGATATAATGATATTTTTTTTAGGGTTTTGTTAAATATCATCTGGATGTTTGCTTCCTAACTATCATCCAGATTTAGGACTGTTGGATTAGAGATCGAATGTCTTTGAATTTTCCCTCCTCCCTCTTGAATTTATCCTCCCCCTTCAAAAACAAGGGCCCCTTGATCTCCAATCCAAATGTCATAAATTTGGATGATAGCTAGGAAGAAAATATATATCCGAATAATACCTAGACACTCCCATTTTTAATTATTATTTTTAATTTTTTATTTAATAACTTAAAAAACTAACAGTCGCTATAATACATTTTTAATCACTACAGTATAATTTCAGTCGGTACAGTGCACAAATGCCAAAAAAAAACCGGAAGACTAGAGCTGTTTGAAGCACTGCCGATATCACATGCATGCATAGGCTATGTAGTATGTACTGCTATCTATCTACAGCATTCATGCAGCTAGCTAGCTACTCCATTAACTGAATCAGTCACTGATCGGCTGCATGCACAGATATATGTGTGTATGAGTACATCGTCTTTCGGCGTTCAATTTTGTATCTTTTGTTCATGCATGCTAGACTGTGTAAAGGCATGGCGAGGCACAAGACCTGTACTGCATTGCACTCAATGCTGCTAGGTGGCCCAATAAGCTGGTTTGACACCGGGAAACCTGATCCTGGCCTTGCTAAATTTGACTGGCCAAATTCAGATAAACTGGTACTAGTAGTGCAGGTGTCACAGCAGATTCTTGCACCAAATTAAATAAAAAGTAGGCTTTTTTTTTGTTGCATTTGTTTTAGTGCAATATTGCTCAATACCATGGCAAAGATCATGGAGTTAAAAAAATACCATCCAATATATCACCGACGAGTGGTCCCAAGTCCAACATGTCATTCTCATATTTTTTAACTCCGCTATCTTTGCAATGGTACCGAACTAAATAATTCTTTGTTTTTCTTCCTGCGCGGGTAAGAGACTACCACAGAGGTGATCCATCCATAAATTTGAACATATCTCTAACTTCATCGAGCTGACAAGAAGTTAGGGCCGGAAAATATGGAATCATGCATCAACAATGCACGCAGCAGGTTCATCAAGGGGCCGGCCGGTCGGGACAGGAAGAGCAGAGAAAAGGAGAGCTTTCATCAGAGCAGAGCTTTCAAACGGCCGGGAGGGAGCGAGCAGACGCTCCATGCATGGGGATGGGAGCGATCGACGGAGCTGAGGACGTGATGAATGATTCTTCTCCGGCGATGCTGCCAATGCATGCCGCGCGTGCAGCATTAATGGTGATGGATCGATGGAGAGAGAGCCAACCCCCAACATAGAATGACGCGTCGCATCGCATGCATCCGATTCGACCGTGTCCTGCATGCAGCTTCTGCAGCGCAGCGCTGCATGTACGCGTACGCGCGCGGCCCGCCACTACTACAACAGAAGAGGCTATACTGGACAGCTACATCACAGACGGTTCATACGGAACCGTCTGTGATTAAACTTTCACAGACGGTTTATACTGGCAACCGTCGGTGATATTTTCACAGACGGTTATTAACACGAACGGTCTGTGATAAATAAGACATCACAGACGGTTCGTGTTACTAACCGTCTGTGAAATTTCACAGACGGTTATTAACACAAACCGTCTGTGATGTCTAAAATTATCACAGACGGTTTCTGTTAATAACCGTCTGTGAAAATATCACAGACGGTTATTAACTGGAACCGTCTGTGATAATTTTAGACATCACAGACGGTTCGTGTTAATAACCGTCTGTGAAATTTCACAGACGGTTAGTAATACGAACCGTCTGTGGTATCGTTTAAACTACAGAATCTATAGAGACGAGAGTCAAATTCAAGGTAATTTTATTACAAAAGTGCAATAAAAAGACATTCCCAGATTTGAATATTCTGGGTTTCATATGCTTCTTCGTCGACTTCTGGAGTTGGAGGATCAGCCGCTGTGTTCTCGAATGCCGTCAAGATTGCCCTTGCCTTCTCGACTTCCTCCTCAAGCATGGGCAAATGATCATTAGCATGTTCCATAATCTGAAACAGGATGTCAAGATGCGCTTCCGCATTATCGGCCCAATCTGCTTGATCGGCAAGTTTATCCAAGTGTGTCTGCAGTGCCGCAAGATCTTCCTCCGCTTTGCGCACATTGTAGAGAAGAACGAGGCTGAGGGCGGTTTCCCTATCCTGAGTGGCAATGAGATACCTCCGTCGACGGCGGATGATGAGGTCCAGCTGACGGATGGAAGCGAGTCGAGGAAGGAGAGCAGGGCGTGAGCGGAGGAGCTGCTCCAGACGTAAACTTTTGGCCGCCTGTGTAAGGTTGCATCCGAACAACTCATGATGGATAGATGAGAGGAAGGAGATCAAAAGAATTTTAGATGTCATTATTGAGAAATCTGGTGATGAAGAAGATGATCAGGGAGAGCATAGTGCGTAGAAGGATTAGGACGCGCATATATAAGCATTAACGCATGCAGACACTTCGTATTTCAAACCATCTCTGCTATTATGATCAGGGAGTGCATAGTGTGTAGAAGAGCATGCAGGATTAGGACGCGCATATTTAAGCATTAACGCAGACGCTTCGTATTTCAAACCATCTCTGCTATTAATATCACAAACCATTCATATTATGATATTAATATCACAGACCGTTATTAATACGGTCCGTCTGTGATAACTGAAACATCACAGACGGCTCGTATTAAGAATCGTCTGTGATAAATGATTGACACTAACACAAACGGTTTTAATTTGGACACCGTCTGTGTTAGTGGTCGAGTATCACAGACGGTCCTTACCAATGAACCGTCTGTGATACTTTAGTATCACAGGCGGTTTAAAATAAAAAAACCGTCTGTGATAATCTGAAATTATCACAGACGGTTTTTTATTAAAAACCGTCTGTGTTGTGTAGACTATCACAGCCGGTTGTTGTTAAGAACCGTTTGGGAATGTTCACAGACGGTTTTTTACAAGAACCGGCTGTGATGTCCCTTTGTCTGTCATATTCTAGATCAAAGGTTAATATATAAGTACACATTGCTTCTAATAACTTAACTACAGAACTACTGAGACAAGAGGTCACAAATTAAAGGCAAATTTATTAATTTCAATTAGAGGGAAATTCATTACATAAGTCGCACAGGTAAAGAGTTTCCCAGATTGTAATCTTTTGGGCTTCGTACGCTTCTTCTTCGACTTTGGGACTTGGAGGATCAGCCGCTGAATTCTCGAACGCTGTTAAGATTGCCCTTGTCCTCTGCACTTCCTCGTGCAGCCTGGGCAAATGATCAGCAGCATCCATCATGTCGTATGGGATGCGGACAAACGAGAGAACTTCACTCTACGGGCCATGTTGTTCTGCACCATTAATGATTTTCCTGCCCTTGGTAACCTGTCAGGGTTTAGTATAAAAGGAGCCAAAGCGTGTCCGCACTGCTTAGATTATACGGAGAGTGTGTGGTTGAACAACTCCCGAAAAACTGTGTACATACGTCACCGTAGGTTCCTTCCAAAATATCACCCATACCGCAAGATGAAGAAACAATTTGACGGAAAAAAAGAGGATGACTCAGTACCAAGACCTTTTAGCGGGAAAGAGGTGTATGATATGGTCAAGGATATAAATGTTGTGTTTGGAAAGGGACGTAAATTGAGGAAGAACATGTGGAAAAAGAGGTCAATATTTTGGGACTTGCCTTATTGGGAGCACTTAGAAGTTCGCAATTGCATCGATGTCATGCACGTAGAGAAGAATGTATGTGACAGTTTGATTGGTCTCTTACTGAACATTCCTGACAAAACAAAGGATGGTGTTAACGCAAGGCGTGACTTGGTCGCTATGAACATCAGGACCGAGTTAGCACCGATAGAGACCGATAAAGGCCGGACGTACCTTCCCCCAGCATGTTACACTCTGTCTAAGTCCGAGAGAACTGAATTGTGCCAGTCCTTAAATGGTGTGAAAGTTCCATCCGGTCACTCGACAAGCATGAAGAAACTTGTTTCCATGGAACATTTGAAATTAATTGGCATGAAGTCTCACGACTGTCATGTGCTAATGACTCAAATGCTACCTGTTGCAATTAGAAGTATTTTGCCGAACAAGGTTCGAGTGACAATCATAAGGCTATGTTATTTCTTCAACGCAATTGCTCAGAAGGTCATTGATCCGGATGGACTAGATGCTCTGCAAACCGAGGTGGTGACAACTCTATGTCATCTAGAGATGTATTTCTCTCCATCATTTTTTGATATCATGGTCCATCTCATTGTCCACCTTGTGAAAGAGATAAAAATATGTGGCCCCGTATTTCTACGTCATATGTACCCTTTCGAGAGGTACATGGGAATTCTGAAGTCCTATGTACGCAATCGATCTCGACCGGAGGGTAGCATCATCGAAGGTTATACAACAGAAGAGGTCATTGAATTCTGCATCGGCTACATGGCTCAGGTAGAGCCGATAGGTGTACCTCTATCTCGTCACGAGGGGAGGCTAGAGGGTATCGGGACTATCGGGAGGAAAGCAATAACTCCGGATCAAAATACGTATACTCAAGCCCATTTCATGGTTTTACAACACATGACTGAAGTGACCCCATATATTGAAGAGCACAAGGACATGCTACGTCAGGGGAATGCAGGCCAGTCAGAAGTTTGGACCACGAGACAACACAACCGTCAGTTCAACGAATGGTTCAAGGCGCAATTGACTAGGAGGTCGTCAAGTGAAACACTACAATGGTTGGCAAAAGGGCCAAAATTTACAATTGTGACATGGCAAGCATACGACATTAATGGCTACACATTTTATACAACAGATCAAGATAGAAAGAGCACAGTGCAGAACTCAGGTGTCCGCATAGATGCCTATGATGCGCACGGCAGTACCGCTGGCCCAAGCTCGTACTACGGGCTTGTAGAGGAGATTTGGGAGCTTGACTACGTAATTTTCAAAATTCCTCTATTTCGGTGCCGTTGGGTCCAACTTCCACGGGGTGTAAAGGTTGACAAGTACGGCGTCACTACCGTGGACCTCGAATGTGTAGGATACAAAGATGAACCATTCGTACTCGCGAGGCAAGTTGTTCAAGTATTTTATGTAACCGACCCGGCAAATAAGAAGCGCCATGTAGTTCTTCAGGGAAAAAGAAGGATTGTCGGGGTTGAGAATGTTGTGGATGAGGAAGAGTACAATCAATTTGATGATTTGCCTCCATTCGGACAAGGCATCAGGCTCGAGGAAGAACAAGGCGATGAACCAAGCTATATGCGTGTCGATCATCGTGAAGGGCTTTATTTAAAATGATATAGCCAAAGTGTAATAAATGATATTGGTTATGCTTGTGTTTTTCATAAATGTATGTATGTTCCATTGTAATTGTAAAATGACTAAAGAACTAAGAAATAGTTATATCTATGATTATGCTTGCGTTTTTCATAAATGTATCTATGTTCCATTGTAATTGTAAAATGACATAGGAACCTAGCTAGCTACCAGTATTTATAGTGAAATATCACAGGTGGTTTATCAAAAGAAACCGTCTATGATAAAACATCACAGACGGTTCTATAGATATAACCGTCTGTGATAATATAAATATCACAGATGGTTATATATATAGAACCGTCTGTGATAATATTGATATCACAGATGGTTATATTGATAGAACCGTCTGTGATAAGTGCATATCACAAGCGGTTATATTGATAGAACCGTCTGTGATAGCTCATCTTTAAATACCCGCAGCTAGGTCTGCGGAGTCCGCTCTGGCGCAGTCTCTTGTCTCCACCCTGCAGCGCCCCTGCTAGCTAGGTTTTGCTTCCTCCCGATGCCGCCGGTCCCTCCCGACGCCGCCGCTCCCTCCCGACGCCGCTCCCTCCCGACGCCGCCGGTCCCTCCCGACGCCGCTCCCTCCCGACGCCGCCGCTCCCTCCCGACGCCGCTCCCTCCCGACGCCGGTCCCTCCCGACGCCGCCGGTCCCTCCCGACGCCGCTCCCTCCCGACGCCGCTCCCTCCCGACGCCGCCGATCCCTCCCGACGTCGGTCCCTCCCGACGCCGCTCCCTCCCGACGCCGCCGCTCCTTCCCGACGCCGCTCCCTCCCGACGCCGCCGGTCACTCCCGACGCCGCTTATTTTATGTTATATGCTTCACATGAATTTTATGTTATATGCTTCACATGTTATATGCTTCACATGAATTTTATGTTATATGCTCCACATGAATTTTATGTTATATGCTTCACATGTTATATGCTTCACATGAATTTTATGTTATATGCTTCACATGAATTTTATGTTATATGCTTCATATGAATTTTATGTTATATGCTTCACATGTTATATGCTCAACATGTTAGCTTTATGATATATGCTTCACATGTATTTTATGTAGCATATAATATATGCTGCAGGTGTTTAGCTCACTGTAGGCACTTCATAGAACCTTGTAACAATAATATATGCTGCACTTGTTAGCTGCAAGGTCTATTTAGAAGGCCCATAGCTCACTGCAATTAGTTAATCGTTAGAACTTTGTCAAAGAGCATAAAGCAAGTGACACACTCCAGTGTATCTTGTTCAATGAACTTGATGCACTGGTTTGTGTCACTTGATTCATAGAACTTTGACAAGCTGGGTCCATAGCTCACTGCAGTTAGTTTTTTCTTAGAAGAGAGATGGCGTCCACACAGTCTTCGTCGTCGTCATCTGGGTCTCACGCTCCCAAGATTGCGAAAAGTAAACGTGGCCGATGAGTATCGAAAAGGCCAGAGGGCCGAATGACCATCACGGTGGTCTCTCCGAATGGGACTCCTCTGGAACCGTCGAAAGCAGCGTCATCATTTCGGACTACCTGCGGGATAATTGGAAGGCAACGGGTCCCCATCACCATAGCAAGCTGGAAAGATTTGACAAAGGATCACAAAAATCAGCTATGGGAGGAACTTACAAATTCCTTCGAGTTCCCAGTAGAAGCACAAGGACTCGTGCAACGGCAGGCGCTCCTCGCGATGGGAAAAGCATGGAAGAATTTTAAGAGCATTCTTGTGATGAAGTACGTGGCCGAGGATGTCACGCCCTTCACGAAGTATCCTTTCGTGTCGCCGGAAACATGGGAGGCCTTTGTGCAGATGAAGACGACGCCTGAATTTGTACAACAAAGTGCGGCGCACAAGGATCTCCAGTCACAAAACACGCACCCTCACAGACTCGGCACTGCTGGATACGCGGGTAAAATCCCGCAATGGAGGATGCAGGATGAGGTCGCAATCCGATCGGAGGCCTCTCCGCCATTTGCCGGGATCGCAAACGAGCGCGCTCGAAACTGGTTAAGAGCGAGGTCATCAACCACATCTTCGGGTGTCTCTTTCAAAAACCCCGCAGATGAGGAAGTGTCCCAACGCATGGTAAAATATGTTAAACAACATAGTTGTTAACACCTCTTGAACTTCATGGGTTCAAAAATAACATGATTAATTGCCTCTTGCAGCAATCATTGACTACCGAATCTTCTCGTGGCTCCTTTGAAGAATATAGGGAGATAGATTTACTATCACAGGCCTTGGGAAACAAGGAGCACCCAGGTCGCACACGAGGCATGGGGGTTTATGTACCTTGGAGGCAAGGATTTCCAGATTACTCCGAGACATATAGGAGTAGGAAGAGATCCAAGGCGTACCGCAGCGAACAAATAAAACAGGAGCTTCGTGCTCAACTTGAGGAACAACTATCTGCCTCACTTCAAGAGCAGACTGCCTCACTTCGAGGAGAGATAGATTCGTTGCGGGAAGAACTGAGACAAGTCCGCAACCATTCGCAACCCACTCCTAGTACTGCGGTACCCAGTCCCCCTCAACGTCGCAGTAGCTGCGCGTCCACACCAATTTCTGAACATAGCGACGACCACTTACGTATTGATGACATTCAGGTAATGTACCTCTTTAGAATGGTACATAGATCTCTCTGGTGGACGCCTTAACTCAGCTCTTGTATCGTTATGTAGGAGCCCATCCCTTGCAGCCTCAGAGTCAGGCTTGTTGGCTCTATTCCCGTTGACGCTGGGCGCGGCATGGTGTATCCATTGCTGCCAGGGACGCTGGTGCACGATGTACAAGTAGACACCGGTTTCATAAAGGTCCAGGTGGACATGATTAATGATATTTTTAAGTCCGTCCCTCTTGAGAAGCCCCCAAACGAAGAGATTAAGACATTAGGGGATGCCGTCCACACATTCATTCAGTGGCCCAAGAGGGACATCGTCCTCGACATGTCGGTGCCACAATCTTCACATCCAGTGGCCCAAGAGGGACGTCGCCCTGGACCTGGCACATCGGCTCCGGTGGCTCCACCTCCACCTCCAAATCCAGTAAAGTCTGTTGCATCGGCTCCCGCCGAGACGCCACCGAGAACATATCATAAGCGAGGCTCCAAGGCCTCCAAGGCTCATGCGAAGAAAATTAAGCCGGGTCCCGTGCCATGGAAGTTTATTTTAGGAGTGTCGTTGGTGCCCGATTCACAATTACGCCAACTTGGTATGATTTGCAATACATTGCATGCCTGGTACATGGAGAAGTCCAACATGAAGCCAAACCGGCAGAGTGCATTCACTGTGAAATATAATGAGACGCATTTCCTCCATGACTTGGGCTACATCGTCGTGACATTCGAAGATTTATTCTTACTATTCAATCTCGACGAACTCGACGCCTCACTTCTACGATGCTGGACACTGTAAGTGTACTGTACAATGAAGTTCTACATTCACGTTATACAGATAAATGTCATTACTCTTTCTTTATGTATAGATACATGATCCAACAAGCCCGGAAATCGCGACGACCGGTGGGTTTCCTCGACCCTCACTTGGTCTCCGAGCAATCTATCAACGCAGATGCATCCTTCGTGGAAGGTTACATAACGAGGGGATTGATTGCTCACACCGACAAGAAGTACGTCATAGTACCCTTCAACCAAGGGTAAGTGCTTCACTAGTTGCCACACATATGTTTCATTTGTACTTTACATGCAGCATGAACTTAGGATTAATCACTGTGGCGACACATATGACTAGGAATCACTGGATTTTGATTGTGATTGTACCAAAGTGGAGCAAGGTAATATACCTTGATTCCCTCCTTAGGAGCAACCACGACTTCAGTCGTGTGCAAGAAGTACTTAACATGTAAACTCATTTCCTCCATACATAACTCTATTGTAATATTTCTTTTGTTTGCCACGGCCGAGGCTAAGTTTTTTGAATCACGTATGGCGTTTGCCGAATATGTTGCCCAAGGAGGAACACACGACAAATCCAGTGACACGCTACGACACAACACGCGATTTCCGGTACCCGCTACAACACAATAATCCTATATCATACTTTGTAATAATGCCTCTAGAATTGACAATACCGATGTATGTAATTCTATTTTTGCAGTGCCACCAGCAGCTACAAGGCAACGTATGTGGATTCTACGTTTGCCGCCATATAATGGAAATCATGGGTACTAAGATCAATGATCCAGAGGTTTGTCAGGTCCTTCCAATAATTATTATTTTCTGATTATATTACACACACATGCTAATTAATGACTTAACATTGCTCCTAGCGACAGCGGGTGAACTTCGACGGAAGTGCATATGATCTTGACAATCTCGTCGATATTCGTGCAATCATCTCCCAATTCTTGCTAGCAGAGGTCATAAATAAGAGGGGAGAGTTCCACGCCGGCGATGATGATAATTAGATGTTGAAACATTGGATTCAACTGTACAAATCAAACAATTCCTTCAATTGAATACATTTGTCAGATTTTGTGTAACAATTTTCATTCTATATATGTGATATTGTTACATTCATCTGTGTATCGAATTTTGTTGTAATTTACTATGAGTTGCAATTAACTTATATCTGTCATTTATCTGTAATCTGCTTGCTTTCAGAGGGCATGGCTAGCATATCCTGAGGCTAGCCAAAAAACAGCATATAAAATGGATGATGCACTTGGTATCACAGACGGTTCATTGTTAAAAACCGTCTGTGATACCATATCACAGACGGTTTCAAAGAGTGTCGTATGTGGTGTGACTGCTATCACAGACGGCTTTACTACTGACCGTCTGTGATATACACAATATCACAGACGGTTAGTAATACAAACCGTCTGTGATATTGTGCATATCACAGACGGTCTTGATTACTAACCGTCTGTGATAGGCGAGTATCACAGACGGTTTTTTATAAACAACCGTCGGTGATACTCGCCTATCACAGACGGTTAGTAATCAAGACCGTCTGTGATATACACAATATCACAGACGGTTTGTAATTATCACAGACGGTTAGTAATCAAGACCGTCTGTAATGTTTTTATCACAGACGGCTCGGGAACCGTCTGTGATAACCACCAACTATCACTGACACCTAAACACTGACGGTTCAGGAACCGTCTGTGATGACGGTTCCGAACCGTCTGTGATAGGGCTGTCTGTAGCAGTGCGCGCGGTGCAAGTGCGATATTTAGAAACCGGTCTAATGGTATTTTTTTCCTGGGAATATCAGTGGAATTTGTGACTTTCCGATTTTCATCACGATTCGTACGGACGACCACCTCCGTCTCAGTCGTCAGTGAATAAGGGTAGGGGTTCACCAGGACTTATATTTAGAAGGAGATCAGGATGGAGGAGGACCGGCGATAGATGGGTGAAGGAGACGGTGAAGGCAATGAGAACAATAGGCAATTAGAGAGCACAGGGGCAACGGATACGAGAAAGAACAACGATGCAGAGGAGATCAAGGAGGACACTACTATAGAAAGCTACTATGTGCTAATGATAATAGGTGGTTATCACAGACGACTCCCACAACGTCTATGATAACTTATAATCTAAACTAATAAACCACCAGTTAAAATTATCCTACATCCACCCAACAATTACCTGCTCCAGTCATAACCTTAACTACGTCCACACCACAATATGCACCCAGAAATACACCATCATAAAAACATACGCACCAGATTAACTCTCCTCTATTCTCTCTCCTTACTCAACCATATCCGACGGTCATCCTTCAATGGATCTGCAGTACCCCCTCCCCATCCCGCACCGCCTCCCCCCTGGTGAACCCGTGCGCCTCCCCTCTAATTTCTCCGCCGCCTCCTTCCCTCCCTCATTCTCCGCCGCCGCCTGCCTCCTCCTCCGATCTCTCTCTCCCCCGGTGTCTCCAAACCCTAACAATCCAATCGCACAGTCGCCTGCCTCCTCTCGCTCTCGATTTCGATTCCGATTTGCCCTCCTCATCTCATGCCCGCCTCCTTTGGCGGCGGCTCATCTCCGGCGCCCCGGGCCATGAAGCGCGAGCTCGCCTTCGCTCTCCAGTCGCTCTCCGAATCACCGCCTCCCCCGGACGCACCCGCTCCGGCCGCCCCATCTCCTCCTCAGGTGCAGGCGGCGCCAAGAGGCGGAGGACTAGATCGTAGGAGGAGCCTCTCAAGGATGACGACCAGGACAAGCACCACCCTGCATATCGTTCTCCCCATCCCGCACCGCCTCCT
This sequence comes from Dendrocalamus latiflorus, assembly GCA_017311315.1. Taxonomy (NCBI): domain Eukaryota; kingdom Viridiplantae; phylum Streptophyta; class Magnoliopsida; order Poales; family Poaceae; genus Dendrocalamus; species Dendrocalamus latiflorus. The sequence goes on along the minus strand of CM029636.1, from coordinate 1,343,869 downwards.
CTTCCGCCCCTCACGCGCCGGCGCCTCCTCCTTCCCTCCCCACCCGCCGCCGTCTCCTTCCCTCCCCACCCCGCATCTCCCTCTCCCCATCCAGCACCGCCTTCTCTTCCGCCCCCACGCGCCGGCGCCTCCTCCTCTCTCTCAAAAAAAAGGGTTTCAAGCCCATTAGGCCATCACCGAGTCGGCCACTCGCCTGAGGTGGCGGAAGGGAAGAGAACAGGAGCGAGCGCGGTGGTGGGAGATGTGGCGGAGGCGACTGGGCCTTCCTCTTCTCCGATCCCGATCCTCCTCCTACCACCAGCAGCAGCATCACCACCACCTCCTCCCCAATCCCAATGAGGTAACTCAGCGGCTTCCCCTTTTTTGCGCTTTTCGTCGAACACCTCGTCCGCACCGCCTGAAAAGGTGCCTCTTTGGTCCCGACGAGAGAGGCCGAACCGAATCCATGCGTGGAGTTATTAATAGAGTGATTAATATTTTTTCCCCTCATGGTGATCCCTGCACTGTCTCGCTCTTTGATCCGTGAGAAATCGAACAGAAAATGCTTGTTACATGTAGATGACTGATACAACTGATTAAGGAAAATGGATCTTCCCCCTTCTTTGTCATCTCTTCGTGTGTGTACGTGTCTTTTATTAGTAGGAAAATCTTGGGACATTGGAAATAGACAGAGATTTGACATTGCTGGGAAGATTTATCCCAGCTTATTTTTTTTCTACAATTGATCTGATGCAACTACCACGCTTGCCTTTCTTTTTCCAGAGTGATCGATATTTCTGTGGTTCCTTGATGCTTATGGATTCCATATTTTGCTCGCAGAAACCTCTTGCTCTGAATCTACTCAGGCTCTTCACATCTCAAGCAGTAAGTTTGTTTAGAAACCTGCGTTTGTATTTGTTACAACTGCATCTCTGCAGAGTGCATGTCAATAACAGGTTTTGTACCCTCTCTTCTTTCTCTAGGGAAGTGATAGTAGCAGTTTCATCAAGCCGTTCATTGCTTTCGTCTTAGGTAATGTTTCCACTTTTACTCTGAGATATGCAGGGTCTGGTTTTACATTTATAAAAAACCCATGCACAGTTTTCATGGAGTAATTGAGGATCCCTTCCAGTGATAATCAGTGTAATTTCAAGTTGGATTTAGTCATGTGGTTCGCATGTTCACATGACTAATCAAGATCCTGTGTATAGGGGGACATGGGAGTGGGAAAGGAACACAGTGTAGTAGGATTGCTTCGAATTTTGGATTTGCTCATTTGAGTGTTGGAGATCTTCTACGGAATGAAATATCATCTGGTAGTGAAAATGGGTAATATTTTGTCACTTAATCCCCTGATAGCACTATGATGATGTACACGAAAGAAACAATGCATTGATTCACCACTTTGCATGGCACATTTCAGGGAGTTGATCCTAGATATAATCAAGGAAGGGAGGATTGTTCCATCAGAGATAACTGTTGAATTGATCAGAAAAGCAATGGAATCAAGCAATACTAAAAGGGTTCTTATTGATGGTTTCCCAAGATGTGAGGAAAACAGAATCGCCTTTGAAAGAATGGTAAGTTCTCTGTTTGACCATTGCATTACTGGTCCAGGATGTCCTATTAATTGAGATATTACGTAATGAGATGGTAGGTCCATGATGCTCATCAGTTTTCTATTCAACTTTGTGGGTAGGCTACTAATGGGTGAATATTGCAGGTTTTTAGAGCTGTTGACTCTATAGAGATCATTTGTGTGCAAATGTCTTTACCTTTTTAACATCAATATGCATGCCTAGACGGCTAATGTATCATATGCAATCAGCAGATGCATATGCATGCTTTTTCATTGTAACAAATGAAGGAATAACTATGTTATGCTAGAGAATGATACACTCTGTAGGTGTTGTGTAACAGTGGTCAATTAATGTTAGTGCTGTTATGGTGGGTGTAGGGTCTCATCGCATCAACTATTAATAGTATCGAACTATCGATATCAATGACAATGTGTGTGCTTTGGTTGGATAATTAAGACACTAGCATGTCAACTGGGACATGTTAATTGTTGTCCGGTCATTAATTGCTGATCGTATAACTGCAGATTGCATGGTTCCTGTTCTGATATGTTGATGAATTACTTGTCTAAAAATTTCAGATTGGAACAGAACCAGACCTCGTGATTTTCTTTGACTGTCCTGAAGATGAGATGGTTAAACGTCTCCTTGGCCAGAAGAGGTATCCTTGTATTCTTCCACTTCATGGTGCTATGGTACCGTAATATAAGGGCAAATTGCATATTTGGTCTGCATATATCTTGAAATGTGCTATTGACTAAAATATTATCATGAAAACCTCCAATCGAGTTTCTTGAAATGTGCAAAGACATGTTTGTGTGTATATGTGAGGTTGCCTTTTTTATTTCTCATTGATGTGTCTGGAGTTTTGGATTTGTTTCTGTACGTGATGATGAGACTTTAGCAATCCACAGGCTTTCTACAAATAGTCAAATATGAAAGCTCAAGATAGACATCTGACAGAAGTAGTAAAAAAGTTCTTTTCCATTATTGCACACTCTTTGTTCTTCCCACATTTTTGAAAAATATTTTCTTAATGTGTGAAATAATGGCCTTTGGACATGCTATCTCTTTGTCATATGGTGGAGACACTTTGTTACCTCTGGAAAAAACAAAACGGTGTTTTGATCTGTTAAACTTATTTTCAGGTGCCTCCAACTATCAGGTTCGTATTAGACGGAGAAATGCCACCTTATTTACTGGCGAAGGATCTGATTTTGCAAGTAAGCCTACAAAATAGTCGTTGTTATGCTAAAATTGTTCTTTTTGTCATGGTTTTCTTCTTGTAATCGAGATGTCCCATCGTTGGTAATTGCTGTTTGCAGATTATTGGTGAGATATCTGTATCTGGTGCAACATACAAATCGATGGAGTTTGTTGGATCAACTGTAGAAAGTCTAAATGTGTGTTCCATGCGCATAACTAGCTTAATTAATCATCATACCATGTAAAATTGAACTTAGTTTTTGACACTTGCTAGATGGAAGAGCGAATGACACTGTGCAACATGGTTATTGAAGCTGGTGGAAAGAATGATGTTGTTCCTGCTGATGAAACTACATTTAAGTACCTTGAGGTATAGAATTAGCCTCTGAAATGTAATAGTAGAGCTGAGGCAATATGTTTTTCTTTTCAAAGTAAAATTTCAATAACTTTGAGATAATGAGTGAGCAAAGCAATTTACAATAATATATTGCAGATCAACAAATTTTATCTTGTTTTGTATTTTTACCGTAGCGTTAGCACGGACACACTACTAGTACAGATAGTTTTTAACAAAAACCGTCTGTGATAGTCAACTATCACAGATAGCTTTTGTTATTAACCGTCTGTGATATGGTTCATATCACAGACGGTTCAGTGTTTAAAATCATCTGGAATATATATCACAGACGGTTTGGAACACCGAACCGTCTGTGATAGCTATTTCAACAGCGATTTTATTTGCTCTTTTTCGGTTACCCTCAGGATATGCTAGTCATGCCCTATGAAAATAAGCAAGATCATGTATATATAGCACATGATAATCATTACATAGATCATATAGATGAATGAAACAATACAAGCAGATCACATATATAGTATGACAACGGGCTTATTGTAGCCACTGCGGATAAACGTGGAGCTAAAAAATCCAAGCAATCTTCAGACGGCCATGAGTCTCACTCGAGCATATGAACAACGATTGCTGGAAGTACAGGCTGAGGGTAAGATGCTACCGAGGCCTTGGACAGCAGGTCGATGGTCTTCCACACCGCCCAGGTTGTTGGCGCCATTACTCCCGTAGCCCAATCCCGCCCCAACATTAGCTCCTCAGATAGCAGCGGCGGCTGTGCCTTCACTTTCGGTGACTCCAACATATGCTACACTTTGGAAGAGACTGTCTTTTACCGAGATGGTGGAATGGCAAGCGAAGGGTTTATGCTTCAATTGTCTAGAGAAATTCAGGCTGAACCACTGGTGTTCCATGAAAGGTATCTATTTGCTCTAGTTGGAAGAAGATGAAGACAGTCCAGAGGATGAAGCTACCATGGATATTTCCTTACATGCTCTTATGGGTGTACGGGCGAGCCAAACCATGCAGTGGACACTGGCTCCACCCATACCTTTCTGGACAAGGAGACTACGTAGCAGTTAGGACTGGAACTTTCTCTAGGGCTGGGCATGCAAGTGGCAGTGGCCAATGGTGATCGTGTACCATGTGCCAGGGTGTGCCTTCAGGTGGCCGTGGTTATTGATAAAGAAGAGTTTTCGCTAGATTGTTTTGCTATCCCATTGGGTGGATTCGATGTCGTTCTCGGAGTTTAGTGGCTCCGTACGCTTGGTCCAATCATTTGGGACTTTGAACATCTTACCATGTCTTTTTGGCTCACAGACCATCGAGTTACATGGCACGGTATCGGTGAACAAGGTGTGATTCCACATAATCTCAGCATTATGGGACATGATCTTATGGAGGATTTGTTACAGGAGTTAGAGGATCTCTTTAAGCCACCACGGGGCTTGCCTCCAGCAAGAAACCAGAATCATATAATCAATTTGATGCAGGGTACCACAGCAGTGGTAGTCAAACCATATTGCTATCCACATCTCCTCAATGATGAAATTGAATGTCAATGCGATGATATGCTGGCCCAAGGTATCATTCATCATAGCACATCGACCTTTTCATCTCCTGTGCTGTTGGTCAAGAAACAGGATGACACCTGGAGGTTTTTTTTGTGGATTATCGTGCTTTGAATGCAAAAATTGTCAAGGATAAACTTCCTATTCCGGTGGTTGACGAGCTCCTCAATGAATTACAAGGGGCATGTTATTTCATGAAGCTTGATTTACACAGTGGTTATAAGTGCGAATGCATTCGGATGATGTTGAGAAGACGGTATTTCAAACTCACCATGGCACTTTGAGTTCTTAGTGATGTCTTTTGGTCTCACCAACGCTCCAGCCACTTTTCAAGCTCTCATGAATGAAATTCTTCGAGCATTCCTCCGGCGCTTCATTTTGGTGTTCTTTGATGATATATTAATTTATAGTGCTTCTTGGTCTGAACACCTACAGCATGTCAGGATGGTTTTTTAGGTCCTACGATAATTGGTTCTCAAAAGATCAAAGTGTCAACTTGGTACATCATCCATGGCTAATTTGGGTCATATTATCTCCAATCAAGGCATAGCTATGGATCTAGACAAGGTTTTCTGCTATGTTGGACTCGCCAACACCGAATTCACGAAGGACTTTGCGTGGGTTTCTCAGTTTGACTAGCTACTATCGGAAGTTTGTGCAGCATTATGGTATGGTGGCTACTTCTCTCACGCAATTGTTACGCAAGGAGTCTTTTGTTTGGTCTAGTGATGCCGAGAAGGCCTTCCAAAACTTGAAGTGGGCCCCACTTCAGCCCCTGTTTTGCAGCTGCCAGATTTTTCCAAACAGTTTGTGTTCGATTGTGATGCATCAGGCTCTGGTTTCAGCACTGCTCTCCATCAAGGTGATCGGCCCGTCGCCTTCTTTAGCCGACTAGTTGCTCCTCATCATGCAAAGTTGGCTACGTATGACCGAGAGCTAATAGGTCTAGTCAAGGCGGTTAAGCACCGATAACCATATTTGTGGGGACACCCTTTCTTAATTCAAATGGATCAATACAGTCTCAAGTTTTTGTTGGGTCAGTTGAAGGCCTTTAGGGATCGTGTGTTGGCTGGTCAAGAGCACTCATAGTGGTGTATTGCAGATGGCCTCATATTATACAACAGCAGAATTTTTGTGCCTGCTGACTCTCCTCTATTATAGCCAATGCTGACTGAAATGCATGGAGCAGGGCATGAGGGAGTTCAGAAAACATTATACCGAGTGCGTGCCCACTTCCATGTAGCTAGCCTGTCAAAGCTTGTCAGGGAATTTGTCAAAGGTTGTGTGGTCCGCCAATGCAATTATTCGAAGCATCTTCATCCAGTAGGCCTGCTACAGCCATTGGAGGTGTCACACACAGTTTGGTCGAATATTGCAATGGATTTTGTGAAAGGATTACCAAAGGTGCATGGCAAATAGGTAATATTAATAGTGGTTAATCGATTCTCGTATGCCCACTTCATTGCTCTATCCCATCCTTATGTTGCAAGTTCGGTTGCTTGTGTTTTCTTTGATGAGTTTGTTCGCCTTCATGGGATGCCGTCCTCGATTGTTAGTGATTGTGATCCCATTTTTACTAGCAATTGTTTGCGCAAACTATTCCGTTTGGCAAGAGTATAGTTACATCTTAGTTCTGCTTTTCACCTCCAATCTGACAACCAGTCTGAGGTATTGAATTGTATTATTGTCATGTATTTGCGGTGTCTGTCTAGTGATCATCTGAAGCAATGGTTACAGTGGCTTCTGTGGGCAGAATATTGTTATAATTCATCGTATCAAACCGCTCTTTGCACAACACCTTTTCATGTGGTTTATGGTCGTGACCCACCGTCCTTATTAGTTAGTGAACTAGGCACGACTGTTGTGGCCATTGTTGAACAACAAATGGCCAATCGTGACAAGTTTTTGGCGAAGATATGTGAGCGGTTGCTGCAAGCCCAAGCTATCATGAAGCAATATCATGATCCTCTCATCGGGATGCGCAGTTTGAAGTTGGAGACTAGGTTTGGTTGCGATTGCATTATCGTTTGGCTTTGTCCCTCATTGGTCATGTTATACCAAAACTAACTCCTAGATTTATGGGTCCTTTCAGATAATCGAACGAATTGGTTCGATGACGTATCGTCTTTAGTTGCCTCCCTGGCTTATCCGCGCTCCCTGTAAACAGGACACGACGCGAAGTGCGATGTAGCCAGTCAACGTGCTCGTCCAACAGGCCATAAGGCCAGTCCGACCCATGAAGATCACGAGCCATAACTGCAAAATGAATTCAAGTTAGCATTTATACGGAACCAAAAAACATCGCATGTAAAGTAACAGTAAATAGAACTTCTAAGTAAATAAACAGAACAATACTAGGCTATCAACACAACACCAACTACATTACTGAAAAAGGGGTGTAACATAGCAATTATACAAATGGTACATGAAATTTACGATACATTTAGTATGACATTACGCATGTCAAAAGTGCTAACTAACAAAATACAGTTTTTTACATACCAAATTATGAAATTCTAATATAAACTTTTACTTAATTTTTTAATACCTACAAATTTCTACGGACGATTAATTTGTACGTAAAGTTGACTAAATTTTCTACAACTAAAATTCTGCACGCATGCCAATTTGCTAACGATGATAATTATGTAAAACTATGTTCGCTAAATTATACACAACTATACGCTTCTACGACTATTAATTTTCTAAAACTATATTAACTAAATTTTCTATACCAAAAATTGAACTATTTGTATCTACATCTATAATTTTCTACTAACACTAACAGTCACATACAACATTGCAACTACGAAAAAAATACCTACAATTGCTTCTTCCTCTCCTCTCCGCTTCTAAGGCTGTTAATTTCCTCAAACTATATTAACTAAAATTTCTATACCAAAAAGTGAACTATTTCTATCTACATCTATAATTTTCTACTAACAGTAAATAATATATATACGACATATACAACATTGCAAATAAAAAAATTACCTAGATTTGCTTCTTTCGCTTCTCTCCTCCCCCTCCTCCTTCCTCTCCTCTCCTCCTCCTCTCCATCTCCTTTTCTCTCCTCCCTCTCCTCTCCTCCTCTCCCTCTCCTTTTCTCTTCTCTTCTCTCTTTTCTTTCCTCTTCTCTCCTCGCCTCAGCCGTCTTCTTCTTCTTTCTTTCTTCTTTCTGTCGCGGCTTATAAACCCCCGTCCAGTCGCCTAGGCGTTGGGCGATTGGACCTCCAGTCGCCCAACCATTAAGCGACAGCAATTGCAGTCGCCCAACGGTTGGGCGATTGCAATAATTCGCCCAACGGGCGGTGGATTGCTTACGTGTCGCCTGGCCATTGGGTGATAGGCTCCAGTTGCCCAACGGTTGGCGACTGGAGCCTATTTCTGTAAAAAAAATTATCATAGGTATATTTCTGTTATTTTAAAAAAAGTACAATATTCGTAAAAAAATTCGGCCAGGAATACCCCGGTTTCGGGTTTTGTATCCTGAACCAACCAACACCTCAAACAGAAACCAACCGTTTGGATATATTATAGTAGTATATAGAAGGAATAATCCTTGTAGTCGTTTGGATAGCTTAACCATTATTCCCAAGTCTTCTAAGACCATCCGTTTAAAGAATCAACAAGCACGCATACAACCAATAAACAAGCATGTAATCCAATAACCAAATTTCAATCGGAAAAGCAGCCCTCGCTGAAACGATCGACGATAATATCATAACTTAACTCGTTGCAACAGCTACTGCACCAAAATTCACAATCTCAACAACACAAGGCAGTGCAACATTCTTGCCATACGTGAGCATTTGTATAAGTAAACTGAATACCGATAAACCAATTCGGAAAATAATGAAAAAGACATTCTATTTATTTGCTCCGAAAATAAGCTAAAAAGAATGGACCGATATATTTGATACTACATTGCAATAATGGGCATCTTTAACCTCCGCAACAAATCTCCAAATCCTCAAATTAATCCAAAACAACACGCATGCAAATTAAATCACAAAATCCGATCTTTTTTTTTTCTTCTAGATTTTGGTTTTAAGTTTTCCTTTCAGTAACATCGATCGCTCCTAAATATATACACTCTAACAGTGGGATGAAATCTTTCTCCCGTAAAATCAAAACCAAAACAAAAAATTGAAGACAGAATAATCGAACAGGAACAAACGAGTACGCAGCAATCAGACACCAGATTTTCCTTTCCCTGTGCATGCAGCATGGTTTGTTTCCTTAGTTTCCTCCCGATGAACAAAAAATTGGAAAAAGGAAACACGAACAATGTAATGTTGCGATTAATCACACGATGTAATGTTGTTTCTCTTTTCCCAAGAAGAAGGGAGGCGAGGAGGCCAAGGAACCAAGAACCAGGGGGAGAATTGAAGTCCGCGTGGATGAGACGGCGCCGGAGCCCGGCGATCACCTCCTGTCGTCGCGCTGCGACGGGCTCCTCCAGAAGCCGGCGCCGTAGAAGCTCGCCCACACCTCCTTCTCCACCTCGCTTAGCTCCGCCGCGGGCGTGGCCGGCCACTCCGTCTCCACCGCGTCCGCCTTCTCGGCCTTGACCACCGCCGCCAGCGAACTGGGGGAGGCGCCCCCGGCGAGGAGCTCCTCCATCTCCTTCCTCTTGGCCCCGGCCGCCCGGGCGGCTGGCCGGCGCCGGCGGCGCGCGCGGATGGCGCGGCGGCAGAGTGCGGCGGGCGCGCGCACCGCGGCGAGGACGACGAGCTCGACGACGGCGCACGGGAAGCAGCAGCACACAGCGGCCAACTCCGCCGCCGTCCCGCCGACCACCTCCCCGCACCGCGGCTGCTCGCGCTCCCGCCGCCGCTCCCGCTCCCGCCGCATCTCCACGGGCGGCGACCGCCTCAGCCGCCGCTCGTCCCCCGCAGGCGACGCCTCCGCGCGGCGGTGGTGCACCCTAGCGGCCATGACGATCGCTCGCTCGCTCGCGCGGGCGGGCGGGGTGTGGGCTCCGTCGTTAGAGACCGCGCCGCGACGCCATGACGCCAAGATTCTTGCGGGGAGGGAGAGGAAACCAACGGCCGGGAGGCCAGGCGGTTGCGGCATGCGCGAGGGGGACGTATATAAGCGGGTTCCGGGTCACCGATCCAACCGGGTTTCGCAGCGTGGAACCCGTTACGCCGCTGCTCCCCGCGGTTACATCTGTGTGCTTGACATGTGGGGCCAGGAGAGGCAGCCGCCATTTCCTAATTCCCCCAACCTCAATTGATCATATACCCTCCATTTAGATGGAAATTCAAGATTTACCCTCTTGACCCACGTGTCAGTGACTTATGATGACCCCACGTGTTATTGAGATGCGGAGGGTAAATTTTGAATTTCCCAACTAAAGGGAGGATATATGATCCAATTCCCCCTTCCTAATTTTGTTTCTTCGTTTTCCTGTTCCATCCCCCCACCACCACCACCTCCACCAGTGCACTGCATCTGCATGCATGAGAGATTCCCAATTCGCCATTGCTATTTTAATGCGAAGCACACGCGGACGTATGTGCATGAGACCGATCCCCCAGCCAGATTCCGGTTAGAGTTCGCGCCGGTTTGACCCGATCGAGCTCGCGTTGCGATCGATCATGGAGGTAAGGTCGATGAGACGAGGGATCAGGTCGTTGTTTCGTGAGGCTGGTGGTGCTGAGGATTGCTGAAAAGCCCCAAAATTTCAAACCAAAAATTTCCTTGATTTTTGCTGGGTTTTTGAGTGAATTTCGAAAACTTTCCTTTTTGGGAAAGTCTTCCCCGTTTCAGCTTTCCCTTTTCGGCAGGGCGCTTCTCCTCTCCGTTGGCGCCCCGTCTTTTTCCGCCTTCGCTTCGTCCCAGCGCCCCGCGCCCTTCCCTCGCGCGCTGGCGCCTTCCTCCCTTCCCCGCTTCCTCCTCGCGCGCGCGTCTGCGACAGCGCCCTGCGGTGGAACCGCCTCAGCCGCGCTGTCCCGACCGCCGCAGAGTCTTCGCGCCACGCGTCGCCCCTTCTCTGCGCCCGTCCCCACCTGGCAGCCCCCGCTTCCCCCTCTCTCCCGCGCGCGGACGCACTCCTCCGCCCGTGCCCGAGCTCACCTGCTCCCCTCTCCCGTCGCCTCGCCATTAAGCCACTGCAGCGCCCCGGTGTCACTCCACTGCGCGGAGGAGACACCTCACCCACTCCTGTTGACCCCGGAGCCGTGCCCGTGCCTTCGCCCCGAAGGTTTCTCCCCCTCCCGCTCGGGTATAAAACCCCCTCTCGGTTTCCTCTCGCCCCCTTTGCTTCCCGAGCTCCCCCGCCACCCTCAATCTCCTCCCGCCACTCCAAAGTAGCTCCCCGTGCAACTGATTGGATCACCACCGCCTGTAGCGCCGCCGCGGTCCTCCCCTACGCCGGCGACCCCGTGAAGTTGATCTCCTCCTCTCTACCTCCATTTCTCCATTGCATTCGTCCAGAGCATCCTCACCCTCCCCTAATCACTCTGCCGTCCTCCTCTGGCCAGGTAAAGCCCCGTGGAGCGCCGCCGTCGAGACTCCCTCTCCGGCCGTCGCACCTCACCGTGGCCAGCCCTCCCAAGAACTTCCCCGCCGGTTCCGCCACTGCGTTGGTGAGCCCCAGAGTCCCTTGTCCGTGAATCTGCGCCCCATTTGAATGGATCGCCACCGGAGAGCTCCCTCGCCGCCGCAAACCCGAAGCCATTCCCTTCTCCCTCCCGTGCTCTCCATTGATCCCCTCACCTCCCAAGCCCCAAAAATGGGATCCCCATGTCGAGCCGCGCCCGCCGGTAACCTTCCCCGCCGTCGGCGACCCCTCCTGCGCCCTGGCCGCCGTCGCCGCCGTAGCTCTACCTCGGCCGCACTGTAGCGGCTGGAGGTAGACGACGACCCCGCCCCGCGACGTGGCTCCCCCTCGCCCGTCCATCCCCTCCGTAATATCTAACCGGGGCCGTCGGATCTTCCTCGTACCGCTTCGCCGCTCTCGTCACTCCGCAGCCGTCCGATCCCCGCTATCCCCATTCGAGCCGTCGTCTCGCCCCGCATCCCAGCCGCCCCGCCGTCCACGCGTCGGCCATCCGGACCGCGCGGACGCGCGCTGGCGTGGGCCGTCGCCCCGGCCCCCTTCCTCCCGCGCGCGAGAGCGCGCGCGCGCCGTGGGCCGCGCTGGCCTTCGGCCGCGCGGGCCGCACAGTGCCAGGCCGCACTGTTGCTTTGGGCCGGCCTGGTACTGTTCATCGAATTTCCAGAGACTTTTTCAATTTCCAAAATCCAGAAAAATCCAAATAAATCCTAGAAAATCACAGAAAATCCCAAAAATTCCCAAATTTCACCACTTTGCTCCAAATAATATTCTTGACCCATTTTTGACCTCCATTCCTCCAGAATCATTCCAGATAAATTCCCAAAATTCTATTTGAAGGGTTTATGCTTTTTACTCCTTTTTAAATAGTTTATTTTTCCTCGCTTGATTAGTCTCAAGCCGGATTTTTGTTATTTTCAGTGTTTGCGCTAGTGTCGGAGTTTCCGGAAGATCAAGTGCAGTTTCAGGAGCCAGGAGGTTCTTCGTTCGAGCTAGCGGAAATCATTCGGATTGACGGCAAGTCCCAAATCCTTTGATCATATTGAAACCCATGCTGTTTATTTATGTTAATATGCCATTTGCATTAAGCTAGTTCTGAAATGTTAGTTCGAAAATAAAATAAAATGTTTAGAATGACTTATTATGTAGTTAATCCTACCACCGTCAAATGCCATGTTTAATTTGTTGCCATGCCTTTGTAACCCTAGAATTAATTACTTGTTAATCTAGATAATTGTAGGATATTATTATCATCATGCAAAGTCTTACACTGATAAGGTTGTGGCTGTGGGCCAATAGAATTTGGAAAACCCGACTCTAAGGTAGGGTGGTATGGGACACCGTATCTTAGAGCGGAGAGTGCCGGCGTGCACAAGGTAGGGTAAGGAGTGGGGAGCCGCGAGACGGTCTTCGCCCATCTTTACCCTAGGGTTTGGAGTAGGGTAAGGGTGAGTGGGAAATCGCGAGACGGTCTACGCCCACCGCTTACCTTAGGTTGGGTCGCGAGCCTGGCGAGGTTGTGGACCATGTGAAAATATAAGGACTGAAACCCTTATGCCGAGCAAATGTCATAGAACCCGCTCAAACCACAGGAGTTGACTTGTCAACACTTGTCTAGTAGCTGCTCAACTCGATTGAAACTCTACAGGAGGTTTAGCAGTGAGGTTAGGCAAGCCGTGTTTGGGTGCCTAACAACGGTAGAGTTCACTCGAAGCGGACACTGTCTTTTCTTGTGTGTGTGTGTGCGTGTGAGAGCCAGACCCGAGTGAATTCTACCGGGTAGAACCTATATAAAGAGTTGAGCAGTGAAACGACCTGGCTTCCTTAACTCAGTCATGAGGGTTAAGGGATCGTGTGGGTAAAGCTGAGCAAACTCTGCAGAGTCAAATAAATGGTATTCGAATACGCCGTGCTCCCAGTTATTGGAGCTGTGTCACTTGGGTGATTCCAGCCGCAAGGCTTAAGTAGTTTTGTAAATGTTTAACTTGTTTAGGTTGGTTAATGAACTCTTGTTGAAAAACCCCTGAGTTCTTGAGGAGTAGTTTTGGGTCCCTTTTATAAAATGATTGCAAATAAAACTGCATCCACTCAAAGTTAATAAACCAAATATATTTCCCCTCCTTTGATGTTCCGTGCATGTAGTAGGTTAGGACCCCTTTGGGATTTGCTGAGCCGGTTGTTTGGCTCACGGCTTGCTTTTGCCCTTCTTTAGAGGATCAAGACGAAGGTGTTTGCCTCCCCGTTGAGGAAGTCCCGGAAGGTCGCTTCTTCGACGAGGACCCGTGGCTTTAGGTCTTGGCCGCGCTCAAGCGGATCTTGGAGCTTCTGTAATGTAATTATACTTTGGGCTTGCATGCCCCGCTGTTGAAAATGGATGTTAATCCGTATGTGAAATATATGCTGAACTTTTGTTGTAGGCATGCAATGGTATACTCTTGCGCGACACTCCATAACTGTTCATGCGTGAATAGTTGCGGGGTGCCGTGTCCGCACGCGCCCCTGGAAACGGGGGCGTTACAAGAAGTGGTATCAGAGCCTGCTCTTGACCGTAGGTTGAGACCTAAGGCAAACTAGGAAGCAATTTTATCGCAAAACTTAATTTAAAGCCATAAAAAGGGTTTACGAAAAACATAAGTATTATTGCTGTCTTTTCCTCTCTTGTTGCTACCTTATCTATCTTAGTTTACTTCCGCTTAAGTTTTACTTTCGCAAAATGTTTACTGCTTTGCTTGTCTAGCTTCAAAATTTCGTTTCTCGGCAGCTGGAGGAGTAGCCGTCGTTCGTTAGACTAGACTGACCCTGAGTTGTAGTAGTGCTTTTGTAATGTAAAGCAGGTATGATCATGAACCCTAAGTGGTTTGTGTACCACTTGCATATTGTAAATATATGTTCATTATTCTTGTATATTGTTTGCTTAATTATCAGTAATTCCCCTGGGTTCAAAGTTTTCTCCTGTCTCCTTTCACTCTCGTTCTTACCTCTTTCATCCTATACTTACCTTGAAATTCAATGTCTTACTTATCTAATCTTATTCTCCAAAGCCGCTGCAAAGCTGATCTCGAATTCCCAAATTAGCAGATGGGTCCAACACAGCAGAATGATCAGACCAACAGGCAGGGTGCACCTGCCACAGATCAAGCCACACTTGCCAGCATAATAGCGATGATGGAACAAAATCGCTATCAGAGAGAGCAAAATATTCTGCGAATGCTAGATCAACAGACCCAGTTGCTTGAGCAGATAGCAGCCAGATCACCCAGTGTCAGGGTGACACCCGAAGAGTCAGTGTCAGAATCAAGCGCAACTGCATTGAAGTTTATAGCCTTCCTGCAAACTCAACCCCCAATTTTTCCTTTAACAACAGGGTCACTGAATATAGATGACTGGTTACAAGATATTGAAAGGAGAATGAATACTATTCAGTGCACAAATAAGGAGAAAATTCTTTTCGCCACCTATCAGCTGTCAGAGCCTGTAATTACTTGGTGGAATGCTATCCAGTGGATACATCCAAATAAGGAAGACATTACCTGGGAAGACTTTGTGAAGAGATTCCGTAAAGCCTTCATTTTCCCTAGAGTTATCACTGAAAAATATCAGGATTTCCTTGATCTTCAACAAGGAGAAAACTCCATCACAGCATATCTACAACAATTCCATCAGTTATCCCAGTATGCTCAAGAAGAGATTGATACTGAAGCCGAAAGGATGGAGTGCTTCATGAAAGGCCTACGACCCAATATGAGACAACGCCTTCAGTCCATGAAGTTTTCAAGCCTATTAAGCCTAGTTGATCGAGCTCTCCAATTAGAAGAAAAGACATCAGGTTACGTGAAAGTTATGAAACGAAAGAAGTTTTCACCTTCAGCACAAACGGCTTGTTTTCACTGCGAACAGGATGGGCATTATCGTGATCAATGCCCACTGAAGTACTTACCCAAAGAAGAAGCTAGACAGCAAGCAAAGAGGCAGTCACCATCATCCCATCTGCCACCGATGGAAGAAGGTGAATCTTATCCTAAGAGGACCCGAATGGAGGATGACAGAAAGCGTGAAACAGCGCACAAGTCTCAGTCTTCTCACAATACTCAGCAAAGCAAGACCACGGGATCACCCTCATTTCGATCCCAACCCTTCCGTCAGTTTGTGACGATACCGAAGACCCAGTCTGAACAGTCTCAGCAGTATGCCACTCCCTCACCACTCGCCAACGAGTGCCTCACCTGCGGTGGCAAGCATCTTGCTAGCAGCTGTCCACGAAGGACAGATGCATGTTTCCATTGTGGAGAGACTGGACACTACAAGCATCAGTGTCCCAGAAGGACTTTGTCATCAGAAGCAGCTAAACTCCAAGCCCAAAACCAACAGACAGTCAAGAAAACATGAGCTGTGCAGAACAAGAAATGAGATGATGTACTTTTGGTTATCCTTTTGTAAACCAGTTGAAAGAACTTAATGGTTTGTCTGTAAATTACTTTAACTAAGGCTTGTGGCAAAATTATGAAGATGTATGAAGACCATCTGTGTAAAGTGAAATGGGTGTGATGGTTATGTTGTAACAAAGTTAATCTCAGCAGACCCAATCATATCCAACCTTGGTACGACCTAATTCATCCAAGAGGGAACCTGCACCACACACGCAAGGATTAGATGCCATTTTGGGCATGAACTGACTAGCCAAGAAAAAAAAGGCAAGGTAGTTTATGGAATCAAAACAGTATCATTGGTAAACCCTGAAGGTCAGAAAGTAGTAGTAGAAAAAAAAGAGAAATATTGAAGGAATGCAAGAAAGCGCATAATCAACATGGTAGCAGTTACATCAGATCAAGTGCCAGTAGTACAAGAATACCCTGATGTGTTTCCGGAAGATTTGCCAGGCAGACCCCCTGACAGATAAGTAGAACTTGCCATAAAGTTGATTTCATGCACAAAACCAATTGCCAAATATCAATATAGAATGTCCGCCAGTGAGTTGAAAGAGCTCAAGAGACAACTAGATGAACTGCAAAAGAAAGAGTTTATTCGACCAAGTGTTTCACCTTGGTCGGCACCGGTTTTATTTATGAAGAAGAATGAAGAGTTGAAAAAGTGTGTCGATTACAGAGGTTTGAATGCAGTTACGATAAAAAAAACAAATACCCTTCTGCCAGAACTGATGACTTGTTTAATCAGCTTAAGGGTGCCCAAGTATTTTCCAAGATCTTCTTACGCTCAGGTTACCATCAGCTCAAGATTCGAGAGCAAGATCGAGAGAAGACAGCTTTCATCACCAGATATGGATTATATGAGTTCACGGTCGTTCCCTTGGGTTTAACCAATGCGCCAGCTTATTTCATGAACCTTATGAATCTGGTGCATAGGGACAAATTGGATCGATTTGTGATTGTCTTCATTGACAATAGTCTGATTTACTCCAAGAATGAAGAAGAGCACAAGGAGCACTTGCACATAGCTTTGACCAGATTGAGAGAACACCAGTTGTATGCCAAGTTCGACAGATACAGCTTTTGACTGAAATAAGTTGCTTTCTTGAGTCACATTATATCAGAAGATAGAGTCAGGGTTGACCCAGAAAAGATAGTCGCAATTATGGAACGGAAACAGTCCAAGACAGTGACAGAAGTGAGGAGCTTTCTTGGATTGGCAGGTTATTATCGCCGGTTCATAGAAGGATTCTCACAAATTTCTCGTCCACTCACTCAGCTTCTGAAGAAAGACAGGCCATTCACCTGGACAGATGCATGTGAGGAAAGTTTTCAATTGTGGAAGACCAAGTTGACAACAACACCAGTGTTGATTTTGCCCAACCCAGAGAAAGAATTTCAAAGCTATTATGATGCTTCAAAACCAGGTTTGGGCTGTGTGCTCATGCAAGATGGAAAAGTTGTTGTCTATGCTTCAAAACAACTGAAGCTGCATGAAGAGAATTACCCCACACACGGTTTAGAGCTAGCAGCCGTGGTGCATGCGCTCAAATTTTGGCAGCACTACCTGCTAGGGAATCGTTGTGAGATATTCTCAGACCATAAAAGCTTGAAGTACCTGTTCACATAGCCAGAATTGAATATGAGACAGCGGAGATGGCTAGAGTTGAATGAAGACTATGACATTGATCTCCAATGTCAACCGAGCAAAGCAAATGTAGTGGCCGATACCCTTCGACAAAAGACTCGTCCAAGCAAAGTCAGCACGGCAGAGTACCCACCAGAGTTGCAATGAGATATCCTACGGCTAAATTGGGTGACCACTGAACAAGGCAGTATGGCAGCGTTGGGACTCCAACCATTGCTGACAGATCAGATGAAAGCAGCACAAGATGAAGATGAAGAGATTCAAAAACTGAAAAAGGATATTCAAGAAGAAAATTCATCAAGATATGCGATAGACGAGCATGGAATCATCACCTTCCGTGATCGCTATTGTATACCCGACAAGGAGTTAAAAGAGTTGATTCCATCCGAAGCCCATTCATCTCAATTCTCAATCCATCCAGGAAGCACTAAAATGTACCAAGACTTGAAGAAGCAGTATTGGTGGAACAGGATGAAGAAAGAAGTGGCAGAATACGTGGCTAAATGTGATGTTTGCCAGCAGATCAAGATAGACCATCAAAAACCGTCGGGATTGATGCAGCATTTGCCAATAACCGAAGGGAAATGGGATAGTATTGGCATGGACTTCGTTACTGGACTTCCCAATACTCGTGAGGGATATGATGCTATCTGGGTCATTATCGATAGATTGACCAAGGTTGCTCATTTCCTCCCGATTAAGCAAACCTATGGGAAGGATAAGCTTGCCGAACTGTATTTGACCAGAATAGTGACATTACATGGAGTTCCCAAGAAAATTGTGTCAGATAGAGGAGCACAATTTACCTCCAAGTTTTGGGGGAAATTGCATGAAGCTATGGGCACCGATTTGAACTTCAGTTCAGCGTATCACTCTCAGACAGATGTACAGACAAAGGAAACCCGCCAGATTGTAGAAGATATGATAAGAGCTTGTGCAATCGTATATGGTGCAGCATGGAACACCTGCCTACCGTTTGCTCAGTTCTCACATAATAACAGCTACCAAGCCAACGTCCAAATGGCACCGTTTGAAGCACTTTATGGCAGAAAACACAGGACCCCACTGAATTGGACAGAAGCAGGAGAACGACAACTTATTGGGCCTCAGATTGCTCAAGACGCAGAAGCACATGTTAGAATCATCAGAGACAGACTCAAGAGTGCACAAGACCGACAGAAGAACTATGCAGATAACCGAAGGAAGGATTTGAGCTTCGAAGTTGGAAACTTCGTCTATATCAAGGTCACACCATTCAAAATAGTCAAGAGATTTCAAGTCAAGGGCAAATTAGCACCAAGATATGTGGGACCATTTGAAAAATTGGACGAGTTGGGGAAGTAGCTTATCAAATGCAGCCCCGCCCAACTTATCCAGAATCCTCAACGTGTTCCACGTATCCCGGCTTCGAAAGTGTCTACGTCAACCGACAGATGAAGTGTCATTGTCAGATATTGAACTACAAGATGACTGCACATATGCTGAAGAACCACTACAAATACTTGAGACATCAGAGAGGCAGCTCAGAAGCAAGAATGTCAGATTTTTGCAGAGTTCAGTGGAAGAATCAGATATCGGATGAGTCCACTTGGGAACGAGAATCAGACTTGCAGCGAGATTTTCCCAACTTACTCCCTGGACCAAGTTAATCTCGGGGTCGAGATTCTTTTAAGGGGGGTAGGTTGAAAAGCCCCAAAATTTCAAACCAAAAATTTCCTTGATTTTTGCTGGGTTTTTGAGTGAATTTCGAAAACTTTCCTTTTTGGGAAAGTCTTCCCCGTTTCAGCTTTCCCTTTTCGGCAGGGCGCTTCTCCTCTCCGTTGGCGCCCCGTGTTTTTCCGCCTTCGCTTCGTCCCAGCGCCCCGCGCCCTTCCCTCGCACGCTGGCGCCTTCCTCCCTTCCCCGCTTCCTCCTCGCGCGCGCGTCTGCGACAGCGCCCTGCGGTGGAACCGCCTCAGCACCGCCTCCGCCGCGCTGTCCCGACCGCCGCAGAGTCTTCGCGCCACGCGTCGCCCCTTCTCTGCGCCCGTCCCCACCTGGCAGCCCCCGCTTCCCCCTCTCTCCCGCGCGCGGACGCACTCCTCCGCCCGTGCCCGAGCTCACCTGCTCCCCTCTCCCGTCGCCTCGCCATTAAGCCACTGCAGCGCCCCGGTGTCACTCCACTGCGCGGAGGAGACACCTCACCCACTCCTGTTGACCCCGGAGCCGTGCCCGTGCCTTCGCCCCGAAGGTTTCTCCCCCTCCCGCTCGGGTATAAAACCCCCTCTCGGTTTCCTCTCGCCCCCTTTGCTTCCCGAGCTCCCCCGCCACCCTCAATCTCCTCCCGCCACTCCAAAGTAGCTCCCCGTGCAACTGATTGGATCACCACCGCCTGTAGCGCCGCCGCGGTCCTCCCCTACGCCGGCGACCCCGTGAAGTTGATCTCCTCCTCTCTACCTCCATTTCTCCATTGCATTCGTCCAGAGCATCCTCACCCTCCCCTAATCACTCTGCCGTCCTCCTCTGGCCAGGTAAAGCCCCGTGGAGCGCCGCCGTCGAGACTCCCTCTCCGGCCGTCGCACCTCACCGTGGCCAGCCCTCCCAAGAACTTCCCCGCCGGTTCCGCCACTGCGTTGGTGAGCCCCAGAGTCCCTTGTCCGTGAATCTGCGCCCCATTTGAATGGATCGCCACCGGAGAGCTCCCTCGCCGCCGCAAACCCGAAGCCATTCCCTTCTCCCTCCCGTGCTCTCCATTGATCCCCTCACCTCCCAAGCCCCAAAAATGGGATCCCCATGTCGAGCCGCGCCCGCCGGTAACCTTCCCCGCCGTCGGCGACCCCTCCTGCGCCCTGGCCGCCGTCGCCGCCGTAGCTCTACCTCGGCCGCACTGTAGCGGCTGGAGGTAGACGACGACCCCGCCCCGCGACGTGGCTCCCCCTCGCCCGTCCATCCCCTCCGTAATATCTAACCGGGGCCGTCGGATCTTCCTCGTACCGCTTCGCCGCTCTCGTCACTCCGCAGCCGTCCGATCCCCGCTATCCCCATTCGAGCCGTCGTCTCGCCCCGCATCCCAGCCGCCCCGCCGTCCACGCGTCGGCCATCCGGACCGCGCGGACGCGCGCTGGCGTGGGCCGTCGCCCCGGCCCCCTTCCTCCCGCGCGCGAGAGCGCGCGCGCGCCGTGGGCCGCGCTGGCCTTCGGCCGCGCGGGCCGCACAGTGCCAGGCCGCACTGTTGCTTTGGGCCGGCCTGGTACTGTTCATCGAATTTCCAGAGACTTTTTCAATTTCCAAAATCCAGAAAAATCCAAATAAATCCTAGAAAATCACAGAAAATCCCAAAAATTCCCAAATTTCACCACTTTGCTCCAAATAATATTCTTGACCCATTTTTGACCTCCATTCCTCCAGAATCATTCCAGATAAATTCCCAAAATTCTATTTGAAGGGTTTATGCTTTTTACTCCTTTTTAAATAGTTTATTTTTCCTCGCTTGATTAGTCTCAAGCCGGATTTTTGTTATTTTCAGTGTTTGCGCTAGTGTCGGAGTTTCCGGAAGATCAAGTGCAGTTTCAGGAGCCAGGAGGTTCTTCGTTCGAGCTAGCGGAAATCATTCGGATTGACGGCAAGTCCCAAATCCTTTGATCATATTGAAACCCATGCTGTTTATTTATGTTAATATGCCATTTGCATTAAGCTAGTTCTGAAATGTTAGTTCGAAAATAAAATAAAATGTTTAGAATGACTTATTATGTAGTTAATCCTACCACCGTCAAATGCCATGTTTAATTTGTTGCCATGCCTTTGTAACCCTAGAATTAATTACTTGTTAATCTAGATAATTGTAGGATATTATTATCATCATGCAAAGTCTTACACTGATAAGGTTGTGGCTGTGGGCCAATAGAATTTGGAAAACCCGACTCTAAGGTAGGGTGGTATGGGACACCGTATCTTAGAGCGGAGAGTGCCGGCGTGCACAAGGTAGGGTAAGGAGTGGGGAGCCGCGAGACGGTCTTCGCCCATCTTTACCCTAGGGTTTGGAGTAGGGTAAGGGTGAGTGGGAAATCGCGAGACGGTCTACGCCCACCGCTTACCTTAGGTTGGGTCGCGAGCCTGGCGAGGTTGTGGACCATGTGAAAATATAAGGACTGAAACCCTTATGCCGAGCAAATGTCATAGAACCCGCTCAAACCACAGGAGTTGACTTGTCAACACTTGTCTAGTAGCTGCTCAACTCGATTGAAACTCTACAGGAGGTTTAGCAGTGAGGTTAGGCAAGCCGTGTTTGGGTGCCTAACAACGGTAGAGTTCACTCGAAGCGGACACTGTCTTTTCTTGTGTGTGTGTGTGCGTGTGAGAGCCAGACCCGAGTGAATTCTACCGGGTAGAACCTATATAAAGAGTTGAGCAGTGAAACGACCTGGCTTCCTTAACTCAGTCATGAGGGTTAAGGGATCGTGTGGGTAAAGCTGAGCAAACTCTGCAGAGTCAAATAAATGGTATTCGAATACGCCGTGCTCCCAGTTATTGGAGCTGTGTCACTTGGGTGATTCCAGCCGCAAGGCTTAAGTAGTTTTGTAAATGTTTAACTTGTTTAGGTTGGTTAATGAACTCTTGTTGAAAAACCCCTGAGTTCTTGAGGAGTAGTTTTGGGTCCCTTTTATAAAATGATTGCAAATAAAACTGCATCCACTCAAAGTTAATAAACCAAATATATTTCCCCTCCTTTGATGTTCCGTGCATGTAGTAGGTTAGGACCCCTTTGGGATTTGCTGAGCCGGTTGTTTGGCTCACGGCTTGCTTTTGCCCTTCTTTAGAGGATCAAGACGAAGGTGTTTGCCTCCCCGTTGAGGAAGTCCCGGAAGGTCGCTTCTTCGACGAGGACCCGTGGCTTTAGGTCTTGGCCGCGCTCAAGCGGATCTTGGAGCTTCTGTAATGTAATTATACTTTGGGCTTGCATGCCCCGCTGTTGAAAATGGATGTTAATCCGTATGTGAAATATATGCTGAACTTTTGTTGTAGGCATGCAATGGTATACTCTTGCGCGACACTCCATAACTGTTCATGCGTGAATAGTTACGGGGTGCCGTGTCCGTACGCGCCCCTGGAAACGGGGGCGTTACAATTGCATGCATGCAGATGTGGTGTTTGATGTATGTAATTATGCCTCAATGCAGAAGGACAGCGGTGGGCGCGGCGCGCGAGGCCGGTTGATGCTGCTGGAGCTGGACGCCGGCGGGCGCCCGACGTCAAGAGCTTCTCGGACGAGCTCAGCTCCAGGGGGCGCAAGCACCGCGGCGTCAACAGCGGCCCCGAGGTCATTGGATTGCTTCTTCTTGCAACCGATCGTCGTACATGCCTGACATGCATGCATGGTGACACGACACCGATCGCTGATGCAGGAGTTCATTGGCGCCATCAAGGCCAAGTTCATCAAGCTCAAGGAGGAGGTGGACTCCGAGCTCGGGGTGTTCGCCGGGGACCTCGTCGGCATCCTCGAGAGGGCGGCGGCCGAGGACCAGGGATGGCGCGACGCGCTGGAGGACCTCCTGGTCGTCGCGCAGAAGTGCGCGGAGATGAGTCCCGAGGAGTTCTGGGTCAAGTGCGAGGGCATCGTCCAGGGCCTGGACGACCGGCGGCAGGAGCTCACCACGTGGGTCCTCAAGCAGGCGCGCACCCGCATCCTCTTCATCCTCACGCGCTGCACTCGGCTCGTGCAGTTCCGCAAGGAAGGCGGCGGCTACGCCGCGGACAAGCAGCATGTGCTCGGCCTGCATCAGCTCAGCGACCTGGGGCTGTACCCCCTTCCAGGTTGCCGGCTCAGGGGAGCTCGGCCGCAAGAGCACGTCCAGCTTGAGCGAGCTCAAGGAGAGGCTCATAAGGCTGGGGATGCCGGAGCACAAGCACCTCACCATCGACTTCTCGGCGCGGCTTTTCTCAGGAGAGCCCGGTGATTCCCCTGGCTACCGCAAGAGCTAGCACATCGAGTTTAACAGAAGAAGAATCTGTTGGATCTACGGATCATGACAGTAATTTGTCCCATCTACTGACGGTGCCATCAACAGAATTGTTTTCAGAAGTAGTTCTCTCCTGTTTCAAACAATTAGAATTATTCCTTTTGATCATATATAGTGGATTGTTGACATTGCGTCGATGAAATTGGCAGGGAGCGCTGACACCAGCATCAGGAAGCTTGCCACAGTCACCATTGTTGACACCAAGAACTAGCCACACAGTCACAACTGACTAAAGGCGTTCGTGGAACTAGAGAATTTTCAGCAGGTTTGTACATCCATCTTTAATTTTTTTTTGAATGATCTAGACCTGTAATTTACTACCTACTGGCAGATTGAAAGTTTACTGACTACTGCTAGAGGCATTGAGACCATAAAAAAACTAGTACAACTCATTGGAGGATTTGAGCTCTTATCTAGAAGATCTGAATGATGTTATTGACACCAGAAAAGTGGATGCCCTTGTGGTGGAGACGTTTGGAAAAAAGATAGCTAAGTTACTACAATAAGTGCACTGCCTATTTGGACAAATGTTTGTGCCCCTTAGCATCTTCTTACTCATTTGTGGTTAGCAGCAGTATGTTCATTGCAGATCTATGAATTAAATTGCACATACCTGAAAGTGTAGCCCTGAATGTCTTGATAACATTGTGGACAAATAGATGTTATGAATAACGATTCATTCGGTCTCATAGATGAAGATGGTCCTATGAAGAGTAGTGTAAGCTCGAGAACAAGCCGGCTGAATGAAAAAATTGAGGATCGTACCTCGATTGAGGACTTTGAAATTATAAAGCCAGTCAGCTATGGTACATTCGGGCGTGTATTTCTTGCAAGTAAAAGGGTAACAGGAGACCTTTTTGCCGTTAAGGTAACGAAAAGTACATCAGCCTCCAAATCTTGATTCCATGACAATGTCTTATCTCCTTTTGATCAAGTACAAGCTTATACCCAGAAATGCTTGCTTGGTTTATTATTGTGCAGTGGCTTAGAGGCGACTATGATCAATGACGGGGAGATCGGGACTAGGTAATTAGGGATAACTAAGGTACAAAATGGTTATGGATGCCGTGTGGGATAGTTGAGCTCAAGCAAGACATAAGATGAACAAGGACCATAAAAGGTAAAGTTTGAGCAAAGACCATAAACATTAGAGATGCATGTCATACATTGCGGTGATGCTTCTGGGATGGAACCTTGAGGTAAGTGTCCTTGCTGTCATCAATTGAGCATATTGACGATTTTGTCTCGTATGGTGCTACATGACGATTTGCTTATTTGTGTTACTTGTAGGACTCCGGAACTATGTCATGGTGAGGCGGATGAGTCTGGGGCTAAACTAGGAAAGTGTAGATCCAAAGCGATCAAGAGATCGAGACTACACCCGAGAGGAGCCGAGGTCCAAATGACTAAACATGGCTGGTTAGTTTTCTCCAACCACTCTAAAGTTGCATCATATTCTTGCAATACCAATGAATTTTGGTTATTATATTGCATGTTGGAGCGTTAAACTAAAGTTTCTTATCAATGATGCATTTATGATATACTTTTGTTACGTCATTGGTAGGTATAAATTGGTGTTACTTTTATGCCATTAGCCTTTTAGATTTTAGTTTGAAGTATGACGAAATCTTAGATCCGTCACTGACGGTAAGGATTAAGGTTCTACGTTTAACTCTCAGTACGGCAGTACGCCCATACTTCTGCAAACTTTGCATCACGAGACAATCTGAGTTAGTTAACCTGTGAAGCCAAGCACCCACCTCTGCCTTGACGTTTGCTTTTCATGGCAGATACCATCTCAAAAGACGTACATTTCCATCACCAGAAATAGAACCAAAGCAAACACGCGCTTGCGATTGTTTCCATTCCAGCGCACCATTTTGTGCACACTAGAATCAATCAAGAAGCGAGCTTGGTGCAATCCCTCGCTCCTCCGCATAATAGCAACACAAAATCTACTGGAGGACGTGATGGCAAGTACTACCCACACCTTCGGTGGAGCAGCCGGTGACGGGGACGCCGTCCGCCTCCACTCCACCATGGTCTCCCTCGCTCCTGCTCCAGCGCCGTCGACGGGGGGAGAGACCGGGACCGAGCGTCTGGGCCCCCCAAGATTCCGGCAGAGACAAAGCCAGCCAGATCTGCTCCGGCACGGCGAGGCCCATGGCGGCCGGGAGCGGCATCTGCCGTCGGCGTGCAGACGGGGCGTTTGGTTGCCTTCTTAGGACGGTGGCACGGGCCTGAGCTTGGGATTTATACGCTTAGCCCAATTCGTTTCTGGGCCGAAAAGACTAGCGAATAATTACGTTGTTTCGTCCTTCTCGAAATGCCTCTGCTACGATGATCTGATTATCTCGTAGATTTTTGCGCCCATGCCATGATCCGTGCACGCGTAGTCGATCCCACGCACTTCGGATTTCACAGTTATTCACAGAGCATGCATGACACATGGCAGTATCCCCAGCTAACAAACAAACAGATTAAAGTGGACAACGTGGAGACGAACTGAAGAAATCTATGGATGGCCTATGCAGTAGTGTTAATCATGATCAAGCATGGCTGGACAAGGCCCGTACAGCTGCACAAGCAAGCATTCTCTCATCTATCACTGGCAGCATGCACAAACTGAAAGCCATGCCCGAGCCAGCTTGCTGCTATGCTATTCACAAATCACAAGTTTTGACGATTCTCACAACATCAGCTGGTTCAGTTGATCACTCGTCGGAAAGGGATCTGGCGTGCGCGGCGAAGGCGGGCAGATCGGCCTTCACCGCCGGTCACTTGTCCGAGATCGGCGGGCCGCCGTAACGGACGCTGCACATCTTCAACTCCCTCGGCATGTCGATCTCCTTCAGCCACGCGAGACGACGACCTTCTTGCTCGACGCCGGCGAGGTCACTGGCGCCGTGTGTCACTGCAAGCAGGATGTCAAACCTTCTGTGAGTCTCGTTTGCAGGTAATGACATCACATCCCCATCAGCAACAGCAATGTTTTCTGCTCTTATACTAGTGGTTTCGACAATCTGAGTATAGACGCTAAGCATCCACATGAGCGCAAAACCGTGTGCTTACACTCACGTACACAGGTTGCAAATGGAGTACATCACATGCAAAGCTATCTGCAAGTTGTTATTTAACTAACAAACCTCTTTCCCTATTCAGTGGGCTGCTTCTGTGCCAAACCACTGTTTTGATTAAACTAACACCTAAGTACATGTTGCAACTTGCAAGTGATGCCAAAACATACAAATGCTTTTGCGTGTTCTTGACCAAAAATGCCTGAACAGCCTATTCGGCCTTTTAAGTTTTATTTTAAAAGGTAAGTATCTAATTCAGATTTCTGAGATCAAAATTGGCTACTTACTCGAATGGAGTGAGTGGGGAATATCAGTGTAGTACGTGCAGTCCCGGTCCTCTTCTATGGAGTACGGGGGGCCAAGGATGTCGAGAATTGCGCAAGGCGCGATGGCCCTGAACCGGTGCATGTTGCCTCCCGTCGTCGGATACAGGACCGATGTATCGCATGGCGCTGTAAAAACATCATCCACCACCAGTTTTGCCAATCTCACTGCAGACAATAAAGCCTCGATGTTAGCACATTTGCGCCATGCATGATGGAGGACAGTAAAGGCAGGCGATCTGATGAAAAAGATTGCAGAATGGCTCGAAAGCTTACATCGATTATCAGGTGACGAACAACCGCTCACTGCAGGATCAGGATCGACCCAGTCATATGACTTTGCGTGCATCGATCCGAGTAATAGCTTGCTGAACACAGTCATGCCAGGGTGATTGTGGAGAGGAATGACAGCATTTGGTGGCAAAAAGAAGATAACCATCTGCCAAGGAAATAACATCAGTAAAAAAATCATTTTGATATGAGCAAACCGTATGTTTGTAATTCAGATTGGACTTAATGCTCGAACGACGAATTGATCAGATTTCAGTTCGCTTGTACACTGCAACTTACCGAAAAATTCTCACATTTGTATATCGTCGTATGTGTAATTGTTGGGGTCCCTTCGGCAGCATCTCTAGTCCTGAAGAATTTGAGATCTGAGCTTAGGCCAACATCTTCTGGTTTCATTCTGTCTGCAAATATTACAATCAGCAATTCAAAGTCAGTTAATTCAGTACATAAAACAGATACAGACCTGCGCTCATTATGCAACTATGGGTATTCTATATATGGGGGCATCGGCCATATGTTTTCCTAGGACAAGACTACCAGCCTATACTACCAGGTGCTGATGAACAGATAGTGTATCAAGCAAAATTTAGAGCCTGCATATTTGGCATGTAGTCCCCATTCCCATTTCCTAATATAGTAATCTGCTACATTACATCAAAACATGTTGTTCAGAACATATTCAGCAGAGAGCGATAGCTACACACCATCCAGTAAAATTCAACAAGACTTGTCAAATAATGCTGAGATCCAAAGTTTTCCATCATACAGATTAGCACAACAAGATTTTGGTGATGGATGATCATTGCATGGAAGAAATCCACCAAATTTGCAACGTCCCTTTTGCATGGCAGCTACATACCAGCTGGGATGCATCAAGTGGTATTGGAAACAGTAAGGAGGAGGCTCACCGAGCATGGCGCGGAGCAGGTCGACCTCGGCGGGCGCGGGCACGGTGCCGGGCCCCCTGAAGACGGCGCGGCACGCCTGGAAGAGCCGCTGCACGGCCGTCGCCTCCGCCTGCACGCGCCTCCTCGCGCGCCGCCCCACGCCACCGCTGCCCCTCCTCCCGCCTCCCGCCGCCACCACCACCCGCCTCCTCTTCGCCGGAGGCACATCGCCCGGCACCTCCACCTCCAGCGCCACTCCCCCCGCTCCCCTCTCCACCTTCATCGATCAAGAAACCAACGCAACGAGCCAAGAACCTCGCAAAAAAACCCGATCTTGGCGCGAACAGAACCGCCGGCACCAGCCAAGAGGAAGCCGGAACAGAAACAGAGCACGCAACGCCGGAAGGCGACGAGGAGGGAGGAAGGCTCGCGAGCAGGGGCACTACAAAGGAAGCAGCCCGCGACGCGACGTGAGTTATAGGAGCAGCAGCAAAACCAGGGGCTCGCCGTGCGATACTGCGGTGGTGCCAAGCAAGGGGGGACGCACGCAGCAGCAGCAAATCCGCGGACGCGGACGGGACGTGAATACCACCGCACCGCTGGCTCCGACGCAAACCTCAAGCGTCGACGTGTCCTCGTACTACCCCACTCTAGCAGCTAGATTTTTTCCCCCCGTCTAGATAGAGAAGAGGATGAGGAGGAGAGAGAGAGAGAGAGAGATGTTTGTTGCGTGGCGCCCGCCATTTCGGGGAAGCGGAAAGCAAAACCGCCAGTTTCCACCACCCAGTACACAGTTTTATCCATGAAACTACTGTCTGCTCACAGTGCACCCCCGCCTGCCGATGCCCCTCTTGCTTCGTTGGTTGGGTAACTGTGATGTCGTAGCCCCGCTTTGTTATCTCTGGTTCTCTTTTCCATAAATCATAACACATTGACTTCACTTGATTCGGGCCCATCCAAACTTGCTTTTGGATCAGGCTCATAAATAGTAACACCTTTGATAGAAGCATATAGAAAAGATACTCGTGTGTAATTTTAGTAAATATAAATAAAGTCATTATAGTATATACTACAATCGACTAATAGGCATCACTTTCAAAAGACACTCTGTTTGAAAGTTAAGTATTGTAGATAAGTATTTACTGTTAAAAACAGCTTTTATGTGGTACTCATTTGGGCTTATAACCTTATGTTTCTGGCTTTTTGCACTACAGCTACTGTTAGCTTTTCAACGTAATTAAACTTAGAAAATAAAAAAAAATGACAAAACGAGGTATATCATCATGGGCAGTGCAAAGGAATAA
Organism: Dendrocalamus latiflorus; assembly: GCA_017311315.1. Classification (NCBI taxonomy): domain Eukaryota; kingdom Viridiplantae; phylum Streptophyta; class Magnoliopsida; order Poales; family Poaceae; genus Dendrocalamus; species Dendrocalamus latiflorus. The sequence goes on along the minus strand of CM029636.1, from coordinate 1,314,672 downwards.
GTGGAAAAAGTCAAAAATAGATAAAATTAAGAAGATAGAAGCTCTTTGGAGAAAGACCTTAGAAGTCAATACGAATAGAGCTAGGAGGCATTTATATATATTTATATATATGTATGTATATGTATATGTGTATGTGTCTATGTATTGTATATATGTATATGTATGTGTGTATATATAAGAGTTTGTGTACTGATAGAGCCTTGGAACAGTGGGCATTTAGATGGAAAAGCTTGGAAAATTGCGATTAGATAGACCCTCTTTTGACATTGGGATGGCAAGCTCTGCTTTTCTAGCAAAATTAACACAAGACTTTGTAATTACTCATGCATAAGACTATGCAATTAAACTCATGCATTCAACTGTCAAATCTTGTTGTTAACGCTTACATATATAGGTCGTATTCTTTTTTCAACTTTTGGCTTCTGTTTTTGACTTTTCTACAGTAACTAGCTTTTAATTGGAGTGTCTTTTCAAGATAGGGTCTACTAGTTAATTGTAGTATATACTGTACCGATTTCATTTATATCGGCAAAAACTGCACGTGAGTTTCTGTTACTCTGTAACCTTTCGTACGAACAGCCCAAAAGTCACAACCTGCAGCCAAAAGTCATAAGCCTCAACCAAAAAACCCATACATTTATGTGTATGAAAACGCGAAAAATTTTGGTGGCGCCCAAACTAGCTTTTGGTAAACTTATGGATGTAGTTTTTATATTTTAGATGAAAATTGCACCGTACCTATTGTTAGTTTTTCTAAGAAAAAAAAGGAAATGGAGAAAATTTTTAAAAAACCCCGTTATATCGTCACGGACAATGAAAAGGAATAAGAGGGAAAAGACAAAAAAAAAACTAAAAAAGCAAAACTAGAAACTAAACCCTTTAGAGCAAGGCTTTACCCTCGACCTCTGTATTTCTAACTTCTAAGCATATGTTGAGGACCCACAATGCAGACGTGAGGTATACGTATTTATACCCTACTTATCTAGAATTTTTTTGTGGTTTATGACTTTTTAACTGTTTAAGATTTATTTTATATTGTACCTAATAATAAATTATTTGACATAATTAAATTTAAAATTTTAAAAATAAAAAATATGTTATCCTATCACGAACAATGCAAAAGAAACATAGAAAAAACCCAAAAAAGTATAAAAATTAAAAAAATTAAAAAACTAGAAATCAGAATTAAAAACGAAAAGCTAAAGTTCAGGCTTGGTTTGTCGTAATTGAAAAGGAGAGAGACAGCCGGATGCCTACGTGTCTCACTCTCACCTCTCCAAGGTGGGCCCAGCGGACCAGACCAGACCAAACAATACCGTTGGTTTATATATCGTACTAGCCGTATAAGCGCGGCGCACCCCGCGCTAGCTACCGTGTGGACCAAAGTAAAAGAGACGATAATTCGCAGGGGCTTCATAAAAAAATTGAGGACACATGCGTAATTTTGGAAAAATCTAAGGTCTTTTTTGTAAAAAAACCGAGGACCTGTAAGGACCCGCACGTAAGTAAATAAGGACCTATACGTAATTCTGGAAACCCGCGGGGCGCCATCCAAAATTTTTTTTTGTAAAAAAAACTTGCAGGGACTTTTTTGCGAGAAAAAAGGACCTTTACGTAATTTCCAAAAAAGTCAAGGAAAATGCCTCCCCCGGCCGTACGCAAAACGCGCCGACACGCGCCGGCCGGGGGAGGATTCGGGGCGACGTGGCCTCACGCGCTCGCCGGAATCCCGCGGGGTATATGGCTGGTATGATACGGTGGGCACCTGCAACCTCCAACCAACATACATACAATTATATCTTGGTCAGCGCTCGGCAGCACGGTACTTACGACCCTTTCCTATTAGCTTTGGCCCTGCCTTTTGTTTAGATAAATCAAACCTAATATAAATACGCTAACTTTTATAAATTATTTCATTTTAACCACTACTATATATCATCTATTATTTCTATGCATTCAGATGTTATAACGTGATTTATATTTTATTATGTCAGAATTCTATAAATCATATAGCGATGTGATTATTATAGTATCTTTTGTTACATCATCTTTTTATATAATACATTTAGTAAAAAATCAATATGAACACGCTAGTTCCTATCAACTATCTCTATCGATTACTATTTATTATTTATAGCAAAAGTCAATATAAATGAATGGCGCTGCATTTGCTTGTCAAAGCAGATAGAGAGCGAGCGAGCGATGGCCTAGACGGCACCGACAATCTGCCACAGCAAGATTCCAACAGCACTAGCACAAAACTATGGGCTGCGACTAGCATCACAAACGCCTCTGCAATTAGCAGTTTATGCACATTCTGACGTATATCTGCCACATGCTAATTGAGCAAGTGCTCGCTTCCGGATTTTTCCATGCAGTGACTCCAAATACACACACTATTGTTATTATTAGTTTTTCAATATAATTAAATTTAGGGATTTTCTAGCGTCTGGATATCCGATCTGGGCACTGGCTCCGTACGTTCGGTTGTAATATTGTTTTAGCCATATATGTAACATTTCTTGGCCATGTATGCAACAAAAAAATGATAAGAATTTCAATGTTACACACAAAAAATCAAAATGTTGCATACATAAAATTGAAATGTTGCATATATACATGAAATCGAAATGTTACATACATGAAATTAAAAATATTGCATACCGAAGAAAGTCGCTCCTCCCCTCCTAGTCTCACTCGATGGACGCGCTCGCCGCCACCTGCCTCTGCCGTCGCCTTCTCCTTGCCGCCGCTGCAGGCTACGGCCTCTATTGCCACCGTCGCCGTCGCTTTGGTGCGGTCCTCTCCCTCGCCCATACCTCTCCAAGCCCCAGGTTGGCTCCGACCTCGCTGACTTCCTCCGCTTCGAATCCGACGAGGTCGCTCGGAGCCTCCTCCAGCTCTCCAAGCTCATCGCCTCCGACCCTGTCTCCTCCGTCGCCTCCACGACTGCAGAGGAAGTTGATGGCGGCACCGACGCCAAGGGCAAGGTGCCTGGGGCTCGTGGTTGTCGTCATGCATGGGTTTTGAGGGCGTGTGCAAAGAGAGGAAGAGATCAGAGAGAATGAGTAGAAGTGGATTGAAGTCGAAGGTGAACTGAGCATCCGATAAAAGAGCGGTTTCGTGCATATCAACAGTAGTAATTCTGTTAAATTTAACAAAATAAAAAAAATCATATCATCACGAATAATACAAAGAAATAAATTAAAAAGAAAGGCAAAAAATCTAAAAAACCAAAAAACATAATTAAGAAGCTAAAAACCAGATACAGAAGCTCTTGGAGCAGAGCCCGAGTTCAATTCCCCGAGATCAACTAACCACTGCCCATCTCGATCAGGAAGAGCAGTAAACATGGTTCCATGAATCAATCGAATTGCTTGCTCTCAGGTAGGTAACAACACCAACACCGTTTAGGGGACTCTCCGAGTGGCATTCTTTATTCCTTTCTATTATCCGTTGAGATATAATATTTTATTACTTTTAATAATTTAGAAAAAAACTAACAACCGATATAATATAATTTTAGCAAAAAAAAAAGAGACAAAAGTCAATAACCAGATGCTGAAAGTCGAAAGCTGCAGCCACTTGAGCAGGGCTTGTCTGCTTATTTCGACCATGTAACTGATGGTGCAGCTTAGGCCTTTGCAGATGCCTCAGTATGGGCTGGAAGATGTTTGAAAACAATCACCTGATGGCAATAAAGCAACAGTAAGTGAAAATAAAACATTACGGGTAGGTGATCGCGAAAACCTCCATCAATAAGTATGATGGCCCAACGACTGAATCCTCCTCTTGTGTTCGAGATTCACTTCTTCCGGGCAATTTGTGTCTTGTCTAAAGCAGCTGGGATACATGCATCGGAAATGTCCCATCCTTCACATCCCAAAGGCATGGGAAATGAGGAAAAATATATCCGACATGAAATAATTCAACGTGTATGATAAGGTGGATGGGAAATGAGGAAAAATATATCCGACATGAAATAATTCAACGTGTATGATAAGGTGGATGTTGTAGTTACAGACCAAACAGGGAGATGATAACAGTAGAGAGTTAGGTGAGCAATACTTAGGGTTTCCCCACGGCCTGGATGGTATATATATATCCACATGGGGAGTGTTTTTACAATAGTATCCTTACATTTGAGTGTCCCTCTCAAGGGCATTTATGCCATTATACATGTCCCATTTTGGACCTTGCAACCTTCTAACTGGCCGGTTGGGTTTAGGTGGGGGCCACCCCTACAACAGTGGAAAACTAATAAAAAAAGAAAAAACAATGCCAACCATTTAGCTAATATTATAGGGTGGGTTCTTTTAGTCTGTAGATTATGATTTTTGGTTTAAAATTTTGAATTTTGGCTATTTGTAAGAGAGAGCATAGAGAAAGACACTCGCGTATGATTTTAGCTGATATAGATGAATTCAGTATAATTTCTACTATAATCAATTTGTAGACTCTGCCTTCAAAAAATATTTTTTTAAAAGCTGGTTACTGTAGCATAAACCAAAAGCCACAGACAATAAATCTAAAAAACCCAACCATAGTCCCATTTAAAAGCAACCACACAGTAAAGAGTCAAAATAAACATCCCATCAATGCTGGAGTAACTTCGATGAAACTGGATGCACATGGACCATCACCAAACATTTGAATTGGCTGCGAAAATTTTGCTTGTATCACTGATAAAGTGGGCAATGAATTTTGCTTGTGTCACTAAACAAGTGTGTAATGAGAGTTATACCATCATAATTATGCAATTTCGTTTGTGCCCTTGACATTTTTATATTTTATTTTATTTTATTTTTGCCACTTCGTCCACTTGTTTCAGGAAGAGTCAAAATAAACACCCCATCATTGCTGGAGTAACTTTACTTGATGAAACTGGATGGACATGGTGCAACATTCTAATAAATTAAAAAGGTCTCAACTTTGACCATAATTTTTATAATTGTTTATTGGAGTATATTCCTGACATCCTAGAATAGATTTTTGCAAATTTTCATATCATGTGGATCTACGGATTAAAAGTTTTCTCGATTTTGGATTTTGAAACCGTACTGAAAACACTGTTCATCCTGATTTTACTGCAGCAGCGAAAGTACAACAGTTACTGCAGCGGTAGTGCCGCAGTTACTGTAGCAAATGGTAGTACCGCAAATTTAACTATGGTAGTTCCATTTTCGCTGATTTTTTTCTTTGGTTTTCAGTGTTTCTAATCGCTGATTTTTGTGGTGGTCTTCTATTCTAATCTTCATAGCTGTGTAGATATTGAAGTGGAGGATTTATGAATATTTAGAGAAAAATTTTAAGGCACCATTCATCCCTGCTATTACTATCTTCGGTCCTACAATATTACCTTTTTAAGATCGACTACTTGATCAATTACTGCTCTAACACGTAAATAGTGATGCACTTGTTCCATAATTTATTAGTATTATGTTATTGAATGACGGTGATTAAAGAGATACTCTTTACCAAGGAACGAATCTTTAGTTTCCCTTGACTCACTAAACTTTGACCACATTTCTGGAATGGCTGGGACAAATCTTTAAATGGTCATGAGGCATCCTTTACTTGGTCTTAATTCACTTCACTCCAAGACTACCTGCAACGCATGTGAAGAAAATAATACCTTGTGGCATCATCAACTCCTGGGGAAAACATGAGACCTCTCAATTTTAGCATGTAGACAACAGGAAGGGTGGTCGTGTGCATTGCACTTCCATCTGATGCAACTCCAAGATAACTGTCCCTGCTATCACCAACAGACATACCTTTTTTTCTCTTGAAAACACAGAAGAACTATGCTTCATTCATTAAGTAAAAAAAATACAAATACAAAGAGGCTAGCAGCCACAGACAGAGAGATCAGACTAGAGCATTACAAGAAAAGAAGCAAAGAACTTGTGATCAGACTAGAGCATTACAAGATCAGACTAGAGCAACTGCTTCAACTGGGAAACAAAGAACTTGTGATCACTGCTGGGCACGAAGGTCCAGTAATCTGGGTGCCGCAAAGGACGACCATGCGTGGAACTCTTGCTTGATGCGGAGGCCAAATTCGTCGGTGCTAAAGCAATCTTGATCGTGCCACAGCCTATTCCTTTCCTTCTAGATCATCCAGACTACTAAAATTATTAAGGAATCAACTCCTTTTCGCTTTGAGATTAGGGTCAACTCGCAGATGACTGTCCAGTGTGCCCTGCAGTGTCTTCTTGGTGCAGAGGGACAGCTAGGAGAAAATCTGAAACCACGTCTGCTTCGCCACGACACAGGCTACAAGAAGATGGTCGATTGTCTCTGATTCTTGCTCGCAGAAGAGGCAACCGGATGGGGTTGAGATGTTGAATTTTCCAAGCCTGACGAAAGTCTAAACCCGGTGTTTGAGGGCCAGCAAAGTGAAAAGCTTTGCTTTAAGGGAGGCCGCACTCCTCCATAGTTGATTAGCGCAAGGCAGGAGAAGGGTGCCTTGGCACATGGCATTGTATACCGATTTGGAGGAGTATGTACCATTGGGTGTCCAACGTCAAATGACAGTGTTCATGACGCCTTGTTGCAACTGAACCTGATTTACGGCGGATCACAGGGCGATAGACATGCCTGATTCAGCGAGAAGTTCATCTGGCCAGCGTCGGTTCAGCGCACAATTCCTCTGGCAAAGTTCAGCAAAAACTACGTAGTTTCAGTGATTCCATGGACGAAAAAGCTGCAATTATTTGTTCCAGAATGGAAGCTAAAGTTTGTCATTCGATTGGTCTTTCCTGACATTGTATAGCACAAGGTGTTGGCTGGTCAACTACTGCTTCACTGCTTCAGCAACAGATCAAGTTTTTCTATGCCTTGTCTCATGCTTGGAAAGAGATTCGTTAAGACTTTCAGCTCACAAGCACACGATCCGTGCATTTCTTTCAAGGTTTGTTTCTTTTTTAGTAAGGATTCTTAGACCATGACATGTTCTTGCAGCTCGTGACTTTGACAAAATCACATCTAGAAAGCGATGGCCTGGTAGAAATTTGATCTGATCAAGTACAAATTACGGACCAATTTAGTTCCCTACGCAAAATGATTGGTTTCTATGCCAGCCTGGGCGAATCAGAACCATAAAAATCTATCCTTTAGGCCTGACTTCTGTGACTACACTGTCCTAGTCTTCCAAGTCAGTAAAAACTACCCTGATTAAAACCTGGAAATGAAGGGCATGCACAAATTCAGTATACCATCCGTCTCAAAAGGGGGAAAAGAAAAATAAGCACTCCATTTGACATCCACCAACCTTAGGAGGTAGGAGCACCTAACATCGTTTCTTTTCTTCTATCATGATCCCCACAAACCTAGCAAATGGGCTGCATCATTGATTCACTCCCCTTCTCTACTAAGAACAAAGAACTCCCTAATCCACTAAAGAAAATGGGGTGCCCATGATCCAAAACCTTGGTTGCATGCAAAGTGGTGTGATGGAAGAAAATGAGGAGAGATTTGCAGCTAAAGTGACCCATCGTGGTTGTTGAAGAACACCCAATAGCTGGTGCTGGGAGTGCAGAATTGCAAATGTATTGTGTGTTAAAGACTTGATTGGCACGATCTAATCAAGATTCCCAAATAAACACTTTAATTTCCACTACTCCTGCTGCTTCACATGGCCTGTATGGAATTTTTAGATCGTCGGCACCACATGGTCTATTTGATGCACAGATGTTTTCTAGGGTAAAGAAAAGGACTTTTACAAATGGCTAACGCTATTGGATTTTGGTCCTAGCATGGGCATTTATTAGAACGAATCAAATGTCGATAAGTCGATGAGCCGCTTTAAAAAGGCGATGAAAAAGTCGTTCTATTTATTTATTTGGAGGAAATCATAAGTCATAAGCTGAAAAGAAGATGCAATTAATTTAAGTTCGTGGCATGGGCAATGGGGTGTAAAGATCAAGTTGACATTACTGGCATAAAACTAAACGGAGAAATCTTTTGGTGGTATTTAAGTGTACTAACATCTTTCAGTGGTAAAAAACTAAACCGATGATCTTTGGATGCTATAGAATCAATTTTGTCTAAATATAATGCTTGCTACAAGTTTCAATAGGCATGATGAGTGTCGGTAGTACTAAGTATTTGAGTATTTTGTTTGGTTCACTATCACACATTGATAAACTTTGTCAAACCTTTTGTGGTAGGTGTTTGGTTCTTTGCCATAATTTTAGCATGCCACAGTTTTTTAGCCATGAAGCCCACCTGGCATAGATTAATACTTGTGCCAAATCGTGCCTAAGGTATGGCCACCAATTGGTTGGTCACGAAAAGTATGGCAACTCTTAGCTAACATTAGACAACGCTATAGACAGCTTGTACAAGAGATATTTTAAAGAGCAGTAAGCAAGGCATGCTACCGTCCTTCTACGATGTCTAAGAAAACTAGTTAGAGATCCATTCGTTACAATAAAGTCATAAAAATGGTGAGACAAAACTTACTATTTGGCCAACTTCACACATCAAACATTGGAGAGCAAGCGATAAAGATAGAAGGGTGGCCAGAATGCGCGAGGAGATGGGGAAAGTGGAGGAGGTGGACGGTTGTATCCTGATAGAGTAGAAGAGAAACGAATGATCCAGACCAAATCGGATGGCTGAGAAGAGAGGAGAAAGAATGGATCAACCACCAACTCACACTTTTATAATAGTAAAGAAATAGATCTGGCAAATAGATGGAGCAGTTTTTTTACACGACAGTAGAGCTAGCCTTCTCAAAAAGAAAAAAAAAGAAAGAAAGAAAAGAAATCCCAAAAGCACCCCCAATCCCCATGCATGTACACTTGACAGAAATTTAAAACTACTGTAAGACAATTGGATATTGTAGCCATTCAGGTGTCCCAAAATCCCTAGATAGGTTAATATGACAGGCCTAGGTGCGCACTGTTGTCAAAAGTGGCTCAAAGCAGCCCGTGATGGTGTGGTTACTGGGACGAGCCTAATTTACGGTGATCCACCACTTAGCATTGACAGTTACGCTTACCTGCACTAAAAAAAAGTGCGAACCGAACGGACACGTCACACCAGTTTGGTGGCACAATGAGTTGGTAGATTTCCTACACCCAATCAAAAAATGAAATAAAAATCAGGGAAACACACTGAACCTTTTTTTTACCAGATCCCCTTTCAGAATTCAGATCTCAGCAACCATCCAAATCCACAGAAAAAGAAATTTTTGATGATTTGCTCTGAACTTAAGATATAATTAATGATTTATTATATAATATCCCATTAATATGTAGGGTTGAGATTCACATACTAATAATATGAAAAGGATAGATAATAAATTACATATAAATTTATGGAGCAAATGGTCAGATGCCTCGCAAAAATGTGTGAGGCCTTCTTATAAATAAGCCCCCCGAAACACTTGGTCCTCCCGTCCCCTGCTCTGCTCGTCTCCTCCTGTCCTCTTTCCTCGTCATCCCTCGGCGCCTTCCGCTCCGCTCCGCGCTGCGCCGCAGCCGCGCTCCCAGGGTAAGCGTGCGCCAGCCTCCTCCTCCTCCTCCTCCGCCGCTCCCTGTCCCTATAAGTTGGCGCGCATGCATGCATGCATGCCCCCGTCCCCCTCACCTAGATCCACCCCCCGGATCGGTCTCGTCCAGGGAGCCGCTTTGCTTTGTTGCGTTGGGTCGCCCGCCTCGGTGGGTGTCCCGGATCCGTGCTCATTGCGTTATTTCGATTCGTGAACGTTGTTTGCTTGATTGGTTTGGTGGTGTTGGGATTGGTGGGTTGATCCGTCCCTTCTTTTTGATTCGGTCGGTGCGGTGTGGTGGGCTTGTGGGAGTGGAGGTGGATTGATCTGCGGTTGTTTGGGTGGTTGGGGTCCGATCTGAATGGACTACGTGCTTAGATCTGAGTTCTTGTTCAGAAAGTGCTATGAAAGATTATATCTTTACTGCGTTCTTTGGGTGATTTAGGATTGGATCTATCGCTTTTCGTCGGAAAGTATCGGGGTTTTTTTTTTGGCCCAATTGGAACTGATATACATGTGCTTTGTTCTGTCCCCGGAGGTTTTGGATCTGACTCTTGAGGTTTTTCGTCTTGTTGACTTCAGCTACTGTTTTGTTTCCTTGTTTTTTAGTCGTTCCATGTCCGTGTTGAAATCTAAGTCGTTTCATTTTTAATGCGCGGTGTAGTAATCCTTGAGATCTGTACATGCAAATTATGCTACTAGTACTATTGCATTAATCGTTGTTTGACTGGCATTTCTTATATGAATGGATATCTTTCTCATTGGAAATTTGGAATATGCCACATGTTATATGAATGGATTGTTATATATTGTCCAAGATCCACCTACTGGCCACTGGTGTGAGGACAGTGCATCCCACCAACTTTAGTTAGGCCGTCTTATGTACCAACTCCTGGGGCCTACATGTTAGTGGTGGTTGGTGGTTAACCTAACCTACCTACTAGTGTTAGAGCAACTCCAAGAGATTAGCCAAAAGAAGTATCTAAATTTAGTGATTTAGCTATTCTCTAAAATGAATCTCACCCAAAAAAACAAGACTACTCCAACAGGCTATCTAAACTAGAGGGCGTGCGGTGGGTCGCGTACGCGCGGGAATGGGGCGCAGCATGCGGGAAGGAAACACCGACCGCGCCAAGAGGCTGGATGGTGAGCGAGGTAGGCTATCCAAAAATAGAGAGCGAAGGAGGAGGGATGGAGAGCTACTAAATTTGGAGAGTCATTTACAGAGTCTATTGGAGACGTTTTTTCTCCAATAATAGCCAAATTTACCTTTAGAAAATGATTTAACTCTTCTCTTGGAGTTGATCTTAGTGGTTTAGAGCAACTCCAATAGAAGAGTTAAATCATTTTCTAAAGGTAAATTTGGCTATTGTTGGAGAAAAAACGTCTCCAATAGACTCTGTAAATGACTCTCCAAATTTAGTAGCTCTCCATCCCTCCTCCTTCGCTCTCTATTTTTGGATAGCCTACCTCGCTCACCATCCAGCCTCTTGGCGCGGTCGGCGTTTCCCGCACGCTGCGCCCCACTCCCGCCCGTACGCGACCCACCGCGCGCTCTCTAGTTTAGATAGCCTGTTGGAGTAATCTTGTTTTTTTGGGTGAGATTCATTTTAGAGAATAGCTAAATCACTAAATTTAGATACTTCTTTTGGCTAATCTCTTGGAGTTGCTCTTAGTTTAGTGTGATTCTTTCGGCACCAGTGGCTTGTTGATGGTAGAATCGCATGCATATGAATTAGAAGTTCTGTAGAACAACATAAAACTTTGTTAGTTCTCTGTTGAGTACATTGGAGTGTTTTTTAGATTGGTACAACAAATAGTATGTAGTTAGTTTAAGCTATCCGATTGGCAAATATTTTCAGTGTTATGATTTTTTTGATCAAATGGATCTTAATTTCGTGATTAACATTCAAATTCATATTCTCATTTGCAAGATCATTCTTTACTACTCATTTGAGATTTCTGTGAATCAAGCTGACTGTAGCTCTATTGTTGATATAGAAAGATGGCATCTCACATTGTTGGATACCCACGCATGGGCCCTAAGAGGGAGCTCAAGTTTGCCCTGGAGTCTTTCTGGGATGGGAAGAGCAGCGCTGAGGATTTGGAGAAGGTTGCCACCGACCTCAGGGCCAGCATCTGGAAACAAATGGCTGATGCTGGGATCAAGTACATCCCCAGCAACACCTTCTCATACTACGATCAGGTTCTTGACACGACCGCCATGCTCGGCGCTGTCCCAGAACGCTACTCATGGCCTGGGGGAGAGATTGGTTTCAGCACCTACTTCTCGATGGCTAGGGGAAATGCCACTGTCCCTGCTATGGAGATGACCAAGTGGTTCGACACCAACTAGTAAGTCCAGCCACTTCTGTTTAAGCTTACCGAGGGTAATTTGTAGTTTACTTTGTATCCATTTTTTACTAACTAGTGTTGTTTTACTTTTGCAGCCACTTTATTGTCCCTGAACTGGGCCCTAACACCAAGTTCTCCTACTCTTCTCACAAGGCTGTGAATGAATACAAGGAGGCAAAGGCGGTACGAAGAATCATATGTTAGCTATCCATTTTGTTAATTTGTCTGCTGATCTTTTTTCTCTGCTTGTATACTTGATTGTATAATGGTTGCTTGTTAACACATGCTTATTAACACCAGCATCTTAGTTAGCTAATAAAGTCATTTTACCTGGAAGGATTTCAACTAAAATTTATTATCTTACTCCTTTATCCATGGTACATGTAAATAGTGATATCACTAGGATTTCAGGGTTTGCAGTGATTTCTGAATTGTGTGTGCTCACTCTGGAATGAATAATGTGTGCCTTTCCTTACAAAGATGATATGTGCTTGCTTGCATCGTTATATGTCTTATATATCATTGCTTCTCATGCAGCTTGGCATTGACACCGTGCCAGTACTTATTGGACCAGTCTCTTACTTGTTGCTCTCGAAGCCTGCCAAGGGTGTAGAGAAATCATTCCCCCTTCTTTCCCTTCTTAGCGGTATCCTTCCTGTCTACAAGTAAGCATATAAACAAATTACTCACTGCTGTTGTCCCTAAGTCTTCAGTTAATAATTTGATGTTGATTTGCAGGGAGGTTATTGCTGAGTTGAAGGCAGCTGGGGCTTCATGGATTCAGTTTGATGAGCCCACACTTGTCCTTGACCTCGATTCTCACCAATTGGTTGCATTCTCTGCAGCGTACACAGAACTTGAGTCAGCACTTTCTGGGTTGAGTGTGCTTGTTGAGACATACTTTGCTGACATTCCTGCAGAATCATACAAGTATGTTTGCTTACTTTGCTAGTGTATCATTTTTACACCTGCTGTTGCTTTCATATACGTTTTGCTGGGACAGAACACTATAGTTCTTTTGCAACTGCAGGACCCTTACATCCTTGAACAGCGTGACTGCTTATGGTTTTGACCTTGTCCGTGGAACCAAGACTCTTGATCTTGTCAAGAGTGCAGGTTTCCCCTCTGGAAAGTACCTCTTTGCTGGTGTTGTGGATGGACGCAACATTTGGGCTGACGATCTTGCTGCATCTCTCAGCACTCTCCAGTCTCTTGAGGCTGTTGTTGGAAAGGGTAAGCGTGGCTGTGCTATTTATCTGTTATAGGCTTATAGCTACAACTCGCAGTATCCATTAATGTCTATGGTCTGTACAGACAAGCTTGTGGTGTCGACTTCTTGCTCACTCATGCACACGGCTGTGGATCTTGTAAATGAGACTAAGCTTGACACCGAGATCAAGTCATGGCTCGCTTTTGCTGCCCAAAAGGTGGTTGAGGTGAATGCCCTTGCCAAGGCATTGGCTGGTCAAAAGGATGAGGTATCACTCTTGATACACTTTATTCTCAGTCCTCTCTAGTCTCTACTAGAGGCCTAGAGCCATTCAGACAACTTCTCTGACCTGTACATTTGTACGCGATATCATCTACAGGCCTACTTTGCAGCAAATGCTGCTGCTCAGGCCTCAAGAAGGTCATCACCTCGTGTGACAAATGAGGAAGTTCAAAAGGCTGTAAGTATCTTGGGCTTTGTGGCTACACATACTAATTCCATATTGAAATGACATGCTCCGATTCTTAACCACATATTTCCTGCAGGCAGCTGCTCTGAAGGGCTCTGATCACCGCCGTGCTACTAATGTTAGTGCTAGACTGGACGCACAGCAGAAGAAGCTCAATCTTCCAGTTCTTCCCACAACCACAATTGGTTCATTCCCACAGACTGTGGAGCTCAGGAGAGTCCGCCGTGAGTACAAGGCAAAAAAGTGAGTAACAGTTCATAACGATGCTTTCACTTGTTAGTTGTTATATTGCCTATATCGCTCATAAAAAAACGTGTTGCAGGATCTCTGAGGAGGAGTACGTCAGTGCCATCAAGGAGGAAATTAACAAGGTTGTTAAGATCCAAGAAGAGCTTGACATTGATGTGCTTGTGCATGGCGAGCCTGAGGTCAGCATCCTTGTTTTTTTTATTGGTGTTTAGTGTTAAATAAGCTTTGCTGTGTCTGGTTTAAGTAAATGAAATTATTATATTGTATGAAGCATTAACAAAGTGCAACATTTTTGGTATTTTGAGATTGTTTTATTCTGCATTGAAGTGAGTTAACTGGTATATATTTTACAGAGAAACGATATGGTCGAGTACTTTGGTGAGCAGCTCTCTGGTTTTGCATTCACTGCCAATGGATGGGTGCAATCTTATGGATCACGGTGTGTCAAGCCACCAATTATCTATGGTGATGTGAGCCGCCCCAACCCAATGACAGTGTTCTGGTCCAAGACAGCACAGAGCATGACCTCTCGCCCAATGAAGGGAATGTTGACCGGTCCTGTCACAATCCTTAACTGGTCCTTTGTCAGAAATGACCAACCGAGGTTAGTAACTGCCATAGAGAATGTATTGTAAAATGTTCAGGATACCATTTAGCACTTCCATTTAGAGGCTGACATGTTGCTTCATACCATCTCAGGTTTGAGACTTGCTACCAGATTGCTCTTGCAATCAAGAAGGAGGTTGAGGATCTTGAGGCTGCTGGTATTCAGGTTGGTACTGTTCCTTGTGTTGGTTTCTCATTTAATCAAGAGGATTCATGTACAACATGTCAACATGGGTCAATCATATTGCTTATACTTGTTCTTTATGATTCTTTGCAGGTCATCCAAATTGATGAGGCTGCTTTGAGAGAAGGTCTGCCACTCCGCAAGGCAGAGCACGCTTTCTACGTGGACTGGGCTGTGCACTCCTTCAGAATCACCAACTGTGGTGTCCAGGACACTACCCAGGTAAATCTTCTTGAACTGTGTGTTGGAGCCTTGTAGGCTAACATCAAATCTACCTTTCTTTCCCCGCCGAAAAAAGTCTTACCTTCTGGCATTGCAACTGACAATATTCTCTTGACAGATCCACACCCACATGTGCTACTCTAACTTCAACGAAATTATCCAATCCATCATTGACATGGATGCTGATGTGATCACCATCGAGAACTCACGGTCCGATGAGAAGCTTCTCTCTGTCTTCCGTGAGGGCGTGAAGTACGTTGCTGGCATTGGCCCTGGTGTCTACGACATCCACTCTCCCAGGATCCCGTCCGCGGAGGAGATTGCTGACCGCGTCAACAAGATGCTTGCCGTGCTCGACACTAACATCCTCTGGGTGAACCCCGACTGCGGTCTCAAGACACGCAAGTACACCGAGGTCAAGCCGGCCCTAACCAACATGGTTTCCGCCGCCAAGCTCATCCGCACCCAGCTCGCCAGTGCCAAATGAGCTCTCTCCATATAGCAGCTCTTTCCTTTAATTGCAAGGAGGATGTCATCATAGCCATTTGTTTTGAATAATCTGGGTCTCGTGTATCCACTGTCCGTGGTTAGGTTGTCAGTTTCATGGCGCAACGATCGCTCGTACCTGCTTTACTTCGCATGAATTTGGTGGTCTTGAGGCAGCTTTCTGTGTACTTGTATTGTAAACTGAGTGGAAACATGCAGTGTTTCATCTGCATCTCTGAGTTTGTCACAGTTCAAATTACGAAATTTCCTTGAGTAAAATGGCTAGAGTTGATGCCTATGATCTTGTTTTGGCAAGACAATTGTCAGGTTTTCAGATGAATAGTTGCTCCTTACAGATGACAGACATTACCCTGTAGTGTGCATTTTTGTGACGCTTGCTTTTGCCTGACATAGAAGTCAATAACTTGGTTTGCCTTTGGAACTTCAACATGTTGGTTTTCCTGTCAAATGGGTTCAGCATGTGACATGAGGCAACTCTTTACTTCTCCTTGCTTTGTTTCACTTTCTACTAGATGTTTTGCTTTGAGCACAAGGTGCCTGTCTCCTGTACTGTGACATCCATTGGTAGCAAAAAAAAAAAAAAGCCTGGTACCTTACACCAGGAGATGCAATCGATCGAAATGAAACAATATTGCTGGTGTTACTTATATATGCAATTAGCAGTTTACAGCACATAATTACAGGCGCGCTTGGCAACTAGTTTATCACATCTTATCATGCACACATGCTAACAGATTCGACACCAACTTACTCGCCTAGTAATGCTAGCTCTTCAAGGTGTGCCACACGGACAATGCGATCCCCACAAGCACCACCACCGCGGCCGCCATGTTCACCAGCAGCTCTCTCGTCGTCATCGTCGCTGCACGGTGCGGTGGCGAGGGCTCTGGCTTTACAATGGTGCCATTCACCCGAGGTGGTGGTGATAGACGTGTTGGCGATGGCGGCTTCACGGGAGGTGGAGGTGGTGGTGATAGACGTGGTAGCGATGGCGGCGGTGGTGGCGAGGGCTCCGGCTTTACAATGGTGCCATTCGCCGGAGGTGGTGGTGATAGACGTGGTGGCGTTGGCGGCTTCACGGGAGGTGGAGGTGGTGGTGGCAGACGTGGTGGCAATGGCGGCGGTGGCGGCGAGGGCGGCGGCTTCACGGGAGGTGGTGGTGGCAGACGTGGTGGCAATGGCGGCGGTGGCGGCGAGGGCGGCGGCTTCACGGGAGGTGGTGGTGGCAGACGTGGTGGCAATGGCGGCTTCACGGGAGGTGGTGGTGGCAGACGTGGTGGCAATGGCTGCGGTGGCGGCGAGGGCTTCGGCTTCACGGGAGGTGGTGGTGGCAGACGTGGTGGCAATGGCGGCTTCACGGGAGGTGGTGGTGGCAGACGTTGTGGCAATGGCTGCGGTGGCGGCGAGGGCTTCGGCTTCACGGGAGGTGGTGGTGGCAGACGTGGTGGCAATGGCGGCTTCACGGGAGGTGGTGGTGGCAGACGTTGTGGCAATGGCTGCGGTGGCGGCGAGGGCTTCGGCTTTACAATGGTGCGAGGTGGAGGTGGCGGCAATGACGGTGGCGGCGTTGGCGAGGGCTCCGGCTTTACAGTGGTGTCCTTCACCGGAGTTGGTGGTGATGGAGTTGGTGATAGACGTGGTGATGGTTGTGGCGAGGATAACGGTGGACTAGCGACGGGCGACGGCGGCGGCCAGGCTGCGTCGCCGGCGACGATGGGGAGCGTGATGATGAGCTTCTCGTCCTCGAACTTGGCGCGGACGCCGTCGGCGTCGCAGTTGTCGGGGAGGCGGAGGTCCTTCCCGAAGCGGACCCACTTGGCGCCCCTCACCGGCCGCTCGCCACTGACCCGGAGGACGCCGTAGTTGTCCACCTGCACCCTCACATGCTCCTTCCTGAACCCCGGGAGGGCGATCTCGACGACGTCCTGGTCGTCGCCGGCCTGCCTCCAGTCGACGACGGGGTCGATGTCCTCGAACGTTCGCCGGTCCATGGCCGCCGGTCACCGGACACAGCAACTAACAACAACGTCGTAGCTGCAAAGATCAACTAGTCATATGGATCATCATATATATACACTATGCAAAGCTGGATGCATGTGATAGCAACGTTATATGTGTATATATAATATATTCTCAAAGAGGAAGGGATGTGGCATCAAGACGGACGCATGCATGGGATCAAGAGCTTGCTTAATGGAGATGCATAGCCATGGAGTTGGGTCACCTTCTTGCTTGGGCGAGGGCACGGTTCCTTGCTTCCTTGCTCTGGTCTGCTTGGACTAGGAACGAAGACAGCAAAACATATTAATCGAATCATGTGGCTTGTATTGTGGGCTATATGTCAGTGTTCCAACTCAAAATTAAACAGGATATGTGCCTAGCTCGATCGGTGGAGGAGCGGATGTGCACCTCTCCATCCATACTTCCTAATTTTAATTAGGGTATTGATAAACATCATCCGGATGTTTTAATTCAACGAGTGGATTTCCTTTCTGTACCTTTAGACTTAGATTTCTAAATTCTGTAGAGGAAGTGGTGTTTCAATATGAGTACTCGATAGTTTAGTACTCCTAGTCATATACGAGAATCTCACCAAATGAGTTGTATTTTTTAAGGGCCATGGGAAAAGATCCAGAATATTGTTGTGACGAATCATTGCAATTTTTATTGAGTGGTTAAGTGATTTTGCAAAGATCGCGTTGTGTATGGCCTATTTTTAGGAACTGTCAGGAAAATCAGAAGTACTACAGGTGTTTATACGGTAGTACCGACGTTGTGAGCGCGGTCATACTTCCCGAAAAGTAGTTCCGGTCTAAGTTGCGGTACGTTATTTTTAGAGAGGTCCAGTTCAAGGTGCGAAGTTGCGGTAGTACCGGTTTGGGAAGCGGTAGTACTGACGGTACTACGATCTTCGTAGAAAAGCAAGCTTCAGGGAAATTGAGTCATTGATTGAGTTGGGGTGACTTAGGTCTTTGCATTAAGGATGCATAATGCATGTGTTTGGCTAACGTAGGTCAAGTTGTGAAGAATGTGTCCTGAAATGATTTTTTTGTCTTTGGATGTGCAAGGTCGTTTGGACTCAATCGTGGTCAATGGAAGGATCGGAGCAAGGCTCACGGAGGAGTTAAAGCCTAGAACGATCGAGAATGCTGGGTGTGACGGTGAGCTCAAGTATGGCACAAGAAAGGCAAGTGTTGTAGGGGTGGCCTAACCCCCGTGACTAGGCCTTACAATTGGCCTAATATGTAATAGACCCAATAGTATAGAGGAATATACCAACCCCTGTGATGGAGCGCCCTTCTCTAACTTCTTTGCAAGACCCTATGGTCGACACCGGTTTGGGGAGCGGTATACCGATCTTCGTAGAAAAGCAGGTTTCAGGGAAATTGAGTTGGGGGTGACTTAGGTCTTTGCATTAAGGATGCATAATGCATGTGTTTGGCTAACGTGGGTCAAGTTGTGAAGAATTTGTGTCCTGAAACGATTTTTTTTGTCTTTGGATGTGCAGGGTCGTTTGGACTTAATCGTGGTCAATGGAAGGATCGGAGCAAAGCTCACGGAGGAGTTAAAGCCTAGAACGATTAAGAATGCTGGGTAAGATAGTGAGCTCAAGCATGGCACAAAAAGGCGGGTGTTGTAGAGGTGGCCCAACCCCCATGACTAGGCTTTGCAATTGGCCTAATATGTAATAGACCCAATAGTATAGAGGAATGTATCAATGTATCCTCATCTTTTGTAATTATCAAAGAGATAGGATGGGAATTTCACATCCTACCTCATTCATATATATAAACCACCAAAAAGGGTATGAGAAGGGGATCCATTCATTTTACACATGAGCTTTCTCTTCTGTCTCTAGCTCTCTCTAGCTAGTCCCCTCATATACTGTTTGGTCAATAGCCACAATAGCTGGCGCCATCTGTGGGGACTACGCGAGAAGCTGCGCAAGAGAAAGCACTAGAAAATAATGGCAACCAAGCGAAAGAGAAGTATGGCGGCGGCGACCGTCGAGTCCAGCATGCGGCGATCGGGGGCTTTCCACCCCATGCGCCAGTGACGTCCGTCGACCACGACACCCCCGCCGGTATGATCGTTGAACGCGATGCCCTCGTCGGCACGACTGTTGACCTCGACGCGCTGTGATCTCGACACCATGGAGTTGGCCTCCGCACGCCCTTCGCATGAGATCTCCATATGCATGGGTACAGTCGTCTGCCATAGCGCATCGATCGATACGCATGCATGCACTGCGCTGAGCCTTCGTGAGTCTCCACGCCGAGCCTCTGGGCCGAACAACACCAGTGAAAGTCGAGCTTCGCTGCCCACGTCTCTGATGGGGATTCTTCACGGAGCTCACACTCCAAAGACACGACCACCCTATGGTCGACACTTGGGGACGGAGCGCCCTTCTCTAACTTCTTTGCGGGACTTTGCACGGTCTCCACCGGGCTCCGCGTGGATGTCATCTCCAACAGACTTCACACGGTCTCTTCCGAGGACTTCGTATGATCTCCACTGATGACTTTGCACGGTCTTCGCCGAGCTCCACGTGGATGTCATCTCCGACAGACTTTACACGACCTTAGCGGGACTTCGCACGGTCTCCGCTGGGCTCCGTGCAGATGTCGTCTCCGACGGGCTTCACACAGCCTCCGTCGAGGACATTGCACGATCGCTATCGAGGACTTCACACCGTCTCCGCCGAGTTCCATATTCGTCTTCGACGAACTTCGCACGACCTTCGTGGGACTTCGCACCATCTTCGTCGAGCTCTGTGCGGATGTCATCTCCGACAGATTTCGCATGGTCTCCATCGACCCCTGCATAGACGTCGCCTCCGCCGAATTTCGCTTGGTCTCCATCGGACTCTGCACAGTCTTCACAGGACTTCGCGCCATCTCCACTAGACCTTGTGTCACCTCCGCCACACCTCACTTGGCCTTCGCTAGGCTCCATTAGACTTTATCTGGCCTCCACCGGCCTTCGCCCTCAGGCCTCCATCGGTCTCGGCTCCGCGCCCTCCGGACTTTGTTAGCCTTAGCTCCGTGACTCTGTCTGACCACCTTGTGGTCATAGACGCCCGTTCGACCACAGCGTGGTTGGAGACTTTGATTGACCACATCGTAGTTGTAGGCGCTTAAGGCTACATCTATGACCGCGTCGTGACCAACTCTTCGCCGATAGCTACAACCTCCTTGTGGTCGTCACTTCGTCGACGCTAGTCCGAAGCATGGGGATGGAGCGCATGCTCTAAAGTTTTTGTCCCTCCACCAGCTCCGTCAACACCTACTATCACACCTTCAGCGATGTCGTCTGACCCCTCGGGGTCGAAGCTTCACCGTCGCTCGTTCGACCACCTCGTGGTCGTGGCTTCATCGGCCCTTAATCGACTCCTCGTGGTTGTGTCCTCATCGATGCCCGCCTCCGCTAGACTTCCACGGTCTTTGGTGGACTTCACTGAACCTTCGCTGAACCCCGCACGGACATCACTTCTGCCAGACTTTGCTCGATCTCCGCTGGACTTTGCACGGTCTTCACCGGACTTCACGTGGATGTTGCCTCTGCTAGACCTCGCGTAGCCTCCACTGGCCTCCGTCGGACTTCGTGTTGCCTCCATTGGCCTTCGCACCCTCCAGCCTCCGTCGGCCTTGGCTTCGCACCTCTGACTTGACCAAACTCAGCTCCGCCAGACCTCGGATGGCCACCGTTGGCCTCTGTCAGACCTCGCGTTGCCTCCCTCGGTCTTCGCGCCCTCCGACCTCCATCGGCCTCGACTCCGCACCTTCGCGCCCTTTGGACCTGTACAAGAGAGACACAAAGACATAAACCCTAGACAATAGGAAATGACCTAAATACCCTTAACAATTAGAACCTTGTGCACAAGTATATGTACCTGTAAAATTTCAGCACAATAGTAAAATCTTTGGAAGGTGTAGCTCAAATTAATAAACCTTTTTTTGTTTTGCAATTTGCAATAAATAATATTTGTTTTCAGCTTAGCTCTTAAGCAGTCTATTGGTTGTGACCTAAAGTGACCCGCTCGTTTCGAGTTTAGTTTCTGACTTTTGGTTTCTAGTTTACTATTCCTTAATTTCGTCTTTTTTGACTTTTTAATTTTTTGGGCTTGTTTGCCTTTTCTTTTTTTTCCCGTGTTCCTTTGCATTGTCCGTAATGGGATGATATTTTTTCTATTTTTAAATATTTTAAATTAATTATGATAAAAAAGCTACGAGTTGTCACAGTGCAAAATAAATCCGTTATAGTGCAAAAGACAAAAGCCACCAAATAAACAGAGAAGCCTCTTGGATGGCAAACTAGCAACCATTTCCCTTTGGGAAGTGTTATGGCAACTTAGTGGTAAAGCACCTATGATTAGATTACAGGAGTCACTTAGTCACCATGCCAATTTTGCTCAAAAAGCAACACCTCGCCATTGTCAGTAGATTAGGCAGGAGAGTTTTGTGGAAGGGAGAAAATTCATAAATGGCCATTGTTTTTTTCAGTTAACCTCCTTGTCCATTCCAACATGAACCCAAACAGAAAGACGCAACGATTTGTACCAGAAAACCACCTATCTGAGGTACCATGCTTGGAAAGTAGTGGCACTAGCTCGTCTGCAGAGAACTGTTTGCTTGGCCTCATTAGATTCAACTGTTTGCTTTCAGATCAAACAAGCTGGGGAAGAAGGCAATCAGCAGGCATGAAGAACCATTACAGCCTGGGGTCATCACCCATCAGTCATAACCTGATGTGTTCACACCTTAGTCACCTCCCCTAAAGATATTGTTGTTCCTTGCATGATTGCCCTCACCACCCCGAAAACTTTCAGGACAGGCACATTGCATAACTAATACACTTAATAAGGGTAACTGTACATGGAATTCCTACAACTGCCCCTTAATCCTTCTTAATTCTTGTTCGGTGCTCCTTCTGCGCTAATCGTCTTCCTTAAGCGGTTGAAAGAGGAGAAGTCGTGTTTGCGTACTCAGAAGAAGAGAAATACACAAGAAAGAATCAGGATCATGTAACTACACCAGCTGATGATAACTCAAGGCACATGAATCAACAGCTAGTCTTGCAGAACCCCAACCTAGGACAGCAACCACTCCAAGGGACAGCACATCTGTCTTAGACAGCATGCATCTTCTTAGATAGCATGCATCTCACCTAAAAGCAAGTCTAGTGATCACAACTGCGCACCATTGATTCTTCTTGACAGGCACTCCCCACCTTAATTAATCACCCCTCCCTGAAGCTTCATTTCTCTTCAGTAACTTAAGCTGTAAGTGAAGTGCTAGCTTAGCTAGCTAGCTCCTCCTTGAGCTTGTTGGGTTGATCTCGGCTAACTGCACCTGAGATTTCAGGGATGCTATGTCTCCACTTGCGCTCTGATCAGGGGCGCAACCAACTTCTTGGTTTCGGTCCCGGTCACCTAGCGCTATATAAAAAGCGGGAGGGATTTGGCAGCGTCTGGTTCACGTGTTGTTCTAGGCCACAAAAATCCCGACACACCCGATCTATAACGAGCGCTAAGGTGGACGAAGACCGGGCCTCCTCCGTCCCCGTCCACGGCACCTTCTACACCGTCGGCAACCTCGGAATCATCGCGCTGGCAACCATTTCCCCATGGCTTCTCTCAGTTCGGGTATCTTGATTACGCTTCCGCTCTAAGAATGATGCTATGTGTACAAGTTAGACCTAGGGTTAACGACTATGGTTCATGTTTAGACTTAGATCAACTTAATAGAGCTAACTAGTATATTTATCTTCCAGAAGGGAGAAAACTGATATCACCATGACTCACGGGCTAGAAATAAAGCAGATACTACTTTCTGAAACAAAAGAAATCGGGTATTATCTCCAGTACGTACCGTCTTGTCTGAAATAACCGTGCCGTGCCAATTTGTCATGGGTCAGAGCACAATCGCAATGGATGGCCATGGCCGTGCCCTAACGCTGCAGAGTCACATCCTAATTGTCTTGCTGCACTTTACTCGTCTTGGTCTCTTTGTAGCAGCCGTATGCTAGCAAAGCAGCATCTTCTTCCTCATGTAACGTGACGTCTTCTCGCCATTGAGACGAGACCCAAGATTGATGCTGCTTTGTCTTCCTACGCTTACCTAATGTCTAATCATACGTCTACTCCTGATGATCTGGCATTGAGCCAGTGCGGCGTCCAGATTAGTGTGTGACTGAATTGTCCGGTTAGTGAAAAGATCATGAGAGTTCACTGTGCAACTGCAATCCGTGTCGATCGTCCATGGATGGTCCGGCAGAGTATTGTTCATTATCTCATTAATAGCGTAGAGAATTAATTAATTAGTATACGATTAGGGAAGAGATGGTGAGAATTGTAAGGTTTTTAGAGTTAATAGGTGTCGTCCATTCATTCGTTAGATTGTTCGTCATGTACTAGTAGGCCTAATAAGTTGGATGGTCTTTCAGTGCTTGTTGGGAAAGTGCTCGATGTAATAGTAGACCTAATAAGTTGGAATCTGTTGGATGGTCCTTCAGTCTGTATGCCCAATGCAAGCAATCCAAGGGGTCGGATGATGGTTTAAACTTTTTCTCTCAATGGTATTTAAAATCTCTACTTAAGTAATTATAAGAGTCACTAAGTTCAGAATGTACCAGGTATGTTTTTACCAAAACAAGGCTAGAGACTTATGCCAACAAAATAAAAAAACCTTCAGCCCAAAACTGATCAAACCGTTATTAATAGGCCAATCTGACCACAGGTATAAGGTCGGTCACACTGAAGGGCCGATTTGACCGGTCCTCTGTATCTCAAACCTAAAAGTCTCTCGGAAAAAAACTCAAATATTAACAACGTGTTAAATTCTTATCCAAATACATCCAATTTTTTTTTGCATGAAACTTGTTGAAGACATTAGACACTATCGACAATCGAATCGATGATCTTACAAATAGTAGGGAAATCCAAGCTTCACAGAAAGATAAACAGGGAAATTTGGTCTTTATTGCTATATTGAGATTGCAACTTCCTCTAAACAAGCGATTATATTGGAAAATGCTATGTGCCCTAATGTGGATTGGTCTTGTTGTTCTTCTTCTTTTTCTCTCTCCCAGGTAAGGCTTAAATAGCGTCGAAGAGACGCCAGTTGTTTGCATGAACAGATGTCTTGTCGATTCCTTATGTTCGCATGTGTAAGCAGTTGATGACGGTGAGAGAGATGCCTAACAATAACTGCAATCGATTGTTGTCAACGAGGGAAAGCCTCAAGAAACAACTGCAAGGTGGTTGTTGTCAGAGACACTAGACTGAACATAGAGTGGTCGAGAGAATGGGAGCATATGTAATCTGCTCCTTAACCGCATAAGACATCGCCATAGAGGAGGCCGAAATGTTAGGCTATAAAGCTTGTCTAAATGTTGGGTTATAAAGTTTTCGAGTAATAGTTGGTCGGATAAATAAATAGTGACATTGAGTCGGTGCGGCGTCCATATTAGTGTGTGATTGAATTGTCCGGTTAGTGAAAAGATTACAAGGGTTCAGTGTGCAACTGCAATGCGTGTCGATCGTCCATGGATGGTCAAGCAGAATACTGTTCATTATCTCATTAATAGCGTAGAGAATCAATTAATTAGTATACGATTAGGATTTTAGAGTTAATTGGTGTCGTCCATTCATTCGTTAGACACATTATTCGTCCTCTACCTCTTGTACTTAATTTACTCTTTGAGCAGCCGGCTCATACGGTCATACCTTTTACCATGCAACCAATAATTGAAGTGGACAGTGAAGTGCAATTAATTCAGGGGACAATCATCTGATTGCAAATCAAAACGTACAAAATGATTGAGCCCATCAGCTGCCATCCCTGTCTCACTCAACTGCTGAATTCCCAGAACCAATGGTGTGTCATATATAGTGCTTTTTTAACACGTATTTATAGAAATAACCGTATGCATATGATATTGACAGAAATAACGCTTCTGTCGCCCGGTGACCGGGCGACAGCGCCCGATAGCTAACACATGGCGCCTGCCATCTGACCACTAGACGGCAGGTGCCTGCCACCCGGCCACCAGATGACAGGTAATTAAGCTGGCTAATTAACTAGCTTAATTACTTGCCTAAATTCGTAATTTTATATCATATTTTTAAAATTTTTAAATATTGCAAATGAGCTTGAAAAATTACAAAATTTTATATGCAGTCTCCGGACACAATGTTTTTTATTGTGTAATTTTTGACAATTTTATCCATTGTGAATGTTGCTCAAAAATTTGTATAATTTTGATAATTGTAGGAGTTGTTACATATAACAAACGAGCTTTAAAAATTTCAAAATTTTATGTGAAGCCTCCTAACACAGTCAATCTAATTGTGTAATTTTTTGAAAATTTTATGTATTCCAAATTTATAATGTTAATTCATGTTAATTTAATCATAATTAGTGATATGCGATGCTCAGACATCTTTTGCAGAGCGTGACCTCTGTCCTTCGCACATATGTCAGCCTGTTACCGCTATCTCTTCTTTTCCATTGCGTCCTTCGCACAATTATCACTTTGTTCGTGTCATCCCCCTCACGCGTTCTCTCATCCGCACTGATGTCATTATGCCCGTGCCATCCACCCTCATCCGCTCCCTTGTCTCCACATTTATTTGTTACAATGCCATCCCTCCTCACCCAAAATGCTACACATTGACAAGGAGTCCTTAATTGGGTGAGCACACTGTATTCCCTTTTCGCTCGGTCATAAATACGAGCCTCTCTTAGTTGGTCATCGGTCATATCATAATCTCATTCTCGTGATCTTTACTCAAAATTAAGAGTGCATAGCTAATTATTTTAAGAAGGCAGTGCATAGCTCATTAAAGACGCGGTAGGAGGATATGACAGTGCTGATTGATTCTCCCGAAAGACAGGTAACTTTTTATCGCGTTCTTTTAACGTTATTCCTATAGTCCTAGTTAATTAGTGTTATTTAGTTAGTCATAATTAATGTAGTTTGTATTATGAAATAAGTAGGTCGTAGTAATTTAGACATAGTTTTTATTTTTTTTAGTATGTATGGTACACATAATTTGTTATTGTATGGTAGTATGTAATTAAGTAGTCATAATTACTGTAGTGGCAACTAGTTAGGGTTAAGTAATGAGTTAGTACTAAGGACGACAGTAATGAATCACTCATATTTTTTCTGATGAGTAATCAAATTATCGGTAATTAATGAATTATTCGTATGTAGTTACACGCGTGTAATCACCAACTTGCATGTTGTTTTCATCATTTTTTGTTGTAACGCTTACTGCAAATCTAGTTGTTGTGTCTTTAGGTAGTCGCAGACATGGAACACTTGACAATGTTCTACGACGATGGTCTTACACGGGCTAGACCTGATGGATTGGACCTATCGACATGCCAATACATGGTGCTCCGGACTAAGGAGCTTGGCGTTATGAACATTCACGAGCTATGAAGGTGCATTCGAAGAGAGTTCGCCACAAAGGCAATGGCGATGAAACTTGCAATGAAGGGGATTACCTGCACCAATGGAGTATGGGAGCTCGTTAAGGTGAATAGCACCACAGCATGGAGGCAGTACATGCAAATTGCCTCTGAGCCCAAGGTAGCCATTTACGGGAGGCCGATGGTGTGCCTGAGTATCGTGCGCCAGGCGTTGGAAAATGTTGATGAGCCTAGCCCCTCGACACCTGGGGAACCACAGACAGAGCTTCAAGATAATACCACTGAATGTGTTGTATCGGAGGGAAGACTTACCCTTGATTTTGTACGAAATGATAGGGCGGGCATGTGGTGGTCAGCTGGCATTGACTGCCATGAGTATCTACCAGACCAATTGCTTGGGTTGGAATCCGATGAGGACACCGACCCAGGCTCTGATGATACCGATGACAATGCACAACGGACGGTTGATCCACCTGGGGGACTTGTGTCATTGAAGGTGTCCTATTTGTTCTCCAGACTCGATGATGTTGCGGTGTGTTCCCTCGTACTGCTACAAGAATAAGGGTCTCAACACGGTGGTAGCTGACGCGAATGACCAGCTTCTCCCAATGGCATTTGCCATTGTGGAGAGCGAGAACACATCCAATTGGCTTTGGTTCCTAGCAAACATGAAGCAAGCGGTGATTGGCGATCGACCCAATGTTTGCATCATCACGAATCATAATACTGGGTTGATGGTCACGCTGAACACCATGCAACATGGGACTGAACCCACTCAGTAGTGGAACAACGTGCGAACCCGGTGGTGCATGAGTCATCTTGCATTTAACTTGTTCACACGGTTCTGCGACTAGGAAGTTCTAAAGATGTTCAAGGCATTGTGTCTACAAAACCAGAGGTGGAAATTTGAGTCCATCTGAACAGAGCAACAAATGCGAAGTACGGAGGGAGAGCAACCCTGCGGTGCCATAAATTTCTCAGAGTGGATTTGTTGGCACACTCTTAAATTAGAGAAATGATCCCTTCTCTATGACATAGATAGTGTATTGTATGGGATTATAATGACCAACATGTTTGAGGTGCACAACAGCATCCTAAAAGGCGTGCAGTGCCTCCCCATCACCGTGATTGTGGAGGAAACATGGACTCGCACTATCGGTTATTTCGTCAATAGAGCCACGTAGCCATGCATCAAATAGATGAAGGCAAGAAATGGTCCAAGAACATGCAGACGCACATGGAACAGAAGATGGAGAAAGCCCGAATGCACGACATCTGGGTAATCGATGGCCTCCGCCCTCTAGAGGAAGTATGAGATCAGGCTTCAGCAAAAATATGTGAGCAGTCATGCCAGGGGTGAAATGAAATAGGCATGCATCCTAGTTGATGTGGCAACATGCACTTGCAACAAGCTGAAACTCCTGCACAAGCCATGCTCGCATATATACAAGGCATGTGCGCAAATGAGACAGATGTCCGAGCCGTACATCTCAGAGTACTATGACATGCAACACCTTTTTAGTACATGGAGTGTACAGTTTCACTCGTACGACTTGGACATGAACTACAGGAATCTTTGGCCGGACATGGTGCAATGGGCCCCCAACAAGGAGTTGAAGATAACTGCAAAGGGACGTTGGCAGACACAACACTTCTAGAATGACATGGATGTTAGCCAACGTACCAGCATTACCCGCACAGTGAAATGCAGAATATGCAAGAACTCCGGACACTCAATGAAAGATTGCCCGAACAGACCGAGCTCGTCTAGTCACCATTCAGTGTCACAATTTCATGTATCTTTTAGTGTATCGCATTAATTCATATTTGTACCAATTTGAGATGTAATTGGCAATAAATCAATTGATTACCTGAATGATTTACTCCATAATCTATTATTGCACGTGATGTCTATAATTCTATTGTGTTTTTTATTTGTACTCCTTTGTATGACGTACGTTTGTTCAATGCATATCGACCCCTTTAGTTTAATGCACGCGACACGACGTTTGAACAGTCCACTCAATAAATAGCAACTGCAACAACACGTACACCATTCAGTTACATGCTTTACGAGATTGAATATAACCACAAACTACATAGGAGAGTATTGTACTACAAGTTTGTCTGTGCGTGCCTACTGGTAGAAGGTTCCTTGCGGTACCCACATGGAGTGTTGTAGTGGGGGCGCCTCGGACATGCCTGGCCATGGTTGTAGTAGCACACACATATACAGGTAGGGCATGTAGCAGTATGTGAGATCATAGAAACTCCTTATGTTAACAACCTCCTCGTTGCCCCTCTCGTGCTGCATCTGTTGCTGGAGGTAATCATTCTCCTAATTGAGACTATTAATCCGCACCTCCATCTCTTAGATTCGTTCCCATAGTGTATGCACGTACCTCACAACATAGCGCTCATGGGAACAATCAATCCAGCGGACGAAGTTGTATTTCGCCATCTGCTGGAAAGGAGAGTTAACATGAAAGCTCTATCAGCAGTAAGAGAAAATAAACTATTGACTAATTGTACCTCAGAGTGTGGGCATCGGAAGAAATGTTACCCGCCATCGAAATGACCTTCGACAACCTGCACGACCGTATCCTCATTGTATATGCATTTCGACCATACCAGTTGAGCCTGCCTGTTTGGCATCAAGCCGTAGTTAGGGCTGAAGTCCTCCCTCCTTTCCAGGGGAAAGTCTTCCTTTGGCAACCTTTCTCCGACTAGCCCATCGGCATCTGCCATGCTATGTTACTATATGATGGAGAATGTTCTTTTTCCTATGAGAAAGCGAAACACAGTTTGCATGAGTGATTATGAGAGATCCATATTTGTAGCCGAGGGAAAAGAGAACCTAGTACATTGCCACCGGAAATTACGGACATTTTGTTGACACGTAGCACCACGAGCTATGTGGGACAGCATGGTAAGAGTGACATATGTTCGTACAAGGGGGTAGGCGAGGCGGGACAACATAGACAGACTAACATTTATGCGGGCGAGAGAGTGGGCAAGGGGGGCGTTATGGTCGAGCCAACACATGTTCAAAGGAGGGAGCAGGCAAGGGGGATAGTATGGACAGACTGATATTTGTGCGGGCAAGGGGCAGCACCAAGGGGGCGATATCCCTCCTCACATATTGCTAATTATGATTAAAATAACATACCAAATTCAGAGCACACAAAATTTCTAAAAAAATTACACAATTAAGTCAACTGTGTTAGGAGACTTCATATTAAATTTTGTAATTTTTAGAACTCGTTTGCTATATGTAACAATTCCTACAAAGATCGAAATTGTACAAATGTTTGAGCAACATTTAGAATGGATGAAATTGTCAAAAAATTACACAATGAAGTACTTTATGTCGGGAGACTGCATAAAATTTTATAATTTTTTGAGCTTATTTACTATATTTAAAAATTCAAACAAATATAACATAAAATTATAAATTTAAGCAGGTAATTAAACCGGCTTAATCACATGCCGTTTTGTGGGTGGACGGTAGGCCACCTACCGCCCAGCGGCCGGATGGTAGGCGCCATATGTCGACTGCCGAGTGAACGGTAGAAACGCTATTTTTGTTAATACTACATATATACGGCCATTTCTGTTAACACGTTGAAAAGGCGCTTTATGTGGTAAAAATTCAAACAAATTAACATAAAATTACAAATTTAGGCATGTAATTAAACCGGCTTAATCACATGCCGTTTTGTGGGTGGGCGGTAGGCCACCTACCGTCTAGTGGCCGGGTGGTAGGCGCCTGCCGCCCGGCGGCCGGACGGTAGGCGTCACGTGTCGACTGACGAGTGGACGGTAGAAACGTTATTTTTGTTAATACTACATATATACGGCTATTTCTGTTAACACGCGTTGAAAAGACGCTTTATGTGGTAAAAATTCGGCTTCATCGACTCGTACCACTGTACATGTATGTATACCGAGCAGAGGAGCAGCATGCGTGCATGCATGCGTCCATTTCAATACTTTGACAGCACTGTTGCTCACCAGTAGGTAAGTTACACTCCATCTCTGTCTAAGCTCATGAAACCTTTCTGTCCAGACTGACCTATCTATCGAATGGTAACTACATGTAGGATGTATGTACATTCGATGGATGATGAGTTGACACAGAAACAAACAAACAAGTAAATTTATTAAAAAAAATCCAAATTTATAAAACATTCCAGCCCAAAGAGCAAGAAGAAAAATAATAAAATCCGGGATGGAGTGAGGAGGAGGAGAATCAATCTCAAGGTCCTGTGATGAGCTGCCACTTGTCCTCCCCGCCCTCCACGTTTCCCTGCCAAATTCCACACTGACTCTCGACATGACGACATGCCAAGCTCAGCTCAGCTCAAAACATAAACGGCACGGTTCCTTCACTATAGTTATATAGTTTATAGCGATGCTTATTTAAGATTTTAAGTTTAAAATTTATAGTTTATTTTAATATTATAGTGGTTTTTATACTTGTTGTTAGTTTTTTCAATATAATTATTTTTTAAAAAATATAATATCATTACAGACAAATACAAAGGAATAAATAAAAAAAGAAAAAGCAAAAAACCCTAAAAAACTAAAAAAGACGAAATTAAAAAGTTAGAAGTCAGAAGCTAAAACTTTAATGAGCGGTGCCATATAGCTAGCTTATAATTTCTCTCAAACAAATAAATGTGGCAGCTTCTTTGTTGTTGTTTCGAAGTGGTTTATCGAGATAGTCTTTTTCGACTTATCGACATTCGATTTATTTACATAAACACTCGCACTAAACTCTCAAATTATAAACCACAATTATAAATCGCAACAAAAAGAACCAACCAGATCAAAGCATAACTGAAAAGCTCCCTCCCTCCCCCACTACAAGACAAGGAGTTGCTGCCAGTTCCAAACATTTTCTTCCCGATTCATTGCAGCGGCGATGCCATGATATTCATAGCTCCTCTTCTCTCTCTCTTCCCTATGGCTTTCTTGCACAGGCTGCACAAGCGCAGGCGCAATGCCGCCGCCGCCGCCGCCGCCATCGCGAGCGCCTCTTTCCTGGTGCTCGTGCTCCTCTTCTGCGTCTCCCTGCCCATGCGCCGCGACCCCAACGGCGACGCGGGGGTCTTTATTAGCTCGTCGTCCTCGTCTCCTTCCTCCGGCGTCCAGGAACAGGGGAGCTGCCAGGAGCTGCAGTCGCTGGGGGACCACGGCGCGAGGTGCCGGTATTTGAGGTCGCACCCACCGTGCACCCCGCAGGGGTACGTCGACTACCTGCGGCTGTTCTACTGCGACTTCGGCCGGTGGCCATGGCTGGGCGGCGCGGTGCTCGTGCTGTGGCTGCTCGTGCTCTTCTACCTCCTCGGCGACACGGCGTCCGAGTACTTCTGCGCCTCGCTCGAGGGGCTCTCCACCGCGCTCCGCCTGCCGCCGGCGATCGCGGGGGTCACGCTCCTGTCGCTCGGGAACGGCGCGCCGGACGTGCTATCCAGCGTAGTGGCCTTCGCCGCCGGCGCCGACGGCGGCGACGACGACGCGGGGGACGTGGGGCTCAGCAGCGTGCTCGGCGGCGCGCTGTTCGTGTCCACGGTCGTCGCCGGCGTGGTCGCCATCGTCGCTGAACGCCGCGGCGAAGAAGCCGCCGCCACCATCGAGCGGCGCGGGTTCGTGCGCGACGTGTGCTTCCTCCTGGTCGCGCTCTGCTACCTCCTCGCCGTGCTGCTCACCGGCACCGTCACCGTCTGGGCCGCTGCGTCCTTCCTCTCACTCTACGCCGCCTACGTCCTCCTTGTCTGGACCTCCCACTGCTGCGCCTCCGCCGCCGGGGAGCCAGAAAACAACAAGCCTTCCTCCGACCTCGCCGCGCCGCTCCTCGACGACGCCCCGCCCCAACTTCCCGTCTCCTTCAACTCCAAGCTCACCGCGCCAAGAACCTTCGCCCGCCGCCTCATGGACGCGCTCCACTCGCCGCTGTACCTCCCGCGCCGCCTCACCATCCCAGACATCGCCGCGCACCGCTGGTCCAGGCCCTACGCTGTCGCCTCCACGCTCCTCTCCCCTCTCCTCCTCGCCTTCATCTCCTCCCCCACCAGCCCCATCGTCCTCCTGACCGGCACTCTCTCCGGCGTCGTCCTCGCCATCGCGGCCGCCGAGGCCACGGACGCCTCCGCCCCCCCGCAGGGCCGGTGGGCCCGCCTCCCGTGGCTCGCCAGCGGCTTCCTGATGTCCGTGCTCTGGTCGTACCTTCTCGCGCGCGAGCTCGTCGCCCTCCTCGTGGCCATCGGCGTGGTGGTCGGCGTCAAGGCGAGCGTGCTCGGCGTCACCGTGCTCGCGTGGGGAAACTCGCTCGGCGACCTCGTGTCCGACGTGGCGATGGCCATGCACGGCGGGGCCCAGACGGCAGTGTCCGGCTGCTACGCGGGCCCGGCGTTCAACACGGTGGTGGGGCTCGGGCTGTCGTTGACACTGGCGGCCGGGGCCCACTACCCGGAGCCGTACGCGATCCCCGTGGACGCGTCCGTGTACGTGACCATGGGATTCCTTGCGGCGGGGCTGGTGTGGGCGCTGGTGGTGCTGCCCATGAGGGGGATGAGGCTGGACAGGGTGCTGGGGGTAGGCCTCCTCCTCATCTACCCCTGCTTCCTCTGCATCAGGGTCTCTCAGAGCATTGGGGTGTTGAGGTTAGATTCACCTGCAAGGATTAATTAGATTGGCTGGTGTTAGTATTTGGATATTATTATTGGTAATTAATTGTTACATACATATACCACTACATAGCTTACATAAAATACCGCCTTGTCAATCTCTCTGTCTTTTTGTATTGTACATATGCTGATATGCAACCAATTGCAAGTGTATAACTGGTGTTGTTGGCATTACCTATTGTTGTTGCTTTTTTTTTAGTTTCATTCTTGTACAGATGCATACAAAGAATCTGCGCATTATAATTTCTTAAAGACCAGGCCAACGCGCAGTCAATACTAGCTCGAAATACTTGAGAATGACCGGCAGATGCATACACCCCCTTTTATGATGTGGTCAGGAAGTAGTGCTGCTCTTCCTTTCGGCCCTGTTCTTTTCAGCTTCTAAAAGCTGTTTTTTGACTTTTCTATAGTAACTAGCTTTTAAACGGAGTATTTTTTTTAAGATAGAGTCTACTAGTTAATTGTAGTACATACTTTACTGACTTCATTTATATTGGCAAAAACCGTACATAAGTTTCTGTTACTCTATAATCTCTTATACAAACAGCCCAAAAGTCAAAAGCCGTAGCCAAAAGCTGCAGCCAAAAAGAACAGGCCCTTCAATAGGTGCTGGCTTGTTACCTTGTGCTCCAGTTCTGAATCTTCTGATGGAGAGATTAAGGCAGTATTGGCTTGAGATGCCAGAGAGAGAATTATCAGGCACAACTAAGAGGTGCTCTGCCATTTATTTCAAAGAGATGAAAATACAACGACCACAAAGGGGCTACACCAAAAATACCAACACCGGCCCCAAGAGGGGGTGACACCTACAACGAGAAGTCCCAAATTGAAACTTCTACCAAAGTACCAACACACTCACATGGCAAGCACCTTGTGAAAAAAACATCCGTGATGGACTCTCACCCTTGCACGTCCGAGGCTAGGCCTGGCCAACCATGTCGAGGAGAAGAATATCCATGCCGCAACACCGCTGGCCCAATCACTCACCCCCATGCAGCCGAGGTCCGACCCGGCCAACCATGCACACACCCACGCACGGCCACGACCAGGCCTGGCGAGCCACGTCGAGGAGGATGACCTTGCTGCCGCAACCACCGACGTTCCGCCCACCAAGCCACTCACCCCTCACGCAGCCGCGGTTAGGCCTAGCCAGCCACACACACACCTGCATGCGGCCGAGGCCAAGCCCATCCAACCACGTCAAGGAGAAGGACATTCATGCCGCAATGCCGCCTGCCCAGTCACTCACCCTCGTGCAGCCGAGGCCAAACCCGACCAGCCATGCGCACACCTACGCACGGCCGTGACTAGGCCTGGCCAGCCATGCTGAGGAGGAGGACGACGACCTTGCCGAGCCGCTCACCCCCGCGCGGCCGAGGGTAGGCTCAGCCAACCATATGTGCGGCCGAAAGACAGCGAAGCAGCATCCATAAAGCAACAACAATTACTAACAACAAAACAACGGATAACTAGATCTAGCAAGCTCTGGGGACGCTTGAGAGGACAACGATGGGAATGGCACCGGATCAACGGTGAGGCTTTAGATCTGCAGGATCCAAGGTCGGTGGTGACTGATGGCAAAGAGAAAGGACACGGGTGACACCAAGAAAAAACATTTCTGAAAAAGAATGGAGGGAGAATGGGGGAGCAGGGAGGAGGTGGAGGAGGGAGGCTAGGGAGGAGGGGCAATCACCGCCGGCAGCGATGGCTCGTGGGGGGTGGCACCAACAAATATCATATCTAAAAATGAATGGAGGGGGAGAGTGGGGAAGGAGGGAGGAGGGCAGCCGCCGGCGGTGGCGATGGCCGATGGGGAGCTGGAGGCCTAGGGACTCTCAGGATGTGTTGGTGTCGCCTCCAGTCTTTCTACAGTCGATGACTTGTTAGTTGCGTCGTAAATTAAACTCGATCATCTGAGCAAATGTTTATTAGCTCTTGCTGCTGTCAATTAATAGTTTCATGGTCCCATGTATGCATGACTTCCTTTTCTCTGGTCTGACTGCCTAGTGGACTTGTATTACCTGGGCTTTTTTTAACCCGTCTGAGTTTTACCTTTTAGTTTCCAAGGGAAGAGCAAATAATTGAAGCTCTGAGGTCAACAAGACGCGGTATCATTAGTACTTGTTTAATTTCAATGAAGCCACGAACTACCAGTGACTAATTAATTACCGGTGTTTTTAAGACCTAGATGGATTCTTTTAGATTTATGGCTTGACTTTTCTACATTTAATAGTTTTTAAATAGTACGTCTTTTTAAGATGAGTTTACAAGTCGATAAAAGTAGATATTATTCCAATTTTATTTATATCAACTAAAATCATATATAAGTACTATTTTTCATACCATCTTATAAATAGTCAGAATTCAAATTGGTCCCTGACTCCTCGAATCCATAAGTATCTTTTACTCTGCACGGCCACATGCATGCCTTGATGATATATACACTTGGACAGTTCGAGATTTTTCTTTGATCGTTCAACGAACAAGCGATAAGAAGCTAGGGAAGAACACATCAAATTGGTCCCCGACTCCTCATCCATCGGTCGATTGGATGATGATGATGATATAACGATAGTATTATAGTAGACAAGTCGACGCTGTCGAGACAGGTAAGCAAACAAGCAAGAACGGCGCGCCCCCGATCCATCCATGCGTCTATGGATCAGAATTTGATGGATGGATACCTCGTCTAATTGAACACGTGCATATCTACATAAGTAAAAACAATCACTGATATTTAAGGCATCTCTTTTTTAGACAAAAAAATCTCACAAAAAATTCTAAAAAAATTCTAGAAATTCTTATATTAATTAAAAAAAGATAAGGATATCCACCACTTATTTTGGTGAGATCAGATTATAACTATGCAGATTAATCATATGTAGATATTAGAGTTATATTAAAAATACAATTGTATTTTAATTATAGGAAGTAGAGTTGTATATAAAAATGATTGTATAATAATATCTAATCGCATAACTACATAAGTAAATATGCTAGTTATATATAATTAATACGCTATTGTGCATGCATGGAGTTAAACCCACTTTTGGTATTGTTTGATATCGTATTTACAAAAATAGCCATATGCAAAGGGTATTGACAAAAATGTCGTTTCTGCCGTCCAGTGGGCGAGCAGCAGCGCCCTCGAAGAGACACGTGGCGCTGCCGCCGCCGACAGGCGCCTGCCACCCTCTCACCAGATGGTAGGCAGCCTGCCGCTTGGTGGGGGACGACAGGCTTGCCTGCCGTCCAGTGAGGGGCGGCAGGTAATTAAGCTGGTTAATTACCTGTCCTAATTTTTTTTATTTAGTGTCTCTTTAAATTTTTAAATATATAAAATGGGCTCAAAAATTATGAAAATTTATGTACAGCCTTTTGAGACAACGTACCTTGTAGTGTAGTTTTTGCATAATTTTATTCATTACGAATGTTGCTCAAATTTTTTTGCATAATTTTATTCATTACGAATGTTGCTAAAAAATTCATACAATTTTGATAATTTTATGAGTTTTCACATATAGCAAACAAGTTCCAAAAATTATGAAATTTTATGTGAAACCTTCCGATATAGTAATAGTTATTATATAATGTTTTGAGAATTTTATGTAGTCTGAATTTATCACATTTATTCGAGTTAACTTAATCATGAATTTATGAATATTTCATGTTTTTTTACAATTTTATACATGAGGAGTTTGTACAATTAAAAGTAATTATAGTAGTATAAAAATGCGTCACACTAGATGCGATATGGCTCACTCATTTTAGCCACTGCTATCTTCTCACCACGCTTGTCTCCCTGTACATGGCCTTGTCTTCCGTCGTGCACGAGAATGTCCCATTGGTACGTCAGTCGGTATTCTGTCTACTCAGTGGCCAGCGGTGGTCCAGTAGGTTGAGGTACAGTAGGATGAGGTATAGTAGGCTGAGTCAGGTAATGGTCGAAGTTGTCAAGCTGAGATATGCCGAACTGCGAACTGTCCGCAATAATGTCTTGCACGAAGGACCCTATAAATCCCCCTTGTGGTGCGAAGGAGCTCTCGCCCTAACCATACGACGTGGCAGTGAAGCCGGAGGAGCTCTGTCCACCAAAGTGTCCAAATCCTGAGTATGCTGAGAACGCTGAGCTCTGCCCTGCGTACACTGCAAACCCTGGCGCCGTGTATTACTCTCTGTAAGCAACTGGGAGGCCCGTGTTGTCGTGGTGGACTCATCGTCACCCCTATGTTGAATTAGAGGCTGCAACATGAAACGATATTAGTCACAATAAATATTTCAAATATACAATGCGAATCTCATACCTCCCGAATGTGCAGCAAAGATGAACAACAGAGAGCGGTAGTCTGTGCAGTGGTGCGGACGGCAAAAGGGATGCATCTCGATGATGGACCTGCGGTGGGAGAACACCATGATGTTAGTAGAACGCAAGGCGTAATAGGAAAATAAAATATAGGTTCATACGTAAGTTACCTTCTCGTCGGTACGGCGAATGGATGATCGACGACTAGTACTATGACGCCATGCAGACTCAGTACATTGTGATGGCCGATTGGACTCGTTAGGTCGCGATGACCTGACGGGTGAGCATAGTGCCCCCACTGGGTGGCTTATGTGCGCACTGTGATCCGTGGAACATTCACAGCTTAGGTTATGTACTATTTTTTTGGTCTGCTTTAGGATAAACTTCACAGTCTTCTGCAGGGCCGGTGGTGTCTCCGGGCTACTAATGGTGGTCTCTGACGCACTTGCAATGCGCTGCGCCCGCTCCAACTGAAGTGGCATACGAAACAGGTTCAGTAACGAGCAGTATGAATTTCTTGAATGGAACGATAAGATATTTGAACTGTCTTACGCTGTCATGCCGACGCGAAGTGTTGTGGGGATCACTGGAGCATTTCAGATGTTCCTCATGCGTGATCTTCTCGGGGCGATCTGGTGGAGGAATGGTGAGTCTATTGCACAATCGGGGTACGTACAACTCTAGGTACTCATCGTACGTTTGGACGTCGTACGGACGCTGCTCCATGATGACATCGAGGTGTGCCCTTTCTGTCCATACCGTCGTCCACTGCTGCTGCAGTGGTCGCCGATCCGTACCATGCCGACTAGCCCTCGATTGCCTGCATTTCCAGAATTATCGATGTTACATAGCAAGATATACAAAGTGTATATAATAGTCAGATGGAGTTTGACTCACCGGTGCATGGCATGCGGTAGGAACCTACCATCCAGTGGAGGCATGGCCTGGTGCAAACCCAACTGTCACATCACGTGCTATGGCGCGTAAGTCTCCACCATGTAGGAGAACACCAGATGATGTGTTGTCGTCTATAGCTCCCTGTCCTCCAGGCAATGTTAGCCGACTTAATTACCTACCGTCCCCTCACCAGAAAGCAGACAGGCCTGCCATTTGCACACCGGGCGGCAAGTTGCCTGCCGTCTGGTGAGGAGGCGGTAGGCGCCTGCCGCCGGCAGCAGCGTCGTGTGTCGTCTCGCGCGCGCTACCGCCCATCCACCGAACGACAGAAACGATATTTTTGCTATTTTTATAAATATGATATTAAATAGTGTTAAAAGTGGTTTTAACTCTGTATGCATGTTGTAGTTAATACATACATAGATACATAGCCCATAATTATTTGCTGTGTGCTAGACTGCAAGTAGTACGCGGAGCAAGTAGTTTAATTAGCTTGCGTTGCGGATGCAACACATGTGACTGCGAAATTTGTGTGAAACTGGGTGCATGTGATATATATATAGCTCTTGTTGAGTTTTTTTCGTGTGGCTTATAATTTATAGATACGGCTGATAGATTTTAATCTTTATATTAGTGTTTATGTGAATATACTAAATAATGATAAGCCGACAAAACATTTTAAAATACTATTTCGATAAATCATTTCGAAATGATTATAAAAAATTTTTACTATAGGCTAAAAAGAAGGGGTTTTAGCATGGGCAGCTTTCGCTCTCGTCGGTAGTGTAGCTGGTCTGGTCCTCCTATCCTGTCGCGGCCATGGCCAACGGCCATGCGAGCTAGCGGTGCCTTGGCGTGTGGGTATATGCACGCATCTTCTTACGTGTACATGTAAAGCCAAATTCGTACTGACTCCTTTTTGTCGTTGCGGTTGTCGTCGTCTCGATCGACGGAATCTTAATCCCTAATCTGCTGGTGAAACAAAAGGACTCACGACGTGAGTTCTTCAAGCGAAAAGAATTACGCCGAGACAAAGGAAGATAGCGCATCATTAAGCCATCATCTACAGGCCGGCTCCACTTGCTCGAGTAATATTACTTTGATTCCTACTGAATCATATGAAAATTAGATGGAGCAATATTTGTTGAAATACGATTCTGCTTTTAAGCCATCATCTACAGGCCGGCTCAGCCGTGGCCGCCTCCACTTGCTCTGATACGTGCTCTGCCATGGTGTGTCGTCGCAGAAACCGTGAACCGGGGAAGCCATTGCCGTCGAGGACAACGACGCCAAGTTCAGAGACCCGTACTGACCGCGACGCCGAGATCATTTACTGAACCATATGAAAATTAGATAGAGCAATATTTGTTGAAATACGATTCTGCTTTTCAGTTTTTTTTCTTTTTTTGCATTGCAAATTGTACATGTAGTTGTGAGATAAAGTGCTTGCGGTACTAATGATGATTCAGTTGGAGTAGTTGTGATAGACAAGTTGTCAAGATGTCATCCTGTGTACGTTGGTTGGACGCCTTCTGGAGAAATTTTCCAATGTATGAAGTGACGCCTTGTGAGCTCGCCGAAAATATGGTGTTTGCACAATGTGAAATTCTATGCGTGGTGTTCGCCTCGGCTTCTTCTCGCCTGCGTGTGTTTGATCCAACTTTGATGATGAGTCATGGCTTTTTTGAAAAATAGCAATCACATGCTAGTAGCACTTACAGCTTGATGCGTTATGTTTTGAATCAGGCTTGTGAGCTATCTCCTGTAGTCATGCAGCGGATCTAGAAATAAAGCAAGGATGGGTCTCACTTATGACATATTAGAGAACCTCACTAGGTTGCAATTACTCTGCCCCTCCTGCCTTCGGATCAATCGATGTCCTTCACATGACCCACTGAAGATGATACAATTTGACGGAAATATCTAGCTGGTGATGGGAATAGTTCTGAGAATTTGCTTCCTTGTTCCTCTGATTGAGAAATTTCGTCTGTTCTTTTGTGAGTCAATTTTTACCGAGTGCGAGTTCTGAATATCTGATCTCCAATTATACAATCATAATCCAAATGTTTTCTTAATATCTAAAAGGACATGTATTAATTGTTGTAGGCTTGTGCCTGTAGGGATCAGTTCTTGCAGAACTGCAATGGCAGAGTCACATTGATGCATGGGGGTGCAGTTGCAACCCCCCCCCCCCCCCAAATTGTGCAAAAAAAAACCAATATATACTGCCCTTAATATACAAAATAAACACTACATATATTAATATACTCCTAGCAACCCATTAGGCTCAATAGACAACAAGTCAAGCTTATTAGCCCAAGTGCCCAAGCCATCCTCACTTTCTCAGTCAATCGGCTACCCCCACTGGAGATTCCCCAATTGGCCAAATCTTTCAGGCTTCTGCCCTAGTGCAGCGGCCGAGTTCAAGCTCAGGCACATGGCTCTGCTCACGCGTAGCTCATCGCTGTCGCTGCCAGCGACCACCGGGCACCAGAGAGGAAAAGGTAAACCAAAGAAATCATTGGGGCCAAGTCTCGACCCTGTGATTCCCAATTCGTAGATATATTGTTCTGATTTTTCTCATCCGCATTGCTCTGGTTTAACCATGAAACGACGACAAATCCATGGCGACGTTGGCGTTGAAGCTGGCGCAGTTGCAGTCCAAGGTGTGCGAGTTGACGAGATTGGCGGCCAAGCATGGGCGCGCGTACCACAAAATGCTTATTGAGAGGAATAAGCAATACGTCGTCAACCCACCCACCATTGAGAAATGCCAGGAGCTCTCCAAGCAGGTCTTGTACACCCGCCTCGCCAGGTCCCCTACACTCTTGACTTATTGTGCCTTGTTTTTTACCGTCCAGTTCTTCTATGCACCTGAGTCCTTGATGTCGATTAGCTTCTTGAATCTTGAATACTGGTAGATCGTTTCTTGATGTTCATGTGTCAACTAGCTTCGATGGGATAGTTTTCATGATAGTCATATATTATTGTATATAGATTGGTCTAGGACAGTAGAAAGTAAACTGCTCCTTTTTTTGCCTTTAAGTTTAAAAGGATAATCTCAAAAATCAAAACCCAAAAGAAAGTTGTAGGAGTTATGATTAATCCTAATAAGTTAAGGAATGGCATGGTGAATAATACTTGAATGATTGTTTAGTTACCTCTATAGAAGTTTTGCACTATGTCATTTGAACTTGTTTTAGAACGGACGTGTCTTAAGTTTACATCCTATCATTTCAATCCTAGC
The DNA here is from genome assembly GCA_017311315.1 of Dendrocalamus latiflorus. Lineage (NCBI taxonomy): Eukaryota > Viridiplantae > Streptophyta > Magnoliopsida > Poales > Poaceae > Dendrocalamus > Dendrocalamus latiflorus. Next base: position 1,272,788 of record CM029636.1, on the reverse strand, counting down.
TCCGCCACTGAAGAACTGCCCACCGCCAAGCCGCCTCGCAGAGTCTCCACTAGGTTTGTAAATTGCCTCACTATTCACTAATCAATAACCACGACAATATATTGATCGTGCAAAAATAGCACACCCGCAAGTGCACGGGTTGCCACTGAAATAGCGGCGAGTGTCGTGTTCTCCACAGGGACTAGACTGAGGCTACCGGTGCTCAGCTAAAGCTAGGTCAAACGAAACGGGGAAGAACTAAACCTAAAACAACTACTAAAATGACCGAACGAACTCTAACTCGCACGGACGATATGACGAACGACTAAACAATCAAAAGACGATGGAACGAACGACCGTACGAATAGACGTCGTACGACCGAACGAACAACACGACTATGACACAAACGATACACGGACAACAACGCCTACCGATCGATGATATAACTAACTACCGACCGCGAGACAGCAAGAGAAAGTCGAGAAGCACTGGGGGAGTCTAGAAGCACGGAGGGAGTCAAGAGAGAACGAGGGAGAAAACGGTCGACGGCCAACTAGACGACGACGGTAGGACAAACAAATACCACGACGAACACATGTACGACTTACCTATCGAACGACCACTGAGAGAAGCAAAGAGGGAGGTCGAGAAGCACAAGGGAGGATTAGAAGCAAAGAGAGAGTCGAGACAGCATGGGGAAGGGAGACGGTCGCCGACTCGCTAAATCGCACAACACACAAGGAGATCCACAGAAACTAACACTGACATCTAACACAAACACACTACAAGAACACTGATCACAGACAAAACACTAACCCACTTACACTAGAACAAATAACAAATTAACACCTAATCACAATAACAGAAGTACAGAACAGGGCACAATAACAGAACATATATCACAATAACAGACCTCAGATTAACAGGTCACAATAACATAACCACAGATCATACATCACAGTGACAGAGCACAAATCAACAGTTTAACATTCACAGTTCATGTAGGGGAAAATTGCTCTAATGCCACAAAGTTATATGCGATACTTCCTTTTGCCACAAAGTTAAGTACCTTTGTTATTATGCCACAAAGTTGAGTGTTTATTTCTTTCTTTTGCCATTTCCTCCACTTAAACTCTATTTTAATTTCAGTTTACTTTTTTCTGACATGAACTGACCGTTTTGCCCTTCTCACTCCATACCCCACGCACAGCTCAGATCGATCTGTCTCCCCCCTCCCCTTACGCGCGCACAGGAGCGGAGATGGAGCCGGCCACCCTTCCCATCGCCGGCGACCCTCTCCCGACGGCGGCGCCCACGACGTCCTCCGGCGTGGCGTCGCCCCCTCTCCCGACGGCGGCGCCGACGACCCCGGCCTCCATGGCGGCGGCGCCCACAACCCCGGCCTCCTCCGCCGCGGTCGAGGGTCGCCGGCGACGAGAAGGGTGGCCGGCGGTGGCTGCTGCACGGGCACGTGCATGTACTGCGTGCCGAGAATGGCGGCGAGCTCGGCCGCCGACAAGCAGTGGCCCTGCGGCCACTACAGGAAGATCGGCTCGTCAGTGGCCACGAGCTCCTGCACCTTAGGCGCGGCTGCCGAAGCCGACGCGACAGGCTGGCCATGATAGTGCATCTGCTGGTTGCACGTCGTCGCTCCATGGCCGCCGTCGCAGACATCGGCTGCGCCGCCGGCTTGCTTGATCCGGACGAGCGGTCGGAGGAGGACGAGGACGACAAGGTGGGCGCCACCGGCAAGACGAGCAGCTGCGGCGGCTGTACTTGCTGGGGAGGGGGTGGGGGTGGCATAAACGGCGCCGCGGCCTCGCGGGCCGGCGCACAGGGGCGGGTGAGCGCCGTGCGGCCAGCTGCGGCGCGCAGCTTATTCTTGGAGCGAGACTTGCGGTTCTGGAACCAGTAGAAGACGTTGGCGTCGCCGACCTAGCCGTACTCCTGCAGCTGCATGCGGATGCGGGAGATCTCGTCACGCGGTGGGTTGACCATGCCGGAGTTGAAGATGGCCTCCAGGATCCGGATCTGCTCCGGCCGCGGGTTCCACCGCGACTTGGGATCCACGCGGTCGAGGGTCGCCGGCGACGGGAAGGGTGGCCGGCTCCATCTCCGCTCCTGTGCGCGCGTGAGGGGAGGGGGGAGACAGATCGATCGATCTGATCGATCTGAGCTGTGCGTGGGGTATGGAGTGAGAAGGGCAAAACGGTCAGTTCATGTCAAAAAAAGTAAACTGAAATTAAAATAGAGTTTAAGTGGAGGAAATGGCAAAAGAAAGGAATAAACACTCAACTTTGTGGCATAATAACAAAGATATTTAACTTTGTGGCAAAAGGAAGTATCGCACATAACTTTGTGGCATTAGAGCAATTTTCCCTTCATGTAGTAATAGTAACTGAGAATAGAAGATGTGGTAGAAGGAATCAACCGAGAAAGAAGATGTAGCAGGTGGTGGCCGAGGTGAAGTTGAGGCAGTGGAGAGATCGCCGTCGGTGGAGACGATGAAGATCGACAGCCCGCGCTTGGTGGAGGTCGCCGGTGCTATGGTGGCGGAGATAGGTGCGGTCGGTGGCCGTCGGTGTCGGTGATGATGCAGCGGAAGGTGTAGCAGAGGAGGCGATGTGGTGGGTGGTCGTCGGCGCCGGAGCAGTGGAGTGGTCGGCGGCCGGAGGTGGATGAAGAAGGCGGCGGAGAGAGGTATGGGCTGGCGGCCGGAGTAGAGGGTGGCGGTGTGATGGCGCGGCGGAGAAGGGAGGTCGGAGCGGAGAAGTAGGAGGAAGAGGAGAAACGGCGACGCGCGGGTGGAGGAAGGCGGTGGAGAAACAGGCGGCAAGGGAGAGGTGAGGAAGGTCGGCGGCGGAGAGATGTGGAAGAGGTGGTGTGCGGTGGTGATATGGAGGCGGTGGTGGCGAGATGGCGGATGGAGATGGCGGTGCAGAGTGGCACGGTAGAGCGGGGTGGAGAAGGCGGAGAAGAGGGGAGTAGGCGGCGCGATGGAGGATGCGGCAGAGAGAGGGAGGGGCGGCCAAGCTTGGTGGCGCGCCGGCGAGTCGGCCCGGCCTCGCCGGCGGTCGGATGTGGAGAAGAACCGGGGGAGGCGAGAAGGCAAAGGGGAGACAAAGCAATATCGGGCTCAAGCTCTCCACAGGCAGCGGCGGAAGCTGGATGAAGGAGATGGGAATTTTGGCATTTTTCCAGATTAGCCCTCGAAGATTCTAGGGTTTACAAGAAGGTCATTCCCCATTAGTGTTTTCTTCTGTTTTGGCCCTCGGAAACTCTGATTTCTTCGCAGTTTGATCCTACGCATCCGTGATGACGCGTATATTTGTACAGAGCAGTTCCGGAATGCCAAATTTGTCGTTTACGCGCCTCGATCGCGCCGGCCTGCGGAAAAATATAGAAAAGTGTAAAATGGTCCATTTCGAGCAATTAAATATAGAAAAGTGTGTAAATAATGATAAATGATCTCGAAATATGAAAAATAATGGGGTAAAATAACGGGTAAATATATGCAAAAATGACGCATGTCATATATTTATGTAATATTAATAAAAATATATTGTTAAAAGGAGGCGTCGTATGTGTTGCTGCTGCTGCGAACGAAACTCGGCTGGCCTAGCTTCGACTGGTGGAATGGTGGATGATGTAAACCAGTGATTGTTCAGAGTACGTAGCTAGGTAGCTAATGCAGTAATTAAGATGCTAGTTAAGGCCGGTGCTCATGCATATATGACATCTCTATTGCTACTGTTCTAGTTAGCCACTAATTAATTAGCCGTTCTTCTCCTCCTTGTGCTATATTATATGCATGCATGCATACCGATCGACCATATCTTGTCAATTCTCCATGCATGTATGCCCGGCCATTTGTCTCAACAAAGCTGACCCATCGAGATGAGCAGGGGATCTTTGACATACAGCCAGCCAGGCAGTGGCGGATCCAGGAAAAATTTTAGGAGGGGCTGAACAAAAACGATACAGCGACATAACTTCACTATGCTCCTCCTACACCATACATCCATAGCTAAAAATTTATGGGGGAGCTCCAGGGGGGCTCCAAGGGTTCGGTAGCGGTAGGGGGGCTCGAGCCCCCCGTGTTAGGATGATCTCCACCCCACGGTTGGCCCAACGGCCACCTGGGCCTTGAGCTCGCGCCCTGATCGGGGGCGCCCAACCCTAATGGTTGGTGGGCCCCTGTCACACTGCGCTATATAAACAGGTGGGGGCCGGCGGCTCAGATCACGAGGTTGAACGGAGCTAGCGCCACCCCACCGAAAACCCTAATCCGATCTAGCGAGGGGGCGCAGCCAGTGACGGGAAGCACCACTGCCACGCCGCCCCTGGACAGCGCCGCCACCGGACTTCACCAACGCCGACTCCCGACTCCACCGACTCCATGGCGGACGCCTCTGCACCCGCAGCCAAGACCACGGATGGTTAGTACCCCTCTCTTCCTCTCGGTATCTCTCAAGAACCCAAACTAGAGATGTACCCCGCTAGATCTAACCTAGGAGATCCTATAGAAAACCTAGTCCTAACAATGGTATCAGAGCCTCTAGGCGTAGATCTGAGATGGGGAAAAGAAAAGAAAGAAAAAAGGGGGAAAGAAGAACCCTAACCCTACCCGAACCCTAACCCTAGAAAAGAAACCGGGTACTTACCGGAGCCGCCGTCGTCGTCGCTGGCGTTGGGGGATCGGCCGAGCCTTGGGCTCGCCGGCGCTCCATGTTCTAGCCACCGTCGGCGCCGGCGTCAGACCCGAGCGTGTTCGGGCGATTTTCGCTCGCAGCCGTCGGATGGCGACGGACGGCTGGCGATGACCGGACCGACTTCAGGCCCAGGCGGGATCGGGAAATCCCGGCCCAGGCCCAGGTTGGCCGGGCGCGGGGGCGGCGCGACGTCCGCGTGCGCGTGGACGCGTTGAGGCCGCGGGCGAGCGCGGGCGTGGCGCGGCCGAGTGGGCCGCTCGAGAGCGCGCGCGCGTGGAGAGGCCGGCCGAGCGGGCCGGGCGCGTGAGGCCGCGCGGGCAGGCTGCCGTGGGCCGTGGGCCAGGCCGAGCAGGCCAAATTGGCCGGATGAACAGTAAAATGAGTTTTATTTAATTTCAGAAGCATTTTTGAGTGCATTTCAATGAAATTTGCACCAAAATCTCTGTAATTTTTTGCACCAACGTGTCAATTTTTCCAGAGATTGATGTTTACAGTATAATGCTTCTGAATATTGAATTAATTTTAGAATATTTACAGTTTCCGCTGCAAAAGTTAAATTTTATGTTTTTTCTTTAATTTTAATTGGAACCAACGGGAAAATTAAAATTAGAGGAATAGTTTATTTACAGTTCATGTTTATAATTTTGCTATTTTCTGACCAAAGTTGATGATAGCAATATTATAAATTGATTTATTTATGAATATATGCATTAATTCTATCTTCTGCCCAACGGTGATGTAGAATTAGTGTACAAGAATTTTGCATGTTTTAATTTTGATCCAACGTTAAATCAAGGCATGCAATTATTATATTATTATGTTTCCTCATTTTTCTGATACTGTTTCAGGACTCAACCCAATGGCATACATCTCGCACATCCCGGCACTTGATGGGAACAATTATCGGGTCTGGCGAGAAAAGTATGATTTGGCACTTGCGCTGTCCGAGAATGACTTAGCCCTCACCTCTCCGTGTCCTACTGAGCCAGAGGACCCGGTGAGGGCAGAAAATGAGACTGATGCTGATTTCACTGCCCGAAAGCGTGATCATGCAGAAGTCAGAATGAAATATGATCTTGAGAAAAAGAAATGGGACATCTCGAATCGCAAGTGCCTGATGGTGGCTAAGGCCACCATTGCAGATCCAATAAGGGGATCCATCCCAGACTGTGACACTGCCACAGAGTATCTACAGAAAGTGAAGAATCAGTTTACTGGGTCTTCAAAGGCCACAGCAAGCACGCTGATTAAGAAACTAGTGAATGAAAGATACTCTAGTGGTGGAATAAGAGAACACATATTAAAGATGAGCACTACGGCAGCTAAGCTAAATTCCATGGATATGGAGCTCAAGGATGAGTTTCTAATCCATTTGATTTTTGCTTCTCTGCCAAAAGAATTTGACACTTTTGTTGTTAATTACAACATGCAGCCCGACAAATGGGATATAGAAAAGCTCATTGCAATGTGTGTGCAAGAAGAGGAGAGGCTTAAAACCTCACAGGGTGACTTTGCAAACCTTGTGAAGAACAACAAAAGAAAGAACTTTAATGCCAAACCACAAGGGAAACCTCAGTGGGATAGTAGCTCCTCTTCTAAGTCACAGGGAAAGGTTCCCCAGTTTCATAAGCCCAACCAATTTACAGTAGACAAAGACACCTGTAAATTTTGTAAGAAGAAGGCGGGGCACTATCAGAGGGATTGCCCAGAGTTCCTGAAGCATCTGTTGAAGAATGGTAAGGATGTCATTACATTTATAGATGAATCCTTGTATTTAAGTTATGAAAAATCTACTTGGTGGATTGACTCAGGTGCAACTGTTCATGTTGCCAATTCATTACAGGGATTCCATACGAGGAGGACCCTACAAAGAGGAGAAAGAACAATTAAAGTTGCGAATGGAATTGAAGCCGAAGTCGAGGCCATTGGAGATCTCTCTTTAGAATTTCATGATGGTTTTGTACTTAGGCTTTCAGACGTTCTTTATGTACCCTCTTTGCGCAGAAACTTAATAAGTGTGTCGAAATTAGATGATGATGGTTATGATTGCCATTTTGGTGATGGCAAATGCAGACTTGTGTTTAATAATAAATGTGTTGGTCTTGCCTTCCGACAAGACAAACTTTATTTATTATCACTTTCTGAGAATGTGAATCATGTAACCATTGAGAATGAGAATACCTCTTCGTCTATGAATGAAAGAAAAAAGCGGAAGATAAATCATGATGCATCGTCGAAATTATGGCATTGTCGTTTAGGCCATATTTCGAGGGGGAGAATAGAACGATTGATTAAGAAAACACTTCTTCCGCCATTAGAATTTTCAGATTTAGAACAATGTATTGATTGCATAAAAGGAAAATATGTTAAGAAAATAAAGAAAGACGCCAAACGAAGCGCAGGAATTTTAGAAATAATTCACACAGATATCTGTGGTCCATTTCCTGTGATAAGTGTGGATGGTTATGATTCATTTATAACATTCACAGATGACTATTCGCGTTATGGCTACATTTATCCAATTAAAGAAAGATCAGAAGCATTGGATAAATTTAAGATATTTAAGGCTGAAGTAGAAAATCAGCACAATTTAAAAATTAAGATAGTAAGATCCGACCGTGGGGGGGAGTACTACGGTCGGCACACCCCGTATGGCCAAGTTCCTGGACCTTTTGCAAGGTTCTTACAGGAAAATGGCATAGTTGCCCAGTACTCTACACCGGGCGAACCTCAGCAGAATGGAGTGGCTGAAAGACGCAACCGTACCTTAATGGATATGGTGAGAAGTATGATAAGTTACTCCACGCTACCGATAAGTTTATGGATGGAGGCGTTAAAAACCGCCATTCATATTCTTAATCGAGTACCAAGCAAGTCGGTACCCAAAACACCGTATGAGTTGTGGACGGGAAGAGAACCCTCACTTAACTATTTACGTGTGTGGGGTTGTCCTGCTGAGGCTAAAGTTTTTAACCCAAATATAGGGAAGCTAGATCCCAAGACAGTCAGCTGCCATTTTATTGGCTATCCAGAAAAATCGAAGGGTTATCGCTTCTATTGTCCTGACAGACATACGAAGTTTGTAGAAACAAGACATGCTGTCTTCTTGGAGGATGAGATGATCAGGGGGAGCAGAGTAGCGCGAGAAATTAACCTAGAGGAAAAGCGGGTACATGTGCCCACTCCGATGGTTCAGGAACCATTTTTTACGCTACCTGTTGTTGCTACACCAACAGTGCCAGACACTGTAGTGACAGCACCTGTTGTCAGTTCTCCTGTGGGAACGATGAGTGAACATGAGGAACCTGTCCTTCAGGATCCCATAGAACCCATTGTCACCCAAGAGGAAGAACAACAACAGCCTCACACAGAACAAGCGTCAACTGGCGAGGGACTCAGAAGGTCTCAAAGAGCCAGAAGATCAGCTATCCCTAATGATTACGAAGTCTATGAAACTGAGGAATTTGAAATGGAGGGTGATCCCACCTCTTTTGAAGAAGCCATGAGAAGCGCTCATTCATCTAAGTGGCTTGAAGCTATGCAGGATGAAATGAAGTCAATGAGCACCAACGGTGTTTGGGACTTAGAAACTATTCCTAAAGGAGCCAAGACAGTAGGCTGCAAATGGGTCTACAAAATAAAACATGACTCTAGAGGGAATATAGAAAGATTTAAAGCGCGACTTGTGGCAAAGGGCTTTACGCAAAGAGAAGGCATAGACTACAATGAGACATTTTCTCCAGTCTCGTGTAAAGATTCTTTTAGAATAATAATGGCACTTGTAGCTCATTATGATTTAGAATTACATCAGATGGATGTAAAGACGGCGTTCCTAAATGGGGATTTGGAGGAAAATGTTTACATGGCACAACCGAAAGGTTTTGTTGTGGAAGGAAAAGAACGTATGGGATGCCGCCTGAAGAAATCCATTTACGGATTAAAACAAGCATCAAGGCAGTGGTACTTGAAGTTTGATAGTACAATAAGAAGTTTTGGGTTTAAGGAGAATGTAGAGGACAATTGCGTGTATGCAAAGTTTAAGAATGGGAAATACATTTTCCTAATCCTGTATGTGGATGACATCTTACTTGCTAGTAGTGATGTTAGCCTATTACAAGAGACCAAGAAGTTCTTGTCCTCGAATTTTGATATGAAGGATCTTGGTGAAGCTTCGTTCGTTCTGGGAATAGAAATTCACCGAGATAGAACCAAGGGGGTTTTAGGTTTATCTCAAAAGGCATACTTAGAAAAGGTTCTAAAGAAATATAGTATGCAAAATTGTAAGCCTTCACCTGCTCCTATAGTCAAGGGCGACAGGTATGGGGAATTTTAATGCCCCAGGAACCAATATGAGATCGATCAAATGAAAGCGGTTCCATATGCTTCAGCTGTCGGAAGCTTGCAGTATGCTCAAGTGTGTACGCGCCCTGACTTAGCGTTTGTCACCGGGTTACTTGGCAGATTCCAGAGCAATCCTGGAATAGAACATTGGAAATTAGTAAAGAAAGTCTTGCGTTATTTGCAAGGAACAAAAGGCCTCATGATGACATACAGAAGATCAGATTCACTCCATATAGTGGGGTATACAGATTCTGATTATGCGGGAGATGATAGAAAGTCGACATCCGGATATGTATTCACTCTCGCAGGAGGAGCTATATCGTGGAAAAGCTCAAAACAAACCGTCACTACATCATCCACAATGTATGCCGAGTTTGTAGCATGTTATGAGGCCACGGGGCAGGTGAATTGGCTAAAGAAATTCATACCCGGGTTGAAAGTGGTAGATGACATACATAAGCCACTAAAGTTATACTGCGATAATGAACCAGCAGTATGTTATGCTCACAACAATAAGTCAAGTGGTGCTGCCAAACACATTGACATAAAGTATTATGTTGTGAAAGATAAAGTCCGGGATCATATAATCAGTCTTGAGCATATAAGGACAGAAAAGATGCTCGCGGATCCGCTCACAAAAGGCTTACCGCCCAATGTGTTTAGAGAACACTTAGCCGGCATGGGTTTACGGGAAAGCCTATGATTCCTGGACAACAAGGGCCCAGTTGAGAGTTCATTTCAAACCAGAGAAGTGCATTGTGGCTGTTAAATCTAATGGCATAAGACCGTGACGATGAGGCACGCTCTATGCACTGATCTGTGATGGAATGAGAAAAACAATGAGTGATAAGTATAAGAGTTTAGAATATAAGTTGAGATCAAGGGGGAGAATGTTAGGATGATCTCCACCCCACGGTTGGCCCAACGGCCACCTGGGCCTTGAGCTCGCGCCCTGATCGGGGGCGCCCAACCCTAATGGTTGGTGGGCCCCTGTCACACTGCGCTATATAAACAGGTGGGGGCCGGCGGCTCAGATCACGAGGTTGAACGGAGCTAGCGCCACCCCACCGAAAACCCTAATCCGATCTAGCGAGGGGGCGCAGCCAGTGACGGGAAGCACCACTGCCACGCCGCCCCTGGACAGCGCCGCCACCGGACTTCACCAACGCCGACTCCCGACTCCACCGACTCCATGGCGGACGCCTCTGCACCCGCAGCCAAGACCACGGATGGTTAGTACCCCTCTCTTCCTCTCGGTATCTCTCAAGAACCCAAACTAGAGATGTACCCCGCTAGATCTAACCTAGGAGATCCTATAGAAAACCTAGTCCTAACACCCCGCCCCACCGCTGGATCCGCCCCTGCAGTCAGGCCAGGTATACCAGTTTGGCCAAGGAAGCTTAATTATCGCATAAACAATAGTACTCCAGTCCAGTGTATAATTGGTCTTGTAGTCCAGTCACACCACGTGTACTGGCCATACTCATATTTCTCTTACAAATTAAGATCGAGGAATCTCTTTGTTTGGAAGGCCAGAAGCAAATTAAGATCGACCATGCATGTACGTACGATATGATGACCCAAAGAAAGCATGCGTGGCCTTGCATTTGTCATCTTAAAAATTCGACAAGCACTCAAGCCAAATTATCGATCACCATCTTAATAAAATAAAGTGATATATAATTGATATCATTGATCCCATTATCCTCTCCCGCGTGTTTTCAAAGATTTTTGGAATCGCTGTCAGCAATGCAATCGCGAATGGCCGAATGAAAAGCTCTTCTTCCCAGAGCAGCTTCTGACCATAGCGCATCCTGCAGCAGCTGCAAATTGGCGCAAGCAGCCACAACCGGCTGTCGTCGATCATCTCGATCTCAAAATAACTCGCCATCCGCCATTGTTAGAATCTCGGAAGAAAGCACCGTCTATATATATTAGCTTTCATCTTAACTTGTGGAGGTAAAAAAACAAAACTTATCCTGAATTCGGCGGCCTTCAGGAACCGGCCGGCCGTCGAACCAACGGACTCGCCTCAGCCGAAAGTTTAGCTACTGAAAAGCCAACATCCTCCAGCAAGAAATGCCGACCACGGCGACCGGTTGGAGTAGTGCAGTTTCTAATGCAGAAATCTTCTCCAACGAGGTACGACTGCTATCTAGCTAATACAACATTGCAACGTCTGCAGATTTTGTGCGAGCCTGAGCTATCTACCTACATGTCGCAGGAGAAATTACCTAGCTTGTCGCCATGCATGGCAAGCAAATTCTGCTCATCCATACACCGCTGTGTGTTCAAGTCTATCCTTGTACAAAACCTCACATTTAGTGACATGGAGTATTTTTCTTGTTAGTAGCTAGCCAGTTACAATATCGATGTTCAATATATACAACTAGCATAGCTTCCTGGCAGAGCTTCCCACCAATTATCAGTGCCCACACTAAGATTTCCAGCGCGTGACAACCAGCATTGCACATTGCGTACAGACAACCAACAATTCTCAATGTTCAAGTTGCACAGAACAACAATGCGATGGCACGAACAGGAATGCAATAACGAAAAGTTCAAATGGAACGACACACACCGACGCGATTGAGGACGAACCTAAGATCGGAAACGCTCACCTGAGAACAACATGGACTACAAGAGATGGACTGCTCGAATGCCCAATGCGGAGCAGCCAGTCAGTATTGCTGCAATTTGGGAAGCACCTAAGCAAGAACCTGTCGCATTCCAGGTTGATGAAACATTTGCAACAACAATAAAAATAGAGCAAACAATCCTCACATAGGCCGTCGAGCTTACCTGAGGACGAGTGCGCAAGGGGTTCGTGGAGGTGCCAAGGATGGACTGTAGAAGAGCTTGAACGAAGCCTGGTGAGACGGCCTGTACGAGGGTTCGGCGACGGCAGCAAAGGCAGGAAGCGCTTCCGATAGGGCACGAGCCGTCCTCCATATGTCGGTGAGCACAACTTCTATGGTGCCGACGTCTAAGGTGGTGTCCGACGATGACCCTGTTTGTGACTGAGAGATCGAGGCCACGCCTCCGGCCGACGGCGCCGAGCCCTACCCGGATGGGGCCGTGGGAGTCTCCACACGAGTCATCTCTGAGTCCGGCACTACGGGGATTGCCGGCGCTTTCAGGGATGGGGTCGCCAATGCGGGGGTTGGGGGACAGGGGTTGTTGCCGAGGGGTAGGTGGGCCAGGGGGATATCGGTGATAGGGAGCCAATGCACGGGGAACTCACCGACAGGTAGGCAACACAGGGGGACCTCACGGAGGGGGAGGCGGGGTAGGGGGATCTCACGGAGGTGGAGGCGGGGCAGGGGGTCTCACGGAGGGGGAGGCGGGGCAGGGGATCTGGCCGATGGGGAGGCGGGCAGGGGGAGAGGTGAGATATGGAGATCTCATGGAGGGGGAGGCGGGGCAAAGAGATCTGCCCGACGGAGAGGCGGGACAGGGAGATCTCACGGAGGGGGAGGTGGGCCAAGGAGATCTAGCCGACGAGAAGGCAAGGTAGGGGGATCTCGTGGAGGGGGAGACGGGGCAGGGAGATCAGGCCGACAAGGAGACAGGACAGGGAGATCTCGCGGAGGGGGAGGCGGGACAGGGAGATCTCGCAGACGGGGGGAGGGGGCAAGATCTAGCTGATGGGGAGGCGGGTCAGGGAGATGTCGCGGAGGGGGAGGCGGGGTAGGGGGTATCGGCGGGAGGAGCTCGGCGAGGAGGATATCCCAGAGGGGGGAGTCAGCGTGACCGTGGGGGGAGCTCGGTGATGGCTACCTGAGGGTGAACCGCGGAGGGAGATGGGCGGACAGGGAAATATCGTTGTCTTTGTAAGCGCTACTGTTTAGGATGGCCTACGGTTGCGCATACGGAAACATAAGCAGAAAAAGCGTAAGCCATAGCGTATTCGAACCCAGCCTTTCGTGTTGTTACATCTACGCTAGTGACTTCAGCGTCTTCTACGCATCATATCTAAATTAAAGTTGTGTCTAAAATCGTCCACATTAATAATGAATAACATTTGATGCAACCACTCTAAACCTTTGTACCTTGGCACGAATTCACACAACCGATATCACTGTTAATTATTTTCTCTCTCTCTCTCATCATACTCACCAATTTGCATTGATCTCTCTCTCCCCCTTGCGTCTTTCCGTGGGATGAGTTTGTATATCATGCAAGATGCAACTTTCTTCCCTCTCGTAAGGTGACATGTACATATTTAGATACAGCTAAAGTGAAGCATTGTGAATGCCCACGCATACGTGGTTGTTAAAGAAAATGAGAAAAATTAAACTTGCTATTTTTTTTGGGTACTGGAGACCTGGAATATTGCGAATTTTGGACACTGTTGGACCCCTGTGCACACAAAATTCCCGTTTTGGCCCCCGAACGAAAAAATTTCCAGTTTTGGACCCCATCTGAGCGCGGGATTACGAGCTGCCGCCACGTCGCCCGGTCCACCGCGAGACCCCGCCGTCCACCGCGCGAACGCCGCCCCCGCCGCGCGATCGAAAACCCGAGCGCGCAATCGCGCGGCTCCCCTCGTTCCCCGCCGCGCGTTCGGCCGCCCGACCGCGGCTCCCCCCGCCCGAGCGCGCGTTTCGTCGGTCGGAGCACGCACGCTGGAGCCAACGGTCGCGCGGTCGAAATTTGGAGTCGCGCGCTCCGCGGACGAAACGCGCGCTCGGGCGGGGGGAGCCGCGGTCGGGCGGCCGAACGCGCGGCGGGGAACGGGGGTCGCGCGGTCGGCGCGCGATCGCGCGCTCGGGTTTTCGATCGCGCGGCGGGGGCGGCGTTCGCGCGGTGGACGGCGGGGTCGCGCGGTGGACCGGGCGACGTGGCGGCAGCTCGTAATCCCGCGCTCAGATGGGGTCCAAAACCGGAAATGTTTTCGTTTAGGGGCCAAAACGGGAATTTTGTGTGCACAAGGGTCCAACAGTGTACAAAAATCGAATATTGCTTTCTAGCTACTTGTAATATCGATCGATGTGTTAGAATTACAGTATGCATGTATATGCCGATACGGTCTATGCCGCCGTGCTATTGCGGCCATCCGAAGTTCCAAGACTGCGGTTGCTCGGAGAGGGAGACAAGACAATAGTCGACTGATCACCAATATATATGACGCTGCTGGCAAACTTTTTTCCTTTTAAAAATGGATCTAGACATCCGATTTTATAAAAATAATTCTCTCCTCAAACGTGAAAGACACGATAGATGACATAGAACACCTGGCACGCCTCGTTGCTCAGCAGGATAGTGGCTCTTTAGTTAGCGCTAAGCGCAATTAGTTAGTACTAATAGTAATTAATTAGTGCTAATTAAATTACTAATTAATAGTGCTTTGTTTAGTGCTAAATGCATTTAACCTAATTACAAGAATAAGGAAGCTCACCATTCGTCCGCTTCACTTTCCTCTCTTCTCTCCTCTCCCTTCCACATGCCGTCATCGAGAAAACTCCATATGTTGTCAACACCACCGCCAGAAAAAGAAGCTCGTCGTCTTGCAACCACCGTCGCCCTTGATCGGACCCTCCCTGAACATGCCACCACCTAGCAACGACGCAGGTAGAGGCCCGGCGCAGGCCAGGTGGTAGCTACGACGGACAATGTGGTGGTGATGCCTTCCTTCGTTCACTCTGAAGACTCACCGAAGCGGACAATGGAGAGGGGGGAGGCATAGGAAATGGCATGATATGGGTTTGCCAGCTTCATCGATGTTTCTCACAAGCAACTGCGATTTCACGTCAGAAAAGGAGACGCAGGCATCGCCGCCGTTGCACAAACAAACAGATAGGTTCAGCAAGGTCCAGACTCCGGGCAGCACAGTGACACGACACTATCGGCGAAGTGAATCTACGAGACAACGATGATACAGACATACATGGAGCACACGGTGCAGGCTTACTCTTTGCTCACGGTCACCGCGTCCATGAACTCCTCGTCGGCGACCAGCCTCGCGAGCGCGTCCGGCGCGAGGCACACCTCCAGCGCCATGCTGCCTCCGCCGCCGCGCCCCTCGTACACCGTCGCCTTCCCGTCCACCTTGTTGCCTGGGCCGCTCCGCACGGCCACCGGTTTCCCCCACCCGAAGTCATTCCCGTACACGTCGAACCGCGGCGAGCTCCCGGTCGCCATCCTGGCGGGGCCCCAGGACACCGCCACGTACATGAAGCTGGGCTTTTGACACCAAGACGCGAGCGTGTCCCTCACGTTCGCCTCGTCGAAGGACGCCACAGCCCGGTTCAGGAGCCACGCCGTCCACCCAAGCCCCTTGTCCAGGATCTCGCCGACGGGGGACTTTACACCGCGTTGCCCATGTAACCTTTTGCTATGCCCTTCACCCGTGCTCGGCATCCAACAAGAAGGGTGTACGTTGTCTCCTGGCCTGGCGGGAGGCCCCGAGCTCGACACACCGCTCGCCAGAGGTGCGCGAGCAGGGACTGCAACGAGGAGATGGGGGCCGTCGCTGTGCCAGCCATCTCGGCGTTCGCCTTCGCCTTCAGCTTCTTTATGCTCTCCCCGGAGAAATCGAAGAAGCATTCCTGCACCGGCGGGTACTCGCCACGCCGGACAATGTCCTCCAGCTTGCCGAAGGGCAGTGGGATCGGCACGGGGCAGGTGTCGAGGAACCACCTCTCGAGCACCGGCAACGGCGTGGAGAACTCGCAGTTCTCGCCGCAGCCGCTGCCACTTCGGTTGATCTCCGACCAGGTGTTGAACAAGTGCCAGAAGGTTGTCCCGTCGGTGACGCCGTGGTTGAGCGACATGGCGATGAAGATGCCGTCCGCGAGCTCAGTGACCTGCGCGGCCAGAACCGGCCGGCAGTCCGCGATGGCGTCCGTGCCAAGCAGCCCATTGAGTGGGAAGAAGGACCACACCACCCGTGGGATGCAAAATGGGGTGGTGATGTCGGCGACGGTGACGCCGGGCGCCACGGCGTGGACGAACTCAGCGCCTTCGTCGTTGCAACAGAGCGAAATGGTGAGGCTCGGTGGTGATGACGCCCCGTCGTTGATCTCCGCGACGGTGAGGCGGCCGGCCAAGGGGTAGAAGCGGCCCACGGCGCGCGCGAAGGACGACACAAGGTGTTCGACGGCGTGCTGGCCACCGGTCGGAGGCTTGGGCAGGAGGACGCCCTTCTGAATGTAATCCACGGTGGTCATTCCGAGGTCCCACGGCGTCAGGTGGATGGTCTCAGGCTCCGGCGGCATGCCGTTCCGCGAGCTCGTTGGCTCCGGCCGGACCATGCGCCGGGACATGATCCGGACGCCGCCGGCGGAGCCTTCCATTTTGATTTCCACCCCAGGTAGTCGTCGGAGTGTGGCTAAACGAATGTGAATGTGAGGTTATTGGCGCGTCTGCCCTCTAGGGCGAGCGAAGCGAGAGACTTGTCCTCGGCTTCCTTTCCGAGATATTCGCGTCTGCCAGAATTTAAATATTCGCGTGTGCTTCTTTTGACTGTACGTTATAGCTATAATTTTTAAACTTTGGTCCGCTCGTGAAAGATAGATCTAGAGAAAATAATTAAACAAGTATAATTTGTACTTTAATTTTCCTATAAACCTCACCTTAAAAAATACACCAATTTTAAATCAATTACTGTTAATTCATACATAAGCCAAAAGACCAAAATACAAACGAAACTAGCTAGACCACCTATTCATTGTTTCCGTACTATCCACAGTCCCCAATGTCACCTATACTACATATATTATTCCTAGGGGATTGCTCCCGAGGAAGGCATACCACGTCATGTTTTTTTGCAAAAGCCCCTCTATTTGTAAATTTATATACATATCTTTATTTCTTACAAAAAAGACTCCTGTATTTTTTAGAAAGACCCTCCTTTACAAGATAAAGCCCCACAGTTTTCTTTCAATTACGCATGGGTCCTTTACTTTTTTTAAGGAAGGCCCTCTATATTATTTCCCGGAGATTGCTCGCCGGTAGACATGCCATGTCATGCTTTTTGCAAAAAAAAAAAAGCCCCCAGACTTTCTAAATTTATGTACAGGTCATTATTTCTTACAAAATGCCCCTGTTTTTTTAGAAAGGTCCTCCTTTACAAGATAAAGCCCTGCGGTTTTCTCATAACTATGCATGGGTCCTTTGTTTTTTTACGAAAAGCCCTCCGCTTTATTTTTCCACAAAAGCCCCCACGAATTGTCAACTCTTTTTCTTCGATCCACGTAGTAGCTAGCGTGGTGTGGTGCCACACTTCCGCTAGTTTTTGGCATGCTCGATGAGATCCCAGCTTGCCAGTTGCTCTTGAGGTGACAGCTTAGTTCTGAATTTGAAATGAACATAAATCATATGAGTTACAGAAATAGTCGCATTGAGCAATATTCTTCGTAGTAAGCAGATATTAATAGTAGAGTAAAATACACCATAGGTACAACAACTTGTAAAGTGAATACAAGCATGTCACACAACTACAAATTTACACATATATATCACTGATTTTGTTTAAGTGATGCAACAAGATATAAAGCAGACCTGGTGTGCTCATCAAACGCACCGATGATGCTACCGGTTGTTTTTTTAACAATTGCTAACAAAACAAGATCATTTTTTTGGATAATTGCTCACAGAACAACATCACTTTTAGTCAATTTTTTTTGCGAAGGCTGGCTATTAGACCTGTGCATTTGGTATATTTGGTAAAATCGGTTCGATACGTATGGTATATATGGTAAATACAGTATATTAGTTTCATAATATATGGTATTTTTGAAAATATGGTTCGGTATCAATAAATCTTAATTTATTTTGGTGCGGTATTAGTAAATACCATATTTATCAAAGTTAATGAAGAACGATATAGCAAGGCGATAATATACTGGACAGAAATGGTCATTGTTCAGTAGAAGGATTTTGCCATTTTTTAGTCACTCGGAGGAAGGCCTGCTTGACGTAAAATGGTGACCTTTCTAGCGCCCATTGATGCAGCAGTGCAACACCCTTGAAGTTAGAAACAAGAGTATGGAGGTTATTAACTTATTATCATCAATGCAGATAAATTAACAGCAAATTCCCAGGTGAATGCACCCAAGCTAATTGAAATTCAATTTGTTTTTTTACCACCTGACGCCTATAGCCAATATGGCGAGAACTCAAAAGGGGCATAAATAATAATCACATACCTTCTATCAAGAAGAATATTTTTTTTTCTTGAATTGTTCAGTTTGACATGCTAGAAACCGTTAGATTTGATGAATATTAGATATTTCAATTGGCATCAATAATAAGATGCTTGATGATTTGGATAAATAGGACCCAGGAATCTATAGGTGATAAGTTGTATGCTGAGTAGTTATGCAAGATGAGCAAATACCTTAATGGTTTTGAGGAAGAGACCACTTTTGAGTCATAGCTCCAGAAACAAGAACATGCCATGAGTAACCCCCCTCGTTTTAATACTTGCATTGCAAGTGCGTTCAAGCTTCTGTACATACCGGATGCACTTTGTAACCTTTGTTGGGCCCGTGGGCCGAATGGAATGGCCGATGGGCTGTCTGGCCGCCTACGCTAGCGCTAGTAGTGGTACTAATATTAGGTTTTTTTTGGTTTTCAGTCGGTTTTTACTGGAAAGACTGAACCCTAAAAAAACCAGAATTCTGGATCCCGAACTGAATATCAAAAACCGATCAAATCAAGTTAGCTGATACGGTTCGGCTCCAGAATGCATGACCCTACTGGCTATGTTGTCAAAAACTATGTATCTTGGCTGGGTGTAGCTCCTGCGTTTATTGTATCAGTGCTTTTCTCAAAAAGTTGTAGTGAGAAGAATTTTCAATGGAGTTATCAATCCCTCAATTGATTAGTTGAGTTTCGATGGTGTTCTACTGTCCCTTGATTGATTCCTCGCACCACCATCGCCACGTGGCATGTGCCCACACCACAACCGCCCCCACGCCCTCTCTACCCACAACCCACCCCCTCCCGCGCCCTCAACTCCCACAACCGTCACCACCAGCGCCCTCTCCCCCTACCAGCGCCGCCCCCCGTGCCTCTCCGACTCGCATGTCTCTCCTCCAAGCCCCACAACTTACCGTATGTAGGCTGCATTGCTCCTGGTGGTCGAAGTACCCGCGCTACTATTCGTGCATATGTGGCTAGATCGTCAGACCCTCCTCCATGCCACGTGCTCGAAATGCCCATCGCTTTTTCGTAATTATAGAAGTTTGTGCCTAACTAACGGAAAGGATAAAAAGGGGGGCTCCTTGAAATTTTTTGCATGCCAAGCCTAATACACACAACCTTAAGCTACACTGAAAGCATACCTAACACCACATCAACATCAAATGTGCCACCACGTCTCATTTGTATGTTGATGTATCACTTAAACAAGATCAGTGACATAAACAAGCAAATTCACAGTTATTTAACCTACTTATACCTACCTTACCTTATAAGTTGTCATCCTTCGGTGCATTTTACTCGTAATAATATTACCGAGCTGAATCATCTGTGGTTGAGCTGCAGGATAGTGCTAGACGGTGTCATGTTTCTATCTATCTGGCAATGTAAGCATTGGGGTGTGTTTATGTGTTGGAAGAACAATCAAACAAACAAAAGGGATAACAGTGCATCAGGGCCCAAGATTTATTGTTTCCCTATTCATTGTTTCTCTACCATCCATAGTCCCCAATGTCACCTATACTACCTATATTATTAGTCAGGGGATTCCTCCCTAGGAAGGCATGCCATGTCATGTTTTTTGCAAAAGCCCCTCTATTTCTAAATTTACATACATATCTTTATATCTTACAAAGAGGCGCCTGTATTTTTTTTAGAAAGACCCTCATTTACAAGATAAAGCCCCACAATTTTCTTTGAATTACGCATGGGTCCTTTACTTTTTTAAGAAAAGCCCTCTATATTATTCCCCGGGGATTGCTCGCCGGTAGACATGCCATGTCATGCTTTTTGCAAAAAAAAAAGCCCCCAGATTTTCTAAATTTATGCACAGGTCATTATTTCTTACAAAATGCCTCTGCTTTTTTAGAAAGGTCCTCCTTTACAAGATAAAGCCCTGCGGTTTTCTCATAACTACGCATGGGTCCTTTGTTTTTTTACGAAAAGTCCTCCGCTTTTATTTTTCCACAAAATCCCCCATGAATTGTCGACTCTTTTTCTTCGATCCACGTAGTAGCTAGCGCGGTGTGGTGCCACGCTTCCGCTAATTTTTGACACGCTCAGTGAGATCCCAAATTGCAGTTGCTCTTGAAGTGACAGCTTAGTTCTGAATTTGAAATGAACATAAATCACATGAGTTACGGAAGTAGTCGCATTGAGCAATATTCTTCATAGTAAGCATAATAGTAGAGTAAAATACACCACAGGTACAACACTTGTAAAATGAATACAAGCATGTCACACAACTACAAATTTACACATTTATATCATTGATTTTGTTTAAGTGATGCAACAAAGATATGAAAAGAGACCTGGTGTGCTCATCGAACGCACCGTGATGCTACCGGTTTTTTTTTAACAATTTCAGCCAAAAGCCATAGTCTATGAGTGGATTCTTTTGGGCTGTGAATTTGATTTTTAGCTTATGGTTTTAAAATTTTGGCTGTTCGTGAGAGACAATATGCAGAGGGAAATAATCGTATATAATTTTAGCCTGTATAACTGAACTCAGTACAGTGTCTACTACAATATACCTGTAGACCTCATTTTAGAAAAATATACCATTTGAAAAATAATTACTGTAGCAAAGAGTGATAAGCTAGAGCGAGCAAAAAGAACTCAGTGTGTATCTAAAAGCCATTGGCATACTAAGGATGCAAATACAATTTCCCCAAACATACAATTTCTCTCGTCAAGATCTACAAGGATACAAACGCCATTTCCCATACATCAAATTCCCGAAAAGAACCTTCCAGAATGCACCGCTCGCTTCCAAGTCCCCCAAATCCAAACCCCCACACTCCTACTCCCAGGTAATCAACTCCCTCACTGACACCGCGACCCCTCCGAGAGTAGTACCCCACTCGCCAATGACCCAAGGCGAAACTGGCTGGCGTGACCAAACTCCTCTTATGTAAACATCCCCCGCCCCGACCGGCAACAGCAGGTCACCCCGCCCCGGCTATAAATAGCCTCCCGCCGGCCACCGCCTGCTCCCCGTCGCCATATATACGAGCACCTGCATACACCCACCCCTCTCTCGCGACCAAGGCCCAAGCGAAACCCTAGCGAGCCTCCGATTCCTCTCCCGATCTCTATAAAAGACCGCAGATTTCGAATTTTCTTTCCGCGGAATCTCCCACCGACCGCCCTTCCCGCCCGAATCGGCCTCGATTTGAGCCGGATTTGGCTCCCGTGGGTGTTTGATTGGAGATTTGGGTGGGGGATTTGGGGGTTGGATGGCGGAGGCGGCGTTGGAGGGGAGCGAGCCGGTGGATCTGTCCAAGCACCCCTCCGGCATCGTCCCCACGCTCCAGTAAGTGCTGGGTGCCCCGAAAGGTCCCGTCTTGGGTTGGGGGGTTGTGAGATCTTGAGGTTTCGAGGGGTTTTGATGCCAAGATTCTGTGCGATCTGGCTGGTTTGTCGGGGGTTGGTCTGTTTGCTGGATGAGCTGACTTTGATTTGGGTTTAGATTCTACCAGTACTGAAAGGGATGCATGCAGGAGGATTGGAGATAGATAGATCTAAGGTGGTATCAGAAGGGCAAATTGCAGTTCCCTCTCGTACAATCAAGATTCATCTGCTAATTAAAAAAAGTACATTAATTAACCAATCTTAAGTTCAGGCCATAATTTGTGCTGAAGCACTGGGTTTGGATTTCGTGCCACAAGCGTGAGAAAAATGCTGCTGGGGGCATGTAAGGGTGTGAGATAAAAGGCGATGAAATGCATGCTACTTAGAATGTTAGACGAGAGGTTAAATATCCAGTGAGATGTTGCAGTGTGGGAAAAAGTGCTGGTTGTATGTAGTTGAATGCAAAAATCATGCCCAATTTCGTGCTGTTGTTTTTCAGATTTAAAAGCAAGACCCGCAAACAATGGAATAACTTTGTCCACACTGAGTGCTCTAAATTGAACTGCTTTGATAGGCTTGCTATGAATTGAACGAAGCAGAGAATGTCTTTGTAGGATCAATGGCAATTTGCTAGGCATTTTGCTTAGTTATTGGTTTTGGGGCAATTGTCTTTTCTGTTGTTGGTTTTTTCTACTCGGAGAACAAAAGGGTGATGTTCCTTGCTGTATTCTGCTTTCTGGCATTTCATCTGATGACAGGAATATTGTGTCCACGGTCAACTTGGACTGTAAATTGGACCTGAAAGCAATTGCTCTTCAAGCACGGCAATGCAGAATATAACCCCAAGGTGGGATGATTGTCTTACCACATTCCTCATGGTGTACTTTTCCATCATATTTGGCATGTGGTGCTATATTTCCAGGCTTTTGTGAGTATTGAGTACTGAGTAATATCTGGTGCTAGATTTCCAGGGTTTTCTGGATTAATATTTGGTGCTAGATTTCCAAAGTTTTCTGATTAATATTTGGTACTCTGTTCCAAAGGTTTATGTGATTATCTCATTAACACATAGACCGTGGTCCTTATATTTCCAGGATGAATGTAATTAACATGTGATCTGGACAAAGCTACTTTTTTTTTCAAAAAAATATTTTGCCTGTAAGTTTGATTACTTTGCTTTGTTAGCATCCACAAGTCCTGCTGCAGCCTGCCCATATTTGTTGCTCCTGCTTTAAAACTTCACTTTATCAGTTTTATATGCTAGCTAATGAGTGATATTTCCAGGTAAATATAATCCCTTCTATTATTTCAAGTGTATGTGGTGAAAAAAATTCAGATCTGCCATGCAACAATATGATTGCCCCACTTTCTTTTTGATAAATATACTTTATGTTTTGCTTTGCTAACTCTCTTTTAAACAGCGTTTTGCTGCGGTTATCATGAGGATAAGGGAACCAAAAACTACAGCCTTGATATTTGCATCAGGAAAAATGGTAAGATTAACACCCTTTTTGTACAGCTGATGTTGTGCATGTCCTTTGGTTGGTGGATTACTTAATGATTTTGGAACTGTTACAGCATGTGAATATTGGTAGCTGTTGATGTTTTTTGGCTGTTGAAATTAAATACCAACACCCAACAGATGAACATATGGGTGGGGTTCGGTTTGGCTTTGGCTTTTCACTTTCTGCTATAGTAATTAGTTTTCAAACGGTGCGTCTTTTAAGATGGGATCTATAAGTCGATTATAGTAGACACTTTACCGAGTTTCAGCTGTACCAGCTAAAATCTCATGCGACTTTTTTCCTTCTTCGTACTGTCTCTCACGAACAGTCCATAATTAAAAAGGCATAAGCCAAAAACTACAGCCATAGCCCAAAAGAATCCTACTGAAGGCCTATTTTGTGGCCACTTCTTTGGCATGTGAAATATCTGATCCACTTGGGATCGATCCTAATGAGCATGATCTTTTCTGTCAGTGCTTAGGATATCTTCTGAACTAAATCCTCTTAATCTGTAAATCCTCATCAAATATGATTGACAGCCATTGCCAAAGTCTTCCTGGTCAGTGGCAGGAGCATTGACAGTGCTTGAGATATATTAGGAGTAATATTTGAATTCTGATAAAATTTTACGGTTGTCATGAGATCTTATTCAGATTTGATAAAACTTGTAGAGAATTGTCTTGATTAGTGCAATATTTTCTTTAGCTCTTGCTGGTAGAAAATGTTTGATAAATTTTATCAGTAAGTTACTATCTAATCAGTCACCTCATTCTGCTGCGATGTCAGGTCTGCACTGGAGCAAAGAGTGAACAACAATCAAACTTGCAGCTAGAAAGGTATTGTGTATTTTTCTTTACCTTCGTGCTAATCAGAACAATCTTGCTGAGAGATATCTGAATTGTAATCATTTTCTTTTTTTCAGTATGCTCGTATTATCCAGAAGCTTGGTTTCCTGCCAAATTCAAGGTACCTAATCCATACTTGTGTAAATTGTGCATGCGCTCATGCTTTTAATAAATTGTTGTTTGATGAACATTCATTAATTCTATATATCAGGACTTCAAGATTCAGAATATTGTTGGGTCTTGTGATGTCAAATTCCCTATAAGGCTTGAGGGCCTTGCGTATTCTCATGGTGCTTTCTCAAGTGTATGTTGTATTCCATGATTTTTTTAGCATTATTCTGGCCCCCACATTTGGGTTCTTTCTTGAACTTTCCGGTTCCCATTGTTTTGGAACTTATGTTTTACATGGTTGTCTCACAGTATGAGCCAGAGCTCTTTCCTGGCCTGATTTAATCGAATGAAGCAACCAAAGATTGTGCTCCTGATTTTGTTTCAGGCAAGATTGTTCTGACCGGAGCAAAGGTTAGCAGCCATTTCCTGTGGGTTTGTCTATATACCTCAATTGCGCTATATGCCTATATCTAATCTATCCTCTTTCCAGGTGAGGGATGAAACATATACTGCCTTTGAAAACATATATCCTGTCCTCTCAGAGTTCAGAAAAGTCCAGCAATGGTACGTGGCATTTGTTTGTGCTGCTCAATGCTTGTGATGCTTGTTTTGTTTTGGTTTGTGGTGATTTTTGGACGGGATGGTAGGTGAGGTCACTTTCAGAAATTGATAGTATGGATGTTGCATTCCTTCTATGCAGATGACTCAAGGAAGTAAGCAGAATGGGAGATCTTGTTGCTGGCTGCGAGCGCCAACTTCCAAGTGTAACATATAGTCCGTACATGAGCTCCGATGCAGTACCTGTTGTCTTAATCCACTCGAGTCTATTTGTGATGGATAATGTTTGATCATCATGGGTCTATTCGAGTTAGCTTTCATGGAAAGTTGTCTTGCAATGCTCTGTGGAACGCTAATAAGACTGAAGCAAATTTTGTTTCCCGGATTCTAGAGTCTTTTCTGAATGTTTTGATGATGAAAAGGCAATGTAGTGTATGTACCATCTTGACATGTTACACAACGGTTAAAAAAAAGAACTTCTGGACTGTTGCTAACTGTTGCATGGACAATCACTGATGGACGAAATAGGAAAGGAAATGTGTTTCCTCCTTTTTCCTCGTTGTGTCGGTACTATTGCCCTTGCTATTGCAAAGGATACTGTGTGGCCCCGGTCCATGGAGAATGAGCTCTCAGCTCTCTTCTATTTTCTGTCAATAAGTAACGCCTCATATAATCACATCTTATGCCATAATTCGCCTACTAACATCTGTTGTAAGTTTGTAATGTGTCGTCGGTATCATGATGTACTTTATTTCAATCAGAAGGAATGCGTATTCAGGGAAAACAATGGAACACCATTCTTTTGAAAAGCTTGGTTAAAGTGCAGTAGTGGTAAAGTTCAACACCAGAGTAAAGCTAGAAAGCAAAGGAGCCACATGATCTGTGCTGGAATTCAGCAGATAGGTGGCCGGTGCTAACAAAAAAGGCATGACAACATGAACATCATCAGTTTCACTTATTTTTCTTCAGTAAGAAAAAAGAATGCAGTGCAGTTACAATTTACAACAAGTTGTGCTGAACTTTCGGAAGGGGGCCCAAGAGGAGGAAAAGGGAGGGTGGTTCACACATGTTTGGCCTCTGTCTGCTTGCGTAGGAGCAGATACATCCAAGCAAAAGGGAGGGAAAGCAGTATGAAAATTAGGCTATTCAGTTCAGTCCCATACGGGCCGACACAAAATAAATGAAATGCCAAACATGAAGTTGGAGAAGGAACAAAATTGCAAAAGAATATTTGCTGCAGATTTCTCCATTAATTGTAATTGATAGCAACATATCTACA
The DNA here is from genome assembly GCA_017311315.1 of Dendrocalamus latiflorus. Lineage (NCBI taxonomy): Eukaryota > Viridiplantae > Streptophyta > Magnoliopsida > Poales > Poaceae > Dendrocalamus > Dendrocalamus latiflorus. The sequence goes on along the minus strand of CM029636.1, from coordinate 1,246,956 downwards.
TTGTGAAATGCAAATATCCTCTTATCAAATGCTTCATTTTTGTCCCAAGAGCGAATCCTTGTACGCATGAAACCGTTGTCTGTTCCGCTTAGACCCTCGATACATGGTATGAATTGGCCCCTTTTTAGTTTAGATAAAACCTTGTATCTACCATTTACAACATGAGAAGCGAATATTGGCACTTCATCACTAAGAAAAAATATTTCCTGGCATGTAAATAATTTCCAAAAACCATGATATATACTGTATCTAACAAAAAACGGTTCCTTGCTACAGATGAATTCTCAATATGAAACCCCATAACAACGAAAAAAATCAAACCACTCATGATCTTGTGATCACGTAACTACCAAATTAAGCATGTAACCCAAAGCCTTAGGCCTCACTCATTTTAGTTTAAGCTTCTGGTGTCTGGATTATTTTCCACTATCCCTAAATTTCATCTTTTTTTTGATTTTTTGAGCCTTTTTGTCGGTTCTTTTTTTCCGTATTGTTTGCATTGTTTGTAATGGGCTAATTTGTTTTTTTATTTTTAATTTTTTTAAAATTTAATTACGCTAAATAAGCAATTATCAACTACAGTATAATTTTAATTGATTACAGTATAATTTTAATTATAAATTATTTTTTCGGTCCAACCGAGCGGGTCTAAAGAATTTAAGCAAAAGGGGGAAAAGAAAACAAAAATTGCAGGGAATTTTGTAGCACATAGTAACAGCGTACCGCGCTCTCCACAGCTGTGCTCTTTCCTTTCTCCTCCTCTCCCTCTTCCCCATAAAAACCACCGCTCCTAAAAAAAAACTCGCGAATTCCCAGCCTCCTCTCTCTCTCTCTCTACTGTCTCTCTTCTTCCTCCTTTGTGTTGTTTGGGAGGCCTTGGCGGGCATGGATGTGCACCCACCGAATGCGGCTGCCTCCTCCCCACTTGGGGATTTGCTTCCCCATGAGCCTGGCATGGTCAGTTTCCTATCTCCTTCCCCTCCCATTTTCTTTTTTCGTTGATTTTTCTTGGGTTTTTTGGCCAAGAATCGTGGGTTTTGACTGCTCTTTCTTGTGTGAACTGTGAAGAAAGAATTAGACTGGAAATATTCTTTTTCTTGGTTCTTGAATGCTTCTCTTTTTTTGGAGTCTCTGGGGTGCTTCCTTGAATGAATGCTTTCAAGAATCGTGGCGTTTAGGTGTTCTCTGTTCAAGAATTATGGGCTTTAGGTGGTCTCTTGTGCAGATTCTTGAGATTACAAGAAATCTTTTTTTTTATCTTGGTTCTTGAATGCTTTCTTAGGAGGAGTGCAACCGTTCAAGAATCGTGGGGTTTAGGTGTTATCTGTTCAAGAATTATCAGTTTTAGGCGGTCTCTTGTAGATTCTCGAGATTATTGTCCTTGGACCCTAGGTTTTGATTACTTATTTGTGTTTTTATCCCTTTCAGGATGAATTTTTCTCGTGTTTGGAAAAGAAAATGGGAGTATTTTGTCCTTGTATTTTTACTGTTTTATTCTTCCATTGTGGATATTTTTTGCCCTTTTGTTCACTTTTCTATCTATTAGAAATTGTTACTTTGGTTTGGAGAGAAGAAATTTACATTTGCTGAGCAATTCAATGGCCTTTCCCCCCAGAAGAGCTTTCACGGGGAAAAATTCCACAAGGGCAACTGTTGCTTTGATTCCCCCCCCCCCCCCCCCTGGATTTATGTATTGTTCATGACATTCTTGTAATTAACCAATGAAGAAGGATGCTCTTTTGGTCGTTTCCTTGTGAGGTCAGGTAGCGGAAAGAAATGTGTGCTCTTGTGGCATTCAATGTCGATGAGCATATGTTCCTTCCCTCCTGTCATTGTCATTGCATAAGTGCATCCAGCGGTAATATCATTTGGTCGCTGTGAGATGATGTGTATGTAAGATTGTGACAGTGATATTGTGGTTGTGTGTCAATTCGAGTGGAAACTTTAGCACTGCAAACACGACAAGAGACGCACAGCTTCTCCTTTTCTTTTAAGGACTGTTCAATTTCTATATGTAATTCTAATTTCTAAGGCCCTACTAGTAGAATTCAATAAAATATCATTTTCACTGCTTCCCATATGAAATGCAACAACTGTTTTTTAAAAGAGAAATTGATTGAGATTTTCATTTCGTTTATTGCATATGTAGCATTTACTGAAATTCACCCTATTGTTTACCCCACTGACTGTAGTGTTTAATTGGATTGTAATTGCGAGAAACTGCCGTGGTGGTTTCTATTCCTTGGCACAACTACAATTGTGAATGCAGGACCTTATTGTTCCAGAGGATCGTTCTGGCAAATTTATTTACCATTAATCTGTGGATGTTCTCCATGTCTGAATATACTCACAAATTCCCAAAACAAAAACTTTATGCCTGATATGGACTGCAATAATTTTTTTCTTTGTTAGTTTTTCCTTTAGAAATCTGTTGAAGAAATTGATTGATCCATGCTTCAGCTCCTCTTTATTTGGAAACCATATGTCTAGGAGCAATCCCAATTTGAGTAAGGCTTCCCTAGAAATTGTGTCTACTTTTTATTGATACTCTCGTGCTTGACTGCTTGTTTCTTGCAAAAATGTAGAACAAAACCTTTGTTGTACTGAAATTCCTTTACATTTATGTATTTTCATTTCTGAAAACATGCGTACATAATTACTTGGGCGATTGCAATCTTATCTAACAGGTTCCATGCTATGCTATTCTTACTTTGCAGGAAAGTGAAGATATCAGTGCAGACTGGCTCTCCATCTATGTAGAGGACTGCTTGTCTAGCTCTGCATCCTACACAAACCCTATCTTCGCAGAACAAGCACCTACTACAACGACAAATCAAAACGCTGCAAAACTGAAATTACCACCTCCTCCATCTTCCCACTCCAGAAGAAAGAAAAGGAGCCTGGCCTCTGTAATAAGCGATGACGATGACCAACAATGTTTCACATTGTTTGTTGAGCCACCGCTTCTCCTTCTTGATCAGAAGCATTGGCTAGCAGAGAGTGAGCTCATCCCCCCGAAGAAAGACAAAGACCAAGAACTTGTCCAACAACAAGAACGTGAACAGGAGGAAGAGAAGAAGTGCAAGATGAGTGCAGGAATGCAGTTCCAGCAAGAGCAACTGGTGAGGAGGTGTAGCCGCTGTTTGTCCAACCAAACACCACAGTGGAGGAGGGATGGTCCATCAGGGCCTAAAACGTTGTGCAATGCATGCGGCCTGAGGCTCAAGGCAGGGAATGGACTCACCACCATTTCCAAGCAGCGCTGTGGCCAAGAAATTGACAAAAAGCAAGATCAAGGAAAACGGCGAGATAAGAAGACAAAGACTGCATATGTGAATGAGGAGTTGCCACCGGAGGAGCCAGTGAAGAGGTGCACCCATTGCATGTCCTACAAGACACCACAGTGGAGGGCTGGTCCTTTGGGGCCTAAGACTCTATGCAATGCCTGTGGCGTGAGGTTCAAGTCTGGCAGGCTGCTGCCGGAGTATAGGCCTGCTAACAGTCCAACTTTTGTGAGTTACATGCACTCCAATTCTCACAAGAAGGTCATGCAGCTGAGGCAGGCTGTTGCTCACTCAGGGAAGTGAGCTGATGGTCAAGTACAGCTCCTTAATCTGTTGCATTGGGTTTTTAGAGGCTGTTTGGTTTGGTCTTGTAGATGCTGAGAAAATGATAGCAGAAGCTGGTTAGGTCTCACTTCAGCTCTTTGTTAGCTCTAGCCTCTAGCACTGTTTTACTTCAAAGATCAATTCGCTAGGCGTTTGAGATCTTCAATTCAATACCAATGGTTGGTTGCTACAATATTATGCTGCCACTATCTTGCATTATGCTGTGTTTTCTGACCCTCTCTGAATGTGTTTGCAATATTGAAATTGAACAGCCTCGTAAATTGTTGTTTTGCATGATACATGTTCTTGGCAACTACTCTACCTTGAACAATTGCACTAGTGACAGAAGTGGTTCATCCAGATCTGTGGCATTATTTTTTTAGGCTGAAACAGACATTTATCTTAGCTGTCATTTAGCTAGTAAACTACTTAAACAACCTTCACTAGTCTTTCATGTCTTGGGCAGTACTTGCAAGAGATGCAAGACCCTGCATGATTACATGCAGCAGCTGCCAGCTGATCACAGTACTATAGATTGGGAGATAGAACTTGCAACTGAAGCCATCTGTTCACAGTTCTTGTTAGCATTGGATTCATCAATCTTTTCTGGAGTGGAACTCTGAGGTGGGCTTGTGATACATTCTGTCAGCATGCTCCCTTGCATGCGTTTACTGTGTGCAAAGAAAAATCCTTTGACCAGCCATCGGTTCCTGCCAGATTTGGGATTTGGGAGTGTATATTGCTTGTTCTTGTGCATGGTTCAGGTGAATCACCTGGACATTGCAGAGCTACATAGCAAATGCCTGGACAGCCGGGTACATTGTTATCGTCTTCCAAATGACTGATCTTTCTGACAGCAAATCTTGACACTGCAGCAATGCCATAACGATCAATTTCATGGGAGCAAATCTTGTTCAACAGTAGATCAGATGCACTGCATGAACCAACGCAAGTGCCAACATAAAGATGAGACCACAAATGTCTCATCAGAAACCTCTCTGCGACGTAGGGTTTACACTCGAGACATCTTTCTATCGTAGGTGATGATAAATCATGATGCAGCCGTGCATGCAGGTCCTTTCCTCCTGTTCACTCAAAGGAAAGGGAAGGTCTTAAATACCTTTCTGCTGTTCTCTTATCATGATAGAGCCTTTTCTGTTGCGCATGGATGGCCTATTTTTCGCTATGTACTTTTCGGTCAATGGAAACAATATCCAATGTTTTAGCAACTATCAGACACAGAAACTGACGCCATTCAGTCTCTCATTGAAGCAACCTCCTACTCATGTTTTTGCGTACACTGCCATTGCCATACATGAGTGATATGTTTGCTAGTGCAACCTTTTACTTCTCTTTATCTCTTATGCATAATTGAAAGCTAGAGCCTTATTCTAGTGCTGAAGCAGCTCATTCTGTACTAGTCTGAAAAAACTCATTCTGCTCATATACAGTGTTTTCGCTTCCCAAGTGCCATTAACTAATAGCCAAAGCTGTATAAACCAGCCTTGTCCTAGTGTTGAAGGTAGGAATTATTGCACCACAACATAGTACCTACACGGGTGGCCATGTTGACGATGGACCTGCTAGTCCTGTAAGGCTGTAATAGTAGCATAAACCCAACTCACTGAAGACGTTAACCCTGTTGGTTACTTGAATCACAGGTTCAGAGATTTAGAAGACCATTGGATCCGCTTCAAACTAGCTTATGGTTTAAGTTTTTAGTTCTATTTAGATTATGACTGAAATTAAATTGTAGTGACGGTTAGCTTTTTCTCGGAAAAAAATGAAAAAAAACCCTGTTATATTGCTGTCGACAATACAAAGAAATAAGAGGGAAAAAAAGAAAAGAAAAAATCCTCAAAAAACTAAAATAAACCGAAATTATAAACCGACACGTTCAAGTGGCTTCCGTCAACTTCTGACTTAAACAAATTAAAAGCTAAAATAAATCAAAAACTAAAACCGTGTACAACGGACGTATATACATCTCATCCAGGTCCCCAAGAGCAGACGGTGGTCAAATTTGTGAGGCTGCAAGAACCACAAGGTTGTACAAATTGAGGGGCAGCGGCGCAGTACCGGTGCCTTAAAAAAATCAATGAATGATGGTGTGGAATCCATTCCGGCATTGCCAACAGTGCTGCCAGTACGCCTTTTTGACTCATGCTGGTTTCTTTTGACCTGGCAAAGCCAGTTTGCTTCTTTCTGCTCCTGCAGCAGCGAGCAAGGAGGAGCATCAACGTTTCATCAGTATTGTTTTACCATTCACACACACTCGTGTGTGTGTGTGTGTGTGTGTGTGTGTGTGTGTGTGTGTGTGTTGCACAATTGCACTGGCCCATGGACCGGAACATTAGTTTGGGCCTGACAGCCATTATTCAGAACTATTTTATCAAGAAAATTTTTACTAGGAGAAAGATCCTAGGTTCAAAGATTCTCTTCATCTCTCTCGCGAGAAAAGGGTTCAAAGATTCTGACATGAAAGGCACCATAATGCTTTATTTCAGACTGGCTGACAAAGATCGTAGAAAAGGACTTCAGTACACAGGGCAGAGAAAATGCAAATTGTTAAGAAGGCTAACACCATGTATTCATTGCTACGCAAGAAGAACAAACTTGACTGTGGCTAATACCAAAGCTTTATTTCTGTGGACTCCCAGGAATGGAGATATCGTCTTCGGAAATAGCTGACTGAATTTTGCGCTTCAAGACTCGACCACCATGCTCTCGGCTTCCTTCTTGATGGACTGGAAGAGCACCGACGATAGATAGCGCTCTCCGAAGCTTGGGAATACGACCTACATAGAGGTAACAATGTCAACATTGGGACGCAATGAATCAACGAGACAATGTGGAGACTATTGCTAAAAGCCCTCTCTTCACTTAGTGGAGTATGCTAATTTCATTCATACTACATTGCTTGCAATAAGATAATTGACAAGTACAGATGTTGCATTCACAAAGCAACTGAGGTTGGTCTCCCTATGGGGCTATGGGGCATTCAAGTGAATCTGTAGATGATCTATTTATTTATGTTTGTTTAAAAAATAAGATGAATTTCAACAGAACGAGGAAGATTTGTGCAGCTGAAACATCTCTAAATCGCAACATGTTAGAAATTCACGGGAGGAAACGTATCACTTACAACAAAAAGTTTTCCAGCATTTTCAGGCCTCTGAGCAACCCTAATGGCCGCAGCTGCAGCTGCACCGGAAGATATTCCAACCTACATATTTACATAGTCAATGGCTTAGGCAAAGATATGATTCCGAGTGATCCATATATGGACAGGCTCAGCAAAAAACAGTTTGTGTACTACTGCTTAATAATAGATAAATGTCGGAGAGAAAACCCACCAGCAACCCTTCTTCCAAAGCAAGAGCCTTTGCAGTCTCAATAGCTTCATCACTTGAAACCTGGCAAACAATTGAAGCACCAAAAGTAGGGTGAACGATGCAGATGAATGCAAAGACAAACAGGAACAACATATATCTACCACATATTTCTATTCACACAGGAGAAATGTAAAACTCTGAACCAAGTGAGCAAACACTAATAAGGTCACAAATTGTTTATATAGTGTCTTCTCTACAGATCAATTAAATACTGGAGGAAAATGTACTTGTACTGCAGTGACAAATTGTTTATCGTGTCTTCTCTACAGCACAACTAAATACAGGAGGAAAACGTACTTGTACAGCTTCATCAACGAGGTCAACATCCAAGACACCAGGGATAAAACCAGCTCCAATTCCTTGAATCTTGTGTGGCCCTGCTTACGAGAACTAAATCCCATGAGTCCAAAACAAGCAGTATCAAGGGAAAAAATCAGAATATGTTGGTACAAAATGGTTCACAAGGTTCCTTCTTCCTAAGGGACATCTTTCTTGTATTATTAAGGCCACATTAACAATGCTTAACCATCAAATAATTCTTATTTCAAAATACAGCCACTGATGATTACATCTGTTAGATATACCTCCTTGACAAGATATTTCACATGACAAGTCCAAAGCAATGCATATCACAAAAGGGAAACTTAGGAAATTTTTAGCTTTTGGTACAGGGGGAAGAAATTAAAGTGCAGTTAACAATTTACATCGTTGTATATTCAGACACTGAAAACAACCACAAAAGAATGAGCTAAATTTAATAGATGACTCTGTATTTAAAACAAAAGGAATATA